>OX276374.1:70728818-72206318 GCA_946251855.1 Alsophila aescularia | reverse complement strand
GCGCTCGTTGGCCACTAAGTCAGCATTGGTTTTTGTTAGTTGTGACACGACAGCTGTGAGTTGTTTGTCCTGCTGGACTAGGTCTGCTTCGCGTTCCTCTGATTTATTGTGTAGCATGTTACTTAAGCCCCCATTACCACACAGTGGTTACACTGTGTGGGTAGGGGCCTCGTGTAGAAGGATGGTAGCTCTTCCGGCTGCATCTGCTCCTGTGTTGGGACGCCAGCCCCGGCTTGAAGATCCTGCTGGGCCGGAGAACTGCCGTGACCCGCGACAGCAGCGTCGGGGGGCCGAAGCGGTGCCCAACTCCGTGTAGCTTCTGTCGAGCCATTCCTGGTCTGGTTCCAGGGGGACGTCTGCACGCATCCGGGCTCGTGGTGTTGGAGATCCATGGCTATGCGATCCGGGTCACCAGTACACTCTTTAGCAACTATTTGTGGGTGTCACGCCCTCCGCACGCAGTAGCGTCCGCACTGGTTGAGAATTGAGCAACAACTGTCAAGCGGATAGTACCTCTGTTTAACATTGAAACAAGTCACATTAGCTCCCATTTTTTCCCACATTTGAGCCGGAATGGGTAGCTTTTGTGGGTTTTTGTGAGTCACGGTTGGTGACAGGATTTATAAATTTAAACGTTAGCCTTTGGGGCCAGTGAGTATTGTAACCTCAGCCATCATGAACTCCTCATACTCACGCAGTTGGAATTGGTGACTATATGTGATTTGGCACATTTGCTCCCCTGAGCCAGAATGGTGAGTTTTTGTGAGTCACGGTCAATAATAAATTTTAACAAGGAGGTGGGTCTAAAACAAAGCCAGCTTTAAACCCAAGATCGGAATGCGGGCGCCGCCGTTACATTTACCATTACCATGTATGATTCCAAGTAATCTGTTTGCACGGATATACCTGTGTGACTGAAGTGGTTTCTTTCCATTTGTCATGAGTTGGTCTTTGATCATCGGATACCGTCTGGTTCTGCTGATGCCGCGTGACTGTTTTGAGTGTGTTGATTGCCCTGTGGTGGGGGGGTTCACCTGGGCTCAAAATGGTAGCATTTGGGGGTATTTGAAGGGTAGTATAATAGTATATATAGTATAATGAAATAGCTGGTTTGGGTAATCAAGATCACCGCCCTAACCCTGCAAGTGGTCGAACCCATTTGGTCTATTTGTGGCTAAACTAAGTTTTTGGAATCAACAGATTGACTTTTTGTGGGTAGATGAGGAAACGTTTGTACTGCTTGATCAGGTATTTAAAAATTTGAATTAAATGAATTAATCTGTCGTTTTGAGTGTCGTGATTGTTGTAGTTTTAAGTGAATTAAGTTAGTTTCATTTGAGTTGTGAGGTGTTGTTTTGATGTTGTGGCTCACAATGGTAGCATTGGGAGTCGTAAACTGTTACTGTAGTAGAATGGTCACATGTGGTCACCAAAGCTCACCGTTTTAATCACCGCTTTAATCTGGCAAGTTATTGAGCCCTGTAACTAATCTCACGGTTGAGAGTTGTCACATGGGGTCACCAAAGCTCACCGTTTTAATCACCGCTTTAATCTGGCAAGTTATTGAGTCCTGTAACTAATCTCACGGTTGAGAGTTGTCACATGGGGTCACCAAAGCTCACCGTTTTAATCTGGCAAGTTATTGAGCCCTGTAACTAATCTCACGGTTGAGAGTTGTCACATGGGGTCACCAAAGCTCACCGTTTTAATCACCGCTTTAATCTGGCAAGTTATTGAGCCCTGTAACTAATCTCACGGTTGAGAGTTGTCACATGGGGTCACCAAAGCTCACCGTTTTAATCACCGCTTTAATCTGGCAAGTTATTGAGCCCTGTAACTAATCTCACGGTTGAGAGTTGTCACATGGGGTCACCAAAGCTTGCCTTTTCAAATCCTGTAAGAAATCGAGCCTTGTAATTAAAATAACGTTGGAAAGTATAATATATATAGATATGATAATATAGACATCAGTAGTATTATTTGGACGTGTAACTAGATTAAGTTTAAAATCTTTTGATTGTCACTTTCACGGTGTACGGTTTCATTTTGTGGTACTATACATTTACGGTGTGAATTTGTGATACCATAGTGTTAATCTTTAAGAGTAAAATGTGATATGTTGAAATGTAAATGGATTAAGTTTTAAGATCTTTATTGATACAGTTTGTGACATGGGGTCACCAAAGCTTGCCTTTTCATATCCTGCAAGTGATAGAGTCCTGTAACTAAAATAACGTTGGAAAGTATAATATATAGATATTATAATATAGATTTTAAAGTAATTGATAAATCTGTATTATTTGATTGAGGGCATTAGAATTTAATATAATTTTAAGATAGTTGTAAGAAATATAAATTTGTTTTATTTATTGTAATTGCATTAACATATTGTATTTTAATTGCGTGGAGCGCGATAAATCATACAATAATAATTTTATATAATATTTTTTCTGAAATAACAAAACGTATAGACGACGAGTCTATAGAGAGTAATTAAAAAAAAAAACTATTTTGCAAGTTTGAAAGCTGATGTGAACGAGATGGTTCATAGCTATATGGAGGCGAGGGGGGGGGGGGGGGGGCAATATTCTGTGCTTGTTTTTTTGTTTACATTGAAATCCTCTATCGATGTAGTCAGGTTTGATCAGAGGCCGCGACGTTTCGGTTTTTTCACTTACCGCTACCTAATTAAATGTTAGGTCCCCTTTATACATTTTACAATTAAATACATTAATTCATACACATAAATAAAAATATGCAATTTGTACGTTAAACTCTTTCAGTCAAAAATATAGTTTCTATTACGTTACCTAATACGGGTATATTAATTTATCCTCTTCTTTTTTTAAGAGGATACGTCTTCTACAGGTTTTTCCTTCTATTTTCCATGTACTGTTTTTTTTTGAGAAAACGTTTCTACCGTACTAAACCATAACCAAATCAAACACTTCTGGCCTTTTAGAAAGCTTTTATTTAATATGCAATGTTTGTATGTATGTTTAGGTCAAATCTTGCAAGCTGAATTAGAACCACTTCCTCTTATCCTACGGATTGAATTTTTGCATGTTGGTTCAGTTCCGATGATAATGCATATTTATGGGAAGCGTTACCTGAATGGACATCCAGGATTAGCTCCAGGTAAAGGAACTCTTCAACTGTCAACAGCACAGACACGAAATGTTGTGTACGCATTTTATTATGATAGCCGGTATTAACATTTACCATAACATGGTTGCTGCACTCAGGGTTGAGTCCTGACGAGGGAACTCCTCTACGGTTAACAGCACAGATACGAAATGTTGTATACGCATTTAATTGTGATAGCCCGTTCTAAGTTTCACCATGACATGGCTAATGCATAAAAGCTTCTTTATGTTTTTTAATTAACTTTTTTTTTATCACAGAATAAACTACGCTTAATGAGTGTGTGTTTAAATACCGATATTATCTCGTAACACTTCTCTCAAGTCCGTGTACTGTTTAAATGAAAAACAATCTATACTTATAAGAAAGCAATAAGTACGAAAAAGTCTGTATTTTTTTTTTTAAATATTGTCTATCTGTTTGTTTGTGTGTTTGTTCGCGCATCACGTAAAAACTATTGGACCAATTGCGATGCGGTTTTCACTGTTGGATAGCTTAGGGTTTGACTTAAAAACTGGAATACTTGGTACCTCAATCCGATGAGTAGAAGCCGAGCAATCGATAAAAAACTTTTTGACGTCTCAAGGAATTTTAATCATATTGGTATTTTAGGTCTTGGAATAGCACCATAGAGTATTTTTAACTTATAGAAATGATCACGCGTGCGAAGTCGCGGGCATCAGCTAGTAATAAAGAAAGAAAAAAGAAAAGCTATTCTGTGATTAATAAAAACAACAGAACAAACAGAATTATTGATTTGGTTATGGTTTAGGTAGAAACATTTTCTCCCAAAACGCAAATTTCACGCGCAAATGTAAGGTGAAACCTGTAGAACCCGCGTAGGCCTACCCTCTTAATTCAATTTTTAACTAGACTAGAGTAGACAAGCAGGCCATTTGTCGAATGGTGAGCGCTAAGCTTGCTCTAACATTCACAATGCCCCAGAACAAATTTCAAAGTTATGTTCTCTAACCTTTCCACGCTGGTGTTTACGAGTTTAATTGTTTAGAACTAAATTACGCGATATCGCGCATGCACCGGGCTCGAGGGATGAAGTCAGACATACAGACAGACAGTCTCGGTTAAACCGAGACCCAAGACATTTATCAACCTGGACTCAGGCCTGGTATACAGGGTGTTTTTAACAGGGTTTGTATTTTCTCTGTGCTAACATAATGTATGATAATCAAAATGACAATTTTCATCAAGTTTCAGCAACTTAAGAATTTGTTCCTACAACTTTTAGTTAATTATAAGCAGCAGATTCAACAGTTGCGAATACTTTTTAAATTTAAATCGATTTTAGGCAGCAATAATCGATTTTTCAGATATCCATAAATGCAGTATCAATACGTTTAAAAATATCTCGATTGATTTCTAAGTACAAATCTTCATATATTTAATGGTTATCGTAGCTGCCATTGATGAAAAAACGGCCAAGTGCGAGTCGGACTCGCACACGTATTCCGTACTAACTTGTAGGTAGGTACAAAAAAAAGAAAAAAAGAGGTGGTTTGTCTACAAATTTACGGTTTTCAGATTTTTCCCATTTCTTGTGACATTGTTTCTTGCCAAATTTAATTTTATGTCAACGGGAAGTACCCTATAGGTTTGATTCCCTTGAGAGTGTCAAAATATGCGACATAAACGGTCGTTTCTTTTGATTGCGTTGTCTTAAAGTTTTTATCACAGCTCCAAGGGATTGCAGACCTGAGTATTTGATAATTAATTTCAACTTATACCTCCTCGCGTTCCTGAGAAAAAGGGTCTTGACAGACAGACAGACAGACAGACAACAAAGTTATCCTTCCATTTTTCCTTTTGACGAACCCTAAAAACATCCTGTATACAGCAAGCATCATTTATTACTAGCTTCAATTATATGGAGTTTCTCATCTGGTATATCACCAGTCACGACGTTCACTTTCCGCCGCCCCGGCCTGATTTGTGGGACGATAATGCTATGCTGTTTTTGAAGGTGTTTCTTCCAATGGCAGCGGCGTGTGAAATGGGCGTGGCAGACTTCGCATTCATGTCTGAAAATAATTTGTCATTGTATTACTAGCTCGTCGCGCGGCTTTACCCGAGTGGTTATTGTTCTGGGAGAGATGTAGGTACCTATTACCAGGTCTGTCGCACTCCGCAACAAGCACAAATATTATACCTACACTTCGAGGGCGCAATATTGGGGTTAAATCAATGGGGTGTCAAGCGCTAGATGAGTCGCGCGCCGTGTGCTTACGATAAAGTACTTACTTACGTAAAGTTTTTGTCCAATTTTATTATTTTCTTAATTATGAGTACCAAGAAGAAACCTAGAATGTACTGCATAGCATTCGGTTCGACAAGTCTCATAAAATACCTACATAATGACATTTTATTACGTAGGTAGCCATTTCTTTTTCATTCATTATTAAGCATGGAATTCAGACAGCCACCTTTTATTCATCAAAGTGCAATACCTACTATGATATAATCAAATAATGAGGTACTAGTTCTATCCTAATATGAATGTTATGTAGTTAATAGAACTATCGACATTTATATTAATAAGCAATAAAAAAAACATTTTTTTATTCTGTTACAATATCTAAGTCATATCATATCATAGAATAATTGCTAGTACAAGTACCTAGTTATATCTTGAGACAACCCTACCGAGCGTAAAAGTGACAGAGCGATTCTGAAACGGTTAGAGCAATGGAAGCTGTCGCGCGTTGTGATACGGTACATTCTAGCCTGCACGCGTTGGGTGAGCGCTTTCTAGGTAAATATAATTGAATGCTCGCAGCGCTGTGCGAGTTAAATTGTACTTTATTGCGTTGTAGCGAGAGTTGCTATGTATTTAAATAACTTTACTCAGTTATCCTTCTGTACTTGTACTATTATTTATTCTGTGCTATTACTTAGTCTTATACCAAAGGAGGATGCCAGCATTCGGCTTCCAAGACTTTTAAATGTTAAATGCCGCGGACATGAAATCTATCCATATTATTGACTATATAAAATAATTTAATTCATTCTTATTAAAACAATAACATTCTGGAACTGTTATTAAGATATAACAATTAATATAAATAGAAATGACCGGAAATAGCTATGCAAGACTTTTAAAAGTTAAATGCTGCGAACACGAAATCTATTCACATTATTGACCATATAAAATAATGTAATTAATTCTTATTAAAACAATAAGTTTCGGGAACGGTTATAAAAAAAATAGAATTAAAATGGATAGAAATGACCGGAAATTGCTGTGAATTGATACTAATTACGAATCATAGTCTTCCCTATAACTCGTAATTAGTGCAAATAAACTATTAGTAAATCGATAAACAAAATCGATTTAAAAATAATCTACAGGCTATCTTAGTTTATTCTAATAGAAATCATTTCAGTATATTATTTTATGATATTACAAATAAACAACAATAGATTCTATCTCGTAGTGATAGCTCTCTCTATTGCACGCTGCGCAACTGTGAGCTTGTGTATGAGACCAATAGTTAGCGACCACGTCTCAGTGCCGTATGTCATCACTGGCAACACGCACTGATTATAAACTTTCGTCTTGAGGCACAAAAACCGTTTTTAGTTTGACGCGGCGCGGGTGCGGGCGGGCCGCGGGTACCCTTAGCTACCCGTGCGAAGCCGGGGCTGGTCGCTAGTTCTAACTAAGTACCTTTTAATGTTGTCATGCGAATCCAGATGCCGCCTCAGTTTGTCCGCCGTGAAGAAGGTGAGGTCGCACCGCGGGCAGCAGTGAGTCTTGTGGCCGCCGTGCTTCCGCCGGATGTGGCCGTACAGGTTTGACGTGTTGTTGAACGTAGAGGTGCAATATTCGCATACGTAGTGTTTCACGCCTGGATAATGGATTGAGTAAGTACGTTACCTTCGTTTTTTTTAATACACTGTCATTGTTTGTGAGCTACCCTGCAAGTTTCAGCCAGATAGCCAATCGGGAAGTGCTCAAAATTTGAATTGCAAGATTCCAGGACAGACAGAAATACGTACATACATACAAGAGAAGTTAAATAAAAGCTTTTAAAAAAGTTTTAGGTCCTAGTTTGTTGAATTGTGTAATGCTATACAAAATAGCATGGTACAAAAAAAAACAACTTCAAATGGAATTAATGAAAAAACTACTGAACCAATTCTGATGAAATGTATATAGGAAGTACCACACTGGAGGATGCACAAAACAAAAAAATGAATTTTCAAAATCAAAAATCTAAGCTTGTTTGCCTCTTTTTTTAAAGCTTTTATTTAACTTCACTTGTATGTATGTATGTATGTATGTATGTATTTCTGTCTGTCCTGGAATCTTGCAATTCAAATTTCAAGCACTTCGCGATTCCGTCCGCCTGAAACTTTTAGGGTAGCTCACAAACCGAAGACAAAGCAATAAAAAAATGAAAAAATATATAAAAAATATGGTTATGGTTGAGGGTCTTATATTTCAAAATCAAAAATATGGTTATGGTTGAGGGTCTTATATTTCAAAATCAAAAATATGGTTATGGTTGAGGGTCTTTTATTTCAAAATCAAAAATATGGTTATGGTTGAGGGTCTTATATTTCAAAAACAAAAATATGGTTATGGTTGAGGGTCTTATATTTCAAAATCAAAAATATGGTTATGGTTGAGGGTCTTATATTTCAAAATCAAAAATATGGTTATGGTTGAGGGTCTTATATTTCAAAAACAAAAATATGGTTATGGTTGAGGGTCTTATATTTCAAAATCAAAAATATGGTTATGGTTGAGGGTCTTATATTTCAAAATCAAAAATATGGTTATGGTTGAGGGTCTTTCAAAATCAAAAATATGGTTATGGTTGAGGGTCTTTCAAAATCAAAAATATGGTTATGGTTGAGGGTCTATCAAAATCAAAAATAAAGCTTGTTTGCCTCATTTTAGGTTTATTCGCAGTAGGGTTTATTTTTTATATAATAACTAGCTGATGCCCGCGGCTTCACACGTATGGTCATTTCCCTAGATTAAAAAGTACTCTATGTGCTATTCCAGGACCTAAAATACCAATATACCAACATTTGATCGAAGTTCCTTCAGCCGTCAAACATATTTTTATCCATTGCTCGGCATCTAATCATCAGATTAAGATACCAAGTGCCCCAGTTTTTAAGTCAAACCCTAAGGTATCCAACAGTGAAAACCGCATCGCAATCGGTCCAGTAGTTTTTACGTGATGCACGAACAATCATACAGACACGATTTTTTAAAATGTGCTGTTCTTGTTCAGTAGCTTATTTTATATACCCTACACATTTTTTTTAAATTATCTTTATTGTACAGACTTTTTCGTTCTTATTGCTTTATTATAAGTATAAGTTGTGGTCGCAGAGGGAGCATTTGTAGTTCGGGGGGAGGTGCGACCTAATGTGAGAGTAGTGTGATGCTCTGTGCATGAACTGTATGTATGTTGTACTTACCAGAATGCGTTCTGACGTGTTTGTTCATGTCAGCCTTGTGCCAAGTCTTGTAGTCGCAGAGGGAGCATTTGTAGTTCGGAGGGAGGTGCGACCTGATGTGAGAGTAGTGTGATTCTCTGTGCATGAACTGTTTGTATGTTGTACTTACCAGAATGCGTTCTGACGTGTTTGTTCATATCAGCCTTGTGCCAAGTCTTGTAGTCGCAGTGGGAGCATTTGTAGTTCGGGGGGAGGTGGGACCTGATGTGAGAGTAGTGTGATGCTCTGTGCATGAACTGTTTGTATGTTGTACTTACCAGAATGCGTTCTGACGTGTTTGTTCATATCAGCCTTGTGCCAAGTCTTGTAGTCGCAGTGGGAGTATTTGTAGTTCGGGGGGAGGTGCGACCTGATGTGAGAGTAGTGTGATGCTCTGTGCATGAACTGTTTGTATGTTGTACTTACCAGAATGCGTTCTGACGTGTTTGTTCATGTCAGCCTTGTGCCAAGTCTTGTAGTCGCAGAGGGAGCATTTGTAGTTCGGGGGGAGGTGCGACCTGATGTGAGAGTAGTGTGATGCTCTGTGCATGAACTGTTTGTATGTTGTACTTACCAGAATGCGTTCTGACGTGTTTGTTCATATCAGCCTTGTGCCAAGTCTTGTAGTCGCAGTGGGAGCATTTGTAGTTCGGGGGGAGGTGCGACCTGATGTGAGAGTAGTGTGATGCTCTGTGCATGAACTGTTTGTGTGTTGTACTTACCAGAATGCGTTCTGACGTGTTTGTTCATATCAGCCTTGTGCCAAGTCTTGTAGTCGCAGTGGGAGCATTTGTAGTTCGGGGGGAGGTGCGACCTGATGTGAGAGTAGTGTGATGCTCTGTGCATGAACTGTTTGTGTGTTGTACTTACCAGAATGCGTTCTGACGTGTTTGTTCATGTCAGCCTTGTGCCAAGTCTTGTAGTCGCAGAGGGAGCATTTGTAGTTCGGGGGGAGGTGCGACCTGATGTGAGAGTAGTGTGATGCTCTGTGCATGAACTGTTTGCCACAGATCTGAAATAAATAACACACAACCCGACTTAAGTATGTGTTGTTCTAGGGCCTAAAGTATCTACCAAAATATCTTAGTATTTAAATAAGAATAAATATCGTAGTAATATCTAAATTATAAACATATATTTTTGGAAGGTATTTGATGAAAAAAAATGTAGCGTATGTATTATTACCTAGTTACGAAAATACCTACAACGCTATCTATAGAATAACTTTTACAAGGACGCCTACTCACTGATCACTACGTGATTAAGGTGGATGGTCCATTTATGAATTTCACTAGATGGCGCTAATTACAATATTAGCTTAATTTATTTATTTGGCCTTAAATTGCAGTCAGGTTAGGTTTAAAACTTTATTCGCGGTTAAAATACTATAGAGTAGTCGCAGCAGAACTTTGTAGCTGGGAAGTTGTCTGAACGCACGTGTGGCAGTACAGATGTCTAAAAATATTCTAAATTATATTTGTACGTACTGACCTCACAAATCCACTCGCAGCCATGCACCTTACGCTTGTGCTCCAGACACAACTCCTTGTTGCTAAACTTGAGGTCGCACATGTGGCAGATGTCTAAACTTTATCTAAATCATATATGTACGTACTGACCTCACAAATCCACTCGCAGCCATGCACCTTACGCTTGTGCTCCAGACACAACTCCTTGTTGCTAAACTTGAGGTCACACGTGTGGCAGTACAGATGTCTAAACTATTTCTAAATCATATATGTACGTACTGACCTCACAAATCCACTCGCAGCCATGCACCTTACACTTGTGCTCCAGACACAACTCCTTGTTGCTAAACTTGAGGTCACACGTGTGGCAGTACAGATGTCTAAACTTTATCTAAATCATATATGTACGTACTGACCTCACAAATCCACTCGCAGCCATGCACCTTACGCTTGTGCTCCAGACACAACTCCTTGTTGCTAAACTTGAGGTCACACGTGTGGCAGTACAGATGTCTAAACTTTATCTAAATCATATATGTACGTACTGACCTCACAAATCCACTCGCAGCCATGCACCTTATACTTGTGCTCCAGACACAACTCCTTGTTGCTAAACTTGAGGTCACACGTATGGCAGTACAGATGTCTAAACTTTATCTAAATCATATATGTGCGTACTGACCTCACAAATCCACTCGCAGCCATGCACCTTACGCTTGTGCTCCAGACACAACTCCTTGTTGCTAAACTTGAGGTCACACGTGTGGCAGTACAGATGTCTAAACTTTATCTAAATCATATATGTACGTACTGACCTCACAAATCCACTCGCAGCCATGCACCTTACGCTTGTGCTCCAGACACAACTCCTTGTTGCTAAACTTGAGGTCACACGTGTGGCAGTACAGATGTCTAAACTTTATCTAAATCATATATGTACGTACTGACCTCACAAATCCACTCGCAGCCATGCACCTTACGCTTGTGTTCCAGACACAACTCCTTGTTGCTAAACTTGAGGTCACACGTGTGGCAGTACAGATTTCTAAACTTTATCTAAATCATATATGTACGTACTGACCTCACAAATCCACTCGCAGCCATGCACCTTACGCTTGTGCTCCAGACACAACTCCTTGTTGCTAAACTTGAGGTCACACGTGTGGCAGTACAGATGACTTAACCTTTTCTTCGTCGCTTCTTCTTTGGAATTAATCCTCTTTTTGGTTTTGTTCTTTTGTCTTGCCGTAACGGGTTTGGTTCTGCTTGGGATCCTTGGAAGTTTTTTTTCACTGGAAATATTAACTTGTATTTAGTAAGTATTTGATGAGGATTCAATTGTATTTAGTAACTATTTGATGAGGATTCAATTGTATTTAGTAACTAAATAGTTACTAAATACAATTGAATCCTCATCAAATGATGAGGATTCAATTGTATTTCAGTTTTAAAGCTATTAAGCTACAATTAATTTGTTTCTTATCTTTAATTCTAACCTTTCTAAAAAATGTATGAATACTAGTATCCTCCATTGTCGCTTCTCTGAGTTATTGAACCTCAAAGATAAGGGTATTGTTCACGAAGACATCTTTTTAACTCCAACCAAAGAGTGCGTGAGGGTGCAATAAGTTTAAGGTTTGTATCATTGTATGTATCACTGTATGTATCACTGTATGTATCACTGTATGTATCACTGTATGTATCACTATATGTATCAGTGTGTATTACTGTGTGTATCACTGCATCCATGTGTCTGTCTAGTGTTTGTTAGTGTCAATCGCTTGAATCAATACATAGTATAAAACAAAGTCGCTTTTCGCGACTGTCTATCTATCTGTCTGTCTGGCCGCTAACTCCTCCTAAACCGCGCAACGGATTTTGATGCGATTTGATTATCACTACCAGTTAGATAATTTGTAACGGAAGGTTTATATATATGTTACGAGCATACGAGACCTGAACGTAGCGAGGGGCAGGCGACAAGCGAAGCGAGCCGCTAACCACCCAAGTCGGAGGAAGCGGAAAAGCGGGGGGAAGCGGAGGTCGAGTGAGCGAGAACTTCACATTTCTCACATATTTATTATAACATATTATTAAAAACAAAGGGGTGGTTTAATTCGTATTTTTTATTTTGTACTAGTTTCCGACTTCGTCCGCGCGCACTACTGTTTATCGCGAAAAATGCTTTCTATGTTCTTCTAGGATATTATATACCAATGCAAAAGTAGGTACAGCACCACTTTTGATGTTTTTTGACATACTCGTTATATCGTTTCCATAGCAACCGTTTCTTACAGCGAGTAATCGTCATTTTTCCAGTTTTCTCGTGGAAACATACAATTTACCGAGACAAAAAGTATCCCATGTTTTATTCCAGAGTAAAAGCTATCTCCATTCCAAGTTTCATCAATATCCGGTGAAAGCTCCCCAAACAAACAGACAACGTTTCACTTTTATATATTGGTATGGATGGACAAGTGCGCTGTAGACTCTCTTCTTAATCATCGTCATAATTATCAACAGCCTGCATTAGTCCACTGCTGGACATAGGCCTCTCCTAATAACGCACAACAATAATAAATTGAGAAGACTATGATACTAACCGTTTTTCATTCTCAATATCAAATATTTCGCCAGTGCAGTCATCATCGTCATCATCTTTTTCTACCAACTGTTTAGCTATGTTATCATCATCGTCATATTCCACCTCTAGTTTGGTCACTACGTATTGGCAATTTTCATCAACTTCATCAACCACCTGCAAAGGAAGTCGTGTATATTTTACCGTAGAACAAGTTGTCAAGGTGCTGATCTTTGCCTAATCCGAGGATGTATACAATCCCCACACGTTAGACCAAAAACATATTTATCTAAATAATAAAGCAATAGGAACCAAAAAGTCTGTACAAAGAAGGTAATAAAAAAAATTGTATTGTATTTAAAATAAGCTTTGACGACCGGTTGGTCTAGTGGCTAGTGACCCTAGGAACGAAATCAAACGGTTGCAGGTTCGAATCCTGCAAGGTGCAATCATTTGTGTGATGAGCAGAAATGTTTGTTTCCGAGCCATGGATGTGTGATATACGTATTTATGTGTATCCGTTGTCTAGTGCCCATAGTTCAGGGTATCCTAGTTTGGGGCTAGGTAATTGGTGTGGAATTGTCCCGAATATATTTCTTTATTTACTGAACAAGAATATGTCATTTTTTTAAATCGTGTGTGTGTGTTTGTTAGTTTGTCGGTATGTTTGTTCACGCATCACGTAAAACTACTGGACCGATTGCGATGCGGTTTTCCCTGTTGGATAGCTTAGGGTTTGACTTAAGAAATGGTGTACTTGGTATCTCAATCTGATGAGTATAATTCGAGTAATCGATAAAAAAACATGTGAAGTCTGAACTAAGTTTGATGATCTTGGTAGTTTTGGTTCTGGAATATCACAGGATCCTTATATCCCAAAAAAATGACCACGCGGGCAAAGCCGCGGGCACAGCTAGTATTATATTTATATAAATATATATATATTTATATATTTTACTACTGTGATATATATATATCACAGTTAGCTTGTAAAAACCGATAGATTACAATTTACCGGATCCTAATCCGTAAGATTGTAAACCAGTCAGGCGAAACAGCTTAATAAAAAACTGTTCATAACTGTTGTATCAAACGTGAGCTAATTTCTATGGCGGCTATGTTTTCTACTTCACTATATGCACCTTCTTGCACGCCTTCGCTATGAATATGTGTTCTGTGGTTTAACATTGTTTACAAAATTATTAGGCAAGTTGCTTTTGTGATAATTACCGTCTGTTGATGTATTTAATGCTTTGAATGTGTTTGTTTCTACATTAAATAAATAATAGTGTGATTGAGTTTGAAAGTTTTCTATGCAATGAGCTATAAAACTTGCGAAATTTGTGGTTTGCGATCTGTTAGAGCGATGGGACAGAAACGAACATTTATGGATAAATTTTCACTGAATAAAGATAGGTAAGTGGTAAATCTATTCGGTAATCTATTAGGTACAAGAAAATAATGATTTTTCTTTCATAATATTCAACAAAATAACATAGCCTTGCTAGCACCAGTGCGGTGCCGGTGTTATCGATATTTTTTCTAACCCGTTGTTCGACATTTGGTTCCTAATCTTATTCTAAGTCGTTCTGCATTCCACGCTATATAATAGTAAACGTAGTAAAAGTATACATTTAGAATACCTAATGTCGCGTAGCCTAAAACCGCTTAATCATCTAATTTTCATTAAAAAACTTATTTTCAGGTGCAAAAACTGCATACAAGTGACCGATAAAGAGGACTTGACATACATACCGATCGAAAAGCTGCATGAATTAAATATTTCTGTGGCAAACATTTTCGAAACACCGACTACAAAAAGAAACAACCCAATTTAAAAAAAAATGCTACTCCTTAACTGCTATTAATCACGGACCACTGCTAGTTTGTAATATTAAGTAAGGAGTAAGGAAGATTAGACATTATTTTAAGGGAAAAAGACACAAATTGTGTTGTGTACTATATAATATATTATTTTTGTATGTAATAAAAACCACATGCTGAGAAAAAACATATTATTATTATAAACCCCATATAAATTAAAATAGTCCTAACACGTTTTTTTTTCTCAAAATATCTATATCGATAAAAATGTGCTATGTTTGCAGACATCCTTTTCTGTTTGTCATGTTGGCTAACATGCTCGATATAGAGTGTTATTATCTATGGTCATTAGTTTTGTTATGTTGCACTTATTCTCAGCGCTCGTTTTAAAAATTCACAACAACCGTTCCAGTAAACGTTAGTCCCGTCTCTTCTTACGTAGTATTTATATACTCTTTGTTGTAAACAAACGAAATATCGACAATGGACACGCTATTCGCTAGCTGATGGACCAATCAGAGCTCAGTTTTACAATGTTATTCATACTATTGTCTGTTATATTGTAAACCTCTTCCTGATTGGTCGGTCTAGGTTTGTCACCATAGAGCTACAAATTAATAGAAGCTCACTAATCATAGCACCCAAACCCCTCGTGGTCCGAGCTTGTAGCTTGAGCGGTTGCAATTCCTAAACGCGGGGCCAGAAACTCAGGCGAGAGCCCGTTTACAATGTCACAATCAATTTTAGTCCTGGAGGAATCGCACAATGCCTGCGATTGGCTTACACGCAGTCAAGCGCTCGTTATGATGTAAATAGTTAGGTACACTGTAAGTTTGTATAAATATAGTGGGAAATAAAAGTTCAGCATGTACTCGAAATGTACTTGAAATGTGATTATGTGATCCTGAGTTCAGTGTGAATATAGATGGCAAACAGTGAACAACTTGAAGTAAGAAACTAGAATAAGAAGCCCATTGAAGAAAGAAGAATACAGTCCAATTAATAAAGAAGAAAGTGTTTTGTTTGATTTGAAATCCTATTAGGAATAGGAACCCTACACTATGGTTATAAAAACGAGTCTGACCAATCAAGGACAGGTTCACAATTTGACAGTGGCGATACAATCTCAGAAATCGGAAAAATTTGTTAAACTGTGCACTGATTGGTTGGTAATATTCTATTGTGCATGTTCGTTCACAATTTATTGTCTGTTTGTAATAAAATGGATTAGAATCAGTCAGATTCAGATAGATAGTAGTCAATTGGCTTGGTGAAATATATCACTATAGATAAAGCAACATAAGAACAATAAAAAAAAATAGTTTTTTTTTTAATGAGTGTCACTGTTATGTATTTCTTTTTATGCATTTTCTCTTTTTACGTATTAAATTTTTTTTTATTGTTTTTTTTTCGTTTTTTGCTTTTTTTATCGGTTTGTGAGCTACCCTGAAAGTTTCAGCCAGATAGCTAATCGGGAAGTGCTCGAAATTTGAATTCCAAGATTCCAGGACAGACAAAATACATAGATAAATCGATACATATATACATATACAAGTGAAGTTAGACATAAGGCTTTTAAAAAAATGGTCGGCAGGCACTAATGTGCTACTATTGCTCATGCAATATCGGAAAAAGACCAATGGGAAGCTCCTCCCCCAAGTCCCATAGTTCTGTTGCACTGATGCTTACATTTAGTTGAAATGATCAAATAGCTTATAAGAATCTCTAAACTAAATTTAGTTTTAGTTCAGTAAACAAAATTTAGTTTTAGTTTAGTGAGTTGAACAAGATAATTGCCACCATTGTTATTGTTACCTAAAAACTAAAGCATGTGAGGAATCTTACCTCCTTTTTTATGCTATCTTTGTCTAGAACCTTTTGTGCTAGAACTTTCCGTAATATCTTATCGGATCGCACGCATGTAGTTTTGAATTTGTACGCTGTCGACAGATTTACAAGGCAGCGTTCGCACAGTGTTGTAGGGAGGCCGTCTTCTTTTGTTATCTGAAACAAAAGAAGCAGAAGGATGCAAATTATTCAAAGTTAATCCTAATTATATTATTTTATTCTCACATATGGCTCGAGCACTTTTCATTCATTATTGAAGAAGAGTTAGAGATAGAGTGTTGTTAACGTAACATTTATTTTTATTTCTGACACACTAGCAGCTTTAGCCATTTGTATATACAGCCTTTAGAAGAAAAGAAACCCTCCATAAATAGCAACAAAATCAACGAATATAATAAAGTAACGACCTGCGCCCTGCGACCTGCGACCTGCGACCTGCGACCTGCGACCTGCGACCTGCGACCTGCGACCTGCGACCTGCGCCGGTTTCGCATAGGTAGGGTTAATATAATAAAGTAACGACCTGCGCCCTGCGACCTGCGACCTGCGCCGGTTTCGCATAGGTAGGGTTAATATAATAAAGTAACGACCTGCGCCCTGCGACCTGCGACCTGCGACCTGCGACCTGCGACCTGCGCCGGTTTCGCATAGGTAGGGTTAATATAATAAAGTAACGACCTGCGACCTGCGACCTGTGACCTGCGACCTGCGCCGGTTTCGCATAGGTAGGGTTAATATAATAAAGTAACGACCTGCGCCCTGCGACCTGCGACCTGCGCCGGTTTCGCATAGGTAGGGTTAATATAATAAAGTAACGACCTGCGCCGGTTTCGCATAGGTAGGGTTAATATAATAAAGTAACGACCTGCGCCGGTTTCGCATAGGTAGGGTTAATATAATAAAGTAACGACCTGCGCCGGTTTCGCATAGGTAGGGTTAATTTAGAAACTTTTTTCTCTCTTTTCTTTTCACTACAGTTCTATTATTATATATATTGTTCAGATGATTTACAATAATATATTCATACTCTGTAATCTAAATAGATATTATGTAACTTAGTTGCTGAAGTTGCTTGCTTGTCGTATGAGGTAGTGCTGGCCTCTGGTGTCAGTGTTTGTCAGGCCGCCCGAGGGCCTCTGACATGGCTTAACAACTGCTATTTATGAATAACAGCGGGGAACAACAGCTTAACGTGCCTTCCAAAGCAGGGAGCGATGGAAAACCGCACATAACTTAGAAAAGTCATTGGTGCAGAGTCTAGAACCGAACCCAGTATCGTTGGATTCTAAGTCGCAATAGTAAACCATCACTCTTTCTTGCCATTGTTGCTGAAGTGAATAATGTCTTCGCATTGTCAATACCACAGTGCCGAAAGACAAAAGACTTAATTTGATTCAAATAGCATTTTTGTATTGTAGACCTATGTTCAGTAGAGATTGGGAGTCGTAATGACATTGCAACAGAACATGATAATGTTAACAAACATTACAAGACTGTTGCAGTTTGGGCTTCAGCACTGGCTGTCATTATAGGAAATTGATAGTGACAAATATAATATGTGATATAATATAAATAATTGTATGTTATTGAAGCACTGTGGAAGGCATGATGTAATACAACAATCACTTCTTACTTCCCTTTTCAAAAACTTGGGAATCCAGTTCAGGGAAGGACTTTCCACAATTTTCAAGTTGTAAAAGGCCCAACAAGGGCATTAACAATGATGACTCGGAAATTGACGCCATTCTAAGTCAAGATTTCCAATTGGATGTTCCCTTAAAGCCAACAAACCCTAGAGAAGTGGTAAGACACCTGTTAAAACTAGACAACAAAAAAGCTCCTGGATTTGACGAAATCACCAACGAACTTCTAGTCCAACTGCCTAGAAAAGGAGTAATATTTCTCACAACTTTATTTAACGGAATCCTAAGGGTTGGCCATTATCCAAGCATCTGGAAGATATCCGAAATCATAATGATCCATAAAGATGGAAAACCTATTAACGAAGTCAGCTCCTACACACCTATCAGCTTATTACCGGTGATCTCAAAGCTATTTGAAAAAAAACTGCTATCACGCATGCTTCACACTCTATCTGAACTTTCCATAATTCCCGATCACCAATTCGGATTCAGAAAAGAGCACGGAACTGTCGAACAGGTCCACAGAGTCATTGACCAAATAAGAAAATCTCTAGAACTAAAGGAATACTGCTCGTCAGCTTTCCTTGATGTACAACAGGCCTTTGACAGAGTAGTGCACAAAGGATTACTTTGTAAAATCAAGAGTCTACTGCCATACCCTTTCTTCGGAATTCTAAGCTCTTATTTAACAGAAAGAATATTTCAAGTTAAAGATGCCGAGTATACATCAAATTTTCACGACATACAAGCAGGAGTGCCCCAGGGATCAGTGCTGGGTCCTGTCCTCTATACCATATTTACATCAGACCTACCAGAAACATCTGGGGCAGTAACTGCTACGTTTGCAGATGACACTGCCATCCTTGCCAGCAGTAAGGATCCAGTAGAAGCTTCGCGGCTCCTTCAACAGGAGCAAGACAAAATAGGAGAGTGGCTAAGGAAGTGGAGAATTAAAGCCAGTGCCTCAAAATCTACCCAAGCCACATTTACCCTACGCAGACGAGACTGTTAAACTGCAAGGAAACACGCTACCACACAACGACTCGGTGAAATACTTGGGAATGCACCTGGACGTTGACTAACTTGGAGAAAGCATCTACAGAAAAAAAGAGACGAACTTAACATCAGATACCGAAATTTGCACTGGTTACTCGGAAGAAACTCAATGCTAAGCACAGACAACAAACTTCTAATATACAAGGTTGTCCTGAAACCTATCTGGACTTATGGCATACAACTATGGGGATCAGCCTGTAACTCCAATATCGGAATCATACAGAGAGCACAAAATTGCATCCTAAAAAGTCTGTCAAATGCGCCATGGTTTTTAAAGGCTGATGAGTTGCATAGTGAACTAGAGATCGACACGGTTAAGGAGGAGATAAAGTCACACAGTTAGTACACATCCCAACCACCTGGCAACACAGTTGACCACTATCAATTACCCTAAACGCTCGGTTGTCCACGCGCTGAAGACCGCAGGACCAAACTGATAACCCAAAAAAAAATATGGCCGACGCGACACATCTAACCTCAAACTGGTAATTGATTGTATATGCGTTGAGACTACAGGTACTTGATGGTCAACCCACAAAAAAAAGAAGGTCGACGCGACACATCTGGCCCCAAACTGGTGATTTATTAGGTACGTGCCGAGATCACAGGTATCTGATTGTCAACCCACAAAAAAAAAAGTCTAAGCGACACATCAGGCCGCGCCGACTTTGCGTAAACAAACAGTTTTTATGACCACTTCATTGAGCGCTTAGATAAACAAACTGGTGATTTATGGAGCTAAATAGGTACGGCACAACATAAACACTTGTTATGTTGTGGGTTTCGAAGCAAAATAATTATATAAACACGCTTAGATTTGAATGATTATTGAGGTCAATAATGTTCAAAATCGAGTGGCAAAATTTACGTCGCTATCGAGTGGTCCGATGATCGATAAAAACAAAAAAAGTGACTGTAGCGTTAGTTGCGATGATCAATGAAAACAAAAAAAGTGATTGTAGCGCATAGAATCAATCGAGCGGCTAAGAGATTAAAAAGGCAACACATCATAGAGCTATGATAATTACACAAGAAAGCAGAGACTCAATGGAGTACTCCTCCTACATGCCATATACTGCTTACACCAAGGGTGCATTCCGAGATGCGCAAATATCGATGAAATCGATATTATCGCGCTAAAACGCGTACCGAGTCATCGTGAGCGCAACAACGATATCCCTTGTGACGTCACGGATTACGTCATTACATCCGCCATTTTGTGATTACACCGACCATGCCCCAAACCGATATCACCGTGAGCGCTACTGTCAAAGTGACAGACTGACGGTTGTTTACAAAGAAAACTGTTGTTTGAATTCAGTTGTGTGTGATTTTCGTACAGTTTTCCAAATATTACTACAGACAATTGACCAATTCTTAGGCAGACTACTTTACCCACGAGTAATACTTTGTATTTTGAGCAAATTTTGAGGACATGTTGTTGTGATCTTGTAATCACGCTCACGAGCGTTCCGAATCAACTGCAGCACTCAACTGCCGTGAGCGCGATATCTGAATCGGAACGCAAATTAGCACTGTGATCGCGATATTATCGTGAATCGGAATGCACCCCATACCTGCTCATAGTCTAGAGACTGATCGCAGATAAATAAACAACAACAAAAAAGGGAGAGGGGGAGAGGGTGGGGGGTGGGTTAGGGGTACTCTCCTTAGAAGGGGGATGGCGATTAGAGTTTTTTTTTCTTCTTTTTTATGTTCAATATCTGAAAAAATGATAAAAAATACAAAGGGAGGGGTGGGGGAGGGTGAAAAACCCCGCATCAATATCTCCTACTCTAGGATTGCACCCTTAAAGTAATATTGGCGCAACCTAAAATTTATCTCTGGTGTGGGCTCTCGCCAGAACTCTCGCGAGGTTGCCCCTGATCGTCGCTGCGCCTAGCTAGCTCCTCTCAGGACCTCCGTGAGCTTCTGGCTCCGCACTTTTTATATACAATCTAGGGGTAGGGACCACAAGACCAGGTGGTGTTGGAGTGCTCTGTGTCGGTTCTGTGACTCATTTTGAACCTAACGCATGTCTGGGTGCTCTGGGGTGTGTTTAAGTCAATTATCTAGTATAAAATTTAAACTGACTAATGGTCAAAGACCCCGTTCAAGCACACCGCGAGGCGAAAAATTTACCCGACTAAAATTTAATCTGCCCTGTTCACGGGCGTCCGCTGGTATAAGTTTTTGCATGGCTAGGATAAATTTAAGCGAGCTTTTGAGGTCGCTAAATTTTAGTCTGTTGTCAGATTGACTGACAGCTGTTTGATTTGATTCGCTGTTAGATTAAATTTGTTGGTTGCTATAATCGAAAATACTATCTATATTTATAATAGAGCAGTAACATAAAGTCTATACAACGAAGAGAATAAAAAAAATGTAGGGTACCTATAATAAGATAATTAACAAAAAATTTGACAAATTGAAAATTTCAATTTGACAGCTAAACCTATGACTCCATTCAGCCAACCCTTTTAAGTTTTAACCAATGAAAATTTTGCCGTCTTACTTTAGTGGGCAGGAATGTACTTACTATACTGTCGATTTTGGGGGGGCGAAGGAGTTGAGGGGGTAGGAGGGGATGTAGGAACCCCCCCTTTGAAGGAAAAGTTGCGCAGCCCTTACAGAGTTTTTTTTCTTTTTTTTTCAATCCTTTCTTTCAAATTTACTTCTGATGACATTGATTTAAGATAAGGGGTGGACCCTCCCCACCCCCAAAATCGACTGTATAGCAACTACAGTTTAGCCAATTACTGTCACAAGCCAAAACAGTCAAAAAAAGTGACATTAGACACAGTGACATAGTCGTGAAAATTACTGTCTTTTATAAATTGTAAAGTGATTTTTGCATTTACAAAGTGCTATTTATGGAATATTCTAATATATTTGGCTCAACTGTACAAGCTTGACCCCCCACTCTCAGGGTTCTACAACCTCCCCCCCACCCCCTTCACCCTCTGCCCCCCTAAAATCGTGGGCTAAGCTCGTACAGTGGTTCCATATTTTTCTCAAAAACTATTGGGAATAGCAATACACCATTTCAGATTTAGGCTTTCTATGAGTAGACCTACCTTAGAAAAAAAAACAGCCTTCTAGCTACTTGTAATTTTTGGAAAGTTGAGCCCAGTTCAGAAATCCTGAATTTCTTCACGATTTAATATCTTAAAAAAATAAAGACTTTGTTTACTTACATGTATCCCCGTGCAAAACTTTAATTCCTCAACAGATCGGCCAAGCTCTGCACTAAATACACTTTTTAAAAGCCCCTCGTTACTCATACAGACTCGACAAGAGTTCGCAAACCGTTCTTTTTCAGCTTTACTATTTGTTTCGAAAATCTTCATTTTAAAAGCCCCAGCCATATTCCAGTATTTTAACTTTTTACTGGAGAGCCGTTAAATGTGTACACATACAAATACTTTACAAGTCATGTGGAGTGTATTTAGTTCATTTAATAGGTTTTATAAGGTCGATGGTTTTAACAATGTTTATTTGGCTAAAAAACAAAAAGATGCAAACTGTGATGCAAACAAGCAAAACACAAATTGCTCATATATTTTTTTATCCATTGACTTTGACTTTTCCTCTTCTAAACAGGCAAAAGTAAAAGTCAATGTCAAGTTGTGACAGCATCTTACGATCATCGCTATTATCAATATTCTGTAGCAATTTAAATTTTCGTCTGTCGGTGTCGTAGACGCAACGACAGTAAGAAATGTCTACACGATCGTAGATGCGAGTATTCGGTGTCAAATGTGTGGTGCTCAGCCATCCAGTATGGCCGGCGCGAGTCCTTGTTTCCGATTTCGGTTCTTTTTAGACTTTAGCGGATTCTCGCCAGTTTCTGATACCTACCAAATCATAGTACGATATATTTTCGTAATCATGCCTAAAAATTATATATCTTGTATCTGTATCTTGACCGCAAATCACGCCAAAACTACTAAATGAATTCAAATGAAACTTGGTTTGATTTGAGTTTAAATAGACGACATGATGAGGTATGACGTTGGATACGTTTCATCCCGATATTTAGCATGGTTCCCTTGGGAGAGTAATCGGTATCTTCAAATTGCATGACAGCTGTTAAATTTAAAAGGGCTTTTACTCCGAAACTATTCATCGTTGACTAGTAGTTTCTTTACAGAAGTGATAGATCACATCAATAACTTCGTTTTGGATGACAGCTGTCAAACTTCAAAGACCTATAACTCTGAAACTATTGATCCTAGACTAGTAGTTTTTATATAGAAGTGATAGATCTCATCGATATCTTCATTTTGGATGACAACTGTCCAACTTAAAAGGGCTATAACTCTGAAACTATTGATCCTAGAATAGTGGTTTCTATGCAGAAGTGATAGATCTCATCGATATCTTCATTTTGGATGACAACTGTCCAACTTAAAAGGGCTATAACTCTGAAACTAGACTAGTAGTTTATATACAGAAGTGATAGATCTCATCGATATCTTCGTTTTGGGTGACAACTGTCCAACTTAAAAGGGCTATAACTCTGAAACTATTGATCCTATAATAGTGGTTTCTATACAGAAGTGATAGATATCATCAATATCTACGTTTTAGATGACAGCTGTCAAGCTTAAAAGGGCTAAAACTCTGAAACTATTGATCCTAGAATAGTAGTTTCTCTACAGAAGTGATAGATCTCATCGATATCTTTGTTTTTGATGACAGCTGTCAAACTTAAAAGGGCTATAACTCTGAAACTATTGATCCTAGTCTAGTAGTTTCTTTACAGAAGTGATAGATCTCATCGATATCTTTGTTTTGGATGATAGCTGTTAAACTTAAAAGGGCTATAATCATGAAACTATTGATCCTAGAATAGTAGTTTCTTTACAGAAGTGATAGATATCATCAATATCTTCGTTTTGGATGACAGCTGTCAAACTTAAAAGGGTTAAAACTCTGAAACTTTTGATCCTAGAATAGTAGTTTCTCTACAGAAGTGATAGATTTCATCGATATCTTCGTTTTGGATGACAGCTGTTTTATGAATCCCCTTTGGCGCTGTAGCGACCAAGATCCAAAACCGCAAATCCCCCTTGGTCGCTAGAGCAACCAAAAAAAAAACACGGAAGTTAATTGTAACGGTTTGATCTACTAAAATCGAGTTAAATGTAATCTCGCATATATTATCGAATTAGTGTGTTTCTGTCTTTAAAAGGATATATATATTATACGTAAAAACACTAAAAGAAGTTTTTTTTTTTTAAATAAAACCACGGCCGTTCTCCGCGAGCCGTAAATGTTTGAAATGTTTGTTGGTTTTCACGAAAATATTCTGGTCACTTTTTGTACTAAACTGTGTTGATGTTTTAATGTGAACGGATAGCTTGGTTCATCTAGTATTTAAAAAAAACAGTATGTCAATGATTTCGTTTCCAAAATACGTTTTTTTTTTCTAAAACTACTCCCATTTTTGGCTTCATAATTTTTCCGCGGTGCTCTCTCCTTACATAATAATTTCATAAAACTTACGTTCTGTTTGTCAGTGGCTACATATATTCACCGTATCACAGGCCTAGTTTTGTACGGATCCGCCAAACCGTTGAGGAAGGAACGGAAAATATGTTTGCGCGGCAACAATTTTTTTGCGCCATTTTGCCGTCTTGCCGCGATGATGTCATGGTCACGTGATCGGAGTGTATTTACATTATAGGTTGTTTTATAGCGGGGGCATTGAGCGCTTATCATCACAGTCTTGATTAGAGTTGCAAAACTCCGAAATAATTCGGAATACTTCGGAATAATTCCATGAATACTTCCAATACTCCAGGATTATTCAAAAGATTAAAAAAAACAAAGATTTTCTGTGGGTAGGTGCGTAATTCCAAACCTACAAGGTACCTATCTAATCTACTTAAACTAGTGGCTGCCCGTGACTTTGCATGCTTTTTACCAGGATTAAAAGTAGCCTATTAGCTCGATCCAGTTCGTACGTCCTATATTTATGTAGGTGTATACCAAATTTCATCAAAATCGGTTGGCGCAATGGCGGCGATGAGCTCACCACTTGTCACGTCTATATTCCACGGCCCACGATGGTGCCTACTAAAACTTATTGAATAAAAGGCAGCGTAATTAGTTATTAAGTAGGTCAAGTGTTAATAGTATCTTGCAGTGTACCTACCTTGTACCTACATGTGTGTACTTGAGGTTAATACAATTACCTAGGTACTTACCTAGATCAGAATCTGCATCAAAACATAGCTAGAACAAGAGACTTGCCATAAAAGCCGCCAAGGACACACACGCGCACGATGTCTTTTAGTGGCACTTTTTGGCAAAGCCGAAAGGCGGGCATCCTTTGAAAAAAAGCCGCCAAGGAACCGTGCGCATGCAGTGTGTTTTAGCGGCTCGCTTTTGCAAATGTCGCTCGGTAATAACTATGTACTATTCTATATTTTGAAATCTTAAAACTAGGATTTTACTTACTTTTAACAGTCGTATCGATTGAAACTTTCTATGTGTATGTAATACTGATTCAAATACAATAATTTGTATCATCGCTGATCTGGTACGTACCTACCTCCCTGCTGCATACGGCTATAGGTACTAGGTAGGTAATAGGTACTTAGGTAAGTATCAAGGGAACTCTTTTACTTGGATAGGGCTAGGTAGGTAGCTCTATCCAAGTAAAAGAGTCCTATCTACCTACCTATGTCCATGTCAGCCAGCCATCGAAGTACTCGCAATATTGCTCGAAACTTTCCAATTATTTCGAAGTATTCCCGAGGAATATTTCCAAAGTTTTCCCGCGAGCAACTGTAGTCTTGATAAACAGTTCTTAAGAAATGAAATAGTTACATTTTTTATCACCCCGCGTGGGAGCGAGCTTTCAAGTGACAGTTCATGGCCCAACAGCATGGCCGTATAAATTCTAGTGAATTTATATGGCCTTTTGCTTTGGTATTTTTTTCTTACGGACTTCAGGCTTGCGGGCCGCACCAAGATAGTCCACGGGCCGCATGCGGCCCGCGGGCCGTCGGTTGCTGATCCCTGTTCTTGAGTATCAGACAGCTCACGTGAAGGTTTGCATTAATTAATTAATTCACCGAAGTGGCGAAAACTCGCTCCACGAGGGATTCGTTGAAAATAGGGAACTCTAATATATAGATATTTTAGGGTATATCGCTTTAATGAATAAAGGAAGTACTTACCCCTTATTTTTTTATTTATCTGAGATTGTCAAAAATTCAGCAAATACTTAATGTACATAAATATTATTAAATAAACTCAAATTATGTTTCGCTATATATTTTCATCGCTTTAACATAAAACTTCCTTTTTACATCTTCAAGGGGCCATAGACATAAGTATTTAGTAAAACCACGTGCATTTCATTCATTAATTCATTTATCGTTCAGGTTTACCGGTCTTTGTGAATGCATATCACTAGAGATTATCATAGTGTGCGTCTAAACACTGCGAAACTATGCTGCATTTTATAACTGTGTGCGTATTATATGTTTGTTTCCGAGATAGTTTTAGTGTGCGTTTACATGAATAAAATTTTGATTTGCGTGTTGCACACACGCAAATCAAAATGCGTGTTTACCTCGTCATTCGTCAAATATTGGCAGAAAATAATGTTTGCGGATTAAAACGTTAGCCTCTCCATTGGATATATGCTCGAAGAATTCAATCATAAAAAAATGCCTCAAATTATCATTAACAGCCGGCAACGGCCCATATTGCTGAGTATAGGCAAGAATAGGCCTTCATTCTTCTCTTACGGAAAAAGCCTAGCTTTTTATTATTGATTGCATGGACACCCTATTAGAAAGAGATATGATACAACTTTGATGCCTCTCATTTGGCTCGTATATATAAAACACTGCGCAGTCCAGTTATAGTAGAGGTTCGTGTTTAGAGCACAAAATATATAACTACGACTTATGAACTTGTTATAAATTAAACGAATCGAATCGAACCGAATCAAGGAAATTATATGTGCAAGTACATAGAACTTCCTTAAACCCGTAGACAGAGAATGAGAGGTATAGACAGGCTCCTAAAATAACAATAATAACGAAAATGAGATGACGTTATGTCAATATGTCTAAGTGTGAGCAAGACAAATAATTTTTATTTGTCTCTATTTGCGTATTGCTTTTTTGTTGTTTGCCATCAGTGTCTCTGGTGGCAGACAAGTCGTTGTGTCAAGAGATTTTTTGTTAAAAAGTCCTGTGAAACCATTATTTTGTGTCATTTGTAACTTTGCTGATATTCCGAGCCAGTGTATTTCGTGTGCAGTCATGGTGAATTGCTGTACATTGGACTGTAAAAGCGGTAGTGAACGAAATCAACCCAACATAACCTATCATCGGTAAGTAACATTTTTTAGATGATACAGCTAGTAAATCGAAGGTTTATTAATATCAATTCTATTTTCCGTCTATAATAAGCAAGAATCAACGATAATTTCGACTAAATACATTCAATTTAAATTGTTTTAGTGCTAAGCTAACCGAACAAATTGTGATGGCTACTAAAGTCAACAAATTACATATGTTACTTCATGACATTATCAATAGTCGGATAATAAGTTGATGGGGATACCAGGACATGATTAATTTTACCACGCATATGAATCAATTTGTGAATGGACGGGGGCTTTAAATTGTAAAAAGCTATTTGAAAACATAACTTCTTAGTCCTTTCTATTGTTTTATTGGAATTAAAATTATAGGGACAGTACAGCCAATGTACTCGAACAATAATCAAATGTTAGGTAGGTACATGTTTCATACATATTTTTACGGTTTAATGCAACTGTCAACTCCATTTGCAAATTGATTCGACTATAAATAACTTATATTTTTTTGGTTTTCCGTATGAACCATCTATAAGAAAAACATGGACAGATTGTACGGGCCGAACTAATTGGCATCCAAGTTGCCACTCCCGGATCTGCTCAAGACATTTTGAGTCCAGTTGTTTTCGACAGACAAAAAACAAAAACCATGTTCGCTACCTACAGTTTTTATCCAGGTAAGATATAGTACTAATAAGAAGGATTAATACAATTACACACAAACTTTCGGATTTATGGTATAAGTGTGTTGTATATCTAGATATATGTAGGCAGGTAGGTACCGTAGCAGTGGCTGTGCCACCTTATAATTACTTGCTATGTGTGTAATAAAACAGTGTGAATTGGACCCATTGTAATATAGTCCTGGGATTGATGGGATTGCGCCTCTGAAAAATAGCAGTTTACACATACTTCCACTGCGTCTACTGTATATGACTGACTCGTAGTAAAACCAATACGAGTTTAATACACACAAAACGGGGTAAAAGTTTGAGTGCAGCAATATTAATTGCACTTGTATTATTATGTAGATAGGTCGAAATATCGCTATCTCATACTGTATACGATGAGGACTTGTATATACCTCTCATTCTCTGTCTACGCTTAAACCGAATAGACTGAACCATATACAATGAGATTTTGTTTATTTTGGTGTTGCTAGTGCATATAGTCGCTAAGTCGTAGACAGAGAAACCAATCTGTCTACGCGTTATGTGGATGACTTCTTGAAATGGGCCATCCATTATTTATTTGTAACTGCTCTATTATCTCTGAGAAGATAATTTCACGCGTCAATGCCCAATAGGCCCAAATACCAATCTGAACGTAGCATAGGAACGCATTGCGTAAAGTTTTGTTCAAATATCCACACTACAAAAATATTTCATTTACATGTGAAAAATGTTTTTTTTATATTTATAACTTTTTTAAGTTTTGACAAATCAAGAACCATTCTAATAAATTGCCGAACAAATTGAAAATGATAAAAATAAAATGGTTGTTCAGTTGTTACTTTACAATAACAACAGCTTAGCTATTGTATGATAATAATATACCTATCTAGTAAAATTGTTATCGCTATAGCTATAGCTACTTTGATTAAGATTATCAAAAAAAATAGTTTTTGTTAATACAACATCTGGTACAAAAAATAGCATTTCGAATTCGAACGTAACAAAAATGGCGCCCGTGTAGACGTCATTCATTCTGCTGTCTGGGTGACAACGGCTTGTCGAGTTTGTATCGTGTCGTGTCGTATCCTCGTATCGTATTTATTTTATTGACTGAAAATTATCTTTTCTTTCGTGTACAGTGATAATTTGTGCCGCTCGTATCTCCTACACCGCGCCGGCTTATATCAGTGAGTAATTCAGTGAAATACCTTTTAATGCATTGTTTAATAGTGATTTATCTGATAAGTTGTTATCTACGTATTATAATGCAGATTTATTCGAATTGATCGGATTAGCGGGCCGTTAGTCGTCGTACGAGTCGGTGATTGTGTTATATTGAATGTTTAGTACGCTCAGACGTCTAATTTATTGATTAAATAAAGAAAGTCGTGTGTGTCGCCTAGATTGCGGTAGTTTTAGTTGCTGACGTCCTACTTAAAGTATAGTGCATAATTTTATAGAATAATAAATATTTATGTATAATTAAACTATCATTAGGTACAGATTCACTAGCTTTATCATTGTTAAATTAACAATGTTAGTTACCAGCCATACTCGGCTAGGAAGATTTGATCTTGTTGAGTATACCTACATTTTTAATTCTAGGTACCTACCCACATACCAAGGAAATCCCCATCTAGCGTCAGATTATTTGAACAACATCTCTGTAATTTTTTATGATTATGTAAATTCTCGTACGCATTATTTAGGTTTAGGTGACATTAATAGTTAACAACACTATAATATTGTATCCTCGTTTTTAAGCTATTTTCTGTTATTTAACAGTTTTCTGCAGCAGTGGGAATTGAACCCACCTGCACTCTTATATCGCCACTTCCACGGATAGGGCGATATGTGCTAGTCTGCTCAATCACAATACAATGGCCTGGTCTAGGGCCCCGGGCTGCATTTTTCAGGAATGTACTTAAACATTTATTTTCACATGATTAGGAATTATATTTATTTTACGGATAGACATAGCCTGATATTATTGCACTTGCGTATTTAATGATGACAAAAAAAAAGGTAAGGTACTTATGTACATGATCATCGGGTGGCTCAATAGCTAACATTGCGCAGTACTGAGCGCATACATGCGCGTGCGCGCGTGGCAAGCAACTGGATACAGGACTTTAGTGTTTTTTTAAATAATATAGATATCTCAACCATTGTACTTTGTGGTGGGCATTTTTGGTTGAAATATTGTGTTGACACGATTAACCAGCTAGACCACACGCATCCCAAAGTTACATTTGATACTAACTGAAATATTTGTGTAAAAAGCAGGAGCATTGCTTTTATTACACAACTGCCCAAAAAAGGAGTGTAATGTTTTCAGGGTTCATGTATGTATGTATGTATGTGAGATTCTTTAATCCACCATAACTTTTCAATCTGTTATATTTTATCGTATTTATATATATATATTTTTTAATATTTTTTTTAGATTTATACTTGCACGCTATCGTTCATTAATGTTCATGCTCTCGCTTTCTAATCTAAGGTTACCTGGTAGAGATTGCTGCTTACCGATAAGACCGTACTATCAATGTTTAAATGCTATAATTTAAGTATTTTAGTGCAATAAAGAGTTATCTATCTATCATCCCGAGCAACATTTTTTATTTTGAAATTCTATGTGGGCTGTATTATGGCTTTATTCTCAAATGCAAAAAAAAAAACGACTTTTACAATATGAGTATCAAATTGAAGGCCTTGATGAGCACATTTCAAAAATATAGAATTAAATTGGCATATAAACTTTTTAGTTCATTTTTGGCAGGGCAGTCGTGTCTTTTATTTTTACTTCATTTTTGGCAGGGCAGTCGTGTCTTTTATTTTTAGTTCATTTTTGGCAGGGCAGTCGTGTCTTTTATTTTTAGTTCTTTTTTGTCAGGGCAGTCGTGTCTTTTATTTTTAGTTCATTTTTGGCAGGGCAGTCGTGTCTTTTATTTTTAGTTCATTTTTGGCAGGGCAGTCGTGTCTTTTATTTTTAGTTCATTTATGGCAGGGCAGTCGTGTCTTTTATTTTTAGTTCATTTTTGGCAGGGCAGCCGTGTCTTTTATTTTTAGTTCATTTTTAGCAGGGCAGTCGTGTCTTTTATTTTTGGCAGGGCAGTCGTGCCTTTTATTTTTATAGTTATTTTGTCTGTACGATGGACATGCGTTAAAGTATTGTTACCCTTTAAGTTCAGGTGTTCCTTCACCATTTTGCAAAGCACTACTGCCTTTGCACCATTTTTCTTTTAAATCAACTTCACAAAAGGAGGAGGTTCTATGTTTGAATACGTTTTTTTTGTTCACTGATTTCTCCATCAATTGCAGACCTATTTAGTTTTTTTTTAAAGTGATAGAGTTGGCTCCATATAAATTGTATCAAAATTGGATCAGTAGGTTTTTTACCCGAATGAGGAGGGTTGTGTGTATGTTTGTATGTTTCTTAGACGCGTCCTACAGGCTAAAAGGCTTGATGGATTTTGATAAATGGGGTATCATTGGATTGGTCTTGATCACGAGAGTGCTATAGGATATATGAAGTGTCAAGAAAACTAATATGGCGGCTTACAGCTGCCATATTGTATTTCCGGCGGAACAGAAAATGACCAAAACCTATCGAGTGACGTATCAAAATACAGGTCTTTAAAAGACCATTTCAAAAATATAAGTATATTTCTAAACATTAAATTTATATCAACACTAGCTGCGCCCCGCGGTTTCACCCGCGTCCCTTAGGAACGATACATTTTCCCGGGATAAACAGTAGCCTATGTGTTAATCCAGGGTATAAGCTACCACCGTACTAAATTTCATCCAAATCCGTTCAGCCGTTTAAGCGTGAAGAAGTAACAAACATACACACACACACACACTTACATACAAACTTTCGCATTTATAATATTAGTGTGGTTATTTTTGAGGGTGGTCAGCTCGTATTTAATCAGTTTATTTGCAGTCGGATTTATTGTATTTTTATAATAATATTACTTCTTAATGCATTTGAAGTATATTTTTGTACCATGCTAATTAGTACAGCACTTTTGTATCAATTGTATAATTAGTACAGCACTTGTGTATCAATTGTATAATTAGTACAGCACTTGTGTATCAATTGTATAATTAGTACAGCACTTGTATATCAATTGTATAATTAGAACAGCACTTGTGTATCAATAGCATAATATGTAAAAATTCACCTGTATAAATTCCACTGGCACATTTCAACATTAATTTAAATTTACTTTTTCACTTCTCGTGCTCGTTAAATTGTTGTTTATGCTGGGTTTAAGTCGACTGCAGTTTATTCTTTAGTGCTGAAAAGTATTTAATTCTCTATGGTCTCCGACCTGAGCCTAATGTTTCATGTTGACAGTTTGATAGTGGCGGGAAAGAAGTTCTTGTCTATGTTATTTATTTATTTATTTATTTAAGAAACACCAACAGTATACATATTAAATATTATAAAGAGTAACACTTTCATAAGACTATAACAGGTGCCATAGCATAATCAAATATTATAAAGAGGAACACTTTCATAAGACTATAACAGGTGCCATAGCATAATCAAATATTATAAAGAGTAACACTTTCATAAGACTATAACAGGTGCCATAGCATAATCAAATATTATAAAGAGTAACACTTTCATTTTAAATCATTTTTGCAAAAATTACATAGATGTCAGAGCATGCTTCCATGTAATTACATAGATGTCAGAGCATGCTTCCATGTAATTATGTAGATGCCAGAGCATGCTTCCATGTAATTGGTTCTTAAACATGTTTAGCAGTATTTAAATATGTTGTTATTAAAATTTGCATTATAATTGAAAGTGAACAAGAAATAGTACCTATTCCTAACATTTATGGAATAAACGCAAAGACAGTTGTTCAGCGAATATTGTCACCAAAATAAAGCCAAATATATTTAACAAGATATAAGTTCAAAAACTAAAACACTATGTAAAAAATAGCATATGACACTCTAGCGATGAAGACAAATCGATTGACACCTCGCTTGTCAAAATGGGACCAATAGGAGCGACGCTATGGTGGAACATCCACATAACCACATACATAACATACATACACTGTTAAACTTACCCTTCCCTTGCTTTGCTGTATTTAGGTAAAAATATGTTAGTTTCATGCATCGGAGCTAACTCTTATGTAACAAGATATTTTATCTTCAATTTCAATATCTACCCTCGCCTTCGGCTGGGGCCTAGGAACTCTAATTCAGAACAAATGCCACATAAAAAGTGCCCCTACTTCAAACCAAAACGACGTATGATTCAAAATACGAATCACTTCCGAGGTTACAAATGACATGCTTGGTGATTGGTTTAAAATCAGAACAAAAGCAGGGATTGGTTCACGCGCGTGCTGCAATGTCTGCTATGTCAGCTGAGTCATAGCGGCGTGGACGATGTTATGCAATAAGTGGACCGGACCAAACAATTAATAAAGCAATATTATTGTACAATGTTTTTTTTGGTTTACTCTTTCATTGAACTCTATGTACCGCGAAATATAATTAATTTATTAAATTTTTGTTTAGAAGACATTCAAACATATTCTTTCTTCGGAATGTAGTGAAGACGTATTCTAAAAAATTGAGAATAGAATGTCCTTTAATGGTGCTCTGTTGCCTGTGAATTTTCAGCTGAGGTTCAAGTTCAGTAGATTATTTTTATATATTCCCATATACTGTCGGGCGTTTGGGTTATTGTTGCAACGGCCGTGGTTGCTGAAAAACAAACTCAATATGCTCTTGGCTAAATTTATATGGTAAAATAAATTTCAATATTTGTACCTCTACTAGCCGTGCAAAAAGTAATTTAAAACTTGAAATACATAATGAGGAGTCCTAGTAATCCAGTTTTGGACTGAGTTTTGGTCACTGGTTTCAAGGAGTTAGTATATACTGTTACTCTTTGTCGAGTAACAGTATTCGAGTTTTTTTTTATTATGCAAAAATTGACTGACTTCATTTTGCATAGTATTGACCACCTCGGTTTAATAACGTATTTGAACATCTTTGAATATAATTATAATTTTGCAACTTTTTACTAGTGAAAAGTGATCCCTGGACATTTTAATCTTGTATGGCTCCTGCACCACTTCACAACACATGCTGGCATGATGATTCACAGCAGTAGTTCACAATGATAAAAACTAAAACGTACGCGAAGATATGACGTGTGCTCGCTTGCATGTAAAATGTCCAAATGATGACGCGCTGGACACGACTTTTAAGCCCCACCTACTTGGGCACGACTTTTGTTGGGTCATTTTTTTAACGTGTTACATTTCCTTAGGCTGGGGCGTATAAATATCTGTTCTATACTTAGAATAAAGCAATAAGAACTAAAAAGTCTGTACAATGAAGATAATAAAAAAAAAATGGCCTAGGGTAGGTACTTAAAATAAGCTAGTGAACAAAAATTATTATTTTTTAAATCGTTTCTGTTTGTTTGTCTGTATGTTTCTTCGTGCTTCACGTAAAAACTACTGCACCAATTTCGATGCGGTTGTCAGTGATGGATAGTTTAGGGTTTGACTTAAAAACTGATTTACTTGGTATCTCAATCCAATGAGTAGAAGCTGAGCAAGCTTTCCGCAGGTCGTCACTTCACCTGGATACAGGGCGTCCTACACTACGTTTGCCTAAGCGCCGTCTCCGCTCGAGAACTCGTCTACCCCATCGGCTATGGATTCTTCGAAAAATATGACCAGCCCACTGACACTTCAGCTTGCTTATCCTTAGAGAAATGTTGGTTATCAGTTGGTTCACTTCCTTCAGAGAAACTCCAAGCATAGCTTTCTCCATAGCTCGCTCAGCGACCTTAAATTTGTGGACTAGTTTGATCGTGAGGGTCCAAGTTTTGGCTGCATAGGTACTGGCAGGACGCACTCATTGAAGACTTTTGTCTTGAGGCACTGCAATATGGACGACGAGAAGACTTGACGAAGCTTGCCGAATGCTGCCCAGCCCAGCTGAATTCTTCTGTTTGCTTCCTTCAAAGTAGTTCTTCCCCAATTATAATATTTGTCCTAGATAAGCATATTTTTAAAAACTTGTATTTAACTTCAATTGTATGTATGTATGTATGTATCTATATATTTCTGTCTGTCCTGGAATCTTGCAATTCAAATTTCGAGTATTTCCCGATTAGCTATCCGGCTGAAACTTTCAGGGTAGCTCACAAACCGATGACAAAGCATTTTTTTTTTATTTATTACATAAAAAGCAAAAATGCAATTTAAGAAAAAAATATTATTTTACGAATATAATAGAAAAAGAATAAAAATATATAACTAAATAAATAGTGACATTCATTAAAAAAAGATCGTAAAAGCTATTTTTAATACATTTTTTTAAATTATACTTATATATTATTATGCCCTGAGCTCCAGAGAGAGGGGTGTTATAAATTTAGGGTGTGTACGTATGTATCCGTGTGTCTGTCTGGCATCGTGGCTCTCAAATGAATGGACCGATTATGATGCGGTTATTTCTGTTTGAAAGTTGATGTGGGCAAGATGGTTCTTAGCTATAATGGGAGGAAGGGCATGGATGAGGATCGTAGTTCCCGTAGTATATATTGACTGCAATAAGATCTTTAAACATGATCTTTGCTAATTTGAGTCCATGAATGACACCAATAGTGACCACGTTTCAGTGCCATACGTCATCATCAAACTGTACTCATATCTCCTAATGCGCGCCACTGAGCCCGATCTTCCGCTCTTCTCATGTAATTGCTGCCAGCTACTTTACGCAGGTCGTCGCTCCATCTAGCCGGAGGGCTTCCTACACTACGGTTGCCTACCCCATCGGTTATCGGTTCTTCGACATTGTGACCGGCCCATTGCTACTTCAGCGAGCTAATTCTTTGAGCTATATAACTTTCGTTCTCTGCCAGATCACCTCATTTCGGATGCGGTCCCTTAGAGAAACCCCGAGTATAGCGCGTTCCATAGCACCTAGAATTTGTGGACCAGCCTCACAGCCAGTGTCCAATTTTCGGCTCCGTATGTCATCACGGGTAGGACGCACTGGTGGTACGTCATCATCACTGGCAACGAATTGGTTCAATTTCTTCCCATCTCCCAAAAAATCTGATTCAAAACTACATAAGCTTGCATCCCAAAGTATCTTCCGATACTTGAATGTCAGCGGGACGACGCGACATTCACTCGACATTGGCGCCCGATAACCTGGGGTCAGCGGTCACGCCTGATCCACGATCTATCAGGAAGCGCATGTGGTGATAGGCCTCTCCGATACGTATTGATAGCTGATTGTGTCTTTCTTACTTTTGACGAAACTGGCATAGTAGATAATGACCATGGGTAGTCTACCTGCTGAACTTAGTGTCCCAGGTTCGAATCAATCAACCTTAAGGGTTATGATATAGCAAGCGGCCAGGGCGCGCGTCCGGACGCTGGCTCATAGTAACTATTTAGTAATCTGTGTCAAGGCGTCATATAGACGCCCGGCCGCGCTCCCGTTGCTTAGACCGTAGACGTCCTAGAGACTTCTTGGGCGATCTGGACGATGAAATCGCTACCGCAGTGCAAGCAGCGATACTCGTAGATTAGTCCAACCCGTCCTCACCATCTTTCAACACAATTAGGCACAGACACTGACCTCGCCGGCGAGGTTGAAGGTCCCGTAATTAAAGTCGATTTTATTCGCCTTCGAGTTTCTTGTCGATTTTTCTCGAAGGGGTATTCCGAATCCGTGGTCAGTTATGCAAATAATTAAAAGGGTTCCAGCCATTTCATCAGGGCCCCCCCGATCACTACCTAACAGTAGCGATCCAGGGGTGTTTATTCAGACCTCCGTAATCAATGGCAACTGTCCAAGCCGAGATTCTTACCCCCTGGGTGGGTGGGTGCCCTTGAGCAAGTAGCCAAAACTAAACTTTGGCGTGCGCCTTCTGCGTCACGCATTGCGGCGGAGCGCTTTCGCGGCCGCCCCACCGGTGACGCTGTAGAGGTCAGTTATAGACCAACAGCATGTACCCTTTCTAAAAAGAAAAAAACAATGCGCCCGGTACGCTTTGTATATCAAGTCCCTAACGTGCCCTCCGAAGCACGGAGCGCCAGTAAGCGTAATTCAACCTCGTTGTACACACCACTAGTAATGAACTAGACATGGAACTGGGTAGAGTGTTCGCGACCGACGCGAACATTCCGTCCCCCTTTTTTTCTTTCTTCTATATCTAATTCTTTTCTGTTCTTCTTTCTCTTCTGCTTCAAATATAAGTGAATAAAGTCCAAATTAACCATTTTATTTCCAACTTTAAACTAGCTAAGCTGTCATTGATTTATAAGCAGTCGTTAAGCCATGTCAGAGGCCAGCTCTACCTATAAACTATATACTGTTGAAATGTGCTTGTCAAGGCCTTCAATTTGATACCCATATTGTAAAATTCAAAGTTTTTTTTCGAATTTTAAAATGTAGTCATACTGCCGCCATAAGGAATGTTTTAAAAAAATGTAGCCTATGTTACTCGAGGGAGGGAGTTACGGTGGATTACAGAAACTCACATACATACAAACTTACGTACATTAATGCTAATAAAAACATCCTATGCTGGCCGCTGCTACCTCGGTGTGAACTGAGCCTTTCGGTACATGTACTGTTATTTATTCTGCGGTTTCGGTATTATTCCAAAAACACTTGACTTCATTTAATTTAATTTTACTCGGCAACTTAGCAACAACCGAACAGATTATGTAATAGTTTATATGTACAAAAATGTAGTCGCTTCATAATCAATGTCAATTAAACTGCTATGTATGCTATGCTATGCTATGTAGCTATGTACAAGTCAAGGTTAGCGTACTTTGTACACATAACTACTTAGTACTTTGTCAAAATAACTTTTTCTACTTAGTTAACAAACGCATGAAAACTTCGTGAGTACCTAGTGTGGCAAGGTTCTAGAGTTACAATGGCTATGTTGTCCAGTCTAAATGTACCTAACACTTGTTTTCGTACTCCTAGGCTACGGTCTTATATTTCGTCCGACTACTAGCGTTCGCCCCAAGGCGTGCTATCAGTGTTGCCACCTTAGCCCTTTTCGGGCTAGATTTAACACTTTTTAATGTAGGTGAATTCGCTTTTTGTTGATTTAGACCGGAAAGAGCAATCTAGCCCTTTTCGTGCGACGTACGTTCTACGGGTTTAAAACGACTGAGAGAGTCTCCGCTGTTCTTGTCATCCACTTCTTTTGCTTCAGCTGATACTATTTTGGTCGCTCCGCTGCAATGCGTGGCGCAGAAGGCGCACGCCAAAGATACATTTTAGCGACTTGCCCAAGGGCACCCAGGGGGTACGAACGTCGGCTTGAGCCGTCGCTTAGACTATTGGATATCTGACTAAACTCCTCTGGGTCGGTATTAATGATTAATAGCATCCAGGGGGCCCTGAACTATCGTTAGAAGCCTCATAAGTGATTTGATAACCACCATTCCGGAATACATCTCTGAGAAGAAATGGTAAAAAACTCAGAGAAGAATAAAATTGACTAATTACGGGTTCACCGACATACGGGGTTGGATTTTATTCTCATTATACGTGTGTTGTTTGAGGGGTGGCTAGACGATTCCATCGCTGCCTGCAGAGCAGTAGCGATGGCATCGTCTGGATCGCTCAGAAAGTCGCGGGGGCGCCTACGGAGGGGGGAGGAGCGTCGTTGAAACGCCTACGAGTGATAGCCGAGCGATCGCCGCCCCCCCTTCCCTCCTTCCCCCCATTTAGCTCAGACCTAACTCGTTTACCCCTGCTTTCAAACATTAAAAAATCGCAGCTAAATTGGTCCTTTCGTTTGGAAGCTACGATTCTCACCCCCCTTCCCCCCTATATCTAAGAACCATCTCGATTGCATCAGCTGTCTAACAGAAAAACCGCATTAAAATCGGTCCATTTGTTTGGGAGCTAAGATGCCACAGACACACACACACACACACACACACACACACACACACACACATACACTCAACACACAGTGATACACACATACACTCAACACACAGTGATACACACCCTAAACTTAATAACACCCGTCTCTTTGTTCGGGGTTTAAAATAATAATCAATAGGCTATAGTAGTACTTCATCTATACTTATAAAGCAATAAGAACGAAAAAGACTGTACAAAGAAGATAATAAAGAAAATATTATCTAGGGTACTCAAAATAAGCTACTGAACAAGAATATAACATTTTTAAAATTCGTGTCTGTCTGTCTGTCTGTCTGTATGTTTGTTCGCGCATCACGTTAATACTACTAGACCGATTCCGATGCGGTTTTCATTGTTGGATGTTGGATAGCTTACGGTTTGACTTAAAAACTGAGGTACTTGGTATCTCAATCCGATGAGTAGAAGCCGAGCAATCGATAAAAATAACAATTTGATCAAACGTTGGTCAAATTATATATATATATATATATATATATATATATATATATATTATATTGGTATTTTAGGTCCTGGAACAGCACATAATATAATAATAATAGTGGGAGAGAAACGTACACGTTTTTAAACAATAATAATAATAAACACTTTATGACACCATATAAGGAACAAATACAATAACAAAAATACAATAATAATATAGTACTTTAAAACCTACAGAAATGACCACGCATGCGAAGCCGCGGGTAATATTTATTATTATTTTTCATTTAAACAGTACACAAACTTGACAGAAAGTATCGGTTTTAAATCACTCATTAGTTCAAATTGTTTACAGTTGCTTGCCACGCGCGCACGCGCAGGTATGCGCACAGTACTGCGCAATGTTAGATTTAGCGCCACCCGATGATCATGTACCTAAGATAAAAATAAAAAACTACAAACATAATTTATTCTGTGGTTAATAAAAAGAGACCAGAATTATTGAATTTGGTTATGGTTTAGTATGGTAGAAACGTTTTCTCCCAAAACGCAAATTTCACGGATATGTAAGGCAAAACCTGTAGAAGCTGCGTGAGTGCCGTTCGGTCTTAAGTCAAACCTTAAGGTATCCAGCAGTGAAAACCGCATCTCTATCTGTCCAGTAGTTTTTACGTGATGCGCGAACATACAGACACGATTTAAAAAAAAAACTTCTATTGTTGTTCAGTAGCTTATTTTAAGTACCCTAGACCATTTAAATTATCTTCATTGTACAGACTTTTTCGTACTTATTGCTTTATTATATGTATAGATAGATGTGTTTTTCGTATAACTTTTTACCTATTAGACTTACAGCACAACTGTGAATGCAAAAAATATTGCAAATATTGTCTTCTTTATAATTTTCATAGACACTTAAGCTATAAAGCTAACTGTTAAAGACAAAGGGAGGAGGGGGAGGGAGGAAAGGGAGTGTGGGGGAGTTGGGGGGGGGGGGGGGGAGGCTGGATACCATTGCCGCAATGCGTGATGCAGAAGGCGCACAAAAGAAAGTTACAATTGAAGTTACAATTTTGGCGACCGGCACAAGAGCACCCAGGGGGTACGAACCTCGGCTTGGACCCCCTGGGTTCAAGCTGAGTAGCCGTAGTTGGGATCGAACTAAACACCCCTGGATGGCTAGTGTTAGTAGTGACCCAAGGAGCCCTGAGAAAATGGCTAGGAGCGCTTTGATATATTTAATAACTTACCATCGATTCGGAATACACCTTCGAGAAGAATTGGCAAAAAAACTCGGAGGGGAATTAGTTCCGGGACCTTAGACCAAACGCATGGACCGATTTTGATGATTCTTAACGTCAATCGTTTTGTCTTAATCTTGCGATTGCTACTAAAGATATAACAGTAATCAAAATTCAATATGGCGACAACCAGACGCCATATTGTGAAAATAAAAATAATGAAAGTGGAGGAACTAGATATGTTAAGTGGGGTATCATTGAATAGGCATTTGAAAATTATAAGGATCTATAACGATTTAAAGTTGGTAAGCAACCATTCTCATTGAATAATAAGGATTTAAAACGATTTAAAGTTGGTAAGCAACCATTGTCATTGAATTATAAGGATCTGTAACGGTTTAAAGTTGGTAAGCAACCATTCTCATTGAATAATAAGGATATATAACGATTTAAAGTTGGTAAGCAACCATTCTCATTGAATTATAAGGATCTATAACGATCTAAAGTTGGTAAGCAACCATTCTCATTGAATTATAAGGATCTATAACGATTTAAAGTTGGTAAGCAACCATTCTCATTGAATTATAAGGATCTATAACGATTTAAAGTTGGTAAGCAACCATTCTCATTGAATTATAAGGATCTATAACGATTTAAAGTTGGTAAGCAACCATTCTCATTGAATAATAAGGATCTATAACGATTTAAAGTTGGTAAGCAACCATTCTCAATTAAATTTTGCATCTTTATAGTTTAGTTCGCAGTGTATTTTTTTTTAAATATCGATTATGTCTTGTTACGTGATAAGGTTATAAATTAACGGAGAAAAGCGAACAGATTGAAAAGCTGCAACTTTTTTTAAATGTCTATATAGAAATATATTTATTTACTAAACACAGGACAGGAATGATTACATATGAACAAAAAATGATTATACAATAAGTAGTTGACATAGACAAAAGAATAAGCAGCGGGCTGCGATGAAATATACGGTAGATCCCCGGTCGCCGCTCGAAAAACGGCACCGTCAAAACAAGGCATATCCCTTGTTTTTCTCTCAGTCGCAATAGAACTCTTTCTCTCTCCGCTTGTGGACTATTTTTATATTAGCTATAGAACTCTTTCTCTCTCTCTCGCTTCTGGACTATTTTTATATTAGCTGGAGAGGTATATATCTGTACAAGTACAGAATAAATAAGTACAGGTAAGTATTGGCGTGGGGACACTTTTGAGGTTTGATTTTCATAGAGACTGTGTATCTATAGTTTATTTGATCGAAGGCAGCGGGCCCCAAACTCGGCCAGGGCCTGGATTCTGTATGACCACTCACGCCAACTCCACGCGAATTCCACGTCGATTTCACGCTTATAACGCGTACGCTTTTGCGTGGAATCACGAACAAATTCCACGCAGGCGGCGTGGAATTGGCGTCTTAAAATTAGAGAATTAGGTCCCAGGTCTGTATCTTGAGACCCTAAAACAAAAACTTCTCCAATCATCGAAATCTTCTTATTTTGTGTTAATTTTGTTTAATACTATATAAGTTTACTAGCTGGTACCCGCGGCTTCGCATGCGTGGTCATTTCTGTAGGTTTTAAAGTACTATATTATTATTGTATTTTTGTTATTGTATTTGTTCCTTATATGGTGTAATAAAGTGTTTATTATTATTATTGTTTAAAAACGTGTACGTTTCTCTCCCACTATTATTATTATATTATGTGCTGTTCCAGGACCTAAAATACCAATATAATATATATATATATATAATTTGACCAACGTTTGATCAAATTGTTATTTTTATCGATTGCTCGGCTTCTACACATCGGATTGAGATACCAAGTAGCTTCTACAGGTTTTGCCTTACATATCCGTGAAATTTGCGTTTTGGGAGAAAACGTTTCTACCATACTAAACCATAACCAAATCCAATAATGCAGGTCTATTTTTATTAACCACAGAATAAACTACGTTTTTAGTTTTTATTTTTTCTTTATTTATTATTATTTTTCATTTAAACAGTACAGAAAATATCGGTTTTAAATCACTCATTAGTTCAAATTATTTACAGTTGCTTGCCACGCGCTCACGCGCAGGTATGCGCTCAGTACTGCGCAATGTTAGATTTAGCGCCAACCGATGATCATGTACCTAAGATAAAAAAAAAACTACAGACATAATTTATTCTGTGGTTAATAAAAAGAGACCAGAATTTTTGGATTTGGTTATGGTTTAGTATGGTAGAAACGTTTTCTCCCAAAACGCAAATGTATGGCAAAACCTGCAGAAGCCGCGTGTGTGCCCTATCCTCTTAAAAACTGGGGTACTTGGTATCTTAATCCGATCATTAGATACCGAGCAATGGATAAAAAACTATTGAACTGAACGAATTTTGAAGAAATATATTTTTGGTCCTGGAATAACACGTATGGGCTACTTTTAAATGAAATGACCACGCGGGCACAGCTCATTACTAAAAATGCTCCAATGCATGAACAACGTATATTCTGAACCGCTGAATGTAGAGACATGATATTTGAAGAGTATGTATATAACATGTTTGTAAACGCAAACCAAAACATGAATTTTGAAAAAACGCATTCCAAGGGGTTTAAAATGGGGGTCAAAGTTTTAACAAAACACCTGTATTTTGAAGACACTGTTTACATTAGACTGTCAACATTTTGAACGTGAACTCCCAATATAAGATAAACACACACGAAATTCAGGATTTTTCGAAATTTATAATGGTCCAGAGTAAGCTTTCATATTTTTTTATTTTTTTTTGACAAAAACTTGAACGACCGACTTCAAACGCTCGTACTTCGCGAAATCTCGAACCAAATTTTTCTTATTATTGGAACTGGTTAAAAAGCACTGAACTAATTTTGATAAAATTTCTATGGGATCAATCTGAAAGTATATCCGTGAAAACAAAAAAAAACGAAATCTGTTCACAAATCACGGAGTTCTGAGGTAACAAACATAAAAAAAACATACGGGTCGAATTGAGAACCTCCTCCTTTTTGAAGTCTGTAAAAAATATATATAAGAAAATGGCAATTTTTGATGATAAACAGAGCCTAAACTTTACGAGCATGAGAAGTGAAAAGTTTTTTTTCTCTCTTCTAATGAGAATGAGTTTTTGTTATCTCACGAGCATGAGAAGTGAAAAGATGTTTTTTTTCTCTTCTAATGAGTTTTTGTTATCTCACGAGCATGAGAAGTGAAAAGTTTTTTTCTCTTCTAATGAGAATGAGTTTTCGTTATCTCACGAGCATGAGAAGTGAAAAGTTTTTTTTTCTCTTCTAATGAGAATGAGTTTTTGTTATCTCTTATTTAAATCAGAGTCGATCTAACCTCAAAATCACATTTTGACCTTCACTGTAGGACGCAAATAAAGCAATACTCGTAACAATAATAAATTCATAAGTTCAATCTATTTATATCCCAAGAAAGGCAAACCATTCTCTTGACATACATTTCGTACTGTGACACAGCCGTTCAGGATTCTAACATGTTTGCAAAGTTAATTTTGCGTTCGGAAAAACTAAATACTAAAAAAAAAACGTTTTAAAATATAAAACTCCACACCAATATATAAAAGTGAAACGTTATTTCTTTGCGGATCTTACACGCCAAAACGTATGAACGGATTTTGATGAAACTTTGTAAATAGGTACTGTACAATATAGACTATACCGATATAGGATACTTTTTATCCCGGGAAATTGTAATTTGCCACGGAAAAACTAGAAAATTACTCGCTCTAATGAACGGAATGACGTTGCCGTGGAAACGAAATAATAACAAGTCTGTCAAAAAGCATCAAGAGCGTTGGTGCTATACTTTTGCATTGGTTTTTAATGTCTTAGATGAACATAGGATGCTTTTTTCGCTATAAACTATAGACCGCGCGGACGAAGTCGCGGTTGAAAGCTAGTCTACACTAATATTATAAAGAGGAAACATGTGGGGTGTGCCCTACCGATAAACTCAAAAAATACTAACCGATTTTAAAAATTCTAGACGTTGCGTAGACGTTTCACGACAAACAAACGTCCGTGCGCCTCGACACAGTTCCATCCAGTTTTTTAAACCCAAGGAGGTTGAATTACTCTTACTTCCCACCCGGTTTTTTAAACCAAAGGAGGTTGAATTACGCTTACTGGCCTTAAACCTTATAATAACAGTAACCGTAATTCAACCTCCTTGCGTTAAACAGAATAATACTTACTATAGACAAAATGGTACGTGAGTATAAAATCTATAAACTTAAACATTTTGTGTGAGAAATTGTTGTTATTCTATTTGTCCAAATAAAGTACCTACTAATTTTATCCTTCTATATATCTACCCGTACGAAGCCGGGGCGGGTCGCTAGTATACATATAAAAAGAGGGGGGTTGAATTTTATACATTTGTCATTCTGCCTGTCTATATACAGGCTGTCCCGTAATACATACCAATATATATAAAAATGAAAAGTTGACTGTTTGTTTGGGGAGCTTTCACGCGATAACGGATGGTCGGATTTTGATGAAATTTGGAATGGAGGTAGCGTATACCCTGGAATAGAACATATGATAATTTTTATCCCGGAAAATTGCAAGTTTCCAAAACTAAGAAAAATGTTATTATTCGCTGTAAGAAACGGTTGCCATGGTAACGAAATCACAAGTCTGTCAAAAAACTTCAAAAGCATTGGTGCTATACCTACTTTTGCATCTGTTTTCAATATCCTAGAAGAACATAGGATGCTTTTTTCGCGATAAACGTTAGTCCGCGCGGACGAAGTCGCGGGCGGGAAAGCTAATGAGTGGATAATCCTGCAGGTACTTGAAGACGCGGGCAAGGCCAACCAGTAAAATATAAATTAAAAAAATCTTCAAAAAGTATCAGTTTAAGAATCATCTTGAAGTAGACATGTTATTAAAGTAGTTGGCCACCCAGGGTCTCATACATATTTATTTACACCACAGATGCTCAAACTTAACATTCACCATTCATTCATTTTTTTTGACCAGTAAAATATAAATTAAAAAAATCTTCAAAAAGTATCAGTTTAAGAATCATCTTGAAGTAGACATGTTATTAAAGTAGTTGGCCACCCAGGGTCTCATACATATTGATTTACACCACAGATGCTCAAACTTAACATTCACCATTCATTCATTTTTTTTTGACCAGTAAAATATAAATTAAAAATATCTTCAAAAAGTATCAGTTTAAGAATCATCTTGAAGTAGACATGTTATTAAAGTAGTTGGCCACCCAGGGTCTCATACATATTTATTTACACCACAGATGCTCAAACTTAACATTCAAAAAGAAAAACCCAAAACTGTGAACAAGGTACGAATTTTCCCAAGTTTTTTTTTGTCGGCCTTGCTCCCCTCCACAAGTACCTACAGAATTATCTACTAGACTACTGTTTATCGCGAAAAAAGCATCCTCTGTTCTTCTAGGATAATAAAAACCAATGCAGGAGTACGTATAGCACTAATGCTCTTGAAGAGTTTGACAGAATTGTTATTTCGTTTCCATGGCAACCGTTCCTTACAATCCGTCCTGCCGTTATCGCGTGAAAGCTCCCCAAACAAACAGACAACGTTTCACTTTTTATATATTGGTATGGATTAGGAGCAGCTTTTTCTGTGTAAGAATCAACAAGGCAAGAGTATCCCCCCCCCCCCCCCCTGTTATAGGGGAGGCCTATGTTCAGCTGTGGACGTATTCCGGCCGTTGATGAATGGTAGGGTGTTAAATCCACAGTAAATAACATATGTGTACTGTGCCTAAACCAACTGCATCCGTAACTTTGTCAACGCCGAGCCCCTCTAAGCTTTCCAACGACCTCCAACGGCCGCGAATGTCAACATACGTTATCAACGTCATGTATCTCTGTGACTTAACATTGACTTGTATATCTCATTTGCAATTATTATATCTGTATTGAGATCAATTGTGATAGTTGACCCGATCAGTGTTGTTCTAGTTTTGTAATATACTAGTTGATGCCCGCGGCATCGCACGCGTGGTCATTTCTCTAGGTTAAAAGTACTCTATGTAGGACCTAAAATACCAATATACCAACATTTGATCAAAATTCCTTCAGCCGTCAAAAAAGTTTTTTATCGATTGCTCGGCCTCTACTCATCCGATTGAGATACCAAGTACACCAGTTTTTAAGTCAAACCCTAAGCTGTCCAACCGCATCAAAATCGGTCCATTAGTTTTTACGTGATGCGTGAGCAAACATATTAACAGACAGACACGATTTTAAAAAATGTTCTATTCCAAGGACAAGGAGAAATACATGAAATATTATAAAAAGATCACATCAATAAAAATTTGGTAAATTAAGTAAGCTTTGAGTTTGAAAAGGAAATTTCCCTTTCATGTGCCGACAGAGTTCTTGTTCAGTAGCTTATTTTAAGTTCATCATCATCACGTCAGCCTTTAGAAACCCACTGCTGAACATGTCCTCCCCCAAAGAGCGCCATGACGAGCGATCTTGTGCCACCTACAATGTCGTCCGACAATGTGATGTCCCCACACTTCGCTTGCTTGTTTGTGGTCGCCATTCAAGAACCTTTATCCCCCAGCGGTTGTCGGTTCTGCACACTATATGGCCTGCCCATTGCCACTTCAACTTGCAAACTCTGAGAGCTATGGCGGTAACCTTCGTTCTTCTACGGATTTCCTCATTTCTGATTCTATCACTATATCATTTCGGATTTAATGTAAGTATCCTAAACCATTTTTTTTAAATTATCCTCATTGTACAGACTTTTTCGTTCATATCGCTTAATTATAAGTATAGTTAGACTAGCTACGCCTCGCAGCTTTGCCTACGTGGTCATTTTCGGGGATAAATAGTATCCTATTTTGCCACCTATTGTTAAACTCCCTCTTTTGTACAGTACCCATATATATATATATACTCGTATATGGGTACTGTACAAAAGAGGGAGTTTAACAATAGGTGGCAATATAATATATATATATATATATATATATATATATATACAAACAAATGCACGCATATATATGTACTGTGCTGTTTGGTAAACTGATTTAATCACAGGATATTGCTGTTCATCCGATTTCTAAATTTTTAAGCTATTGCAAATGATTTCGGTGAGTAGTAACAATTGTATATATATACATTGTAACTTTAGAAATCGGATGAACAGCAATATCCTGTGATTAATCATATACTTACTGTGTTATTAGCCAAGTTCTTGTTTACCTATTACCACAGCATTACTAATCTATACTTCTAATAAAGCAATAAATACCAAAAACTCTGTAAAATGGGCGAAATGGTATCCGAATTTGACGATTCGACCTCACGAATATTTAAAACTAGACCTTTGAAAACGGGTAATTGACTTTATTTTTTTATGTGTAATAAATGTTCACAAAATACTTTATCCGGCTGTGGTCACCGAAACACGATTAAATAAAATTGACTCTATAGAAAAAATCCTAAAGTTTCCCAAAAATCACCCGTTTTGACGTTCCCGTCGATGGAATGAATCAACTTTAATCAGTTTCTATCGAAGATATTTTTACAAAAACCAATTGTGTGTAATCCCAACAAACATTCAAATACTTCTGTGGAATTAGTTTTATGAAAAATCGTAAGAATAAAAAAAGTTTAATATAAATTGAAAATATGAACTAAAATCGGCTCCCGAGAAGCATCACCTTTCCTGCTTACCCTGCACCATAACGAGCAGGACAAACATTTTGAGCCCATAGCGCCTTAATAAAAAAAATGTTCAGATAATGTTTTTTTTTATGTCGTGGCTTTCTATTTACAACACGTAAAAACTACTGGACCGCTTGAGATGTGGTCTTCGCTGTTAGATAGTTTAGAGTTTGACTTTAAAACTGGTGCACTTGGTATCTCAATCCGATGAGTAGAAGCCGAGCACGCGATAAAAAAACCATTTGACGTTTACTTTTGGTCTTAGAATAACACATATACAATACAATAACACTTTATTGACACACAGTTAAACAAATTACAAATAACAAAAACAATGGGCGGTCTTATCGCTCATAGCAATCTCTTCCAGACAACCTTAGGATGGAAAGAAGTTAATTTGCTAATAAGGGTCGGTACTGTGGCAATATTAAATTGCACGTTAAGCTGTCTATCCCGGCTGTTATTGATTAATAGCAGTCGTTAAGCCATGTCAGAGGCCCTCGGGCGGCTTGACAAACTCTGACACCAGAGGCCAGCACTACCTCATAAGACAAAAAATAAAACAACTTAGATGACTACAAATTCCCATTCTTTCACCATGTCGAAACAAATTTTATTTCCTCATGGTATGGTTGTCATGTATGTATTCTATGCTACTGCATAGAATAGACAAACCATGTATGTATGTATGTATATTCTATGCTACTGCATAGAATATACATACCATGTATGTATGAGGAAATAAAATTTGAATTGTCAAATTTTATTTCCTCATGAATTGTCATAAGTTCAATGAGTGTAAAAACAATGTAATTTAGACACGTGAACTCTTTTCCACAAAATTGCAGACGACTACTGGAATGAAAGTTACCTACTTAAGTTAGTAACTGGAATGGTGTTATCAGCGTAACAAATTAATGTTATCATCATCACGTCATCAGAAGTCCACTGCTAAACATAGGCCTCCCCCAAAGAGCGCCATGAAGAGCGATCTTGTGCCGCCTCCATCCACCGACTTCCTGCGATGGCTACAATGTCGTCCGTCCATTGTGTGGGAGGTCTCCTTACACTTCGCTTGCTTGTTCGTGCAAGCCAGAGAGAACCTTTATTCCCCAGCGGTTGTCGGTTCAGCGAATGGCCTGCCTATTGCCACTTTAACTTGAAAACTCTAAGAGCTATGTCGGCAACCTTGGTTCTTCTACGGATTTTTTCGTTTCGGTTTCGAAACATCAGAATTCCACCCTAAAAGACAAACAAAAAAAAACTTAATGAAAACGTGGTAAAAATACAGAAAATGTGAACCTCATTTGTGGCGTTTTTTCCGCCATTTCATAGATAAGTTGGTCGGACTGTAGTCTGTTTGACAACTCTGATTGACATAACTTGCGCATTGCGCAGTAGTCAGTTGAATGTCCAAGTACGTCGAATAGAATTATGTTTAGTATTTTGTAAAAAGATAATCTTTTAATGTAAGTAGCGTAAACCTTTTAGTGGATAAAAATTGTCGTTACCTACTGAGCTGATTTAGAAAGGGTTGTCTGGAAGAGAACGCGATAAGGCCGACCTTATACTTGCGTTTTAAGAAATAAAATTGACTGTAAGACATCTTTTTAGGTACAATTAGGTGTTATCTATATATCTATGTATATATTACAACTACAGGGACCCGATAGAAATAATTGTATTACCACCATTTCCAAAACTGGGGGCTGATCCCCATGTTATTCAGGGCTTTTTTAATCGGGTAAAACCGATATATTTATATGTTAGACTAATAACCTATCTTTGTATGCTATAAAAACTTTTACCTGTGTAAAAAATCCTTTAAATTAGGTTCATCATCCTCATCATCAGCCTGTACTCGTCCACTGCTGGACATAGGCCTCTCCTAAAGCACGCCAATGAGCCCGATCTTCGGCTCTTCTCACTTAATTATTGCCAGCTACTTTACGCAGGTCGTCGCTCCATCTAGCCGGAGGGCGTCCTACACTACGTTTGCTTACCCGTGGCCTCCACTCAAAAACTCGCCTACCGCATCGGTTATCGGTTCTTATATGTGACCGGCCCATTGCCACTTCAGCCTGCTAATTCTTTGACCTATGTCGGTGACGTTCTCTGCCGGATCACCTTATTTCGGATGCGATCCCTTAGAGAAACCCCGAGCATAGCGCGTTCCATAGCACGCTGAGCGACCTTATTAGATTAGATTTTTTTTAAACTAATATCATTTTTATTTCACACAAAATACCTTTGATTTATGTGCCAACATTAAGTGTTGCCTTGTCTCTTATTGCTTGGGTAGCAGGTAGAAACTTACCTAAATCTAAACCACAAAATAATTAATGGTAACAAGCCTAAACCACTTTTTGTGTGCCTGTACCTAATTATGAAAAAAACCCATTACTAAATTTGACCCAACAAAACAACAAAAAACAGAGCAAGTTATTTAGTATTATATTGTTATATTTGTTATATTAGATTGTTATATTTGTTGTATTATATTATATTGTTATATATTATATTGTTGTATTATATTTTTATATTTGTTGTTATTATATTTATTAGTATATTTCTTGTAAAATAAATTTAATAATAATATGTTAAAACATAGTTTTGGGTACAGAAAATATGCTATTATTATATTAACTTTGAGACAGTCTTGTTTGAGAATCCACACCAATATATAAAAGTGAAAACTTTGTTTGTTTGGGGAGTTTTAACGCGATGACGGCTGGACGGAATGGATGAAATTTGGAAAGGACATAGCTTATACCCTGGAATAAAACAGGACTTTTCATCCCGGAAAATGGCAAGTTTCCACGGGAAAGTTGGAAAATTTTGTTGAGTCTGTCAAAAAACATCAAGAGGGTTGGTGTTATACCTACTATTGCATTGGTTTATAATATCCTAGAAGAACTTAAGATGTTTTTTTTTTCGCGATAAACTGTGCGGGCGAAACCTAGTAAGTAAATAATATAGATATCGAGCTAGGTATTATCAGCGCTAGTCCCATTAAATATTAGTTATTATATTGAAGTGCCATTTTGCATATGAGTGGGTTTGTTTAACATTACTGAAACACTATAACCCTGTATTATGAAACAGACGTGAACCTGGCGTGATTCTCAATATTTAGTGGTTCACCTTATTATTTGGACAGAACCTCTGATAACGGGCCATGCACCCATCATTGTCAACGCACGAGGGAATGGTTATTATGCGCGCGCGCACTGTCGCGCCGCTCACCTATTGGCCGATTATTTTATCAGTCGCTCACCGCACTTCAACAGAGCCGGACGTGTCGCCCGTTTTTCTAAACTCGCGAGTGAAACCCGTCTCAGCTCCGCAATTTTTCATACGTATCAATTGATTGCCGGAAGTCGACTGTGCGGACGTCTCGCGTATTCCCTTCGCTATTTCATTCAAGTCTTACTACGATTAGAATAATCTAATCAGTCGTCCACCGGAAAGCACACGGAACGGACTTGTCATCGTATTAATTAAAAAATCGCGAGTGTTTATCCGCGTGTTTTGTGATTTGGATTTTATATTGTTGCTGAGCTGCAAGTAAATATTTAAAGTGAGTGATTTTCCAACTATTTTAATGTTGTGTTGTAGTATTTTGTATTTGAATTGTAAATTGCGTGTCGTTAAGCGAAAGTGTGTTGTATATCATAACGGGGTTCGCTTAGCAGGTTTGAGATGGGTATTCCAAATAATATTTTGTAGCAGCAAACGAGGCAGTCATCGGAATTTGGAACAAATACCGGTTCGTGTGTATCAATCAGAAACTTTCTAATAAAAAATATTAACTTAATAAAATTACCATCATATCAATTGACTTTTAACAAAGCAATAAAAAACTATATCGTAAAATGATAAAATAAAATAAACATAAAAAGTGACAATAATTAAGACCTTTTTTTTCTTTTTCCTGTCTACTTTTTTATTGCGTTTTCACTTTTTAGTTTTTTTTTAGGTATGCCTGTAAGGTTAGATGTTCTTTCATCGAAATCGGTTCAGCCTTTTAGTCATCAAAAGGTAACAGAGTTACTTTCGCTTTTATAATAGAAGTTTAGTCGTATGTTTTGAAATGTTGTCAAACATTGACTAGTAGGTACAATACTGCTATGCAGTTTTCTCATCAATTGGGAGTGATTTGTCGCTGTACCTACACCACTCAAAGCGCAGATATAAATAAATAAATATATTCGGGACAATTCACACGAATTACCTAGCCCCAAACTAGGATACCCTGTACTATGGGCAGTAGACAACGGATAAACATACATAGATACGAATATTACATCCATGACTCGGAAACAAACATTTCTGCTCATCACACAAATGCACCTTGCGGGATTCGAACCCACGAACGTTTGATTTCGTAGTAGGGTCTCTACTAGCCACTAGACCAACCAGTCGCGCAGGGCACTTGTTCGCTATACCAAACGCAATTCCACCGAACAATTTAACGAAGATAACGTAACGAGTGTCTGCGTTGCCATAGCGGATATAGGCCCTATACGTAGTAGCGCCAGGGCGGTCGCACTCCGCAACAAGTACAAATATTATACCTAAACTTCGGGGCCGTAATATTGGGGTTCATTCAGTAGGCTGTCAAGCGTGCGCTCTATGAGTCGTGCGCCGTGTGCTTATCGATAAAGTACCTACTTACGTAAACTTACGTAAAGTTTTTGTCAAATTTTATTCTTAATTATGAATACCAAGGAGAAACCTAGAAGGTACTGCATAGCATTCGGTCTGACAAATCTCGTAAAATACCTACATACCGACATTTTATTACGTAGGTAGCCATTTCTTTTTCATTCATCAAAGTGTAACTTATTATGATATAATCAAATAATGAGGTACTAGGTCTAATATGATAATAATGCCATTTTATGTATTTAATAGAACTATCAACATTTATAACAATAAGTAATAAAATAATACATTTTTACATAATTGTTTATTCATCAATATCTAAGTTTCATATATCACAGAATAATTACTAGTATAAGTACCTGGTCATATCTTGATTCTTGATACAACCCTACCGAGCGTAAAAGTGACAGAGCGATTCTGAAACGATTAGAGCAATGGAAGCTCTCGCGCGTTGTGATACGGTACATTCTAGCCTGCACGCAATGAGTGAGCGCTTTCTAGGTAAATATAATTGAAAGCTCGCAGCGCTGTGCGAGTTAAATTGTACTTTATTGCGTTGTAGCGAGAGTTGCTATGTATTTAAATGACTTTACTCAGTTATCCTTCTGTACTTGTACTATTATTAGCTAGTCTTCTTGGTGCCGCGACCTCCGTTATTTTAATTGGGCGGCAACGACCATTGTAGCCCTGTGGCTGGTGGTACCATCCTTGATCTGTGGGTGGACTTTAATCCCTTGACTAGAATAGTCGATCTTTTAAACTAAAGCAGAAGTTTACTCTGTCTCTTATACTTATTCTACTTGAAATAAAAGTAGATGTTTACTCTATTTATTTTTTAATTGAACTTGAAATTGAAGTAGAAGATTTCTCTATACCTTATACTTATTCTACTTGAAATTAAAGTAAAAGTGTACTCTATCCCTAATACTGAATCTACTTGAAAAAGTTTACTCCATAGAGTAAACTTCTATTTCAATTAGTTTTTTTGGAGATTTTCAATTATTTGCTTTAATTTCAAGCAGAAGTTTACTCTATCCTTAATACTTATTCTATTTGAAATTAAACTAAAAGTTGACTCTATCCCTTATACTTATTCTACTTGAAATTAAAGTAGAAGTTTACTCTTTCCTTATACTTATTCTATTTGAAATTAAACTAGAAGTTTACTCTTTCCCTTATACTTATTCTACTTGAAATTAAAGTAGAAGTGTACTCTATCCCTGATACTTAATCTTCTTGAAATTGAAATAGAAGTTTAGTCTATGCCTTATACTTATTCTAATTTGAAATTGAAGTAGAAGTTTACTCTATCCTTTGTACTTATTCTAATTGCAATTAAACTAGAAATGTACTCTATCCCTTATACTTATTTTACTTGAAATTTCTGAACATATAGATTATGGAAGTAACTGAAACGACGAGATATAGAAGAATTATTTTGAGAAGATACACAATGTTTGATCAGATGCCGTTTAAATAACAATATACAGGGTGTTCCTTTGGTAGTGTGTCAAACTTTAAAGCCACAAACTAGGGCCCACTGTTAAAACTAGCTCAAATTAAAATAAACATTTCGGCCGTCTACGTAACCGTAGTTCCGTAACCAGTTACGAATAAGAATAAACATTTCGGCCGTCTACGTAACCGTAGTTCCGTAACCAGTTACGAATAAGAATAAACATTTCGGCCGTCTACGTAACCGTAGTTCCGTAACCAGTTACGAATAAGAATAAACATTTCGGCCGTCTACGTAACCGTAGTTCCGTAACCAGTTACGAATAAGAAAAAAAGTTTTTTGACGATACCAGTTTCGTACAAAGAATTATATATCTGTACTAGCTGATGCCCGCAGCTTCGCACGCGTGGTCATTTCTCGAGGATAAAAGTACTCTGTGCTATTCCAGCACCTAAAATACCAATATAATAACATTTGAACAAAATTCCTTCAGCCGTTATCAATATTTTTATTGATTGCTCGGCTTCTACTCATTGGATTGAGATACCAAGTACGCCAGTTTTTAAGTCAACCCCTAAGCTATCCAACAGCAAAAATTGCATCGCAATCGGTTCAGTAGTTTTTACGTGATGCGCGAACAAACATACAGACAAACAGAGAGAAGATTTAAAAAAAAGAATGAGCTGTTCTGGTTTAGTAGCTTATTTTAAGTACAGTATTTTTTTTTATTATCTTTGTACAGATTTTCGTTCTTATTGCTTTATTATAAGTATAGATACAAGGAAGGAATTATTTTTATTCATGAAAAACAGATATACAAACACATGATTCAGAAAATACTACTTTATTCTGTCAAAACCAATTATAGCTAAGAAACATCTCGATCATATCAGCTATCAAACATAATAAAACCGCATCAAAATCGGTCCATTCATTTGGGAGCTGCGATGCCACAGACAGGCAATGATACATACACACCCTTAACTTGTAACACCCCTCTGTTTTGGAGATCGGGGGTTAAAAATAAGAGCTCAGATGGCATTGGTTCGAATCAATAGTACAGAAACAGAAGTATTTTTCATCATTTTCCAGTGATTAAAAAAAAAAAAAAAACAACTCTGCCCTGTTAAAAATGAACCAATACATTATATGCTGTTGGAATGTGCCTTCAATTCGATACCCATATTGTAAAATTATAATTTATTTTTTTGCATTTCATAATGGAGCCATACCGCAGACAAAATGAATTTAAAATTAAAATGCCTATGTTACTCGGGGTGAAGTAAGAATTCTGACAATACCCCATACGTCTAAATCTGTTCAGGTATTTAAAAGTTATGGTGGAATAAAGAAACTCACATACATACAAACATACATTCATATGCAAAGTTTTCAGTGTTTCAAAGTTTTCATATACAAAGTCGTCAGTGTTTCCGGTAAATTATAACCCCGGTGTGTTCAAGTCAAGAGTGAATAGGTATCTACTAGGCAAGCGTGCTACACCTTCGACCACATCATCGCTATCAGATGAGATCGTGGTCAAACGATTGCCTAGTCCGTAATAAAAAAAATAAAAAAATATATACATACAAACATACATGAATCCTAAAAAGATTACACTCCTTTTTTGGGCAGTCGTGTAATAATATATACTTATCATACTAATTGTTCCGTTTTTTTTTTTTTTTTTTTTAAAGTGATGAATGATGAGACCTTCCTTGCGATGGAATACTTTGGGTTAGTAAGCTGATCCTTCTGAGCATTACAGTTTTCCTTAGGCTTAACATCTAGAAAACTCCAATCATCCAGGTCAGAGTAGATCGATCCAGCTTTTGTCGGTCAGGCACAGAGTGAACTGGGGGCGTCCAAAGTCGACCGCATTTTCTTTAGAGAACAATGTATGTCTATGTTTGGACATATATTTTCGGCCTGGCTGAATTTGGCGCCCACTCCTTATTTATTTTGTCTATGTTCACCTTTTTTTGTATACTCAATCATTTTTGGCTTGTTCATGTATCTATGTATACTTATAATAAAGCAATAGAAACGAAATAGTTTGTACAAAAAAGATAATTTAAAAAAAAGTCTAGGGTACTCGGCTTCTACTCATCGTATTATGATACCAAGTACCCCAGCTTTTAAGTCAAACCCTAAGCTACCCGACCGTGAAAACCATCGCAATCGGTCCAGTAGTTTTTACGTGATGCGCGAAAAAACGTACATACATACAAACAAACTAACAAACAGACAGATATGATTTAAAAAAAGTTATATTCTTGTTCAGTAGCTTATTTTAAGTACTCTAGACCATTTTTTTAAATTATCTTCATTGTACAGACTTTTTCGTTCTTATTGCTTTATTATATGTATAGATATAACCCAATGTAATCTATACTTATAACAAAGTAAATATACCAAAAAAACTGTACAATGAGATAATTTAAATAATTATATTGTCTAGGGTACCTACTTAAAATAGGCGACTGAACAAGAATATAACATTTGTAAAAATCGTGCCTGTCTGTTTGACTGTAAGTCTGTTTGTCCGCATGTTTGTTCGAACATCACGTAAAAACTACTGGACCGATTGCGATGTGGTTTTCACTGTTGGATAACTCAGGCTTTGACTTAAAAACTGGGGTACTTGGTATCATAATCCGATGATTAGATGCCGAGCAATCGATAAAAACTATTTGACGGCTGAACGAATTTTGAAGAAATGTGGTATATTGTACTTTATAGGTACTTTTGGTCCTGGAATAATACGTATGGGATACTTTTAAATGAAATAACCGCGCGGACGAAGCCGCGGGCACAGCTAGTTAAAAATATAACAGGCGATATTTTTCAAGTACCGAACTACGTGGAGTGCCCTTAACCCACTGTCGTCAGAGTCACTGAGTTCATAAGTCAGGCATTTTTTACACGACTGTCCGAAAAAAGGAGTATAATGTTTTTAGGATTCATGTATGTTTATATGTTTGTGTGTATGTGAGTTTCTTTATTCCACCATAACTTTTAAATGCCTGAACAAATTTAGACGTATGGGGTATCGTTAGAATCCTTACATCCCCCCCGAGTAACAAAGGCATTATTTTTTTTTGGAAAAAGTTCTGTTTGGTTTCAGTATGGCTCTATTTTCAAATGCGAAAAAACTTTGTATTTTACAATATGGGTATCAAATTGAAGGCCTTGACAAGCACATTTCAACAGTATATAATTGAAGGCCTTGACAAGCACATTTCAACAGTATATAATTGAAGGCCTTGACAAGCACATTTCAACAGTATATAATTGAAGGCCTTGACAAGCTCATTTCAACAGTATATAATTGAAGGCCTTGACAAGCACATTTCAACAGTATATAATTTATTAGCAAAAGCTCTTTTTTGGCAGGGCAGGCGTGTTTTTTAGCTTTTAAACTAGTTATTTCGATAAGTATGAAAATGCCAGACAGCTTGGCATCTGAGTTTCATTATAGCGTTACGTTAGGGCTTGTTTAGCTTGTAGAAAATATGGAAAAAAAAATAAGAAGAACTCTTTAAAAAGTTATTTCAGATTTACACATTTTTAAATACAGGAACATCTGTGAATTTGTTTTTAACCCCCGCCCGCAAAAAGAGAAGGGTGTTATAAGTTAACGTGTGTATCTACTCAACATTTAAAAAAAGGGACTTCTTTGTTTTTTTTTGAACCCCCGACCACAAAAAGATAGGGGTGTTTATAAGTTTAACGTGTGTACTACTCAACATTTTTAAAACAGGGACATCTTTGAATTGGTTTTGAACCCCCGACCACAAAAAGAGAGTGGTGTTATAAGTTAACTTGTGTATCTACTCAACATTTTAAAAAAACAGTGACATCTTTGAAGTTGTGTTTGACCCCCCACCACAAAAAGAGAGGGGTGCTATAAGGTTAAAGTGTGTATCTATCTGTGTCTGTCTGTGGCATCGTAGCTCCCAATCGAATAGAACGATTTTGATGCGGTTTAATCTGATTGATAAAACCGCAGAACTGAACAGTTTTTCGAACAAAATTGTTTCTCAGAAAAATTACCGCGCAGGAAAGCCGCGGCGCATCTAGTATGTATAAAACTATTCATGAATTATTAAATACAAGTTTAGAAAAAAATACATAAAAGGGATCTTTTCGCCATTTGACTCTAAACACGACCTTACTCAAAGCGCTTGACGTCACAGCTTGTTAAGTATTTTGTATCTGCAGTTGGTTTTTCCCGTCCGGTTTTTGATCACCTTTATGCCAAAATGTTTTTTTCTTCTGAAGCCTGTCGATTACTTTACGAAAACAAGAGATAAGTCCATAAAACTAAAACCTGACTACGGTCAGGTAAAAACAGCTTTTGACACTCTTGCAATGAATACGAATCGATTGATACTTCGCTTGTCAAAAACGGATCAAGTTTTTAGTTTGAACCCTTCCTTTGCTACGCTGTAGTCGGGTATAAAATAGCCTATGACAATATTTAAATGAAGACGAATCGATTGATACCTCGCATGTCAAAATCGGACCAAGTGTTACTTTGAACCCTTCCTTTGCTTCGCTATAGTCGGGTATAAAATAGCCTATGACAATCTGTAAATGAAGACGAATTGATTGATACCTCGCTTGTCAAAATCGGACCAAGTGTTTAGTTTGAACCCTTCCTTTGCTTCGCTGTAGTCGGGAATAAAATAGTCTATGACAATCTGTAAATGAAGACCGAATTGATTGATACCTCGCTTGTCAAAATCGGACCAAGTGTTTAGTTTGAACCCTTCCTTTGCTTCGCTGTAGTCGGGAATAAAATAGTCTATGACAATCTTTAAATAAAGACGAATCGATTGATACCTCGCATGTCAAAATCGGACCAAGTTTTTAGTTTGAACCCTTCCTTTGCTTCGCTGTAGTCGGGAATAAAATAGTCTATGACAATCTGTAAATGAAGACCAAATTGATTGATACCTCGCATGTCAAAATCGGACCAAGTTTTTAGTTTGAACCCTTCCTTTGCTTCGCTGTAGTCGGGTATAAAATAGCCTAAGAGAATATATAAATGAAAACGAATCGATTGACACATCGCTCATCAAAATCGGACCAATAGGAGCGACGCTATGGTGGAACATCCACATACCCACGCATGTGTGTGGGTATGTGGATGTTCCACCATAGCGGGTTCCACCGTAGCGTTGCATAGGTCGTATCTATGTAGATACATAGAATTTTAAACTCATTACCGTTCCCTTGCCTCGCCGTAGTAGGGTAAAAAGTGAATTAGGTACGTACATATTATTATTTCTGAATGATCAGTAGCTACAGGGTGTAGAGGTCCTCTCAGAGAGGCATCTCTACAAGTACCGTTACATGTACGAGCGCCATAAAGTTTTTGCACATGGCGTAGTAGATCACTGGATACGTATTCGGCGGAGCGCTTTCGCGCCCACCCCACCGGTCCCCACCGGTCCGGTGACGCTGTAGAAGTCTGTTATAGACCAACAGCATATATATACTCGTACATACAAAAAAATAAAAGGATATGTATTAAATCTTGCACGCTTAACTATACTGGTTTTTGCTTTGCCCAATCTTTTAGGGGAAATACCTAAAGAGAGGATGCTGTTTTTGTCTGCAGCCAATCGTATCTATATCTATACTTATAATGCAAAAAGTACGAAAAACAAGATAATTAAAAAAAAAGGTCTATGTTACTTAAAATAAGCTACTGAACAAGAATATAACATTTTTTATATTCATGTCTGTCTGTATGTTTGTTTGTTCGCGTCTCACGTAAAACCCACTTGACCGATTGCGATGCAGTTGTCACTGTTAGACAGCTTAGGGTTTGACTTAAAAACTGGGGTACTTGGTATCTCAATCCGATGAGTAGAGGCCGAGCAATCGATAAAAATATTTTTGACGGTGAAGGAATTTTGATCAAATGTTGGTATATTGGTATTTTAGGTCCTGAAACAGCACAAAGAGTACTTTAAGAGTACCAAAGAGTACAAAGAGTGAGTAAAAAAAAGTCCACCTGACTTAAAATAAGATAACTCTTTATTGGACACCACAAGTACAACAAGAAATTACATCTAAAAATACTGTATAACAATGAGTGTCACAAGGGGCGGTCTTATCGCTCAGAGCGATCTCTTCCAGACAACCGTGCACGAAGAGGAATAACTAATGGTAAGGGACGGTGGTAAATAATAAGCTATTGAACAAGGATATAACTTTTTTTTTATTCGTGGCGTTTTTTTCGTGCATCATGTAAAAACTACTATGCGTCCTGGTAGACTTGGACGCTGTTAAACTCATTATCCTTCCCTTGCTGCGCCGTAGTCGGTTAAAAACGAAACGACGTCAGCAATTACAGTATGGCCGATAAGTCGTGGCCACTCTGTACTTCGTGCAAATGGCTGCGCAAATAACATCCGAATGGCGGAATGAGGTGCGTCTCTAGCCTAGACCACAGCCCCGTGCATGTCGCCTCATCCCGCTATTCGGTTCCTGAAAATGTTCACTGCGCAGCCAATTGCACGAAGTCCAGAGTGGCCACGATTTATCGGCCGTACTGTACGTAAGTCTGGGGCATTTGCGCCATAACATTTAAATGCCTAAATAGATTTGGATGTATGGAGCATCGTTAGAATCCTTACATCATGCCGAGTATTTTTTTTTCATCATCATCAGCCTATATCTGTCCACTGCTGGACGTAGGCCTCGCCTATGCATGCCACTGAGCTCGGCCTTCAGCTCCCCTCATGCAGTTTCTTCCAGCCGCTTTTCGCAAGTCGTCACTCCACCTGGCCACAGGGCGTCCTACACTACGTTTGCCTAAACGTGGTCTCGAGAACTCGTCAACCCCAACGGTTATCAGTTCTTCTAGAAATATGAACAGTCCACTACCACTTTAGCTTGCTTAGCCTAAGATACCCACTTTTTTAATTTTGGCCTGGCAGTCGTGTTTTTCTCATTCTTTGATGATTTACTTGTTTATTCTGTGGCTATCGTACCACAGAATAAGTAATTGTAATAATTTGTATATGGTAATGTTTGCGTTGCCTGGTTCAAAGATCACCACGCCCATTTACTGAGGCCACGTGGCGGATTCTTCAATCATCGTTGTCGCGATTCTGGGTAACTTGGGTCAGCAGCGGAGCAGTGCGTAATAGAAAAAATAAATAAAGAAAAGTTTATTTTTTTCTACAGAAAAAAAATATTAAGAGGAAAGTTATTTTTTTGTTTTGTTTGTTTGTAATGGACTCAAAAAGTACAGAACCTATTATAATAATTCTTTTACATACAGAAAGCTACATTATCAGCGAGTAACATGGGCAACAATTTATTTTTCAAAAAAATTAGAGGTCCCATACAAAAATTGCTATAACTTAACCCAAGGTATCAAAAATTTGCCGTCGGTACGAAATAATAACAAGATTGTTAAAATGTACGTGGGTAATAACTCAGTTGTCTATGGTCAAAAAGTTGCTGCCAATGATTTTGAATTTTGATTTTTAATTACAATTATCTTTGCCGCGTACTTTTCCAAACGACTGGACCGATTTAGATCTGGTTTTTATATTTGAAAGCTGGTATGGTAAACGAGATGGTTCTTAGCACCTATTATTATTAAGGTGAGGATCGTAGCTCCCAAGCGAACGGGCCGATTTTGATGCTACCAATAGATGGGGGGTGGGGGGTGAGGGTGGGGGTGGTTGGGGCGTTATGTACATTTTTAATTTGTGCTTGTAAATAAATATATGAGCTGTAAAGTATCTACAAGCGCCTCTTTTATTTTTCTCATGGAGGGGGATGAAAAGTAGAGTGTATCACTCGGGCGCAAAATTATTTTGCCCTCGGACGACGTATATTGAATCCCTCGCTACGTTCAGGATTCAACACTAGAATCCTGAACGTAGCGAGGGATTCAAAATAGCGCCCTCGCCGGCCCTTAGTAATACAATACACGCTACTGTCTGGCGGTCAATAATCTGTCAAACGAGTAGCACTTCCTCTAGCTAAGCAAACAGGATCACAACTACGAATGACGATACTGCCGACTTAAAAAAAAACGGCCTCTACCACGTTTGTTTACCTACTTAACAGAACCAACAGACAAACACCTATGTTGGCGGCGCTCTGACCTTTGACGCTGACGTACGGCGGAACCTCGTGTCTCTATAGTGACTGAATATATTAAGCAACACCCAATTACATAGGTTACAAATTTAAATGTCATGCTGTGACAGGGCTTTTGTCAGATCTAGGGCATTAAGGCTGCATGTGCTCGTTTAGGCAACCGTAGTGTAGGACGCCCTGTGACCAGGTGGAGTGACGATCTGCGAAAAGCGGCCGGAAGAAAATGGACGAGGAGAGCTGGAGACCGAGCTCAATGGTGTACATTAAAAGAGGCCTACGTCCAGCAGTGGACTATATTTATAACTAGCTGATGTCCGCGGCTTGAAATAAGCTACTCATGGTCATTTATCTATGTTAAAAGTACTCTTATGTGCTTTTCCAAGGCCTAATAAAATACCAATATACCAACATTTGATCAAAATTACTTAAGCCATCAAAAAGTTTTTATCGATTGCTCGGCTTCTACTCATCGGATTGAGATACCAAGTACCCCAGTTTTTAAGTCAGACCCTAGGCTATCCAACAGTGAAAACCGCATCGCATTCGATTTAGTAGTTTTTACGTGATTTGCGACCAAACATACAATATACAAATTATCTATACTTATAATAAAGCAATAAGAACGAAAAAGTCTGTACAAAGAAGTCTGTACTGTATGTTTGTTCGCGCATCATGTATAAACTACTGGACCGATTGCGAGACGGTTTTCACTATTAGATAGCTTGGGGTTTGACTTTAAAACTGGTGCACTTGGTATCTTAATCCGATGATTAGATGCCAAGCAATCGATATATAAAACTATTTGACGACTGAACGAATTTTAAAGAAAAGTATAGACAGATCAATGTTGGGTATGAATTTCTTTCCGAACTCATTGAAACCGTAAATGAGCTGACTTGACTACGTCAGCTTGCTCGTAATTAATATAAAAATACGCTCATGCATATTAATAAAGGTATGACAATGAACTTCGGCAAACTGGAAACGCAAATTCCTTGCATAATTCAATAAGAACCGAAGGACAGAATTGAAATTCACGTTTTTCGAAGCCGTTTTGCGGTTTTACAACTTGATGTTCAATGGACTCATGCGGAAAGACCTAAAGCGATACCTTGGTCTCACAATTCTCCAAAAGACCTGGAACACTGGATAGCCGATATATTCCCAAGGGCCCCATAACGTCCCCATTGGCGTGAGAAATAAAAGGCCAACTAATTCGAACAAATTAAATACTGATTTATTGTGTTCAAACAGATAGGTTTTCAAGGCTCAAAAAATACATGAAGACACAGGCGGCCTACACAAACAAACAAATAAGTTCGCGGCTTACGGGTGGCTCAAGGGCCACCCTGCCGCACCTTAACCTACTGTCCCCCGTGATGTGGACACAAAGGGGACAACGGTACGGAAATTTAATTCAAGGCTAAAAAAACACGAAGACAAAGATGGCCTACCTATGTAAAACAAACATGATCGCGGCTTACGGGTGGCCCAAGGGCCTCCCTGCCGCACTTTAACCTTTATCACAGAATAGTATCCCCCTTGATGTGGACACAATGGGGACAACGGTACGGAAATTTAATGACGACCCTTTGTTTATGGTGGATCTGCCCCATTGGCGTGAATAAAGTGTAGTCCCACTACACTTTATTCACGCCAATGGGGCAGATGGGAATTTACCGGATAGCCATCGACTGCACTGGCTGTGAATTTGTCACTACTGGAACTCTGGCTTATCCTCAAGGAAAAGAGTGAGTTTAAGCAATATCCAGTCCAGATCCACCAGGCTCCCACGTCTCTGTTAGATAATGTCATTGTCAATCCATCCATGCTGGCCTAGTGTTGTTTGATTTATGCCATATCAATTAAGTTTACCTATGGCAACGTTTCTCGCCTCGAAATTGAAGGTCTCTTGGGATTTCTTTAAAAGATTCAACCCAAAGATTTCAGTAATGGCTTAACTTAAGGAGACATTTGTATTCCGTGCGGGTTTCGAACCCGGGACCATGCATGCGCGGTAAAATATGATCTTTACCAATTGAGCTCTATGGCAGCCACTTCTTCGCACTCCAAATCCTTCAGTTTCCTATGAAACTTCGAACGGAGACGGTCTTGAAGATTCCTTTGGATACATTATAAGATTAGTTTCGCTTAGCAGAAGCTTCTACCTAGGTACTGATAACAAGACATAATTGAAAGTGCTAAAAAACCCGACTGCGAACAAAGCTAAAAAGAGGTTTTTTTTTGGTATCTATAACCAATTTTTAATGGTTATAGATACTAAATGATATTTCGAAATGAAAATAGATAATAGTTTTCAAATTCAAACCAATGACTATTTGAGGAATGGTTTATTACTTTTCTTATGCCCGGTTTCTGAGGTACTTTTATCGATGGTTTATCTATTCAATAGCTGAACCGGACTAAATCTGATTGATGTCAATAAGGGTCAAAATCGTGTGACGTTATTTTTGAAATGTAGGTATAAGTCCAAAGTCATTTATAAGGCGTCACACGATTTTGACCCTTATTGAAATTAATCAGATTTGGTCAGATTCAGCTATTGAAATGAAACCATCGATAAAAGTACTTCAGAAACCGGGCAAAGGAGACATTTGTATTCCGTGCAGGGTACCACCTCATACGACAAACAGAATACGAAGGCAATTGGCGCGAATTTAAAAGTCTACTAAAAATTGTACTGCTTACATTTAGGAGAACAATTGTGATATTACTTTGTAGTGGAAAGCATAAGGCATCGCACGATTTTACCCTTATTGAAATTAATCAGATTTGCTCAGATTCAGCTATTGAATAGATAAACCATTGATAAAAGTACCTCAGAAATCGGGAAAAGGAGACATTTGTATTCCGTGCAGGGTACCACCTCATACGACATACAAAATACATTGGAATTGGCGCGAATTTAAAAGTCTACTAAATATTGTACTGCTTACATTTAGGTGAACAATTACTGACACTCGCTCAAGTGACTTGTTGATGCACTCGTGTTTTAGACCAATCAAACACTCGTTGCAGCAATGAGTCACTTTCCGCTCGATGCAGTAATCTGATATTGCTGTAGCGTCCAGGTTCCGAGTGGTTCATTATTCTTCCTATTTAAGAGCACATCTCTTGTCGGTGGAATAATTTCTAGCCCTATACGATATGATATTTGTCTGCTCCTTTAACTGATCTGTAAATGTGATAGGTCAGCCTCTTTCCCTCTTACCTTCTCTTCTATGATGGTTCTCATGAAGTTGTCATGTCGTATAAAGTGGCCAAACATCTTTCTTCTTCTCCTTTCTATGGTTGCTAGTATGTTTCGTATTTCTTGGCCGGGACTGAGTAATTCTTCGTTTGTCTTTCTGTCAGTTCAGCTTATTTTCTCCATGTGCCTCTAACACCACATTTCAAATTATTCCAGCCTTTCCCGGTCTTTCTGTGTCATTGTCCATGTCTCGCTTCCGTGCAGAGCAATGCTCCAGATGTAAATTTTACTAACCTTTTTCTTACGTAATTTGGTATTGTTTTAAGCTATTTTTGCCATCGATGTTTGAGCTTTCATATCTGACGTGCACTTGGAGTCATTGCTGATAAGGCTTTCTAAATATTTCAATGAGGTTATAATATAAATACACTTTAGTGCACACCAAAAATTAATACAAATAAGGATATAAATCAAAGAGTACAATTGGCGGTCTTATCGCTAAAGAGCGATCTCTTCCAGACAACCTATTGACTAACAAAAACCTACAGACTGGTTCTATTGGGATGTAGTTATTTTAGTTTTGTTTCTAGTCTGCGAAACTTTGGTAATTGTTGTTGTTTTCGTGTTGTGGACTTTAATTTTTAATCTTATATGATAAAAATCTTATCTTAAAATTGTTAGTACAAACTATACCAATAATCAACAGAGTTTACTCAAATGGTGTGGCCTTTCCTTTGACCCCCTTGTAGTGACCGTACCATTTACCACTTGCCTTTTTTTTTAATTTGTAACTATACTTATAAGCTATAAGTTCTTCGGACAACATAACAAAATACATTGTTATTGGGTCCCTAATGTGTACACAATTTCAACTTGAAAGGTCAAGAGTCTTCTTATATTTATTAGGTTACAAAGTACTAAACTCCATAAACACGAGCAGTTAAGTAAAAATCTTGAAAAAAAAGAGCAAAGTTAGAGGTTATAAACCCGAACAGTCCTTTGCGTTTCGAAGCTTCTATAAATAGATTATAAACAATAAATTGCTTGTTTTGTACCTTAGACCCTTGTCCAGATAAATAAATTATTATGTCGGCTTCAAATGGATTTACTACAAGAACTTCTGAACCGATTTTGATGAAATTTATAAGGGGCTAAATTGGAGAACAAAGCTTTCTAAAAAAAAACATGCAATGGAGATAATAAGTGACAAAAAAAAGACGTTTTTACGCGAGTCTGTTATTAATAGCTAGTTGTGCCCCGCGGCTTTGCCCGCATGGTAATTTTTCAAGGATAAAACTATTCTTTATTGTTTCTTTGTCGTTTGAGGTAATGCTGGGCTCGGGTGTCAGAGTTTGCCAGAACGCCCGAGTGCCTCCGACATGGCTTAACGACAGTTATTAATCAATAACAGTCGGGACCGACGGCTTAACGTGCCCTCCGAAGCACAGAGCGAAGGAAAGCCGCACATAACTTAGAAAAATCATTGGTGCGGAGTCTAGGATCGAACCCGGTATCGTTGGATTCTAAGTTGCACTATTGAATTTTAGGCTACCAACATGTTACAGGACCAAAAGTAGCCGTCAAATAGATTTTTATCGATTGCTCCGCTTCTTCTCATCGGATTGAGATGCCAATTACACCAGTTTTTAAGTAAAACCCTAAGCTACCTACCAGTGAAAATCGCATTTCAATCGGTTCAGTAGTTTATTCGTGATGCGCGAAAATACATACAAACAGACACATCATATAAAAAAGTTATTTGTTCAGTAAGATATTTTAAGTCAATTTATTTAGTTATCTTCTTTGTGCAGACATTTCGTTGCTCCATGCTTTATTATAATTATATTACTACCCACTTATAGATAGATTATATGTACTTGGAAACCGCAAAACCTTTTTCGTATGGACAAGTTTTGGTATTTTGAGGTTATTTAGAGGTCTGTGGAAGAACTTAAGGCTTTTGACTTTGATTGTATCACAAATAACTCACCTTATCACTGTGGAGCGTGCACAACGCGCTGTTTTGAAGGTACTTCTCTACCTACCTTACAGGCACCCCAGAACTGCTGTTTATGAGAAGGCCAATGTTCTAACTGTGCGCAAACTGTTTATCTATGAGAGCATACGACGATACCATAAAAGAGTTGCCTACCTTACCAGTTTCGTCAAAAAGGGTAGATCGATGTCCTGTTCCCAAGGTAAAAAGTAGGTTTGCTCATAAGCAGTTCGGAGTAGTCGTTCCCCACCTTTATAATAAAGTTTGCAAGGACATTAAGGATTATAATGTGAAAAAGTTAAGTAACATAGATATAAAAAGATTGTACTGACATGGCTACATAGATTCAATTATGAGGGGATTGAGCAAATGTTAGCATTTTTTTATTTCTGATGCACATTCTATCCCCTCATCAAATTTTCACTCTCTAACACACACACACACGCACCCTCACACGCGCACACACGCGCACACATACACACACACCCTCACACACACGCACACACACACCCTCACACACACAAACACACGCCTACACACTAACGTACATGCGTATTTTAGTAAAATATGTTACCTATAGAATGACACATTATCATCGAGTAAAATATGTAACCTATAGAATGACACATTATCATCGAGTAAAATAGGCAGAATTTTTTTTTTTTTTAAAAAAAGAGATTCCGTCTAAAATTGTAATAATGTAACCCAAAGTATCGATAATTTACTAAAATGTCGATTACTCGCAGTAAAGATCGAATGACATGTTGCCGTGGAAACGAAATAACAACAAGTACGTGAGTAATAATGCTGTTGTCTATGGTCAAAAAGCACCACGATCGTTGCTGCCAAAGATTTTGAATTACGCTTACCGGCGTTTTTTTTAGAAGTTACGTTTGGTATAAAAATGATATAAGTAAGAAAAATGTCGCGGTGTGGGCGCTACCCGGGCGAAGCCGGGGCGAGTCACTTGTTATAAAACAACTTAAATTCTGACCGATCTGAACTTCAAATAAAAGTAAGTGTTAATAATAAAAAATAAAAATATTTTTTTTTGGTATTTTTTTATATGAGAGCGCCTTTGTATTTTTTTTTTATTAATCGCTTTATATTAGCTTCATTAGTATGTTTGTAACCAACTCCTTTGGACGCTATTTTGACTCACTTTAAACGGTCAGATTTCATTCAAATTTTGCACACCTGTCAAAGAACGATGACAATGCAATAATTCAAAAACTAAAAAACACGCTTTATATAGAAAACCAAACTAAAAAATAGAAAATAAATTTTAATATTGTAAATAAGAAAAAAATGATTTATTTAAAAAAAGCGTGGGGTGCTTCTCATATCTGTCAATGAAATATTTATTACTATAGTCCCATGCACCCCACGTTTTTTTTTAAATAAATCATTTTTTCTTATTTACACTATTAAAATTTATTTTCTATATAAAGCGTGTTTTTTAGTTTTTTTTAAACTATTATTTATTTGTATTTGAAATCGCGGGACAATGAGCAGTAATCACGATGATAAGCAAATGTATTGTTTTGATATGATATGATTCCTTATCAATACATTATAGTGATCTAATTACTCTAAGTCCAAGGCATAATCTTTGTTGATGAATCAATATTTTCCTCAAAATAATTTCACAATACTTACTATAATTTCCTGGGAATTATATAAGTAGGTACGTAAGTCTAGCGGTGAACGAAACGTGGCGGGGATCTTGGCACAGTCATAGTTAATATAATGTGTTAAAATGTTCAATACTTTTTACCCCAAAAACTGACTGTGCCAAGATCCTCGCCATATTTCGTTCACCGCTAGACTTACGTGCCGCTAGCTATACGTGGCGTGTTTTATTAAAAGCTTTTATCTAACTTGCAATGTTTGTATTTTTCTTGATCAAATCTTGCAAGCTGAAATAGAAACACTTCCTCTTACCCTACGGAGTTGAATTTTTACATGTTGGTTCAGTTCCGATGATTATGCATGCATTTTTATGCTAAGCATGACCTGAATCACATGTCTGGCGATGACGCGGTTGGCAGAAAACACTATATAACATTAAGCAAAGAATAACACTTACTAACGATATATTACCGTCTGCCCCCAAGAACTGCCACCGCGTGGTAGCAAACGGAATACGTACATTAAGTTCTCCTTGTTAATAATTCTAAATATCGACTAGTTCGTGCGGTTAATAATCGTATCACAATTAGGTATAATATACAGAGGGTTTTTTAAACGGGACAGTAAGGGCAGGTACCTTAACCGTATAGTTACAGGAAAACGTTCCTAGGAGACCATCCATAACTTTTTGAGATATTCTGAACTGCATTCACAGATTTTGGAAAAAAGTACAGTCAGCAAGAAAATAGAATAACAAATTTTGTTTTTCGCAATTACTGACATTTCTATTATTCAAACCTCAGTCGGTCCAGTAGAGACTTTTGATCCTTATAAGAAACAGGATCGATTGGCATCAAAAAAGTTTTAATATAAAATTACCATTTTCTTGCTGATTGTACATTTTTTCCAAAATCTGTGTATGCAGTTCAGAATATCTCAAAAAGTTATGGATAGTCTCCTAGGAACGTTTTCCTGTAACTATAACGGTTAAGGTAGCTGCCCTCGTCACTCAAAAATCCACCGTATCTATGCCACAAATAAATTGGAATGTACTAGATTAGTGTTTTTCAACCTTTAGATCGCGACCATACGTTTTTCGACTTCGTAACAGGATACGATAATAAATGTCTAACGGGATACAGTGGAGTGAGTTTTTGTAGTAAATTAGAGTTCCGCCAAAGGCGGTGGCTCTATCGTTCCTAAGGTCCCGAAAATAGGGTTGCCACCTTCTAAAATAAAAAAGCCTGACTCAGCGAGCGAAAGCCGAACATTTGCCCTAAAAGCCGGACATTATCTTTTTAAAAGCCTAACATACCTTTTATAAAGCCGGATCTTCGTTTTTAATGATGAACATAACTTAAGTAATAAAAATAACTCATTAATAAACAACTATTTATTTATTTATTTTTTATTCAATTAATTACACGGCCTTGGCCAATTATTATAATTAATTACATTACAAAAATATTAAATTAGATAATAATAAGAAACTATGTCAAACACAGATTAGAAAAATAATAATAATAATAATAATAGAAGTCAAATAAATCAGTCAAAATAAATTAAAATTAAAATAAATAAACACATTTTCATAAATTCTTCTCACAATACTCCAAGCATTCAGAAATAATCACCTTCCATTCATCAGCAAACACATCAATCTCAGGGTTTGTGCACAGGAGGAACCTTGTCGGGTACATGTATGGGTAATACCCAAATATACGTTTATAAAGAAAACGAAGAAATGCCTTTTGCACCTTTTCCAGTAACAGAGCGTATGTGCTCTCATGTGGATGCCAAACACATGAGCTGGCCTCAAGCTTGCTACGAACCAGAGCCCCAAAGATGAGCCATAACAGGTAACGTTACAGTTGTATATTAATCTCAGTTTTAATACAATTTGAACAGAAACAAACAAATTACAACTCTTATTCCGGTAAAAAAAGAAAACTAAAAAAGAACCTCAAACTTTTTTTTATCCATTTTAAAGATATTTTATTTTGGATAGGTATCATAGGTTCGCTCGTACTTCAGGCGCTGCGGCTGGCGTGCAACGAGTTGCACTAACAAAAAGCCTAACAAAAGCCGGACAGGCCGGACACAAATATTTGGCAGGACACAACCCGAAAAAGCCAAACATGTCCGGCTAAAGCCGGACAGATAGCAACCCTACCCGGAATTTGGCAATCCCGGGATTTCGGTTACTAGGTTTGAGAAAGGTCTCTTGTACTAACGTTATATCGGCCTGATGGGTCTTACAGAATTCGTGAAATTGGTCACGTTGTTTTTGAGGCTGTCAGCATTGAAGAACGCTAACGCTATGGGGTACGGTGTGGGTGTCCACCCACACCGTACCCCATAACCCCCCGAAGCCGAATAAAGCCCCGAAGTGAACCCGTTGTGAAGCTTTATGAAAAGTTTTACCGTGACCTTAACGTACTCCTGTGGAAAGCTTCGCCATCCGTACAAATGCTCAAATGACGTGTACCTTCCGTTCCCACCTGTAAAGTGCAAAGCATATCCGCAAATCTTTTCCAGCCTTGAAAAGGCCGTTGCTACAGAGACGGGAAAACGGCGAATCAAGATCAAGGCCAACCGAATGATTCGACATCACACACCCATCATACGTAACGTAACGAACGATGATGCCGTCTCATTCGGTTTCTTACGGAGGAGAAGAGACGAGTATACTGTAATTTTACATGTACTTTTCGTTATTCTGTGTATTATTAGGTATTCTGTGCTTGGAGACAGGTTCCATGACGCGTAATGATAATGGCCGTCTCATTAGGTTTCATATTGAGAGAAAGAGATGTAGTACGATTTGATTAGTGACAGGTGTGTAGTTGGACATGAATGAAAGTTGGATGAAAGTGAAATGGGTGTTAATATTTTGCGTATGACGTATTCAGTCTATGATTTTACCAGTTAAATGGCACAATAGAAAAAATATAACTCTTTATAGTATTTCGTGAATCGATGTTCCTTAACATACTCCCTAACGTTTCTAACTTTATTAACTTTCGTTCACCACATAATACTAATATCGATGGATTTCTATATAGGTTTACAAGAAGGTTTAAATCGAGACGGAGACCACTCCGCCACAAAAGAGTGACGCAGTTCGCTCGCAGTATGCGTGAGTGGATAATTTGTAGTTGATACACAATTTCATCACAAAAGCCTGCATTGTTTTTTACTTTCCGTGAGAACTTGACAGATACACAAATAACAAGATCGAGATGCTGCGATGAGGCGGCCGATCGGCGTAACATGTGTGTGCGTGAGGCTTGTGCGGTACGAGCGGATCTTGCATATCATGCGTGCTTCACTTTCGATTGGGCAGTGTGGTCTCCGTCTTTTTTAAAAGCTTTTATTTAACTTTTCTTGTATCTATCTATGTATGTATTTTGTCTGTCCTGGAATCTTGCAATTCAAATTTAGAGCACTTCCTGATTAGCTATCTGGCTGAAACTTTCTGGGTTGCTCACAAACCGATAACTGAGCATTTAAAAAAAAAGCGAAGAAAACTTAGAAATGTTATAAGTGAAAAGCAAAAAGGAAAAGAAAAAAATATTAAAAAAACACGCTTCAAAACGTAAAAGTTACAAAGCAACAAAAAAAGAACCCGTAAAAGTTTTTTTTTTTAAATTATACTTATCCATACCAATATATAAAAGTGAAACGTTGTCTGTTTGTTTGTTTCTTAGGGGAGCTTTCACGCGATAACGGCTGGACGGATTTTGATGAAATTTAGAATGGAGATAGCTTATACTCTAGAATAAAACATGGGATACTTTTTATCCCGGAAAGATGTAAGTTTCCACGGGAAAACTGGAAAATGTTGATTACTCACTGTAAGGAACGGTTGCCACCACAGAATGGTCTGTGGTTGCCATGGAAACGAAATAAAAAGTCTGTCAAAAAACATCAATAGCATGCGGTACCTACTTTTGAATTAGTTTTTAATATCCTAGAAGAAAATAGGATGCTTTTTTTCGCGATAAACAGTAGTCGGCTCGGACGAAGTCGCGGGCGGGAATTCTAGTTTTAAATATTATTGATCCCGTAGCAACACTTAGATTCTAGTTTTAAATATTATTGATCCCATAGCAACACTTAGTCGACTACACAGTAGAAACGTGTGTTTTAAATATTATTGATACCATAGCAACACTTAGTCGACTACACAGTAGAAACGTGTGTTTTAAATATTCTTGATCCCATAGCAACACTTAGTCGACTACACAGTAGAAACGTGTGTTTTAAATATTCTTGATCCCATAGCAACACTTAGTCGACTACACAGTAGAAACGGGTGTTTTAAATATTCTTGATCCCATAGCAACACTTAGTCGACTACACAGTAGAAACGTGTGTTTTAAATATTCTTGATCCCATATCAACACTTAGTCGACTACACAGTAGAAACGTGTGTATTTCTACTAGAAATACGACAGATGTCGATTTGTCTAAGTACCAATTTATCTTTGATGGCCATCGATTGCTATCTGACAGTGTTTTTGTGCCAACCTTTATCTAAATGACATCCTAATCTTGTTGTTATTGTTACCGGGTAACGAAATCGCGATTCATGTTGCACTAGCTGTGCCCGCGGCTTTGCACGCCGGTCATATTTCCGGGATACAAGTATATTACGTTATTCGAGGACCAAAAGTACCTATGAGGTATATACCAAATTTAGTTCATCCGTCAAATAGTTCTTATCGATTACTCGGCTTCTACTCGTCGTATTGATATACCAAGTACACCTGTTTTTAAGTCTAACCCTAAGCTACCATTCAGTGAAAACAGCATCGGTATCGGTCCAGTAGTTTTAACGTGATGCGCGAACGAACATACATGCACCAATAGTTAAAAATGTTATATTCTTCTAGTCCCCTACACCATTATTTTTAATTATCTTCATTGTACACTTTTTTGTCTACTTGTTCGCGCATTAGGTAAAAACTACTGGACCGATTGCGATGCGTTTTTTATTGTTGTATAGTTTAGGTTTTGAGTTAAAATCTGGTGTAATTTGTATCCCAATCCGATAGGTAGAAGCTGATCAATCAATAACAAACTTATTTTTAATTATTTTTTAGAAAGGATGTGTACTGTTGGTCTATAACTGACCTCTACAGCGTCACCGGACGGTGAGGCGGGTGCCGGAGGGCGTCCTACATTACGTTTGCCGAGCCGCGGTCTAGTTAGGTTCGGTCGGTTAGGCTACCATCGCTCTTTTTCTCTTCTCTTTTTCTGTGTTTATTGTTTAGTCTGTGAACTATGTATTTGCACATAGTTCACAGACTAAACAATAAACACACGCACACAAACCCTCACAGACACACATACAAAATGTATTAATAAAATATGTAAAATACCTAATAATATGAAATACTATCATTCCCGCCCGCGACTTCGTCCGCGCGGACTGTTTATCGCGAAAAAAAGCTTCCTATGTTCTTCTTGGATATTAAAAACCAATGCAAAAGTAGGTATAGCAACCAATTTGTTTTTTTAACAGACTTGTTATTTCGTTTCAATGGCAACCACTGACTATTCTGTGATGGCGTTCCTTACAACGAGTAATCAATTTTCCGGGATAAAAAGTATCCTATGTTTTATTCCAGGGTATAAGCTATCTCCATTCTAAATTTCATCAAAATGCGTCCACCGTTATCGCGTGAAAGCTCCCCAAACAAACAGACAACGTTTCACTTTTATATATTGGTATGGATGAACTACCATTAATAGTAGTATTAGTAGATCTCTGTGTACTTATGCAAAAACTACATCAAAATCAAACAAGTTATTCCTGAAAATAATATTGTTTGTTTGTTTGTTTGTTTGTCGTATGAGGTAATGCTGGCCTCTGATGTCAGAGTTTGTCAAGCCGCCCGAGGGCCTCTGACATGGCTTAACGACTGCTATTAACCAATAACAGCCGGGACCGACAGCTTAACGTGCCCTCCGAAGCACGGAGCAATGGAAAACCGCACATAACTTCGAAAAGTCATTGGTGCGGAGTCTAGGATCGAACCCGGTATCGTTGGATTTTAAATTGCACTATAGAACCATTAGGCCACCATCTCATAAAATAATATTAATTGAGTACTATATTTCAAAATCAGTTCAGCTATTCCGTAAGCCACACATACAACTCTTCTCGAATATATTATTATATATATATATATAATTATGTCGTGAAACGGAGTTGATTACGCGGTCGAAGGTCGTGAACCTATCACATAAATGTCGTAAGTCTAAGGAAATGACCAAAACCCCAAATTTGTAATTTTACATATTACTGGAGAATAATATATAGACATTATATACTGTACATGATACTAGTGTTAGCAGTAACAATATAAATTTATTTTAAAAATCTGTAAAAATAAATGTTATTTCTTTAGTAATATGTATTCTAATTCACACAAAATATATTTGAACTCGTAAAGTAAACAAAAAACAACTCAACCTTACTCAGAGAAACGGCGCGTAAAGAGCTGATCACGCCATGCCATGCCATGCGCTCACAGCCAATCAGCGCGCGGCAATCTCAGCTGGCCAATTACAAATGTCTGACGTTCGTCGCACGCGCATTCTATGAAATTTTGAGGTTTTGTGAGTTCTTTTTTATGTGACTTTATTTAATACTTCAGCACAACAAAAAAGGAAAGCAAAAAAAAAAGGAAAGCATGAAGCATTTTTTTAGGAAGCATGGTTTATTCCCCCAGTTTATACTCACTCCATTTCTACTGTATGAGGCCTATTGTTATGCTAATTTAACATTACGTTAGTACAATGGACAGAAAAACACTCAATATTCGTTTTCTAGTTGTGGCTTAACTCCGAATTTAGTATCAGGTCATCATAAATCGGAAGGAGCCATCACTTTAATTTTATTGAAGATTCACCTAGTTTGATGGACTTATTTTCATTCTGTGGATTCATTCGCTTTGCAATAAAATCAATATATAACTTGAAGTTTCACTGAAATGTACTAGGTTATAATGAATTAACAGGAGCGCTCGCAAATATAAAATAGTCTGGGGGTAGTGACTGCGGCTTTAAGCGGACTAAAGTACCAGGCCATCATAGATCGGAAGGAGGCCTCAAAGGAAAAATACACTACCGGACGATGCGGAGTGCGGTAATATCACGGGGCGCGTGTTATGAGGAACTCTATTCAAACATTCAAAGTACCAGGCTATCATAGATAGGAAGGCGGCAAACCTTAACTTTAATCGTAGTAGTAATTTATTTCTGTGCTTTAATGAAAGGTTCATCTTGTTAGGCAGACTATTATTTATTCTGAAATGAGGGAAATTGAGAAATTATTAAATTGAATTAGAGAGACAAGCAGGAAAATACAGGAAAATTGTTTATTGATTGTGAACCTTATTAACAAAATGTGCATTAACTATTTTTCTTTATTGAAACAGGCCGTAGTTGGACATGGGTATCTGTGAGAAAGGTAAATTTAATTTTGAGATACTCTGGAGCATTGTATGTGTATAGTAGTTTGGTCTAAGCTCGTGGCCTGTATCCAATTAACACTGCTCGGCAGTTACTGGCTCAATTTTTTTGTTCCATGTGAACGAGTCACCGCGACTTACGTTACTAAAGAAAAATATTTAAGGCGGGTTCAGTCCCGAAATCAGCAAAAAGACGAATAGCAAAACGTCGAGTACGACGTAATGAAACAACATTATGCGAACCAAAAAATACTTTGGATAGAAAAGTGTACTACCTAAACAAATAACCGAACAGAATTTTCAGAAATGGCTTAGTATCTTTGGAAAAAAAACACGAACTACCGCATGAAAACAACTTGTTGCTTTAAGATTTTAAGATTTTGAATATTGTGTTAATAATTCCATGTAAATAAATACAATTTCTGTATGATTATTAATTCTTACGTCTTATTGTGTTAAGTGTATTTTATGTAATTAAATATAAATGTGCTTTTATTTAGAAATTATAGTATTCACACATGATAATTTTATGCAGTACCTAACTAAAGAAATCCATTGTTCGCAACTTTACACTTTTTAACAAGTTATAATAAAATAATTTACAAATTTATACAATAAACTAAAGTAATTCTATATTAAAAACTGAAAAGTAGTGTGAATATTATAATTTCTAAAATGTTTCAATATTGCTAGTTTTTTTTTTTTTTTTATTTATTAATAAAAACTGTATCAATTTTAATTCTCGTGTTAAGATTTAAGATTTTGAATATTGTGTTAATAATTCTTTTAAATTATGCTGTAAACATTTGATATTTGAAACTATCTGTATCAGTGTATAATAATTTTGATTTATTGTTGAATTTATTTAACACAAATAAGAACTGTTTTAAAAACAATATAATAAAAATGAGATGTTAATTTAAAGTATTATATTTTATTCTCTATAAAGCTTGTAGGTAAATATAATTTAAATATTTTTAATACTGTGTGATCGTAATAATGGTACAGAGAATTTAGTTTTTTAGTAAAATAATATAACATTATTTTGTAAATAGTAAACTATTTTTCACTAAGTATCTAAATCAACTGAATACGGGACCATAATAATAAACTTTTAGTTCGCAGAAATACAAAAGAAAAATCTCCAAAATTCTTATATATATATAAAGCAAGGCGTTGAACAATTCTTCCATAATTTTTAGATCTAAACGAAATCTGTGAATATATATGTACGTAGATATATGAATGTGCAATTTAAATAATTCGTTTTACGACAAAGAATTTTACAATATCTGTGCTGTGGTTGAAAAAGAACTTAAAGTAATTTGTGAGAAACGAATAAGAAAGAACTGTTTTAAAAAACAATATAAAAAATTTGATGTTAATTTAATTATTATGTTTTATTCCCAATAAAACTTGTAGGTAAATTTAATTTGAAGTTTTTTAATACTGTGAGATCACAATAATGTTACAGAGAATTTAGTTTTTTAGTAAAATAAAATATCATAATTTTGTAAATAATAAATGATTTTTCACTAAGTATCTAAATCATCTGAATACGGGTTCATAATAGAAGTCGATTAAGAGTATCCCGTAGAACCGTTCTATTTACATTCAAACTTATGTATCACTGTGCTCAGAAAATATATGTGCATAAAAAACAAAACTTGTTCCATAACTGAATTATAAAATTCGATACAAAAACCCCAGACAATGTCTAGAAATGGGTATCAAGTTAAAAAAATAATTATAGAATTTTTAAGTTTCGCCTAAGTCGTTGGTTAGATAGATACATAGATCTAAACACAAAATTAGGAACATCAGATTTTGAGAAATAATTGAACGGAGAACATTGAAAACGAGTACACCAGAGACCAGCACTATCTCATACGACGAACAAACAATTACTACGTGTTAAATAAATTCAATAATAAAACAAAATTATCATATACTGATACTCACTGAGCTTAATATAAAAATATAAACAAAAAATTAAATTAAAAAAAAACGAATACGAATATATCAATCTCAATCTTGCTACACGACTCGAAACTTTTGATTATTCTACTGATAACAGTTTTGGTACCCAAAAGTTTAATAAAAAGAACATAGGTTTCTTTAAAGAAGTCAATAATGGTAAAATTTTAAAAGAATTCTTAGGACTTCAATATAAAATGTTTCAGTTTGAAGTAAAAAAATAAAATATCAGAAAAACAAAAAGGTGTACATAAAACTGTTATAAAAGTATAAATATTGAAAATTACAAGTCATGCCTTTTCAACATAAATATTTAATTTTGCACAAATACAAATTTAAATCACAAAAACACAAAACCTTTACTCAAGAAATTAACAATACATGTTTGTCCTTTAGTGCCCATACATATTTATATTTTTCAATTATTATTGTTACATTAGCGTGGGGCCATTATAAATTAATTAAAAGTATTATGGGAATTAAATTATTATTATTGAAGGAATGTACTGTTCAGTTTTAAATTATATTCCTTTTATTTTAGAGTCTGTTCTATTATCTTGTATAAATATAGATTTGAAGCTTCTTCTAATATTGTTTGATGAAATGTCAAAATTGTTATTAAAGGATTTCTTTTAAATAGTGTATAAAATTATAATTTATTATTAAGATTTGTTTCAGTATTGTTACGTAAAATGAAAGATTGTAAATAACGAAAGAGTTAATAACCACACGAAGCAAGTACAATGTATAATAATAGCTTATGTATAAGTATATTAATTTGAAGTATTTTTTTTTAAATATTGTGTTATAATAATAATTCAATGCAGTTTTTTTAATGATATTTCACTATGTGTTTAGTGTGAACCAAATAAAATTGTCTCAATAACATTTGTTACTCACTTCAATATCCTTTATGCATGTAGGGTTCGATATTAGGTACCGCATAATGTATTTGGACCACAAATTCAATGGTAGTGCAATGCCTGTTTTTTTATGAAAATTTCACACAAATTTACAATCAGCGACAGCTCCTAAGTAGACTTCTGTATGTTAAAACAGCCAACTTTACAGGAGAGCCATTTAAACTCATCTAATGTTTTTGAAGATATATTTTATACTAGAATTAGATTTTTTTACCGAATTCAGTTTTTTTTGTGTATTTTTTATGGTATTAGAATAAACAGTGAATTATTTACTGTGTTAAAGATATTGCTGTAATTTTTTTTAGTTATATACTAAAACCCCAAATTCTCATAAGGCCAATTTTTCATGATGACATCTTCGGCAGCTGACTATTATACGTTTGGTGTGGATACCTTATCCCGAGATTTTACTGATTAGGTACAATTTAACTGGCCATGAAATACTCAAACGAAGTAATTGCGTATTTAATGATGAATAATTATTAATATAGTTTTAAGCTAGGTTTTAATGTATATTTGCACAAATGTTTTTGAGAATATGAACACAAGATAGGGGGGTAGGTGGAGTGACTACTTACGAAAGATGACTGGCCTGACGATGAGGAGAGCCGAAGGTCGGGCTCAGTGGCGTTCACTAGGAGAGGCCTACGTCCAACAGTGGGCTAGTATTATATGATGATGACGTACATAAAATACTCTACGAAAACTCGTACTCGACTCATGAGAACATATTAAAATGCCTAATAATAAACCGAACAACAAATCTATGATTGTAAAGATATAATAATGTAGGTAGTAAGTGCATATAATTCAGTACTATGATTGTTCTTATGTTTTGTTCAGACTGGCACCTAATGTGTGTGAGTTTGGCGGCACTAATGTGAATATCATGTAGGTTACAATTTAATATGGCGGCCACCAGGTGTCATATTGACAACTAAATATTACAATACACTAAAAAGACTTTAGTAGACATAAAATAACCGTGTTTTTCTTCTTTCACAGATAAATTGTTCAGCCCTATGACGTAAGCGCGTGTGACAAGCGAACAAACACACAAACATGTCTTCTAAGGCCATATACGAAGCCGCCGGCAAAGACCTCATTAACAGGTTAGATAAATAAAAATGCCTAACACAAAGTGGTGTAAATTAAATAAGGGTCAAGACACATCTGACGGAAGATACGTCGTGTATCGTCGGTCGCGTATCGCCAGAACAGTAAATAGATAGTAAAACGTCCAGCCTTACATACTTGACCGATGATCCGTCAGAGTCAACACACATCTGACGGAAGACACGTCGTGTATCGTCGGTCGCGTATCGCCAGAACAGTAAAATAGATAGTAAAACGTCCAACCTTACATACTTGACCGATGATCCGTTAGGCTCAACATCTGACGAAAGATGCGTCGCGTATCGCCAGAACAGTAAATAGATAGTAAAACGTCCAGCCTTACATACTTGACCGATGATCCGTCAGAGTCAACACACATCTGACGGAAGATACGTCGTGTATCGACGGTCGCGTATCGCCAGAACAGTAAAATAGATAGTAAAACGTCCAACCTGACATACTTGACCGATGATCCGTCAGAGTCAAAACACATCTGGCGGAAAATGCTTCGCGTAACACCAGAACAGTAAAATAGATAGTTGAACGTTCGCGAGTTCGTTACCAGTGAAGTCGCATACAAAAATCTAATAGAAAAACTGGCCATGTACGAATCGTGCTCGTGCACAGTTGAGAGACAGACAGACGCGTGACTCTCTTTCATAATATGTTTTGATGAAATCAAGCGCAGTATCTCTATTCAAATGGCAAAAAGTTAATACTTTTTTTCATTATCTGTCTTCTAACTTATTGTTGAAAAAAAACCGGTGTTTTGTTTCCAGGCACATAGCATCGGGCACAGCGCTGGTGCCGTGCCGGTTCGCGACGTTCGAGCAGAGCACCGTCTGGGAGGACGAGATCGGGAAGAACCCATGGCTTTGCAAAGAGGTAAGCTTCCAACAGCTACTTCCAGCGATAGGGCTATAGTATGTTACTGTCGCGGTCTGTAATGACTGCGTTGCTGGCAGCGATGATGGCAGCCGAGAGCGCAGGTCCAGGCCGTCACAGCGCGGTCAGCATTGCAGCTCTTGATGGCCAAGCTGGAATGAAGGCCGAGACCGAAGCTCGAGGCCTTCATAGCGCGGACAGCAAGGGCTGCAATGATGACCAAGCTTGAAGGCCGAGTGCGTAGACATTCAACGAGGAACAAAGGCTGGCTTTTCAAAAAAAGTCCGAACATCCTATGTTTTAAGAGTAATTAAAATCAGAATTACTACAAATACGTAAAATATTTTTATTTATCCATTGAAATACAAACATTTTGAAGATAATTTTTATTAATTAAAAGTTCTAACTACTAGTCTGGACAAAGTTCGATTAATAAAAAAAACAAACAGTGCCCAAAATTCGGACATATCCGTGTAAATCCGGAGGTATGGTAACCCTAAATACTTATAATACCTAATAATACTCTGTGGGCGCCATCCATAGACAACTGCATATTACTCCGTACTAGATATAGAGATGAGGCCCTACGGCACCTCACACCTCCAAACTGAGTTGAAAGTTCTTTCTCTCTTCCATTTTAGCGTTTTTACTCCAAGGGCTTAATTCTCTAATTTTAAGACTCCAATTCCACGCCGCCTGCGTGGAATTTATTCGTGATTCCACGCAGGCAACGTGGAATCGACGTGGAATTCGCGTGGAATTGGAGTGAGTGGTCATACAGAATCCAGGCCCAGATTGGTTATGGAAATGGTCCCAAAGACATCCACCATCCAGTTACCATAATCTAACCTTTTCTGGTTTCCAGCAACTAGTGGTCAAACCCGACCAGCTGATCAAGCGGCGCGGGAAGCTCGGCTTGGTCGGAGTCAACAAAACCGCCGCGGAAGTGCGGCGGTGGCTGTCGGAACACATGGCCAAGGAGCAGCAAGTGGGGGCGGCCGTAGGCAAGCTGAGGCACTTCGTCGTCGAACCCTTTGTCAAACATGACGCGGTGAGATAATTCGGAGGTCGTCTCTAGAGTGTGGTTGGCTCAGTTTGTCGAGCTATGGATTTCTAATCCAGAGGTCCATGTTTCGATTCCTGGTGATGCTAGTTGATTTTGCAGGTATTTTGTGATTGGCAGTATGTAAGTGAAATCTGTTCTGATAAATCCCAGAACGAGCAGAGTTTGCTAGCTCATTGACTAAGAGAAAAGTTATTATTGCCCATCATAAGGGGTTCGGAAATCTTCGTCAAACTGAAGACAAAAGTCTTCAATCAGTGCGTCCTTACCAGCCCATGACCTACGGAGCCAAAACGTATGGGAGAGGCACGCCCAGATTAGTCCACAAATTTAAGATCCCTCAGCGAGCTAGGAGTTTCTCAAGGACAAGATTCGTAATTAAATGATCCGACAGAGAACCAAAGTAACCGACAACATATATCTAAAAGATATAAGCAAGATGGAAGTGCCAGGTTGGGCTGGGTCATATTTCCCGATGGAACCGATAACCGTTGGGGTGTATAGACGAATTCTCGAGTGGAGAACCACGTCTAGACAAACGTAGTGTAGGATGCCCTGTGGCTAGGTGGGAGAGATGTCCTGCGAAAAGCGGCTGGAAGAAAATGGATGAAGAGAGCTTGAAGTCCGAGATCAGTGACTTGTATTGGGCATATACGTCCAGCAGTGGACAAATATAGGCTGATGATGATGATGATGATGATGATGGGTATTTGCCATAATCACCGCGCTTGGTAGGTGGCTTGGTGATTGCAGTAAATGGTGAAAAATCTGCTGTCCATTTCATGATTTCCCTTAACTCACAGAACCCACGGGATGAGAACGGGAGGTTCTATATTTATGGCGGGCAACACACGCCGAGGCGAGACTAACTATAAACTATACTTACTTTCAGAACGAGGAAATGTACCTGTGCATCCAATCCGGACGTCGGTCCGACACGATCCTTTTCCATCACCAGGGAGGAGTCGATGTCGGAGACGTCGACGCATTGGCTCTCAGACTTGAGGTATGACCAACTTAAATATACCTAATCATGTCCCCTAGGCATCCAATAACGTTAATTATACCCACTTCTAATCATGTTCTTTTGGCATCCAATTACGTTAATTTGGTTACCTATACTTCTAATCACGTTCCCTAGGCACCCAATTACGTTACCTATACTTCTAATCATGTTCCCTGGGCATCCAATCACGCTACCTATACTTCTAATCATGTTCCCTAGGCATCCAATCACGTTACCTATACTTCTTATCTTGTTCCCTGGGCATCCAATCACGTTATCTATACTTCTAATCATGTTCCCTGAGCATCCAATCACGTTACCTATTCTTGTAATCATGTTCCCTGGGCATCCAATAACGTTATCTATTCTTCTAATCACGTTCCCTAGGCACCCAATCACGTTAATTAGGTATATCTACTTCTAATCATGTTCCCTTGGCATCCAATCACTTATCTGTGCATCTAATCATTTATTTATTTATTTCATCTGCATTAAAGTGTACACGGTGGACCTTTTTCAACCAGTCGTCCTGGATGTGTTAGAAAAATAGTAGAGTGCGGAAAATGGAAAAAAGTATACACATATGTATTACAGACAGCTAAGGTGATTAAGTCAAATAAATAATTAAAAAAATCAAATTTTCAGATCCCAGTTGACACATTCCCGTCAGGCGAAGACGTCGACCGAACTCTATTGAAAAACATCAAGGCGTCTTCAACTAGGAGGTAAGCTCCGGCAATATGAGAATTATATACATATAAACAACAACATATAACACAAACATTCAATTTATTCATAAAAAGGTTCATACTTTTTTTGGGTCCATTTCTTTACAATAAAATAAACAAAACTCTGGTTATATATCCATTGACAAAAACTGAGGTCAAATTTAAAGTCACTTCATGGCTGAAATCACTTAATTACGATCAAACCGAGGATCTAATTAAAATAATAAAATAAGTTATTTTGTAAACCAATTATACTCATTTTTAAATAACTCAAGCTTTGCTACTGACACCCTCTCACACTCACACATTCATATACACCATATACATAGAGAGGATCGTAAACACATTAAATTAAATTTAATTGTAAGTTTATTAATATTGTTAATTTTAGTAAATTTTAGATATTTTGAATATAGGTTCCATAATATGGAGGCTAGATTTAAATATAGTAATCTCGGGGGAGGGCGCTGTATGCTGAATCACGGGTGTTAAGCCTAGCTCGGCAGCAGATACCCTGCTGTTTTTAATATACCTTTACCTAGCCCTAATTATTATAAGTTTCAAAACTGTAAATGTATCAACTTTAACTGAATAAATACTTATTATTATTGTGAGGCTATACTAAATCGGCATTTATCGTTAGCTAAATATTGGTAACTATATTGAAATAAATATCATCAGCCCGTGTCAGTCCACTGCTGGACATAGACCTCTCCAAAGCACGCCACAGAGCCCGATCTTCGGCTCTTCTCTTGCAACTGCTATATCGTCGCTACTCTAGCTGGAGAGCGCCTACACTACGTTTACCTGATCCGTGGTCTTCATTCAAGAACACGTCTACCCCAACGGTTATCAGTCCTTCGACAGATATGACCAGCCCGCTGCCACTTCTCATAACTACTAATCCAAAGGGCTATGTCGACAACTTTGGTTCTCTGCCGGGTCACCTCAAATGAAAATAAATAAATATCAACGAAAATAGATTAAATTAATTTTTTGCTTGTCAAAGTCTGTAGGAAGGTCTTATTAACATTGATTATATTAGAGAATGTTGTGCTCTCGTGTTGTCGAATGCAATATCACGGTTCCAATCAGATATAATAATTTGTTATGTTTGTACACAACATAACAAAAATATGGGTTATGTTTTTGGGATGTATGAATGTATGTTTATGTTCCTTTGGCACGTCCTACAGCCTAAAGGCTTGATGGGTTTTGATATATTGTGTGGCAGGGTCGATAAAAATCATGTTTTTAATACGCTTTATATTAGCTTCACTTGTATGTTTGTATGTTTGTAACCGACTCCTTTGGACGCTATTTTGACTCACTTTAAACGGTCAGATTTCATTCAAATTTTGCACACCTGTCAAAGACCGATGACAATGCAATAATTTAAAAAAAAACTAAAAAGTAGAAAATAAATAATAGTTTAAAAAAACTAAAAAACACGCTTTATATAGAAAACCAAACTAAAAAATAGAAAATAAATGTTAATAGTGTAAATAAGAAAAAAAAAATTATTAAAAAAAGCGTGGGGTGCTTTTTAAGATATTATCGAAATGATAATCCTTCTTCTCATATCTGTCAATGAAATATTTATAACTATTGACGCATGCATCCCACGATTATTTTGAAATAAAACTTTTTTTTCTTATTTACACTATTAAAATTTATTTTATATTTTTTAGTTTGGTTTTCTATATAAACCGTGTTTTTTAGTTTTTTTAAACTATTATTTATTTTGATTTATTTAAAAAAACAAATAAAGCATGTTTATTTTTTATTGATTACATTTTTTTTTTATTAAGTTTTCCGTGTTTTTACTGTGAACAATAGTTTTTATTTATCTGCTGCTCTATTCCCCAAGTCGCTTTTCCTATGTCAGGTTTAACTATCATCACAATATATAGAATGGTATGTCATCTAAACATCTCATTATCATTTCTGTCCATCCAAAGGAGATCGCATTTAGCGATAAGACCTCGCATTGTACCTATAATCTAAGTGTTTTCCTGTCTGTATCGTTTTATTTTCTTGGTGTCAATAAACAGTTAATCTATCTATCTAAACATGGAAACGAAACATTTGAAAACGCTAATTTCGCCCACAAATGTCTAAACATTTTTGTTCGCCAGCAGGCCTAATCTGGGGGAGATTAGGGGCTTTTCCCCATTTTAGAGCCAAAAAATATTTTTGGGGACACAAATTTTGTAAAAAAAAAAAACAAAAATACATACTGATTTTAATAAAAAAAATATATTTCTAGTCTCATAAGATTATGATTTTAATTCATTGATGAACTTTTATGGAAAAAAACTAATTTGATTTAAATCACTGATTTTAATAAAAAAAAAACCTCTTGATTATATAATTTAAATCAAATGATTTAAATCAATCAACCCTGTTATGTGGTATTATTGGATGCGCCTTATTTACGAGAGTCCTATAGGATATTATGAAGTGTCGAGAAAACTGATATGGAGGCTTACAGCTGCCATATTGTATTTCCGTCCGAAAAAAATGTTTTTAAAAGACCGTTCCAAAATATAAAATTATTGTTATAAATAAAAACTTATAAAAAAGGTTTTAAATTAAAAATAATTATTATTAAATAGAAAAAAACGACTGCGAACACGACTACTGCGAAACAACACTAGACACAGTTCGTCGACTTCCATTTTTTAATTTCACAATATGGCGCCATATTGAATATTGATTACTGTCATGTTTTAGTGACATTCGCTAGACGCCTCCGCACCGTTGAATTTTAGTCTGTTTGTAGACAAATCGATTGACGTAAGAATCATCAAAATCGGTCCACACGTTTGGTTTATATAGTGCCACAAAGGAACATACATACATTCAGAGGCCTCCGCGCAGTCGGGTTAAAAATGTGACACTTGACAATGGCGAAATTGCTGGCGCAGAAGCCACAGTAAAAAAAAGTTATACAATCAAAATAAATAACAAAAAGTAGTTTTATAGTTCCGGATATGGGGCCTTGTGAAACAATATTTTTTGACGCTCAAATATTTTTCCACAGAATACTAACAACTTTCATCCTGTCCCTCTACCGCGTGTATGTGGACCTTTACTTCACATACATGGAAATCAACCCCATAGTGATCACCAACGAAAGGATATATCTACTAGACTTGGCCGCGAAACTCGACCAGACGGCCGAGTTCATCTGCGCGAAGAACTGGGGGGAAATCACCTTTCCCCCGCCTTTTGGAAGGGATGCGTACCCCGAGGAGGCTCATATTGCTGACCTGGATGCGAAGAGTGGGGCTAGTCTTAAGGTGAGCTGAAAATTATTGTATAGTTGATGCCATGTTGAGTTTAGAAAAAAATATATAATTTAAATGCGCCATATTTAGTTTTAAGATGCCACGTTCAATTTAGACACACTATCTTGAATTTAAATACGCCATATTTAATTAAAAGATGCCATGGTGAATATAGAGACAATATCTGAAATTAAAAGCGTCATCTTTAGTTTTGATGCCATGTTGAATTTAGAGACACTATCTTGAATTTAAATGGGCCATCTTTAATTTAAAAATGCCATGTTGAATGCAAATATACTATCTTTAATTTAAATGCGCCATCTTTTATTTAAAGATGCCATGTTGAATGCAAATATACTATCTTTAATTTAAATGCGCCATCTTTTATTTAAAGATGCCATGTTGAATGCAAATATACTATCTTTAATTTAAATGCGCCATCTTTTATTTAAAGATGCCATGTTGAATGCAAATATACTATCATTAATTTAAATGCGCCATCTTTTATTTAAAGATGCCATGTTGAATGCAAATATACTATCTTTAATTTAAATGCGCCATCTTTTATTTAAAGATGCCATGTTGAATGCAAATATACTATCTTTAATTTAAATGCGCTATCTTTTATTTAAAGATGCCATGTTGAATTTAGAGACACATCAACATCCGGTAAAGGTCTACTGCTTTACATCCGCCTTCCCCTTAAAAAGACACAAATTTCCGTTTCATAAGAAAAGGTTTTGCTTTATTATTTTTGTACCTCTGTTCTATGACCACGCCATCTTCAATAAAAAGACGCCATCTTGCTTGACTTGAAATGTATGATCAACCATTCAACTCTTTTGGCAGCTCAAACATATAAATCAGAGTAAATATAATACAGGTGGGTCGAACCCTCAAACGCAGTTAGCTCGTTACCAATGACACTACTGCACATCAATATCAAACTCAACCTAACCTCGCTCCACAGCTGACGATCCTCAACAAATCCGGCCGTATATGGACCATGGTGGCCGGTGGTGGCGCGTCCGTTGTTTACACCGACACCATCTGCGAACTGGGCGGAGCGGCCGAGCTCGCCAACTACGGAGAGTACTCGGGAGCACCAACTGAGAGCCAAACAGCGGATTACGCCAAGACTATCTTCAGTTTGATGTGCAGAGAAAAACACCCTAACGGCAAGGTAAGAACTCCACTCGTTGCAGATAGTTTCCGCTTCTAGCTCATAGATGTCGCTATTTTCAATGTTCGTTTAACTATCTTCTGTTTTACGTGCAGGGAGGAAATCCAACGGCAATATAGACGACCTCTTCTAAAGTGAAATTGCTATATGCAAATAGTTTCAGCTTGCCGATAGATGACGTTATCCACACCAAAATATATAATATATAAATTATATAAAAGTGAAACGTTGTCTGTTTGTTTGGGGACCTTTCACGCGATATCGGCTGGACGGATTTGGATGAAATTTGGAATGGAGATAGCTTATACCCTAGAATAAAATATAGGATACTTTTTATCTCGGAAAATTGTAAGTTTTCACGGGAATACCGGAAAAAGTTGATTACTCGCTGTAAGGAACGGTTGCCATGGAAACTAAATAACAAGTCTGTCAAAAAACTTCAAGAGCATTGGTGCTATACCTACTTTTGCATTGGTTTTTAATATCCTAGAAGAACATAGGATGCTTTTTATCGCGATAAACTGTAGTCCGCGCGGACGAAGTCGTGGGTGGAAGCTATAGTTTGTAATATAGTAAATAGCATGGTTTTGCGATAAAATATCTACGATGTCCACGAAGGAAGCATCTTGGATGGAAATTACAGTATTCTTGCAGGATCTCTCTTTCTACTAATAGTCTTATTATAATATTTCGAAACATCTACACCCATGATTTATGATTTTAACGCCTGCTTAGAGAAACCATACCAAAGAAGTTTTTTGCTGAACTGGCAAAGCATGTGAAAAAAATATGAAAATGATTTATTTGCTAGAAACATGGTAAAATAGATATGGTATAATTGTAAAATAGACCAGCATGTCCCGCCAAAACTTGGCATACAAAAATTTAAAAGATATCACACATTTGTATTACATTCATTAATAAAATAATACAATTTGAAATTATACGAACGTTAACATTAAAAGTAATTTAATCATGGGTACACAAAAAAAAAACATGTCATATATAAAATTATTTAAAAATAAGGTGATAATATGGCCATGTCAAACTATGATATAAAAATATTTATTAATTATACAATAATTCAAAAAACGTCCAAAAAAAAAACACTCATAACTTACACATTTTAAAATTAAAAAATTCCTTAATGTCATAGAAACAGTTTTCAGTTAGCCACTTGTGTAGTTTAACTTTAAAATGCTTAATTGGTAGCTCCCTAATCGTTTTTGGAATTTCGTTAAAAACTTTGATGGCCATAACCTGACAGTTCCGATGACATAAAGCGGTTCTGCAGTTGGCCATCATTAACCTGGTTGGATCACGAATTGCACATTGAAAAAGTTTGGATTCGTTTAATTTTTCAAAACGTTCAGGGTGCTCCTTCACAAAAACAATTTGTATGACATACAAGCTAGTTAAAGTCAAAATCTTCAACTTTTTAAAGAGCGGTCTACATGATTCCAATGGACCAACACCACATATAGCCCTTATACATTTTTTTTGAACTATGTAACTATGTTGGTTGAATTTCCCCAGATTAAAAGACCATACCTCAGAACTGAACCCACGTACCCGTGATAGGAAGTAAGCGCAGCACTTTGATCCACCGTGCGCCTTAACCGTTTCAACGCAAAAACGAAGCGGTTGAGTTTAGAAGAAACATAATCAATGTGAGACTTCCAATTGCAGTGTTGGTCTACACACAGTTCAAGAAATTTATATTCATCAGTCATTTCTATAGGCTGGTTTCTACAAATTATATTAAAGTTCCTTTTCATTGTACTATAGTTACGAAAATGTATGTATTTTGGTTTTTGAAATATTAGCATATATTATTATAAATTATTATAATCCAACCAGTCTACTATTGAGTCAGCAGCATCATTTATTAAATTTTCATGATTTATTGATGTCAAACTATTCTTGTCGGTTACTACGACCGACACGTCGTCAGCGAAAAGTATACATTTATGATTAATTGCTATGGGCAAGTCATTTATATAAAGTAAAAACAATAATGGTCCTAAAATACTGCCTTGTGTCAAGCCGAGGCACGGAATTTTTCCTAAATTACACTAATATTAAAATAAATTACATATCTACACTAATATTATAAAAAGGTGTTTGTGAGTATGTACGTTTGTAGGAAGTAATCTCTTGAACTACTGATTTCATTTATTGATTAGCACTTTGTAGTGTTTGGAACGTCAGGAAAATGACACTAACATCACACAAATTTTATAAATGCGAAAGTTTGTAAGTGAGTTAATGAGTGAGTGTATGTTTGTTACTTCTTCACGCTGAAACGGCTCAACGGATTTTGATAAATTTGGCATGTAGATACTGAGGTCCTGGAACAACACATAGGATACTATTCATCGTCACAGGGGGCGCAGGTAGAATACATGTTGGGAGAAGTGCCAGGCGTCAAAGTGATAGGTGTAACTAATGATTGTATTTCCTGTGCCGTTCTTAAAAAGTGACGTGAGTATATCTAATTAATCCGATATCTAGGAGTCAATGATTACAAATAATAAAGTCAGATTTACTAAAGTGCTATTTAATAAAGTGTAAGATATTATTGCGAAAAACCTAAAATACAACAACATTGCTAAATTTAAACACTCTTCTCCAGGTCCTAATCATCGGAGGAGGCATCGCCAACTTCACCAACGTGGCCGACACCTTCCGCGGCATCATCACAGCCATCGACACCTACAAGGACGCGTTGATTCAGTACAACATCACCATCTTCGTGAGACGCGGCGGGCCCAACTACCAGGAGGGGCTTAGGTAATGTTACTGTTTCAATACTCAAGCGCCAAAGTGCCTCACCTTCAAATTAATCAAATGGGCTATTCCAGTAATACACAAAGTGTTATATATAATATTCAGGCAATATACTAAAGTAAAATATCTATTCCAGTAATATGATAAACTAGAAGGGCTTTCCAGTAATATACTTAGTATAATAGGGCTATTCAGGCAATACACTTGTCACGAGGCAGTCCTAGGGTTTGGATTTGTTCCACTAGCCCAGGGACCAAACCTCAGTGAACAACATAAAAGTACAGGAACAATTAGGAGCACTTGGAGATGTACTTATACAGAGATCTTGCACTTTACTATTCTATTCAGTCTTCTCCCAATTTAATATAGATATTTGGTACAGTGTACCCTTGGAGCTCTAGTATTGTTATTATCACAGACTTTTTGTGCTTCAACATCAAACCAACCACGAACGAAGGTATTATCATATATATTTAAAGGACTCCAGTTGTAATATACTTATTTAGGTATTTTATAACATATTATTTCGTAAAATTGCAGTTTTGCTAATCCAATGACAATATAGGAATCACAGGTCATTTGAATTTAGAATTAACATAGACAAACTATCAAGTGGGTATGATTATGAAAGAATTAAGAATTTATGAAAGAAGTTTCACATCGTCACACACTAAAGTAAAAGATCTGTTCCAGTAATATGCTAAACTAGAAGGTCTTTCCAGTAATATACTAAGTGTAATGGGCTATTCAGGCGATATACTAAAGTAAAATATCTATTCCAGTAATATGCTAAGCTAGAAGTGCTTCCCAGTAATATACTAAGTATAATAGGGCCATTCAGGCAATAGAATAGAATAGAATAGAAAAAACTTTATTTGCGACAAACAACACAAAAGAAAATAAAAATTTGTATGAGTAAGTCACAAATCGGCCCCAACTCAGCATAATGCTGGTTGTTAACCAACGCTGATCTTCCTTTGGAGCCGTAAAATTACATAGTAGTGGATAGTAAGCAGGCGTTAATGCTTTATCATAAAAATATAGCCCCTTTACTTTAGTATATTGCCTCAATAGCCGTATTATACCTGGAATATTACTGGAATATCCCTTTCACTTTATTATATTGCCTGAATAACCCTATATAGTATTGTTCATGGATGCAATACTAAAGTAAAAGATCTATTCCAGTAATATGCTAAGCTAGAAGTGCTTCCCAGTAATATACTAAGTATAATAGGGCTATTTAGGCAATATACTAAAGTAAAATATCTATTCCAGTAGTATGCTAAGCTAGAAGTGCTTCCCAGTAATATACTAAGTATAATATGTCTTTTCAGGCAATATACTAAGCTAAAATGGCTATTCCAGTAATATAATAAGTATAATAGGGTTATTCAGGCAATATAATAAAGTGAAAGGGATATTCCAGTAATATTCCAGGTATAATACGGCTATTGAGGCAATATACTAAAGTAAAGGGGCTATATTTTTATGATAAAGCATTAACGCCTGCTTAGCGATAACATATCTAATAATTTTCTGGAGAAAAAAGCCTTGTGGAGTCCCGTACGTGATATAATTTTTCCTTTAGGAAATTATTGAATATGTGTTGATGCAGACTCTCACAGTAGGTGCGGGGGATTTCTTCGAGCACAGGACGTATGTTCAGGAGTAGATGCAGATAAACACAGTTCGGTAACAATTTATACATGATTTATTGTTTTCAACAATAAAATACAACACAGAATTATAGTTTGAATTTATAGTATCGCCCGGTTACAGAGTTTGGCTATCGGAGCTCTGATATACTTTGGTACGACGTTCTGTATGCCTAAGTTATAGTCACTTGTAGGAGAGAGCTTATTGTTTCGACTGCTTCAGTCCACGGGATCTGATGAAATGCACACAAATTCTTAGCATTTCTTAGCTTTTCTATTGGGTGTTTTATTCTATATTATTGCTTACATAAGTTCACCCTATTGTTCTCGAGCCTTATTTTCCCACGCTCGAAAAATAGGCATAGAAAGTTGTCCCAGAAGTCCCCTACGGTTTAACCTCGAATCTTCACCACGAAGAAAGCCTAATTTTTGTGGCTTTGCTACGAGAGCGAGGAGAACTTCCGATTTTATGATCTGCTCGCACCCGTACGAGGACGGTATCCAAACTTTAGATATGTTCCTAAAGTTTGTCTAGTTTTTGAACATTCCTATGTGTGACTCATCGAAAGTCAACACACTTTGCCGAATTTAGAAACGTTTCTCCCCGTAAGCTTTCTCTCGGTCTTACCATGTACGTTTTACATTTTTAACTGATACCTTATTCATTTTATCTTAGGCTGGCTCAGGAGTACTTTGCTTGTGTAATTAAGTACCTTTTACAAAGCGCGGATTACCTGAGCGAACCTGTACCTCTAATACCATGCATAAAGTTTCAGTCTGTCTGTGGCTGCATGTTTATAACTATTCCTAAAGAGGTACGCGGCCATCCCGTATGCTTTAGATGTCATACGTGATGGCACGTAGATTCTATTTACCCTACACACTACGTCTTCCTATTTGCTAGGCCTATACAAAATAATATTTATCTCACTTACATTCTGATTAGCTCAAAGTGTTCGTAATACCTATGCCTTTAATAATATTTTCTACCTACTTACTCGCATGTACTTATAATTACTGTTGCGCTCGTCAACAGTATGTAATATACGAAGTATAATTAATAGGGCTGTTCAGGCAATATACTAAAGTAATAGGGCTGTTCAGGCAATATACTAAAGTAAAAGGGCTATTACAGTAATATACTAAGAAAATAATAGGGCTGTTCAGGCAATATACTAAAGTAAAAGGGCTATTACAGTAATATACTAAGAAAATAATAGGGCTGTTCAGGCAATATACTAAAGTAAAAGGGCTATTACAGTAATATACTAAGAAAATAATAGGGCTGTTCAGGCAATATACTAAAGTAAAAGGGCTATTACAGTAATATACTAAGAAAATAATAGGGCTGTTCAGGCAATATACTAAAGTAAAAGGGCTATTACAGTAATGTACTAAGAAAATAATAGGGCTGTTTAGGCAATATACTAAAGTAAAAGGACTATTACAGTAATATACTAAGAAAATAATAGGGATATTCAGGCAAATTCTAATAAGTGTAATAAGGCTATACATGCAATAATAGAGCCATTCAGGTAAGATATGTGGTGAAGAACAGAGTCATTTGAGTAATATTCTCTGAATAAAAGATCCATTCTGGTAATAACTTTAGATACGTGACGTCTATCGCCGCTACGCCTGATTTTATGTAATAAATAATAATTTACAGACAAATGCGCGAAGTTGGCCACCGGCTCCGCATCCCGCTGTACGTGTTTGGCCCCGAGGCCAACATGACCTCAATCGTTGGCCTCGCTCTGGGCCAGTCCCCCATCCCCTCCGAGCACCGCCTTGACTACGCGCCTCATCAGCTGCCCAAACCACAGGCTTGTGTAAGCATTTACAATAGTTGATACACTCGGGCGTTACTTTGCGGAAGTCCATATTTAAAATGAACAAAGAAAACCTATGTAGCTTGCTTCCGCCAAACTAAGTCTAACTAATGGTAAATGGAAAAATAATTAAAGTAAATATATAAACAACCCAGGAGACCACTTCCTAACCAATAAATGAAACCCAACAATAATTAAAGTAAATATATAAACAACCCAGGAGACCACTTCCTAACCAATAAATGAAACCCAACAATAATTAAAGTAAATATATAAACAACCCAGGAGACCACTTCCTAACCAATAAATGAAACCCAACAATAATTAAAGTAAATATATAAACAACCCAGGAGACCACTTCCTAACCAATAAAAGAAACCCAACAATAATTAAAGTAAATATATAAACAACCCAGGAGACCACTTCCTAACCAATAAATGAAACCCAACAATAATTAAAGTAAATATATAAACAACCCAGGAGACCACTTCCTAACCAATAAATGAAACCCAACAATAATTAAAGTAAATATATAAACAACCCAGGAGACCACTTCCTAACCAATAAATGAAACCCAACAATAATTAAAGTAAATATATAAACAACCCAGGAGACCACTTCCTAACCAATAAAAGAAACCCAACAATAATTAAAGTAAATATATAAACAACCCACGAGACCACTTCCTAACCAATAAATGAAACCCAAAAATAATAATATTTATCTTCCAATATTTATATGTATGTTTTATTTGAATATTTATTGTATATATATTATATATGTGTATATCTATTATGTATTTTTATTATTATTAATTTTATTGACTACTATCAATTTTTCGTGATTGGTCCCTCTGGGCCGTGACTGAAAATCAGCGTCAAGTGTCGAAGACGCTTGGCATTATGCTGAGGCATGACCCTTTCAACACTTAGATTTATATGTTTAATTTATATGTTAATTTTACTACTTTTTTTATATAAGTGTTGAATAAACGATTTTTCTTTCTTTTCTTTTCTTTTTTCTTTTGATTTCCTCAATAGATTTAGATGTATGGAATATCGATAGAATCCTTACATCCTCCCATGTTGACTGTTTGTTCAAACGTTTGATCAATACGGCTAATTTAAAAAAAAAAATATTTTTACATTATTGGTATCAAATTGAAGGCCTTGATGAGCACACTCCAACAATATATAATATATTGGCATAAACACTTTTTAGTTCGCTTTTGGAAGGGCAGTCATGTTTTTTTTAGCTACATATTTGTAATATCAATCCTTACCATTTGTATTCCTGTTGCAGCCGAAGCCCGTACTAGATATCCCCGAGCTTTCCAACAAGCTTCTAGACCTCGTGTGCTCACAAGCTCCGACCAAACTGGACTTGGGGCAGAGCGCCGGGAGCGTCATGTCGCTGTTCAGCGAGAAGACCAAGGCCATCATCTGGGGCATGCAGAATAGAGCCATCCAGGTAATATGACGAGTGTGATTGGACCATTTAGGTAATATTATAATCGTAATAGACCCACTTAGGTAATATAACGAGTGTGATTGGACCATATAGGTAAAATTCTGATCTTAATAGATTCACTTAGGTAAAATTATTTGCGGCTAGAAACATGCAGGTAATATAACGAGTGTGATTGGACCATTTAAGTAATATATGAACCATTCAGGTAATATTCTAATCTTAATAGATCCACTTAGGTAAAAATCTATGCCATCTGAGTAGTAAAAAAAGAATAGAGCCATTTTAGTAATATTCTGTGCCGTTTTGAGCCCTCTACGCATTAAAGGAACCCAATTTTGTGAGAAATTCAAGTAATAGAATCCACAAGCTGTTAGACCTCGTGTGCTCGCAAGCTCCAACCAAACTGGCGCTGGAAGCGTCATGTCACTGTTCAGCGAAGAGTGGGTATATATAAGAGTAGTACGAGCTATTTGGATAATAAAAACCAAGTGAAATAGAAGAATTAAGTATCATCTGGGGCATGCAGAATAGAGCCATCCAGGTAATATAACGAGTGTGATTGGGTTATGTAGGTAATATAAGAGTAGTACGAGCTATTTGGGTAATAAACCAAGTTAAATAGAAGAATTCAGTATTATCTGGGGCATGCAGAATAGAGCCATCCAGGTAATACAACGAGTGTGATTGGGTTATGTAGGTAATATAAGAGTAGTACGAGCTATTTGGGTAATAAACCGAGTTAAATAGAAGAATTCAGTATTATCTGGGGCATGCAGAATAGAGCCATCCAGGTAATATAACGAGTGTGATTGGGTTATGTAGGTAATATAAGAGTAGTACGAGCTATTTGGGTAATAAACCAAGTTAAATAGAAGAATTCAGTATTATCTGGGGCATGCAGAATAGAGCCATCCAGTTAATATAAGGAGTGTGATTGGGCTATGTAGGTAATATAAGAGTAGTACGAGCTATTTGGATAATAGAAACCAAGTGAAATAGAAGAATTCAGTATCATCTGGGGCATGCAGAATAGAGCCATCCAGGTAATATAACGAGTGTGATTGGGTTATGTAGGTAATATAAGAGTAGTACGAGCTATTTGGGTAATAAACCAAGTTAAATAGAAGAATTCAGTATTATCTGGGGCATGCAGAATAGAGCCATCCAGTTATTATAAGGAGTGTGATTGGGCTATGTAGGTAATATAAGAGTAGTACGAGCTATTTGGATAATAGAAACCAAGTGAAATAGAAGAATTCAGTATAATCTGGGGCATGCAGAATAGAGCCATCCAGGTAATATAACGAGTGTGATTGGGTTATGTAGGTAATATAAGAGTAGTACGAGCTATTTGGGTAATAAACCAAGTTAAATAGAAGAATTCAGTATTATCTAGGGCATGCAGAATAGAGCCATCCAGGTAATATAACGAGTGTGATTGGGCTATGTAGTTAATATAAGAGTAGTACGAGCTATTTGGGTAATAAACCAAGTTAAATAGAAGAATTCAGTATTATCTGGGGCATGCAGAATAGAGCCATACAGGTAATATAACGAGTGTGATTGGGCTATGTAGGCAATATAAAAGTATTAGAAGCTATTGGGGTAATAAACAAAGTTAAATAGAAGAATTCAGGTAAAATACTAGCCACTTTGGTAAAAATCCATTTAGGTAATTTTCCACGTTTAAACCCTCGCCAGTAACGCGGACTCTTAATAAAAATCGTTTCAGTATTTTCTGAACAATTTGTACAATTTCTAAGACATTTTTAACGTTTCTTTTAGAGTAATCAATTGTTTTAACATTTATCTATGATTATTGTTCCAGGGCATGTTAGATTTCGACTACATAAGCCGCCGCCCCGAGCCGTCCGTCGTGGCCATCGTGTACCCGTTCACAGCCGATCACAAGCAAAAGTACTACTTTGGGAACAAGGAGGTCTTCATACCGGGTATGTACATGCTTTGTACATGAACACTTTAAATTCAATTGTATTCTAGAGACCGTCGCACACTTTACGACTCATCACCAAATTGATTCAAAGTAAAGTGAGTTCTAATTGCGGTGGGTACTGCACATTTTACAATAAATGGCTCGCGAGTACACTACTTTTGTTATTTTGTAAAATGTGCTCTATGTGATACTATTAAGGCATATATTTCAATGCTTCAATTAGTTTGGGTTGAGACCATAGACAACTGCGTATTACCACAGAATAAATAATAGTACAAGTACAGAAGGATAACTGAGTGAAGTCATTTAAATACATAGCGAGTCTCGCTACAACGCAATAAAGTGAAATTTAAATCGCACAGCGCTGCGAGCTGTCAATTATATTTACCTAGACGGCGCTCGACCATTGCGTGCAGGCTAGAATGTACCGTATCACAACGCGCGAGAGCTTCCATTGCTCTAACCGTTTCAGAATCGCTTTGTCACTTTTACGCACGGTAGGGTTGTATCAAGATATAACTAGGTACTTGTACTACTAATTATTCTGTGATATGTTATGACTTAGATATTGTAACAGAATAAATAAGTAATAATGTTTTATGTTATTACTTATTATTATAAATTAAAATAGTTCTATTACATACAATGACATTCTTATCAGAATAGACCGACTACCTCATTTTTACTACCTACCTATCCCGTTTTCAGAACGCCGGTAACTTTAGTGAGATACCTACCTACGTGTCGTTGGTTGATTATGATTATATCCTATAGGTATTATTGCACTTTGATGAATAAAGGTGTCTGAATTCCTTGCTTTATAATGAGTGAAAGTCGTCATTTCTATTACTATTCAAACAGCCGAATGCTATGCACCTTGAATATGAATGTACCTTCTAGTTACTTCTTGGTACTCATAATTAAAACACGAATAAAATTTGTCTATAACTTTACGTAAGTAGGTACTTTATCGCTAAGCACATGGCGCGCGACTCATCAAGCGCACGCTTGACACTCGACTGAACTGACCCGAATATTGCGCCCTCGAAGTGTAGGTATAATATTTGTACTTGTTGCGGAGTGCGACCGGCCTGGTATTACGTGGTTGAGACGTTATACTTGTGATGGCCCCTAATTTTTCGATCAATCTGCCGATCTTTTTAAAAGCTTTTATTTCACTTCACTTCTATCTATCTATATACGTATCTATCTATGTATCAATCTTTGAATGTATCTATGTATGTATTTTGTCTGTCCTGGAATCTTGCAATTCAAATTTCGAGCACTTCCCGATTATCTATCTGGCTAAAACTTTCAGGTTAGCTCACAAAACGAAAACGAAAAAAATATAAAGTTATGTCATTTTTTCTTCTTGAGTTTTCCCATAAAGAAAAAATTAAAAAAAGAAAAAAAAACCGTAAAAATAACTTAAATTGATAAAAGAGAAAAGGAAAAAAACAAGCACAAAAAGAAAAAAGAAAAAACGTAAAAGTTACAAAGCTACAAAAAAAACTGTAATAACTTCTTTTTTTTTTTTATTATATTTATTATTCTATTTGGACTGCGATTTCGCAGTGTAGATATAATTTTATGTAGTACATTAATAAAAAAAAGATTACAATTTGATTTTGATATGTTATAGAGGGTCGCTACTGGACTACCAACATACAATCAAAACATTACTGGGCCTGGATTCTGTATGACCACTCACGTTAATTCCACGCGAATTCCACGCCGATTCCACGCTGCCTGCGTGGAATCACGAACAAATTAAATCGGCGTCTTAAAATTAGAGAATTATGCCCCTGGTGTTATTTGGATCAAAATTTCTAAGCTTGTGACGAAATCTGGAGCTTTTAAAAAAAATAAGTTTATCGCAGAAAATATCAAAAGAAGCGTAACGTACATTGATATCGGCAGGCCTTTGATGTCCTATACCTCCCATTTTCATTTGTACCATATTTTTGGTATATAGGGTGGGGGAGGGCCCTATATTTAGTAGTAGACTACTGTTTGTTTGTCGTATGAGTGCTGGCCTCTGGTGTCAGAGTTTGTCAGACCTCGAGGGCCTCTGCCATGGATTAACGACTGCTATTAATCAATAACACTCAATTTAACGCGCCCTCCGACGCACAGAGCGATAGAAAACCGCACAGTAATTGGTCCGCAAGTCTAGGACCGAACCCGGTATCGTTGGATTCTAAGTTGCACTATTGAACCGTTAGGCTACCATCACTCGAGCAGACGACTATGATGATGAAGATATATGTGGACAATGAAGACCTTACATGGATGATTTCTTCGCAGTGTTCTCTGATATGGACGTGGCGATGCGCAAGCACCAGGAGGCCACTGTCCTAGTCAACTTCGCCTCGCTGCGGTCCGCGTATGACAGCACTATGCAGGTAAATATTGCATCAGTACACATACACACACACCCTCGTCCTCACATATTCACACAAACTCTTCTTTTCGTGTCGGTGTTTCAACCTTATTAAATTTGTTTGGCCCACAAGGTGGCCACATTTACCGCACTGTCTGCGGCTTCCATTAATTCTACTGGAGTGCAGGTGTAGGGGCTCGAAGGGCAAGACATCAGGTGTGGCATTGTTTGTGTGGGTGTTTGCAACTGGTGCAAACCCCCACTTACACTATTACTCCTCCAATCCTACCTCCTCTGACAACCCGTACGGGGTTCACACACTTAGACACAGACACCGACCTCGCCGGCGAGGTCGAAGGTACCGTTATTAGTTATTCGCCTTCGAAATCCTTGCCGAATTCTTCTCGATGGCTGTATTGCTAATCGGTGGTCAAGTTTAATTAATCAAAGGGCTCCTAGCCATTTTGTCAGAGCACCGTGGATCCTGGATCAAAACTAACACCGAGGGTGTTTAGTCAGATACACAACACACAGCGTTACCGGTGGACGTAAAGATTTGAAATTTGGAGGAATTATTCCTTATCCTAGGAGTGCACAAAAAGGGATTTTTTGAAATTATATCACTAACGGGCGTGGCAAAGGCGAGCAAAGCTTCAGGCACAGCTAGTGAACCATAGAGTTCCCTGAGAGGACGCCTGGTCCCAACAATAGGAATCTACTAGACTGATGTTAATGAAATCTATACATATAATAAAGCAGTATGTAAAAAGGCTGTAAAAAAAAGATAATTAAACAAGACAAGTTATGACCTATATAGCCTATGACACTCATGTGATGAAGTTTTTAGTTTGAACACATAACCCTTCCTTCACTTCGCCGTAGTCGGTTAAAAAAGCTTACGCTAGCCTATGCAAGACAAATCGATAGACGATACATGAAGACGAATCGATTGATACCTCGCTTGTCAAAATCGGACCATAGGGGCGACGCTATCAGTCGAACATGCACATACAAACATACATACATAGACTGGTAAACTCATTACCCATCCCTTGCTTTGCCGTAGTCTGGTGAAAAAATGGTCTGAAGGGACTTTCAAGCTACTGTTTTTTTTTTTTTTTTTTTTAAATGGTCTTTTTCTGTTTTTCATTTCGCGCATCACTTAAAAACTACTTGATCGATTGCGATGTTTTTTCACTGTTCGATAGCTTAGGTATTGACTTAAAAAGTAATTTACTTTGTATCTCAATCCGGTAAGTAGAAGCTGAGCAATCGTTGAAAAACTATTTGATGTCTGAACGAATTTTGAAGAAAGGTGGTATATTGTACTTTTTAGGAACTTTTGGTCCTGCAATAACACAGGTTACATTAGACCCAGGGAATCACCACGCGGGCAAAGCTAACACAGGTTACATTAGACCCAGGGAATCACCACGCGGGCAAAGCTAACACAGGTTACATTAGACCCAGGGAATCACCACGCGGGCAAAGCTAACAGGTTACATTAGACCCAGGGAATCACCACGCGGGCAAAGCTAACACAGGTTACATTAGACCCAGGGAATCACCACGCGGGCAAAGCTAACACAGGTTACATTAGACCCAGGGAATCACCACGCGGGCAAAGCTAACACAGGTTACATTAGACCCAGGGAAATCACCACGCGTGCAAAGCTAACACAGGTTACATTAGACCCAGGGAAATCACCACGCGGGCAAAGCTAACACAGGTTACATTAGGCCCAGGGAATCACCACGCGGGCAAAGCTAACACAGGTTACATTAGACCCAGGGAAATCACCACGCGGGCAAAGCTAACACAGGTTACATTAGACCCAGGGTATCACCACGCGGGAAAAGCTAACACAGGTTACATTAGACCCAGGGAATCACCACGCGGGCAAAGCTAACACAGGTTACATTAGACCCAGGGAATCACCACGCGGGCAAAGCTAACACAGGTTACATTAGACCCAGGGAATCACCACGCGGGCAAAGCTAACACAGGTTACATTAGACCCAGGGATTCACCACGCGGGCAAAGCTAACACAGGTTACATTAGACCCAGGGAATCACCACGCGGGCAAAACTAACACAGGTTACATTAGACCCAGGGAAATCACCACGCGGGCAAAGCTAACACAGGTTACATTAGACCCAGGGAAATCACCACGCGGGCAAAGCTAACACAGGTTACATTAGGCCCAGGGAATCACCACGCGGGCAAAGCTAACATAGGTTACATTAGACCCAGGGAAATCACCACGCGGGCAAAGCTAACAGGTTACATTAGGCCCAGGGAATCACCACGTGGGCAAAGCTAACACAGGTTACATTAGACCCAGGGAAATCACCACGCGGGCAAAACTAACACAGGTTACATTAGGCCCAGGGAATCGCCACGCGGGCAAAGCTAACACAGGTTACATTAGACCCAGGGAAATCACCACGCGGGCAAAGCTAACACAGGTTACATTAGACCCAGGGAATCACCACGCGGGCAAAGCCGTGGGCACAGCTAGCAGAAAATAATATATATTAATATTATAAAGAGGAATGATTTGATTTTGTTGTATGTTTGTTTGTTGAATGGATAAACTCCATAAAATTAGTTGATGCACCGATTTAAAAAATATTTCACCTGTAGAACGCCATACTATCTGCGAGTAACTTGAAATGCACATTATTTTTCAAAAGATTGGAGATCCCTACGAAAATTTTAATAATGTAACCCAAGTTAATAAACATTTCCATTTAAAAGTCATTATTAGGCGAGCGCAGCGAAAACTATTGATACATATAATAATGTAAGTACTACTGTATATATAATAAGTCTACATATAATAATGTAAGTACTACATGTTTATAGTACTCATTATTACTCACAAAAAGTCCACGAGGCTATATATATATATATATATATATATATATATATATACAGCAATTAGTCAATCAAAACACGGGTAGAATCGTATACAAATAAAGTGAAACCCTTAACCACCAGTGCGAAGCCGGGGCGAGCCGCTAGTATATTATAAAACAAGCACAAATTAAACATAAAAAACCGCATCAGAATCGGTCCATTCCTTTGGAAGCTACGATACTCCCCCCTCCCTCCCTTCCCCTTCGCCCCTATTATAGTTGAACCATCTCGATCACATCAGCTTTGAAACAGAAAAAAAACGCATCCAAATCGGTCCATTCGTTTGGGAGCTACGATGCCACCGTCAGACACACGGATACAGTGATACATACATACTTCTCTTTGCAGTGCCGGTGTTAATAAAATATTTTATTTTTGCAGGCAATGCAGCACCCGCAGGTCAACACCATCGTCATCATCGCTGAAGGCATCCCCGAGAACATGACGCGCAAGATCATCAAACTGGCTGACGCGAGAGGCGTAAGTATACGTGGTTGCATGAGGGCACGTAATGCACGTCAATGTCCCGGCTTCTGTTAACTATCTCAGTGCTGAAAACACATATCTTGTGTTTTGATGTGTAAACGTCACGCGGTGGTAACGCCGACTGTTGGCGTGGTGATCGAGCAGTTCCGCGACACGAGCGCTCGTGGTTCGTCGGCTCTTTCCGCGTCAGCTCGGCTATATTCAAGTTATAAGACATCACATTTTTATATGTGCAAAATGTAAACACTCCAGTTGGGAATTGAACTCCGGTACTAAAGATCGCCAGTCGAACGATGCTGCATCGCGCCAACCAGACTTATGCCGAAAAGTTAGTATAGATCAGATAAAATAAATAAATATATTCGGGACATTTCCACACCAATTACCTAGCCCCAAACTAGGATACCCTGTGCTATGGGCACTACATAACGGATAAACATACATAGATAAGAATATTACATCCATGACTCGGAAACAAACATTTCTGCTCATCACACAAATAATTGCACCTTGCAGGATTCGAACCCGCGACCGTACGATTTCGTACCTAGGATTTAGGTACTCTAGGAGCCACGAGACGAACCAGTCGTCAAAAAAAATAATAATAAAGGGTTCCTGATTCAATTAACCAATGAGAGCGCGCGGTGCAAAACGCTTTTTCGTTGTTTTAGTAATGTTTTTATGTTTACGCATCGGCTTGGCGTCAAGCGATGGCTTTTTTTTAAAAGCGCGACGCACTTGCTGCTAAACACGCCTAGCGTGTTTTTAGACGTGAGTTTAACCCAGTGTCGTCATCGTTAGCACCTGAAGCTCGCTTTTTAAGGTCAGCAGTGAAAGTGTTAAACATCGACATCGACAGCCGACATCGTTCGTAATAATTATTTTAATAATAGATACTTGACTAATTTTCGTGAACGAATCGTCGATAGGGTGCAGAAGCGTCTAATTTAGAAAAAAAACGTCAGTCTGACTCGCGCACTGACGGTTCCGTACAAACTTATAGACAACGACACAACGACAACGTATGAGGTAGTGCTGGCCTCTGATGTCAGAGTTTGTCAAGCCGCTTGAGGGCCTCTGACATGGCTTAACGACTGCTATTAATCCATAACAGCCGGGACCGACAGCTTAACGTGCACTCCGAAGCACGGAGCGGTGGAAAACCGCACATAAAGTCATTGGTGCGGAGCCTAGGTTTTGAACCCGGTTTCGTTGGATTTTAAATTAACTTTAACGTATCTTATCGGTGTGTAGATAGTTCTTCCATCACGGGAATCGAAACAAGATTTAAAAAAATATGTTTATTGTTATGTCTACAAATTTTCGATTTTTGGATTTCCTCCTTTACTTGTGCTAAGTATAAGACTTGTCGCAAAATTTCATGATTCTAAGTAAACTGGAGGTACCTTATTGGTTTTGACTCCCTTGCGAGTGTCAAAATGTGCGTCATAAACGGCTGTATCGTTTTCGTTGACAGTAGTGTGATTTTTTCACAGCTCCAAGGTATTGCAGACTGTTTTATTTTCACCGATTTCTCCGTCAATTACTGATCGATTTTGATAATTCTTTTTGTCATTTGAAAGAGTGGACCTACAGGTTAGTCCCATGAAAAATGTATCAAAATTGGATCATTACTTTTGTTTTTTGTTTAATCAATTTAAAGTAGTCAATTTATTTTTTGTACCATGATATTTAGTAGCACTTGTTTCGTTTACTGTCAAGTACCCTATTCAACGTGGCGGTCACGTGGGAACTAATCGGAAATTAAAAGTACTATTATGGCCTGTCCTCTCTCCCTGTGAGAAGGCCCGTGTCCAACAGTGGGAGCAGTAGGCTGATGGTGTACTGTTTGTGACAGGTGAACGTGATCGGGCCCGCCACAGTGGGCGGCATCCGACCGGGCGGTTTCAAGATCGGCAACACCGCCGGCATGATTGACAACATCATTGAAAGCAAGCTCTACAGACCTGGCAGGTAAATATGAAAAAAACTTTGTAATGAGATAATAAAAAAAAAAAAACTATGTTACTTAAAAAACTATGTTACTTAAAAAAACTATGTTACTTAAAAAACTGTGATACTTGGTATTTTATTCCGATGATTAGATGCCGAGCAATCGATAAAAACTATTTGACGGCTGAACGAATTTTGAAGATACATATGCAGTATATTGTACTATAATGGCAGTTTTGGTCCTGGAATAAAACGTATGGGCTACTTTTAATTGAAAAGACCACGCGGGCACAGTTAGTACATAATAAAGTGAAAAGACGCACTGTCACCATGGTTGGTACATTAACTGTGTTCCTTGTGCGCAGTGTGGCGTATGTGTCGCGGTCGGGCGGCATGAGCAACGAGCTGAACAATATCATCTGCAAGAATGCGGACGGGGTGTGCGAGGGAGTAGCCATCGGCGGCGACAAGTACCCTGGGACCACCTTCATCGACCATCTACTCAGGTATTTCTAATTTACTATTTGAACCTCCTTCCCCCGCTATCCCTCTCACTTCTCCCCCATCTGCTCAGATAATTCTTAAATTTCTTCCATTTGTTCCCCCGCTATCCCTCTCACTTATTCCCTTACCCTCTCATTTCTCCCTCATCTGCTCAGGTAATTCTTCAATTTTTCACTATTTGAACCCCCTTTCCCCGCTTTCTCACTTCTTCCCCTCCGCTCTCACTATTCCCCCTTCCCCTTCTCTGCAACACCATTATCTCTTCACCTTTGCCGTCCCTGCTATCTCACTTCTCCCCCTACGCTCTCACTATTCCACCATCCCCTTCTCTGCAACCCCCTTCTCTCTTCGTCTTCCCCCTCCCTGTAGCCCCTTTCTCTCGTCCCCTTCCTCCTCCACCACTAACCCCACCCTTAATCTCCCCTTCCTATATTCCTCTCTTCTCTCCCCTCAATCCCTCGCCCGGCATCCCGCCTCTCCCTGCTATACCCAACTCTTTTCCCCACCTAAAATTGGGAACACATGTGTAGTTCTTATGAAAAAACAATATTGAGCTGGTTCGATGATGAAACCGGAAGAGGTAGTCACAGGAGCTCAACAGTCAAATGATGGAACCCCTTCGAGAGTGAGACCACTGCCTAGAGCAGTGATGGCTTCTATCAGTATTCTTTAATAAAACTGATTGTGTTTTAGGTTCGAAGCCGACCCCAACGTGAAGATGTTAGTGCTGCTGGGAGAAGTGGGGGGCGTGGAGGAGTACCACGTGTGCCGCGCCATCCGCGACGGACTCATCAAGAAACCCATGGTGGCGTGGTGCATCGGCACCTGCTCAGGTTGGTCTATTGTGTTTGTTGTAGGCTCCAAGTCGACACCAACGTGAAGATGCTGCTGGGAGAAGCGAGGGGCGTAGAAGAGTACCACGTGGGTGCGTGTATGTGTGAGGGTGTGTGCGCGCGCGTGTGTGTGTGTGTGCGTGTGTGTGTGTGTGTGTGTGTGTGTTATGTGTGTGTGTGTGTGTGTATAATTATTTTCGTTTGATTTCTTCAATACAATAACACTTTATTGACACAAAGTGAAAAAAAAAAACAAAAATAGAAATAACATAAACAATAGGTACAATGGGCGGTCTTATCGCTCATGGCGATCTCATCCAGACAACCTTAGGATGGAAAGAAGTTAATTGCTAAAAAGGGTCGGTAGTGTGGCAATATTAAATTTCTATGTAAATTACATAGTAATAGTTACTTTAATACTATATTAAAAATATTGCTATAAGTTATAAACTTATAGCAATATTTTTAATAAATAAATTATGTTATAAATTATAAACTTACATACATATAAATGTATAATTAATAATTATACATACATAAGTACATATCAAGTCAATGCTAGGATATTATATTATTATTTGTTCCAATATTTCAACCCATATTTTTCAGACATGTTCACATCCGAAGTCCAATTCGGTCACGCGGGCTCTCTCGCCGGCTCGCAGGTGGAGAAGGCAGTCGCGAAGAACGCAGGCCTGAAGGCCTACCGAGTGACCGTGCCGGACTCCTTCGACGGGCTCGGGGACGCCGTGAAGCAAGTGTACGACAGGCTTGTGAAGGAGGGCAAGATCATCGTGAAGGAAGAAGTGGAACCGCCCAAAGTTCCTATGGATTACGACTGGGCTAGGGTAAGTGTGTCGGAAATCGTTTATAGGTTATCGGCAGCTGCAGCTTCAGATTTCTCAGAACTTTAGGAGTTAAAACAGGAAATTGGAGTCATAGTTTAAATCTTTACTTGTACGGAAGTTTCCCGGCTGCTGAAGAATGACAGCGATAAGTGCAGATATCTCAGAAGTTTAGGAGTTAAAACAGGAAATGTATCTTTGGTTTGAGTCAGAAGTTCATAGTTTAAATCTTCACTTGTGCGGAAGTTTCCCGGCAGCTGAAGAATGACAGCGATAAGTGCAGATATCTCAGAAGTTTAGGAGTTAAAACAGGAAATGTATCTTTGGTTTGAGTCAGAAGTTCATAGTTTAAATCTTCACTTGTGCGGAAGTTTCCCGGCAGCTGAAGAATGACAGCGATAAGTGCAGATATCTCAGAAGTTTAGGAGTTAAAACAGGAAATGTATCTTTGGTTTGAGTCAGAAGTTCATAGTTTAAATCTTCACTTGTGCGGAAGTTTCCCGGCAGCTGAAGAATGACAGTGAAAGGTGCAGATTTCTGACAAGTTATAGCTCTACTTAGGTTTCAAGATTTGCGGCAGTTGAAAAATTACAGCAAAAGGTGTATATTTCTAAAAGGTTTAATAAATTAAAATAAAATGTTATGTAACTTTGATTTGAGTTGAGAGCTATAGTTTAATCTCTGCTTATGATATAAGGTTTTTGACAGTGAAAGGCGCAGATATCTAAAAAGTTTCGTGAGTTTAAAATATAATTTAAATATACTTTGGTTTGAGTCAAAGTAATGGTTTAAATGTCATCTTTAGCGAAAATAATCGTATTTCGAAGATAGAAGGCCTCGTATGAAATTAACCTCAATCAATGGCCTTTCCAAGAGCAGGGTTGAAAAAGTGTACATTATTGAACTATTTCTTCCAGAAACTCGGCCTGATTCGTAAGCCGGCAGCTTTCATCAGCACAATCTGCGACGAGCGCGGTCAGGAACTGAGCTACTGCGGCGTGCCCATCAGCCAAGTGTTGGAGAGGGGGCTGGGGGTGGGGGGCACCATTAGTTTGTTATGGTGAGTGCCAGCTGATGGGAAGACAGTCCTGCACATAATAAAATATATTTATAAATTATCCAATATTTATTTTGTTTTCTTAGGCTTCTAGGTCTGAGGGAGAGGAAAAGTTCATACTCACAAAAAAGTGTTATATTCACACAAAAAAGTAGTGTATTCACACAAAACAATATCTTCTACTCACTGAACAAAAATGTCATATCTGAAAAGTGTCCTCGTATCATAAAATATTCCTAGACTCTCAAAAAAATGACTAACTTTAACAAAAAAAATTGCTTATCCACACAAACTCACAATCTCCCAAAAATTGCCTCTACCTCGACAAAGTATCTACTCTGTCAATTGCCTCTACCTCGACAAAGTATCTACTCTGTCAATTGCCTCTACATCGACAAAGTATCTACTCTGTCAATTGCCTCTACATCGACAAAGTATCTACTCTGTCAATTGCCTCTACCTCGACAAAGTATCTACTCTGTCAATTGCCTCTACCTCGACAAAGTATCTACTCTGTCAATTGCCTCTACCTCGACAAAGTATCTACTCTGTCAATTGCCTCTACATCGACAAAGTATCTACTCTGTCAATTGCCTCTACCTCGACAAAGTATCTACTCTGTCAATTGCCTCTACCTCGACAAAGTATCTACTCTGTCAATTGCCTCTACCTCGACAAAGTATCTACTCTGTCAATTGCCTCTACCTCGACAAAGTATCTACTCTGTCAATTGCCTCTACCTCGACAAAGTATCTACTCTGTCAATTGCTTCTACATCGACAAAGTATCTACTCTGTCAATTGCCTCTACCTCGACAAAGTATCTACTCTGTCAAAAAGAGTCCTAATCTTTCAAAAGAATATCTAATCTCAAAAAGTTTCCCTTCCTTACAAAAGTGTCCTACTATCACAAAAAAAGCTATGGTAAATAAATAAAACTAAATTAAATTATTTCAGGTTCCAACGCGAGCTCCCAGAGTGGGCATCACGGTTCTTCGAGCTGGTCCTCATAGTGACAGCGGACCACGGACCCGCGGTGTCAGGAGCACACAACACCATGGTGACGGCGCGCGCAGGGAAGGACCTCATCTCTTCCGTCGTCAGCGGACTGCTCACCATCGTAAGTGTACTATAGGTACTGAGGACCACGGACCCGCGGCGTCAGGAGCACACAACACCATGGTGACGGCGCGCGCAGGGAAGGACCTCATCCCTTCCGTCGTCAGCGGACTGCTCACCATCGTAAGTGTACTATAGATAGTGAGAACCACGGTCCCGCGGCGTCAGGAGCACACAACACCATGGTGACGGCGCGCGCAGGGAAGGACCTCATCTCTTCCGTCGTCAGCGGACTGCTCACCATCGTAAGTGTACTATAGATAGTGAGAACCACGGTCCCGCGGCGTCAGGAGCACACAACACCATGGTGACGGCGCGCGCAGGGAAGGACCTCATCTCTTCCGTCGTCAGGGGACTGCTCACCATCGTAAGTGTACTATAGGTACTGAGGACCACGGACCCGCGGCGTCAGGAGCACACAACACCATGGTGACGGCGCGCGCAGGGAAGGACCTCATCTCTTCCGTCGTCAGCGGACTGCTCACCATCGTAAGTGTACTATAGGTACTGAGGACCACGGACCCGCGGCGTCAGGAGCACACAACACCATGGTGACGGCGCGCGCAGGGAAGGACCTCATCCCTTCCGTCGTCAGCGGACTGCTCACCATCGTAAGTGTACTATAGATAGTGAGAACCACGGTCCCGCGGCGTCAGGAGCACACAACGCCATGGTGACGGCGCGCGCAGGGAAGGACCTCATCCCTTCCGTCGTCAGCGGACTGCTCACCATCGTAAGTGTACTATAGATAGTGAGAACCACGGTCCCGCGGCGTCAGGAGCACACAACACCATGGTGACGGCGCGCGCAGGGAAGGACCTCATCTCTTCCGTCGTCAGCGGACTGCTCACCATCGTAAGTGTACTATAGATAGTGAGAACCACGGTCCCGCGGCGTCAGGAGCACACAACACCATGGTGACGGCGCGCGCAGGGAAGGACCTCATCTCTTCCGTCGTCAGCGGACTGCTCACCATCGTAAGTGTACTATAGATAGTGAGAACCACGGACCCGCGGCGTCAGGAGCACACAACGCCATGGTGACGGCGCGCGCACGGAAGGACCTCATCCCTTCCGTCGTCAGCGGACTGCTCACCATCGTAAGTGTACTATAGATAGTGAGAACCACGGTCCCGCGGCGTCAGGAGCACACAACACCATGGTGACGGCGCGCGCAGGGAAGGACCTCATCTCTTCCGTCGTCAGCGGACTGCTCACCATCGTAAGTGTACTATAGATAGTGAGAACCACGGTCCCGCGGCGTCAGGAGCACACAACACCATGGTGACGGCGCGCGCAGGGAAGGACCTCATCTCTTCCGTCGTCAGCGGACTGCTCACCATCGTAAGTGTACTATAGATAGTGAGAACCACGGACCCGCGGCGTCAGGAGCACACAACACCATGGTGACGGCGCGCGCAGGGAAGGACCTCATCTCTTCCGTCGTCAGCGGACTGCTCACCATCGTAAGTGTACTATAGATAGTGAGAACCACGGTCCCGCGGCGTCAGGAGCACACAACACCATGGTGACGGCGCGCGCAGGGAAGGACCTCATCTCTTCCGTCGTCAGCGGACTGCTCACCATCGTAAGTGTACTATAGATAGTGAGAACCACGGTCCCGCGGCGTCAGGAGCACACAACACCATGGTGACGGCGCGCGCAGGGAAGGACCTCATCTCTTCCGTCGTCAGCGGACTGCTCACCATCGTAAGTGTACTATAGATAGTGAGAACCACGGTCCCGCGGCATCAGGAGCACACAACACCATGGTGACGGCGCGCGCAGGGAAGGACCTCATCTCTTCCGTCGTCAGCGGACTGCTCACCATCGTAAGTGTACTATAGATAGTGAGAACCACGGTCCCGCGGCGTCAGGAGCACACAACGCCATGGTGACGGCGCGCGCAGGGAAGGACCTCATCTCTTCCGTCGTCAGCGGACTGCTCACCATCGTAAGTGTACTATAGATAGTGAGAACCACGGACCCGCGGTGTCAGGAGCACACAACACCATGGTGACGGCGCGCGCAGGGAAGGACCTCATCCCTTCCGTCGTCAGCGGACTGCTCACCATCGTAAGTGTACTATAGATAGTGAGAACCACGGTCCCGCGGCGTCAGGAGCACACAACACCATGGTGACGGCGCGCGCAGGGAAGGACCTCATCTCTTCCGTCGTCAGCGGATTGCTCACCATCGTAAGTGTACTATAGATACTGAGGACCACGGACCCGCGGCGTCAGGAGCACACAACACCATTGTGACGGCGCGTGCATTGGAGGACCTCATCTCTTTCGTCGTCAGCGGATAGCTCACCATCGTAAGTGTACTATAGGTACTGAGGACCACGGGCCCGCGGCGTCAGGAGCACACAACACCATGGTGACGGCGCGTGCATTGAAGGACCTCATCTCTTTCGTCGTCAGCGGATTGCTCACCATCGTAAGTGTACTATAGGTACTGAGGACCACGGACCCGCGGCGTCAGGAGCACACAACACCATTGTGACGGCGCGTGCATTGGAGGACCTCATCTCTTTCGTCGTCAGCGGATAGCTCACCATCGTAAGTGTACTATAGGTACTGAGGACCACGGACCCGCGGCGTCAGGAGCACACAACACCATGGTGACGGCGCGTGCATTGAAGGACCTCATCTCTTTCGTCGTCAGCGGATTGCTCACCATCGTAAGTGTACTATAGGTACTGAGGACCACGGACCCGCGGCGTCAGGAGCACACAACACCATTGTGACGGCGCGTGCATTGGAGGACCTCATCTCTTTCGTCGTCAGCGGATAGCTCACCATCGTAAGTGTACTATAGGTACTGAGGACCACGGACCCGCGGCGTCAGGAGCACACAACACCATGGGAATGTACCTCATCTCTTGCTTAAGATGCTCTGCAGAATTAGCCTTACGTATCTCAAAAATTGTGATTCTGCCATTTTCTTGTGGTATTAAACTCTCACTTGTCACATAATACTTTTCATTCATAAATTCGAACAAACACTATTTTCAAATAAGTACAAAAGTGTAAATGTACTGTGCAGGGCGACAGATTCGGTGGCGCTCTCGACCGCGCGGCGGCTGACTTCTGCGCAGCTTACGACAAGGGGCAGCATCCTCAGGAGTTCGTCAACGAGAAGCGGGCGAAGGGAGAACTCATCATGGGCATCGGACACAGGTAAACTTACCACACACACGCACACAAACACATCTCTATACAGTTTGTTGTATTCGTACCTTGGTCGGTACCTTGTATTCGGTCGGTTGTTGAGTTTATGTCAAAAGCTAACGGACAGTAAACTCTGTGGGTTTATTGGAGTAATTAAAGGGTTCCGTCACCCACCTTCCAGCTCCATCATCAGACCAGCTTGATGTTACCATATTATTGTGCTAACATCGGAATTATATACATTTGCAGTTTCAAATAGATTTGACTACTAAAAGTGGATGAAATTCAGTTACTTGCATTCCATTAATTTCATGTTTTTTTTTTTTTTTTTTTTTTTTTACTTTTAAATTAAATAAGGCAAGGTATTTATCGTAAATAGGCTAAATAATAGCACTTTTACAGACAATAATTAACATCTCTTGAGCAAGGGAACAAAATAAAATAAATAATTAAAATTAGGTAAATAAAGTATGCTTTGAGTTTTAAAAGGTTTTTTTTTTTTTTTTTTAGTGTATGACTTTCATGTGCCGACACAGAGTAATTATTATAAATGCGAAAGTGAGTTTGTTTGTTTGTTACGCTTTCACGCGTGAACTACTCAACCGATCATCATGAAATTTAGCACACACGTTGTTAGGGGTACAGAAAAGGACAGGGCACCTTTCATCACGATTTAGCAATAAATATATGTAAAAATATAAATTGTTAATTTTACAAGGGAATTGCCACTTTGATGTCGAAGACACATAAGATACTTTTGATCATCATTATCATCCACACGGGTGAAACCGCGGGGTGCAGCTAGTAAATTAATGTTGTCTATTACAGAGTAAAGTCGATAAACAACCCGGACTCGCGCGTGCGCGAACTGAAAGCGTACGTGACCGCGCGCTGGCCGGCGTGGCCCGTCACGCGCTACGCGCTCGACGTGGAAGCTATCACGACGCGCAAGAAGCCCAACCTCATCCTGAACGTCGACGGCATCGTCGCCGCGGCCATGGTCGACCTGTTCAGACACTGTCAGCTGTTCACGCAGTGAGTATTTACTACACTATAGCATAGTAGAGCTGTGACCACGTTGCGAGTAGTGTATGACGCTAGCTTGCGAAGGATGTCGACAACACGCGTCAACTATATGTCCGATACTGTCAGCTGTTCACGCAGTGAGTATTTACTACACTATAGCATAGTAGAGCTGTGACCACGTTGCGAGTAGTGTATGACGCTAGCTTGCGAAGGATGTCGACGACACGCGTCAACTATATGTCCGATACTGTCAGCTGTTCACGCAGTGAGTATTTACTACACTATAGCATAGTAGAGCTGTGACCACGTTGCGAGTAGTGTATGACGCTAGCTTGCGAAGGATGTCGACAACACGCGTCAACTATATGTCCGATACTGTCAGCTGTTCACGCAGTGAGTATTTACTACACTATAGCATAGTAGAGCTGTGACCACGTTGCGAGTAGTGTATGACGCTAGCTTGCGAAGGATGTCGACGACACGCGTCAACTATATGTCCGATACTGTCAGCTGTTCACGCAGTGAGTATTTACTACACTATAGCATAGTAGAGCTGTGACCACGTTGCGAGTAGTGTATGACGCTAGCTTGCGAAGGATGTCGACAACACGCGTCAACTATATGTCCGATACTGTCAGCTGTTCACGCAGTGAGTATTTACTACACTATAGCATAGTAGAGCTGTGACCACGTTGCGAGTAGTGTATGACGCTAGCTTGCGAAGGATGTCGACGACACGCGTCAACTATATGTCCGATACTGTCAGCTGTTCACGCAGTGAGTATTTACTACACTATAGCATAGTAGAGCTGTGACCACGTTGCGAGTAGTGTATGACGCTAGCTTGCGAAGGATGTCGACGACACGCGTCAACTATATGTCCGATACTGTCAGCTGTTCACGCAGTGAGTATTTACTACACTATAGCATAGTAGAGCTGTGACCACGTTGCGAGTAGTGTATGACGCTAGCTTGCGAAGGATGTCGACAACACGCGTCAACTATATGTCCGATACTGTCAGCTGTTCACGCAGTGAGTATTTACTACACTATAGCATAGTAGAGCTGTGACCACGTTGCGAGTAGTGTATGACGCTAGCTTGCGAAGGATGTCGACGACACGCGTCAACTATATGTCCGATACTGTCAGCTATTCACGCAGTGAGTATTTACTACACTATAGCATAGTAGAGCTGTGACCACGTTGCGAGTAGTGTATGACGCTAGCTTGCGAAGGATGTCGACGACACGCGTCAACTATATGTCCGATACTGTCAGCTGTTCACGCAGTGAGTATTTACTACACTATAGCATAGTAGAGCTGTGACCACGTTGCGAGTAGTGTATGACGCTAGCTTGCGAAGTATGTCGACAACACGCGTCAACTATATGTCCGATACTGTCAGCTGTTCACGCAGTGAGTATCTACTACACTATAGCATAGTAGAGCTGTGACCACGTTGCGAGTAGTGTATGACGCTAGCTTGCGAAGGATGTCGACGACACGCGTCAACTATATGTCCGATACTGTCAGCTGTTCACGCAGTGAGTATTTACTACACTATAGCATAGTAGAGCTGTGACCACGTTGCGAGTAGTGTATGACGCTAGCTTGCGAAGTATGTCGACAACACGCGTCAACTATATGTCCGATACTGTCAGCTGTTCACGCAGTGAGTATCTACTACACTATAGCATAGTAGAGCTGTGACCACGTTGCGAGTAGTGTATGACGCTAGCTTGCGAAGGATGTCGACGACACGCGTCAACTATATGTCCGATACTGTCAGCTGTTCACGCAGTGAGTATTTACTACACTATAGCATAGTAGAGCTGTGACCACGTTGCGAGTAGTGTATGACGCTAGCTTGCGAAGGATGTCGACGACACGCGTCAACTATATGTCCGATACTGTCAGCTGTTCACGCAGTGAGTATTTACTACACTATAGCATAGTAGAGCTGTGACCACGTTGCGAGTAGTGTATGACGCTAGCTTGCGAAGTATGTCGACAACACGCGTCAACTATATGTCCGATACTGTCAGCTGTTCACGCAGTGAGTATCTACTACACTATAGCATAGTAGAGCTGTGACCACGTTGCGAGTAGTGTATGACGCTAGCTTGCGAAGGATGTCGACAACACGCGTCAACTATATGTCCGATACTGTCAGCTGTTCACGCAGTGAGTATTTACTACACTATAGCATAGTAGAGCTGTGACCACGTTGCGAGTAGTGTATGACGCTAGCTTGCGAAGGATGTCGACGACACGCGTCAACTATATGTCCGATACTGTCAGCTGTTCACGCAGTGAGTATTTACTACACTATAGCATAGTAGAGCTGTGACCACGTTGCGAGTAGTGTATGACGCTAGCTTGCGAAGGATGTCGACAACACGCGTCAACTATATGTCCGATACTGTCAGCTGTTCACGCAGTGAGTATTTACTACACTATAGCATAGTAGAGCTGTGACCACGTTGCGAGTAGTGTATGACGCTAGCTTGCGAAGGATGTCGACGACACGCGTCAACTATATGTCCGATACTGTCAGCTGTTCACGCAGTGAGTATTTACTACACTATAGCATAGTAAAGCTGTGACCACGTTGCGAGTAGTGTATGACGCTAGCTTGCGAAGGATGTCGACGACACGCGTCAACTATATGTCCGATACTGTCAGCTGTTCACGCAGTGAGTATTTACTACACTATAGCATAGTAGAGCTGTGACCACGTTGCGAGTAGTGTATGACGCTAGCTTGCGAAGTATGTCGACAACACGCGTCAACTATATGTCCGATACTGTCAGCTGTTCACGCAGTGAGTATCTACTACACTATAGCATAGTAGAGCTGTGACCACGTTGCGAGTAGTGTATGACGCTAGCTTGCGAAGGATGTCGACGACACGCGTCAACTATATGTCCGATACTGTCAGCTGTTCACGCAGTGAGTATTTACTACACTATAGCATAGTAGAGCTGTGACCACGTTGCGAGTAGTGTATGACGCTAGCTTGCGAAGGATGTCGACGACACGCGTCAACTATATGTCCGATACTGTCAGCTGTTCACGCAGTGAGTATTTACTACACTATAGCATAGTAGAGCTGTGACCACGTTGCGAGTAGTGTATGACGCTAGCTTGCGAAGTATGTCGACAACACGCGTCAACTATATGTCCGATACTGTCAGCTGTTCACGCAGTGAGTATCTACTACACTATAGCATAGTAGAGCTGTGACCACGTTGCGAGTAGTGTATGACGCTAGCTTGCGAAGGATGTCGACAACACGCGTCAACTATATGTCCGATACTGTCAGCTGTTCACGCAGTGAGTATCTACTACACTATAGCATAGTAGAGCTGTGACCACGTTGCGAGTAGTGTATGACGCTAGCTTGCGAAGGATGTCGACGACACGCGTCAACTATATGTCCGATACTGTCAGCTGTTCACGCAGTGAGTATTTACTACACTATAGCATAGTAGAGCTGTGACCACGTTGCGAGTAGTGTATGACGCTAGCTTGCGAAGGATGTCGACAACACGCGTCAACTATATGTCCGATACTGTCAGCTGTTCACGCAGTGAGTATTTACTACACTATAGCATAGTAGAGCTGTGACCACGTTGCGAGTAGTGTATGACGCTAGCTTGCGAAGGATGTCGACAACACGCGTCAACTATATGTCCGATACTGTCAGCTGTTCACGCAGTGAGTATTTACTACACTATAGCATAGTAGAGCTGTGACCACGTTGCGAGTAGTGTATGACGCTAGCTTGCGAAGGATGTCGACAACACGCGTCAACTATATGTCCGATACTGTCAGCTGTTCACGCAGTGAGTATTTACTACACTATAGCATAGTAGAGCTGTGACCACGTTGCGAGTAGTGTATGACGCTAGCTTGCGGGTGTTTTGTTCGCAGCCGTGACACGACTGCCCACAAAGGAGTGTAATGTTTTTAGGGTTCATCTATATATGTGAGTTTGTTTGTTCCACCATAACTTTTAAATGCCTGAACAGATTTGGATGTATGGGATATCATTAAAATCCTTACATCATCCCGAGTGATATAGGCTTGAAAAGTTAGTTTCTTTGCCAGTGCCGCCGGGTTTTTATCTTACCTTGATGATTTACTTGTTTTTTTTTAATAATTATTTAATTTTAAAGATATAAGTTAAAAAAAAAAGAAAAAGTTGTTTAATAAATTATTATTTTCAATTATTTCCAGGGAAGAAGGTAACAACTACATCAACATGGGCTCAATAAACGCGCTGTTCGTCCTGGGCCGCACTATAGGGCTGGTCGGGCACTACTTAGACCAGAAGAGAATGAAGCAGCCCCTGTACCGTCACCCTTGGGACGACATAACCTACATGTCACCCCTCAACTAAACAAATAGCCGAGATGAGATGTCCAAAAAATAATGCAGTGATGAATAGTGAAAAATATTTGTTACGATTAATGTGAAATTCTGTAACAAAATACAGTGAAACTCTTTGTAACGAAATATTGTGAAACTCTGTAACAAAATACAGTGAAACTCTTTGTAACGAAATATTATGAAACTATCTGTAACAAAATATAGTGAAACTTTTTGTAAAGAAATATTGTGAATCTCTCTGTATCAAAATATTCGTACAAATGTTCATAACGGAAAAAAAACAAGTTTTCGTTGTGCAGAGCCATTCTTACCTGCAAACTTTTAAATACTGCAAAAATAAAATTCAAGTGAAACTCTTTGTAACAAAATAAAGTGAAAATCTGTGTAACTAAAACAGCGAAACCGTGCAACAAAATATAGTGGGACTCTCTTTAACAAATTGTCGTACTTCATTTTGTTTCGTCATGACAAAAAAAATGTATCAAAAGATTGCATTTCGTTGTAGAGCCATTCAGATCAGTAAAAAATGTATCAAAAGATTTCGTTTCGTTGTAGAGCCATTCTGATCAGTAAAAATGTATCAAAACATTTCGTTTCGTTATAGAGCCATTCTGATCAGTAAAAAATGTATCAAAAGATTTCGTTTCGTTGTAGAGCCATTCTGATCAGTAAAAAATGTATCAAAAGATTTCGTTTCGTTGTAGAGCCATTCTGATCAGTAAAAAAATAAAGTGAAACTCTTTGTAATCTATCTTCATAACGATGATTTCATCATAACGAGAAAAAAAGAGTTGTTAAGAGCAAAGAGTATGTTAAGAGCCATCCTGACATGAAAAACATCGACGGAAAAAGAAAGCGTCGGTGTATTATCAGCGTAAACAATACAGTGAATCTCTTTGTAACAAAATTCATTGTAACGAAAGAAAATGATCGAGACATTTCGCCATAGAAAGTTTATCCTGTTAATAAGTACACAGTATAAGTAACTGTCACGTTTCGTCATAGAAAGTTTATCCTGTTAATAAGTACACAGTATAAGTAACTGTCACGTTTCATGGCTTCTTTATTATATATATTTTATTGCAGCTTTTTGTACAGATAATTAAAATATTGCTTTAAGATCCGTCCTTCTCAAAAACATTTAAAAAGAACATCTCATCTTATTTGTGTACAATTATGGTAATAAATGATAATTATTATTTAGTTTGTAGTTTAGGGGGTTGTTTAAGTATAAATGATTTAATAATAATTAATAATAATAAAAACTATAATGCTTCCCATACCTTGACGCGCGAAAAAGTAAGAAATTACAAATTACGAAAAATTATAAAACATGTTGTTTACAGAGAAATCAGTTTTAAAACGATGACTATATTACTTTTGACGATCATAAAGGCCGTCACACACGTATCTAGCTAGAACATTCTTACGTATTTTGCTTATTATATATTAGCTTGATTTATACTTTATATATTATCTTGATATATACTTTATATATTATCTTGATATATACTTTAGCAAAATAGCAATTAAAAAAAAACTCGCTACGAAGATACTCATGAAATATATTATGTATCTTATCATATATATCGCTCTGTTTTAATTGAAATGTATTGTAGCTACGTGTGTTGCGATCTTTAAACTATAAAAATGTTGTTAAAAAAACACGCGCTTTGTTTTAAAACAAATTATTACATTATTTCATTCCAAATAATCCGTTTAATTTGTGCATTTGTAACATATTTAAATTATAAAATATAATGAATAACCATTACTTAAGCGTGTCTGGCACAAAATGTTAAATAATTATTCATATTCATAAATTAAGGCATCACTTTCACGAGCGAATCTCGCAGTGGTCGTCGCATATTTACTATTGAATTTAACCGATGCTATAGCCGCGGAAGGATTGCTCCTATAACTGGTGCCTAAGATAAAGAACATCTAACCTTTTTCTATGGAGTTTAGCAAACACTTCCGCCATTTTGAAAAAAAATACTATTTATCGGCCATCAATGAATTTAGTATCAATCGATAGGGAAAAGTATAAGAAACAAAAAGTATTTTGAAAAAAACGTCTAAGTCCAAGATATTTGAATTAAAAAATCATAACTTTTCGTCAAACATCACTATAATATTAATTAGTCGAGCAACTATGGGATGGCGCAGGTTAGAATGTTATGTTATTAATTAATGTTAGTCTGTGACATTAATTTCATCAGACATATTTTTTTAATGTGGTTTCCTGAAAAAGAGATAACAGCATGTGTTACTTACGCGTGTAAACAACGAAGAAAATATTTTTCAAATCGAAATACCTCGGAAAGTTTATCACTTAGGCGATTTTTTCAAACAATACTTTTTGTTTCTTATAATTTTCCCTATCGATTGACACTAGTTTCATTGAAGGCCGAAAAATCGAGATTTTCCAAAATGGCGTAAGTTTAGTTATGCAAAAAAGGTTACATGCCCTTTGACAATGAATTACATAACAAGCTCAACGTTCTAAAGAGTACAATATTTTTAAGTATAAACCATGTCGGTGTGACTGCAAAAATGATTTACCTATCAACTTTAAATACGCTTTGACGAACTTTGTACCAAATACATTGTGATCGATGCAACGAACAGAATACAGTGTAAGTGTGAAGTGCTTTTTAAAAACAAAATTATCTACAATACGAACAACGAATCTTGGCAGCTCTGACACACGGACAACATTTTAAAACCTGTTGCAAATATAGTTTAAAACCGTCTTGTAATGCTCAAAACTCCATTTCAAAATATCTGAAGCCACACAAACAAATCTAAGATCAATCTTCCCAACTCCAGCTTTCAAATATACAAAACGCATTAAATTTTGTCTATCCGTTTGGGAACGTTGATCTCGTGGACAGACGCACACACACACAGACAGACACATGCTCCAAACTATCTTTTTACGTCGAGGGTTAACAAGACATAAGTTCAAAGACTAAAAGCCGACTACGGTCGGGTAAAAACGGGACACTCTTGCTGCGATGAAGACGAATCGATTGACACCTCGCTTGTCAAAATCGGACCAATAGGAGCGACGCTATGGTGTAACATCCACATACAAACATACATACATAGGCTGTTAAACTCATTACCCTTCCCTTACTTCGCCGTAGTCGGGTAAAAAGAGCGACGCGAACGACAAGGCGAGACTGCGAGTACACTGAGCAGGCTTGAGACCAAAATACACACTGTAGAGTGACCAAGATTCGTTGCGCATATTATAATTAATTTTGTAAAATAGTATAGATTCTGAAAGTGTGTGCTATATAGTGAAGAAAGTGTGTGCTATATAGTGAAGAAAGTGAGTGCTATATAGTGGAGACTGCAATTCAAATAATACAGCTATATTTATTGTGCTTTTGTCGTGTAGTTGTGGCCGAAAAAGCTATTAGAATCGTGAGACGTACGCCGAACATCGACGCCCCGATCGGAAAAGGTTGTAACGTTGAAAGAAACAAAAACATAAAATTAAATGTTCATAATCGATAAAATCGTTTTCTTTATGTAATAGTTGTGTCTATCGGTTAAAGTAAAGGGCTTAAATATTTTTTCTGTTTAAAAATACTTAGAAATAGAGATCTTAATTATCCAACTTTTTCGTCACCTTCAACAGGAATAAGTATGTATCAAGCTACTTGTAGCCTATCTATTAAAATGTTGAAATACTTTATTGAAAATATTTTAGACGTAAATCCATTTTCGACTTCTGTCTTAATTAAAGATGCTAGGGGTACGTCGATAACTGTCGTGTAGCTCTCCACGGGCTATACACCAATGGTATTATAAACCAGACTTACAAACTTACAACCTTTTCCGGTGAGGGTGTCGATATGACTAAAGTTAAAGGAAATTAAATCAAAATGTAGGTGTCATTTTAATTAATGTTTAGTCTTAACGTTTCCTTTAGTCTTTGGCCAAGGTTTTTGTAGATTCACGCACGAACTCTTTATAGTAGTAACTTTATATTATAAACACTATTTTTGGGCGCTATTTTATATATAAATAATACGTGTACTTTAGAACGGTTGTATGTTGTATAAGTGTTAATTTTTTAATAAAAATATACAAAAATAATAATAAATATAATTGCACAGTTTATGTAGAAAGTTAAATGCGCACTGGACATGTAATATTTGTGATGAGGTATAAATAGGACATAGGTGATAAAAACTACACGATTTTAGACGTCAAAATCATGCACTGTTGAAGTCATAGAGTTTTAGAATTAATGGTAATATTTTATTGAAGTATGTATACAATTATAATTGAATAGATTCCAATTGAATTTTTTTTTAGTATAATTCTGTTAATTGTTTTGTTTTCCTGTCGCCTCATTACGTATCGGTTCCGATTGATTTTGTTTTCCTGTCGCCTCATTACGTATCGGTTCTGATTGATTTTGTTCGGTATTTTTGTGTTAAATCTCTAATTTATTGATATATTTGAGAAAAATGGTTGGTATCTGTAAATATATGAAATTTTGTCAACTTATTTTTTCAATTATATTTTTTTATTTAGCATTTTGGTGTTTTATTTTCTCACTAGTTTCTCACCCTCTATTACCTATGAAAGAGGAGATTTATAATTTTAGCACCGTATGTATGTTCAGTAGTCGCAGCGGAAGTATGTGTCTCGGAAGTTGTCTGCTAGTCGCTGCGCAAACTGCTATTTTTCAGGCGCAATTCCGATGTTGAAGGTGAAGATAACATTGTACAACTGCCTCGCTCACTCGCTTACGTTTTTCGCATATTCTATCTCGCTCTTACTTTATGCTGTTTTATCCCCACAGAAGTACCTACGCAATCGTTCACAGAGCCAACTTCACTAACATATAGATTGGCTGCGACTACTGTTCCCTCATAGTTGTCCGTCACTGTGGCATTCAATAAAAAAACAATATGTAGTGCTCGCAATTGCTCTGTGCACAAAAATGGTGCTCGCTTACTTTACGAGAACACAAATTACAGAGTTCGTTTTTGTAACTGCCACAGAACTAAATACCTACCTTATGTACGCATTTTAATTTGATAGAAAATTTGCAATGTGGAAGAATAGTTTTTTGTTGAACACTTTCACTGCTGACTTTAAAAAGGGTTTATTACTAAAGCCGGCCTTACATTAGCTCTTTAAAATTCATCCCGCACCACCTTGCTAAGCAGCAGTGTTGCCATGTGCACCGTAATTACGGTAAATGCACCGTAATCAGCACTAATTTACCACCTACCGTCGAAGCATGACAACGGTGACAAAATCTACCGTAATTTGCATAAGTACGAATATTTGCTGAAAAAATATACTTAGGGCGTAACCTCCACAAGAATTCTTTACTAAGTTTGCTTATTTATATGAACAAGACAACTCATATGCTTCGAAACCATAATAAAATTAACAATGATATCTTGGCAACGTTCGTGACATTTATTTGTGAAAAGTATTTTACTGAAAACAATAACTAACCGCATTAATTAGGTTTAGAACGCATCCACAACCCTATGATAGTTGATGCTCGGAGAAATACAATGCTACCAATTTTAGTGGGTGTATTATACGTTTTAATTTCAAGTTATTTTACAAGAATTACTTTTAGTTACATTGCGAGAATGTTTAAAAATACGGTTTCCACATCGCCAAATCGAATATGAAGCACCCAATGTATGTCAACCCCCTCGTACGCATAGGTCTCACGCTCGCAATTAGGTACACCATGTTATGCCGATCGGTCGCCACAACGCAGCAAGATTATATAGTCTTGCTCTTGTTATATAGTCGTATTAATTCTGACAAGTTGTCAAGGAAAATCAAAATCAATCCAGGCTTTTGTGATGAAAGTATCAATCACAATACAGCAAATTATCAACTCGCGCACACATAAGCATAAATAATAAACGAGTAAAGCATAGCATATTTGCTATGCTTAGTCATTTATTTGGCGGTGTAGCCTCCATCCTAGATATTTTAAGACTTTTTGTTACTTTGCATTAAAATATGTTTTTTTTTATTAGCTATTTGTTCTAGGTTTTCCAATAAATAGTGATTTGTGCGGTAAAATTGTTGTATTGTTAACCATTAGTACACCGTATTTTATACCGTATTTTTCCTGGTGCAGTTACCGTAATTTCTTAGAATCTATCGTATTTTTTGAATGGATTCACCGTCGAACTGATTTTTGACATGGCAACACCGCTAAGCAGTGATGTGGTACTACTGCAATGTAAGATTGAGGAATATTTATAGAAACAGTCCAAAATAACAGTTAAGGAGGTATTTAAAAAGAACACATTGGAACTCTTACGGTAAAACCAACTAAACAATTATTTTATAGAACTGGTTAAAACATTTTTCCCGCTGCTCTTTTTTGTGACGATATCTGAAAGTGATATCACCTGTTTCAATTTTGAACAGAATTCTATTTGCTCTAGGTAAGTAGGTCCAATACTGCACCATGTGATTTCTTATTTTATTTAAGTAGGTACTGTTTCTAAGCTCACATTGAGCGACTGAGTGCGAAAGACGGAGATCCAAAGAAAAACCAAGGTGGAAGACATCAATACATAAACCTCAAGTGCCGATGAGAAGGACTCTTGGCAAGATGCACTGATGGCAGGTGAAGTAGGTCACTGATAGATTGGTGGCCCCGCGTGGAAAATCGCAGCCGTAGAAGACCAGTGCAACAACGAGGGGTCGAGCTAAATTTGATATGACCTTAGCAAAGATTGGCTGAAGGCAAGGATGATAGTGTCAGAGGGAGAAGGTTTATGCCCTGCATTTGAAGCTGACATTGATGATGATGATTATGATAGCAATTATCATAGAACCATCATCTAAGTAATATAACTACAATAAATTCAGTTTCATTTCATCAATGTCATAATCATCCTGGGGCATGCTCACCATCTGTTCACCTATGAGGCTGTTGCTTGTCTCACTCACTCAATTATTTCTTTCAAGGTTGACTGGAAGAGATCGCTTTTAGCGATAAGTCCGCCCGTTTTACTTTAGTTATAAGATTGTTCCTATTTGTAGTATTTTTTTGGAAACTGGTGTACAATAAAGTATTATCTATCTATCTATCTATCTATCTTGTCCGACACAAAGTCCATAATAACATGTTGTTAGATAAAATAACTAATATTACAGAATAATAAGATAGTGTACAAGTATCTTTAGACACCAAGTAAGTGGCAGTGGCAATGTGAAGAGAACATGGTCCGACTTGATTCGACCTTGATGATGCCACAGGGCTCTTTCAGATTTCAGACGAACGGCACAATGCCGTCGACAGAGTAGCTGCGAGTTGGTAGACAAACCGTGGACTCTTCGCGTGTCTGGAAATATTTTAAAACTAGCGACCCGCCCGCGACGTCGTCTGCGTGGGCTACAATATATCGCGAAAAAAGCATCCTGTGTTCATCTAGGTTATTGAAAAACAATGGAAAATTAAACCACCTACGTATTGTATTCTCTTTGCCACCAACGCTCTTTATGCTTTTTGACAGACTTTTTATTATTTTGTTTCCATGGCAACCGTTCCTTACAGCAAGTAATCGAAATTTTCTAGTTTTCCCGTAGAAACTTACAATTTTTCGGGATAAAAAGTATTATATGTGTTACTCCAGGGTATAAAGCTATGTCCATTCCAAATTCCATCAAAATCCGTCGCGTTATAACTCGCCAAATAAAAAACAAACGTTTTCACTTTTATATATATATATATATATATAAAAGTGAAAACGTTTGTATATATATATATATATATATATATATAAGTGTGGATAGCGAACGACATTTATTTGCCCCCTGTGATTCCTGCAACGACCACTCCATCAGAAAAAATATTGGGACTGAAAAAATGGGTGAAATATCGACATGAATATATAAATGTGAAACGTTGTATCTTTGTTTAGTTTTATTGTTTGGGGATTTTTAACGCCAAAGCAGCCGATCCGATTAGATAAATCTTTGTAAATAAATTCTGTACAATATAGAGATTAACATAGAATATTTTTTATCCCAGAAAATTATAAGTTTCCAGGGGAAACTGGAAAATGTAGATTACTCGCTGTAAAAAACGATTGCCATGGAAACGCAAAAGTAACAAGTCTGTCAAAAAAAAACAAGAGCGTTCGTTGGTGCTACATTTTTGCATTGGTTTTTTATATCCTAGATGAACATATTTAATATCCTAGATGAACATAGGATGCTTTTTTCATGATAAACCGTAGTCCACGTTGACGAAGTCACGGGCAAAAGCTAGTACATTATATTATTAGCAACCAGATGCCAGTTTATTAAAAAGTATACACGATCAAACACAATTTTAAACTAGTGGCTCTGTGAGCTGTAGACCTCGCGTGCACAAACTTTTTTCAATCAATCTAAGGGTGCACAGTAGCACCATCTAGTTAACTTATTGTAAAACTAACATTATAACCAAGGTGCTCCATCAATCCCTACCTAGTAGGTTAAGGGCTGATTTCACTGGTAGAAACCTAAAAGTGAGTAATTTACTTCATTTTGAGGAGCTCTTCTGCTACTCACGCCGAAGATCCTTATCACATCTTCACCAATTTTTTATGAGACCAACATTAAAGTTTTATCTTTCAAATAAAAAAGAACCATCGAAATCGGATCATATAAGAAGAAGATATTCATTAGCTCCTTTTTTGCTCTTTTTTGGGGGAAGTAAAGAAAAATGCTAAATATTTTAAATAATTCTAAAAACTTATCAAACCTGTATTCTAAGTTTCATCTAGATCGATTGAGAAATGCGACCTGTTGAGGAAAACAGAGATCCGAACAGACATACGAAGGCATTTATACCCAAGCTGAAACGATGCTGCGCTCGCACTTTGCGCTCGCCCGGTCAATTATACTTCACAAAATAAATTTATTACACATGAAATACTTTTAGAAATTAAATGAGGGGAATTTAAGGAACGCAATTGAGAGATAATTGAACACCTTCGACTGCCGACGGAATAGTGGCGTTTCACTCCCGCCATCTTTTCATGCCATCTCACCACCAGCTCCTAGGTTCCGCCTCTTAGCGTGATATTCCTTGCAATATATATATCAAATTTCATTTAAATCCGTACTCTACTTCCAACAAATACCTAATGTTTCTTCATATAAACTTTGCCATCCCCGTTCACCGCTTTAAAGATGAATTTTCAAATATTATTAAACAAGTGTTTTTATAATCGACTTCACAAAAAGAGACCGTATATGTATTTTTTTATGTATGTACACCGATTTATCCGTCAATTGCATACCGACAATAAAAAATATTCCTTTGTTTGAAAGGAATATTTACTCTTTATTATTATTATTTTTATACTCTCCAAGTGATTTTATATAATTTTTTTCAAAATTGGTTCAGTAGTTGTTCGACACTAAATATATATTTTTTTAGTAAATCCATTACATTTTGTGTTTATATTGCCTCTTTAAGATTTCTAAACCGATTCAGATTTTTGATTTGGTTGTTGTTATATTCAAAAGGGTAGACTTTCAGTGTAGTCCCATATAAACTTCATCAAAATTGGTCCAGTTATTTTAATTATAAAATCTATTTGTTTTATAGTTTATGTTCTCTTATATATAAGGATTTATGAACCGAATTAGATGATGGTTTTTACTTGAGAAACAATACCTCCAGTATGTTTAAATTGAATCAAAATTAGATCAGTAATTTTAGTTATTAGCTAATCCAATTGTAGTCGTTTTTTTGTACCATAGCTTTTTGTGCAGCACTTGTTTAAGACTATATTTACAAAATATCATCATCATAATTTAATAATATAAAGTGGTTGGTGCTTTGTCTAGGCGCATGGCCATTTGTTTGTCGTAAAACGTCTACGTCACGTACAAATCGTTATACCGAATTAAAGATTACGAAAACATATGTTTTTCTGATTATCCTCTGTGTGTCCTGCCCCCTTAAACTCCGTCTTTTGACAAAAAATATATATTAGGTACATCATAGAGCTGGTAGTATACCTCTTGGATACTCAGAGAATATATCCTCCAAATTTCAAATCTCTAGATCCACCGGTTTAGACTCTGCGTTGCCTGTCAGTCAGTAAGTCAGTCATCAGGTACATCACGGTTCTGTTTTATAGGTTTACTAGTGACTCGCCTCGGCTTTACAAGGTAAGCGCTCACACTGCGTCATTTTCACACTTTTAGCATTTATATGTCGTAATTTCTAAAAAAAAACATCAATGGGTGTAATTCAAAATCATTTGCAGTAGTGATTTTGAACGAAAGACTATTGCCTGCTCACGTACTTGACAGACTTATTTATTTTCCACGGCAACATGTCATTACGTTCCTTATACAGCAAGTAATCATAATTTTTGCATAGTTTTGATACCTTAAGTTACATTATTGCAATTTTCGTGGGGATCTCTAATTTTTTGAATAATGAAATATTGCCCATGTTACTTGCTGGTAATGAAGCTTTTTATATGTACAAGAATTTTTAAAATCAGTTTAGGATATTTAGAGTTTATCCATTAAAACCAACAAACAAACATACAAGCAATCAAATCTTTCCTCTTTAAAATATATGTGTAGAAGTTGATTAGTGTAGAAGCTAGAAATAAGTTAACATCCTATTGCCGTCAATCCAACTGATGCTGGTTGCAGTTGACATCAATAAGTGCCGTTCGTCTGCAAGGTTTTGTAGGTTTTCTTAGCAAAATATTTAAAATTATCAATTTATTTGTGCTATTTGAAAATTGTGATTTAATGTACTGTAATAAGTTATTTTTTTGAATGACAAATGACGGTATTTTATTTGAGAAAGTGGATGCGAATATTTTCCAAACTTTGATTTCACCTAATTTGGTATGAAATGATTGATAATGAACTGTACAACCGTAGTATAAGATTTATTTTTCCATGTGTTGTTTGTATGTCTCGAGGACGTTGAGCCAATTATATAAATTAAGACCTCCCATAAGGTTTTATTTGGTATGATTGGCTCAAAACTATAAGAAAGGCGGAGCGTCACGGCCAGTAAGCGTAATTCAAAATATTTGAAGGCGGAGCTTGATGACATAAAATGGGCGTTTACTTACTTATGTCAAAGTATTGACGTAGGTAAGTTTCCACATTTTCCATTGCTCGTTTTATTAAATGTCTTTCACAAGCTACTTATATCAATAGCGCAATGGAACAGTAGATTATAAAATATCGGTGTCAATTTGAATTATGTAACCTAAACATTACTCCCCTCGTGCTAATAATTTCTTGAGCGGATTTAAGAAAAGAATCGATGTACATCTGACAATCGGCTAACTCGGCTAACCTAGTTTTTGGAAAATTTGGTGCTATTAAAAAATATGCTTTGATAATATACTAATAAGATCTCTTCTAATGAGAAATATCAGTAAGTGCGGCTAAGAAAATCGATCTAAAATTTCACAATTTGGATTTTACTTTTTGTGGTGTTAAACAATTGAGAATAAACTGTATTATAGTATAGGATTTATTGTTTTTTAAACGTCAAACCTAGGAAGGAACTTAGCAAATACGACAAGTTTCAAATAATGACTTACATAAAATAGGTCTTACATAATATCGCGTGATGTATATGATACATGTTGTTGAAACTTACGTTATTTTCAATAAACTAACGTAAACATTGCGCGCCTCGTGCTGATAATTTTATGAACGGATTAAACAAAAAGAACAATGCATGCGAAGAAATTGCTAAATTCGACCTAAAAATTACAGCTTTTGTGCTATTTTTAAAATATGCTTTGCTAATATACTAATAAGATCTATTTTCTAATGGGAAATATCAGTAAGTGCGGCTTAGAAAATCGATCTAAAATTTTGCAATTTGGTTTTTACTTTTTATGGTATTAAACAATTGATAATATACTGTATTACCATAGTATAGGATTTATTTATCTTTGTGATTTTTCCTAACAATCTAAGGTCGGTTTTTAGCAAATGTTTCCGTTTTTATTGCTTCATTTCTATAATGAATCACATAAAATAGTTCTAGATGTCGCGTGATGTATATGGTACATTTTGTTTAAACTGACGCTATTTTCATTTAACTAACATAAACATTACGGGCCTCGTGCTTTTAATTTATTGAACGAATAACACAAATAAATCAATGTATATCAAAGAAATTGCTAACTTCTGTCCTGAATAATAATGTATTTGTGCTATTAAAAAATATGCTTTGAAGTACTGTTATAAGATCTTTTTTTTAATGGAAAGTCTCATAAGCCAGCAAAGAGAAGTGGCTTCGAAAATTTTCTAAGATTTTATTTCACTAAATGAGGTATCAAATAATTGACAATGAACTGTATTACCACGAGATAAAATTTATTTTTCTATTTATCAAAAATATGTAGAAACTTAGTGCAAAACAAGCCAAATAAGTCAGATGGAATATTATACCATATTGCAACGTATTAAAATTTATTTTCAATCCGCATACCTCGCGATTGCTAAGAGGTATTTACATGAGTTTTTAAATTAAAAACGTGTTCTTGCATCTGCTTTTCACCTATTAATTAGGTTCAGATGTACCACATCACTAGCGAATGTCAAGGAGTAAGCGAGCTGATTTTTATTAGGTGTGAGGAGGCCATAACGGACCACTCAAAATTTCCACCTGGGTGATCAGTTAGGAATTTTGTTCTTATCAGAACACCTATCTACCTAGGTGGCCGGTTAGGAAAACTTGATTTTATCAGACCACCAGCTTTCCACCTGGGTGGTCGGTTAGGAAAGTTTGATCTTAACCTTAGATCACCTAGCAGGACCGAAGCTTATTTAGTATTACTAACGGTCCACTTATAAACTTTGTTATGCACTGTAAATATATTTTTATTGGTTTGATAGTTTAAAGTACTTTATGTATACATTTTTCATTAAGGTTAAAAAATAAATAAATGATTTATACAAATCTCATTGCACCTAATTATTTTAAATATGGTAGTCATTTCTAAAGGATTATTACGTTTACAAATATAATGGCGACAATCCTCAGATAAAAACGGTAGGTGGTCGGTTAGGTTATCCTTAAAAAAAAAACCTAACAGACAGGTAGGTGGACAGCTGGTGATCGGTTAAGATCAAGTTTTTCTAACCGACCCAGGTGGAAAGCTGGTGGTCTGGTAAGATCAAGTTTGCCTAACCGCCCACCCAGCTAGACCGCTGGTGGTCTGATAAGAACAAAATTCCTAACTGATCACCCAGGTGGATGGTTTGAGTGGTCCGTACCTTAAAAAGCGTATATCTCTAGGTGCTGCCGATGACGTCACTCACGTTTTGCTCACGTCTAAAATCACGCTGGGCGTGTTTTGCCGCACTGGCGTAGAGTTTTCAGAAGTGTAAGAGTTAAAGAGCTATGTGAGCGTGACAGGCGCGCCGCTACTATTTCCCACCTCGGTGATGTCGAACATACAGACAACGTTTTTTTACATAATCCCCCTATTATTTTTACCGTCCACTCTTTAATTTATTTATCAAATAGTTCCTATAGCAGATGTAGCACTAAATGTACATTTCAAGATGTTTTTTTCTTTAAAATGTTGCTGTTATAGCATTTTTTTGCTAGAAGTTTCTTAGTCCGAAGTTCTAGCTATAAGTTATTTGCTAAAAATAAAACAAAGTTATATATTTTTTGTTATATATTTTAGTTTAAATTTTATAACATACCTGCCTCGTCTTTTGACCCTAAATCAATAAGAAATAAACCACTAAAATATAAACTTAATATTAGTGAGTTTTCATAGTACACCTTATTAATAGTAACAATTACGAAAATTCATCAAAAAAACTAAAATAAACGCTTAATAAATTAAACTATCAATAATCATTATATCTATGAGTCACAAACAAAATACTTATAAAAACAATAACTATTTACATTTGATTTTGGTACGAAACATCCAATAAAGTTTTGGACAGTATTTTTAACATAGAAAAAGATAATATATACAAACTCTGACAATGGTGGGTGAATATAATTGTAGGTGCTACTTATTGAATAACATGTACAATGGCAGCAATTTGGTAATTTTACTCCTTAAACTAAACTAGACGAAATTTCTTCAAATGTAATTTAAACCTTGTCGACTTTGTAACAAGGTCTTTTTGCCCCTGGCATCTATCAAACTTACGTCAATTTAAGCTGCTCCGCTTAAAATAATGTAATTAAAACACGCTGTCTAACTGCGTTTGGATAAATTCGAACACGTTCTGAGACAGCGTTTGGACAAATCGGAACCTTCGCCGCGTGGAAACAAAGTTGATTTTACGCTGACAGGCTTTAGTGATAGTTTAGTGAGTGAGGTATAGATGCCAGGGGCAAAAATACCTTGTTACGAAGCCAACAAGGTTTAAATTACATTTCAAGAAATTAAGTTTAGTTTAGTGTCTGTCCAAATCGCTACCATTATCTAAAACTGATCCACTTTTGAAACAGTTTTTTTTTATCATGCCCTAATCAAGTATCATGATTTCCATCGCTCCGTGCTTCGGAAGCGGATGTAAGCAGGCGTTAAGCCATGGCCTTCGGGCGGCCTATATCTGACACCAGAGTGGCCTCTGGTGACAGAGACTCTGGTGTCAGAGATATCCTGATACGACAAGCAAGCAAGCAAACATTCAAAGAATTTTGCTGTAAGATCATCACTTTAAAATGACGATTGTTGTGTATTTTCAAAAGTGGTACAGTTTAGATATCAACAAATTTTATTTCTTTCACACCTTGAATAAATCTATATTTATCTTAATTTTAGGTACACAACAATGTAATAAACTGTACATTTAATTACATTTGTCATAGTTTCTCTTGTTAAATATTATTACACATAATTTTAACTAAAAACATAAAGGACTATGGGTGAAACGGACTAAAGTCTGTCTAAGAAATTAATGGTACATTTGTTATGTTCAAGTGTATCAAGCTATCACATTTTTTTTTCAAATGCCACCCTCCTTATTTGATATAAATCTCATTCAATTCTCAGCACCTAGGTTAAATTTAAAAAAATAAATAAATATATTCAGGACAATTCAGACCAATTACTTTTTATCCCAAACTAGGATCCCTGTGCTATGTTACTAGTTAACGGAAAACATACATAAATACATCAATGACTAGGAGACAAACATTTCTGCTCACACAAATGATTGCACCTAATGTGATTCGAACCCATGATCGTTGCTTGACTTCGCAGTCAGGGTCACTAGCTACTAGACTATATGTTTCTATGTGGGGAATATGTATTTTTTTAATTATCCTTATGTGTCCCACTGCTGGGCAAAGGTCTCCTCCATCGTCTTCCACGCAGAACTCTCAATACAAAGCGAAATCCAGACATTGTGTGTGATTTGTGTGTAATATACCAATTTCTTTTGTTACAAAAAGGAAACTGTTGATATGCAGTTTTTTGGATCCTAATAATCATATTGACACGCAAACCATGACTGTTGGAGGGTGGAGATGGGGTTCATACTAAATCGCCCATTGTTCTTTATGTGCATTATTTTCCTAAAAACAGTTTTAAATTGTTTGTAGGCTAGTGTGTACAGTAATTTGCTTTGTGAACGCGTTTTCGGTTAAATTCCATACTATCAAGGACCTGAAAAGTACCAACTAAAGTACCTATGTCTAAGAAATGAATGGTCCATTTTTTATATTCAAGCCAACACTTTTTTAAATCCACTTAGATATTTGTAATTTTTTTAAGGTTAGGACTTCCACTTGTTTTGAGTTCGCTAATTTTGAGTGAAAACATCGTGTACAGGTCGCGTCGTGTAAACATCGTGTGCAGGTCGCGTCGTGTAAAAAGAAAGCTGGTAGAAAGTGGAGGGAGTGTTTTTGCGCATGGGTACACTTGCGAAATGGTATTGGTAGCGAAAGTCTAATTAATAATTCTTTAAAACAATACTTTTTTTTATAATGATAAAAAAAGGAATAACTTAAATGTTTTTTTCTGAGATTGCGTTTACATGATCATAACAAAAACAAAACGTTTAAATCTCATCTCAACAACACATCTGGATGAAGTCAGGTTACACTGGTTATACTGTCAATAAAATATTATTATTATTATTATTATTATTATTTTGACCTATGATCTTTACGTGTGCGTTCAATATTTTAGGGAAACAAAACAAGAGTACTATGGAATTATCTTTTTCTTACAAATTTTTCATTATATATGGAGGAACGTCAATTTAACGTTTTGTCTTGAAACTAATGTATATTTTTTGGAACATAATCTGATATTATATAAGTCTACAGTATTTTGACAGCCACGAAAATACTTTCCATCTTTCTGTTATACTTTTACTATGTATATTATAATATATATATTTATATATTATTATAATAATGAAGATCCACAATATATTACTTATTTCCGTACAAGTTACGAGTGAACACTTTATTAATAACTAAAATTATTACCTAAAGAATGATTTTAAGGAACAAATGGCCTAATAATAACTATTATATAACTGATTTATCTACAATTTAATAGTATTTACTACAAGCATTAACTCAAATTAAACTCAAGGAAGCTTCAATTACACAAAAAAATGTGTTTTTGCAAGAATAAAAAAAATAGTATTTACTTTGCATAGCACACCTCGTCACTGCGCTCGTCACATTGGTTATTTACTTTGCATAGCACACCTCGTCACTGCGCTCGTCACATTGGTTATTTACTTTGCATAGCACACCTCGTCACTGCGCTCGTCACATTGGTTATTTACTTTGCATAGCACACCTCGTCACTGCGCTCGTCACATTAGTTATTTACTTTGCATAGCACACCTCGTCACTGCGCTCGTCACATTGGTTATTTACTTTGCATAGCACACCTCGTCACTGCGCTCGTCACATTGGTTATTTACTTTGCATAGCACACCTCGTCACTGCGCTCGTCACATTGGTTATTTACTTTGCATAGCACACCTCGTCACTGCGCTCGTCACATTAGTTATTTACTTTGCACAGCACACCTCGTTACTGCGCTCGTCACATTGGTTATTTACTTTGCATAGCACACCTCGTCACTGCGCTCGTCACATTGGTTTTATCTCATTGCCCAGTAATTTATCTGCAAACAATGCTTGCCCTTCAATCCGAAATACAGAAATGTTTGCACACTACTGCTTCGCATCGCTGTTTGTAAGGACTTTTTTTGGGAATATTGTTGATAGTTCAAACATATCTTTATAGTAATATTATTAACCTAAACCTAAGGTTTTCATAGATTCGACAATTTCATTTTACAAATGTATATAATATTACTTAAATAATATATTTTTCTAATTGTTTATATCTTAGCATTACAACATTAGGGATACACTAAAAGCTACTATACAAAAGTTATAGTTTCTTCTTTATTTTATAAGAATAATACTTTTTCTACGATCTATGGAAATGTGTATTTCATGTCTTCTATTTGGGTGTTTAACGAATTTGCACCGAAACACTTAAAATTAGGTGACCTTCAAAATTAGGTGACACTTAACTTAGGTGACTTTCAAAATTAGGTGACACCTAACTTAGGTGACCTTCAAAATTAGGTGACACTTAACTTAGGTGACTTTCAAAATTAGGTGACACCTAACTTAGGTGACCTTCAAAATTAGGTGACACCTAGCTTATAATGTGACCATTAATTTAGTTGACACAAATATCAGTATAGTCTTATAGAAATGGTTGCAATGAGGTTGGTTCGCATTTAGTGTACAGAGCCTAAAAATAAAAAACACTTTATAAAACCTGTAACAAGTTACTTGACCAACCATGCGCATAACTCGAGTTTTAGGTCAAAGTTTCTGGTTATAAGTGGTCAAAGTTTAAAGCGGGCACAATTACAGATTATAATTTGATAGTTTCTAAGTGGGCACTGTTCGAGGTTAAGTAGTCAGCTCCTAGTTCTATTGGGTACTGTTCCAGGTAGTAAGCGGTCAAAGTAACAGATTGCAATTAGTTCAAAGTTCCAGGTTATTATGTGGTCCTAGTCTCAGGTTATAAGTGGTCAATGTTTCTAAGTGGCTACAATTACAGGTTAAAGTGGATAGCAGGAACTTCTGCTTATCGAAATCATGTCTTATTTTTTTCTTAAGGAATAATTTGGAGGTAGCTGTTACGGTGGATGAACTACAGTGGATGATGCGGGTTCGAATCCCGTTTGTAACACAAACTTGTTTGAATGAGTTTTCTATAGAAGAAAGGTTATAAATGGATTATTCTAAGTTCTAAATAGTCACTTTTAGGCTATAAGTGTATAGAGTTCCAAGTTCTAAATGGGCACTGAAGTGAATGGTTCCAAGTTCTATATGGGCACTTTTCCAGGTTATAAGTGGTCAAAGTTCCCGGTTATAAATGGTCAAAAGTAATTAATGAACCTTCAAATGATGTTTTCGTTTTAACGCGCGAAGGCGCTGTTATCACGTGTCTTCCTCCAGGTCGTCCTGTTTCTTGGCCGCCACGATGGTGAGGTCGGGCCGCGTGCGCATGAGCTGCGACGGCGACGCGCCGGGCGCGGACTCGGAGCGGAGCGAGTCTATGTTCGCCACGCGAATCGATGGCCATTTGCCTGGAATAAGGAACTGAACTTGAGAAATATAATACAGTAGGACAGGAAAGTGAATAGATTAGTTTAGCTGAGATTTACTAGTGTTTCGATCCTGGTTTGTGTTCATCTTTAATCTAACAAACTTATACTTAAATAGGTATATTTACAAAATTATAATAATAAATAAGCTGGTGTGAGAACGGGTTATATATTTAGACGTGAATACGTCTATAAATTTGCTCCATAGGGAGGCAATCCAAAAAACTTATGATAACGAAATCGGGGTATAAAATTTGGTGTTGCAGCTCCTTATCTATCATAGACATCCAAAATTTTATTACATACTCGATAGCTAAAGGATCGTTGAATTTATTACATTGAGTGAGGACTGTGTTGCATAGCGCGGAGTGGAGGGGTAAGCGCCGTCATCTCGCAGCTTCGCATTATTTATTTTTCATATAACTTGGAGAAGCTACGACGTTCTTTTAATTTTCAATCGGTAGCTCTTGTCAAGATATGGTGAAAAAAAATACAGTCTGTCCATACTCGTCTGTCTATGTCGTAATGTCGTATACGATCTCTAGATTTAGCTTTTCTAAATCTAGAGATCGTATATGGATGGAAAGAGCTTCTCAAGAGCAATCCGGTGATCCCCATAAAACACCATATGATAAAGTGAAGCGGTGCCGGGAATGTAAGAGAATGAAGGCGTCCGAGCGGATAAAACAAACGGCCGTGTCCACGACACAGCCACTCCCCGTTTCTTTGTTGAATGTAACTAACCGGAGCAAGTCGCGGGCCCGCCGGGCGTCGTGGTCGGCGCGCTCTTGCCGCCTTGTGTCGACAGTATGATGGACACGGGGATGGATTCCTTATCGTTCGTGCTGCCCACCACCACCTTTGTGTTTAATGTAACTAACCGGAGCGAGTCGCGGGCCCGCCGGGCGGCGTGGTCGGCGCGCTCTTGCCGTCTTGTGTCGACAGTATGATGGACACGGGGATGGATTCCTTATCGTTCGTGCTGCCCACCACCACCTTTGTGTTTAATGTAACTAACCGGAGCGAGTCGCGGGCCCGCCGGGCGGCGTGGTCGGCGCGCTCTTGCCGTCTTGTGTCGACAGTATGATGGACACGGGGATGGATTCCTCATCGTTCGTGCTGCCCACCACCACCTTTGTGTTTAATGTAACTAACCGGAGCGAGTCGCGGGCCCGCCGGGCGGCGTGGTCGGCGCGCTCTTGCCATCTTGTGTCGACAGTATGATGGACACGGGGATGGATTCCTCATCGTTCGTGCTGCCCACCACCACCTTTGTGTTTAATGTAACTAACCGGAGCGAGTCGCGGGCCCGCCGGGCGGCGTGGTCGGCGCGCTCTTGCCATCTTGTGTCGACAGTATGATGGACACGGGGATGGATTCCTCATCGTTCGTGCTGCCCACCACCACCTTTTTGGAGGGCTGCGGACAAACAAATTGTTAAAATTAAAAATTATTTACTGTTTACGTATACTGACGGAACATTTACTGTGTATTCTGACGGAACACTGCATTCTCAGTATAAAATGAATTCATCAAGCTCTATGCGTCCGCTTAACGTTCATCCGATTGAGATGAAACTTTGTTAACTTTTTGGCACTTGCGTGAAGGTTACCGACATATAAAATGAAAGGAAAAAATACAAATAAATGAGGCATTGAGTAGCATTAGTATAAGATATAAACACAAAAAAAATATTGAATGAAGGCGTCCGAGCGGATAAAACAAACGGCCGTGTCCACGACACAGCCACTCCCCGTTTCTTAATTGAATGTAACTAAAAAACGTTTAACGTTTTTTAACGTTTGTTTTCTTTGTTAGTAGCAAAGTTATAATCATTAAAACAATATAACATTATAAAATAATTGGGGGAGGCCTTTGTTCAGCATTATACCAGTCATATATGAAAATAAAATTCAAAATAATATCTATTACAAAACAAAATACAACAATCAATCAAGAAAACAAATATATAAAAAACTGAGGCATTGAGTCGCATTAATATAAAATAAAAACACATTACAATATTAACAAAGTTATATTGATTATAATTGTATAACATTATAAATTAATTACATCATAAATTAAAAGACAATTCGAAATAGGTAATATCTTTTACAAAAAAATAATACAATAGAATTAAACCAATCATTCCTAAAAAGAAAATCATTCCTAAAAAGAAAATCATTCCTAAAAAGAATTATTATTAGTCATTTCTGAGGTTTTCGTTGTTTTTTTTAGGTAGGATATATAACTGACTGAGCCAAGATCCCCGCCACGTTTCGTTCACCGCTAGCTAGAACTATGCTGTTGGTCTATAACTGATCTCTACAGCGTCACCAGTTGGGTGGGCGGCCGCGAAAGCGCTCCGCCGCAATGCGAGACGCAGAAGGCGCACGCCAAAGTGCTCAAGGAACTCCGGGGGTACGAACCCCGGCTTGGGCTGTCACCTAGTTTACGGGGGGGGGGTCTGATAAAACATCCCTGGATCGCTAGTGTTAGTAGTGATCTAGGGGGCTCTTACAAAATGGCTAGGAGCCCTTTGTTTGATTTAACCTTCGACCTTCCACTTCGCCGGCGAGGGCGAGGTCGGTGTCTGTATCTATGTGTATTGTCGGATAAGAAAGGATTGGACGAGGCCATCGCTGCCAGCACTGCGGCAGCGATGGCCTCGTCCGGATCGCTCAAGATGTCTCTAGGGCGTCTACGAAGGGGCCGTGTGTCTGTCGAGTAGGCACATGCCTGAACTTAGAGAAGGTTAGGGTGATGGGGTGCTGCGTCAAAGTAGCGGCGAATTATTATAATTGAATTAAAACACACTATATCAATTTTAACCGCGTTTACTAGCACTGTACGTAAAGCGCTCGAACGTCAGGACTTAAAATAAATTAACACACGCACTAATCTATTTTAACAGAACTTAAAATAGATTTTATAACAAAAAATAGTTTGAAGACAAATAAATATTAGAACTTAAATTTGATTTTACAACATAACATTATTTTGAGACCTTAAAAATATAATGTAGAACTTAAAATAAAACATCAAATAGTTATTATTACTTTACAATCGTTTTTATAACTAAAAATAATGGTTAAAACAAAATAATATTTAGAACGTAAACTTTAGAACTTAAAATTAGAACTTTTAAAAAGTTTCTTAAAATAGTTTTAAGAACTTAAAATAGCTTTCAGAAGTTAATAATAGCTTACCTTGACATCGGGTGGAACAGTGGGTGCTATTTTTCTGTACTGCAGAACTGGATTAGTATGGGAATCCGTTTCTACCGACGAAATAGTTTCGGATCGACGACGTTGCGATCTCGTTTCCATATTAGGCTTTGGTTTGTCGATCTGTGTGGCTTGACCCTAATAGGAATGTTCCAATATTGTAGCAGCGCAAAAAAAAACATAAAAATAATATGATAGTAAAATTATATAATACTAGATTTTGCCCGCAGACTACAGTTTAGTGCGGTACATGTTATCCAGGGTTTAAACTATCTCCATGCCTCATCAACATCGGTTCAGCCGTTTTAAAAAGGTAACAAACAGACACAAAGTTCCTTTCGCTTTTATAATATCATCTAATTTATTGCTCTGTAGGCATGTGGGCAGTGGGCACACATATTGCTTAAGTGTATTTATGTAACGTATTAATCAAATGCCACATAAGGGTAACCGGTAAAAAATAAATGATTAGCGGTAATTTACCTCTTTGAGTTTACACTAGAGAGGTAAATTACCGCTAATAATGGATTTAACTTTCTGCCTTACTGAACCCATCTGAGATGTTAAATGTAACATGCGATGTATGGGAGCGAAAAACGAACTTACTGCTCCAAGGCAACCTCACCTGCACCCGGCCGGTCGCACTCCGCATCAAGTACAAATATTATACCTACACCTCGACGCCGCAACATTGGGGATAATTCAGTAGGGTGTCAAGCGTGCGCTCGATGAGACGCGCACCGTGTGCTTAGCCATAAAGTACCTTCTTTCAATACTTACATACCGACATTTTATTACGTAGGTAGCCATTTCTTTTTCACTCATTATTAAGCATGGAATTCAAACAGGCACCTTTATTCATCAAAGTGCAATACCTATTATGATATAATCAACCAACGACATAATTTAATTCGCACCTAGGTATCTCACTAAACTTATCGGCGTTCTGAAAACGGAATAGAAAAAATGAGGTAGTAGGTCTATTCTGTAAGAACCAACGTCATTACATGTAATACAACTATCAAAATGTATAGAAATAACCTACTCGTAGTACTTGTTTATTCTGTTACATATCTAAATACTAAGTCATATCATATCACAGAATAATTAATAGTACAATATCTACTCATATCTTAATCAACCCCTACCGAGCGAAAAAATGACAGAGCGATTTTGAAACGCTTAGAGCAATGGAATCTCTCGCGCGTAGTGATACGATACATTCTAGCCTGCATGCAATGGGTGAGCGCCTTCTAGGTAAATATAATTGAACGCTCGCAGCGCTGTGCGAGTTAAATTGCACTTTATTGCGTTGTAGCGAGAGTTGCTATGTATTTAAATGATTTCACTCAGATATCCTTCTGTACTTGTTCCATTATTTATTGTGTGCCCGGGCTAACGTAGGCCACCCACATCAGCGAAAAGCGGCTGGCAGAAACTGGATGTGCAGAGCTGAAGACCGAGCTCAGTGGCATGCATTAGGAGCCCTGCGCCCAGCAGTGGACAAGTATATGCTGGAAATGTGTTACTTCCTTTGAAAATTCGTACTCTAAGTCCATTCGTTTTCGTTTACTGTCCGTAGGCTTTTGACATAAGCGCAAAAGAATGGACTTAGAGTGCGAATATAGGTAACGAGACGTTGGAAAACGACTCGTTTCATTTTTATAGGAATGGGGGGTAAGTGTAGGTGCATACGTGCCGTGTGGATTCATCCGGCGCCGGGCCTGCGCCGGATAATGGACGTAGTGTTGTATTAGCTACTTAGCTAGTACGTATAGTTTCACACGTGCCGGTTAAATTCATCCGGCGCCGGGCAGAGCGATGGCGACCGGATTAACGCCGCACAGTGGTAAAACCCCGAACTGATACAAGTAGAAAATCATGAGATATCCAGATTTATGAGGGCTTACTTGCTTTTCATACAAATAAAAATATGATAAACTATAAGCCCAATCCCAAAAGTGGTTATGGCAACATTTGTTGTATTACAGTGGAAGAAAGTGGTTATGGCAACATTTGTTGTATTACAGTGGAAGAAAATGGTTATGGCAACATTTGTTGTATTACAGTGGAAGAAAGTGGTTATGGCAACATTTGTTGTATTACAGTGGAAGAAAGTGGTTATGGCAACATTTGTTGTATTACAGTGGAAGAAAGCAGTGGGATAATTTTTTTTTTGAAATCATTACTTTTTTTTAAGTTCATAGTTTTTTCTGAGCGGTCGGAATAAGTATTTTTTTCTTCCAAGTTTTATACGATTTGAAATCGGTTTATTATTTTTATATCCGTTTTTATTTGTAACTAGCGTTACAACCCGCGACTTCGTCCGCGTTACTGTTTATCGCGAAAAAAACATCCTTTGTTTTTCTAAGATATTAAAAACAAATGCAAAAGTAGGTATAGCACCAACGCTCTTGATGTTTATTGATTGACTTGTCATTTCGTTTCCATGGCAACCGTACCTTACAGCGAGTAATCACTATTTTCCAGTTTTCCCGTGAAAGCTAACAATTTTCCGAAATAAAAAGTATCTCCTATGTTTTATTCTAGGGTCTAAGCCATCTCCATTCCAAATTTCATCAAAATCCGTCCAGCCGTTATTGCGTGAAAGCTCCCCAAACAAACAAACAGACAACGTTTCACTTTTATCTATTGGAACATGGATTTAGATAGCAGCGGACATTATGGAAGTTACAATTGACACATCTCACGCGCCCGATAATCACCCGTCAGCCCCGCCGCGCGAAGAATTTACATGTGCATGTGAACGCGGCAGCTTGCGCGCACAAGGCGCATTTATATTTATGATAAATCAGTAAATTACAATTTTGTAGAAGATAATTAAAAATAAAATTGGTATAGAGGACTTAAAATAAGATATTAAACAAAAATATATAATTTTTCAAATGGTGTCTGTGTGTTTGTTCGCGCATCACGTAAAAAGTACTGGACCGATTGCGATGCCGTTTTCACTGTTGAATAGCTTAGGGTTTGGCTTAAAAACTGTTGTACTTAGTGTCTCAATCCGATGAGTAGAAGTCCAGCAATCGATAAATTACCAAGCGGCCACAGCTTGTTTGTTTAGTTGTCGTATGAGGTAGTGCTAGCCTCTGGTGTCTGACACCAGACGTCAAATAAAAAATAAATAAAAAAAGAAGTGCTTGTCAGGGACCCGAGGGCCTCTGACATGGCTTAACGACTGCTATTAATCAATAACAGCCGGGACCGACAGAATAATATAAAGAGAAAATATGTTTTTTTTAATGGATAAACTCAAAAAATAACGAACCGATTTTAAAAATTACAGTTACGTTATCAGAGAGTACTAAAGGGCTGTTTCTGATTTATCAAAAAAATAGAGAACTCTACAAAAATTTAAAATATGTAACCTCCAAGGTATCAAAGATGTAAAATGTCATATCATTTTTTTTAAATGTTCTTTGTCTTCCAATAAAATAAATAAATACGTGTATAAAAATTTCGATTACTCGCTGTAAGGAACGGAATGACATGTCGTCGTGGAAACGAAATAATAACAAGTCGAAAAGCAAAAAGTTGAACCCCTAGATTAACAAACTTAATAGTTTGTTAATCTAGGGTGATTACAAAAAGTTGTCCAACTAAATAGTTTGTTAATCAAGGGTGAATACAAAAAGTTGTCCAACAAAATAGTTTGTTAATCAAGGGTGATTACAAAAAGTTGTCCAACTAAATAGTTTGTTAATCAAGGCTGATTACAAAAAGTTGTCCAACTAAATAGTTTGTTAATCAAGGGTGATTACAAAAAGTTATCCAACTAAATAGTTTGTTAATCAAGGCTGATTACAAAAAGTTGTCCAACTAAATAGTTTGTTAATCAAGGCTGATTACAAAAAGTTGTCCAACTAAATAGTTTGTTAATCTAGGGTGATTACAAAAAGTTGTCCAACTAAATAGTTTGTTAATCAAGGGTGATTACAAAAAGTTGTCACAAAAAGGTGATTATGTAAATGTGAGCTCTTCTTTCAATAATTAGAAGTGGATTAGAAGTTACGACTAATAATAGTTAAGAGTAATGTTATTAGTACTTTCTCTTTCTGTTTTTTTTATTTTTTACTTTTTTATTGTAATGTAACTTAAGAATTGTACTAAAAGCTAAAAAATATAATAAAATCGTGGGGCGAGTCAAATTTCTACTACTCAGGTTACGCTGCGCCCCACCATTTTATTATATTTTTTTATCTTTTAGTACATTATCTGTATCATTCTTAAGTTTCTTTACAATAGAAACGTAAAAAACCTTTTTTTTTTTGAATTGACGATACGGGCAGGTCGCTCGCCTGATGGTAAGCGTCACGCCTGCACATAACAGTTGCAGTGCCACCCAGAACTGCGCGTTGCAAAGTCTTGCGCGTCACTGCACTGCGCTCGTCACCCGCCGACATTGGTTGTTAAGTCTCATTGCCCAGTAATTTCGCTGGAAACATTGCCCTTCAAACCGAAACACAGAAATATTTGCACACTACTGCTTGGCGGTTGTATATCTAGTTTTTTATTTAGTTATTTCTAAGTGTACTGTATTCTATTAGTTTAGTTTAGACCTTTTATTTGATAAGTAACCATATTGAGGGCGGTTGAAAAAAAATGTAATCCGGTTTTTGTGACGGCGGCCATCCTAGATTTAGAATGATACTGAAAATATACTTTGTATTGTAAAGGTTTGCACCAAATTTCAGATCGGTCCACAGGAAAGGGTTAAATTTTTTTTTTTTTTTTTACTTTAATTTCATATTAACATCACCCAAAAAACAAGCATGTCAAGCTAAATAAACCCGTTTTTAAAAGACTAGTTAGTTACCTTGATATCCGGAGAGGGTGCAATCTTCCTGAACTGCGGCACCTGCGCAGACTTCCCCGACGAGCCCGTACTGTAGGAGCGGCTGCGCAGCGACGGGTCCACTTCGATGGGGATGGGGTCGAACTCGTTCGCTATATTGGGAGGGAGAACTATTGAACATATTACAAATAAAACAATAGCTTCAAAGGCCTCAAAAGCTTCAAAAGTTTCAAAAGCTTCAAAAGTTTCAAGAGCTTCAAAAGTTTCAAATGCTAACCTAACCTTAGGATTTTCAAATTTGAGTCACGATGAGAGCGATGGTAGACTAGCGGTATACATATACTTATAATAAAGCAGAGAGTACCAAAATGCCAATGAAGATTATTAAAAATACATTGATCTAGAAATACATTGTACTCGAAATAAGCTACTGAACAAGAACGTTTTTTTTAAATCGTGTCTGTCTGTCAGTTTGATCGCGCATCACGTAAAAACTACTAGACCGTTTCCACTGTTGGATAGCTTAGGTTCTGACATACGAGTAAACACTGGTCTACTTGGTACGTCAATTCGATGGGTAGAAGCCGAGCTGACGGCTGACGAAATTTGGTCTTTGTACTATATGGGTACTTTTGGTCCTGGAATCCATACCAATATATAAAAGTGAAACGTTGTCTGTTTGTTTGGGGAGCTTTCACGCGATAACGGCTGGACGGATTTTGATGAAATTTGGAATGGAGATAGCTTATACCCTGGAATAAAACATAGGACTTTTTATCCCAGAAAATTGTAAGTTTCCACGGGAAAACTGGGAAATATTGATTACTCGCAAGGAACGGTTTCCATGGAAACGAAATAACAAGTCAATCAATAAACATCAAGAGCGTTGGTGCTATACCTACTTTTGCATTTGTTTTTAATATCTTAGAAAAACAAAGGATGTTTTTTTCGCGATAAACGTTAGGCCACGTGGACGAAGTCGCGGGCGGGAAATTAACATATATTTAACCCGGAGAAATGACCACGAGGGCAAAGCCGCGGCAGAAGCTAGTTAGAATATAAAATGAAAGGCCTTCTAACCTTTGTAGCACGCCTACAAAGCCGCCATTTAAAAAAATCTGAACGCGGCTACTGAACAAACCTTAATAAATCTGAACGCGGCTACTGACCAAACCTTAATAAATCCGTCTCAGCAATCTCAGCGCATAATGTTCTTTTCTAGAAATGTCCAATCTCAAGATGTCCTTTTCTAAAAATTATGCTTTCCCAAAATGTCCTCAAAATTGCCTTCTTAAATTGCCTTCCTAACGGCATTGCCTCAGCTCGGGAAAAGCATGCGGAGCGACGTCAATTCGCCGTTTTAAAAATATTTTAATAATTTCTTTATTTACTCGGTTGCTGATTTATATAAAAAATACATGAACTAAGGATTATTTTTTTTTGTTCAGTAGTAAAAAGGCAAACATTTTGAGAAAAGGTCATTTTAAGAAAGGACCTTTTGAGAAAGGGGCTTTTTGAGGAAAGGATATTATGAGCTGAGGCAAATAAATCGATAGAGGACTTTAATATTAAATATTTATTTTTATTCATATTTATCGTTTTGTATTTATAGAACTATATACTTAAGCTATATAATATATATATATATATATATATATAGGTCTTATGAACTTGTATATTGTATTGTATTCATTTTTCGCACGCTTTTTTACGTCACCCGCGTGGTTTATATGAAAACCAGCGTCTAGTGTGTTGCACTGGGCATGTGTGCTGATTATAAGCCCCATTCAACACACTCTTAAGCACATTTTATGTATGTTTCTTCTTCTTTCTTCTAATACAAACAAAAAATGTTAAAAAATTATAACGAAGAGTCGCTTTTTTGTGATTTGAGCTCCAATATCTCAGCGACGCGAATTCTTAGGATAAGTGTTTTTTTTATATTGTATATTTGCTGTTGGTCTATAACTGACCTCTACAACCTCTACAGCGGTGGGGCGGGCGCGGAAAGCGCTCCATCGCAATGCATGACGCAGAAGCCGCACGCCAAAGTTAAGTTTATCGAACTAATAAGGTTAGATCAGTCAATGGCCGCGAATAAGCAACGATTTTTTCAAAATGGCGTTTGTAGGTATAGCTTATAGGTATGTCGACTCCATTGTAAAATGTAAGGTCCCCTTTCTAGCTGCATACTTACCGGGTCCAAAATCAGCGACGTGCGCGGCTAAATTGGCAACACTGACGCCGAGCGCGCTCGCCGCCGCGTCTAGCGATATCTCGCCGCGTTGTAAACGCTCGAGGACTTCCGACGGGCCTTTCACTTGCCAGAAATCACGGACGGCTCTGTGAAATTAATGAAGGAGTTAAGAGGATAGTCGCTCCACGTAATCTTCGGAAAGTAGGTAAATGTATTGCTATCTCACCTCCTCCCCTATTCCCTATACGAGCGACAGAGAGAGTTGTTCGTCGTGAGTTTAAGTAGTACAGTTTTGATAGAATTAGTGTATTCGTGGAAGTACATTCCACCCCCTAATTGTGGTGAAATCTTTAGTTATGTCTATCGCTTGAATAGAATATATCTACGCTTATACGTTTCATTTAGAAATAAGTTGAAATAAAAATATTTAGATTAAAAACAAAGCTTTTATGCAGTAGCCATGTCAAGTTACGAGAAACAAACGTGTTCCAAATTTCAGACTGATAGCTTCGGTGGAAGTGGGTGAAATATTATAAAAGCTTTTAATTTTTTAATAGAGCTATTTCAATTTGTACTATTGTGAGAAGTCATCATTTTCCATCAACATTAGAACCGCATTCATTGTTTATCACTGAGCACTGTCCACACTATTTTTCCATACCTCCAAAGTCAAAGATTTTATTATAAATAGGCAAAATAATATCACTTTTACAAGTCAAAATTACTCCATTCTCATTAAATAATTCTATTTCCCTCGTTTTCTCTGTCATTCATACATTTGATTCATTCCATGGATACTTCTGGTAGAGTGAGGACGTACTGATAACCTACGTCATAACTTACCTACCTATTCTAAATTGTTTATAATTTATAATAATAGCTATATTGCATTAAAATGAAGTAATTCAAGTTGTAAATACTATAATAACTGTTATATAATGAAAATAAACGCACAGAATTGACCATCACCGGTTCCAGTTTTATTATTGACATTCAGCTCTTCAAGAAATATTCCTTTCCACAATTTTGACCGTTTACCGACTCATGTCCAGTTGTTACCTGTTTCTTGTCCGCTGCGAGTCGTCCCCTTGAGCTGGTGGCCACACCCTCGGGGGAGCTCCGGCGATACTATGACAAATTGAAAATGTTTTCAGCGCAAAAATCCGCCAGTTATGCTTATAACTTTGAAGTTATTGTTTTTTTTTTTTAATTTTCTCCTCTCCTAACCGACGTCGCTGGTGACAAGAGGGCTAGCTCATTTCTCGTGAATATCTATTGCTATTCAACGCGGACATGCAGCTAGCGTTCTTGGCACCATGCCACATGAACAGCAATTATATATCATTTGTTAGTTTAAGTGTAGATTTATTTATTTTGGTTTAGGATTTTTGTTATTTTATATTTCTAATGTACAATTGTTTATGTTGAATAAAATCTAACACTATTCAAAAACATATTGATATCGGATATTATTTAGATAAGAGTTTTTTTCTTTTTGTGTGGGCGCTATAGACTCTGTTTTTAAGGTTCAGTCACACTAAGGTGCTCACGGTCGCGGTGGCGATCCAAACTCATAAGAAAACCCGGTGATCGACCGAAACTAGTAGCGCGAGCAGTGTTGAGATGAGACACGCTAGGCATCAAAATAGTTCACTTCCTGCAGCGCCGAGGTGCAACTCGGGTGACATTGCTTCACCACCACCGCTCTGCTTCACCTTGTTCTAAAGGCCAATGGACATATTTTTTTCTACCTATCTATATCTATCTTCTTCTTCTTCTATAGTGTATAAAAATCAATTGCTGTGCGTTAATCTTGCAAAACCTCGAAAATGGCTTGACCGTTTTTTTTGTTTTTTTTTTTGTATCAATACAGGATCAGGAAACAAATATTAGGAAAAAATATTTTATTTTCTCCTTGTTCCTGAGATATTTAGTTATGACTTGTAAAAAAGCTATTATTTTGACTATAAATACTGTGACTTTCAGGTTACGATATTGGTCCTTCGAGCTGAATACTTGCTGTCTCATTCCGCCTTCATTCAGGTGCATCTTGCTGTCTTACTTGTATTCAGTCACTCACTCTACCTTCAGCTGCATAGTTGTCTCACTCTCTCCATGCATACTTATTGTCTCTCTCACTCTACCTTCAGCTGTATACTTGTCTCACTCTCTCCATGCATACTTGTTGTCTCTCTCACTCTACCTTCAGCTGCATACATTGTCTCACTCACCTATAAGGCCTGTTGATACACCCGTACACGTCTCGGTACCGCCCGTACAGGGTTCCATAGCTGACGCCGAGGATTTCCGCCGCTTGCTTCATTTCCAACTCTTTCAGTCTTACTGCCTCCATTACCTGTCAACAATATAATTTTTTTTTAAGTCTAAATTTGCCTGCTGTTAATCCTTGTTTAGAGTGTTGACCGTATTCGACCACAGTCACAATAATAAATAGTCTGAAGGTCTGTCAGAATCGGCATTAGCCTGTGACACTGGACCTATGTCTGACAGAGTTGGCATTGGTCTGTCAAGACGCGGCATTAGTCTGTGATACTAGACCTGGGTCTGTCAGACTCGGCATTGGCCTGTGAGACTGGACCTATGTCTGTTAGAGTCGGCATTGGTCTGCCAGACGCAGCATTGGTCTGTGAGACTAGACCTGGGTCTGTCAGACTCGGCAATGGCCTGTGAGACTGGAACTATGTCTGTCAGAGTCGGCATTGGTCTGTCAGACTAGGCTTTGGCCTGTGAGACTAGACCTATGTCTGTTAGTCGGCATTGGTCTGTGATACTAGACCTGGTCTGTCAGACTCGGCATTGGCCTGTGAGACTGGACCTATGTCTGTCAGAGAAGGCAGTGGTCTGTCAGACGCGGCATTGGTCTGTGAGATTAGACCTGGGTCTGTCAGACTCGGCATTGGTCTGTTTCACTAGACCTATGTCTGTCAGAGTCGGCATTGGTCTGAGAGACTAGGCCTGGGTCTGTCAAACTCGGCATTGAACTGTGAGACTGACCTATATCTGTCTGAGTCAGCATTGGTATGTAAGACTCGGCATTGAACTATGAGGCTGGCCCTAGGTCTGTCAGACTTCGTCTGTGGGAATCGATATGGGCCTGTGAGACCGGCTGAAACATTGAACGTCCTTACCCGTTTGACATAGTTCTCCTCCCAGAATTGTGGCCGCCGCCCGTGCTGTAGATAGTCGCTCAGCTTCACCACATCCGTGAACCGAGGGTCCGTGGGACCCGACTTTGGGCCTATTGTTGCTGTAACAACAAAATAAATAGTTAATACATAATTATATAGCGTTTAATAACGATTAAATAGAACTATGGTAACTGTTGCTAACTGTCGTTGAGCCACGTCAGTGCCCCTAGGGTGGCCTACCAAACTCTAAAGGGTGGTGGAAGTGGGGGGGATGTGGCCCGCTGCCGTTACATTATCTAACGCTGACTCACGTTTGCTGCTGAGTTGTGACAGTAAGTCGTGCTTGGGTGGCGGCTCCGCGGGCGCGATGGGTATAGACACCGTGGTGGCGCCTGCGTTCTGCACGGGGGTGGTCGAGGTGGGGGTGTGGTGGGGCCCGCCGCTGTCATTTGACTCCTCATCTGTAACAAATTGACAGACATTCTATGTTGAAATAGATCTAGAAGACAGTCCTTGTCGATTTTTAGTCGAGCACGCGCTCGCTTGCTGTAACGACCTGTGCCTTAATTCCCTATTACTGACGCCTGATGACCATTCAGACACGTAACGCGTCGCGTTACGATATCTTCGTGGAATTGTCGTTTTGAGCACGTTTTGACGTCACACGTTTTCTGCAAGGGATTTCGTGTGGCACAGCGAATAAGCACCCTGTACTTACTATCACTAGCAGGAGTAAAGCGATAATCATTCTTAATCATTTTCACGAACCACATCCTGCAATATCGAGCATAAAAAAAAACTTTTGAACGAGCGAAGTGTTAATGACAGTTTCTTATCCCAGCTATTATAGCTTCGAGCATAGAAAATGCAATTTAATTTCCGACTATAGCCCGAGCGAAGCGAGCTTTGCATTTTTTTTACTTATCCCGCTAATAAAGCCTCGAGCATAGAAAATGCAATTTAATTTCCGACTATAGCCCGAGCGAGGCGAGGTTTGCAATTATTTTTTTCAAACTTTTCCTAATATCCTATAAAATATGCAAGCCTCTTGCCTTGGTCACGACTTGGTCTTGCGTTTTTCCCTACTACGGCGAAGCAAGCGAAGGGTAATGAGTTTAACTGTCTATATATATAATATATATATGTGGATGTTCGAACATAGCGTCGCCCCTATTGGTCCGAATTTAATAAGCTATGTTTCAATCGATTCGTCTACCTGTGGACGAATGTGTTTTTGGAGTTACTGGGCTATTTTTTTAATATAGGATTATTAAAAGGGTTGCCATAAACAAAATCTGTATTTTAGGAAGGTAAATGAACCTAAAAATATAAAAAAATAAAAAAAAAATTTTTTTTTACTTTTTTAATTTTTTGCAAAATTTGCAAAAGTAACCTCAAATATCCCGTACGGGCTACCGATAGCCGACAGGTTGTACATATAGTGTCATAGGCCATTTTTACCCGCCTTCAGCCAAGCAAAGTAAGGGTCATGTGTTCAAACCAAAAACTTGGTCCGAGTTTGATAGCTTGTTGATTAATGCTGTTGACTGTACCTATGCTGTTATCGCCGAAAATAAATAAATTTCATACAATTGCACGACATGAGCGAAGCGAGCATTATTGAAAAATGATTTTATTTTACCTCCGCTGTTATCTCCGTCGACCTGCAGCCGCGTGTGCAGGAAGGAGCCGATGTCGGCGGGCGCGTCCGCCCACTCATCGTCGGATATCTCCCGCGACGACTCCGTGCCTTCTAAGCCCCAGCCGACCACGCGCTCCGCTGATATGTCCTGTTTGAAAAAGTCGATACTATATCGCACAGTTTAATGTTTACTTTGCTAACAGAATACAATATTGTACAGCCAATTGAAAAAAACGTTTTATTGTGTAAGGTACAAGCGTTTGCTTCAAACATAAGAATATGTACTCGTATATCAACAGCCAGCAGGTTAAGGTGCATCGTTTCGCTCGGCGCACCAAACATATTCTTGCGTTTTATGTAAATTACCGCTCTATTACTCATCGTGGGTTCATGAAAACTTATTTAGCGGGAATAAATAGGTTGTATCAAGAATTTACACCAACCAAAAAAACAAGGTGAAAGCTAGTACTCGTATAAGTAAAGGAGGATGCCAGCATTCGGCTTCCAAGACTTTTAAATGTTAAATGCCGCGGACACGAAATCTATCCACATTATTGAGTATATAAAATAATTTAATTCATTCTTATTAAAACAATAACATTCTGGAACTGTTATTAAAATAAAAACAGTTAATGTGAATAGAAATGACCGGAAACTAAAACCAATAATGATAGCTGTAAAAATTAAAAAAAAAAAAAAAAAATGCTGCGAACACGAAATCTATCCACATTATTGACCATATAAAATAATTTAATTAAAATTTAATTAATTCTTATTAAAACAATAACTTTCGGAAACGGTTATTAAAAAAATATAGGAATTAATATGGATAGAAATGACCGGAAGTTGCTGTGAATTGATACTAATGACGAATCATAGCGTTCATTATAACTCGTAATTAGTGCAAATAAACTATTAATAAATCGATAAACAAAATGAATTAAAAATAGCTACTGGCCATCTTAGTTTATTCTAATAGAAATCATTTCAGTATATTATTTTATGATATTAGAAATAAACAATAATAAACGCATACGTATTTTTTTTATTCTGATGATACGTTAATTCATTGTTTGTTGTATAAACGTTTCAGTGGTATAGGTACCAAGCTAGGTGCCTATTACTATAGCAGGTACGAGTATAGGTAGGTTATAATACTTTATAAGTGATATTAAACATGATCGTAAAGTGTAGGTACCTACATAATATATCAGTTTAATATTAGATTTCAATAATTATCTTGGCTATATTATTCTCTTGACCATAAACCGTGTCATAATCTAACGAAAGTCAAATAACCACAAAAGTTAACTTTATTTCCTCATAACTTATTTTTGAAAAGTTCCCAGGAAAAACTAATAACACACAAAAGCTTTAAACATAATGCTTTAAAAATAAAAATACTGTTCAGTTGTGTCCGCGATAATTTTACATCGAGCCTAAGTCACTTTGGAGATCTGGCATAGTCCTTTGTCAATAAACCAAAAACCAAGATGAAAATCAGCTTATTGACATTCGTAGCTTATCTACGTGATCATTTTAACCGGACTTTCTTGACACAACCTATTTATTACCGCAAAATTTGGTTTCAATAAATCCACGATGAGTAATTAAGCTGTAATTGAAACAAGAAAATTTAAATATGGCGCGCTGAGCGAAACGTTGCACATTAAGGTACAAACAGGCTACAGCGGTTGCGGTGGCGAATCGTACTAATTGAAAAACGTTAATAGTAGTGGACAACGCATTATTGCTTAGGTAGGTTTGTTTTGAAGAGATAGATCGCCAATTGTACTGTTATATTTATAATTTTTAACCCCCGAACAAAGAGATGGGTGTTATAAGTTTAGGGTGTGCACACACACCCTAAACTTATAACACCCATATCTGCGGCGGTTCGGCGGTTAAAAACCTCGCTTTCTCACCTCCTTCCTCCCCCGTCCCCAGAGAGATTTGTATTTTCCAAATGAATGAACCAATTTAGATGCGGTTTTTTCATGTTTCAAAGCTGAGGTAAACGAGATGGTTGGGGATAACGGCGGTGGTGATCGTAGCTCCCAAATGGATGGAACGATTTTTATGTTTGAAAACTGATGTGATCGAGATGCTTCTTAGCTATAATGGGGGGGTGGAGACTTGGGGGTTATATTTTTTTTTATTTGTGCTTGTGTGTGTATTATTGTATGGTGTGCATAAGAGTGTATTATTTGTATTATATTATATTATATTATATTATATTATATTATATTGTATTGTATTGTATTGTATTGTATTGTATTGTATTGTATTGTATTGTATTGTATTGTATTGTATTGTATTGTATTGTATTGTATTGTATTGTATTGTATTGTATTGTATTGTATTGTATTGTATTGTATTGTATTGTATTGTATTGTATTATATTATATTATATTATATTATATTATATTATATTATATTATATTATATTATATTATATTATATTATATTATATTATATTATATTATATTGTATTATAGTATATTATATTATATTATATTATATTATATTATATTATATTATATTATATTATATTATATTATATTATATTATATTATATTTTATTATATTACATTACATTACATTACATTATATTACATTATATTATATTATATTATTTTGAACTATCCAGTTTTCACGTTTAGCTCCAGATAGACGCAAACAATCATGTACCAAAACTTACTAAAATAACTGATAAGTACCTACATTTAATTTGAAGATGCCTTTAATCGTTTTTGGGCTATTTTGGAATATAGAATGATTAAAAGGTTTGCCATACACAAAATCTGTATTTGAGGAAGGTATATGTAACATATTTTTTTTTTAATTTGCTTTCTTTCCAAAAATAGTCGCTTTACAGCCTGTACGGGCCAACGTGTGTACATGAGTAATAACCCGAACCATTTCGGTTTAAAACACAAATTTAGTACTTACCAAATTGCCGTGCCTCCAATCATCCCGTTCTCTGTAATAAAAACAATGATTTTATTACTGGCTAGCTGCGCCCCGCGGCTTTGCCCGCGCGCATTTATTTTTTTGACCATATACCCACGTGGGCGTCTTCAGAAGTCCCTACTCTTTCACTAAAAGCTCAGGATTTTTGGTCAAATTTCATTCAAAAGCTTCAAATCCATCAAAATCTAAAGAGATTAGAAAAGAAAAGACAAACATACACACATTCATTTTTATATATATATATATATATATATATATAGATAGATTGAACAATTCTTTTTTAAGGACAATAATAAAGCCTGCTACACACACATCGATTTATCGTAGCGATTTATCTGTACAAACAGATCTGCGCAGAATTATAGATCGTGTGTATGACAATTCGTTGCAGATAGTCGTTCATCGGTGGCAGTTGCAATTTCTATTAGATAAATCGTTGTCGATTGCGTATGCACAGTTTTATCGTCGCATGTGGATGGCGGCCGCTCAGTTCGGCAGTTCGTCACGGAGCTCGCTTGTGTGTTCACGCTCGATTCGCTGTCATAAGAGAAAGAGTTTATAGAAGGATACAGAAGCGAAACTTGTCTTTGGAAGACAAAATCAAAGGAGTACCATGATCGCAACAAAACAAATGTTTCAGGAATGATTTGACTAAGAGCTTGCGGTGATATTATTGTAGAAAACTTCATACATCCGTAGGAACGACCTGTAACTAAAAATCCCAGTGTAGCAGATAATCTGTCATGAGGACTCATTGCTTCTCTCATTACACTGTCCTGTTTCATATAAGTGTTTTTTATATTTTCTGTCTCCTAATAATGCATGAAACTACATAAGTATATTTTCCCTTTACTAACATAATGCATGAAACTACATAAGTATATTTTCTCTTTCCTAATATAATGCATGAAACTAGATAAGTATATTTTCTCTTTCCTAACATAATGCATGAAACTACATAAGTATATTTTCCCTTTCCTAAAATAATGCATGAAACTAGATAAGTATATTTTCTCTTTCCTAACATAATGCATGAAACTACATAAGTATATTTTCTCTTTCCTAACATAATGCATGAAACTAGATAAGTATATTTTCTCTTTCCTAACATAATGCATGAAACTAGATAAGTATATTTTCTCTTTCCTAACATAATGCATGAAACTAGATAAGTATATTTTCTCTTTCCTAACATAATGCATGAAACTAGATAAGTATATTTTCTCTTTCCTAACATAATGCATGAAACTAGATAAGTATATTTTCCCTTTCCTAACATAATGCATGAAACTAGATAAGTATATTTTCTCTTTCCTAATATAATGCATGAAACAACATAAGTATATTTTCCCTTTCCTAATATAATGCATGAAACAACATAAATATATTTTCCCTTTCCTAACATAATGCATGAAACTACATAAGTATATTTTCTCTTTCCTAATATAATGCATGAAACAACATAAGTATATTTTCCCTTTCCTAACATAATGCATGAAACTAGATAAGTATATTTTCTCTTTCCTAATATAATGCATGAAACAACATAAGTATATTTTCCCTTTCCTAATATAATGCATGAAACAACATAAATATATTTTCCCTTTCCTAACATAATGCATGAAACTACATAAGTATATTTTCTCTTTCCTAATATAATGCATGAAACAACATAAGTATATTTTCCCTTTCCTAACATAATGCATGAAACTAGATAAGTATATTTTCTCTTTCCTAATATAATGCATGAAACTAGATAAGTATATTTTCTCTTTCCTAACATAATGCATGAAACTAGATAAGTATATTTTCTCTTTCCTAATATAATGCATGAAACAACATAAGTATATTTTCCCTTTCCTAACATAATGCATGAAACTAGATAAGTATATTTTCTCTTTCCTAATATAATGCATGAAACAACATAAGTATATTTTCCCTTTCCTAATATAATGCATGAAACAACATAAATATATTTTCCCTTTCCTAACATAATGCATGAAACTACATAAGTATATTTTCTCTTTCCTAATATAATGCATGAAACAACATAAGTATATTTTCCCTTTCCTAACATAATGCATGAAACTAGATAAGTATATTTTCTCTTTCCTAATATAATGCATGAAACTAGATAAGTATATTTTCTCTTTCCTAACATAATGCATGAAACTAGATAAGTATATTTTCTCTTTCCTAATATAATGCATGAAACAACATAAGTATATTTTCCCTTTCCTAATATAATGCATGAAACAACATAAATATATTTTCCCTTTCCTAACATAATGCATGAAACTACATAAGTATATTTTCTCTTTCCTAATATAATGCATGAAACAACATAAGTATATTTTCCCTTTCCTAACATAATGCATGAAACTAGATAAGTATATTTTCTCTTTCCTAATATAATGCATGAAACTAGATAAGTATATTTTCCCTTTCCTAACATAATGCATGAAACTAGATAAGTATATTTTCCCTTTCCTAACATAATGCATGAAACTAGATAAGTATATTTTCTCTTTCCTAACATAATGCATGAAATTAGATAAGTATATTTTCATGAAGTAGTAGCAACATTAGAAAAAGAAAATCATACAACTTTATGTTCGCTATAAGCAGTAGAGCCAAATTCAAGATATTTATTTCTTAATAAATTGCGTATCTTGCAATACATATTTTACAAATAAAAAAAAAACATTTTCTTTAAATTTGAGCCCGTAGTTTCTTTCAGTATTTTCCCCTACTATATAGATTAGGATTTCTCCATACTGGCTAAAAAAAAACCTGTATTCTTATCAGGGTGATCATGAGTTGCCTATCTCTATACAATATCCTCCCTCTACTTGTACCGTAGCCGGGTAATATGGGAACTACGTACGATTTGTTTGCTCCTAGAGATTCGTCGTCCGTATTGTCTGCGCCGCTCGCTAGCCTCTGTCGTTTTGGACTGGGACTGCGATCCCTGTGAACATAAACAAAACTATTGTGAGTTTCGAGACGAACAGGGCCCCAAGTCTGTTAGCCATAGACAAAGTCTCACCACTGCGATTGGACTGTCTATAGTGTCAAATTTGGTAGTCTGCTAAATTAAGTCAAGAGTGTTGGAGTTATGGAGAGCCGCGTCAAAGTAGCGGCGAGACGCATCCTTCATGAATTTAAAGGCAGGCTCCAAGTTTACATGTTCCCCTCCCCCCTCCCCTGCCACCTCCCCTACGCTCTGCCACCTGCTACCCGCAATAAGCACTGAAGTGCCTGCGTAACAAGCTTGAATATCGCGAGCGCAAAAGTTATTTATTTTATTGGCAGGCTAATAATTAAGTTAGGTAAATTTTGTCTAAGCATTAGATTATAAACTATATTTTCTTGCTGTGAGATTTATTTTAGAGATAAAACTTAAGCCGTTGAGAAGAAAAATATAAATATTACTGAAAATAAGGTAATTTTTGATAAGAAAATGTTTCGAATGAAATTCTGTTAATCATGTTTTTCTCTTGATCACGGAGAGATAAAGATCTCAAAAACATATATGTTAAGTTTCACTTTTGTCAGGTTTGTGGTTGATCCAGCATATTTATAGAAAAAAACCCATAAAAAGCAGAGCCTGGTCTTAAAGGATCGAGGGAAGCTCGAGATAACAAGCAGGTTCATCTTAAAAACGTACACGTGCGAGTTGAACTCGCGTGCAGAGGGTTCCATACGATGAATGGTATCTCACAACATTGTAAGTGTAAGTAAAGAAATATCCATATGCATGACATTCCTAGTCATAACAAATTGCAACGCCATCTAGAACTTCGCATTGCATTGCAATATTTTGGCCACCTCAACTCGCCCTGTATAGAAATATGCTAAGGAAATAAACTTACGAATCTGAGTTTTCCCGCTTTGGTGTGATGTTGATCTTCTCCTTTGTCGGCAGTTTTATTAATGGCGGAGGACCTCCTTTAACAAAGAGAAACAGAAAAAACGTTATTGATATAAACAAAAAATAACGCATTTGTATCTATCCAAACAATTGTTCGAACCGAATTCACTTCGTAAGATTCATCTTTCTCTGTATTTCTTTACTTAACATTAAGGTTATAGTAGAGGTTCGTGCCATTAAGGCGCTATTCGTGGGCGCTATGGGCTCCAAATTTTTGTCCTGCTCGTTATGGCGCAGAGTAAGCAGGAAAGGTGATGCATCTCGGCAGCCAATAAAATTTAACTTTTTTTTTAATAATCAATCGATTTTTCAAAAAACTAATTCCACAGAAGTATTTGAATGTTTGTTGGGATTGCACACATTTGGTTTTTGTAAAAAATATCTTTGATAGAAACTGAATGAGGTTGATCCATCGACGGGACCGTCAAAACGGGTGTTTTTTAACCGACTTCAAAAAGGAGGAGGTTCTCAATTCGACCCGTATGTTTTTTAGGAAACTACGTTTTTTTTTATGTACATGATCATCGGGTGGCGCAATAGCTAACATTGTGCAGTACTGAGCGCATACATGCGCGTGCGCGCGTGGCAAGTTCGTACAGTTAATTCGGTCTTCTGTCTTTCTTGACTTACCATTGAAATTCCTTCACTGGCGGATATTATTTCGTTGATAACGAATTCACTTGGTGGGATTCACCTTTCTCTGTCTTTATTTACTTACCATTAATATTTAACTTCGTACTGTTAATTGGGTCTCCTGGCTTTCTTTACTTCCCATTGAAATTCCTTCGCTGGGGAAGATTATTTCATTGATAACGAATTCACTCCTTAGGATTCACCTTTCTCTGTCTTTCTTTACTTACCATTGAAATTCCTTCACTGGCAGAGATTACTTCGTTGGCAACGAATTCACTCCGTAGGATTCACGTTTCTCTGTCTTCCTATACTCACCATTAATATTTAACTTTATACTGTTCATTGGGTCTTCTGTCTTTCTTTACTTACCATTGAAATTCCTTCACTGGCGGAGATTACTTCGTTGACAACGAATTCACTTCGTAGGATTCACGTTTCTCTGTCTTTCTATACTCACCATTAATATTTAACTCTGTACTGTTCATTGGGTCTTCTGTCTTTCTTTACTTACCATTGAAATTCCTTCACTGGCGGAGATTACTTCGATGACAACGAATTCACTCCGTAGGATACACGTTTCTCTGTCTTTCTTTACTCACCATTGAAATTCCTTCACTGGCGGAGATTACTTCGTTGACAACGAATTCACTGCGTATGATTCACGTTTCTCTGTCTTTCTATACTCACCATTAATATTTAATTTCGTACTGTTCATTTGGGTCTTCTGTCTTTCTTTACTTACCATTGAAATTCCTTCACTGGCAGAGATTACTTCGTTGGCAACGAATTCACTCCGTAGGATTCACGTTTCTCTGTCTTTCTATACTCACCATTAATATTTAACTTCGTACTGTTCATTGGGTCTTCTGTCTTTCTTTACTTACCATTGAAATTCCTTCACTGGCGGAGATTACTTCGTTGACAACGAATTCACTTCGTAGGATTCACGTTTCTCTGTCTTTCTATACTCACCATTAATATTTAACTTCGTACTGTTCATTGGGTCTTCTGTCTTTCTTTACTTACCATTGAAATTCCTTCACTGACGGAGATTATTTCGATTATAACGAATTCACTTCGTAACCTTTCTCTGTCTTTCTTTACTCACCATTGATATTTAACTTCGTACCCTACTTGGGTCTTCTGTCTTTTTTTACTTACCTCTTGATACTTCTTCGCTAGATGAGGTTATGTCGTTGATAACGAATTCACTTCGTGAGATTCATCTTCCTGTATATTTCTTTACTTACTATTGATACTTAGTCTCGTACCCTCCTCTTCATAAGGTTATTCTTCAGTCTTTCTTTACTTACCATTGAAATTTCTGCACGTGCGGAGATTACTTCTTTAACAATGAATTCACTTCATGGGATTCATCTTTCTCTGTATTTTTTACTTACCATTGATATTTAACCTCGTACCCTCCTCTTCATTAGGTTCTTTCTTCATTAAACTCCTCAGTTCAGATATATGTAGGTCGTTGAATGGGTCCTGCGGCAAGTGCTTCGCTGGCAGCGAATGCTTCGTTGTCGGCGAATGCTTCGCTGGTGGGGAATGCTTCGCTGGCGGCGAATGCTTCGCTGGCGGCGAATGCTTTGCTTGTAGAGCTGGTTTGGCTTGCTTCGGCTTCGCTTCGGGCTTTTGTATGTCAGTTTCTTTCGGTACGGTCGTTGTTGCTACTGCACCTTAAAGGTGATTGAATACATTGTAGTTACTTATAGCTATCATTTACCGCCGCACCCATAATAAATTAACGCTAATCAAGCATTTTGTTAATTGTCGATTATGAGTGCGGTAGGTAGTCTTTTATGCTTTCTTAAATACATATCAACATTATTGTCTCGGCAAGATGAAAAACAGGTACATATCTTAATTGACAACATAAAAAATGGCAACCTGAGTTTTATTGTGTAAGTATTAGAAATTATGTAGAAAAATTAACAAGACATAAGTTCAAAAACTAAAACCCGACTACGGTCGGGCAAAAAATAGCCTAATACATAATAAACATGAAGACGAATCGATTAGACACCTCGCTTGTCAAAATCGAACCAATAGGAGCGACGCTTTGGTGGATCATCCACATACCCGGCATGTGCATAATTTACCCGGCGATAAATTATGCATATCGGTCTTTGGAAAGAGACTCGGCTAATTTCGGCTTCGTAGAGCGTTGTCACACCCTACCTGTGTGACGTTAGTCAGTTATATTGTTTGTTCGTCAGTCGTTATACAGGTGCAATAGAGTACAGTCACATTTAGCTGAAAATATATAATATAGAGTTGTTTAAACCCCCAACATTAACTCAATCATTTACAAAACAATACAAAATTGTTTTTTCATCCCATCTATTCGACAAACGCTGATTGGTCCCTCGAAAAGAGGGAGCAAAGTAGGTCTTTTCTGTTCAAGACTTTCAGAGAGAGCAGTAATAAGTTTTGAATTTGGAACATGAATTTTTGATGTTGGCGATCGATCGGTTCCGCGACGCGAGCGTTCGTGACTCGTCGGCTCTTTCCGCCTTAGTTCGGCCTTATTCAACTTATAAGCCATCACATATTTTTTGCAAGATGTAAACACTCCAGTTGAGAAATGAACTCTGCTAATAAAGATCGGGAGTCAAACGATATTCCGTCAAGCCATGCAAACTTATGGTATTAGGCCGAAAATTTAGTATAGATCAGATGAACGGTTCCTGATTCACAGTTGACCAATGAGCTCATTTTTTTTGTTCTTTGGGTCGCGTGGCACGCTATCTGTATTTAAAAAAGGAATCATGTAAAGGTACGGAGAAAAGGAAAAAATAAAAGCGCGCGAATTATGATATTTGACACTTGACGACAATTTTGACGACACTTTCTTCTTCAGTTATTTGACACCATTCAGAGACTACATTATTTTATTCCTTTGTCGTTGCTATATTTTATATATACTTTTTTATTTATTTATTTATTTATTTATCTATGTTTATTTAAATTACTTATATGTAATAATAATAATAATTATTATTATATATATATATATATATGTATATTTATAAATGTATTCATATTTAATTTCATTTTTTATACTCTTATGTTTATTTTTTCCGCTCCCTCTGGGCTTTAGCTGAAAACCAGCGCTGCGTGCCTTCGGCAAACAGCCTAATGCTGAGTTAAGGCCCATTCATCACCACTTTAATTATCTACTTTTACCTTTTCTTTGTTTTCCTTTTCTATTGTTCCTACTTAATTTTTCTAATTATTTGTATCTTTTATTTTTGTGTGTGTTGAATAAATGTATTTTCTTTCTTTCTTTCTTTCTTTCTTTTATATTATCGTCACGGAAACAAGGAATATTGACAGTGCAAAAACTAAATAATTTCACAAAAATGCTAGTGTAGCGAAATTATTATACTACTTACAGCTGAAAATACTACGCAATAAACGTGATACAGAATCTATGACCAACTAAATCCCTGGAAAAATATTTGAAAAATATTTGAATTATTTCTGTTGTTTTTTAGGTAACAATTTTATCGAGTGGGAAAATGCAAAAGAAGCGAAAGTGAAAGTGTTAGTAATTACCTAGTTTATTTTAAGTTGCTTATTTTTAGTCTATTTAATATCCTTTTAAATAACTAATAAGATAATGTAAAGTATCTGAAAGCGCCTTTTATTTATTTTTTCTCATAGAGGGGGTGAAAAGTAGTGTATATCACACGGACGCAATAATATTTGTCCTCGGGCGAAGTATATTGAATCCCTCGCTACGTTCAGGATTCTACTTAAGAATCTACTCTAGAATCCTTTTCTCCACTCTGGATTCAAAATAGCCGTCATAATATTATTTTGCTTCATAGTTATACATTCTACTATACTATCCTTTTTCTAGTAGTTGCAACAGCTCTCTATATATATTTAAAGTTTACATGTCATCGATTTGACGTAAACTAATAAAGTCCATAAATTGCAGTATTTATTTGATATGAAATGACACTTAAATACGGTGATTAATGGACGGTCGTCAGTGTTCGGAAATCGTCGTAAACAGCCAATTGTCTCTTTCCAAAGGCCGATGTGCATTATTTATCGCCGGGTACTGTACATAGATACATACATACATAGTTTGTTAAACTCATTACCCTTCCCTTGCTTTGCAATAGTCGGGTAAAAGTACGCATTTATTCCTTTTACCTTTCTTTTTTTATACGCTTTATATTAGCTTCACTTGTATGTTTGTAACCGACTCCTTTGGATGCTATTTTGACCCACTTTAAATGGTCCGATTTCATTCAAATTTTGCACACCTGTCAAAGACCGATGACAATGCAATAATTAGAAGAAAAAAAAGTAGAAAATAAATAATAGTTTAAAAAAACTAAAAAACACGCTTTATATAGAAAACCAAACTAAAAATTAGAAAATAAATTTTAATAGTGTAAATAAGAAAAAAAATGATTTATTTAAATAAAAGCGTGGGGTGCTTCTCATATCTGTCAATGATTTATTTAAATAAAAGCGTGGGGTGCTTCTCATATCTGTCAATGATTTATTTAAATAAAAGCGTGGGGTGCTTCTCATATCTGTCAATGATTTATTTAAATAAAAGCGTGGGGTGCTTCTCATATCTGTCAATGATTTATTTAAATAAAAGCGTGGGGTGCTTCTCATATCTGTCAATGATTTATTTAAATAAAAGCGTGGGGTGCTTCTCATATCTGTCAATGATTTATTTAAATAAAAGCGTGGGGTGCTTCTCATATCTGTCAATGAAATATTTATAATAATAGTTATAATAATTCTATATAAAGCGTGTTTTTAATATTTTTTTAACTATTATTTATTAAACTGCATCAATACGGGACTTATCGACTTACGAAAAAAGTGAGATTAGTTAAAATGGTAATCTGATATAAATTTGTGCGCAAATAGGCCCGTTTTATTGAAATTAATTAAAATCGCTAAACTTTAAAAACATCAATTGCATCAAATTCAGTCCAGATGTTTTCGAAAAACCATAATGGCATCAGCCACCTCTAAACAGGTTTACAAAAACATACATTCTACGGAAACGGCTCCATTTCGGTAGTTGTATTTTTAATAGACGTCACTAAAGGAGGAGGTTCTATGTATGTTTTAATAGACGTCACTAAAGGAGGAGGTTCTATGTATGTTTTAATAGACGTCACTAAAGGAGGAGGTTCTATGTATGTTTTAATAGACGTCACTAAAGGAGGAGGTTCTATGTATGTTTTAATAGACGTCACTAAAGGAGGAGGTTCTATGTATGTTCACCGATTTCTCCGCCAATAGCACACCGTTTTTTTTTCTTTTGAATGTTTTTTTTCAGATGGTCATATAAATTGTATCAAAATTGGATCAGTAGTAAAAGGCGAAATATTTATGCGTGTCGAAGGGAAACCAGAGCAGCACTTTCACCCCAACTTTCCCTCCCCCGCCCGCTGACGCTGTAGAGGTCAGTTATAAAAAAGGATCTGTTGTTTTTTTTGTTATTAGTTAATCCATTTGAAGTGTTTTTTGTACAATGCTAATTTGTCCAGCAATTGTGTCCAAAAGTTGTACTTTACCTGTTGTGCAATCCGGAGGCTCATCCTTGTTGTTCCACCGGATGTCCGTCAGTCCCTTTATTCGCAGCTCCTCTGCTGTTTTTAGTAGACTCGCCAGTTGAGACTGAAACACGAGAGAAAAATGTTTTAATATAAATAATTAAAAAAATAAGTTTTGTGTGCTTTCCACTGATATCTATGGATTTGCTCTGCCGTACTTTCGTATGTGCCGATTCAAAGCGCCACACCGAGCGTCCATGGAACTAAAATTGACATGTTCCATCTCCTGACGTTAGTCACATAATAAATAATAGTACAAATACGTTAGTTCCGTGGACGCTCACTACTGCCAAACTACTGCTATCAGCGCCAAAATGGCGATAATCAAATGCTCTCATTGCGACGTTCGTCAACAGCCTGACTAGAGTACGGAGTAATGTGCAGTTGTCTATGGTGCTTTCTAACCTTTTTATTTATTTAATTTCGTCACTGGTTTGTGAGCTACCCTGAAACTTTCAGCCGGATAGCTAATCGGGAAGTGCTCGAAATTTGAATTGCAAGATTCCAGGACAGACATAATACATACAGATACATAAATACATAGATACATACAAGTAAAGTTAAACGTAGACTTTTAACATTTAATTAAAAATAGTTTAAACGGAACTTACTGGCGACCTTAGAAGGAAGAAGACGAAAATGTTAGTCCACCTTATACGACTTATCTAACAGTACATGTGGCGTACAGTCAGACACTTTGAGCGTTCTGTGAGGGTGTTTGTGCAGTCATAGCTGACTTGTGCAAGGAGAATCACGCACACATGTAGTGTAAGCGGAACATATTAACGTGCAGCCTGAAGTGGGTATGTATTCAAATAATGCAAATACACTATGAGGATTCTGTGTGGGTGTTGTGCAGTCATAGCTGATTTGTGCAAGGAGAATCACGCACACATGTAATGTAAACATGTGAAGGTGCAGCCTGAAGTAGGGCATGTATTCAAAGAATGCAAAGACACTGGGATTATGTGTGGGTGTTGTGCAGTCATAACTGACTTGTGCAAGGAGAATCACGCACATTAGTGTAAGTGGAACATGTGAAGGTGCAGCCTGAAGTGGGGCATGTATTCAACGAATGCATTGACGTTATGAGCATTATGTGCGGATGTTTGTGCAGTCATAGCTGATTTGTGCAAGGTGAATCACGCACACATGTGTAGCGGTACATGGGGCGGCGCAGCATGAAGTGGGGCATATATACTCCTACATCATGTACATTATCTCCCGTATATGTAGATGAATAATATTCTTCTCTGAATAATAACTGTCTCGCCTTGGTTCTCATGAGGTAAATGTAGCAGTTCTGACAAGGGTCTGAGCGAGGCAAGTATTAAAATGTACAACTCTCTCGGTATACATGTATAGTAGAATAACTAATAATGCCAACGCACATGAAGTTCTGCTCTGGCTACTACGAGAACTGGTACATTTAGAGCTGCTTGCACCCCACGTGCAAAGTAGTTCTGAACGTGGTCTGAGCGAAGCGAGAGTGTTTATTTTTAACATATATAAAAAATTATAAAGTATTGCACTTACATGATGTACATTCATCTCTCCCGTGTACATGTAGTCCAGCAATGCCTTAAGGTGTTCGGGTTCTGCTCCATCTATCACGAGGACTGGCTCGCCTTGCGCCTCGTGTGCTCCAAGCAACGTGCCTAGCAGTTCTGAGCATGCTGCCAGCACCACTCTGAAGATAACAGCGGATTTTGAAGAGAGTTATGAGATTATTCGCATCTATCTTCATCTTCCTATAGTGACATCTCCCTCCGGAGGTCGGTTATTATTAGGGTCATCATAATCTTGGATGCTGCTGCTCGGAACAAAGATCTAGATCTGAAGCCTAATTCTCTATTCAAATGTATTCAATTTAGTTACGATCTATCGCCGATGTTTGGCCGAACGTTTGGAGTTGGACGATAGTCTGGAGCCACGATAAATTGATTCAGAATGCCAATTTGTTTTAAATAAACAATTCAATCTCGATTTGGTCTACTTTCAATCAATAATTTAAGAGAATTGAGACGCTGATCCAGATCACTCCTTTTCTGAATATCACTAACTGAAAACATCATGTATATTTTTTAAGTCATAAGGTACCTACATCCTACAGCTTCTATGATGTTTTCTATTACTTGGTTTCTTCCCTTGTTTATTTATCTGTCATACATGTGCAATTAATTTCCATTTATAACATGTTGTTTTCTACAATTACCAGAATGATAATATTTAAAAATATCGAAGTAAGTATAAAGTTTAAACAATAACAAAGCGTAGGTAACCATTTATTTGAAAACAAGGTCTAATAAGCGATAAGGAAAGTAAACAGTCGGGTATCGGGTGGACTAACCCGAAACGAATGACTTGGATGGAAAATTAAACATTAATTCAACGTCAAAAATTAAACGTTTATGTGTAATTTAAATCGTCGTTGAAAACTTTACTTTTTATTGAAATAGATAATTCCGTTTGTATGCAACATAGGATTTGTTTTCGCGAATCTCGATATTGTATATGTATAATTCAAAATGTCTTCTCGATGCACTAGAGTACTACTACTAGATGTAAAAGAGAAGTGGCCCTACCTGTGTGCCCTGAGGGACACCCCGCGTATATTGTGCGCCTCGACGGTGTCCTTGTTCGGGACCTGTGTCGCGAAGCTCGGCGAACAGTACAGGGTGACATCGCAGAACCTCTCTGAAATAAGAAGAAATGTCGGGTTAGATTTTAGTTCAATTTGAGATGGCTACAGAGTCAAAGGCATCAGATATAACCAAAAAAAATGGTGTGTTTATTTAGACATTTTTACGAGTAAGTTTACGTATTTATATATTTGTCTATCAATGCACACAATTGGCCTTCTATGGCCTTAGTCACTATAATATGAGGTGCGTTTGAGTAACACGTGTTAGCAGTGACTCTCATTCCCGCTACAGTCTGCGTATGTCTGTGTTGTTGATGCTCATTAAGAACGTACGGCGGAATGTTGCTGTGTGTTTTTCTGTAGTTGTATCTAGTTCAATTTTTGTTTAAGTGATTTTATTTCTCCTCTTTTAACTAGATCTATCCTAGCCATAGCATTATTTTATTTTTGGATTTGTCTGTGGATAGAATCTATACATACAAATTAGTCAATTTTCTTTTTCTTGCATCCCGTAAAAATAGTTGTCAATGTACGATTTTATCTAGTACATGGACAGAAAATAAACATTATTAATAGAGAACAAACAAAGGCGCGAACTAGCTAGTTGTTGGTCTGTATCTTTTGTTTGGTTCTAATCTTTTGTAGCTACGAAGTAGAAACTCACAAACAATGCAATGATTCAAAAACATCGTTTTTTACTACACATGCGCATTAACATTAAACAAAAACATACATGTTTTCAAAGATGATGAGGAATGAGAACGGTTAGTTATATTTTCAAAGATTCACGCATGATGTTATCTAAATTATGATAAAAATACCTTGTCTAAATATAGATATATAACAGCTGAATCATCTCGTAAAAAGAGGTAAAATGTATTTTGAGTTCGTTCCGGGTATTAAATGTGTGAAACCAGTTTTGTTGATATGGCTGGACGAACTTATTTTAACTCTTGGACTATGGATGGAGTAAGTAAAATAGATTTTGAGTTGGAAATGGTTGTGCTACTAACCCTATTATTGTTAAATATTATAACATGTAAGACTTTATTTCTGACTGCCACACTCATAATCGCATAAAAAGGCTTGTTTAGTTTGGATTTTATCAAATTTTGCGGTAGTGAGAATTTGGGTATATGACAATAATAAGGTATAATTATATTTAAATAGCTGAAAGGATTTACATGAAATGCGGTCGATGAATAATATTGATTATATAAATTAATATTGTATGTGTAAAGTTCGTTGATTAGTAAAAATAACTGTACAATTATATTAAATAGCTGAAAGGATTTATATGAAATGCGGTCGATGAATAATATTGATTATATAAATTAATATTGTATGTGTAAAGTTCGTTGATTAGTAAAAATAACTGTACAATTATATTAAATAGCTGAAAGGATTTATATGAAATGCGGTCGATGAATAATATTGATTATATAAAAAAATATTGTATGTGTAAAGTTCGTTGATTAGTAAAAATAACTGTATATTAAATTAAATAGCTGAAAGGATTTATATGAAATGCGGTCGATGAATAATATTGATTATATAAATTAATATTTTATGTGTAAAGTACGTTGGTATTAAACAAATAAATGTCAATGATACAGTTCTTTAGTTTAACGACAACTCAAACGACAAAGAAAAAAGCCATCTATCAAGTACAGGATAAATAAGAGTACAGGTACATCTTAGATGCTCATAATTGAACAGGACGTGACCAATGACGTAGTGAATGTGAATAAGTTGGGTCTGTAGTTGGCAGAATCAGCACGGATAACTTTTTGGGAACGGGCACACAAGCTTCCGGTGCCGTTAATTGGCAAATAATCCAAGAACACGGGCGAAATATTTCTATTCTGAGGTTCCAGTATCTCTACGGCTCATGGTGACCTTTGAACCTGAACATATCAGCTCCGATAAACTAAGCAAAATTATTTTATTATACAGATTTCACTTCGGAAGGACTACACAGAGGCCGTTCGTGTTGAAGCAAAATGATCAAAAATAACTGTTAAAAACGCTAAATATGTTCGCTTTGGACATGACAGTTAAATTTGACATCGGAAAAGCGACTATATTCAGTAAAGTTTAGGGTCGTTTTTTATTCGACATAGAAAGGATCGTTAGTGTCTAAAATAGCAATCGAAACTGCCCAAAACGCTTCACTGCTTCATCTCGAACGCAGGGAAAATAGTACAAAGGAGGACGGGAAAATTTATAAAATACACCACTACTATTACAAAGTTACGCAAACCACTGTGTACCCTCAAAAATAAGTAAAGAGGTACAATAATCAGCAAAGTATATCGTAGAACTCCCTGTGGCCAGGTGAGGTGACGACCTGCGAAAAGCGGCTGGCAGAAACTGTATGAGGAGAGTTGAAGTCCGGGCTCAGTGGCGTGAGAGGCCTACGTCCAGCAATGGACAAGTATAGTCTGATGATGATGTATAAGAAAGATCAGTGTCGCAGTTTCGCTCGAGTTCGTGTGACTGCAAACAAGCAGGTATACAGAGTGTCCCAGGAAGTAGTGGTAAGAGGAGGTCCAGAAACAGAGCACCCCCAGGGGCACCCGAATAATCAGGGGCACCCACCCCCCCCGTCAAACTTACTAACTACAAAATCATTTTTTAATAATTCTTTTTTAAATGTTATTTTTCTAATTGATTTCGGATTTAAAATAGAATTTAAAAAAAAACTTATCTACTTTTTTTTTTCTTTAATTCTACTTCAGTATCTATGAAAAAGTTGTACTTTTTTTAAGTTAGAGACTCCAATATTGATATTTTACATTGCATTTAATGTTATTCTTTTATTTTTCTTATTATTTTTATATAGTTACAATATGATTTTCAGGTGTCCTATAAATGGGTCACTACTGACCTACTAACCTACAAAAAACAATGAATACCGAAAAATGGTGAGGTCAAAATTACTACGTCTGAGTCGAAATTTGGAGATTAGCGAAAACAAAAACAAAAATTGAATAACTCCGAAAATATCATAAACTAGCTTTCCCGCCCGCGACTTCGTCCGCGCGGACTACAGTTTATCGCGAAAAAAAGCTTCCTATGTTCTTCTAGGATATTAAAAACCAATGCAAAAGTAGGTATAGCACCAACGCTTTTGATTTTTTTTACAGACTTGTTATTTCTTTTCCATGATAGCTGTTCCTTACAGCGAGTAATCAACATTTTCCAGTTTTCCAGTGGAAACTTACAATTTTATGGGATATAAAATATCCTATGTTTCATTCCAGGGTATAAAGCTCCATTCCAAATTTCATCAAAATCCGACCAGCCGTTATCGCGTGAAAGCTTCCCAAACAAATAGATAACGTTTCACTTTTGTATATTGGTATGCATCGCGGAACATACATGTTATTCGGGTGCCCCTGGGGGTTCTACCTCGGGACCTCCACTTGTCACCACTTTCTGGGACAGCCTGTATAATGCATTTGTATATTCCATAATTATATGCATGTAAATTAATTTTTCACTCATTCCATTGGCTTGCATTTTGAGGAATGTTGCGAATGCAAAATAGAGTCAACCAATAACATTTACTATTTCATACATTAATTTCTGAGGTGGGTTATTAAAAATTAACATGTGACATTGCAATTTCGTGTCTACCTTCTTTGCAATAAGGTACAATGCATTTGCACGGTCATAATGATAACATTTGTAGAGGTGAGGTCAAACTTTTAAACTTTTGACAGATTACGGCAATAAAAAACGGTTGACCAATAAGAATGCACAATTACTAGATTATCTGGATAAAATTTGAAGCAAGAGGCAAATATTTGTTGCTTTCTCGCTCGCACGAGAAATGAGGATTTTGCATAAGCCAGATTCGGTTGAGTAGTTTGTGCTTTGTTTACGATGATCCAGTGCTGGACCTAACTATTTTCAGCAGAATTTAAAGGTGAGAGTAAAAGTCAACAGGTAGGCGATTGAAGTTAACGTTAGAAACGATATTTACACGCACATTTTTCGAATAGCCGATCGTAAAAAAACGGGCACGCAAGATGGTTTGCTGTCCTTGTTCTTCCATTACTGTCCATCCAAAGGTTGTATGGAAGAGATCGCTCTTAGCGTGTAATAATATCATTTTAGGTGCAATAAAGAATTATCTATCTATCTATCTATCTACCCGCATTTCATTTTGTCAGTGATAATGGCGCTTGCAAAAGTACCGAAATATAGTTCAATAAAAAGGATTATACGCAGAATGTCAAACACGCAGAAAGTCAAACACGCAAAATGTCAAAGGACTGTAAGTTTTTGCAAAATGTCAAATACGCACAATGTCAAACACGCAAAATGTCAAACTCTCAAAACGTCAAAAAAGCAATATTGACAAACCCTCAAAACGTCAAAAACACAAAATGACAAACTCTCAAAACGTCAAATACGCAATATGTCATAAGTCGGGACTCGCGATAGATCTTCGACCAGAAATAATACAGGACAGGGCACTAAAATTGCCTGACATCAGTGATGTGGTCCATAAAAACCGGCCAACTGCGATTCGGACTTGCCGACAGCGAGGGTTCCGTACTACCACACGTATTATTATTAAAATAGTGTATTCCCATTTTACAGAATTTTGAGCGCTAGTTCGCATTTGACTGATTTGAGTATACACGGAAAGTTGTCTACACATATCTAAGCGAACTCGTACATATACATACCTAGTGTCTTTCTTTAGTATTCATTTCAAAATATGTCGGACGATACGCTTGTAAAATATTAGTAGCCGCCATTTTCTTTCACTACTCGTACGATACGAGCTAGCTTGGAAAAGTACGAGTAGAACGCGGTCCAAGTCTACTCAGCAGTGCAAGCATGGATCTTATCGATCGATAAATTTACCGACTTTTTTAAATTAATTTTCCCGTTAATATTCGATAATACGAGTTCAGTAGCACGGCAACCGTTCCTTACAGCGAGTAATCGTCATTTTCTAGTTTTCCCGTGGAAAGTTTCAATTTTCAAGGATTACAAGTATCTTATGTTGGTGTTTGACTTTCTTATAAATAAGTGTCCGAAATACATTAATTGTTACTGCTCAGTAATTTCCAAGTGTCTGGGATTTGGGACACTTAACTTACAAACTACGATTTTCTGAGTTCAGGGAAACATGTACAACAAATACCATGGTCACAAGATTTAAAATACCTTTATAAACCTATTTATTACCTAAAATTAAACAAAATAAGTAAAATAAAAATAAAAAAGGAATACAGCTTTTACGGGTTCTTTTTTTGTTGGTTTGTAACTTTTACCACTTAAGTTTTTATTTTCTTTTGTTTTTTCCTTTTCTACATTAACTTTTTTTAAGGTTTTTTTTTTCTTTTGGCTTTTCACTGTTAACATTTTTTAGTTTTTTTTTCATTTTTTTTATTGCATTGTCATCGGTTTGTGAGCTACCCTGAAAGTTTCAACCAGATAGCTAATCGCTAAGTGCTCGAAATTTGAATTGCAAGATTCCAGCACAGACAAAATACATAGATGGATAGATACAAGTGAAGTTAAATAAAAGCTTTTAAATAATACAATTAAAACTTCAGGCAAAATGCAGTCAAGCTCAAAGAAGAACTTACCAGTCCAGTTACTTGACTGCAGTAAAGAGCAGTCAAGTAACTGGACAAGGCTGCCTCCACACCGGATTTTGTAGTTTAACAATTGATTTAAGTATGCACCAAGTCTTGTACTAATAGCTATTCTGTGACCTAGCTGATTAGCGAATTCTAGATTGTATAGTTCTTTCTTAATCGAAATATGCTGTTGTTAGTTGTTTGGTTGAGTAAATATTATAAAATAAATAATAGTTTAAAAAAACTAAAAAACACGCTATAAATAGAAAACCAAACTAAAAAATAGAAAATAAATTTTAATAGTGTAAATAAGAAAAAAAAAAAAAACAAAAAAATCGTGGGGTGCATGGGTCAATAGTTATAAATATTTCATTGACAGATATGAGAAGCACCCCACGCTTTTTTTGAAATAAAACTTTTTTTTCTTATTTACACTATTAAAATTTATTTTCTATTTTTTAGTTTGGTTTTCTATATAAAGCGTGTTTTTTAGTTTTTTTAAACTATTATTTATTTTCTACATTATTTTTATTTTTTTTTGAATTATTGCATTGTCAGCGGTCTTTGACAGGTGTGCAAAATTTGAATGAAATCTGACCGTTTAAAGTGGGTCAAAATAGCGTCCAAAGGAGTCGGTTACAAACATACAAACATACAAGTGAAGCTAATAAAAAGCGTATAAAAAAACAAAGAATCCGAAAGAGGCAAGATTTAGATTCTTGATTTTGAAACATAAAATGCAGTCGGAGGCATAAAGAGTAGCTCCTCTGGTTCCAGCTGGTCTTGTCAAACGAGAAATGAAATGCATGATGCCTCCGACTGTATCTTATATTTCAACATCAAGAATCTGGAGTTCGTTGGCCTCTTTTAGTTTAGCTCGTAGTCGTTTGTTTATTATAATTTATTTATAGGTAATTTATACTTTTTACGTTCCCTTATATATTTTTAGAATGGTCTTTTAAAGACTTCCATTTTGACACCTCCACTCGATAGGTTTTGGTCATTTTTTGTTCCGTCGGAAATACAATATGGCAGCTGTAAGCCGCCATATTGTATTAGTTTTCTTGACACTTCATATATCCTATGTCCATTCTCGTGATTAAGACGAATCCTTATCAATATCCATCAAGTCGTTTAGGCTGTAGGACGCGCCAAAGGAACATACATACATACTGCCCAAGCACATAAGCTGTCCGAAAAATAAACCGATGGTACTTTCAGAATCTGGCAGAAGAGTTCATTGTGCAACCACTACAGTGATGTGAGCATAGTTTTTATATCAATATATGAGATTTTACCGTTTCAATATCGGGAATACGCGATAAATCCGGGTGATCCGGATTTGGCGCAGTACTCGGAACGTTCCGGATTATAAAAAAGTCGCACGGAACCGAAAGTGGAGCCCGGTTTACTGTTTTAATTCTCTCATAGCCAGGTCTATGTTTATATAATAATTTTCTAATGGAAAAATTTGGGTCACGGACGAGATTAGAAAAAAAAACATTAGAAAATTATTATATATATTTAAGCTAAGCAGGCGTTAACTGCAATAAAAAATCATAAAAAAACAGGTGTATGTTGTTACGAGGTCGCCTACATCGGTCGCTATCATAGATGGTGACCGGTGCGGTAACAGCAGGGAATTGGGCAAAAGTAATAAAAAACTGGTGTTTTCGAACACACTTTTCACTATCGCACTAATATTATAAATCAGAAAAGTGTAGCCACTGTCTTAAACATACCAATCTGTGTTTAGAGTTTTAAAACTTCGTATGCGCGATACAGAACTCCATACATTAGAATTGACAGTCCATAAGTACATGATTCGCGCGAGCAACTGGATAAAAAACGTTATAAAATGCATAAAAACCGATTAGCGCCATCTATTTTTAGAAGTGTGTGTTACTTCTTCGCGCTCAAACGGGTGAACGGGTTTGGATGAAATTTGGCACCAGAATACAGAGATGTGAATTATCTAAGATAAAAGTATCTGAAATACAGATACAAGATACAAAATACGTATTTCCATCTTGTATCTGAAATACTTTTTTTTAAATGCATTTTGTATCTGTATTTAGATACCATTCGTTTGGTATCTTGTTTACCGTAAATACTATGTTTGCTAAAATACTTTTAATAATAATTACCTATGAATTGCCGCCGCAAATGCAAAGAGCCATCTATTGACATTTGATAAAACATTAGTCTGGGCAGGGCGGTCGCACTCCGCAACAAGTACAAATAAATTCAAGGACCCAATATTCGGGTCCGTTCAGTCGAGTGTCAAGCGTGCGCTCGATGAGTCGCGCGCCTTGTACATAGCGATAGAGCACCTACTTACGTAAAGTTATTGACAAACTTTATTCGTGTTTTAATTATGAGTACCAAGAAGAAAGCTAGAAAGTACTGCATAGCATTCGGCTGTTTGAATAGTGATAGAAATGACGAATTGTCATTCTTTACGTTTCCAAAGGATATTGAAAGGTAATAAATTGTAATACCTATAATAGGTCTTAGTTATGTAGTTAGATATTGATATTTTTTTATTACGTAGGTTCCTATAGTTTTATGTTATTTCATTTGTGTTCCATACCGAAGCTACGCATATTTAAGGTTTTTCCGCGCAGAAATAAAGTCGTTTATTAAATCGATCAACGTAATTTTATAATTGATTATAGTAGGTATTGTTGATCGGAAAATGAATTACTGTGCTGACTTAGTAAGTAGCCTACAACTAATTAGGAATTTATATAATATATGTCTCGTATAATACCTACCTACTTTTAATACCTTTTATTACGTAGGAAGCATTTATTATTCACTCATTAAAAAGCATGGAATTCAGACATAAACATCAAAGTGCAATACCTATAGGATATAATCATAATCAACCAACGACACGTAGGTAGGTATCTCACTAAAGTTATCAGCGGTCTGAAAACGGGATAGGTAGGTAGTAAAAATGAGGTAGTAGGTCTATTCTGATAAGAATGTCATTGTATGTAATAGAACTATTTTAATTTATAATAATATGTAATAACATAATACATTATTACTTATTTATTCTATTACAATATCTAAGTCATAACATATCACAGAATAATTAGTAGTACAAGTACCTAGTCATATCTTAATACAACCCTACCGAGCGAAAAAGGGACACAGCGATTCTGAAACGGTTAGAGCAATGGAAGTTCTCGCGCGTTGTGATACGGTGCATTCTAGCCTGCACGCGGTGGGCGAGCGCCTTCTAGGTAAATATAATTGAAAGCTCGCAGCGCCGTGCGAGTTAAATTGCACTTTATAGCGTTGTAGCGAGAGTCGCTATTTATTTAAATGACTTTACTCAGTTAGCCTTCTGTACTTGTACTATTATTTATTCTGTGGTCTGGGGCCAATTTGACACATGACGAATGAGAAAAAAAATAATGAAAATGAATGAATTTTGATTTGAAATTGGCCCCAGACTAATGTTTCATAATTCATATAATTGTGTTTTCTTTCAAAAAGTATTGTATCTTTAAAAAGTATTTAGAAGATACGTATCTTGCATCTTGTATTTCAGATACCATTCCATAAGGTATCTTGTATTTGATATCTAAAATACTTATTTTAATAGTATTTTGTATTTATTTACATTTCTGCCAGGATAGCTTACATCCTGGATTAACACAAAGGCTACTTTTCATCACCATAATCCACGTGTGTGAAACCGTGGGGCGCAACTAGTATCAATATATTCCAAAACATGCCAAAAAAACAGTTTTTTTACTACGTTCGAAATATTCGTTGTTACTATTAATAGATTAGAAAGCTAGACGATCGTTACGTTTTTTTTTTTCTCAAAATGCTAATATGTAATACGAGTCCGATAAGGAACTCGCTCCTTGCATATATTGTGATTTAATTTATGTTTATTTTATTTAAATTAGTTGCGGCAGAGATTTTGAAGCAGATAAGATTGTTGAATAATTTGCATGAAAACTGGAGGGGGGTTTGTTTTTTTGGAATATTAAACACAAGTCAATCAATATTATTTAAAACAGATTTTCACTTCGTTTCTCCGCGTTTTTTCCGTGGGAATAAGACCAAGACCATAAAACAAGACTCTTGCGTAGGCCTGATTTATTACACTACTCTAATTTACTTACATTAATTAAAAATAAACATTTATAAATTTACATATTGATGAGGTAACAATATACGAAATCTATATAGATATTTTTTCAGGTTGTGTGTAATATCCTTCTCATCTTCTAATCATAGGACATTCACGAAATGTTTCTGTATTGGTACTTCTTACGCAAGAGTCCGCCTGGGGAAGTACCACATGTTTGTCAGATGTTCCTGTCCTGTCAGGGTTATATTTCCAGCGAAATTACTGTGCAATGAGACTTAAAAACTATGTCTCAGGGTGACGAGCGTAGTGCAGTGTCGCGCAACATTTGCAACCAAAGTTCTGGGTGGCACTGCAACTGTTATGGGCTTACCATCAGGTTTTTGTTTGTTAGACGTATGAGTGCTGGCCTCTGGTGTCAGAGCTTGTCAGGCCGCCCGAGGGTCTCTGACATGGCTTAACGACTGGTTTAATCAATAACAGCCTTAACGTGCCCTCCGAAGCACGGAGCGTTGGAAAACCGCATATAACTTAGAAAAGTCATTTGGTACTTGGATCGAAACCGGTATCACTATTGAACCGTTAGGCTCAATCACTCAACGGAACAAAAAACATGTTTATGTTATATATTTTTTTCCATTTCATAAGGCGAGTCTAGTTATTGGCAGTGACATTCGCTCAATTATAATACACAGTTAATACATGTTGCAAGACCCAATATGTATTTTTAGAAAGTGACCACAGCAAGGACCGTTAATGGTTATTTTAAGCGTTCTATTTGTGTGCTGTGTAGGTGGGGTCTAGGCCGATTTCTGACCGCATTTTGGTTTCTAAATTATTTGGTTGTTTCGCCATCGTTTCTTAAAAAGAAATCTTTAGATATTTTCCATTTATTTTGGCTTAGCAATTTAGGCTGTTGTTAGGTTAAGGGCAATATAAACGCCGAAATTACTATGCGACATTTTTCAACCATAGATTTAGTTACAGTGGGAGATACAGCACGTTATAATATCACTTAAACAAACATTGGACTACACACAACTCACACCCACACAGCACATTCCCACCACTGCGCTTCATGTGCATTAACAACAAAGATAGAGACATACACAGCGCGAATGAGGCTCACTGCTAATAACACTGCTCACCGCCACTCCTATGACTAAGACCAAAGAAGGCCAATTGTGTGCGAATCTTCCTACTTATAATTATACCTATGCTTGCAACCAAAGTTCTGGAAGGCATTGCCAATAATTGTTATGGTCAAGTGTGAGGCTTACCTTCAGGCGAGCAACCTGATAGTCATCGGTAAGTTTCTAAAGGAAAAAAAATGGAATACAGCCGGGACTCGAACCCACATCATACGAGCCTCTGCGCGGCACAAGCCTTCCAGTTGTGTGTATATGATAATATGCTATCAAGCAAGCGTCGGTGCTAAAAAAATATTTGCATCAAGCAATTCATTGGTCATGAGTAAGTTGTTCACTTTTAGATTACAAGATGACTATTCATCATAATCATCAGCCTATGCTTGTCCACGGCTTGACATAGGCGTCTCCTAAGGCACGCCACTGTTATCGGTCTTCAGCTATCCTCATCCATTTTCTGCCAGCCGCATTTCGCAGGTCGTCTCACACTCCACCTGGCCACAGTGCGTGTTACACTACTTTACCTTAACGTGGTCTTAGCCTATGGTTATCGGTTCTACTGGAAATGTGACCAGCCCACTGCCACTTCAGCTTGCTTATCCTTAGAGCTAGACACATTACTATTAGATGACACTAATAGATACATGGGCACATACTAACACACCCAAATGCTTGTCGGAGTGTCCATACAAATCCAGTTTTTTTTTCCGAAGCCAGCACGTCTAGCTATTTTATTAGAACAGTTGAACAGTTGTATAAAAACTGTCTACGATAAGCACAAGGTTCATTATACTAAACAGCAAAATAAACCAAAAATAGATATCAAACCACATTAAAAATGTTGTTATTTAAATATGTTTCCAATAAATAACTAATGTAATCTCGTAAATGCTATGTTTATTACGCTCTAAATGCAAATCTAAAAAATAACTAGTTTCAAAAATGCTAGACCCCAAAAATAGAACCGGTGAACGGTTTCCAAAATGTCATTAAGTATATCTGAATTTCTAAATTTTAAACTAGTTTCAAATTGATAGACCCCAAAAATAGAATCAGCGAGCGGTTTCGAAAATTCTCATTATATAAATATATCTGAATTTCTAAATTTTTATCGTATTCAGACTCTGGCTTTGAATTTAATTATGTCTATTCTGTTTTTTTTTTTCTAGTATTACCTTGACTAAAATAGTGGACAACGAGTTTCTCTCGTTTTACCGAAGATGAAAACGAGTCTATGAGTAACGATAGATTTCTAGGCCCTTCTAGGGTTCCCTAATATAATAAATAAATAAATAATATTCGGGTCAATTCACACTAATTACTTAGCCCCAAACTAGGATACCCTGTACTACGGGCACTAGACAACGGATAAACATACATAGATACAAATATCACATCCATGACTCGGAAACAATCATTTCTGCTCATCACACAAATGATTGTGATTCGAACCCACGACTGTTTGATTTCGTAGTAGGGCAGCCACCAGACCAACCGGTCGTCAATAATGAAAAATCTTACAAATTATCTTCTTATGTTTTCAAGTTAGTTTTGCGATAAACCTTCATTTTTTGCATAAAACCTAATGCAATCTAAATCTATTGCTAATAAGAATTTACGATACCGGGTTCAAAACCTAGGCTCCGCACCAATGACTTTTCTAAGTTATGTGCGGTTTTCCATCGCTCCGTGCTTCGGAGGGCACGTTAAGCTGTCGGTCCCGGCTGTTATTGATTAATGCCATGTCAGAGGCCCTCGGGCGGCTTGCCAAACTCTGACACCAGAGGCCAGCACTACCTCATACGACAAACAAACAATTTAAAACCGTTGATTTAATTAATATAAGAAACTAGACAGGGTCAATGAGTTCGCGAACACGACCTAATAGCCCACCAAGCTTAGCACAGTCCGCGTCTAATCTGAAACACTAAAGTGAGACACACATTTTTTGTGTGTTGATGATACACATAAATCAATCACAAACATTGCGAGTACATGACGAGTTATAATTTATGATGAGTTTTCGTTATTGATACTAAACCCTACCATATGCGTGGCACTTTTTGTTTTTAGGAATGGTATGTGCTGTTGGCCTCTACCGGCCTCTACAGCTTCACTGGACGGGGGGGGGGGGGGGGGGGGGCTAAATTCCGCCGCAATTCGTGACGCCAAAGTTAATTTTTTATGACCAGCACAAGGGTACGCAGGGGGTACGAACCTCGGCTTGGACAGTCACCTAGAATACGGGGATAGAACTAAACATAGATCGCTAGTGTTAGTAAAGAGCGAGGAGGCCCTGAAAAAAATGACTAGAGCCCTTTGATTGATTTAATAACTGACCACCGATTCGGAATACACCTTTGAGAAGAATCGGCAAGAAACTTGAAGTCAACAGCACAAGGGTACGCAGGGGGTACGAACCTCGGCTTGGACGGTAACCTAGAATACGGGGATAGAACTAAACATAGATCGCTAGTGTTAGTAAAGAGCGAGGGGGCCCTGAAAAAATGACTAGGAGCCCTTTGATTGATTTAATAACTGACCTCCGATTCGGAATACACCTTCGAGAAGAATCGGCAAGAAACTCGAAGTCAAATTATATCTGATTAGTTACGGGACCTTCGACCTCGCGCGAGGTGGTCGGTGTCTGTGTCTAAGTGTGTTGATATCACCTGATGAGATCGCTCAAGACATCGCGATTCAACCCATATATATATATATTCGGGACAATTCTCAATTAGTTGATGTAAGCTAAGTTCCTTCAAAAGAAACTGTTTTGTTCCCCTAGAATATTTTTGAGACCGGGTGGTGAAATAATATTCCCGAGTTCCGACCTTCCGAGTATTCCGATACGTATGATCGCACAGGCGGAACCGAAGACACCTATCTCTAAACAACACAAAACACGGAACTGTGACATCTGTTTTCCGCTGCTCATTTCACAATGACAGTTAATACCTGCTTATATTATTTTAATATAGAGGTGATGATAATGTTTAGATCTTTAAAGTTATATCTCCGATATACATAATGCATGCACATCGAAAATCCATACATAATTCATATAAAAATTTGTGTTATATCTTTATTATATTTAACTATATTAGCTGTGCCTTATATATACTTATTAGCTTCGAACGCGTGGTCATTTCTCCAGTTTAAAAGTACTCTATGTGCTATTCCAAGACCTAAAATACCAATATACCAACATTTGAACAAAATTTCTCCAGCCGTCAAATAGTTTTTTATCGATTGCTCGGCTTTTACTAATCGGATTGAGATACCAAGTACCCCAGTTTTGAAGTCAAACCCTGAGCTATCCAACTGTGAAAACCACATCGCAATCAGACCAGTAGTTTTTACGTAATGCGCGAACAAACATACAGACAAACATACACACAACATTACACACACAGACAAACAACACTGTGTGTATGTTTGTCTGTATGTTTGTTCGCGCATTACGTAAAAACTACTGGTCTGATAAAAAAAAGGTATATTCTTGTTTAATAGCTTATTTTAAGTACCCTACACATTTTTCTTTTAATTATCTTCTTTGTACAGACTTTTTTGTACTTACTGGTTCATTATAAGTATAGATTAGGTACTATATTTGGAACATCCCTACTGGATCTATTTCAACAAAACTTTACAAAGAGCAAGCCTGAAATTTGGAGCAACATTATGTTATATACCGGGAAATGCAGAATACGCACAGATATGTTTAAACGAATATACTGTGGTACAGCCGCGCCCGCGCGGGGAGCGGAACTCTTATAAATCATATACGTTACATAATTAACCGTCATTTTGAATATACAGACAGCTATAAAAAGATGGAATTTCTAAATTTCACTGTTTCATATTTATTTTAGAAAATATAGAAAAAAAAAGTTTATGTTTATACTTGTTTCGTTGATAGATTTATAATATAGACTTTTTGTACATAGTGGTACGAGTAGACCTTATTGCAAGAGTCCGCTTGTGTTCTTGCAAACTTTAGTCCGGTTTGAAGGCGGCCCTTGGGCATAACATTATGTCACAGGGTTACGAGCGCACTGCAGTGTCGCGCTGAATTTTGCAATTCAGTTTTGCAGCAGGTATGGCGCAGGGCGCTTACTTTCAGGTGAACGACCTTCTCGTCCCATCACTAAGTTGAATCAAAAATAAAAGTAAAAAGAGAGAGACGAGACGTACACCAGAAGTACCACGACTACAGGTGGACAGACAACCTGGGGCCGTATTCAGCTAGAAAACCTAACCTGCACTGCAACGTGATCGCTGCGCGATACAACGCGATCGTTTTATTTTTTCTAAGTATGGTGAGGCCATACTTAGAAAAAAAAAAACTGGGCAAATAATGTGTGGATGAAGGTTCGGGGAAGTGAGGGAAGGTGGGGGGAAATGAGGGGAGGGGTAAGTGGACGATGGTGGAGGATGTGGGGGAAGGGTGCGGGAAGTGGGGCAGGTGGTGCAAAGTGGAGGAAGACTGAAAGGACGGGTGGGGGCAAAGTGGGAGAAAGGGGGAATGGTAGGAGGAAAAGACCTTCCCCCACATTTCCCCAGTTTTTATTTTTTCTAACTGTGGTCACACCGAGGTAACGATCGCGTTAAAGTGCAGGTTAGGTTTGTTTACTGCATACGGGGGCTGTTAGCCATTGAACCATGAAAATTTGCCGATTTTGACAGTTTTCGTTTTTCACTGTTACCTCGCTATATAGGCTCGATCTCGGGTCAATAGCTGCTATCGACAGATTTTGACTAGAAACACACAATAATGATGATTCGACGCTGATGCTTGATTGATAGCTATTATCAATTTTATTTCAGTGGCAACACTCAAGGGATTCTTGGAAGCCGTAGCACAACTGTACTACTGCGAAACTTTTGCTATAAAACTGCGACAGTACATGATTTAGCAGACTACCAAATTTGACACTATAGCCAGGCCGGTCGCACTCCGCAGCAAGTACAAATATTATACCTAAATTGCACTTTATTGCGTTGTAGCGAGAGTTGCTATGTATTTAAATGACTTTACTCAGTTATCCTTCTGTACTTGTACTATTATTTATCCCATAGAAAACGCTTAAATTCCTACTGAAATATACCTACAGTTGTAAAATCTATTCAGCGCAAGGAAATTTGTACCCTACGCGTATTGGAGAACGGTGATATTACACTGAACCGCTTGACGCAATGGCTGCGCGCCGCTATTGCTAGGGTTGCTGAAACCCACCAAATAATAAATTTAAAGACATGTTTTTTTTAGTTAAATTTAGGCAGCCGAATGCTATAATCATAACGCGCACACTTTTGTTTCTTATTAATTTTCTTATCACTCCTATTATACCTATCGCGCGGCTGTGTGTTCCGCACGCATGTGCACGAGCCGCGTCTGTTTTTTCCGGTATCCGGAAACTTCGAATTCATACCTAAACATTAAGAGTGAGACCGGCCTGTATAGACAGTCCAATCGCAGTAGTAACGCAGTGGCTAGGCTCTTTGTCAATAGCTAATAGACTTGGGAGCCAAAATGGGACTTTTGGGGAGGCTTTGGATGAAACAGCTCACAACCACTCGTTGTGGGGTTCTAGGGGGAAGCCCTTGTCCAGCAGTGGTCGCCTTCCGAATTATAATGATGATGATGATGATGAGAGAAGAAAGAAGACAGAGAGAGATTCTTAGATAGCACAAAGAGCGATGACTACATTTTAAAGTCAATCAACCATTTCAGAAACCGATTAGTCTCGCATGCCACAGATTTCATCTCGCTGCTATTTTATAAACGCACGTGGCAACGACAAGTTGAAAAAACCAACCGGTTCCTACATTAACCGAAACATGATCGCGCTGAATATATTAATGCATTAATTTGGCAACATTCTATTTTTAACCAGAGTATATATAACATTCGCTGCAGACCCAGATAATTTAATTTGATAGTTTTCAAGAGACAGCAGGGAGGTAGTTAGGACTAAGTAAGGGGGGCCTCGACTTGATATGTCTCGTCAGTATTTCTGGTAAATTATAACCCAGTGTCCTTGTCGCTGCTACACCTTCGACCACGTCATCATCGCTTTCCATCAGGTGAGATCGTGGTCAAACGATTGCCTAGTCAGTTATACAAAAAAAAAACAACGCCAGCTGCTCCAATTGCTAAGCCAATCTAGGGGAATCTGTTTGCAAAGGAGGAGTGAGAGATGGTTGCAGAATGCAGACTTGTACAGATAATTCGCACTGTTTTTGTTTTTCTAACGGTTTAACGGTTTGCCCTGTTTTTTTTTGTTTGGGTCATGTTTAGTAATTGAAATTTTACCCCCTCTTCCTGTTGGCCGATTGATCTGAAATTTGGTACAAACCTTTAGTTCTGATGACAATACTATTATGTATATTCAGTGTCATTGTAAATCCAAGATGGCCGCCGCCACAAAATGGCGGGTTACTTATATTTTTCAACCCCCTCAATAGGAGACCCCTTAATATCAAATAAAAGGGCTTAACTAGTAGAATACAGTACACAATGAAAATTCCAAATCCAAGATGGCCTCCACCACAAAATGGCGGATTCAGTTCTTTTTTTTATCCCTTCTATATGGGTATCAAATGAACGAGCTTGACAAGACGAACACAAGTACACTTTAGAAATAACTATATAAAAAACTAAAAACATGTATTTTATTATGTTGTACGGTTTTATTGTAAACTAAAAGCTAAAACATAAAATGAAATCGTGGGGCGTAGCGCAACCTGAGTAATAGAAATTCGACTCGCCCCGCGATTTTTTATTTTTTAGTATATTAACTTATTTTATTTTCTCTGAGCGGAGCGATCATAATTTTTAGTTTGATTTGAACCTTCAACCTGGATACGTCCATCGAGATGTTTTTTCGAAATACAATCGTGAAAGGAATTTTCGGTTTCTCAACAGGTGCTGACGTAACTGGTTTCCAATTTGATTAGATCAGATATAATTTAGATAAAGATCTAAGTTTCTTAATCTTTATTAATAGCAGTTTTTCGGGATTTCTCTAACATGTCAAAAGTATTTTTTGGAGTTTCGTAACTAGCAGAGAGCGACGGTGATCAAAAATGTATCGTATTCTAAAGATTACGATTCAATCTTAAAAGCCGATTTTAAATAAAACAGTTTTTTCTTTCCCAGCCTGAAAGACTGTTTACCTTGAAGCCACTTCATCATTGTGCAGGAAGAAATTCTTTGCATCGTTGCACAGTGGAAACCACTACTGAAAGTATCACAACGGAACAAACGGAACACAATATATATATTTTTGAGGTTTTTGCAAATTATTAGTATAAAAAAGAAAGCTTATTGACCCATTACTTTCCTATTTTTTTTCTATTCTGAACCAAGTTCTCGAATTATGGCATCGCAAAACTGTGTCGCAAGACGGAACGAAATTTGGGGTAATAAAAAGTTATTGATTATTATTTAAACTATAATGCCTTACGAAATCTAATCAATAAAACTTTAGAATAATATATCGATAACTATAAATATAACAATTACACTTGTATTTCTGTCTGTCCTGGAAACTTTCAATTCAAATTTCCCGATTAGCTATCCGGCTGAAACTTTCAGGGTAGCTCACAAACCGATGACAAACCAATTAAAATAAATGAAAAAAAAAAAAAAAAAAACGTTCGTAAAAAAACCCCGTAAGTAATGTTATTTTTTTATGTTATACTTTTACTCAAGCAATACTAGTAATGTGGTCATTATTTCGACAACCTTCTTTGGGCAAAGTCGACCTTGCCGCGCTGCTTGAATAGGCGCCAGCAAAGTTGTATGGAATTTCATTATTGTCGTGTTTTGCGGCCAGCAATTTCCTTTGAAAATCCATTATTGTCGTCTTTTGTCGTAGCACTATTATTTATTCCGTGGGTTCGTTAACCCCGAACGAAAAAAGAGAGGCGTTGTAGCTCCCAGACGAATGGACCGATTTTGATGTTTTTTTTTCTGTTTGAAAGCAGATGTGCTCTTGATTGTTGTTGTTGTTTCTGTTTTTGTGGTCGTTGTTGTTGTCTTTGTCGTTGTCGTTGTTGTTTTCGTTGTTGTTGCATTGTTTGAGTAAATTCTTATTATACTAAGCTGGTTTTATTTAAGTTCCTCGCATTGTTTGAGTAAAGCACTATACAAGCCTTGGTCCGCAATGACTGCCCTGCTGGCCACGCTATGATGGCCTCGAGCTTTGCTTAGTTAAGTTCTCGGCCTTCAAGCTTGGCCATCATTGCAGCCCTTGCTGTCCGCGCTATAAAGTTCATTCTAGCTTGGCCATCAAATGCTGACCGCGCTGTGATGGCCTCGAACTTAACTTAGTTAAGTTCTCGACCATCATCATCGCTGCCAGCAACGCAGACATTACAGACCGCGGCAGTAATGTACTATTTTTTAATTAAATCCAAATAATTTAGAGGGGTTGGGACACTTATATTTTGTATGAAACATTGAAATGGATTCAGTATATATTTTTGGTAACTTTAAATTTATTTAAATGAATTGTCTATTGTGAGAAGAATAAGTTAAACTGTACTAAATCAAATCAAATCTAATTAAATCTAAATCTAAAATCAACCATGAGGAAACACTTTTTTTTTTATTATTATTTCGAATTAATTGGCCATCATTGTCTCGCACGAAATTAAATAATGTAGTCCTGTCTATGGACGTTAGTCTAGACAGGCTTATCACGAACGTCGCAATGAGAGCATTTGATTAGCGCCATTTTGGCGCTGAGCAGTTTGGCAGTAGTGAGCGTCCGCGGAACTAAGTTTTGTACTAATATTTTAATTCTGTAGCTTACGTCAGGAGATGAAACAATGTCAATTCCATGGACGCTCGGTGTGGCGCTTTGAATCGGCACAAACGAAAGTACGGAAGAGCCAATCCATTGATCAATGGTCCTGTCCTATAAATACATTAAAAAGTCTTGTAGAAACGGGACATCCTATGGACTCCTGCAAATCTCTTTCGAAGCTAGATACGCTAAGCAAAAAATTGCTGTTTTAAAATAAAAACCAAATAAATGGCTTGAAGAAGTACCTAAATAAGTGGGGCCAAATAAGGCATTCCTATTTATAGTACAAATCTGCTCAACAACATTTTACCATTTAATTTATTACTAGCTTTCCCGCCCGCGACTTCGTCCGCGCGGACTTCAGTTTATCACGAAAAAAGCTTCCTATGTTCTTCTAGGATATTGAAAACCAATGCAAAAGTAGGTATAGCGACCAATTCTCTTGATGTTTTTGACGGAATTATTATTTCGTTTTCATGGCAACCGTTCCTTACAGCGAGTAATCAACATTTTCCAGTTTTCCCGTGGAAACTTACAATTTTCCGGGATAAAAAGTAAAGTAAAGTATCCTATGGTGTGTGTGTTGAATAAATGTATTTTCTTTCTTTCTTTCTATGTTTTATTCCAGAGTATAAGCTATCTCCAATCCATATTTAATCAAAATCCGTCCAGCCGTTATCGCGTGAAAGCTCCCCAAACAAACAAATAGACAACGTTTCACTTTTATATATTGGTATGGATGAGACTTTATTGCAGGTTCATTTTTTATATAAAAGAAATGTATGTCAATTAAGACCAGTTTTGGTTGACCCAAAAGCAAAAAGTTGATCGGCTGAGGTTTTGACTAGCGTTCCAGTATGCGACACAAGTGTCGAATACCATATATCTAAACCATAAACCTAGAATCAGAATGGACGGAGGGAAAGCTAAGGTCCATTTTACGCTGGAGTAATTTCTATGAAAATTTTAAATCCTCAGTTAATTATCACCACGAGTATATTTTTTCAAAGATCGATGTGAAAAGTTTGGATGTTTATTACTTAACTAGCTGATAATACCAAAATGTTTAGTCTTAGCAAAGATATTTCAGTAGAATTTCACTTTATAAGCACACGGGCCGCAATGTTGTGGCCTCCTAGGTCAAAACTGGACACGAGGCGAATGATTGGTCGGCGGAGCTATATCCATTCTGATTCTACATCCATGATCTAAACTCAAACATTTATGCCATTAAAATTGATTGATGCAAATGAGATCTATTTTTACCACAGAGTAGACATTTCCTTCGCCATTGATTTTTACTGAGAGCTGTGACAGTTAAGCAAAAACATTACTATATGCTGCTCGTGACTTCGTTTGCGGTACAAAATTTTTGTGTTGATGGAATAGGTTCCAAATTCTCTTTCGTCTTTAATACTCAATTTTTATTTATCATATTAAAATGTATGTACTTTATACATAATATCAGATATATTATTATTAGTAGTGGCGGCAGGCCTCTTACGCAAGAGTCCGGGGGGGGGGGCGGGAGTCCGTCTGGGGTAGTACCACACCTTTGTCAGATATTCAAGCGCCAAGCAGTAGTGCGTAAACATTTATGTTGTTCTGTTAACAACCAGTGTGTCAGGGTGACGAGCGCAGTGCAGTGACGCGCAACATTTTGCATCGCGCAGTTCTGGGCGCTGCAACTTTTATGGGCGGGCGTGACGCTTACCATCAGACGAGCGACCTGCTCGACTCGACACTCAACGGAATAAAAAACTAAATTGGTTACATTTTATCTATACAACACCAATGCAATCGGATCAGTAGGTAGATTTTACGTAACACATACAAAAGCCATTTATAAATTCTTGTCCAATATCTTACTTATTTCAAGTAACAAATTTTTGCATCTACTCATCGGATTAAGGTCAAACCCTAAGCTATCTAACAGTGAAAACCGCATCGCAATCGGTCAAGTAGTTTTTACGTGACACGCAAACAAACATACAAACAGACTAAAAGACAGAAAGGATTTAAAAAAAAATGCTTTCTATCTTCTTTATACAGTTTTTTTTCGTTCTTATTGCTTTTAAGTATATATAGATAATATGAATGTGTATTTAATATTGTATCGATCCCGCAATCTAACACTTGACATTGAAATTATCCTCCGTAAGTTAATGCGCGTGCGCACAGCCAGACAGACATCATTAGTTTTTTTTAATTATCTTCATTGTACAGACAGACTTTATGTTACTATTTGCTTTATTATAAGTATAGATATATTAATATAACCCATCAAAATAGACATAAATATCTTGAGTAAATCAGCTATCGGCAGCGTCGAAAACAGGCGTCTCTAAAAATAGACACAGTCTAAACTAAGAGCGAAAGTTGTCCTTCTTGGTCGACTAAATTAATCTGATCGGTGTTTTTTCTGACCTTGAAATGAACAGTTTTAACTGTTATTCGAATAAACTATGTACCCTCTGCTTCACACGCTGTTTGCGCGGAAACTGTATTCTTTCGGGATAAAAATTACCCGGGTATGGTTCACGTCTTTGCTCGTTATCCGCGGAAAACTGCAATCTTCCGGGATGAAAAGTACCCGTATGTTCACGTAGGGTACTTTTCAGGAACATAAGTACTGCGTACTTGGGATGGAATGTACCCTATTTGCACTTGGGGTAATTGTCATCCCGGAAGCATTAATTCAAGTCCGTTCAACATGACGTAGTTAAGCAATACACATCAAGCTTTTCACATCGAAAATTGTTAAATGATTGTCATTTGCAGACTGGATCTACTTCGATGTGATATCAATGGTGTTGACGACCAATAAACTATTTTTTTTACGAATTTCAATTAGCATACTTGATCGTGATACCACGTTTTTATTTGTCTGTCTGTCGTTCCAGGTAGAATCTTGCAACTCAAATTTCGAGCACTTCCCCCTTAGCCATCCGGCTGAAACTTTCAGGGTAGCTCTAAACTTCGAGCACTTCCCGCTTAGCCATCCGGCTGAAACTTTCAGGGTAGCTCTAAACTTCGAGCACTTCCCGCTTAGCCATCCGGCTGAAACTTTCAGGGTAGCTCTAAACTTCGAGCACTTCCCGCTTAGTCATCCGGCTGAAACTTTCAGGGTAGCTCTAAACTTCGAGCACTTCCCGCTTAGCCATCCGGCTGAAACTTTCAGGGTAGCTCTAAACTTCGAGCACTTCTCGCTTAGTCATACGGCTGAAACTTTCAGGGTAGCTCTAAACTCGATGACAAAGCTATACAAAAATAACATGTTTTTAAGATTAGTTTTTTAATCTACGCTTGCTGTTTGTTTAGGGTTTCGTCCTTGCCAGCTCTGTCTGTCTGTCCGTCTGTCACCGGATTGTAGAGCCTAAAAATGACAGGGTCTTACTCTCAGACCAAATAGGTCTAGGTCGTACTAGACTAATAGTACTCTATTATTTTTCAATAGCGGAAAAACAATGGTCTACTGTTATCGGAAAGCGAAACCACGCTGGAAAGCGAGAAAATCGATTTACATTCGATAAAGTATCCGATGACATCGTTTTTATGGGAACATTAAATTATTCGTTGAATAATTCGGAATCTCATCAGTGATCGTTTCTATTTTGAAGTGTCATCAATGTCATCATAAAATAGAAATGTATATTAATTATTATAAATTACGGTCCAAATACTGTGATTTTATTCAAGTTAAAACTGTTTTAACTTTTAATTATGTGTATTTCTGCTTAACAGTGAGTATGACACCTTAATCTGAGGTTGAGGATGAACCAATATAAACAACTTGCGACAACCAAGTGAACAATATCTTTACTTATTATAAAGTAACAAAAATTAAATTATTATATTAAAGAAAAACCCGACTGCGAACGAAACTAAAATGACGCAAACAAGCTTTAGATTCTTGATGTTGAAACATAAGATACAGTTCGGCCGATAAGATATAGTTCGGCCGATAAGATACAGTTCGGCCGATAAGTCGTGGCCACTCTGAACTTCGTGCAAATGGCTTCGCAATGAACATTTTAAGGAACGGAATGGCGGAATGAGGTGCATCTCTAGCCTAGACCACAGCCCACGTCGCCTCATTTCGTCACTCGGTTCCTAAAAATGTTCATTGCGCAGCCATTTGCACGAACTTCAGAGTGGCCACGACTTATCGCCCGTAGTGTACAGTCGGAGACATGCATTTCATTTCTTCTTTGATGGGGTCAGCTAGAACCTGGCGAGCTCCTCCTCATGCCTCCGACTGTATCTTATATTTGTAATTCAACAATCTAAATCTTGTTTGCTTATTTTTAGTTTTATTCGCATTTTTTTTTATAATTTGATCTTATTTTAACCTTTTAAATTCCGGTATTTTTTGGGTCAAGGGTTTCTTTCATTATGACACCTCACTCAACTGAGATCGTGGTCAAACGATTGCCAAGACCGTAATAAAAAAGAATATATGAAGTTTTCTTGACTCTTCAATATCCTGCTCGTATTTCTCGTGATTAAGACGGCTCTAATGATACCTCATTTATCAAAATCTATCAAGCCTTAGGACGCGCCAAGGCCTTATACTGTACTTGTTGTGTATGTAGGACGAGACAAAGGAACAAACAAACGTACATACATACAGCGCAAAAACATATCAACAAAAAAAAAAAGAAAAGTGGAACAAGAATGCAAAAATTTTAAAAAATGAGTCGGTCTGTATGTTCCACTTTGATAGGTACATTTATTTTTTGGAGCTAGGTGTCATAATTTATCGTCATTTATTAGGTGCTGGGGGTAAGGATACTTCAAATAAGTTAAGTCTAGTCGATGATCGGGTGGCGATATATCGCCAATACGCCTCATTGCGCGCATACTGCGCGTGCGCACGCGGCTAGGTAATGGATAAAAAGCATTTAATAAAATACTTTTATGCAGTAGCCATGTCATGGTGAAACTTAGAACGTGCTAAGACATTTTTTTTATTTTTTTTGGATGGACTTTTTACTGTTGACGTCTACAGCGTACCTTACTACTCAGTAGACTCAGAGAAGAATAAAGAAATTGACTAATTACGGGGGTCGTCGACCCCGCCGTTGGGGTCGATGTCTGATTACTCGTGTGTTGATTGAGGACTGGCTAGACAAGGCTGCAAGCAGAGTAGTAGCGATGGCATCGTCTGGATCGCTCAGGAAATCGCGCGGGCGCCTACGAAGGGGGGGGGGGGGGGTAGTGAAGAGATCCCTAGTCAGGACCCAGCCCTGAGTGCAGCAACCATGTCATTGTTAAACTTAAAACTAACTAACATAATAGAATGCGTACACATAATTTAGTCTGTGCTAAGATCATGCTTACCATAAAAATGCATTGTCATGGGAACTGAACCAACATGCAAAAATTCAACTCCTTACGATAAGAGGATGTGGTTCTAAGCTTCCAAGATTTGACCTAAACAACCATTACAAGATAAATATAAGCTTTTATCTACACTCATATAGTAAAATCCGGATTATGAACTCAAAAATGGTGGCATAATGATATATACATTACGCACGGCACGTCTATAATAAGAAAATAAATAAATAATAACACTGTTTTTTTGAACAAACAGTGTTATACTATATATTTTTTCCCCTTAAAGCACCGCATTGGCTCCGCACAACGAGAGTTTTCGCCATTTATAATCTATGGCGGCGCGTGTTAGACCGTATGCGCGCCAATTCGATATGGACTGGATTTTGGCGCCACAATTTACTTTAAAATATTAGTACCTACGAGTAACTAATTAAATGTGTTTATCTTGATAAAAAGTTTTATCTTGATTAAAAATGTCCGACAGCAGTGTTATTGAGGAGAATTTGACTCCACCTGACATCACGGAAACAGCAACGAACATGACGAACGAGCTTTTACCAGCAAAATCAAGAAAATCTTACGACATATTTTTTTCTTCATTAAATGTAAGTTCCTATTGCATGAGTGTAGATAAAGTAATGTATGAAACGGCACATAACTAGTTATGAAAACACTCACTCTCGTGTTTTAATGACCCTTATTATGCAACCGTTTCATGAACTACTATTAAAAGTGTAGGTACCAACCTTTCTCCAGCAGCTGCGCGAACATGTTCTGAACGTTGGAGTGGTGATGCTTCCATCTTAGACAGTACTGTTGCGGCAGCATTGTTTACTAATTACACTAATAACTCATTTAGTCAAATTAGTCACTAACACTACAAGGCTTTGGTATAGAAGGCAGGATAGGAAACAGATTCACGTAAAGTTTAGTAGAAAATTTAGGTCCAATTTTCTTTAAATATTGTTTACACTAACTAATTTATTTATTTCGAGGTTTGTATAAATATTCGTTTGGAATGTAGACTGGTGTGTTGCGGCTCTCTTTATCTGGAACAAGCAAAAAATTAAATTAGCATTTTCTATTCAGAGGATATTCCCTTGTGATCTTCGCAAAGTAGGTATTTAGTATAACTAAATGTATATATTGAAGATATCCGACGGAGAACCCAGGTAACAGACATAGCTCAAAAGATAAGCACGCTAAAGTGGCAGTGGGCTGGTCACATTTCGACGACCTGCGAAAGGCGGACGGAAGAGAAGCTGAGCAGATGACCGAGCTCAGTGGCGTGCATTAGGAGAGGCCTACGTCCAGCAGTGGACAAGTATAAGCTGATGATGATGATCTCCACCTCCTCCCCCTCGATCCCCTATAAGAGTGATAGAGTTGCTGGTCGTAAGTTTTAGTAGTAGGTACAGTTTTTAGGGCAAAGCTCCAGGGTACATTTCCCTCCTTTATTTTTTTAGGAAGGACTACTTGCTGTTGGCCTCTACCGGCCTCTACAGCGTACCTTTGCACTCCCCACTCCCTTGCCACCTCTCCTACACTCTGCCACTCGCTACCCGCAATAAGCACTGAAGTTGTGCGTAACAAGGTTGAATATCGCGAGCGCTGTTTGAACACACAATTTGTTTCGGAACTAAATGACGTAGATCTCAAAATTTATTTATTTTATTGGCAGGCTAATAATTTAGCTATGTAAATTTTGTCTAAGCATTAGATTATAAACTATATTTTCTTGCTGTGAGATTTATTTTAGAGATAAAACTTAAGCCGTTGAGTAGAAAAATATAAATATTACTAAAATAACGTAATTTTTGATAAGAAAATGTATCGAATGAAATTCTGTTAATCATGTTTTTGTCTTAGTCTTAGAGAGATAAAGATCTCAAAAACATATATGTAAAGTTTCACATTTATCAGGTTTGTGGTTGACCAAGCATATTTTTGGAATAAAACCCTTAATAAGCAGAGCCTGGTCTTATACAGTTGGTGTTTTTGGGGAAAGCACCCCCTAAATTGTGGTGAAATTCACTTATTTGAAGTTTTTTTTTTTAAACTTACATTTTCAATTTGTCATAGTTTCAGCGCAAAAGACCGCCAGGTCTCGACATCGACAGCGATTGCTTTACAACCGTAATCGGTCGCAAGGACCGATTATAACGATATTTGGTAGTCTCTGCCAAATATCGCTGTCAATCATGATCAATGTCAGTACTGATACCGTTTTTTTAGGAAGGACTACTTGCTGTTGGCTTCTACCGGCCTCTACGCTGTAGGCGGAAGCAAGGGCGCTTGCGTGACGCAGAAGGCGCACGCCAAAGTTAAATTTTAGCGACTTGCTCAAGGGCATCCAGGAGGTACGAACCACGGCTTGGGCCGTCGCTTAGACTTCGGGAAATCATAATTAAACACCCCTGGGTCGGTATTAGTGATAAATAGCGATCCAGGGGGCCCTGGACTATGGCTAGGAGCCTTTAAGTGATTTGATAACTGACCACCATTTTGGAATACATCTCTGAGAAGAAATGACAAGAAACTCAGAGACGAATAAAAAATTACTAATTACGGAGTGGTCGACCCCGCCGGCGGGGTCGGTGTCTGATTACTCATGTGTTGATTGGGGTCTGGCTACACAATTCCATCGCTGCCTGCAGAGCAGTAGCGATGTCATCGTCTGGATCGCTCAGGAAATCGCGCGGGCGCATACGGAGGGGGGACTGATACCGATGACTGCCAAAGCTAACGATTATCATCGGTATGTACTGAATTCGGTTGTAAAGCAATCACTATCTATATGTCGAGACTGCAGGCCCAGGTTAGGTGCTTCTAACTTTAAAGTTATTGAAAAATTTAGAACAACGAAGACTTATGAGCGTACTTAAGAAAAAAAAAGAAGAAAAACGGGACAATTCCACACCAATTACCTAGCCCCAAACTAGGATACCCTGTACTATGGGTACTAGATAACGGAAAAACATACATATATACGAATATTATAACATCCATGACTCGGAAACAAACATTTCTGCTCATCACACAAATTATTGCACCTTGCAGGATTCGACCCCGCGACAGTTTGATTACGTACCTAGGGTCACTAGCCACGAGACCAACCAACAAAAAACAAAAAAATAATTGTAATCCGATAGTATTGGATTACATAAGTGTTTTTTTCTTTTTGTATGGACAAGGACGCTACAGACACTCTTCTTAAAAGGATTCGATACCGAACACTGTTTCCGTTGTTGATTCCGTTGAGATTTGCTACTCGTGAGATTAAGAGGTACATTTTTGATAGAATTTACGTTATGGGGCAAAACCTCTTACCACCGCTTAAATTGTAACAAATTGTTTAGTTATGGGTGTCAATCGCTCGTACAGGATGTATTTTAGGCTTATACGTTATATTATATTCAAAAAGGTTTTTGGATTTTGAAAAATAAGTCAACAGTTACAGCGCAAAAATATGGCTGGTTCAGATGCTTGTAACTTTAAAGTGATTTAAAAATATGGCTGGTTCAGATGCTTGTAACTTTAAAGTGATTTAAAAATATGGCTGGTTCAGATGCTTGTAACTTTAAAGTGGTTTAAAAATATGGCTGGTTCAGAAGCTTGTAACTTTAAAGTGATTTAAAAATATGGCTGGTTCAGATGCTTGTAACTTTAAAGTGATTTAAAAATATGGCTGGTTCAGATGCTTGTAACTTTAAAGTGATTTAAAAATATGGCTGGTTCAGATGCTTGTAACTTTAAAGTGATTTAAAAATATGGCTGGTTCAGATCCTTGTAACTTTAAAGTGATTTAAAAATATGGCTGGTTCAAATGCTTGTAACTTTAAAGTGATTTAAAAATATGGCTGGTTCAGATGCTTGTAGCCTTAAAGTGATTTAAAAATATGGCTGGTTCAGATGCTTGTAACTTTAAAGTGATTTAAAAATATGGCTGGTTCAGATGCTTGTAACTTTAAAGTGATTTAAAAATATGGCTGGTTCAGAAGCTTGTAACTTTAAAGTGATTTAAAAATATGGCTGGTTCAGATGCTTGTAACTTTAAAGTGATTTAAAAATATGGCTGGTTCAGATGCTTGTAACTTTAAAGTGGTTTAAAAATATGGCTGGTTCAGATGCTTGTAACTTTAAAGTGATTTAAAAATCTGGAAAAAATAAGACGCATAAACAATGCTAAAGTGTCGATTATTGTACCAATTATACCAAACTTTTTTGTTTCTAATCAAAGAACATGTACAGTAATCTACAAACAATTTATTCTCGAAAAACTTCTGAACTAATTTTGATACAATTTATATGGTACACCAATTCAAAAAAAAAATTTTTTCATATCGGTTCGCAATTGACGGAGAAATCGACAGACATACATAAAGAAACATACAATCGAACATATAACCGATTTTTCTTTCGACGAGCATCTACCGTGTAGATTCGACCGGTGTGAGCTCCATAACAGCTTTTGGTCTATTTTTGCCACATCTATTTCAGCTATCAGCCATATTTTTTGAGAAATTCTTGTTTGAAATTCTTTTTCTATTTTTGCTTTATCTTTTTATAATATTTCAATTCTGTTTTCTATAAACTAATGCAAATGATTGGATATTAACTTTTTTATTACAAGACCATTACAAAACCTGATTGGTCTATGCAAATAGCTCAGATGTATATACCTACATAGTATATGAATTAAGACTACAGTTCTTGGTTTAATCTATAGTTGTATACAACCAAGCAGTAATGCGCGAACCAAGGTTTAAAAAATTATAGAGTGATACATAGCAAATGGCGGTTCAGTATGTGTGCGTGAGTGAATAATTTGTGGTTGTTACACAATTTCATCACAAAAGACTGCATTGTTTTTGATTTTCCGTGAGAACTTGACAGAGTTAACACGACTACAAGCGGATCGGCATATCTTGAGTGCTTTACTTTCGATTTGGCGGTGTGGAATACACTGGTGCTTCGTTTACACTCTATTAAAGACAATGGTGCTTCGTTTACACTCTATTAAATCCACTGGTGCTTCGTTTACACTCTATTAAAGCCACTGGTGCTTCGTTTACACTCTATTAAAGCCACTGGTGCTTCGTTTACACTCTATTAAAGACACTGGTGCTTCGTTTACAATTATTTTTACTTGTATCATTTTTTTATCATGAAATTTAAATGAATAGACAAACCATTGAAACAGCGAGAAACCAGATATTTCTTATTTTCCAATACAATAAGAATAAATAATACAAGAGATAAAAAAGATACATATTGTGTTAGTAGCAAACTTATTATACTACTAGCTTTACCCGCGGCTTCGCACGCGTGTTTATATCTCTATAAATACTCTATGTACTATTCCCAAGACCTAGAATACCAATATACCAACATTTGATCAAAATTCGTTCAACCGTCAAAAGTTTTTATCGATTGCTCAGCTTCTACTCATCGAATTAGTATACCAAGTTCACCAGTGTTTAAGTCAAACCCTAAGCTATCCAACAGTGACCGCATAACCGCATTGCAAACGTTCCAGTAGTTTTTGAACAAACATACAGACTAACAAACAGACAGACACGAATTTTAAAAATGTCATGTTCTTGTTCGGTCGCTTATTTAAGGACTATTAGACTTTTTTTTTCTTGTTATCTTTGTACAGACTTTTTCGTTCTTATTGCTTTATTATATGTATATAATAAAGCAATAGGAACGAAAAAGTCTGTTCATTTAAGGTTAATACCTTTGTCAGATATTGAACCAACAAGCAGTAGTGTGTAAACATTTCTGTTTCGGTTTGAAGGGCAATGTTTCCAGCGAAATTACTGGGCAATGAGACTTAACAACCAATGTCGGCGGGTGACGAGCGCAGTACAGTGACGCGCAAGACCTTGCAACGCGCAGTTCTGGGTGCCACTGCAACTGTTATGGACAGGCGTGACGCTTACCATCAGGCGAGCGACCTGCCCGTCTCGTCATTCAACGTAATAAAAAATAAAAAAAGGTACATAAAAAAAATTTGGTACAGAAGTAATCCTTCGGGCACCGCACATGCTAGCTCATCATCATCAGCCTATACTTGTCCACTGCTGGACGTGGGTCTCCATTAATGCACGCCTCTGAGCTCAGTCAGCTCTCCTCATCTTTCTTCCAGCAGGTTTCCGCAGGTCGTCTCTCCACCTGGCCACAAGGCGTCCTACACTGTTTGCCTTAACGTGGTCTCCACTCGGGACTCGTCTACCCCAACGGCTAATGCTAGCTCACATTACGCGATATAAACAATGTGCGATATTGAGTGAGCGGTGAGAAAGGGTTGAAATAAGGTCGGAGTCTTAATCATTAACACATGTCATGCATCACTTCGTCACTAATTGCACCAAAACGGCTTGACCCGCATCAACCATGGCTAGCCTTTTAATTAGACCCACAATTTAAAATTTAATAGTTTTTTTATTAAATTGCTTGGCTCCTACTTATCGGATTGAGATACCAAGTACACCAGTTTTTAAGTCAAAACCTAAGCTATCCTACAGTGCAAAATCGTATCGCAATCGGTTCAGTAGTTTTAACGTGATGCGCGAACAGACAGACATTAAAAGTGTGTAACTAAGTTTTTGGAAGGCCAGTGTTTATCATCATCATCATCAGTCTATTCTTGTCCACTGCTGGACGTAGGCCATCTTCCAGACACTTTCCGCAGGTCGTCACTCCACCTGGCCACAGGGCATCCTACCTAAACGTGGTCTCCACTTGAGAACTCGTCTACCGCAACGGTTATCGGTTCTTCTGGAAATGTGACCAGCCCACATCACTTTAGCTTGCTTATCCTTAGAGCTAAGTCGGTCACCTTGGTTCTCCGTCGGATATCTTCATTACGATTGTCCTTCAGAGAAACTCCAATGTTCCCCCTCAACCGTTTAGAAAAAGACTTCCAACACACAAACTCGCCTCGCCTGTAATTCAAGGAGATAAGGGCATCAACCAACACGACCCTCTGACCGCATTTTATCATTTCGAAAATGTTACGCAACGCTGATAGGGCGTTATCGGCTATTTTCGAACTCGAAAAATAAGTGTATTTTAAAAATATTCCATAGTGCGCTCGGGCCGTGGTAATGAGCGCGATAAAACGTTAGATAAACACATATAAATACGTTTGTAGGCATTTCTATTCGCTTGTATTTTGATTTTTGGTACCCGTCTAATCTATCTACATATAGTCTAGCAGATGTGCCACGCGTGGTCATTTCTTTAGGTTAAAAGTACCTACTCTATGTGCTATTCCAAGACCTAAAATACCAATATACCAACATTTGATCCATATTCCTTCAGCCGTCAAAAAGTTTTTTATCGATTGCTCGGCTTCTGCTCATCGGATTGAGATACCAAGTCCACCAGTTTTTAAGTAAAATCCGAAACTATCCAACAGTGAAAACTGCACCACAATCGGTCCAGTAGTTTTTACGTGACGCGCGAACAAACATACAGACTAGACCATTTTTTTTCATATATTTTTATGTACAAGCTTTTTCTCGTCACTTTATTATAGCTTTATTAAATAGATTTTGGTGAATTAATACTTCACTTCTGGAAGGCCTCTCCTTGTTAGGCCACAGAGTTTAAGCCATCTTCGGTTCTCCTCATCCAGTTTGTTGTCATCTGCCTTTTGCAAGCCGTTATTCCACATTGCCGCTAGACGCCATACACTAAGTTTGCCTAAACGCAGCTCTGCTCTTTCATAGACTAGCTGATGCCCGCGGCTTCGCACGCGTTGTCATTTCTCTAGATTTAAAGTTCTCCATGTGCTATTCCAGGACCTAAAACACCAATATACCAACATTTTGATCAAAACTCTTTCGGCCGCCAAAAACATTTTAATCGATGTCTCAGATTCTACTCATCGGATTGAGATACCAAGTACCCCAGTTTTTAAGTCTAATCCTAAGCTATCCAACTGTGAAAACCGCATCGCAATCGGTCCAGAATTTTTTACGTGTAGGGCGAACAAACAGACAGACACGTTTTTTTTTAAATGTTATTTTCTTGTTCAGTAGCTTATTTTAAGTACCCTAGACTATTTTTTTTATTTACTTCTTTGTACAGACTTTTTCGTTCTTATTGCTTTATTATAAGGTCTAGATAGATTTCGTTTAACCAACCATCGAGAGATGTGAACGGTCTTTTAGGCTTTCAGAAGCGTTAGGTACCCGTATTCTATCTACTTACCCATACCCATAGCAGAAGTAACAAAAAGTATGTACAAGGAAAATAATTTAACAAAATGCTCTAGGGTGCTTGGAATAACCTACTACACAAGAATATTACTTTTTATACGCTTTATATTAGCTTCACTTGTATGTTTGTTTGTATGTACGGTCAGATTTCAATTAAATTTTGCACACCTGTCAAAGACCGATGACAATGCAAAAACTTGAAAAAAAAAAAAAATAGAAAAGTAGAAAATAAATAATAGTTTAAAAAAACTAAAAAGTACGCTTTATATAGAAAACCAAACTAAAAAATTGAAAATAAATTTTAATAGTGTAAAAAAGAAAAAATTGTTTTATTTAAAAAAAAAGCTTGCGGTGCTTCTCATATCTGTCAATGAAATATTTATAACTATTGACCCATGCACCCCACGATTTTTTTGTAAAAAAACATTTTTTTCTTATTTACACTATTAAAATTTATTTTCTATTTTTAGTTTGGTTTTCTATATAAAGCGTGTTTTTTAGTTTTTTAAACTATTATTTATTTTTTAATGGTGTCTTTCTGTCTGTTCACGCATCACGTAAAAACTAATGGACCGATCGCGATGCGGTTTTCACTGATAGAAAGCTTAAAGTTTGACTTAAAAACTGGTGTAGGTACTTGGTATCTCAGTCCGATGAGTAGAAGCCGAGCAATCGATAAAAACTATTTGACGTCTGAACGAATTTTGATGAAAATGTAGCATAGGTACTTTTGGTCCTGGAATACATAGGCTACATATTCCCCAGAGAAATGAACACGCGGGCAAAGCCGTAGGCACAGTTAGTCAATAATAAAAAGCCAGCTAATTATATTTTCACCCCATCTATATTCGAAAAACACTGATTGGTTCCTCGAAAAGTGGGGGCAAAGTAGGTATTTTCTGGTCAAGACTTTCAGAGGGCAGTAATAAGTTTTGAATTTTGAACATGAATTTTGTTCATTAGGTCTCGTGGCGCGCTGTCTGTATTTAAAAAGTATCATGTGAATTTACGAAGGAGGAAAAAATGAAAAGTGCGCAATTACGATATCATCGTCACGGATACATGGAATATTGACAGTGCAAAAACTAAATAATTTCACGAAAATGAGTTCATCAAGTTCCAGTAGCAGTAGTATTATATTACTTGCACATGAAAATATAAGATACTATGCAATAATTGTGATACAGAATCTATTACCAACTAAATCCCGGTAAAAATATTTGAAAGCTTAAAATATTTTTTTGAAATATTTGAAGTGGGAAAATGCAAAGAGAGCGAAGACCTCTTCGGAAACTGTACCTATTTTCAAGCATTATCCAAATATAAGCAACCTTCACACTTCGAAGGTCAGTTCCAATAATGACATTCAAATCGAGATCTACACAAAATTTATAACACAATACCTATCTGAAGAGATTGTCTGAAGGACATAAATCAAAAAAGTCCAAAGTAGTAGTAGTAGTAGTATATTGAATCCCTCGCTACGTTCACGATTCTACTAGAATTCTTTACTCCTCTCTGGATTCAAAATAGCGCCTTGGCGTCAAAATATTATTTTGCTCCCTCGTCATACAATGTACTATTTTTGTACCGTTAGTTTTCCTTTAATAACAAGATAAATCTCAGAAGTAGCATAGGAAAACCTGTCCTTAGGTTTGCCTTAACACGTCCTATTCATTTCACATGACAAGCTTGCTTTCTACTATATTTTACGATACCATTCTCAAAAAAAAAGAGTTTAAAAAAAACGGACAAGTTCGTGTTGAACTCGCCCGTAGTGGGTTCCGTACGATGAATATATTATCTCACAATGTTACCATGTTATTTAAAGACCATATACTTCCTACAGGTTTTCCTGTAATCCATAAGCAAAGAACTATATAATCTGTATTTTTTATTAAACTTTAGACTCGGGAGTTTCTGAGATAAGTATGGGGAATGGTCAATTTTCGTCAATTTTCTCAAACAACTTTAATAATTATAAAAAAGATGAGCCCTTTAATTTCATATGACACAAGATACAGTTTACAAAACTTTTTTTATCATTTTCTGTTTAGGACCCCTTAAAGTGACCTTCAAAATTCATTTATTCACGTTACATGTCCGTGTTTAAGTCACAGAAATTCATAAATGTATTTACCAAATTTCAACTTAATCGGTCCGGTAGATTCCGAGGAAATTGGCTGTTACAGAGAGACAGACAGACACACGAGTGATCCTATAAGAGATCCTTTTTTCACTTGGACGTGAGGAGCCCTAAAACCTCCATTTTTCACACATTTTCTATTGGAATGTAACAATGTCGCAACGTTAGATATTTCCTATGAGACTCGGTACCGACTTTCATTTTTCTCGGCGGTGGACAAAAAATGGATTGCAGTTGCACCGTTGAGCAATCGGTATCGAGAGCGGCTACATTGTGGCGTTTTCGAAAATATTTTCTAGGTTCGATTTTATCGACATCTGTCGTGGCATTTTTGTCCAACGTCCATATGAGAGGTAATTAATAAGTTTTATCGACATCTGTCGTGGCATTTTTGTCCAACGTCCATATGAGAGGTAATTAATAAGTTTTTACAACGATTTCTTCGATATTTCTGCGTTTAGACACGGATGTTTTTTTTGAACGGTTAGGTTTGAAAGGTGTGCTAGTTTGAAAATTTCATCAAAAATGGCTCAGTGCGTCTGGTACCCTGGAAACCGGGCTTTTTTTTACCGGAAATGAAAATAATATAAACTTTGTTTGTTCGAGTGGTTAAAAACTATTTTTAATCGACTTAAAAGGAGACAGTTCTATGTTTGATTGTATGTATATTTTTTTGTATATGTTCACAAATTTGTTCGTCAATTGCGGACCGATTTTGAAAATTCTTTTTGTTTGTGTTTGTATACACTCGAGGTGGTTCCATTTTTTTTTATCAAAATTGGTTCAGCAGTGTTTTTATTGGGAGAATAAGGATGCAGGATTTCGAAACCAATTTGAATGATTCTTAGTTTGTTTAAAAGGGTTTATTTATTTCATTGTAGTCTCACATCAATTTCATGAAAAATGGTTTAGTATTTTTTTTATCAGTACATCGTGTTGTTTTGGTGTTAATGTTGTCTCATATGTTAGGGATTTCTGAACCGAGTGCGATGATGAATTTTTACTTTAAAGAATAAACCTACAATGTGGTACTTTATAAAATTCATCAAAATTGGTTTAGTAGTTTATTTATGTATGTTCACCGATTTCTCCGTCAATCGCGAACCGTTTTTTTTCTTTTATTTGAAGGGTAGACCCCCGGTGCGATCCTTCTTTTATAAATTTCTTCATAATTGGTACAGTAGTTTTTAGTGAAATCCATTTTTTGTACCATGCTATTTTGTAGAACACTTATTTCTCAACGATCAACGAAAAGTTTCGAACGGAATGCGTGCAGCAGGTAGGTACATGCATAATTGTAAAATTTCAAAAGTTTCGAACGGAATGCGTGCAGCAGGTAGGTACATGCATAATTGTAAAATTTCAAAAGTTTCGAACGGAATGCGTGCAGCAGGTAGGTACATGCATAATTGTAAAATTTCAAAACCAGTTGCAAGCGATTCAAAATACTTTTGTGTATTCATGCAGAGCCGGCCGAGTTTCTTCTAATTACTATCATTAACTAATTATTTAGTAGGTATCTAACTAAAGGTACGGAGACGCCAAAGCGGCGGCGGGCGCGGTGACTGTGCGAAGTATATGTATAAAAAAACATTTTAAAAAATGGCGTACACACCGCCAAATCGAAAGTGAAGCACCCAAGATATGCCGTCCGCTCGTACGCACAAGCCGCACGCACACACTTACACCATGTTATGCCGATCGGCCGCCACATCGCAGCTAGATCTCCACATTGTTAGTCGAGTTAATTCTATCAAGTTCTCACGGAAAATAAAAAACAATGCAACTTTTTGTGATTAAATTGTGTGAAGTTGTGTATCAACCACAAAAATCACGCACACATACCCAGCTGCCATTTCCTATGCTCCTTTCTTTTGTTTGGCAGTGTGGTCTCGCACTTTTTTTAGACCTTCTGGCCTACCTTTTCAATAAAAAAAGAATCACGCAAATCGGCTCAGATATCTCATAGAAATCGGTACATACACCAATAAAATCAAAATTGGTACAGTAGTCGCAGCGGAAGTATGTGTCTCGGAAGTTGTCTGCTAGTCGCTGCGCAAACTGCTATTTTTCAGGCGCAATCCCAATGTTGAAGGTGAAGACAGCATTGTATAACTGCCTCGCTCACTCGCTTACGTTTTTCGCATATTCATCTCGCTCTTACTTTATGCTGTTTTATCCCCAAAAAGTACCTTCGCAATCGTTCACTGAGCCTAACTTCACAAACAGATTGACTGCGACTACTGTAACTGCCATCGAATTTAGAAATTGATGTAAAACTTTTTTTTTCTTTTCCTCTTTGTCGGGTTTTAGTTATTGATAATATTTCTTGTAAGCCTTATTCATTCGTAAAGTCTGTATAAATATATTCGGGACAATGCACACCAATAACATAGCCCAAAACTAGGATACCATGTACTATGGACACTAGACAATGGGTAAACATAGATACGGATATTACATCCAATGACTCGGATATAAACATTTCTGCTCGTCACACAATTGCACCTTGCGGGATTCAAACCTGTGACCGTTGGTTGACCATTCGGCCAACCGGTCGTCATTACTTTTAAATAAAATCATTCCGTACTCAAGTACTTTTCCAGTCATCTTTCATAAAAGTGCACACAGATGCACTTGACTTGCACACAGACACACTGTGCTACACTGTAGTTCCGTGTACTGGTTTTAGAAACCGCTAGTCACTCGATATGAGCTTAGGAAGCGGTTACGCTGTGCCTACAGTTTGGAGACGACGTACTTACAGAGAGAGGATTGAGACACGGCCCCAGAACACTTCCTCGGGGTAATTAAACAAAAGCCCGACTGCAAACAAGCTTTAGATTCTTGATTTAGAAATATAAGATGCAGTATAAGATGTAAAGACTGTGCTGCATTTACCCTTTTTTACATCACCTGGGGTTTATATGAAAACCAGCGTCTAGTGTGATGCACTGGCCATTTGTGCCATTATAAGCCCCTTTCAACACACTCCTAAGCACATTTTATTTATGTTTTTATCTGTTTTTTTGTAATGTTGTGTTGTTTTTTTTTAGGAAGGACTACTTGCTGTTGGCCTCTAACGGCCTCTACAGCGTAGGCGCTCCGCCGCAATACGTGACGCAGAACGCGCACGCCAAAGTTACATTTTTAGCGACTTGCTCAAGGGTACCCAGGGGGTATGAACCTCGGCTTGGGCCGTCGTTTAGACTACGGGATATCTGACTAAACTCCTCTGGATCGGTATTAATGATTAATAGCGATCCAGGGGGCCCTGAACTATGGCTAGGAGCCTCATAAGTGATTTGATAACTGACCACCATTTCGGAATACATCTCTGAGAAGAAATGGCAAGAAACTCAAAGAAGAATAATAATTGACTAATTACGGGTTCATCGACCCCGCCGGCGGGGTCGGTGTCTGATTATACGTGTGTTGTTTGAGGGGTGGCTAGACGATTCCATCGCTGCCTGCAGAGCAGTAGCGATGTCATCGTCTGGATCGCTCAGGAAATCGCGGGGCGCATACGGAGTGGGGTGTAATGTTGTGTGTTGAATAAATGTTTTTTATTTCTTTCTTTTTTTCTTTTTCATTTTGATACCCACTCGATAGGTTCTGGTCATCAGTCGGGTAATAATCTAACCTAACCAAGTTTAAATCGTTATAGATCCTAAAAGTTCATTCAAAATTAAAAACATGATTTTCTAATTCCTATTCAATGATACCCCTCTTATCATAGTTCAACTACTTTTATCCCTTTTCTTTCACAATATGGCGTCTGGTTGTCGCCATATTGAATTTTAATTACTGTCATGTCTTTATTGACACTTGCACGATTAAGGTAAATCGATTTACGAATGAATCATCAAAATCGGCCCATGCGTTTAGTCTCTAGAGCGCCACAGAGAAACAAACATACTTACATAGGCTGATTATGCATTACCCTTCTTTACGTCGCGCAATCGGGTAAAAATGACACCCATTACGGACACTCTGAATTGTTAAATAAGAAGAGATTTTAAAAGTGCGTACCAAATCATATTGATACGCAAGTAATTTTTTTTTTGTCAAAAAATGACAAAATTGAACCATTATGAAAATAACGCCAAAAATACGCTTCATGTTGTTTTTGTAAGAGAGACGATAGAAAACTATTACACCAAAAACAACACAGCAAAAAATGACTCTCCGTCTGTTTTTCAGGAGTAAACGGCTGAACCGATTTTGATGAAATTTGTGTGCATTACGTTTGAGGCTATTTCCATCTAAAGGCTATATAAGCGCGTGAGCATTACAGGCATGAATCATGCACTTCCCTTTACATCAAAGCCTGCCGTTGCTGGCGGTTTTTGCCACAGCCGCACCATAGGGCATTATACAATTCAATGGTTAGAGTAAAAACTAGCAGCTAGGGTTGTCACTACATGTTTTTGTAATGGAAAAACGTTTTTTTATAAAACTATCCTATTTAACTTTCTAAAATTTCACGAAATATAAATCCATTGAAATTAACGGAAGTGAGTGACAGTGATGACGCATCGACGGGCAACGAAGTGACTGTGCAAGCCGAACAGAGCCGAGCGCCGCAGCAGCCGCCCGTTGGGCCGCGCGCGTCACCAGTTGCGTGCTGTCGTACGTAGCGCTCGTCGCGGCTTGTCGGCATAACTCTCCCAGACGAAGGACTTCAAAATAATCCGAAACTGGACGAAGTATTTCCTATTTTCTTCGTGAGTTTTTAGCCGTTTTATTTTTAATATGAATTTCGCTCGCGTTAGTTTTCAAAATGAAATGGAGAAAGGGAACTTCAAAATTCTTATTCAAAGAGCAGTAAGCAGGCATAGTGCAACCTGAGAACCTACGGTTTTTTAATGTTTGGCTATCGTTTAATCACACCTTGTTCATTTCATCACCTTGTTTTAAGTGACGATAGTCATGAAGGAGGATGATGACCATGCTAATTATAGCATGGTCATCATCCTCCTTCATGACTATGTAATCATGACGCATCGACTATGAATTTTGAAGGAGGTGATGACCATGCTATAATTAGCATGGTCATCATCCTTCTTGAAAGATAGTTTAATTGTATAATTACATTGAAAGTATCTTTCAAGGACTGTTGCGGGAACACCGGAAAGTGGCTTGGCGATATATTTCCCGATTGAGGTTGGTAGCTGGACTAGCCACAGGGGGCACTAGACCAGAAAGCGACCTACCATGGAAATCGGATCAATGATTTTATTCAGATCGTTGTTTAGTAGTAGCTATCTAAAGAAAAGCTGGACAACTATTAGCCTCGACGCGTTTGATCGAAATCTAACCACGAAATAGTAAATAGGGTCTCGCCAGAACTCTCGTTTCTGGCTCCGCTTTTGCAATTGCACCCAGGGTTATGGCAGTCGGACCACGGGGTACGGAATACAGGGAACGGGAATATTTAGTAGTATGGAAAAAGGTTTTTTATTATTTTTTTAAAACGGTCCTTACAATACCCTGCTGAAACACAACTCGGGTATTCTATGTTTAGGAGCTCCGATATCTCGCGAGCGTGATCCTAACTATACCCGACCACAACTCTATGGGGCGTTTATATAAGGTATATTAAGGACAGCGCGGCAACCCTACGTATTTGCTAGTGTGAGTGCCGATGCACAACATCTTTGTACGCCATTTTGATTACAAGAAGTCAACATCGCTATGGCAGAGTATTTTAATTAATTTCTTGGATTTTTCAATGTTGTGTGTGTGTGTGTGTGTGTGATAGAAGTATTTTCACTGGTGTAAGCACAAGTACCTACTGTTATCCTTTGTGTATGCTCCGTGTTAACAACGGCCACAGGTTAGCTGCCAGTTACAGCTACATTGGACACATGGCGAGCACACATGAATGAGATGATTCATTGTCTTATTTTTGTCCGTTTGTTTGTGACATAACTATGGAACGCTGTTATTAGTCGAGATAGTGATGAATGTTTTATTAAAGACGTTGTTTTTTTCTATATGACTGCAATAGATGTAAAGAAGAATACGTAACGTCACGACAATGGGAAAAATGTTCGATAGGCTGTGAACTAAATTTTCTATGAAACTCAGTGTCGCCTCTTGCATATTCGAAAGATGGTTATCATAATTATTTGACGCACAAATTGCATCAAAAATATATAAGTAATTCTCTTATTAATCACGTTTATTACAAATAAAAAAATATAAAAAAATAGAAGTGTTCAGGGTTCATGTAATCATGTAGGTAGGTATGTGAGTTTCTTTATTCCACCATAACATTTAAATGCCTGAACAGATTTAGATGTATCAGGTATCGTTAGGATCTTTACATCATCACGAGTAACATAGGCTATATTTATTTTTCAAAATGTTTAATATGGCGGCGGACTCCATTTTCATATGCAAAAATAGCTTCGAATTTTACAATATGAGCATCAAATTGAAGGCCTTGATGAGCACATTCCAACAAAATAATAATTTATGGGCATAAAAACTTTTGGGTTCGTTTTTTGGACGGCAGGCGTGTTTTTCTCTTACTTAGATGATGTACTTGTAAAAAGCTATTAAACGCAATTCATCTCACAAGAATAAACTTAATTTTGAGGCAATATGGATGGTTTCCGTACGTGTTTTTACGGACGTTCCTTGCGCTTTGACATGAATATGTACATTGAGACGTATAGTCGCGGCGCGCCCGTGGCCGCTTTTTTTATGCTTATCTTCCACCGTTTTCGTATTATGGCCCATACGCTCTAGACGCTCTATGCGCTATGGGCACTCTGGACTTCTGTCCCAAGAACGTAAGACATAATGACAAGGATATCGTCATCACATCACTCATCAGTCCATTGCTTACAATACCTTCCCCCCACTGGTAGTACAAAGCTGGTGGGGAGAAAGAGAGTAACCCTCAAAGACTGGTTTGTGTGAGAATTGGCTCCGTTCCGTGTATAGTAAATTCGACAGATTTTTTAAAACTTATACCTCTCAAAATTATGTCCTGCTCGTCCAGGAGCAGTGTGAGCGAGCGTCCCTCGCTCGCTCACACTGCTCCTGGACGAGCAGGACGGCAGGGGTGATGCAGCTCGGGAATCGATTTTAGATAAATTTAATACTTATACCTCTAAAATGTTTGTCCTGCTCGTCCAGGAGCAGTGTGAGCGAGCGAGGGAGGTGATGCAGCTCGGGAATCGATTTAAGATAAATTTAAAACTTATACTTCTCAAATGTTTGTCCTGCTCGTCCAGGAGCAGTATGAGCGGGCGAGGGAGGTGATGCAGCTCGGGAATCGATTTAAGATAAATTTAAAACTTATACTTCTCAAATGTTTGTCCTGCTCGTCCAGGAGCAGTGTGAGCGGGCGAGGGAGGTGATGCAGCTCGGGAATCGATTTAAGATAAATTTAAAACTTATACCTCTCAAATGTTTGTCCTGCTCGTCCAGGAGCAGTGTGAGCGGGCGAGGGAGGTGATGCAGCTCGGGAATCGATTTAAGATAAATTTAAAACTTATACTTCTCAAATGTTTGTCCTGCTCGTCCAGGAGCAGTGTGAGCGAGCGAGGGAGGTGATGCAGCTCGGGAATCGATTGAAGATAAATTTAAAACTTATACTTCTCAAATGTTTGTCCTGCTCGTCCAGGAGCAGTGTGAGCGAGCGAGGGAGGTGATGCAGCTCGGGAATCGATTTAAGATAAATTTAAAACTTATACTTCTCAAATGTTTGTCCTGCTCGTCCAGGAGCAGTGTGAGCGGGCGAGGGAGGTGATGCAGCTCGGTAATCGATTTTAGATAAATTTAAAACTTATACCTCTCAAATGTTTGTCCTGCTCGTCCAGGAGCAGTGTGAGCGAGCGAGGGAGGTGATGCAGCTCGGGAATCGATTTAAGATAAATTTAAAACTTATACGTCTCAAATGTTTGTCCTGCTCGTCCAGGAGCAGTGTGAGCGGGCGAGGGAGGTGATGCAGCTCGGGAATCGATTTTAGATTTATTTTTGTGTTTTTCTAACAATATCTCAATATAGGTATATCAACTCAATAAAAATTATTGTTCGGTTATTTATTTAGCTTACTTAATAGGGTAGCTACAAAAGAACTACTGCTACTACTGCTTTTGCTAAAAATATCGAGAGCAGCGATGCAACAAGTTGTTTACATGTGGTAGTTCGTGTTTTTTTCCAAAGATACTAAGCCATTTCTGAAAGTTCTGTTCGGATATTTGTTTAGGTAGTATAATTTTCTATCAACAGTATTTTTTGGTTCGCATAAAGTTGTTTCATTACGTCGTTCTCGACGTTTTGCCATTCGTCTTATTGCTGATTTCGATAGCTGAGCCCGCCTTGAAAGTAGCCCGGAAACGGATGCCCGGTGCAGACACGACAAGTCAAAAGTAGGCGGTTGCATTGAAGTTCGCGAGGTCATAGCTTGGTGGGTAGTAATAACAGAATGGACGCTGCTGTCTGACCTATTGGGCACTGCAGCTACTAAAACCCTACGCAAGTGTCCACAATAAAAAACTTATTAACCTACTACATAAAACAATTGGATATTTCACCGATAGATTACAATTTAACGGATCCTAATTCGTTAGATTGTAAACAAACGAAAAGTCGTGAACGGACTTACTATTCGCTAGCTGATGGACCAATCATTGCGCAGTTTTACAATTGTACGAATACTATCGCCTGTTATATAGTAAATGTTTTCCTGATTGGTCGGTAATATTCGATAGTGCATGTTCATTCACAATTTTTAGTCTGTTTGTAATAAAACGAAATAGAATCCGTCAGATTGTAATTTATCGGTTCTTACAATTAACGGGCTTTTATATATATTGGTTAGGAAATACCGAATTAAAAATACCCCCCGCGATACTTATGCCCGATGCATTAATGTACTGCTCATTGACATTTAAAAAAGATATTGATTGTTTTTTTTTTAATTATTCCTTGGAGAAAAGAGACTGCCCTTACTGGCATGCCATGAGCACATTTCAAAGCCTTGGAACATAGCTGAAAACAGCTGAAGTGTGACCGGGTCGATTGAAATCCATGAGGGAGCGGCCTGACCTTTCTTGGACAAAGGTTTTACGAGTCGTTTTTTTGTAAAATTCTATGGTGGTCAAATGTTTTGGTTGAAAATCCGCGGTTTTGGTATAGGCATTATGTTCAGTGCTGGGCGTGGGCAGTGGGCAAGGTCATTCAACGATGAGACAGAAACTTAGCACATCTTTTATTTCGATGTAAACATGTAAACTGTATGATAATTATGTAATGGAAAAAATAATAATAATTAGAATTAGATTGAAAATTAGATTTGGGAGACACGAAAATATTTGGTTATTTGGTTGGTTGGTTCGAAATACTACCAATAGATGGCGTTACCGTCCCCGTAAGACGGGTTCAGAAGCTAATCAGAAAAAATTAAGTGACGAAAAAAAGAAAAAAAGATATTAATAAAACGTCACGTCGTTAGTTGCGTCACGGTTCACGTTACTCGAATTGGTTAGAGGCATGCATGTATGCAAGTTTTAATAGTCGATGGCGAGTTCGAATCTCGTCTGTGGTCCAAATTTTTCCATTAGAAAATTAACATAATTATATTTATATATACAAGCTGTACCCGCGGCTTCGCACGCGTGGTAATTTATCTAGGCTGTAAGTACTCTATGTACTATTCCAAGACCTAAAATACCAATATACCAACATTTGATCAAAATTCCTTCAGCCGTCAAGAAGATTTTATCGATTGCTCGGCTTCTACGAGTACTTACTCATCGGATTGAGATACCAAGTACCCCAGTTTTTAAGTTTATTCTGTACTGTGGTAGCAGGCGTTTTTTTTTTGTTTGTAACCCTATTTAATTGAAATATAACCTAAATCAAATAAACTGCAAGACTGCGAGACATCCAAGCCAAACTGAAAGACTGCGAGACATGCGAGCCATACGGATATCCAAAACGCCAACTCATGGGAACTTTCTAGTTTTTATTCAAAATGTATGACGCTGCGATTTTAACAAAAAGCAGCACGGCAAACAGCCGAGCCAGTGAAATATGAGTGTCGTAGACCCGTAGGTAGGGTACTGTCAACGCGGTGGCGAGGGCGACTGTGGGAACTGAACATTCAAAATTGCTCAACAAATATTATTAACTCTGGTCGAAACGTACAGATTGATTACGTTTGATGATTCCCTCGTTTTTTTTTTACCTACTTAAAATAAAACAGTGAGTAAGAAGAAGTCTGTACACTGAACAAAAATATAACATTTTAAGAAATGGTGTCTTTCTTTTCGTTTGTTCGCGCGGCACGTAAAAACTACTCGATTGCGATGCGGTTTTCACTGTTGCACAGGTTAGGGTTTAACTTAAAAACTGGGGTACTAGGTATCTTAATCGGATGAGTAGAAGTCGAGTAATTGTTTAAAAAACTATTTGACATTTGAACGAAGTTTGATGATATTTTGTACTTTTGGTACTGGAATAATAGGATTCTTACACCCGGGCAAAGGCGCGGGCACAACTATTATATTATATGATGTACTCATCATCAGATTCTTCAAGTTACGAAGAATGACATTTCGCTAGAGGTAAAGACTCCGCCTGGGGAAGTACCACACCTTTGTCAGATATTGAACCGCCAAACAGTAGCATGTAAAAAATTCTGTTTCGGTTTGAAGGGCAATGTTTTAGCGAAGTTACTGAGCAATGAGACTTAACAACCGATGTCTCAGGGTGACGAGCGCAATGCAGTGACGCGCATTTGCAGCAAAAGTTCTGGGTGGCACTGCAACTGTTATGGGCAGGCGGGACGCTTACCACCAGGCGAGCGACCTGCCCGTCTCGTCACTCAAACGAGTAAAGAAATAATATCTTAGCGCACAACACAAACTTTCAAGTGCCTGAGATTCCTTCACAAAGAGTGATCAGAGCTGAATGTCTTGAAAACAAAGCTAAGAACCATCCCGCAAGATCCAGCTTACAAATAAAAAAAACATTGAAATCGATTGAACCGTTTAGGGTCTACGACCCAACCCAAGGTGTGTCAGACGTTTTGATTTTAAGAATCATAGAGGACGAGTTATTATGGCCCTTAAAGAGGAAGCTCCTATATTGGCATGAAGATGATGAACCGATATGCGTCCGCAGCATAAGTTTCGAAATTCCGTCTTCCTCTGTTCTACTCTACGTGACGCTACAAAAGCATGTAAAAAAATACAGCCATATGAGTCATTTGTGTTTTTTGTATAAGATCCTCTGGTGGCAGAGTTTGTAAGGCCGCCCGAGGGCCTCTGAAATGGCTTAAGAGGATTCGATACCGAACACTGTTTCCGCTGTTGATTCCTGTGAGAGTTGCGTTCGTGAGATTAATAGATACATTTTTGATAGAATTTACGTTTCGGGGCAAACCTCTTTCCACCGCTTAAATTGTAACAAAATGTTTTGTTATCTGTGTCAATCGCTCGTAAAAACGTATAAGCTTAAAATACATCCTGTATTTTAAGCTTATACGTTTTTATTAAGAACTACATATTTCGCAATTTGTCAGTCTTTAAAATATGTATTGTATTGATACATGGGGTGGATCTGCTAAAACACATTTGTTGCCTCTCGAAAGAGCTCAACGGGCAGTTTTAAAAGTTAGTAACTTCCTCCCATACAGATATTCTACATCTTTGCTTTACAAAGAAACTAACGTACTATCTGTTAGACAAATATTCATACTTAGACTGTTGTTGCTGCAACATAAATTATGCCCGCAAATCATACCTATAGATTCCAAACATAAGAGGCGACGCACTGTTAAGGTTTTCCAAGTACCCAAATACAATAAATTTTTCGCTAAGAGATTTCCATGTTTCCTAGGTGGCTTCATTTATAATAAATTATCTAAAGTTAAACAAATTCATAACCTTATTTATTTTAATTTGAAAAAAACGGTCACAAATTTACTGAAATTTTATTCCTATGACCAAACTGAGGAGCTCCTTCCGGTTTTGAGATAGTGCTATAGTATACTTCTCTCTACTTCCTTGTTACCAACACATTCATACATACATATTCATTTCCAAATCTTCCCAATACCCAACCCAGCATATTTCATACATAACTTTATCTTCCGTTTACACACCCTAATGTAGGATACATTTGTTGACACACTGTACTGCGTGATATTATAGTTTTCTACGAGATTTTAGCAATTGTAAATTTAAAATGTGAATATTTATATACAAATATATTATAATATAATAATTAAAATCAATTAGGTAAATATACTTACATACAATTTTTTTATTTACTTATTATGATTTATTAATTCAAATTTTACGTCTTAATACACTTAATTACTTAAGTCATATAGTTGGGGGAGCACAGATCCCTATAACACAGGCTTTTAGCCCAGCGTAGGTTTCTGAGGCTTATATAGCTTTATAGTGAACAATATACATGTAAAATTCAATTATAAATATGTGTCATGTTAATGTTAGTAATAATTATTTCTAGTTTTAGTTTTATACCTTATATTCTAAGTGTATTGTTTTTTTTTGTATAGTTCATTATTTATTTTTGTGTCTTTTTGTTTCTTATTCTTATTCTTAATGTAGCATCGAATTCTAATATTATTTAAAAAAATAAAATCCTCTCTTTAATTTCAAGTGTTTTATTCGTAATTTAGTTCCATAATGATTGTAACATTGTAGCATCGAATTCTAATATTATTTAAAAAAATAAACTCCACTCTTTCATTATATACAAAAAAGTTTTTGGATTCTGAAAGTCAATAGTTTCAGCGCAAAAATATGTCTGGTTCAGATGCTTGTAAATTTAAAGTGATTTGAAAAACTGGAAAAAATAAGACACATAAGCCTAGTATATAATGTGTTAATTACATGAAAAAAAACCCACCGATATCTGACTATATTAGGAGGTAGAAAAAAGGTTTTTCTTTTTGTATGGACAAGGATGCTGTACATAATCCTCTTATCACAGCCGGTCCTCCGATGGAGCGATGGGAAAGCGCACGTAACTTAGAAAAGTCATTGGTGCGGAGCCTAGGGGCCCGTTCACATAAACGTTCGAGGACGCACGGATCACCCGCGCGTACACTCGAAATCGTTCACGGCGTCGTCCGGGCGTTCGCCTGGGTCATCCGAAAAATAGTAGTGGAGGGGAGGAATAGTATGAAACTGACACTTGACAGTTGTCAGTTGTATGTGGACGTCCAAAGTCGTTCACTATCTCCGGATGATCGAGCGATAATCGCACGGATGATTCGAGTGTGTAAGTAAAGCCTAGATATCGTGGATTATAAGTTGCACCGTTACGCTACCATCTCAGTCAGATCAGTCTATGTTTTTAAAGCTCGTAAGTACTTGATAGTGGCAAGTCACTAGCGCTGTTTTGGTTCGGTTTACGTAAAGCAGTGACGCACGAATCTCGATAGCTGTACCTCTTTTTTTGTTGATGTTACAAGGAATTTCACTTTAATTGTGTCTTTGTATAGCGAAAACTGACTGTGCCAAGATCCCCGCCACGTTTCGTTCACCTCTAGACTTACGTGCCGCTTGGTACACCTTGTCTTGGATTATAACTATGATGGTTTTAAAAAAAAAGCTTCAAAAGGCGAACAAAAATACCATAAATAGAGAGTAAATTTTGATGTCTGCAAAATGTTTGTACCCATAGAGAAGAATTTTATTCTTTTTACCAGACTGCGCAACGCAAAGGACCGGTAATGTATTTATCTTATTTTTTTCTGTCTAGGCAATCGTTTGTCCACGATCTCACCCGATGGAAAGCGGTGATGTAGTCGAAGGTGTAGCACGTTTGCCTAGTTACCTATTCACTCTTGACTTGAAAACACCAGGGTTATATTTTACCGGAAACACTGACGAGGGCAGGGCATTCCACTCCTTAGAAGTTCTTATAATAAATGAAGAAGCGTAACGCTTCGTTCTTGCGCGAGGTATTTCAACCATAAAAGGATGGCGCTTTGCCGATCGAAAAATCTGATCTGTTCCTTTGTGGCACTATATAGATCAAAAGCGTGGACCGATTTTGATGATTCTTACTTCAATCGTGTTGTCTTAATCTTGCGAGTGTTACTAAAGACATGACATTAATAAAAAAACAATATGGCGCCAAGCAGACGCCATATTGTGAAAAAGATAAAAATGGAAAGTCGCGAACTATGTCAAGTGGGGTATCGTTGAATAGGTATTTAAAAATCACCTTCAGGTTTCTCTTATCATTTTTCATTTCGAATGACCATTTAGGATCTATAACGATTTCAGGTTGGTTAGCAACCATTCTCACTAATTCTTATAAATATAAACTAAAAGTTTATAATATTAATAAATATATATATATAAAACAAAAAACCCGACTGCGAACAAAACTAAAAAGCTTGTTTGCCTCGCGACTTCGTACGCGCGGACTACTGTTTATCGCGAAAGAACCGTCCGGTGACGCTGTAGAGGTCAGTTAGAGACCAACAAACAGCACATATAAATCTAAAAAATAAAAAAAAACTTCTTGGTATAGCACCAATGCTCTTGATGTTTTTTGACATTCTTGTTATTTCGTTTCCATGGCAAACACAGACCATTCTGTGATGGCAACCGATCCTTTCAGTGAGTAATCAACATTTTCCAGTTTTCCCGTGGAAACTTAAAATTTTCCGCGATAAAAAGTATTCTATGTTTTATTTCAGGGTATAAGCTATCTCCATTCCAAATTTCATGAAAATCCGTCCAGTCGTTATCGCGTGAAAGCTCCCCAAACAAACAGACAACGTTTCACTTTTATATATTGGTGTAGATATTGAAGTCCTCTATCTATTTATTAAGGTTTGATCAGAGGCTGCGATTTCGCGATATTTTCAAAATAGCGGACTTATGTCTAGCTCTTTAGTAAAAATGTTAGAGCCCCTGTTTTGAGTAACAGGTGAGATGTATCGGTTTATTGGATTTAAAGTGGTCGAAGACGGGCCTATATTGGAACTGGCTCTGAAGTACTGCTCACCTCGAAAGGTATCATCAATAGCCTGCATTAGTCCACTGCTGGACATAGGCCTCTCCTAATGCGCGTCCTGATCTTCTGTTCCTCTCGCGTAATTGCTGCCAGCTACTTTGCGTAGACCGTCTGTCCGGTGGGCGTCCTACACTACGTTTAGGCGCAGTACTATTATATATTCTGTGATTTAGGCAATCTTTGGGTCTCCGCTCTCCACTCAAGAACTCGCCTGCCCATCGCCTATCGGTTCTTTGATAAATGTGCCCAGTCTTTTTCCACCGAAAATCGAAAGGTTGTGTTGGTTATGTAAACTTGGTGGTTGTGTGGTGGCCGGTATGTTTACAAAAATACGGATACCAGACCGCCAAATCTAAAGTGGAGCACCTTCATACTATTTAGTCTGAGGAAGCACCCAACATATGCCGACCCACTCGCAAGTACAAGCCTCACACGCACACGTACACCGTATTATACCTACCGATCGGCCGCCACATAGCAGCAAGGTCTCAACTTTTTAGTCGTGCTAAGTCTCTCACGAATAAAAAAAAATGCAGTATTTTATGATGAAATTGTGTGTCAACCAAAAATCATCTACTCACGCACACATACGCAGCCACCATTTGCTATAACTTCACTCGTTTGTCTGGCGGTGTGGACTCCGTCATTTTTGAAACGTTCTGTGCCCGGCATAATAATAGATCCCTTCTCATCCCTGCTGTCCTAAGACGACCGGTTGGCCAAGTGGTTAGTGACCCTGACTGCGAAGTCAATCAACGGTCGCAGGTTCGAATCCCAACACATTATAGGTACTTTTGGTAGTTTTCTAGAATAATACAGGTTACTAATAACCCAGAGAAATAGAAGAATAGCTTGCCAAATGCTTTTTAAAAAGTTGTTTCTAACCAATTGCACAGTATGATAGAAGGTACACCGTTAATGACAGCAAGACTCAGGGGTAAGAAGTCGCTAAACAGAATCTCTGGCTAAAGTGGCAGTGGGCTGGTCATATTTCCCGAAGTACCGATAACCGTTGAGCAGAAGAGTTCTCGAGTGGAGACCACGTTTAAGCAAACGTAGTGTAGGACGCCCTGTCGCCAGGTGGAGTGATGACCTGCGAAAAGCGGCTGGAAGAAACTGGATGAGGGGAGCTGAAGACAGAGCTCAGTGGTGTGCATTAGGAGAGGCCTACGTCCAGCAGTGGACAAATATAGGCCGATAATGATGATGCTAGTGCTTGAATAAAATTATTGACAGAATGCATATTGCGTATTATATATAAATCTGTGGCGGAGCATAATTTTTGGAACACGCGTCAAAACAGTTTCGGATTCCTGCTTATCAGAAGCTGGACTATGGTTTATTCTGTCATAAGTCCACGATATTGCAACGGTCAACAGTCCGAGTTCTCATTAGGTAGGTATAGTCTAATGTTTTCCTTAATGTTTTAGGTAGGTAGGTGTTTAAAGACAGTACTGCTCGGAGTTTCTCTGAAAGATCTTATCCGCAATGAGGTGATCCGGCAGAGAACCAAAGTTGTCGACAAGATTACTAAGCTGAAGCGGCATTGGGCTGGTCATATTTGTAGACGTGTTCTTGAGTGGAGACCGCGACTCGGCAAACGTAGTGTAGGCGCCCTCCAGCTAGGTGGAGCGACGATATACGCAAAGTGGCTGGCAGCAGTTGGAAGAGAATAGCCGAAGAGTGGCGTGCTTTGGGGGAGGCCTATGTCCAGCAGTGGACTGACACGGGTTGATGATGATGACTGTGAGAGATGTTATAATCTTTCTTTCGAATTATGGTGGTAGACTATCTGCACCACGCGGCTTCGCCCGCTTGGCCAATGTTGCAAAGCTGTGGATGAGTTTACGATCCATGTCTTCTAAACCTCCTGAAAATGTCTGGGTGACGCTTTTTTTCATAGAGAAGATCTTTTGGGTAAAATGATGAGGACTGAACGAGTTCGTAACACCACGTTGCGTTCTATCACTGGTATCGTGGATGTGTCATAAGGCTGCCAGACTGAAGAGGGATTGGGCGGGTCACGTGACGCGAATGCATCCCTGCCCATGGGCCAAGACCGTAACGCAGTGGATGCCGAGGGAAGCCGAGAAAGCGATGGCTCAACTTTCTGGATGCAAGACTGGACTGTTGGTCGGATCTGGCGAGTGATCGAGATACATGGAAGAAAATGGGGGAGACCTTTGCTCAGCAGTGGGACAGTACAGGTTGAGAAAAAATATGTAATGAGGCTATGTTTATCCTCAACTTTCTAAATTGAATCTAAAACTTTTCTTTTTAACTGCCCGTGGTACTTTTAAAAGAACTAAAATATGATTTAAGCGTGACACCCACTAAACGTGAACACTTCTCAGAAAGCAATTATTTATTTAGCTTGGTAAGTACTGAAAAGGTCAGGTTACTTGGGACTTAGGACAGCTTTTTGAATGACCTTTGGAGTCGGGTGAAATTCACGCTCATAAAACAGACACAGACTGAATATCACAGGGAGCCTAGGTAAACTATTTCACCTTATATATAACTATTATTATAACTATTTTCACAGACATCTTTGTCAAATGTCACTTTACAGAGGATTCTGGGTAGTTCCTTTTGTAACAATTGGCGAAAATATCTGTTAAAAACGATCACAATTGGCGTTCCCTTTGACCAATTGTGGGCGAAATTAGCGTTCTGAACGTTATCGATCACCGTTCGTTTTGAAAGTTTCGATGACATGTTGACTTAGGAAAATCGACTTTATTCCGTCAGGGATAGGGTCGTTTTTCATTCAGTTTGAAAAGGATCGGTAGTGTCAAAAGTTACAAAAGTGTTGAAAATGTTCAAAGAAAACGGCTTGTTAAAAATGTACATTTCGAAATTGCTCACAACGCCAAATCATCTCGAACGCAGGGTTATTGGACCTTTTGTTTTAAATGCGATCGTTTTTTCTTTCATTTATAAAACGATCACTGAACAGACGACAATATATTTATTTTTATATGGATCGTCAAATACCGCACGGACCGCACCCGCGACCGGCCCGGTTTGTTTGTAGTTTTGTACCTTTATAAGGAAACATGAACAATGGCAAATATAAAAGGAAAACGCTGATCTTACCGCAATTTTATTATTTGTATTTTTATTTTTTTTATTTATTATTTTAAGAACTGTTACGATTACTACGCATTAGTGCAACAGTATACGACACTGCTCTGTAAATGACATAATAGGGAACTGCTTTTTAAGTGCCTTCAAATACCTATAGCACAGTACATATATATCTGTAAAGACTAATATATGTACTGTACCTATAAGTAGAATATTGTGTAGGCATAACTATAGATATCACAACATTGACTGAAACACCGTGCCTACGAGTATACCAGCGGATAAATAATTGTCGAACTCAGTATTGATGGATTCTTACTTGCACTAGTACACCTAGGCCAGCGGTCAGCAAGAGGCGGACCGCGGTCCGTGTCCGGACCGCGGAAGGTCGGACCTCGGACCACCAAATATTGTAATAACTCCATATTAATTTATTATAATATTTTAATATAACTAGCCCTATATTCACCCGTTTGAAAGCCACGTAGAATCTAACTCATTCAAGATTAACGGACGCCCACCTTGGAGAGACACTTCGCATTTGCTGTTCCCCTGGAACCAAACTATAAAAAACTGGCTCAAGACTGTCGGTGTAATTTCTCGCATTAATTTTACGTATTATATAAAATATAATACGTAGAATTTAAAAAAAAAATAGTACCTACATAACCATTATCAGTTTTTTTCTGGACCTCTATAAAAAAGTTCAACAGTGGCAGCAATTCAGTAATTTTACTCCCTAAACTAAACTAGACTAAATTTCTTCAAATGTAATTTAAACCTTGTCGACTTTGTAACAAGGTCTTTTTGCCCCTGGCATCTATTACGTAAACTTACGTCAATGTAAGCTGCACCGCTTAAAATAACGTAATTAAAACAGGTTTTTAATACGCATTCAGACACATTCTTAGACAGCGTTTGGACAAATGGGGACTCTCGCCGCGTGGAAACAAAGTTGATTTTACGCTGACAGGCTTTAGTGATAGTTTAGTGAGTGAGGCATAGATGCCAGGGGTAAAAATACCTTGTTACGAAGCCAACAAGGTTTAAATTACATTTGAAGAAATTAAGTTTAGTTTAGGGGATGTCCAAATCGCTACCAATATCTGGACCCCACTTAAAACTACTTGCAGACCCCTGACCTAGGTATAGATCAATAATAAAACACCTAGTAGGCTACCATCGCTCTGTGTTAAATCATTTATTGTCACAGATGAAGTTAATAAAATTATTCCTTTAGTAATATTTACTCTGAGGGTAGAATATTAAAAGACCCATACAATCAACCTTACCCTGGGTGAGCTACATTGTATTATTATCTAGCATGCACAAGTTATCTATCATAATGTTTATACATTTATCTTTAGGTATGTCATAATTATCTAAGTTCACAAAATCATACTACTTAGTCAATAAATTAATTATAAATAAATATATTCCGGACGATTCACACCAATCACCTAGCCCCGAACTAGGATACCCTGTAATATGGGCACTAGATAATGGATAAACATACATAGATACAAATATTACATCCATGACTCGGAAACAATCATTTCTGCTCATCACACAAATGATTGCACCTTGCAGGATTTGAACCCACAACCATTTGATTTTATAGTTGGGGCCACTAAACCAACCGATCGTCCAAAATCATATTATTTATCAAATGACATGACATACATACAATAACTGACTAATTTTCATTATAAATATTGGACATATGCCAGTTTCTGATGAAGGACTATGGACCTGGACTATTTGATGGACACATGTAGGTATCACCAAACGGTTCTTACTTATGTCTACTGTCTAACTTCATATAGGTACTTATGTATCTGGCAAATAAAGCAATTTCATTTCATTTAAATTTTCAATAAGATACTTGTGCTACCTCAGCACAGATTGGTATTGACTGGTCTTTGAAATTTGAGGCTTCTGGCTGGACCACAGAATAAATAATAGTACCAACGTTTGGACAATGGACATGTCCCAATGTTTTTAAAATAATGTTTTGAATCAAATCAACTTATGAGCTTGTCCATTGAACAGCAGAGCTATCAAAACATTAAAATTATGTTAATATAAAAATTAAGTAGTGTCTAGTTATTTTCACTATCTCCCTTCCCTTAGTTTAACAACCATACAATGACATGTAATGACCATTAATTTGAAGGCTAACCTGTACCTACAATCTATACAATCGATTTCGACGGCAGGGAGGGGTGGAGGGGTAGGGGGGGAGGTAGGAACCCCCCCTTTGAAGGAAAAGTTGCGCAGCCCCCCCACTTTTTTTTTTCCATCCGTACTTTCAAATTTACTTCTGATGACATTGATTTAAGGTGAGGGTGGATGGGGGAGGTGAAGGGCTACCCCCTGCTACCCCCCCCCCCGCGGAGTCCTTTATGAGATCTTACAGTTTTAAGTTTATTAAAAATTGCCCAAAGACTAGGGTAGGTTAGGTTAGAACATGACTACATAATTTACGATAATTTAATAATTTACGGGTGTTTGGTCGTAATTTTTAATAAACTTAAAACTGAAATATCTCATAAACTAAGCATCTCAGCGGGGGGAGAGAGGTACAAGGGGGTAGCCGTTCACCTTCCCCCTCTACCCCCACCTTTAATCAATCGCATTAGAAGTAAATTTGAAAGTAATGATGGAAAAAAAAGAAAAAGAAAACTCTGAAAGGGGAGGGCTGCGCAACTTTACCTTCTACCCTTACCCCTCCCCGCCGTCGAAATCGATTGTATATATTGTACAGTCGTTCCAATTTGAGTTCAGTGACATTAAATAGTTCATTCTAAGATTTTCAAAAATATCTTCAAAGCACCGGGATAGCCTAATAACTGTTTTCTTCTAAACATAAAACAATCAGCCTTGAATACATTACCTCGCACAAGAACGAAGCGTTACACTTCTTCATTTATTATAAGAACTTCTAAGTAGTGGAACGCCCTGCCCTCGTCAGTGTTTCCGGTAAATTATAACCCCGGTGTGTTCAAGTCAAGAGTGAATAGGTATCTACTAGGCAAGCGTGCTACACCTTCGACCACATCATCGCTTTCCATCAGGTGAGATCGTGGTCAAACTAATGCCTAGAAAGTGATAAAAAAAAAAGTAGTAACATACAGTGAATTTTCTACCAGGCGTAAGCTGAAAACTGTTCCTATAAAACAAAGGTTTGTTACTAACGGATGGGAGGGTTACCAGCTACGTTCCGTTAGCTAATGCATGGAGATGATAGATTATGATGTCCCTGTAAAAATATTAACATCAGTGAGCTGTCAAAGTTACAGTGCATAATTCGTTCAAACTTGGAAACTCATTGCTGTGGAAAATCCAGAACAAAATCCAAAAAGTTAAAATCTTTTCCAGAACATCCTCTAAAGTCATCCACATAGGGTAATAAGTGTATTATTTTAATTAACTGATTTAATTCATATTATGTTATGTATGTTTATTATATTTAGTAAAGTAGTTAGATAAATAAGTATGTACTGGTTTATGTGTAATCATTTATCCAGAATATATAAAAGTGAAACGTTGTCTGTTTGTTTGGGGAGCTTTCACACAATAACGGCTGGATGGATTTTGATGAAATTTAGAATGGAGACAGCTTATACCCTAGAATAAAATATATGATACTGATATCCCAGAAAATTGAAAGTTTCCACGGGAAAACTGTAAAATGTTGATTACTCACTGTAAAGAACGGTTGCCATCACAGAATGGTCTGTGGTTGCCATGGAAACAAAATAACAAGTCTGTCAAAAAACATTAAGAGCATTGGGTGCAATACCTACTTTTGCATTGGTTTTAAATATCCTAGGAGAAAATAGGATGTTTTTTTCGCGATAAACAGTAGTCCGCGCTGCGCGTACGAAGTCGCGAGGGGGGAAAACTAGTATTTAATATTACTTAATTATTTTGTATATTATATACTGTTTTTTTTTTGAGCCGCACATCCTACTATTATTTCTCTCTCGACCTGGACGACTGGTAGATAATGCTGTTTAGCATTAAGTCCTTCCTTGTACACTATTTTTGTACAAAACAATTAATTAATAAAACTTTGTGGATAGCTATGTGACGGCTTATTATTAGTAGAATGATTACAAATGGGTGCTGTGACATTTACATATTGTTGATTATAGAAACCGGACATTATCTAGTTATTGTTGATTCTGGGTGGACCGTTGACCAACTACTAATTAAAATTGACAGCTCTTCTAAATTCACTTCACTTCTTGTCTTATGGCATTTGTGGATTGTTGCTCCTTTCATTTGACAAGTTTTGAAAGTGACAGCTGTAATTTTAGAGGTGTCTAATTTAATTTTATTTTATGTGCACTCAGTATTGCCAAAGGTAGTTCATTTAGGTTTAATTTAAACCATAGGAGGTAGATAAGTTGCAAGTTAGACATTACTTATGGCCACACCAATTTGATGCTATAAATAGGTCATCTTCTGGGTTGTTCACCCTACCAGAGGTCAACAACCTGTGAACTTTAGTTAAATTGTAAAAAATAACTTCTTTTTTTTTCATTATTGCTTTCCTTGTGTTTGGGTTACAGAGGTTCCTAAATAATTATAGCCTAAATCAGAAATAAAGTAACATTGTTGATTTAATATCCAGACAGCACATATAGTGAAATACTACCTAGCTGGTCTTTGTAATTCAATCCATATTACCCATTTTTAAATGAACTATTAATTATAATTACTTATATTGAATAGGTACAATTTCGGAGAGATATAAAGAGTTAATTCTCTGCACATAGAATGTAGGTACTAGTCCCAATTTCCAGGATATATTATAACATTACTTAGTTAAAATTTTAGACACCATTTTATTTAAACATTAATTTTATAACTTTGGGTGCTTTATTCTGAAGCGAGAGGGAGAGTTAATAAATGTGCAATGAAGTATATAAAAATGGGTCAGTAGATGACATTGGCTGGAGGATTAGAAACAAAGTTCTAATTACAAAATAATTTGTGTAGGTACACTCCAGTACCTAGTTAAGTATTTTTAGGACTTTTTAATTAATATCTTGGAATACCTAATATAAATTTTAGGAATGTATGGTTGACACTATCAAAACTCTTGCTGACACTATATCCAAAACTAGGTTTAAAACCTTTTTGAAATAACTTTTTTTCTAAAAAGCTATGTAGTTTTAATTAGCTAGTTCGTGTCAAGTCAAATGCCGCGTCCGACCTTATTCTAGAATAGAAACATTCGTTTTTTTAAATGTACTACGAAGTACATAAAATATTAGATGGGTACAGGTCCTTCAGATCTAGAAGATAATTTGATGCTTAATAAATGGAGCAGACATAGAATACGGAAATAAATAGGTACTTACAAGTTGACAGATATGTACGAGTGCATGATACATGCACTACAGGCATCCGTGTGTACACACACAAACATTAATACACTTTCACGTTAGGAATGCACCAAACACAAACAAAACACAACACAAATGGTCAGAAATTTATCACAAGTCCCGCTGTACACAATTCCTCGTTACTAACCCATATTCACACTTTAATAAAACTGTGCAATCAAAAATTATTACCAATTTAAGTATGGCACAGCGCGACGTCCGAACCCCGCTAACCAAATATAAAAATATTTTTCGAAAGCGCATACACGCGCACTCGGCCTTTCGAAATTCAAAATGCGATAGCGCGCTAAATAGGAAAATCGATAAGGCCGTCTTAACGCCACTGGATCGTAACTAGAATAATAATTTATCAAAAAATGTAATAAAAACGACATTATTTTCGTGACGGTCCCCAATCTGTCAGAATTTTCTGAATATAATCCGGCCGATTCAAACTATCGTCGAATCTCTACGCTTCTCCGATCGGGAGCTGACGACCTAATTCGACTGGTTAGCTGCGGCGAGCCGAGCGATTGTCGACCTTATTGACAGCAGCACTTGCGACTTTCCTATTTGGCGCTAATTGCGAAAAATATGAAACGGATACAAATTTGTTTGTAAAACTTACAACTGGTAGTAATCAGTCGGTCGGAAAATTCCAAATAAAAATAGAGATCGGCGCGCTGTTACCGTGTAATGAAACGCGAGACACTGTTTTCGAAACAACGTTGGCTCGACGTCATTTTTGGCGTATTTTGAGTTGGATCGAGAACGGGAAAACTCGAAAACGTTCGGTTGCAAGAAGAGGATAGTAGTTTATTTTCTGCAAACAATAATAGACCCTAAGATATTTCATAATTCATATCTCAATACATCAAAATCGTGTGCGATGATGTGAAAAGTGAGCGAAGCCGTACTATTTTGAAGTTTTTTTCTATAATACGTATAGATAGAGACCGGCTGTTTTTCTATGTAAAATTGCGATAGTGTGGGTAACTTCCCGTATGTGTAGTTATCGTATCGTATGGATGAAAATTGTGCTAGTGAGCGTTTTTGTAACACATAAAATTCGTATAGAAGCAGTCAGCCGGGCTATGAAATCGATAATCTAAAAATTCATAAGTAGGTACTTAGGTACTAGCGGGGAACTTTAATCTGGAAATAACTTTTAGGTCATTGTAGTTAGTTGCCTATAGGCTATTGCAACTGTATAAATTATATACATAGGTCCCATATTAAGGATAGGTAAACCTCCTACAGAGGTCGGTCTATTTTGATGGCCCTTTGCCAAGAATTGGCCTTGTACACGTGAATAAGTATAGGTAGGTACCTACCTACTTTATTTTTTATCTCTTTGCTGAACCACAGAATTAGTTAATAGTACCTTCAAGGTTATCCTTTTGAACTAAGTCTTATTTATTCTGTGGTATTACGTATTAATGTTTCGTAATAATAAAATTATTATCACCGACCACCATGTAGGTAAAGTTATGTACCTACCTACTAAATAATAATATGTCTATTTGTAGTAATTCGTACCTACCTATCTTTTGTAAATTGTAGTTTTGCAAATAGCACGAAAATGCCGCCACTCACGACTTAGTGATTGAGTAGGTTGTGAAATGAGGTTTCAATTCTCGTATTAGGACTAACGAATTCTTGTTATCCAAGTACCGATAAAGCTGGAGGCCCATGGTCCTAGGTACATGTGGGCTTTCGGTCCCGGGGTCATCTGACAAACTAGACACCAGAGGCCACCTTCTCATACGCATACGACAAACAATCAAGCACGTAAAATTATATCAAAATTGGTTCAGTTTTTTTATTGTTAAATCCATTTTGGTTGGGATCTATCAACGCAAGTATTGTAAGATACATTAATAAGTTTGTCTTATTTTTTTCGTTGATAATCAATACAAAAATAAAAACTCAATCAAAAAATATTTGAATAATATAAAGTATAAACATTCGCAAATAAAAATCTATTTCAGTAAAATTCTGCCGCAACGGCCGCCATTAATATTTTGGTATCTTCGATGTGTGAGTGACTGACACGCACACACTCCTAACATCACCGTCACAAGCCTTTTAGAACCTTAGCCCTTGACGTGAGGGTACATAACGGCTTGAAGTTATAGTTTGGGTACCTAATTTTTGAAATTGGGAATGGGGATAACGCGAGCAAACAGCGTTCAAAATCGGATATCTACGGTGAGTATTTAAGAATATAGGTTGGTACCTTTTTATCTCGTTACGTCCAAACCAAAATCTTAAAATATTTGGTAACTACCTATGTAGCTATAATAATTATAATGAGGCAAATACGCATTTAGGTAATTATTATTTATATCACGCTATCACAGTAACACTAGTAGATCTGTGAGCTGTACACCTCGCGAGTACAAACTTTTTTGCAACAGTAGCGTGCACAGTAGCGCCATCTAGTTACCTTATGGTAAAACTAAAATTTTAAAGTTAAACCCTAAGCTATCCAACAGTGAAAACCGCATTGCAATCGGTCCAGTTGTTTTTATGTGATGCGTGAACAAACATACAGACAAACAGAGAGACACGATTAAAAAAAAAACTTATTCAGTAGCATATTTTAAGTACCTTAGACTTTCTTCTTATTATCTTCTTTCTACAGACTTTTTCGTTCTTAGTGCTTTATTATATGTACAGATGACTGCGCCAAGTTGCATCAAAATCCGTCCAGAGTTTCAGCGTGATACGTGTTCTTTTAAATAAATTTCAACCCCCATCCTGGCGGAAACCCTTACATTTTTCGGATGAAATGTATCCAATGTATGTATGATGAACTCAAATCATGCCAAGTTTAATTTAAATTTATTCAGTAGTTTTGGCGTGATGTGCGTCAAGATACAGACAAACAGACTGACATACAAAAATGAAAAAAGAAACAGTTGTGGCTTCAGTATCGAAAATAGAACAACCTCCAACAAATATTTACAAAATATCTTCAATGTACAGAATTAGACCTGTTACAGTTTTATTATAAGTATATATAGATTAGAATTAAATTATTATTATTATTATTATTTAATACACTCTGACATTCTCTTCTTGATATTAATTATTAGTTGTATTATAAATATTGTATGTTTATCGAAGTTGAGTGAACACGAGAGTGTAGACGGGCACTTCGGTTCGCTTCGTGCAAACTTGGCTCGCCTCGGGCGACTTCCGATTGTTGTCGGTTTTTGCGCCCGAGTCAAAGGGCTCTAAGCGTCCAGAAGTTCTATAACGAAGCGTCTCACTACACTACTCGGCTTACTTCATATGATAGTGATAAAAAATTATTAAAGGTAATGTTAAAAATAAAACCTTGTTTATTCTAATAACATAGACTAAACAATCCGGCAGCAATAGCATTGCATTCATCCACCATTATTAAATATATTTTTCTTGTGGTATATACGCACGTAGATATTATACGTGAGAAAAAAACATTGCAACAGCAGCTGCCATTCGAACATTATCCATGATGCATAGCGTGCGGGCGCCGCCGGGCGACTGAGCTCCTTGCGTAGTTGCACGAGTGTGTAGTCATGTACTTCGAACTTCGGTCAACTTCGAACCGTACTTTGTCGAAGCAACTTCGCGAGCAGTGTAGTGCAGGTTTTACAGTATACATGATGAAAAAGTTATCTTAAAAAATGGTTACAATCCATACCAATATATGAAACGTTGTCTGTTTGTTTGGGGAGCTTTCACGCGATAACGGCTGGACGGATTTTGATGAAATATAGAATGGAGATAGCTTATACCCTAGAATAAAACATAGGATACTTTTTATCCCGGAAAAATGTAATTTTTAACGGGAAAACTCGAAAAAGTTGATTACTCACTGTAAGGAACGGTTGCCATTACAGAATGATCTGTGGTTGCCATGGAAACGAAATAACAAGTCTGTCAAAAACTTCAAGAGCATTGGTGCTATAAGTACTTTTGCATTGGTTTTTAATATCCTAGAAGAACATTAGGTGCTTTTTTCGCGATAAACAGTAGACCGCGCGGGCGAAGTCGCGGGCGGGAAAAGTTAAAATTGTTTTTAGTATTATTAGAAATTTGATTTATTGTTTCCTTCTAGTATTTTAATATCATAGTGCACCCCGTCCTTCACGCTTGTGACAATTCCTCTTCATCCAAAGGTTGTCTGGAAGAGATCGCTTTTAGCGATAAGGCCGCCCATTGCAACACTTCCTCTACTATTGTTTCTTCATTTTTGTTTTTTTTTGTTTGTGGTGTGTACAGTAAAGAATTTATCTATCTATCTAATGCTGTCAACAAGATCTATTGTACACAAAATAGTCCTTTCATTTCAAAAAATGACAAGTCGACTTTATAAAGTCAGCAATTATTTGTGAACTAGCTGTACCCGCGGCTTCGCACGCGCGGTCATTTCTCTAGGTTAAAAGTACTCTAAGTCCTATTCCAAGACCTAAAATACGAATATACCAACATTTGATCAAAATTCCTTCAGCCGTCAAACACTTTTATCGATTGCTCGGCTTCTTCTCATCGGATTGAGATACCAAGGAACACCAGTTTTTAAGTCAAACCCTAAGCTATCTAACAGTGAAAACCGCATCTCAATCGGTCCAGTATATATTACGTGACGCGCGAACAATCATACAGACGAATTTTAAAAATGTTATATTCTTGTTCAGTAGCTTATTTTAAGTACCTTTTTTAATTTTGTTCTTTTTATAGATTATTTCGTTCCTATTGTTTTATTATAAGTATAGAAGATAGATAATTACTGGCATGACCGAGTATTTCTAATGACGGACTTCGCCTTCGCGCGCTCTTGTTTCTGACGGTGTTTAACGTGAGGTTCTTGGAGAATGGTTGTTTTCTGAGTATATTTTGGATTGTCTTTATAATTGTATCAACAACGAAGATACATACGCAGACTGTAGCGCGTATGACAGTCATTAGACGTGCTGTTCAAACGCCACTCCGATTGTTGATGTTGCACCTAATTTATGCGGTCCACGCCCGAGGAGTTAGTACCACTTTTAATTACATCTAAATAACAGGACACCATTAAAAAACACTTTGATTTCTCTTAAAGAAATAAAGAAAGAAAAAACATTTATTTGACACACAAACAGAAAAAACAAGAATAATAACAAAAAACGTAAAAATTTAAGTGTGATGCCAAAAAGGCCGACACTCGGCCCTGGTATTCTGGCACGACCCTGTGGGTGAGGGGGCGATTCGGGGAAAAGTGCTCTACACAAGGGAAATGACTACCACGGGCTCAGCCAAGATTCTTGCCCCTGGAAGAGGAGTGAAAACAAGTCAAGTTCTCTAGAATAACAAACACAAATTAAAAATGTATATACCCCCCGATATAACTATAAGAATCATTACTATCACATCAGTTTTCAGACAAAATAAAATAAAATACGCATAAACTTATAACACTCCTCTCTTTTCGAGTTGGGGGGTTAATAAAAAACAACGTAGTCTTTTGTGATTAAATTTTGAATAAAATATAAATAATCATTCACTCACGCACACATACGCAGCCGCCATTTGCTATGCTTCACTCGTTTATCTGGCGGGGTAGACTCCGTATTTTAACCCCCGACGCAGTAAAATGAGAATAAAAGGGGGTTAGAAGTTTAGGGTGTGTATATGTGAATGTGTGTGTCAGTCTGTGTCAGTCTGTGTCAGTCTGTGGCATCGAAGCTCTCAAATGAAAGCTGATGTGATCGAGATGGTTCTTAACTATATAATGAGCTGTGCCCGCGGCTTTTCCCGCGTGGTCGTCATATCATTTAAAAGTACCCCATACGTGCTATTCCAGGACCAAAAACTTTATTTCTTTTAAAAAAAACAGCCTTCAAACAGTTTTTTATCGATTGCTCGGGATCTAACCATTGGATTAGGATATCAAGTACCCCAGTTTTTAAGTCAAACCCTAAGCTATCCAACATTGAACACCACAACGCAATCGGTCCAGTAGTTTTTACGTGATGCTCGAACAAACAAACAGACAGACACGTTTTTTTGTAAATTATATTCTTATTCTTGTTCAGTAGCTTATTTTCAAGTACCCTAGATCATTTTTTTATTGCTCTACTAGCTGAACCCGCGGCTTTGCCCGCGTTTTCATTTCATTTAAAAGTAGCCCACACGTGTTATTCCAGGACCAAAAGTACCTATAAAGTACAATATACGACATTTCTTCAAAATTTGTTCAGCCTAAAATAGTTTTCTATCGATTGCTCGGCATCGGATTAAGATACTAAGTACCTACCCCAGTTTTTAAGTCAAACCCTAAGCTATCCAACAGTGAAAGCTGCATCGCGATCGGTCCAGTAGTTTTTACTTGATGCGCGAACAACATAAAAAAAAAACTATTTTAAGTACCATCGTTTTTTTTAATTATTTCATTGTAAGTACATATTTTTTGGTACCTACTGCTTTATTATAAGTACTTATAGGTCGATGTCTACTTTTTAATCGACAAAAGTATGTCAAATGTATGTCAAAAGTATGTCAAAACTATGTTAAAGGCATGTCAAATGTATGTTAAATGTGTGTCAAAAGTATTTTAAAAGTAACCGATGGGTATTTAAATGCCCACCTGCCCCATTGGCGTGGATAATGGGGCAGGTGGGAATTAAAATTCCCATCGACCCCATTGATGGGGACGATAATGGGGCAGTTAGGAATATATCGATTCCTGTCAAATAAACCTTGATTTGACAACTCTACTCGGTCCGAATACTCGCGTCTACGTCCGACACACATTAAACAAGTTCCAGAGACCAGTTATTTGTTTTGTATGTAAGTATGTATGTACCTACCTAATCTTCCACTTAAAAAACACATTAAGTATCAACCTACTAAAACACATTATTTATGTAGGTACATAGATTTTTACAGCAGTGTTACATAATGACGGCTATTAATACAGATTTAATGTCCCTACCTACCATTACGAATTTCCTACTTTCCCTTGATTATTAAATACTTACCTACCTAATATATCTATATCCATCTATCTCTATATTTATATATGTACTAGCTGTACCCGCGGCTTCGCACGCGTAGTCATTTCTCTAGGTTAAAAGTACTCTATGTACTATTCCAGGACCTAAAATACCAATATACCAACATTTGATCAAAATTCGTTCAGCCGTCAAATATTTTTTTATCGTTTGCTCGCCTTCTATAAATCGGATTAAAATACCATGTACCTCAGTTTTTAAGTCAAACCCTAAGCTATCCAACAGTGAAAACCGCATTGCAATCGGTCCAGTAGTTTTTACGTGATGCGCGAACAAACCGATAGACAAACAAACAAACGTAAAAACTACTGGACCGATTGCGATGCGGTTTTCATTGCTGGATAGCTTAGATTTTGACTTTTGACAAAAACTCGTGTACTTGGTATCTCAAACCGATGAATAGAAGCTCAGCAATCGATAAAAAACTAAGTGACGGATGAACAAATTTTGTTGGATCGTACCATAGGTAAGTACTTTTGTTCTACACTAGTGCCTCGCCCCGGCTTCGCACGGTTACGTTTAACATTTTTATATACAAGTCCTAATTTAAAAAAAGAAAACGTCAGTAATGGTAATTCAAAATCTTTGACAGCAATGATCGTGATTGTTTTTTGTCCATAGACAATTGCATTATTACTCACGTATGTACTTCACAGACTTGTTATTATTTCGTTTCCATGGGAACATTCATTCCGTTTCTTACAGCCAGTAATTTTGACACCATCCATAAGTTACATTATTACAGTTTTCATGAGGATCTCTATTGTTTTTTAAGTAAAATTCTGCCCCTGTTACTCGCTGATAATGCAGCTTTTTATAGGTGAAATAATGTTTCTAATCTGATCTGTGCTTTTTCAAAAACACAAACATCATAAATCAAATCTTTTCTCATTATAATATTACCTACTATAGAAAAACGATTCCGCGGGCAATGTTACTTACCGTTAATACTGCCATAAAAGGTCGAAAGTGCGATGCGAAGCCAAAAGAAAAAAAAAACTTACGTCCTGCACAGTCAAGTAACTATGCCCAAAATGTAATATTATATATTCTGAGCTAAAACGTTCCCATCTCTATCCGAAATCCAAAACCGTCCACACACGCGCCAAGTGATCGATTTTCGAAACGGCCGCCCCTCCCCTCCCCGCCCCTCCTGCTTCTATTACCGCGCCAATGCCTTTTTACGGCATTTTTATATTTTCTTTTTTATTTCTTGAATCTCGGGCAGGCTCCTTCATTTTACAGCCAGGCGATGTTCTTTTTTTAATTTTAAGTCTGGCATGGAGGTTTGCTTCGTCTCGCATTACGGTTGCCTATGGTTCTTCAAATTAAACTGACTAGGCTATAATTACTCAGGTAGTTAACCTTCGTCATCAGCCTATTCACCAATTCCCACTGCTGGGATTCAGACCCTCTCAATGAGAAAAGATGGACCATAAATTACCATGTTGGCCCTTTGCAGATGTTGTCAACTTTTAATTTGATGTTTTTGGACATGCAGGTTTCACGATGTTTTCCTTTATCGTTTCTGTAATATGTCGTAGACTAGCTTAATCAGCCGTTCGATTAACTGCCTAGTTCAACTAGCGGCCTCAAATGATATTCATAGTTCTAGGCTTTTTACTAAACACCGCCCTTCAACTCTTAGTTTGATAGAATTGCGCCTAAAAGGTTAGTTAGGTTGAACATGAAACTGTGTTTATTAGGAGCGCATCGCGCACAGACAAACACACAGACATTTTTAAATATAGAATAGTATAGTACATATAGTGGGGTTTAACCCCACAGTACAAATAGATGTAGGTAAATTTACAACGGTTTATTCAATTGAAATTGACATCTTCATTAAAAAAAGTAGGTACATATTCTTGCATTACATTTCATGCTGTTTGGTTAATAACTCAACAAGATAGAATGCTAAACAAGAATATAACATTTCTTTAAATCGTGTCTGTCTGTATGGATGTTTCGCGCATCACGTGAAAACTACTGGTCGGATTGAAAAACGGTTTTGACTGTTGGATATACGAAGTAAATATATATGTCTATGGTTGGATACATAGAATTACCCTATGGTTGGATAGCTTAAAATCTGATGAACTGGGACGGACTGGATGAACCTAAAACGAGTTCGTACCTTTATCTAAAAAACTACCTGCATATGTATCTACAAAAGTAAGCACTTAAGTATTTATGTATTTTGTCAGTAGATATTACCTCAACCAACCTGTTTAAATTTGGCAAAGTTTTTTTCGCCCAGCATGTCAATTTTATGTAGATATTTGGAACATAATTTTTACGGCACCCTACGTCCCGCCAAGATCTATTTTTGAGACGAAGGGAGAAGGGTGGCATATAATTTTTTTTATACTTTCGCGTCTGCGTGCAAGTCGAAAAAATAAATCGATAGCCAGGCGCTTTTTTAGGGTTTTCAACGTAAGCAGTATTTTTCGCAGTTTTTGGGTTTCGTTCAAACAAGGAACCGTTATAGTTTCGCCATATCCGTCCGTCCGTTTGTTTCATTGCTTGTCACTATTTCTGAAGTCAGGTCAATAAAGAGCGAATGTTGTAGGGTGGTTCAGGGCAGGGCCGAGGCCTCTTAATATGCCGTGCTGTATGGATTCGTAGATCCGGTCACACTAACCCTCATTGACCTTGGAAGATCAATGCCAACACTGCCCAGCCTAGTAAAGTACAGTACTTTACTAGGCAGTGTGGGTGCCACTAGCCAGTGTGGGTGACACTAGGCAGTGTGGGTGACACTAGGCAGTGTGGGTGACACTTTTCCTAATATTCTAATTCTTCTCTAATGCTAAAACAATATTATAAACTAGCTGCCCGCCCGCGACTTCGTCCGCGCGGATTACTGTTTATCGCGAAAAAAGCATCCTATGTTGTTCTAGGATATTAAAAACCAATGCAAAAGGAGGTATAGTACCAATGATCTTGATGTTTTTTGACTCGTTATTTCGTTTCCATGGCAACAGTTCCTTGCAGCGAGTAATCAACATTTTCCAGTTTTCTCGTGGAAAATTACAATTTTAATTCCAGGGTATAAGCTATCTCCATTGCAAATTTCATCAAAATCCGTCCAGCCGTTATTGCGTGAATCCTCCCGAAACAAACAAACAGACAACGTTTCACTTTTATATATTGGTATGGATAGCGCCTGCAAAACCAGTTTTTTGTGTAGTGTAACCAGAGTTACCGCTCGTGTTTAGCCTAAAAGACAATCATACATCGCTGAATAGGCTGAACGGATTTTGATATAACTTGGTCCTGGAATGGCGCGTATACGATAATTTTCTGCTAATAAAACCTACCCACCTATCAGGCAAATGACCAGAATTGCGGTTGCTTGCTTGTGGTATGAGGTAGTGCTGGCATCTGGTGTCAGAGTTTGTCAGGCCGCCCGAGAGCCTCTGACATGGCTTAATGACTGCTATTAAATTAATCAATAACAGCCGGGATCGCGTGTCCTCCGAAGCATGGAGCGGTGGAAAACCGCATATAACTTACAAAAGTAATTGGTCGAGTCGAGGTACGAACCCTGCATCGTTCATTCTAACGCGCCCTAGTAAGCCTACCATCTATCCTACTTGAGTTACCATCACTTAAGGCGCTGTACGCTCTCAAATTTGCAGTCATACATACTGTAATGCAAGATCAACCGCGAGTACAGAATGCATTACAGTACCTACGTATGGCTGAGCGCTGCGCGTTCTCCGCGCTCTATTTCAAAAACTGTTAAGCGCATGAAAAAATGTTTGGAACAAAATTTGTTGCTAATTTTATTCTCTTCAATTTTGTATTGAAGTTCACCGGATGTACAGAAACCGAGATATTTGCAAAATAGTAGATTGTATTACTAGGGAGCAAAATAATATTTTGCCGGCGAGGGCGCTATTTTGAATCCAGACTCACCCCCACCCTATTATAGCTAAGAACCATCTCGTTTACCTCCGCTTTCAAACATAAAAAACCGCAGCTAAATCGGTCCATTCGTTTGGAAGCTACCATTCGCACCCCCCCCCCCTTCCCCCCCTTCCCTCACTAAGAACCAGTTTAGTCAAATTGAAATATTTTTAACTAGCGACCGGCCCCGCCTTCACACAGATGTAATATAGAAAAAAATGAGGTGAAAAATGTAGTTCGCACACACGACCCACTCCGCTTCGGGGGACGGGCGGCTCGATTCGCTTTGCGCCTCCCGCTACGCTTAAGTTATCCTTAATAATAAAAATCTCCGAAACGGCTGGACTGATTTTGACTTGACTTTCACTGGCAGATAGCTGATGTTATAAGGAGTAACTAAGGCTACTTTTATTTTTGAAAAGAATTAGGGTACCGCGCAAAAAAATGCCAGGAATTTTGACTACGTGGACAAAGCCGCGGGTACAGCATATACATATGCATAGAGACCGAAAAAAACTTTTGATCGAGTAAATATAGTGGTAAAGAGTACAAAAATACATACCTACTTATAAAACGAGCTCACCTTACAGCAGTCGCATATGATGTGTATAACATCTGACATCTTACCTTGATAATAAGGAACTTTTTCAATACTCTAGCACCGCGCGCGCTCATTGGTCAAATCAAATAGCGCGCGCGTCTCCCGGCTTCCTGTTACACACTTCCGTCCCTTTTCACGAAATCACTCGCACAGATCGCAGGAAAGCGAGAGGAAACATGTTACACATCAAAAATTCTTGCGTTGTGACTTAATTGGAAGTATTACATTTTTCGTTCCATGTAGCAACTTAAAATAACGGTAAAAGTATAAAGACGTCAATCGTCTATCACAAAATGCGTCATCTAAAGACCTATCAAACAATTAGAGATATATAAATAATATGAATTTAGTAGAGAAGCGCACTTGAGGTCGTAAAGTATAGGAGCTCTTTCAAAATTAGCACGCTTGGTCATAAAATAACGTTATCTGCTGACGTAAATACAGGTACAGGTCTTATCTATTAGCGTGCTTCAGTGGTCGAAGGTGCCTACAAGTGACTGGACCCAGGTCTGCTGTAGAACACCCCGAAGAACTTGGCGACCGACTTGTATCTAAAAAGGCAGACTGTATGAAAAGTAGGAACCTCCTGGAAAAAATAAATGATTATAAAAAAACGACTGCGAACAAAACTGAAGCTTTAGATTCTTGGTATTGAAATATAGGAATTTTCCGGTTTTTTATGAAATAATATATGATGCAGTTGCCGGCATGAGGTAGCCCGCCAGGTTCTAGCTGATCCCGTCAAAGGAGGATCTTGTCAATTAAAAGCATGATACCTCCGTTCGGGGAGCGAAGTGTCGAGAGCGAAATACTCCAAGCCAACCTGCACTTGGTCATCTTGTTGGATAATGAACGGGGCTCTGGCGCCATAGATGGCGGTATAACCATCTCAAAACAAGCGTAGCCAAATGACACAGGCTTGGTGACAGGCAGCAGAAACCCCGAAAAGCTAAGCCCTGCGATCGCCGAGCCGCATCAAAAACATCTAACACAACCATAAAATGGCCTATAGTTCCTGGTCGCCCTGCTAGTCCTGACCACGGTGGTGATCACGGAAATGGCAGGGCAGGGGGTGCGAAGAATCCCCGGGCTACCGCAGGCCACCCCGAACAAAAACAACTGACCCTGGCTGCGTACAACAGACAAACGATGAGGCTTGACGAACACATGACGCAACTCCAGGCTCACAAAGATCAGGTGGAAAATTTTAACTATGAGAAACCAAGTACTCTAAACATATCCAACTGCGTAGGGGAGTGAGTCAGGGGGATTTTATATCCCAGAAACTATTCACTAATGCCTTGAATGAAATGTTTAAGACGCTGGTTTGGTAAGGAATGAGCATTTATATCAATGGCGATAATATCTCACACTTGCCGATGATATCGTCATAATGACGAAGTTGCAAGAATTGCAAAGTATGATGACCATCCTTGATGATGCTTCTCGACGCATCGGTCTCGGAATGAACATAGATAAGACCAAGATGTTTAACGATCTTCTTGACCCGGAGCCGATTGAAGTCAATGGGGACACTATTGACTGCAACTAATTACCTAGTCAGTTTTCTCTTGAAGTTGTCCAACAGTTTACCTTGGACAAATTTTGCAATTAGGAGAACAATTTTGGGAAGGAAGCCAAGAATTCAGCTGGGTTGATCAGCATTCGGCAAGCTTCGTCTAGTCTATTCGACGAGAAGACTAGACGAAGCTTGCCGAATGCTGCCACAGTGCCTGAAGACAAAAATCTTCAATCAGTGCGTCCTACCAGTCATGACCTACGGCTTACGAAGGCGTAACGTTGAATCTCAAGGTTAAACTAGTCCACAAATTTAAGGTCGCTTATAGTGAGCTATGGAGAGAGCTATGCTTGGAGTTTCTCTGATGGACAAGATTCGTAATGAAGATATCCGACGGAGAACAAAGGTGACCGACATAGCTCTAAGGATAAGCAAACTAAAGTGGCAGTGGGCTGGTCACATTTCCAGAAGAACCGATAACCCTTCGGGTAGACAAGTGTTCTCGAATGGAGACCACCTTTAGGCAAACGTAGTGTAGGACGCGCTGTCGCCAGGTGGAGTGACAACCTGCGAAAAGCGGCCGGAAGAAAATGGATGAGAAGAGCTGAAGCCCGAGCTCAGTGGCGTGCATTAAGAGAAGCTTACGTCCAGCAGTGGACAGATATAGACTGAGGATGATAATTTTACGTCGTATTTATTTTTACTCTGTCATGCCATGTATGTTCAATGATCAGAGTTTGTGTATTGTGCCAATAGAGAAGAAAATTATGGCAATTATGGCAGTTTCAGGTTAGTAAATAATATTGTTTTATCAAGCTAAGAGCTGTCTATTCTAGTGTAAGTAGGTATCTTTAAATATTACCTACTGTTAAAACCCTTCTCGCACAAGCGTGAGAAGCTGTTGTTACTCTAAAAATTTAATTAAAAATAACCCAGAACTTACGATGAATAGTCAAAAATTTCCGCGGTGGAGGCCTGGTAATGGGTAACGGAATATATAACTCCAAATAGGGAGGGGCGAACCGGAGTACAAATAGTATCGATAGATAGATGCTATAGCACAGAATAAGTAATAGTACTTCGTAGTGTAGTCGAATATTCAACGGAGTAGAAATAAGTATTTTTTTAAACTTTGTTGCCCGCTCATATAAGGTAGATAATAATTACCTATAATAGTTACTGTATAAGTAGACTTAACTAGTGGCTCTGTGAGCTGTAGACCTTGCGTGCACAAACTTTTTTGCAAACAATATAGTGGTGCACAGTAGCGCCATCTAGGTACCTTAATGTAAAACCAATATTAATAACCAAGGTTCTCCATCAATCCCTACCTAGTGGGCAGAGGGCTGATTTCTCTGGTAGAAACCTAAAAATGAGAAATTTACTGCATTTTGAGGAGCTATTCTGCTCATCACGCCGAAGATCCTCATCAGATTTTTATGATACTTATTTAAAGTTGCTACCTTTCAAATAAAAAAAGAACCATCGAAATCGGATTTAATAAGGCGGAGATATTCAGTAGCCCCTTTTTAGTCCCTTTTTGGGGGAAGTACAAAATAATACTAAGTTTCGTCTAGATCGGTTGGAAATGCGATCTGTAGAACCGAGATCCGGAAGGACATGCGAAAGCATTTTTGCCCAAGCTCTATCGGAGACGCTTTCCTCGCGCTTCGCGCTCGCTCGGTCAATTATTTACTCTAACAGGTTAGATACTATTTAGAGTAGAATTATTTATTTTGTGATACTATGTCTAATTTTGAACTGAACTGAGAAAAAATAGAATTAATCACAATTTTAAATTGTAAATAGACCAATATTGCTCAAATATTTACAGGAAGGTAGAAGCATGTTTAGGTGTTTTATGTTTATTTATGTCTCTTTTCACAAGATTAAATACATAATTCTTGCGTAAAGAAAGAGTTGGGTGAAATGAGAGAAGTTTAAATAAACTTTGATACTAAATTAAATAATCATTTGAAACTTTTACAATCGATTCTCAACTCTTTTGATGGTATATCGATACCAATCTAAATCGTCATAGCCTATCACTATCTCAAAAAGGTCGACGGACAAAAAACTACTAACTCAGTGACGCAACTACACGGTTTCGATTTGAAAGTCTCGGTATTATTTTTTTGAGTCGCCGAACGTTTCAGGGCCAAGACTTTTTTGTTTGTTCAGTTATTCTGTGGTAATGGTCAAAAACTGCTCCTATCTGTTAGTCAACTCCGAGTTTGAACGTTTCTTTAAATTATATTTGTAAACTTTATTTGTAAACCTCTTATTATTGCCTCGTTTGCTTTCAGTTTAACAGCGTTATGTACGTGTAGGGCTGCCATCATCTAAATTGCTGAAATCGGACAAAGTCCACAAATGGAAACCCCGGACATTTGGTCTAAATCGGGTTTTTTACCCGGACGCTCCACTTTTTTTTTAAATTTTATTTTTAAAATAGCTCTCGCTTATAATTAAATTATGTTATAACTCCAATAACATAATTTAATTATATCTATCGTACTCTATTATGACAATTAGGTAGGAACTTATCTAAAAAAATAATTAATAATTTAAAACTCTCTTCTTTTTGGCATCAAATTTAAAACAAATATATAAAATAAAATCATTTTGGTAGGTTCATAGTTACTGCAATATTTTGAATGACTCACGCGTCGGTTGAAATATGAATGAAAAGTGATTGCGCGTCACGTGATTATGAACATAATTTCGTTTTAACTTGCGTGGAAGACATATTTTTTGTCCCTGCTTTTCTTATTCCACCGAAGTTTGTGTTGCTGTTGTCCCCAAAAAATGCTATGCGCAATAATAATTGTGTCAGATTCAGATGAGAGGCAGTTTGTTTGACTCAAGCAATATACGTAACATCCACAGCAATATATAAAAGTGAAACGTTGCCTGTTTGTTTCTTTCGTTGCTTGTTTGGGGAGCTTTCACGCATTAACGGCTGGACGGATTTTGATGAAACTTGGAATTGAGAGAGCTTATACCCTGGAATAAAACATAGAATACTTTTTATCCCGGAAAATGGTAAGTTTCTACGGAAAACTGGAAAATTTTGTTTAATTGCTTTAAGGAACTGTCGCCATGGAAACGAAATAATAACAAGTCTGTCAAAAAGCATCAAGAGCGTTGGTGCTATACTTATACATTAGTTTTTAATATCCTAGAAGAACATAGGATGCTTTTTCATGATAAACTGTAGTCAGCGCGGACGAAGTCGCGGGCGAAATCTTGTACGTCATATAGTATACATAACTAATTACTGGAATAGAAAACGAACAAAACTATCTACATGACGAGTATCCGGGTTTCACCCGGACACTTCTTGAGAAACTCCCCCGGACGCCCTTCATACTAGGACAAATCCGGGAAATCCCGGACGGATGGCAGCCCTATGTATGTGGGTAGGTATATAGATGTTTCACCATAGCGTCGTCCTAGTTGGTCCAATTTTGACACCCGAGGTATCAATCGATTCGCCTTCATCGGAAGTGGCTATTTTTGATCCGACCGTAGTCGAGTTTTAGTTTTTGAACTAATGTTTTGTTAGAGAATAAAGTGGTTTGCAACGTATATTTTTTGAATGGAAGGTTCTGTGCATAAATCCAACTGTAGTAGTATTCATATGACATTCCGCGAAAGGGACGTTTTGCGACAGCGCAACAATTATGTATACTTAAAGGCACAGTCAAAGGTGACAATTTTCGCAAGTGACTATCTCCGACATAATTAACCCTCAGATTTTTTGCTGCTAAAAATCTGCAGCGTTTTGCAGTGGTCTCGTAACCCGCGTGACCCGGATTTTAAAAACGAAAAAAATCTGCTGCGTTTTGCAGTTGTCTCGTATCCCGCGTGACCCGGATTTTAAAAACGAAAAAAATCTGCTGCGTTTTGCAGTTGTCTCGTATCCCGCGTGACCCGGATTTTAAAAACGAAAAAAATCTGCTGCGTTTTGCAGTTGTCTCGTATCCCGCGTGACCCGGATTTTAAAAACGAAAAAAATCTGCTGCGTTTTGCAGTTGTCTCGTATCCCGCGTGACCCGGATTTTAAAAACGAAAAAAATCTGCAGCGTTTTGCAGTGGTCTCGTATCCCGCGTGACCCAGATTTTAAAAACGAAAAAAATCTGCTGCGTTTTGCAGTTGTCTCGTATCCCGCGTGACCCGGATTTTAAAAACGAAAAAAATCTGCTGCGTTTTGCAGTTGTCTCGTATCCCGCGTGACCCGGATTTTAAAAACGAAAAAAAAAACTGCTGCGTTTTGCAGTTGTCTCGTATCCCGCGTGACCCGGATTTTAAAAACGAAAAAATTCTGCTGCGTTTTGCAGTTGTTTCGTATCCCGCGTGACCCGGATTTTAAAAACGAATTCTGAAACGAAGCCTGAATTGTTTCTGGGTTTTGTTCAACACTCTCTCCAGACTCTGAGTTTTGTTCAACACTCTCCAGACTCTGGGTTTTGTTCAACACTCTCCAGACTCTACTTCTGTCAAACTTCATAGTACTTTAGTGCTTAAAGGGCATGAAAAGGGTAATGGTTCAAAAGATTGTAAAAACTAGATTACCTATCAATGTATAAATTCTACTTTATCCTGCGCTCGCGGTTTTACCCGCGTGGTCGGTGGTGATGATTAAAAGTACTTATGTGTCATTATAACTTCAATATCCGTTACCAGTTTTGACTTGGCATTCGGAATGAAACGATCATAGTGATTCGAAGCGAGTATTCAGTGATAATTGATAAGAGTGTACAGTCGAGTTAAAGAGTGCTCGAGTGTTATTTGTTGGATTAATTACTTTTTGTGGCTTTTCGAATAAAGGTGTTAATTTTTGGTGTAATTAGCGTACATTAATTTTACCCGAACCCCAGCTCGTAACAATATCAAGTACAATTCGTTCAGCCGCCAAAAATTTTTATCGATTGCTCGGCATATAATCATCGGATGAAAATACCAAGTACCCCAGTTTTTAAGTCAAACCCTAAGCTATGCAACAGTGAAACTGCATCGCAATCGCTCCAGTAGTTTTTACGTCATACATACTGACAAACAGAATTATATGAAAAAAAAAATGTTCTTGTTCAATAGCCTATTTTAAGTACCAACTATTTTTTTAAATAATATTCATTGTACCAGGGTGGATTGAAAAGTAGTCGGCCTAACCAGGAAAATAAACACATACTAAATCAGTTATATTTTTATTTTTCTACATAATCACCATCAAGTTCATTACTCTTTTGCCACCTGCTCTTCCAAGCATTGAAACCGTTTAAAAAAAATTATTCTTCGTTAGAGTCAAAATATGCGTCTACTGATGCTTTGACCTCGTCGTTTGTCGAAAATCTTTGACCTCCCAAGTGCTTATTTAGGTTAGGAAACAGAAAGAAGTCTGATGGTGCCAGATCAGGTGAATAAGGCGGATGTGGTAACAGTTTAAAGCCACAGTTGTGGATTTTAGCCATTGACTGCACAGACGTTTGAACACGGGCGTTATCTTGATGAAACAGGACTTTTCTTCTGAGCATTCCTCGACGTTTTTCTTTTATTTCCTCTCGTAAACGACGGTAGTAAGGTGCAGTAGTAATCAGTGTTTATAGTCGACCCCTTTCAAGATAATCAATCATAATCTCACTTTTTGAGTCCCAGAATACTGAAGCCATCACCTTGTTTGCCGACAAAATCGACTTAGCTTTTTTAGTGGGTGGTGAACCAGGTCTTCTCTACTGTTTTTACTGTTGTTTTGTTTCCGGTGTACAGTAATGAACCCATGTTTCGTCCATAGCAACAAAACGATTCAAAAAACCATCTTCATCGGCTTCAAATAACTCCAAACTGTCACGTGAAATAGTCAATCGCGTCCTTTTTTGTTCAACTGAAAGCAGGCGCGGAACCCACCACGCAGACACCTTGTGGAAACCCAACTCGTTTACTGTTTTAAGTTCGTTCATAAGAGATGCCTATAATCTCGGCTGTCTCTCTAATTTTTAATCTGCGGTCTCCAATGATGTTATATATAAACTGAGGGCGGTCTCCCATTATTAAATCAAGTACTTTTTTTAATATATTCGTCAGTAGTGGACGTCGAAGGCCTCCCAGAGCGGTGTTCATCTTTCACACTCTCTCTACCACGCTTAAATTCTGCTATAATTTTTTTGACGGCTGAATATGACAGAGCAGAATCCCCAAATTTACTGACCATATCATCATGGATGGCTTTTGATGATAGCCCTTTCTTATGGAGGTACTTAATGATGGCACCCTGCTCACGGAAATTATGTGCGATTGCTGTGTTAATAAATTTATAAAATCACAACTAATTGTCGCACACGTTTCGAACTTCACACAATTAACTAGTCTGAACTGAACTAAATAATGTGGGTAGATTTGATTTTTGATTTTTATAATTGAATAGATCTGTGTTACTTACTTTTCAATCCACCCTCGTACAGATTTTTTGGTACTTACTGCTTTATTATAAGTATATATAGATAGCTATACAAACCTAGCCTAACCTCAATCTAGTAATAAACTACCTCAAGGAAATATTTTTTAGGCAAAAGACGTCCTTGCACAACCTGCCCACAATCTTCTCCATATAATTTCAACCTTAAAGGTACGTCCGTAACGTTCAAAATAAAACTAATTTAAAAAAGAGGCAGAGCACCCAAAACCACCAACCGGTCCTCAATAGCTTTTTATAACATGTTTTTTATACCCAATGTAGGTATTACCGTTGGCTGACGTAAGCGAGGCGAATATAGAAAGCAAGTATATTTTTGAAACTATTTTTAGCTTGGGTTATTAGTGAGTATTTGTAAACGACGGACCAGCGAAGCGTGGTCTTGCTTTTTTCGTTTTTGAATTACGTTTTGTTCGACTATTGGCGCTGGAACCGGTTTTGTCTAGCTGTTTGCCCGTTTGTGGTTAGATGCAGTTCATTCGCTAGCGTCACAAGTCACAAGCTGATTTGATGGAGTAAAAAGTGTGATTTTTCGCTATTGGAGTTTTCGTTTGGATGACGTCAAGCGATGATTTTCAAAATGCGTCCATGAGAGCTTTTAAAATGATCTTAACTTATATACTTACCTAGTTGTATAGATAGATAATTCTCTCCTTATTGTAAGTAGGTACACCAAGCATTAACAGAAATAATTTTATTAAAATCTAAAGCTTATTAAATATTATTGTACAAAAGGCGGTCGTCTCGATAAAAATTGACCTCTCCTAGACAACCTTTGGATGGAGAGGAAATCAATATGGCAACAGACGGTGGTGTACTCTTAGGTATCATAAAAAATGTTAATTCAACTAAAATAAATTAGTGTCTCTGTGAGCTGTAGACCTCGCGAGCACAAACTTTTTTGCAATCAATCTAACTGTGCCCAGTAGCGCCATCTAGTAACCTTATTGTAAAACTAACATTAACAGCCCAGGTGCTCCATCAATCCCTACCTAGTGGTTAAAGGGCTGATTCCACTGGTACAAACCTAAGTGAGCAATTTAATACTGCATTTTGAGACCAATTTAAACCTTTCAAAAATAAACATCGAGATGAAATTGGATTTAATATGGCGGAGATATTCAGTAGCCCCCTTTTTGTGGGAGTACCAACCCCCTCCCCCCCCCCCAATAAAAAAATCCCCGACGACGAATAATTCGATTAACCTGTATACCAATTGTTTCTGGGTTTTGTTCAACACTCTCCAGACTCTGGGTTTTGTTCAACACTCTCCAGATTCTGGGTTTTGTTCAACACTCTCTCCAGACTCTACTTCTGTTAAACTTCATAGTACTTTAGTGCGAAAAGGGCATGAAAAGGGTAATGGTTCAAAAGATTATAAAAACTAGATTACCTATCAATGTATAAATTCTACTTTATCCTGCGCTCGCGGTTTTACCCGCGTGGTCGGTGGTGATGATTAAAAGTACTTATGTGTCATTATAACTTCAATATCCGTTACCAGTTTTGACTTGGCATTCGGAATGAAACGATCATAGTGATTCGAAGCGAGTATTCAGTGATAATTGATAAGAGTGTACAGGCGAGTTAAGGAGTGCTTGAGTGTTATTTGTTGGATAAATTTATTTTTGTGGCTTTTCGAATAAAGGAGTTAATTTTTGGTGTAATTAGCGTACATTAATTTTACCCGAACCTGGCTCGTAACAATATCAAGTACAATTCGTTCAGCCGCCAAATATTTTTTATCGATTGCTCGGCATATAATCATCGGATTAAAATACCAAGTACCCCAGTTTTTAAGTCAAACCCTAAGCTATGCAACAGTGAAACTGCATCGCAATCAATCCAGTAGTTTTTACGTAATACATACTGACAAACAGACAGACATGAGTAAAAAAAAGATGTAATTATATGAAAAAAAAATGTTCTTGTTCAATAGCCTATTTTAAGTACCAACCATTTTTTTAAAATAATCTTCATTGTACGAGGGTGGATTGAAAAGTAGTCGGCCTAACCAGGAAAATAAACACATACTAAATCAGTTATATTTTTATTTTTCTACATAATCACCATCAAGTTCATTGCTCTTTTGCCACCTCCCCTTCCAAGCATTTAAACCGTTGAAAAAAAAATATTCTTCCTTAGAGTCAAAATATGCGTCTACTGATGCTTTGACCTCGTCGTTTGTCGAAAATCTTTGACCTCCCAAGTGCTTATTTAGGTTAGGAAACAGAAAGAAGTCTGATGGTGCCAGATCAGGTGAATAAGGCGGATGTGGTAACAGTTTAAAGCCACAGTTCTGGATTTCAGCCATTGACTGGACAGACGTGTGAACACTGGCGTTATCTTGATGAAACAGGACTTTTCTTCTGAGCATTCCTCGACGTTTTTCTTTTATTTCCTCTCGTAAACGACGTAGTAAGGTGCAGTAGTAATCAGTGTTTATAGTCGACCCCTTTCAAGATAATCAATCATAATCACACCTTTCGAGACCCAGAATACTGAAGCCATCATCTTATTTGCCGACAAAATCAACTTAGCTTTTTTAGGGGGTGGTGAACCAGGTCTTCTCCACTGTTTTTATTGTTGTTTTGTTTCCGGTGTACAGTAATGAACTCATGTTTTGTCCATAGCAACAAAACGATTCAAAAATCCATCTTCATCGGCTTCAAATAACTCCAAACTGTCGCGTGAAATAGTCAATCGCGTCCTTTTTTGATCAACTGAAAGCAGGCGCGGAACCCACCTCGCAGACACCTTGTGGAAACCCAACTCGTTGACTATGTTTTAAGTTCGTTCATAAGAGATGCCTATAATCTCGGCTGTCTCTCTAATTTTTAATCTGCGGTTTCCAATGATGTTATATATAAACTGAGGGCGGTCTCCCATTATTAAATCAAGTACTTTTTTTAATATATTCGTCAGTAGTGGACGTCGAAGGCCTCCCAGAGCGGGGTTCATCTTTCACACTCTCTCTCTATCACGCTTAAATTCTGCTATAATTTTTTTGACGGATGATTATGACAGAGCAGAATCCCCAAATGTATTGACCATATCATCATGGATGGCTTTTGATGATAGCCCTTTCTTATGGAGGTACTTAAATGATGGCACCCTGCTCACGGAAATTATGTGCGATTGCTGTGTTAATAAATTTATAAAATCACAACTAATTGTCGCACACGTTTCGAACTTCACACAATTAACTAGTCTGAACTGAACTAAATAATGTGGGTAGATTTGATTTTTGATTTTTATAATTGAATAGATCTGTGTTACTTACTTTTCAATCCACCCTCGTACAGATTTTTTGGTACTTACTGCTTTATTATAAGTATATATAGATAGCTATACAAACCTAGCCTAACCTCAATCTAATAATAAAGTACCTCAAGGAAATATTTTTTTAGGCAAAAGACGTCATTGCACAACCTGCCCACAATCTTCTCCATATAATTTCAACCTTAAAGGTACGTCCGTAACGTTCAAAATAAAACTAATTTAAAAAAGAGGCAGAGCACCCAAAACCACCAACCGGTCCTCAATAGCTTTTTATAACATGTTTTTTATACCCAATGTAGGTATTACCGTTGGCTGACGTAAGCGAGGCGAATATAGAAAGCAAGTATATTTTTGAAGCTATTTTTAGCTTGGGTTATTAGTGAGTATTTGTAAACGACGGACCAGCGAAGCGTGGTCTTGCTTTTTTCGTTTTTGAATTACGTTTTGTTCGACTATTGGCGCTGGAACCGGGTTTGTCTAGCTGTTTGCCCGTTTGTGGTTAGATGCAGTTCATTCGCTAGCGTCACAAGTCACAAGCTGATTTGATGGATTAAAAAGTGTGATTTTTCGCTATTGGAGTTTTTCGTTTGGATGACGTCAAGCGATGATTTTCAAAATGCGTCCATGAGAGCTTTTAAAATGATCTCAAATTATATACTTACCTAGTTGTATAGATAGATAATTCTCTCCTTATTGTAAGTAGGTACACCAAGCATTAACAGAAATAATTTTATTAAAATCTAAAGCTTATTAAATATTATTGTACAAAAGGCGGTCGTATCGATAAAAATCGACCTCTCCTAGACAACCTTTGGATGGAGAGGAAATCAATATGGCAACAGACGGTGGTGTACTCTTAGGTATCATAAAAAATGTTAATTCAACTAAAATAAATTAGTGTCTCTGTGAGCTGTAGACCTCGCGAGCACAAACTTTTTTGCAATCAATCTAACTGTGCCCAGTAGCGCCATCTAGTAACCTTATTGTAAAACTAACATTAACAGCCAAGGTGCTCCATCAATCCCTACCTAGTGGTTAAAGGGCTGATTCCACTGGTACAAACCTAAGTGAGCAATTTAATACTGCATTTTGAGACCAATTTAAACCTTTCAAAAATAAACATCGAAATGAAATTGGATTTAATATGGCGGAGATATTCAGTAGCCCCCTTTTTGTGGGAGTACCAACCCCCTCCCCCCCCAATCTAAAATCCCCGACGACGATAAATTCGATTAACCTGTATACCAAGTTTCGTCTAGATCGGTTGAGAAATGCGGCCTGTTGAGGAGAACAGAGATCCGGACATACCCAAGATATTGTATACCCGGATATTGACCAAGCTGAAACGGAGACGCTACGCTCGCACTTCGCACTCGCTCGATCAAAAAGTTTAAAATTTAATAAGGTAGCGGCATGTGTCTTCATCACCGGAACCAGTAGAACTCCACTAGACCATATTACCCCCGCCAAAGAACTACTGAATGGATCAGCTTAGTGGACTTATTTAAAAATTTAATTCTCAATAATATAATTACTACCTACCTAACCTACGATGACTTATTTCCAAGGTCGTTCTGTTAGAGGACCTAGTCTTGTGGAGGAACACAAGATGGTTGCCATGGTGTGCCAGTTCATTACCGTTAACGATCTCTTAGTAGTTCATAATAGCCTGGTACATTTTCCGTACAAACATTTTGATTTCACAAGAAAACACGCGCAGTTATGTGAACAGGCTCACCAGGAAAATAACAATACAAGCAAATCTAATAGGTAAATAAGCATAGTTTATTGATTCCAGATTCAGTTGACGAAGAACTCATTAGAGCGCATGTTCTGGTTGTGTCGCCACTTGCAAGCCCAGCTCCAGCAGGACATGCCAGCCCACGGCTCGTCCGTGTAGAACACCTGCCCGTTCTGGTACATCTGGAACGAAAGGGAACGCCTTGGTAATTCAGTGATGCGAAAATGCGTTAACACTGTCGAAGTAAACTCGTGAATAAAAATAATCAACCGGACAAAAGACGTCATCTTCGAGACCCTTTTAGTGGGGATGTTTCAAAATACATTTTTAAACGATTTTATTTAGGTTGTTATTGTTTTTTGAGTTAAATTTAGTATTTAAAATTTTACCCCTTTTCCTGTCGACAGATTGATGTGAAATTTGGTCCCGAAATCCTTTAGTTCTGATGACAATACAATTATCTATATTCAGTATAATTGTAAATCTATGATGGCCACCGCTACAAAATGGCAGATATATTTTTTCAACCCCAAGTTTTTAGTTTTTTTTTTAGTTTTCCGTATTGAATGGGTAACTAAATTAAAACTAAAAACTTGAAAATAACAACAACAGAACTGTTGTTGTCTTGACACATATCGGCTTTAGTGAATCAATATACAAAAATAGTATCTAACGCATTGTGCCGTGATTCCAAAAACTCCTGAATAAAGAAGTATCGGGATTCTCTTTGAGACCTAACAAAAGTGTTCGACACTGTCCTTAGTGCCTTTTCTTAGATTAATTAATATGTAACAGTTTTGTAATAGATGAAAGGGTAGATAATTTACAACTTATCTAGATCTTTTCAAATTATTACAACCAAAAGGTAAAATTAACTGATTAACTGTTTGATTTAAAAACATGTACAATCAATACTGGCGTTCCCCAATGAAGCGTTTTTGGCCCAAGACTCTTCATGATAGTTTCTCAACAAAGAAACACTGACGAACAAAATAAGAGTACTTATATGTAAATAAACTTACGAAGGATAGGTCTGAGCTCTTGTAGGTGACACCATCGTATCCGAAGCGAAGGATGAAGTTCATGGAGAATATAGAAAAAATGCATCGCACGTCGGTCGTCGCTGGGATGAAGTAGCGATACGGACCGCACCAGTACGATATCTTGGGTTCGTATTCTACTGATTCGGGGAACTCCTCACGAGGGTTGATCCTGGGGAAAAAACACAGTATACCCTGGACATTTGCACTGACCGACCACCAGTAGAGCTGACGTTACGTTGCTCACCCTATAAAACTATAATTAAAGGCTTCATGTTGTATTTCTGAGTAGAGATACTTATAACAGAAGTGGCAACAGAAGCAGATGTTTTATTTCATTCTCAACGGAAGCAGAATCAGAGGCGGAAACAGAAGCGTACCTTTCAACTGATAACGTAGTTATTATGAGAATAAGTTATTGTAGTATAAAAGTCAATTACCTACATAATAAACGACCACCAATAATAAAAGCGTTGAATTATATTACATTTTAGATGAGTGTATTCGCATCTTTAACAATTAGTACAATTCAACAGAGGTCAACAAGGTTTTTTCAACAAGAGTATTACAATACTCTGGTTGAAAAAGATAAAGTTTTAATTCTTGCGGAACGTCTGCACTTCCGCAAACGAAAGTGAAGCTCAGTTATGTCTCTAGTTCTTATTGAATACTAGTTTTCCCGCCCGCGACTTCGTATTCGCGGACTGTTACTGTGTTTACTGACTGTTTATCGCGAAAAAAGCATTCTTCTAGGATATTAAAAACTAATGCAAAAGTAGGTACCTATAGCACCAATGCTCTTGATGTTTTTTGACAGACTTGTTATTTTGTTTCTGTGGCAACCACAGACCATTCTGTGATGGCCAAAGAGAATATAATAATGATGGCAACCGCTCCTTACATTAATCAACATTTTCCAGTTTTCCCGTGGAAACTTTTTACGGGACTGTTATTTTTTTTAATTTTACGGGTTTAAAAGTATCCTATGTTTTATTCCAGGGTATAAGCTATCTCAAAATCCGTCCAGCCGTTATCGCGTGAAAGCTGCCCAAACAAACAAATAAACAAACAGACAACGTTTCACTTTTATATATTGACTAGCTGTACCCGCGGCTTCGCACGCGTGGCCATTTCTCTAGGTTAAAAGAACTCTATTACTATTCCAAGACATAATATACCAACATTTAAACAAAATTCATTCAGCCGTCAAAAAGTTTTTATCGATTGCTCGGCTTCTACTCCTCGGATTGAGATAATAAGTACACCAGTTTTTAAGTCTAATCCTAAGCTATCCAACCACATCGCAATCGGTCCAGTAGTTTTTACGTGATGCGTGAGCCGTGAACAGACAAAAAGACAGACACAAATTTAAAATTGTTTTATTCTCTTTCAGTAGCTTATTTTTAGTACCCTAGATCTGGTTTTTAAATATCTTCGTTTTACAGTTTTTTTTAGATTTTTTGGTACATATTGTTTTTTATTATAAGTATAGATGCCCTTCACTTTTGGGCAAAATAATAAAAATATGTGTTTTATTACATTATTTTAATCATGCCTATAAAACAGTACCGTGACATACCTACTAACTGACAGACTAACTGACAGACAACGCCCAGCCTGAACCGGTGGACCTAAGTATTTAAAATTTTGAGGAATATTCCTTGAGTATCCTATAGATGAACTACGGAAGTAGATAACTATAAACCGTAAAACATAAATACGAACTCTAAATAAAATACCCCTATCCTGCGGGAACCCTTTAATTTACCGGTATGAAAAGAATCCAATGTCCTACTCCGTAGTCTGAACTGAAATCATGCCAAGTTTCATTTGAATTCATTCAGTAGTTTCAGCGTCATGCGCGTCCAAGATACACAAAGACAGACAAACAGACAATAGACAAAAATGAAAAAAAAAAGACGAGTTTGGCTTCAGTACGAACAATAGAACAGCCTCAAAAATAATAATTACTAAATATCTTCATACACAGAATTTGGACCCATATCCCGCAGGGACTCTTTATTTTTTCCGTGTAAAAGTATCCTCAATTTACACTTATCATATAAATTATGACTGTGCCTAGTTGCATCAAAATCCGTTCAGCGTGATAAGTGTTCTTTTAAATAACTTTCAATCCCTATCCTATCCCTTTAATTTACCGGTATGAAAAGAATCCAATGTCCTTCTCCGTAGTATGAATTCAAATCATGCCAAGTTTTATTTGAATTCGAGGGGAACCAGGGGGTAGCCCTCGACCTCCCCCGCCCTCACCCACCCCCAACTCCTGCCCCTTGATTCTAGACCCAACCCGGTTATAATATTGTCTTACTTGTAAATACACTGTGCGTCGCTCCAGTTGTCATCGGAATGGCAGTACAGACCCTGGCTCGGGTCTTTGGCCTGGAACTGCTCTGCATGAGGGCCCACGTAGGTCGTCTCCGAGTGCCGGTGGTAGTACCCGGAGAAAGAGAAGGCACCTGAGAAAATGGCCTCAAACATAGAGTGTCAAAGGAAGGATGGAGCTGTGACCCAAACTTGGCTTTCGGTTATAAGAGCCGCTTTGGCCTGTCTTCTCCTCCTGCCAGACCTCACGCAAGTTCTTTCCGACTTCATCCATCCAGCGGTGACTGTAGGGCGCTCGACCGTTCCAGCTAGGTACTTGTTGCTTGATTTGCTAACATTGTTTCGATGTAAGCGAAGCCTGAGCCTCACTGATGATTTTCGTCTCAGCCAACAGTTCTTCTATATCCCAATTTTTCATTTCCCATGCATGGTCTACATGTGTAGCCCATTATTGGTTACTTTTTCACTCACATATGCAAGAAACAATGAGTAAAACCCAGAATATAATTCAAAACAATCATTATTTTTATCAAAATACAGTAAATTAACAAAATTTACGTTATCATTTGCTATTATTTAGAAATAAAAACGTATACTTCCAAATAATCAACAATGACTGTGGGCATGAAGTTGATCAGTTTTTTTTTTTTTATTAGAATGCAAGACATTATTTGGTCACTTACCATCGTATTGCGACCCGCCCCGGATTCGCACGGGTAGATATATAGAAAGATAAAATTAGTAGGTACCAAAGAGTATATAAATACTACGTGTAGGTACTTTAGTTGGACAAATAGAACAACAACAATTTCTTACACAAACCCCTCCTTAGACGCCCTAGAGACATCTTGAGCGATCCGGACGATGAAATCGCTGCCGGCTGCCGCTGCAGGCAGCGATAGATTCGCCCAATCCGTCATGTTCTTTCAACACAATTAGACACAGACACCGACCTCGCCGGCGACGTCGAAGGTCCCGTAATTAATGTCGATTTTATTCGCCTTCGAGTTTCTTGCCGATTCTTCTCGAAGGTGTATTCCGAATCGGTGGTCAGTTATGCAATTCATTCATCAGGGCCCCCTCGATCACTACCTAACATTATAGATCCAGGGCTGTTTCGTTCGATACTGCCCAAGTAATCAATGGCAACTGTCCAAGCCGAGGTTCTTACTCCCTGGGTGCCTTTGAACAAGTGGCCAAACTTAACTTTGGCGTGCGCCTTCTGCGTCACGCATTGCGGTGGAGCGCTTTTGCGCCCGTTCCACCTTCCGGTGACGCTGTAGAGGTCAGCTATTGACCAACTGCACATATCCTTTCTAAAAAAAAAAACCTACACAAAAAGGTTGTAGTAATGTACTATGCACTTCATCTATAGTATTATTCTGTTTATCGCAAGGAGGTTGAATTACAGTTACTATTTCGTGTATTCTTAGCGTAAAGGATTTCCTGCGTCAATGATTACTAAATGTTTTGTGATTTTGTTTCCATGGCAACGTTCTATGTACAAAGACCCGTATCTCCTTCTTAGTTTGTGATCTTATATAGTATTTATATACTCTTTGGTTTATGATACAAAGTAATCGAGATTTTTGCAAAATTTAATACCTCAGGTTTCATTATTGCAATTTTCGAAGGGAACTCAAATTTGTGTTACTGTTACTCGCTGATAATTTAGCTTTCTTCATATAAAAGAATTTTTAAAATCGGGTCTGTATTTTTTGAGTTTATCTTGTAATGGAACAATCAAATCTTTCCTCTTTATAATATTAATGTAGATGTAAATAATCAATATTTTTGTCAATTTATCCTCAACTTATTTTCCCTACATTACGAAAAACTTCCCTATACGGTCGCGCGGGTTAACTACAGATGTAGCCCGCCAACTTCACTGACGATTTATTCCGACGTCCATCTGTCGTGGGATATAAAAAGTTATTCAATGGGCCCGTTCACATAAACGTTCGAGGACGCACGGATCACCCGCGCGTACACTCGAAATCGTTCACGGCGTCGTCCGGGCGTTCGCCTGGGTCATCCGAAAAATAGTAGTGCAGGGGAGGAATAGTATGAAACTGACACTTGACAGTTGTCAGTTGTATGTGGACGTCCAAAGTCGTTCACTATCTCCGGATGATCAAGCGATAATCGCACGGATGATTCGAGCGTGTAAGTGAACACAGCCATTGGCCGTGGGATACACAGATATAGATAGAGATAGAGAAAAAGAGGAGTTAGTATAAGTGAGTATGGGAAGGACACATTGGTTAAAAGCCTTGGTCTTCAGGTTTTGCAGGATTTTTGCCTTGAATATATCGTCAAGTTTCCCAAAAGCAGCCCATCCTAGCCGAATACGCCGACTGATTTCTGCAATCTGTGAGTCCTGTCCAAAGGATAAACGATGTCCAAGGTAGATGTACACGTCTACAACTTCAATCTGGTTGCTACCTACGAGCACATGAGATGTTGGCACTAAAAGATTGGTCATAATCTTTGTCTTGGACACGTTCATCCTGAGGCCGACCCTCAGAGATGCCTCTTGCAGTTGTTCAAGCATACTTGTCAAATCGTCAATGTTTTCAGCCAGGAGTATAAGGTCGTCAGCGAATCTCAGGTGCGTCATGCGACTGCCGTTGATGTTGACACCTCTCTCGCTCCAGTCTAATGTTTTCATAAATTCTTCCAACACATTCGTAAAGAGCTTGGGCGAGAGAGTGTCACCTTGGCGCACATACCGTTTAAGATAAACGGGGCTGGTAAGTTTGTGCATGCGCACCTGCATCGTTGCAGAGCTGTATAGCTTCCGGAGGATATCCACATATCTTTTGTCAATATTGCATCGATGGAGAGAGTGAAACACATCCCAGTGTTCGACACTGTCAAAAGCCTTTTCGTAATCGACAAAGGCAAAACACATGGGCTGGTTGTACTTCCTACTCTTCTCCATCAGCTGCCTGACAGCATGGATGTGGTCTATATTTGAGTATCCACTCCGGAAGCCTGCTTGCTCTACAGGTTGATAATCATTGAGGGTGCGGGATAATCTATTGCAAAACACTTTCGCGAACAACTTATAAATCTGAGAGAGGAGACTTATAGGCCTATAATTATTTATTTTTGTCTTGTCGCCTTTTTTCAATAAGATTGTAACAGTGGCATTTTGCCACGATTTTGGTAATTTGAAGTCAAATAGCACTTTGTTAAAGAGTTTTGTAAGGGGTTTAAGTATAAGGAGACCGCCCGCCTGCAGCATCTCTACGTATACCAGCCACAAGCCACTACCATCACCATAAATGAAAATATGGGCCCTATTAATGTTAGCGCTATCTACTGTCCACCGAAGCACAATCCAAAACAGGACTTATTTCACAGCTACTTCCATACCTTAGGAAATAGATTCATTAGTGGTGGAGACTGGAACTGTAAGCATACCCATTGGGGATCGCGATTGATGACCACAAAGGGACGCGAACCAAAAAAAAAGTGTTGACCAATGTAAACTCATAACCTTATCAACAGGCAAACCTACCTACTGGCCAACGGATGTTAATAAAGTGCCTGATCTTGTTGACTTTTTTGTTGTAATAGGGTTGCCTGATATGTATTTTGGTGTAGAATCGTCACTCGACTCGATATCAGATCACACTCCCGTAATAATAACATTCAGCGTTTGTCCGATACAAAAAACACAAAAACAAACTTTGTACAATCACAGAACAGACTGGAGTGCGTTCGCTGAGTATTTGTGTAGGCGATGGATCGCAAGGTCTACACGATGTACTGGAGACTTCGGTTCGTAGCTCCTAGTAGTTCAGGTTCCTGGTTCGATGTGGACTGTAGTTCAATTAAACACTGTTGCTTGTTCAAGTTCCGTTGATTGAATGGTCGGATCCAATCACTTCGACTACTTCAGTTCGACTACATTTATTTACCAAAACTTATCGCTATATATACAGTTATACGGTCTTAAAACTAATGCGGTACACACGGCGCAGTTTAAAGGGGCGTGGCCTATTTTGCATGTTGTCTGCGTTCATGCTGTCGCGGGCAGGCTCGGCGTCCACAACATCTCTCCCCCCGGCGCAGCTCGCGTAGCCTCTTCTTCCCTTAGCAGGACGGCGAGTTTGCTGGTAGGGCGTCGGAAGGTACCGCTCTTAGTTTTTACGTCGGCGACTCGGACGCCGCCATCTGGACCGGGATAGGTGCGCTCAACAATCCCGATTGGCCAGACGTTCCGGGGCAGCGTGTGGTCGACCACAACCACGATGTCGCCGGCTTGCAGTTGTCGTCGGAGGTTAGCTGGCTCCCCCCGTGGTACAAGCGTGGGGAGGTATTCCCGCAGCCAGCGCTTCCAGAAATGGTCAGCGAGCGCTTGGCTTGCTCGCCAAGTTCGTCGGTCAGCTTCATCGCAGGGGCCTGTGGTAGGTAGGCCGATCGATGATCCCAGCAGGAAATGGTTCGGTGTGAGTGCTTCTGGGTCGAGCGCACTCACGCTGACGTAGGTGAGGGGGCGAGCATTGATCGAATGTTCGGCCTCGGTCGTGTGGGTCTGCAGGACCTCCTCGGATAGCACTTTTTCACGAAGCGTTGTGTGCAGAGCGGTCTTTACGGAGCGTACTTGCTGCTCCCTCACTCCGCCCGGGTCGGGTGGCCAACGCTCGCTTTGTTCATCCCACTCGCTCGTGTGTGGGATATCTTCATGTTCGTCCTGCTCGCTCGTGTGCTGGACCTCTTGGTGGTCAGCAAACGCTTGGTGTGTGGGACATTCTTCCTCGGGTTCGCGAAGGAAGCTGGGCCCCTGGAACCATCGATCGCTAGCAGCTATGGGCATGCGGCTCAGTCTCGTCGCGTCGTCGGCTACGTTATGTTCGGTAGGCAGCCATCTCCACTCACGTCGGTGAGTTAACTCCGCTAACTCGCCCAGCCGGTGCGCTACAAAGGGCGTGTAGCGCTTCGCGTCGTTGTGCACCCAATGGACTACGGTCGCAGAGTCGGTCCAGTAGGTGGTTTTTGTTACTTGCACGCGATGCTCCTTTTTTATAACGTCCGCGAGCCTCGCGCCGATGACCGCTGCCTGAAGTTCTAGGCGCGGTATGCTCTGCGCGCGTCGCGGCGCTACCTTGGCTTTAGCAGCCACCAAGGCAATGGTCACGCTGCCGTCGTGGTGGATGGCCCTCCAAAAGGCCACCGTAGAGAATGCCTGCTCGCTCGCATCGCATAGTATGTGCAGGTCTACGCGCTTGTGTCCCTCTAGCGCGTAGCTACGGCGTAGGCGCAAGCGAGTTATCTCGCTCAGCTGGCGTAGCCATTCTGCAAAATGTTCGGCTTCTTCTGCAGGTATCGGCTCGTCCCATGGCATGTGAAGACGCCACAGGCTCTGCAGGATGATTTTCGCTCGAATGGTGTACTGACTGAGGAGACCAAGCGGGTCATAAATGGACATGACCGCGCTGAGGGCCTCTCTCTTCGTGGGTGCGCGGATCTGCGCGCGCACCTCAGCCGGTACGCGGTGCATTGCGGTGTTGAACCCCAGTTCGTCTCTGTTGGAGTCCCAGCAGAGCCCGAGTATCTTGCTCTCAGGGCTCCCTGCTCCCAACTGAGTGGGCGTAGTCGCTCGTAGTTCTAGCGGTACGTCTCGTAGCACGTTCGTGTTGCTAGCACTCCAACTGCGCAGAGTGAAGCCAGCGGCCGCGTGCACCTCGCGTAGCTCTTGTATGGTGCTACGGGCCTCCTCTTCATTGGCGTAGCTGTCTACTAGATCATCCATATAGTGGCTGTTCGTGATGGCCACTAGAGCGCGTGGGTGAGTCTGTGCATGTGCGCGCGCATTGTGGTTGCGCACGCTGTGCGCCATAAACGGTGAGCTGGCGGCGCCGAAAATCATGCTCGCCATCTTGTAGTGGCGAGGCGGGTTAGTTCGGTCCCGGCCTCGCCATAAGAACTGCTGTGCGGGCTGGTCTTCAGGTCGGATCTTCACTCGTAGAAACATCTCTTGTATGTCGGCGGTGACGGCGATCGGCCGTTCTCTGAATCTGAAGACGATTCCTTGTAGTGATAGTAGAAGGTCCGGGCCCTCCAGCAGCTGGTCGTTCAAGCTCACGCCGTGACATTGGTGAGCTGCGTCAAAAACAAGCCGTTGTTTACCAGGCTTGTTCGGGTTCTGTACTGCGAAGTGCGGGAGGTACCAGCAGATGGGGCTCCGTCGTTCAGTCCCGTCGCATGGCACCGCATAATTCTTAGCCAACAGATTTTCTATTTGCGCGGCGTATTGGTCCGCGAAGTCTGGGTAGGCGTCCATCTTTCGTTCGATGCTTTGTAGACGCCGTAGAGCCGCGCCGTAGTTCGACGGCATGGTGACGTCATCTCGCCGCCAAGGCAAGCCCACTTCGTAGCCGCTGTCTGTTTTCTTTATTGTTTCTTCGAAGATCTTCGTAGCTCGTAGATCTGCGTCGCTCACTCTCGAATGGATAGCGACGCCGAGCGCGTCGATGCGGAAGTGCGCCTCCACAAGCTCGTGTAGGCGCTGGTCGTGCTCGTTCGTACGCTGGTCGGGCGCGTATACGTGCAGCACGCTCTCGTTTTCGTAGATCAGGCTGCGAGGTGCGGTTCCATGCATCACCCAGCCAAGTCGGGTCCTCGACGCGGCCGGTTCATTTGGCCCGCCAAGACGAAGCTCACGGGATACAATGAGCTCCCAGTGGTCGGCGCCTACTAAGATGAGGGGGTGTGCCAGGTCGTAGCACACCTCTGCCTCCATCAAGTCCCGCAGATGATTGTGTCGAAGAAGCGAGCTTGGGACGGACTGCCGGTGTAGCTTCAGATCGCGCACCGTGCGCGCTTTGATGTCGTGACGTGTCGCCTCCTTAGCTCCCCTTATAGAGAGAGAGACGGTTTGGCTGTCTCCCTCTCGCTGCGACATGTTCACGCCGTTCAGATGTAGGGGCTGCGTAGGGCCTTCTGCGCCGATCTTCTTCGCTAGTTCATGGTCGATGAGCGTGATGGTGGCGCCTTCGTCCAGCAGCGCGTAAGTGTCGACCTCCCCCCGTGGACCGGTGACGACCACGGGGCAGATCTTAAGCATCACGGTCTTCAGGCCAGTAGCATTGGTGGGTGCTACCGACAAGACCGCTGCGTTGTGGCTCGGTGAATGTTTGGGTTGCGCAGCAGATGGCTCGTTAGGTCGCGCAGCTGATCGCGTATTATGTCGCGTGTCTTCGTGCAGTGTTGAGTGGTGCGGGCGGTGGCATTGGTTAATGCCGCACAGCTTCGCCTTGCATTGGTACCGACGATGTTTCTTGTCGGCGCATCGGAAGCATACGCCTTTCTCTTTGACCAGCTCCCAGCGCTTATCGACGGTCAGTGCCCGGTAGGTTGGGCACTGATGTAGCGCATGGGCTTGGTTGCAGCTCTGGCATAGGTCAGTCTTTGTTTCTTGTTCCGCGCCCTCGTCGGTAGTGTACACGGCGTTCCCTTTCTTCTTAAATGCCGCTGGTCTCGTCTCACGGGCGGCAGAGGTCGCTGCCGGTGCGTATGTAAAACGCAGTGCCATGTCTGCTTCTCGCATGAGGAATCGAGACAGCATGACAATTTCTGGCTCCGAAGGTGACTGGTGTTCGTTGGCGTAGTGGCACCACTGCGTTTTGATGTGCGGGCTTAGCTTCTCCAGCACCTCACGCGCCAGCATCGGGTTATACAGGTACCCCCGCCGGTCGATGTTCTGTAGCACGCAGACGACGTTCTGAAGTTTGACAGCGAACGTGTTGAGGTCGGTCGCTGTCATCCCTAGCTTCGGGAACCTTCTTAGCTCTTCTAATGCTCGGTCGATGATGAGCTCCGGTCTCCCAAAGCTCTGTTCCAATGTTTTGATGATGACGTCAGGATCAGTGGCTGTGTGCAGTAATGCAGCCACGGCGTCACGTGCGTCGCCCTTGAGGCAACTTCTCAGCCGCTGGAAGTTCTCAGCGGCTGAGATGTGGTACAGGGCTGTGGAGTCCCGTACTGCTGCCTTGAATGGCAGCCACTCGTTTGGTGCCCCAGTGAAGACGGGCAGGTCGGAGTTGTAGCGGGCCCGAGGTCTGGCCATTCGTTCAATGGCCTCGGCGAGTTGTTCGATCCCGGATCTGCGGTCAGATCGACCCGGGGTAGGTGATCTTGTAGAACGCTCAAAGCGTGCTCGTCGTGGTTCTTCTTGTTGCCTCTCGGTGTTGAGGCGCGGCACATCCCCGCTCTCCCCCCGTAGGGTGGAGGGGTTTGTGCGTTGCAACCAATCGTCCACCTTCTGGTGGTTGTCGTTGTTCCGCACGGTTGGCTCGTCGTGAAGGCTCTGATCTTCTTCAATATTCGCGATCTGAGCCGCCAATCGCTTCTTCACTAGGTCCGCTTCCATTTCCAACTCCTTTCTCTTCAATTCAGCAAGTTTCTCGGCCGCCTCTAACTCCGCCAGCCGCAGCCTTAGGGTGGAGTTCGCAGTTCGTTGCGAGTGCGCCGGTGACTTGCTTCGTTCGATGTTGCCGGACGGGCCGGCGGTCGTGCCAGCAGCCGTGCCAGCGGCCGGCACAGATGGTGATGCCGGCGGCTCTAGGGATAGCCTTCGAAGGCGCTCATCGTCCAACCGCTTCCGCTCTTCCAGCTCTGCCAGGTCGCTTTGGCTCCTCGTGACCACCATGTTCGATGGGCGGCAGACGTTCACTGGATAAGCTGTTGGTCGCTTAAGTTCTTCTGGTTCTATCCGGCTCCGATGGACCAAAATGTAGTCGCTGGTTCTTCTATCCGGATCGTTAGGACCAAGATGTAGGCGATGGATCGCAAGGTCTACACGATGTACTGGAGACTTCGGTTCGTAGCTCCTAGTAGTTCAGGTTCCTGGTTCGATGTGGACTGTAGTTCAATTAAACACTGTTGCTTGTTCAAGTTCCGTTGATTGAATGGTCGGATCCAATCACTTCGACTACTTCAGTTCGACTACATTTATTTACCAAAACTTATCGCTATATATACAGTTATACGGTCTTAAAACTAATGCGGTACACACGGCGCAGTTTAAAGGGGCGTGGCCTATTTTGCATGTTGTCTGCGTTCATGCTGTCGCGGGCAGGCTCGGCGTCCACAACAATTTGAAAGAAGAAGTTGATCTTAAAGTCAAACTTAAAACGAACGAAGATATAGATGAGGCAACATTCTACATAACTAATCTCATACAGGTCGCCGCGAGGCGTTCTACTCCGACACTGAGTTACATCACCGACAGAAATAACGTGCCGTTAGAAATACGGAATAAGCTGAAAGAAAAGCAAAAACAAAGAAGACAACTTCATTCCACGAGATCAGATACAGACAGAACAAAGTACAACAGAATCTCAAGAGAACTAAAGGAGATGATTAATGAAAACCAGAATTCTACCTTTCAAGATAAAATATCTAGCCTTTCGGCACACAAGAAAGATAATTACTCATTGTGGAAAATCACAAAAACCTCCAAAAGACCACAAAGCCATGTACCGCCAATAAAGAAATCTTCTGCTGATCCATGGGCCAAGAGTGGGAATGAAAAAGCTGAATTGTTCGCAAAACACCTCAGCGAAGTATTTATTCCTAACGAATCGACTATACAGAACTTTGAAAATGAAGTAGATGAAATTATCAATAGCGACCAGCAGCTATCTCTGCCTCTTGCGCTAGTCACTCCGAGGGAACTAGCGCGTACAATTCGGTTCTTAGAGAACAAAAAGGCTCCTGGTTTTGATTTAATAACGGGTGAAATACTGAAAAAGCTGCCCAAGAAAATAATAGTCTTTGTAACCATGTAACCATTGTAACGATCCTCAGAACACACTACTACCCAAAACTGTGGAAAATCTCACAAATCTGTATGATTGCGAAGCCAGGGAAACCGCCAACAGATCCCAGCTCTTATAGACCTATAAGTCTGCTCCCTTTACTATTCAAGGTATTTGAAAAAGTTTTCCTACAAAGACTTAAGCCGGCACTCGAAGAGAATAAAATCATACCTGATCATCAGTTCGGATATCGGAAGAAACACGCAACCGTAGAACAAGTCCATCGAGTCGTCCATAAAATCAGACAATCGCTAGAAAAAAAAGAATACTGCTCGGCAGTATTCTTAGACATTCAACAAGCATTTGATAGAGTCTGGCACAAAGGACTTCTATACAAGCTAAAGACCCTGCTACCAAATTCATTTTTATGATCCTAAAAAGTTACTTGAAACAGACAATTTCAAGTGAAGTATGAGGAAGATTACTCAAGGCTATAACATCACTGCTTCGCTTCCCCAGGGATCAGTCCTTGGTCCAGTGTTGTACTCCATATACACGGCAGATATGCCTGAAACAGATAGCGTTTTAACAGCTACATATGCTGATGACACAGCATGCCTTGCTAGTGATAAAGACCCAAACAATGCATCATTGAAATTACAAGGTCAGCTTCATAAAATAGACGCCTGGTTACAGAAGTGGAGAATCAAACCAAGTGTAACCAAATCAACACAGACAACATTCACACTCCGGAAAGATGACTGCCCGACTGTTTGTATGGAAGGCAAGGTCCTACCAACCAAGAACAGCGTAAAATATCTCGGCGTGCACCTAGATAGAAGGCTAACCTGGGCCAATCACATAAAAGCCAAAAGAAAGAAGCAAATTTGCAACTACAATCACTAAATTCGCTGCTAGGACGTCAGTCCCAGCTATCCCTCAGTAACAAACTACTTGTTTATAAGATAGTCATCAAGCCAATATGGACATACGGAATAGAACTCTGGGGCTCCGCTAGTAACTCCAATATAGAGATACTGTAAAGCAGGAAATCAGCAACAACAGCAAGAGATACAAAGACAGACTTAATAAACATATAAATGAATTGGCAAAGAACCTCTTGAACACACAGGAAAATGTAAAACGCCTAAAAAGATGGCAAATACCCTATACCTATACGGTGTCATTTAATGGTAGGACATCTACACCTCAAAAACAAGGAACACATCTGATTATGGCTACAGAGCCGATTGCAGATAAAACAGAGGGGAAAAAAATCTTCGCATCTAGATATACTTATAATAAAACTGTAACGGGTTCAATTCTGTACATTGAAGATATTTAGAAAAAAAAATTGGACCTTTGGAATTCTAGATTCTGAAGCTAAAACTGTAATTGTTTTAATTTTTGTCTGTCTGTATCTTGGCTAGGCATCACGCCCAAACTACTGAATGAATTTAAATGAAACTTGGTATGATTTGAGTTCATACTACGAGGTAGGACATAGGCTACTTTTCATCCCGAAAAATGAAAGGGTTCACGAAGGATTGGGGTTGAAAGTTATTTCAAAAAACACTTACCACTCTGAAACTACCGGACGGATTTTGATGCAAACTGGGCACAGTGATAGTTTATATGATGGGTTAAAATTGAGGATACTTTTAATCCCGAAAAATAAAGTGTTCCTTCGGGATAATGTCAAAAATTCTATAAATTGAAAATATTATGTATTTTTTTTGAGGCCGTTCTACATATATTTAATACTAAAGCCAACACTGTAGATTTTTATTTTTTGTCTCTCTGTCTGTCTGTCTGTCTGTCTGTCTGTACCTTGGCAGCGCGCCACGCCGAAAATACTTAATGAATTCAAATGAAATTTGGTATGATTTGAGTTCACACTTCGAGGTAGGACATTTGATACTTTTCATCCCGAAAAAATGAAGTGTTCCTGCAGGATAGGGGTGGAAAATTATTTCAAAGAACACGTAGCACGCTAAAACTATTGGACGGATGTTGACGCAACTTGGCACAGACATAGTTTATAAAATGGGTGAAAATTATGGATACTTTTATGTCCCGAAAAAATAAAGGTTCCTGCGGGATATGGGTCCAAATTCTGTATATTAAAGATATTGTGAAAAATTTTTTTTGGAGTTTGCTCTACTTTTGACAATAAAGCCAAAACTTTATGTTTTTTCATTTTTGTCTGTTTGTATCTTGGACGCGCATAACGCTACCGGAACTAATGAAGGAATTCAAAAACAACTTGGTATGATTTGAGTTCGTACTACGAGGTAGGACATAGGATACTTTACATATCGAAAAACTTATGGGTTATTATTTAGGGGTTTTTAGGGTTTGGTTAGGGTGTGGAAACTTATTTAAAAGTACCACGCTGAAAGTAATGGACGGGTTTTGATGCAACTTGGCACTGTCTTAAGTTATATGATGAGTTAAAATTTAGGACACGTTTTATCCCAAAAAAGTAAAGGGTTTCTGCGGGATATGGGTCCAAAGTTATGTTAATATTTAAGTAATAAAAAATATTTTTTGGATGGTTCTCGATACTGAAGCCAAACTGTTTTACTTTTTAATTTTGTCTGTATGTTTGTCCGTATTTTGACCGCGCATCGCACCCAAACTACTACATGAATTCAAATGAAAAAAATGCTCTTGGGTGCTTAAAAAAGGTATTGAACAATTATTATTTTTTGTTAGTCATGTCTTTCTTTCTGTTTGTCTGTATGTTTGTTTGTTCACGCATCACGTAAAAACTACTGGACCGATTGCAATGCGGTTTTCATTGTTAGATAGCTTAGGATTTGATTTAAATCTGGTGTAATTGGTATCTCAATCCGGTGAGTTAGAAGCCGAGCAATTGATAAAGTATTTTTGACGGCTGAAGAAATGTTGTTCAAATGTTGGTATATTGGTCCTGGAATAGCACATTATGGTACTTTGAACCTAAAGAAACGAACACGCGTGCGAAGCCGCGGGTACAGCTAGTTTATAATAATTGTGTGAACTTGTGAAGTTTGATAGTGTGATATTGGAGTTTCTAAATGTAAGTTACTCCCACTCATTGAAGGTTTCAACTTTCTATAATAAGTTAGTCTAGCAAATCGACTTAGTTCCTTCAAAGGGATATCTATTGAGGTCAAGGGCCTATTAGTCATGACTGGATGGTTTACACAGTGCGAGTTGGAAGGTCAGCTACTGCAGTACAGCTATGTACTATGTGAACTCATCATGCGAGTTACTGTGATGTGAGAGTCACACTTTCACATTAATATTATAAACTTGCTGTGCCCGCGGCTTTGCCCGCGTGGTCATTTCATTTAAAAGTAGCCCCATTTCTTCATAATTCTTTTAGCCGTCTAAAATGTTTGTATCGATCGCTCTGCTTCTACTCATCGGATTGAGATACTATCAAGTGATTCATATAAAAGTAAAACCAATATCCCTTATATCCCCAGGGACATTGCTGGATATTCCTGGTTTTGGGTTTTTTGAAAGCATAACCAGCAATAACCCATTTTACCTAGGAATATTGCTGGTTTTTCTTTTATATGATTCAAGTGCGAGGGGTTCTTGAGTGCAGACCACGGCTTGGCAAACGTAGTGTGGGACGCCCACCGGCCAGGCGGAGTGACGACCTGCGAATGGCGGCCGGCAAAAACGGGATGAGAAGAGCCGAAGACCGGGCTCTGTGGCGTTCATTGTGAGGCCTATGTCCAGCAGTGGACGGATACAGGCTGATGATGATGATGTTGAAGTGCGTACCTCTGAAGGTGTAGCAGTGAGGCTTCCTCTCGCTGGAGAGTATCATCTGCGCGTCTTCCTGGTTGTGCGCTGATGCGATGAAGTAGGAGGTATCCAGGCATTTGAACTCTGAAAAACAAATAAAACTTTCTGTAATAATTTTCTAAAGGAAAAATTTGGATAACGGACAGGATTTCAACCCCCATTATCCATGCCTCTACGCGACACATATGCCTTTAACCAATTTGGCTACCGTGTTCACTGACTCATCATCCAATTTTTTTCCTCAGTTTTCCATTAGAAAATTATTAATTGGTTAAGTAGGGTGGTGATGATGATGGTGGTGAAGATGATGATGAGGCATCATGAATTAACGACCAGATTAGTCATCAATTAGTCATCATTGATGACTCATCTGTTCGTTAATTCAACTGACATTGTTGTAGACTGGTTAATTAGACTGTTCAATCCTTACCAGGGCTGACGTACAGTCCGAAGGGAATCTTGGCCTGCGTCGACCTGATCTTGGCCTCGGAGGTGTCCATCTTTTTGTTGAGCTTTAGCAGCACCATGGACATGAGAGCCATGTCCGTCGCGAACAGGAGCCTCTTCAGGTCTTTGATGTGGGTGTCTATGAAGCGCGTGAGCTTCTTCTCGCCATTTGCAAGGATTTCCCGACGTTCTGTCTGTTAGAATATTGTTAATTAAAAACTATGTGTCTATAATCAGTATTTCAATCTGTTATATTGTAATAATTATACTATAAGCTATGTCAAAGGTCCTCGGGCGGCCTGACATACTCTGACACCAGAGGCCAGCAATACCTCATACATAAATATATATTAGCTCAGTATTGGAGTTGAGAAGGGGCGGCTGGTACTGCACGGCCCCCAAGACTGCTAGTCCGCCTCTAGGCAAAGTAACGCCATCTATACCAATAAAAGTGTACCGTGACATACCTACTGACTGACTGACTGACTGACAGACAGACAGACAGACAGAGAATAGCCTAAACTGGTGGACCTAGAAATTAGAAATTTAGAGGAAATATTCTTTGAATAACCTAGCGGTAGATAAGGAGTTTTTTTTGAAATTCCAATTCTAAGGGGGTGAACTTCTTAGGGTTAAACTACTTTAACCCTAAGAAGTTCACCCCCTTAGTAGGTACCAAATGACGATATTATGAGATTTTCTCGTTCCTACTGATCCCTGTAACGGTGAATATCCGCGTCTCTACAAAACAGCCACACATGTATAGTGCATACTGCCGTCATAAGGAAGAAGGCGGCATTTGCAGATGACGTTTTTTTGAGATGGATTACAAAACGTAACCGCGTTTGATATTTCTCAAACTGAAATCATACTTCGATTGTAGTATCGCCTTTTTTTATTGTGTTTTTCAGCCTATGTAAGTTCACGACTATTTTGTCTCCCCGCCCGGGGAGATAAGACCATTATAGAATATCCTTGTCTCCCTCAAGGGAGACATGAGGGGAGACAAGACCCCGTAGCCGTGCATTTGTTTCTTTGTGGCACTATATAGACCAAACCAGTGGACCGATTTTGGTTCAGTGGTCAATCGATTTGTCTTAATCTTGCGAGTGTTATTAAAGATGTCAGTATTCAAAATTCAATATGGTGACAACTAGAAACCATATCGTGAAAAAGAAAAAAAAAGTCGACGAACTATGTTAAGTGGGTTATCATTGAATAGGTATTTGAAAATCATCTCATTGTTTCTCCCATCATTTTTTATTTCGATTGATCAGCTAGCATCTATATCGATTTAAAGTACGCAGTCGTTTTTTCATTGTGCGTAAATTTTCTTGTATAGAACAGAAAGATGACGTTATTTTTACTGATTCCAACAATACCAAATAAGGTTTTTTTTTGTAGATGCCGCCTTCTTCCTTATGACGGCAGTATAGTTGTGCTATATATATAAATTGTAGCACATATATATATATATATATATATATGTGCTACAATTTACTTACCGGATTGTGAGGCTCTTTCATCCTCACGTTCATATAGCTGAAGTATTCCTGCAGCTTCTCGAACTTTTCGTCCGCGTAGCTGTGCTTCGGATCGATTTCCTTGACGCTTGGCATGTTGTACGGTTTCTAAAAAGTAGGAAGGTACCGAGTAGGTATTGTTTGAGCTGGACTTTTATCACGCTTTTATTACAGAGGTAGCGCATTAAGGTTCCTGCGATAGTCTGCGACATAACTGAGTATTTACCTGCGATAGTCTGCGACATAACTGAGTATTTACCTGCGATAGTCTGCGACATAACTGAGTAGATTCCTGCGATAGTCTGGGACATAATTGAGTAGGTTCCTATGATAGTCTGCGACATAACTGAGTAGATTCCAATGGCCCTATTACATAACTTGGTATCAATCGGATTGTCACTTTTTTCATAGGAATTTAGACTCTATCGCAAGGTAATTAGTGGTAGTGATATTGACAATCCCATTGAAATCAAGTTCTGTGGTCGGGGGGGTCAACGACGTAGTTACGTTCAGTTGAGTAGGTTCCTGCGATATAACTGATTCTGATCCGGTTTCCTATCTGCGACATACATAACTGAGTAGGTTCCTGTGATAGGCTACGACATAACTAAGTAGGTTCCTGCGATTGTCTACGACATAACTAATGGCCGGTTTCTATATCTTAAAACAAACCGTTTTCGCTTACTGTCCGTCAGCTTTTGACATAAACGCCATACAAAAGCGTAAAAAATTAACGTGGCGTTGGAAAAACGACTCTGTTCGTTTTTATAGGAATGGGGGGGTTAGTAGGTTCCTGAAAATCCTTCGAGTTTGGGCTCATTAGATTACTATGAGCATATTTTAACTCATCGGAACGTGTACACTAGTGTTTCACTTATATTTGCACAATGTTTGAGCGCCACATCTACCAATAAATAAGTCAAACGTTTATTTTAAAAATTATACGTAAGGCCGCACATTTTAATCTCGTTCCTTTTTTTATTACTTTGTGTGACGAGACGGGCAGGTCGTTCGCCTGATGGTAAGCGTCACGCTACTATACTGCTCCCAGAGACGCCAATTAGCACTAATTAACGTTTAAGTTGAGAAGTTTTGTTTTAATTTGTCCTTGTTGTTATTTTGTAACAAGCCGTGCCCGCGGCTTGGCCCGCGTTGTTTTCTCTGGATTAAAAGTCACCTGTGTTATTCTAGGACCAACCTATAAAGTATTAAATACCATAGTGCGTTCAGCACTCATAGTTATTTATCGACTGCTCGGCTTCTACTTTTCGGATTGAGATACCAAGTACACCAGTTTTTAAGTCTAAACCTTAGCTATCCAACAGTGAAAACCGCATCGCAATCGGCCTTGTAGTTTTTACGTGATGCGCGAACAGACAGACAGGATTTTTAAAAACGTTATATTCTAGTTCAGTAGCTTATTTTAAGTAGATACTCTGGGCCTTTTTTTTTATTATCTTCTTCGTACAGACTTTTTGTTTCTTATTGCTTTTTGGAAGTATAAGCTTTTGTTCAGAAAACTTGAGTTATTAAAGTTGTGACGAGGTCAAAACCTCTTTCATAATAATACTCTTTTGATCTCTTAATTCTTTCATAATCCATTTCTTTTCATTTTGATAGTTGGCCATTATTCATTCTAAATACAAATATCCTGTCATTTTTTACATTGATATTTGGAGCAAAAGGGAAATATGATATAAAATACATAAATAAGTTTATAACCAGTTGAATTACACTTGTAAATATATAAACGATAATACCTACATAAGAGGTTATTTTAATCCGCATCGTGTTAGTACAAAACTCTGATCATCTCCTCCTGTTCCTGTGCTTCCAATAGTTCCTGTAATTCTGTGTCACTGAGGTTTGGGTCCTGGGCTAGTGGGAGCAACCCAAACCCTGGGACCGCCTCGTGACAAAGTAATAATATAAATATTAATCTTACCGTTTCAACTGTAGGGAATGACAGTCGGGCAAGCTGAAACAAAATATAGTTTAAAATATTAATCTTACCGTTTCAACTGTAGGGAATGACAGTCGGGCAAGCTGAAACAAAATATAGTTTAAAATACCTAAAGTTACTACTACTACCTACATTGGCGCGATGACCCCAACGTGGGTCAAGACCTCTGATAACAAAGACACTATGATTTGCGAGGCATCTTGCCTATCACTTCTAGAATTAATAAAATAAAAACTATTAAAAATATACCTAGATATACCTAAAAAATAACTAAAGACTCGAATCCGCATCATTACGCGCCTTTGCATGGCACATGCCTTTAACCAATTCGGCTACCGTTACTACTGACTCGTCATCCAAATTTTCCCCTCAGTTTCTAAGTCTGTCTTACGCGGACAAATATTGGTGTTAGAGGCACGGAATAATGCGGATTCGAGTCCTGTCCGCGATACAAGTTTTTCCTTTAGAAATGTATTAGAATTATTATCAAATACTCGTCAGGCAGGCGGTAATGCTTAGAACATTATACTTAGATATCTCAAACAATGTCAAAAACTATTAAAAAAACACTTGCCAACTGGAAAGAAGGGTCGCCATTGCTCCCCATCGTCACTTGGATAAAGTGGAGTAGCTGGAAACATGAATAAGCAATTTTTTTTCCCTTACACACTTTTGAAAAATACAATAATTCCTATACATAACATAATTATATTTAATCAAAAATCAACTTAATAAAATAAAAGACTGAATCCATTGTTTTTTTTTACGGAATCAACCCTTCAATTAAATAAAAAAATAGTAGATAAGTAACATTTCCACCTACTAAGCATATTTTTTTAAAACTTTTAATAAAATCCATATCAAAATATAAATTATCCCACGGCAGTCTCCGTGACTTGCGATTGTGCAAGACCAACGAAATGAAGTCCAATTTAAATAATTCGATAAAATTCTTTTGATTGGTTGTTATTTTTTATCAACTAACAAACATACAGTATAACATTTATGCCTCACCAGTAAAGCCCTGCGGCTTTGTCCGTATTTTTCAAGAATCCACTCTAGCGCGGATTATCTACATAAACTAAAATGAAGGAAAACACTGATATTGTTTCAAAAAACTATATTTTCTAACAATATACATTAAAAGTACATAACAAACTATACACATAATATTATTTACATAAATTGCTTTACAGTATTGCATACAAACTTACAATATTAACAAGTTTACTTTTTTATGATAGCTACAAATGTTATCGATTTTTATCGATCGAAATTATCGTTAAAAACCCTAAAGACAAATTTGATAAAATTAAACGTGATAAATATCTATTGTTACATGCCTTTAACGAACAACGTCGTTTTCTGTTAAAATTTACGACTCGTCATGTTTACTATTTAGACAGGACCCTGTCTGTCTAATTGCTTACAGAAATAAATTCTTCGATTTTTGTCGATCAATATTGTCGTAATTCAATTCATTCAAACCCATTATCTATAATGTAGATAAAATTTACATTAAACAATTTAAACACAGTAAAAAAATGCCGTCCACAGTAATGGTCCTAAGCGAGCTCTTCTAAACAATCCTTAGAATTGGAGAGAAGTAGACTTTGACGATCGATAAAAATCAAGTGTATTTATAGGCATTTTTTATCCTTGTCTATTGATTACAATACAAAAGTATAATACAAATATAGTACTCGCCAAAAATATAGCACATTTTCATGAAAAAAATAAAAGCATAGATAAATGTTTGAATTTTTTTAATATATTTTTTAAAAGCAAGTTGATGAAATTGTTTTATTACCATTCTACGGCGAAGCAAGTATAATAGTCAATGTATGTATGAATACAGGCTGTCCCGTAATGAGTGAATAATCCTGCAAGTACTTGTGGAGGGGAGCAAAGCCGATCAGAAAAAAAACTTAGTGGACCCATGTAATCCATACCAATATATAAAAGTGAAACGTTGACTGTTTGTTTGTTTGGGGAGCTTTCACGCGATAACCGCTGGACGGATTTTGATGAAATTTGGAATGGAGATAGTTTATATCCTAGAATAAAACATAGGATACTTTTTATCGCAGAAAATTCCACGAATTCCGTGAAAGTTTCCACGGGAAAACTGGAACATGTTGAATACTTGCTGTAAGGAACGGTTGCCATGGAAACGAAATAACAAGTCTGTCAAAAATCATCAAGAGCGTTGGTGCCACAGATTAAGTAGTTGATGCTATACCAACAATAAGCCACAGAAACCATAACCAAGAAGTCTAAGTCTACTTTTGCATTGGTTTTTAATATCCTACAAGTACCTGCAGGATTATCCATTCCGGGACCCTGTATATGTATGTGGATGTTCCACAATAGCGTAGCCCTATTGGTCCGATTTTGACAAGCGAGTTATTAATCGATTCGTCTTCAGGTATAGGGTGTAAAAAGCATAATTTTTCATACACCTTTCGTAATAATTCGGATCGGTGATTCTCTAGAAAGGTTTAAAATTATTTAACCTATTTTAAAATTAACTTCATATTTTGATCATGCGCAATATTTGAACCTGGGGCACCAGAATACTGTTCCGTCGTTGTACTAAGTAAGCTACCGTAGTTTTGCGTCGGTCGTTTGTCGTATTCATTTAAAAGAGGCTCTTTTCAGGGTTCCGTACCTTGAAAGAAAAAAGGAACCATTGTGGGATCACTTCGTTGTCCGTCTGTCTGTCTGTCTGTCAAGACCATTTTTCTCTGGAAAGCGCGGAGGTATCAATTTGAAATTAATATCAAATACTCATATCTGCAAACTTGCAAGGCTGTGAAAAAAACTTCTAAGTCAACGAAATCAAACGATACAGCCATTTATGACGTACATTTTGACCTTCGCAAGGGAATCAAACCTATAGGGTACTTCCCGTTGACCTAGAATCATGAAATTTGGCGACAAGTAATGTCTTGTAGCACAAGGGAAAATGTTTCGTAGTACCTACAACAAAAAAAAAACGATTATAATCTTATTTACAGTTGGTAAACTGACCGCAACCTATGTCGATGTATGGAGACAACAGTTTTCCAACTGCAAAGTTAAGTTTGTACGGAACCCTCGGTGCGCGAGTCCGACTCGCGCTTAGCCGTATTTTTTTATTATATGCATTTTTATAAAGCCTAGATAATAAATATTAAGTTAAGTAATATTATCATTTCATATACACTATTAACAATACAATGGCTTATGGTTTTATTACTAGTAACTATTATTTATTCTGTGCTAGTAACTGGGTTTTTTCTTGCTTATCTTCCAATACATTTTTCAACTACTTGACCGATTCTCGTGGAACTTCGTTCGCACACGAATTCAGTTCCTATAATAATACAACTTATGATAATATCAAGTTCGATCCTCAAATCTTGTTGCTGCAGGACCTATGAGTCTGCTGATCTAGCTTTTAGTACAGTCACGAGCAATAACATGTAAACATTGTCTATCTACACTAATATTATAAAGAGGAAAGGTTTGTATTTATGTATGTTATAAATAAATAAATAAATGTTTGTAATGGATAAACTCAAATAAATATTGAACCGATTTAAAAAATTCTTTCACTTATCAGCGAGTAACATGGGCAGTATTTTATTTGTCACAAAATTAGATATCCCTTTGAAAACTGCAATAATGTAACCCAAGGGTTAAAAAATACAAAACGGAATGACTTGTTGCCAACCAAAGTAAATAATAACAAGTCTGTCAGTACTTGAGTAATAATGCAGTTGTCTATCGACAAAAAAACACTACAATCGTTGCTGTCAAAGATTTTGAATTACGCTTACAGGTGTATTTTTTTTTAGAAGTTACGGCGGGTACACAAATGCTAAAAGAAAAATGACGCGGTGTGAGCGCTACCCGTGCGAAGTCGAGGCGAGTCTAGTGTCAAATATAAGTATACATTTTGAATCCGTTTTGTTAGTAAAAACTTATACATAAATGTGTCACAGTGTTGACATGTTTATTACTTTTAACGTAACTGTACAATATCATAAATAATATAAAACCGTTTAACTTAAAAGTTGGTAACTTAAAAACTGTTGTGCAAAATAATGGGCAATCATTTTATTTTGTAGTTAGAAGCTTGAAACATACAACATTTTATGATTTAATTTAGTAAGTTACGGCAAATATAGTTGATTGAGTTGAGAATAATGGTATTTCTTTTCTTTTTTTAAATCTATTTAATATTGTCCTAGTGTTACCTGAGAACAAAAGCTTCTATCTACAAAAGAAAAGGTAACATTGATGTCCCATTACTTTTCCCGCAACTGTATAATATTTTACTTATAATGTTATATACATTTTCCACGCAATATTAGGTTCTTAATTATTCGTGTTCCATCATTAATTTTATATACTTAAATGTATTTTTCAGTATTGAGAATCTTTTTATATTAACAATGTTGTTTATAATTTTTTAAATTTTGCCATCCAGCTACGTAACCCTAATAAAAGGGTTTCTGAACAATATATACTAATTAAAAGTTTTCAGAACAGTCATTTTTTTATTATATATATTTTTTGTATTTTCTGCATACTGGTGAGATTTTAAAAAGGTTTTATGGCAGCGTTAAACATCATGATTTTCTAAATATACATAGGTTTTTCCCACGTCTTTGCCGATAATACATTACAATGTATGAAAATCAACATCTTGTATCAACTTTAGAATAATATGTTCGTTCTTACAACTTTTTGGACATTATAAGAAGCAATCTAATGAAAAAAAAACTATTTTATCAGAAAATATCGGTTAAAAAAATAGAAATTCAGTTTTGATACGTCAAAAATCTTTAGACGGTTTTCTAAGAACAAATCTTTCTATCATTAAAAGTTAAAAAAACTCACTCTGTATAGTAAAATGCTATACTTTTATACCTCTCTGAGAGGTCCTCCAAGAATTTCATAAAGTGACATTGCAAAAGTTTCTTTACTGATCGACTTGAACAAGTTTTAATAACTGTCAATGTTCGATACATTCAGTTTAATAACTGTCAATGTTCGATACATTCAGGTTAAACATGAAGCTCCACTAATCTACGAAAAACCTTAAAAGGGTACCTTACATTCTACTATCAAGCATAGCATAGCTACATGTGAAAAAAACGAAAAGTGGCGGAGATTTTATCAGTGGCCGCCACTTTTAGGTTATATCACTTGTAGCTATGCCACTAATGTTAAAATGCTATCTATTCTATTTATTATTAATATACAATTATATAAAATCTCCAAAATTGACATAAATCTTGTGTATTTGTGTTGTGCCTTGTAAAATATATGACTATGAATCCTGTCAATCAATTTGTTGTCTCTCTATAACCTTATGAAAACAAAAGGGACAGCAATCATTTTAGAGCTGTAAAAATTAGTTTGTTTAACCTACAGAATTGGTAACATATGGTCTAAAAAGACAATTTTGCCATTAGTTTTGATGGCAATTTAAACTAACTAGTTCATTCAACTGTGTGTTCGCATTAACATTTTTGAGTTAGCTAGCAATATTTCCTGGTTTTGTCGCTTTTCACTGCGAATTTATTTGTGATTCAGGTAGGAACATTTATGTGAAAAATTAGACACATTTAATTCTTTGGTTACTAATAAAACCTTAATTTTAACGACCGATGTCTGTCAAATCCTTTAATTTGCAGGTCTCCGTAAAATTTACCATTGATAACACTGCGTGGCATGTTTACCTTATCTAAATCTTTAAAAGTTTATTTTGGGAAACACTATCAGTATCCTCAATCTGAACTGTGTAAATAAGTTTTGAAAGATAACACACGGTTAAACTGTAAAAGCCATAGATTTGAGAACAAAAGTCAAATCTGTGGTAAAAGCTATCTTTGGTAAATAAAAAAAGATAAAAAAAGAAGTTTAATCAAAGTTATTTCTGGCGCTAATCAGTAACTAAAAAGTTAAGTTGACTGGTAAACCGAGAGTTCTGTTAATTTTGGTTGAGAAAAGTGGGCCCTTATGTGATCATGACGCGAAAATCGTACTAAAAATGCACCGGACATTACTGATGAGCACAACTTGTGTCATATTTGTATGTTTCTCTGTATGTTGCGCGCATCACGTTAAAATCTACTAAATCGACCGTGATGCTGTTTTCACTGTTAGATAGGTTAGGTTGAGACTTAAAAACTATTTGGCGGCTGAAATAATTTTGAGTATTGGTATGGTCCTGGACACTACCCTATGTGCGGGTAAACATAATCCAGAGACGCTAAATGTAGAAATCTCAAAATATTTTGAATAATTGTCAAACCTTTAATTCTTTGTAAACGGTACTTACCAGTAGTCGGTTCCTTAATCCAAAAAGTTCAAATTATATAAGGTTTATATTAATTTCAATTTGTTAATTTTATTTACAATAATTAGTATTTGAACCCTTTGTACTATAAATTTGGTAAGCCAAAACATTTTAAACTAATGGTTCCTCTAGACGTGCAAGCATGCTCGACGGTTTCAGGTTCAATCGAGTAAGACTGAACATATAAAGTCGTATAAAATGTACCACAGTCACCCGTGAATTTACGACACGAATACTAAAGACCACAATACCGTATATCAATCAGTAGATATCTCTTTAACCCACTACTTTTTGTAATTAATGTAACAAAGATAGTACAGTAGTCTCAGCGAAAGTATGTGTCTCGGAAGTTATATGCTAGTCGCTGCGCAAACTGCTATTTTTCAGGCGCAATCTCAAGGTGAAGACAGCATTGTGTAACTGCCTCGCTCACTCGCTTGCGCTTTTCGCATATTCTATCTCGCTCTTACTTGATGCTGTTTTATTCCCACAGCATTACCTGCGCAATAGTTCACAGAGCCTAACTTCACAAACATATACATTGGCTGCGCCTACTATCAGGCTGTCCCAAGAAATATGATATAATTTAAAATGGGAGGAAGGGGACCCAAAGGTATATCGGGATCGGGGAGTGTTCGTTCCGCGATTGTTAATAATTATTTTATTATTACAATATAATCATAGTGTCATAAAAGAGGGTCACTACTGGACAATCAGCATACATAAAATCAACACGTTATTGTTGATAGTTAATTTATTGCGACGAAATCTGGAGCTTTGCGAACAATAACAGGATTATGTTCGAAAATATGACCTCCCATTTTCATTTATAGCACATTTATTGGGCCATCCTGTACAAACACGTGATCGTTTATTTTTATCAAAATTCTATTACGTTAGGTTCTTTAATCTTTGTCGAAATATAACCGCAATGACACGATATCGAGCATTAATGGTGTTCGACGCAAATGCTGACCGTCGAACATCGACACGTGTAGAGGTACCCTAAACCGCTTTAAAGCTATTTTTATGAACCTTATAATATTACTGGTTAAATCACTGGCTCTAATATTACTTATTGCAACGAGGTACTGTCGGCATTATTTTACAAATATACCAACTATTATACAAATATTACATTAAAACTTAAATTTTTTTTGTTCTTAATACTCGCGGTACTTGTGGTAACCAAAACTCAGTACAAAAACCGGTTTATGCGCGCGCGCTCGTACTGAGCCAACAATTATTTTTTTTGAGGAACAACTTTTTGTGTTGTTAATGGCGTCGCTATCTTATAGTCCTGATAATAATATAATTAAGATAATTTGAGATGATGCTTGTGGAGTGAAGACCTGTGAAAATCGGCTAGAACAAAATGGATGAGGAGTGCTGAAGTCGCTCAGAGGCGTGCATTAGGAGAGGCCTACGTCCAGCAGTGGACAAGTATAGGCTGATGATGATAAGTAATATGTTTGCACTAACGTGAATCACAAATCCGTTTTTTTATGTACGTAGTCGTAAACGTACGCTCAGTGGATTAAGATTTGGAAATATAAATATATTAATGATATATATTATATGATTATCTGAATATAACTATTTTGTTTCCTTGTTTGTTTATTTGTCGTATGAGGTAGTGCTGGCCTCTGGTGTCAGATTTTGTCAAGCCATTTTGACATGGCTTAACGATTGCGACTCAATAACAGCCGGGACCGACGGCTTAACGTGCCCTCCGAAGCGCGGAGCGATGGAAAACCGGACATAATTTAGAAAAGTCAGTGCGGAGCCTAGGACCGAACCCGATATCGTTGGATTCTAAGTTGCACTATTGGACCGTTATTTTATTGACCAAGATTGATTATTTAAAAAATGTGTACACTGCTGAAGAAGATTGACATATATAGACTCTTTTCAAGTAATCTCAAAGGTAAATAATTTTGTTGAACAAGTTCAGACATTTTGCTGAACAAGAGTGACTAATATAAGCCGACCCTATAATGGGATTAGTTCAAAATATTTTTAAAAATATGTTGTTAAAATATAGTACACAATGTACACTTTTCAAAGACCATGTGTTTAGTTGAATTGAACAACTTTGTACATTTTGTACACTATTGGTCAAATTAGTACACTCTGCTAAAGTAGCTTTTATGCAGTAGAAGAGATTTGCTACACGCATTTTCATGGAGTTTACATGAAATAGTAGGAAGGGTAGACGTAACGCCACCAACTCGCGGTGTTGTTTACATCTTCTTCTGTGCTGGTCTCCATGTCGTTTTTGTCTCCCTCGGACTTAATGGGGGATTTCTGTAAATAATATTAAATATTTATTAATTACAACGGAACAAAATATTACCAAAACCAATCGAGTGAGGGATCAAAGTGAAAAATAAACTAAAAAGATCAAAATTAAAATAAATTAGATAGATAGATAACTCTTTATTGCACTAAAGAAACATAAATTATGGCACATTAACATTGACCTTAAAATAGTACAATCGGCAGCCTTATCACTAAGCAGCGATCTCTTCCAGGCAACCTTAGATTAGAAAGCGAGAACATGAACATTAATGAACGATAGTGTGCACTGTGCATATGCAAGTATACATTTACTGAACAGAATAAATTTATATTTTTATAATATAAATACGATAAAATATTACTTATAAATACCATAAGTAAAATATATAAAATAAAATAAATATATATATATATATATATATATAATATAAAAATACATACATATAAACATATATACTAATAATAATAATACATAGTAAAATTATTATTGTAGTTAATAAAATAGTTATTTGATTTCAATAAAAATGATTATAATAAAAGCAAATAACCCGACTGCGAACAAACCTAAAGAGAGGTAAATAAGCTTTTCTCATTTTACGGGGTTTAAGCTAGAACCTGGCGATCTACCTCTCACAGCTCCGACTGCAACGTAAAAAAAAAACTGAGAATTTCAAAATTGGGCGAGGTCGGGTAAATAATATAATAAATTTTATTTAACTTCACTTGTATCTATCTATCTATCTATCTATGTATGTATTTTGTCTGTCCTGGAATCTTGCAATTCAAATTTCGAGCATTTTCCATTTAGCTATCCGGCTGTAACTTTCAGGGTAGCTCACAAAGGAATAAAAATGAAAAAAAGAGAAAAGTAAAAAAAAAAACTTTAAAAAAATGTTAAGGAGAAAAGCAAAATGAGAAGTAAAAACGTTTTTTTTTTAATTATACTTAATTATTTATTTACTCATCGCGTGTGTATGATCTTTGTTTGTTTATTTAGGTATTATTTTTTAATATAATTATATATATATATATATATATTATATATAAAGAGGTTTGTGAGTTTGTAAGGTTGTAGGGGGTAATCTCTTGATCTACTGAGTCAATTTTGAAAATTATTTTACCAATAGGCCACCTTATTTGTGAGTGGCTATATATTAAAATGACCATGCGTGCGAAGCCGCGGGCATCAGCTAGTTTAACATAAATTTGCTAATGGCATGTACGTGTTTTTTAACTAAGGCTTCGTCCTTACTGACCATTACGTCGTCGGACTCCCAGTAAAATAAATATTATGTTATCATAGATCTCATTAAAAGCGCGAAGATTAGTTACTAGCTCAACACCGACCGCATAAATTAGGTGCAACGCACCTAATTGGCCTTAGTCACAATCCGAGTGGCGTTTGTGTAGCACGTGTTAGCAGTGACTCTCATTCGCGCTTCAGTATGTGTATGTCTCTCTATCTTTGTTGTTGGTGCATATGAAGAACAAGAGTGCAAATGTGTCTGTTTTGTTGTGTTTGCCTGTAGTTGTGTCTAGTCCAGTTTTTCTTTACGTGATTTTAGAGCGTGCCGTATCTCTCCCCCTCAACTAGATCTTGGTAAGGAAAATTAATAAAAAAAGTTTTTGAAACATTGCTGTGCAAACGCTGTCCGACGTAAATTGACATAAAAAATACACGATAGACGCTCGGTTCGGAATTCGGATCGAGATCATAGACGGCCTTGTACTCAGTGACCTTAGCGATGACCTTGGCCTCGCATCTTTAGATAACAAACTAATAACAGACATTACCTCATTGACATTTTGTGCGTGGATGGTTAGTTGTGTATTGACGGCCTTGTCCTCAGTGACCTTGCGTTTGTCATTGACCTTGACCTCAAGCGGCGGATGCGTTTCTTCAGTCTGCGTGCCCTGCTCCCGAGTTTGTCCGTTTTCCATGTCCGGACCGGTTTTTGATGACTGCAAATAAAAAGGGAACATCTCTATTTAATATTTTCGTATACCTAAACTTTTATTTTATTGCAAACTGCAATAATATTTTTTTCACTTCTCTTTATCGTAAAGTTCTTTTTTTAAGAGGACCAAAACTGCATTTAAGCTCTAGTCATAGAACTGCACATTACTCCGTACTCTAGTCAGGCTGCTGACGAACGTCGCAATGAGCGCATTTGTTTATCGCCATTTTGGCGCTGATAGCAGTAGTTTGGCAGTAGTGAGCGTCCACGGAACTAACGTACTTGTACTATTATTTATTATGTGACTAACGTCAGGAGATGGAACATGTCAATTTTAGTTCCACGGACGCTCGGTGGAGCGCTTTGAATCAGCACAAACGATAGTACGGCAAAGCAAATCCATAGAGATCAGTGGCTCTAGTGAAGTCTAGTGCATAAAAGTTACTGTGTTTACTACTCTATGGTATACGTCCCGAACCTAACGTCAGGAAGAAAGTTTAAAAAAATTTAGCGGAAATCAATCTCTCGTCTTTTCATAGCAGTATTTAAATGTTTATTTTGTTTTAGTTATTTAAATTTGCATTATTACTGAAAGTTTAATATGTCATGAAATGAACATGAAATAGTTTAATATGTCTTGACGTGAACATGAAATAGTTTAATATGTCTTGACGTGAACATGAAATAGTTTAATGTCATGACGTGACATGAAATAGTTTAATATGTCATGAAGTGAATATGAAATAGTTTAATATGTCTTGACGTGAACATGAAATAGTTTAATATGTCATGACGTGAACATGAAATAGTTTAATATGTCATGAAGTGAACATGAAATAGTTTAATATGTCTTGACGTGAACATGAAATAGTTTAATGTCATGACGTCACATGAAATAGTTTAATATGTCATGAAGTGAATATGAAATAGTTTAATATGTCTTGACGTGAACATGAAATAGTTTAATATGTCATGACGTGAACATGAAATAGTTTAATATGTCATGAAATGAACATGAAATAGTTTAATATGTCATGACGTGAACATGAAATAGTTTAATATGTCATGAAGTGAACATGAAATAGTTTAATATGTCATGACGTGACATGAAATAGTTTAATGTCTTGACGTGAACATAAAATAAAAATGAACAAAATAAAAATATGTAGCTTACTTCCGCCAAAACTGTAAGTCAGACAAATGATAAATGGTAAAATTAACACAAGTAAAACCCCACGCTAAACAAAACCCAACCCCAGATTGAACTAATGAAAAAAAAAAAAAAAAAAAACACTTATATATAAATAATATATATAAATATATATACACAATAAAAAACCCCCAAGCTAAACAAACCCTACCCAAATACAAGTATCGAAACACTTATATATTCATATACATATAATATAAAAACACAATAAAAAACATATACCTCGATCCAAATACCAAACGTCTGACATCAATACGACACGTGTTTCGCCTCTGCACGAGGCATCTTCGGGTGATGTTGACTCGTCGAATGCTGGACTGCTGCTTTTTGTGTTTTTTTATATTATATGTATATGAATATATAAGTGTTTCGATACTTGTATTTGGGTTGGGTTTGTTTAGCTTGGGGGTTTTTTTATTGTGTATATATTTATATATATTATTTGTATATAAGTGTTTTTTTTTTTTTTTTTTTTTTTTTTTTTTTTCCTTAGTTCAATCTGGGGTTGGGTTTTGTTTAGCGTGGGGTTTTACTTGTGTTAATTTTACCATTTATCATTTGTCTGACTTACAGTTTTGGCGGAAGTAAGCTACATATTTTTATTTTGTTCATTTTAAATATGGATTTCCGCAAAGTAACGCCTGAATCTATCAATTGAACATAAAATAGTTTAATATGTCATGACGTGAACATGAAATAGTTTAATATGTCATGAAGTGAACATGAAATAGTTTAATATGTCATGACGTGACATGAAATAGTTTAATATGTCACGACGTGAACATGAAATAATGCTTACTCCAGAAACGCAAATAAAATTGTTCAGCAGATATTGCCGCCAAAACCTAGGATATCTACCAATATTATAAAATATATGTCAATTTCATGTATTGCATAAGCGGGAAACAAGTAAATAATTTCAATATCACTGTTTAATTACCTCGCAATCGAAGTGAAAAGCAGAGTATAACTCGTTTATAAAACAAAGCATTTTATCCTCGACTTCAATATCTACCCTTGCCTTCGGCTCGAGCGGATAAACGGCTCGGATAAAAAGCTTATTTTATGCACTTGTACAATCTACTATTTATCCTTTTTTTATTTTTTAGCCTGTTACGTACGTACCTCCATATCTTCTTCTTTGACTCTAGTTTCAGTTTTTTCTTCTTCGTCATATATCTGCTTGGTCTCGGGACAGAAGGGAGGAAAATCTGCGACGTCCTGAAAAATATAATTTTGTCTATATATTTTGTTAACATTTAGTAAAAAAAATATCCATCTATACTTAAATAAAGCAATAAGTACGAAAAAGTCTGTACAAAGATAATACAAAAATGGTCTAGGATATACATAAGCTACTTAACAAGAATATAACATATTTTTAAATAGTTTCTATTTGTCTGTACGAGCATCACGTAAAAACTAGTTGACCGATTGCGATGCGGTTTTCACTGTTGGATAGCTTAAGGGTTTGACTTAAAAACTGGGGTACAAGTATAGCCGATGGGTAGAAGTCGAGCATCCGATAATAAACTTTTTGGCGACTGAAGGAATTTTGATCAAATGTCGGTATATTGGTATTTTAAGTCCTGGAATAGCACATAGAGTACTTTTAACCTAGAGAAAAGCGTAAGCCGCAGGCAATACTAATATTATATATTAATGCCATCCAAAACTTCGAATTTACGTATTTTTCTATTATGTTTGTTTGTCGTATGAGGTAGTGCTGGCCTCTGGTGTCAGGGTTTGTCAGACCGCCCGAAGGCCTCTGACATGGCTTAATGCCTGCTATTAATCAATAACAGCCGGGACCGACCGCTTAACGTGCCCTCCGAAGCACAGAGCGATGGAAAACCGCACATAACCACAGAATAAATAATAGTACAAGTACAGAAGGATAACTGAGTAAAGTCATTTAAATAAATAGCGACTCTCGCTACAACGCTATAAAGTGCAATTTAACTCGCACAGCGCTGCGAGCTGTCAATTATATTTACCTGGAAGGCGCTCGCCCACCGCGTGCAGGCTAGAATGCACCGTATCACAACGCGCGAAAACTTCCATTGCTCTAACCGTTTCAGAATCGCTCTGTCCCTTTTTCGCTCGGTAGGGTTGTATTAAGATATGACTAGGTACTTGTACTACTAATTATTCTGTGATATGTTATGACTTAGATATTGTAACAGAATAAATAAGTAATAATGTATTATGTTATTACTTATTATTATAAATTAAAATAGTTATATTACATACAATGACATTCTTATCAGAATAGACCTACTACCTCATTTTACTACCTACCTATTCCGTTTTCAGATCGCCGATAAGTTTAGTGAGATACCTACCTACGTATAAGTGTCGTTGGTTGATTATGATTATATCCTATAGGTATTGCACTTTGATGAATAAAGGTGTCTGAATTCCTTGCTTTATAAGGCGTGAAAGTCGTCATTTCTATTCAAACAGCCTAATGCTGTGCAATAACTTCTGGGTTACTTATTGGTACTCATAATTAAAACACGAATAAAATTTGTCAATAACTTTACGTAAGTAGGTGCTCTATCGCTAAGTACATGGCGCGCGACTCATCGAGCGCACGCTTGACACTCGACTGAACGGACCCGAATATTGGGTCCTCGCATTTATTTGTACTTGTTGCGGAGTGCGACCGCCCTGACATAATTTTATTGGTGCGGAGCCATAGAGAACGCTACTCCCGCTGTATATCCACCGATTTTTATCCTTTCTCCGGGGAAAATATGTCCACCCCCCGTGAGACCACAAAAGTCATAAATCGGTAAAAACTTTACCCATATATTTTGTGAGAAACGAATATTGATAATTAATAAAAAGACAAAACACTCTAAAGTGGTATCATTGCACAGGCAATGAAATTAACTTTGAATTGATTTTAATACTTGATAAAAAAAAGCAATTCGCGAGAAATATACCAACAAAGTAAACAAGTTTAACTGTGCAATTTTTCTGCTCCCAAGTGTATTATCAAATACATAGAACTAACCTGATTCTGCAGTTTCTTATAAGCGTCGTAGTCTTTAGCCGCGAGTCGCATGCGCTGCAGATACTGCGGCGCCGCCCGCCCTGTCGCCCACGTCGCCACGCCGGTGGGCATGCCGCCCACTGCCGGCTCATCGTAGTATGTCAGGCAGAACTCCATGCCCGGCTTGGGACAACATACAGATATAATATATATACACAAGTAAATCATCAAGGTAAGAGAAAAAAAAACAAGACAGCCCAGCGAAGAAAGGAAATTTTCAAAAAAAAACTGTCACTCCGGATGATGTAATGATTCTAACGATACATCCAATTCTGTTCAGGCATTTAAAAGTTATGGTGGAATAAAGAAACTCACATACAAACATGAACCCTGAAAAGTTTTCACTCTTTTTTTTGTTTAATAGTTCACCCGCAGGAAATTGGGAAAACCACACGATAAAGCTAAGTTAAACCCTGTCAGCGCCATCTAGCATGCACTGTGTACGACTATATATATATATATGTGACTTACATGCAGATGGCGTTCCGAGTCTCCGGCTGTCCGGAATATATTTATTTATTGATGTATTGGCTGTTTGGTAGAGGGTTAGCTAAACAAGGTGGGCGTGTAGGTGGATACTATTTGGAAAATCCATACCAATATATAAAAGTGAAACGTCGTCTGTTTGTTTGTTTGGGGAGCTTTCACTCGATAACGGCTGCACGGATTTTGATGTAGAATGGAGATAGCTTATACCCTGGAATAAAACATGGGATACTTTTTATCCCGGAAAATTGTAAGTTTCCATGGGGAAACTGGAAAATGTTGATTACTCACTGTACTGCTCACTGTAAGGAACGGTTGCCATTACAGAATGGTCAGTGGTCGCCATGGAAACGAAATAACAAGTGTGTCAAAAAACATCAAGAGCATAAACGTAGTGATTATATTCTCTTTTTGGTGCTATACCTACTTTTGCATTGGTTTTTTAATATCCTAGAAGAAAATATAAATGGGGTAATAACGAGATCGGCCGATAGGACGCTGCGTATCGTTTATCTTTACCCGCTTTGGGTAGCATTATGACCTGGGCCATCTTCCATTCTTCGGGGAATTGGCCTGTGCGGAGGATACCATTGAAGAGGCGTGTGACTGTGTTGATAGCTTTTGTGGGCAGTTGATGGATCGCAGCGATGGGCAGGCCGTCATGTCCTGCTGCTTTCTTTCTCGGGAGGCGGCGAATTAAGCTTACCACCTCCACTGGTGAAATGAATTCGTCACCGGCGAGCGGGGCGGCTGCATCTTGCAGAATCTCCCTCACCTTCGTGGTGACCTCTCTATGGTGTTCTAACGAAGAGTCGCTGGCGTTTGATGATATAGGGTGCGGGGTAAATTGAGTCATTAGATGCTCCGCCATCAGCTCCGCTCGGTGTTTTGGATGATACATGCGCTGATTGTTGGAGTCCAATAGTGGGTAAATGGGTGGTGGGGCTCGCGAGAGCTGTCTATTCAGCTGGTGGAGGTTGGCCATGTTCTCGCCTGCCCGGTCTATAGCTTTGTCCCATTCCATGCCGCGCCAAACCTCCACCGCTGCCGACACCTTCTCACTTAGTTTGTTTAGCTCTCTTTTAATTGTGGGACATCTAGTGCGGGCCCACACACGTCTGAGCCTGCGCTTTTTCCCTATGTCACGCTGCAGTTGAAAGGGCATCTCAAACCTTCTATGGGGCGCTGCTTTCACTGTAGATGCCGCCTCCTTTGCTGCCTTCATACTATCGGTTATCCACTTTGTTGCTTCATTTACCTCTTCTACCGTGCTAATGGGTCCCACTGAGAGGTCGCTCAGTCCTCTTTGGTAAGACTCCCAGTCGATCCGTACATTCGGCCCTCGCTGAAGTGATGAGATACCTGTTCCCAACGTTACCAGTATGGGGAGGTGCTGCTCGTCCAGATCGTACAGCACCTCCACATACCAGGTGGATTTTGCGCCGCACGGTGGTGAAATTCGTGGTATTGTCCCGGTACCCGTATTCCCTTCTTCCTGGCCTCCCTCTCCTCCTGAGGGCATCTCTTGTTGTTAGATGCGTGAGCGCCCTTGCAGTTGGCGCATTTGAGTTGGTCGCCGTCCTTGCGCTGGCAGTCCGCCGCGAAATGCTCCTCCGCGCACTTTACGCAACGCGGTGGTTGGTGACAACCTCCCGATGAGTGTCCGAAGTATTGGCATCGATGGCACTGCGGTATCGTCCTTCGCGGGTGCCATCCCTCGATTTTAATCCCCGACATAAATAAAAGTTCATTACAAGAATACAGTCGAGTGAACTCCTGTTCATTGATTCTATCCATAAGGACAAAGTACATACTTGATGGGGGACCTACTTTGTTTCCAGTAGGTATTTCACGTATATGTCTAGTGGTATAACCCATGGCATCTAGCGCCCTCTGGATTTCCGCCGGGTTAGTACCCAGTGGCATGCTTTTGATTGCTACCTTAGTGGGAAGGTCCGCCTCCACCGCGTAACAGTGCCACGCGATGCTAGGGTTCTTCTCAGTCTCTTCCGTTAAGTATCTTTGAATGGTCCGAAACTCTCGGGCCGATGTGCTTATAAAGCGGAATCCTTTGCCCACGGGTCGTCCATTGGGCGCATGGCCGAGCCTGTGGTGCAGTTGCGCAAAATGTTTCGTCCAATCAGGGAGCGACTCGACCATAACCCCTAAGGGGCGCTGATGTACCTGTTTGGTGTTGTTGTGGTGACGTCTGGTTCGTAGGCGTGTCTGCTCCACGGGACGCCTGGTTCGAGAAGGCTGGTGGTGGTGAAGCTATAGCCGCTGCATAAGAGGCCGCAGCCTCCGGTGATGGTGGGGGGGGGGGGGGGGGGGGCAGCGGCATTGGGGCTGCGTCCATAGGCACCGACTCTAGTCCCGCATATGACGTAGAGTCAGTAGCAGATCTGTGACGTTGACTTTGCGATGATGATTGAAAAAAGCCGGCATAAAAAAATACACCGAAGTAGTTCGGATCCTTACTGCAAAGAGAGCCCTTTTTATGGCCCCTGCCTACGGTATAGAGTTCTCACCCGATAAGTCTTCACGTGTTAATCCTTTTGTTCCCTTTGTTGTATCAGAGAGATGTTCCGATCATTCAACACTGCTCTTTCAACATATCAAATCATTTTTACGTGAACGACGTATTTTCCTACGTTTTTCAGTAAATTTACGGATACTTTTAGCCCACACGTAGATCCGTGGACGTCCTGGTTATTCCATTCCTGGTTATTAAGTGTACGCTTCTATATATGCTTTAACCTCACATGTAGCAGCGTGTAAACTCTATTCATGGTATCCTGACTAACCGGATAAAATGAGGAATACATTTCAGCCAATATATTTTAGTAAGTTTTAAGCCCTGCCATCGGAAAGATAAAAGGTTCAGATTTAATGAATTAAATCTTATAACTAGGAAGATATACATGGCTCTTTTCTTTACCTAAGCATATATCTATATACTTATAGCTACTTATATACATAGGCTAGGGTTGTTGCGCTCGTTAACATTGTAGTTGTTATTTTTTTTATTTTTTTTATATTTGTACTCTTAAATTTTGGACTTCCTTTTTGATTTTTTAAAGTCTTTGATATATTTTTAGTCTACTCAAGGCCCTTTTAAGTCTCCAAAATACCTAAATAATTCGGAAAAATAACAACATATATTAAATAAAACACCTTTTTTATTTCTTATTTTCCAAATAGATCCACTTACACGCCCACCACGTTTGGCTAACCCTTTATATTGATTTTACCTTGTCGGTGTGTGCACGAGCGAGACACTATCACGTATACTTTGCTATTTTTACCTTGTCAGCGCCATCTATCGTGCGCACTACCATGTGTGACCAGTACTCGGACACGCGGATAGCATTACGAGACTTCGGCACGTCGGGGTGTGTGCACGAGCGAGACACTATCACGTACACTTTGCTATTTTTACCTTGTCAGCGCCATCTATCGTGCGCACTATCATGTGTGACCAGTACTCGGACACGCGGATAGCATTCCGAGACTCCGGCACGTCGGGGTGCGTGCACGAGCGAGACACTATCACGTACACTTTGTTCGTTTTATCGCACTGTTTAGTCTCCATTCTGAAAACATTGAGAATTATGTATTAACTACAAATTATGTTGGACGAATTGTTTATTCGAAGATAACTTTTGAACAACTTCGTAAAATAATAATAATTGCGACGACTTGAGAATACGGCTGGGACTGGACGAGAAGAGCCGATGATCTCTGTGGTATTCATTAGGAGAGATCTACATCCAGCAGTGGACGAATACATACTGGTGATGATGATGCAGTTATAATAGACGGACCGGCTAAATAAAACAATGTCTTTACATCACCACGTGACCTATCTGTCACAAGATATTGTTTTTTTACACGACTGCCCAAAAAAGGAGTGTAATGTTTTTAGGGTTCATGTTTGTATGTATGTGAGTTTCTTTGTATCACCATAACTTTTAAACGCCGGAACAGATTTGGATGTATGGTGTAATCCTTACATCTTCCCGAGTGACATAGACTATTTTTTTTAAAGTTCCTTTTTTGGCAGGGCAGTCCTGTTTTGGCAGGGCAGTCCTGTTTTGGCAGGGCAGTCCTGTTTTTTCTCTTACTTTGATGATGTACTTGTTGTATAATAATTTATTTTTATTACTTTGAATGCCTGTATGTGAATGTTATACCTGGAAGCCTCAATAGATTTCCTCTTAGCATTGGAGTGCACGCTCGGACGCTCTTCTATTACAGCAGGGTTTTGCGGCACTGGCGTTTGCGAAATAACGTGCGTTTGCCCGGAATCAGGCATCTGCCCCGTACCAGGCATGTGCCTAGGAGCAGGTTCATTCTCAAGCAATTGTCTACATTTTTCACTCTTCATGGAGTACTCTTTGTGACGACGGATGTAGACGTAGTCGCGGTTCGCGAATAGTCTCTGGAAAGAAGTTTATGTAGTTAGCTGCTCTGATGTTTTTTGATGATTTAGCGAGAACATATCTAATGATTTTGTAATGGAAAACTTTGGATTAAGGACGAGATTTCCTTTAGAAAATTATTACTTGCTTTGAACGAACATGCGATACTTATTTATAATATTTTATATAAAATTTTGTGACGAGACGAGCTGATCTTTCATCAGATTGTAAGCATCACGCCTGCCGATGATAGTTACCACCCTGAGCTTGTATATATGGTTTTAGTTTATATCGAGCTGTGTGTCAGGCTTGACACACCCAGCATTCTCACGACGGACAGTGGACAACAGTTTGTAGGTCTCTATGTACGCGCTTACTAGCTAGCTACAGTACTTCCCAATGCAGAACCGCTTGGTCCATCACTCCATGAAGCACGTTTTATGTCGAGATTTGTCGAACACCTAGCATACTCACAACTGATAACGGCAACAATATTGTAGGACTCCACGAGTAGCGAGATTTGTTAACCGGCTATAGTAGTAGTAAAGAGATGGTTTATTACTCTCTTCTTGGCTATAGTTTAGCATTCGATCACAATCTCAACACACCAATGTGGTCGAAAATATAACTCTAAACCAAGAATAGGACTGTCTCTCAAAGATAGCTGCCAAAACGTCCGAAAGCTTATATTTATATTTTGTTATCTTCCACAACCAGAAGCCTACAGCCCGCCACTACTGTGTTTGGTCTACTCACCGGCCACAGTACTTCCCAGTGCAACACCGCTTGGTCCAACACTCCATTGGCGCTCCGTTCTACAATAGACAGCGCCGCGACGGCGGTGTCCCACACGCGACGGTAAGCACCGTCCACGTTCACATCAGCAAAGTCTTGAGCTTTCACGTCTTTGTAGCAGCCGTACACTGGAATGGATAATTGTTAATGTTGTGGATATACATGCGTATATAACACCCACCAAAAATGTTTGACGCTGTACTTATGAGTGAGGGGCGGGGGGATAAGCAACTCCATTAAAGAAGAGACGGGTTCCGTACAAACTAGTAGGTATGTAAATAGTTCCATCACGGGAATCGAGTCTCGATGATTTTTCCCACTACAAAATCTTCGCGACTCTTCTGGACCAACTCAACTTTGTCATTGGAAAACTGTTGCCCACCTACATGGACATAGGTCGCGGTTAGTTTAACAGCAAATAAGATTTTAATTTCAAAAAATATATGTAATGTGATTACAAATTTACTTTTGCTAAAAAGACTTGCCAAATTTCATGATTCTAGGTCAACGGGAAGTACTCTATAGGTTTTGATTCGCTTGCGAGTTTTAAAATATGCGGAATAAACGGACGTATTTTTTGATTTCGTTGACTTAGAAGTTTGTTTTTTTTCACAACTCGTTACGTTACGTGCTCCTGAGAAAAGGGGTCTTGACAGACAGACAGTCAGACGGACAATGAAGTGATCGTATAAGGATTCCAAAGCTGTCAAGGGCATCTCATAATATTTTTTAAATACCTATTCAACGAGACAACACTCGACGATATAAAAAAATATTGTTTTTTTTATTTTTCGTGTATGACAATAAAAACCAATATGTTTTATACTCATAAGTAGCGGTTATAATAGTACATTACTGCCGCGGTCTGTAATGGCTGCGTTGCTGGCAGCGATGATGATGGTCGAGAGCGTAGCTAAGTTAAGTTCGTGGCCATCACAGCGCGGTCAGCATTGCAGCCCTTGATGGCCAAGCTGGAATGAAGGCCGAGACCGAAGGTCGAGGCCTTTATAGCGCGGACAGCAAGGGCTGCAATGATGGCCAAGCTTGAAAGTCGAGAACTTAACTAAGCAAAGCTCGAGGCCATCATAACGTGGCCAGCAGGGCAGTCATTGCGGACCAAGGCTTGTATAGTGCTTTACTCAAACAATGCGAGGAATTTAAATAAAACCAGCTTAGTATAATAATAATTTACTCAAACAATGCAACAACAACCAAAACAACAACGACAACGACAAAGACAGCAACAACGACCACAACAACAGAAACAGTAACAGAAACAACAACAACAATCACGATCACATCAACATTCAAACAGAAAAAAAAACATCAAAATCGGTCCATACGTCTGGGAGCTACAACGCCTCTCTTTTCGCGTTCGGGGTTAACGAACCCACGGAATAAATAATAGTGCTACGACAAAAGACGACAATAATGGATTTTCAAAGGAAATTGCTGGCCGCAAAACACGACAATAATGAAATTCCATACAACTTTGCTGGCGCCTATTCAAGCAGCGCGGCAAGGTCGACTTTGCCCAAAGAAGGTTGTTGAAATAATGACCACATTACTAGTATTGTTTGAGTAAAATGTATAAAGGAGAAACATTAGTCACAGTACGTAAAAATACTATCATTGATAAGGTTATACTGTATACTGATATAAGTAACGTGTGGAAAATAACTTCGACCTTGGCTGGCAGTCTGTAATCATTATAGTCTGAGAGCCGCCGACCGTTTTGGTAAGCACCGGATAAAAGTCTCTTTTGTATTTTTTTTTCGGACTGTGCTATCGTTTGACCACGATCTCACGTGATGTAAAGCGATGATGTGGTCGAAGGTGTAGCACGCTTGCCTAGTAGATACCTATTCACTCTTGAATTGAACACACCAGGGTTATATTTTACCGAAACACTGACGAGGGCAGGACATTCCACTCCTTAGCAGTTCTTATAATAAATTTAGAAGCGTATCGCTTCGTTCGTTTAATGGCCGGTTTCTATATCCTAAAACGAACCGTTTTCGCTTACTGTCCGTCAGCTTTTAACATAAACATCGTACAAAAAACGTCAAAAAGTAACGAGACGTTGGAAAAACGACTCGTATCGTCTTTATAGAAATGGAGGGTAGGTAAGTCGTGGGGTAAGCAGTGGCAGGCGCAATAGTAAAATGGAAAGCAATAAGGGCACGGCGGTCTACGGCGGACGCAAGATTCTACTAAGTGCGAGTGAATAAGCAACAACTTATGCTATGGGTGTGAGAAAGATGTAACTAGTTTTCATGGAGAAAATGTTCGTCACCTACGCAGCAATCAGATGTCTTGAATTGCCATCGTTCGACATTAGACAGAAGCCTCATTCGATGCATCTCTAGTTTTTACCCGACTGAGAGGAGGCAATTGTGTATGTGTATATGTCTGTTCCTTTGTGGCACTATATAGACCAAACGCGTGGACCAATTCTGTTGATTTCTACGTCAATCGATTTGTCTTAATCTTGCAAGTGCTACTAAACACAAGACAGTAATCAAAATCCAATATGGCGACAACCAGACGCCATATTGTGAAAAATAAATGAATGAAAGTCGATGAATTATGTTAAGTGGGGTATCATTGAATAGGTATTTGAAAATCATCTTTAGGTTTCTCTTATAATTTTTCATTTCGAATGACCATTTAGGATTTATAACGATTTAAAGTTGGCAAGCAACCATTCTCACTTAAATTTTTGCCTCTTTTTAGTTTCGTTCGCAGTCGGGTTTTTTGTGAAGGTGCTTGACCGTGTTTGATAATACCAGGGTGGAAGCAAAAATATTGAGTAGGTACCTAAGACCTAAAATATAAATTAAAGCATCTCAATGAAAATAACCACTAGCTCGCAACTAGTAGCTATTGTTATAACTACGTGGGTACGGTTTATTCATTGACATACATACATCGATTGAAGTACAGAGGGGGGATAGGGTTTAACCTCGATTAGAGGTGATAAGTTTTCAGCTTATTATCTCACATTCCGAAGTTGACCCTTGTTTGTATCCGACTGAGGAGGGTTGTATTTGGGTTGTATGAATGATGTTTGTTTGTTTGTACGTTTCTTATGCGCGTCCTACAGCCTAAACGCCATGATGGATTTTGATAATTGAGGTATCATTGGATTCGTCTTGATCACGAGAGTGCTACAGGATATATGAAATATCAAGAAAACTAATATGGCGGCTTGCAGCTGCCATGCACCATAATAAAAAATAACGAGAAAAAACACAAAACATTATTGGTTTTTGATAATGATAAGCTTTAATTATTGACAAATATTAACGAACATCGACGAAAGCGATGGTAGTCTAAAGTTTCGATAGTGGTACTTAGAATCCAACGATACCGGGTTCGATCCTAGACTCCGTACCAATGATTTTTCCAAGTTATGTGCGGTTTTCCATCACTCCGTGCTTCGGAGGGCACGTTAAGGTATCGGTTCCGGCTGTTATTGATTAATAGCAGTCATTAAGCCACGTCAGAGGCCCTCGGGCGGCCTGACAAACTCTGACACCAGAGGCCAGCACTACCTCAAACAAACAATAAAACAATTATTGACATGTAGCCCTATATTGACTTGACCGCTTTTTAGGGTTCCGGACGACTGAATGAAAAAAAAACCTTTCTGGATCACTCGTGTCGGTGTGACGGACTCGTCTGTATGTCTGTCTGTCACACAATTTGCTCAGAATGTACTGGACCGATTAAGTTGAAATTTGGTACTCATATGAATTTCTGTGACCCGAACAAGGACGTGAAATGAAAATAGATGAGTTTTGAATATGGGAGTTACTTTTGGGGGGAAAATTAGAACCCGACTACGGCGACGCAAGGATCGCCGTAGTCGGGCAACTCATTATTCTGAGTTTAACAGTCTATGAATGCAGGTAGGTATGTGGATTTTCCACCACAGCGCTAGTCCTGCAAGTCTAGCGCTACGCTACACTGCACTTGCAAGTCTAGCGCTACGCTACACTGCACTTGCAAGCCTAGCGATGTGCTACACTGCATTATGAAACATCATGTGTTATCTTCTTCTTATCAAGTTATAAAATGATTAAAGCATAGGTTAGAGCTATTTTAAATTTTTTGCAAGTATTGCCTGCCATGCATAAAATGCGAGATCGCGGTCAACCGTAATATCAGCTGATGTTAAGTGATGATGCGGGCGAAGGCGAAGCAAGCTTGATTAGAAGATTCCTTCAGTATTAGGGCTCAAGCTCAAACACGTTTTAGCGTGAGCGGATTACGCACGCTTGCTTCGATCCAAGGCTTTGATCACTACGGGAGCGGCGCGGAGCGCAGAATCCGCCCGCGGCAAAATAAATCGTATAGTTTAAGACCAGGCTCCAATATTTATTTTAGGTTTGTTCCATATATATGTTGGGTCAACCACAAACCGACAAATGTGAAACATAACATATATGTTTTTGAGATCTTTATCTCTCCGTGATCAAAACAAAACTGTGAATAACAGAATTTCATAAGATACATTGTCTTATCAAAAATTACGTTATTATCAGTAATAATTTTCTTTTTTCTACTCAAAGACTTACGTTTTATCTCTACAATAAATCTCACAGCAACAAAATATAGTTAATTATCCACTGTCAAGACAAAATTTACCTAACTAAATTATTAGCCTGCCAATAAAATAAATAGCTTTATGAAACTTACGTCATTTAGTTCCGAGCTAAATTGTGTGTTCAAACAGCGCTCGCGATATTCAACCTTATTACGCGCACCTCAGTGCTTATTGTGGGTAGCGGGGGGCGGAGCGTAGAGGCGGAGCTAGCGTGGGAAAAAGTATTATTGGTGCCTGGTCTTAACTAAGATCGGAGCGGGCGCACGGAAAACAGGAGGCCGCCCATCTGCTAATCCGCTCCCGCTGCTCGCCCCACTCCTATACTGATTGAAGCCTAGTTCAAACAGAAAGAAAACTATATGATTACTATACCCGCGGGCGGCTTCTACTCTCCGTCTCATTCCCACCATGATAGCAGCCTTACTTAGTCGGACCCCAACACGGACTAGGCGAAACATTTTCTGCTAGAGGGTGTTACAAAGCTAAGCGGACACTATAAACAGTGCTATCACCACCATAGATATTAGTAATTTAGTTATTACCTTTATACGCGTAAAGTCCTTGTCCAGGTTTATGCTCCTTGCGCCAGATGACGACATCCTCTGCCTCCATGTACGGCACCCAGCCGTCCAAGCACTGGGGGGCGGGGTGCCCGTTTTTGCACCTAATTCAATCCATATTAGGTTAAGGGTGGGTTGCACCATCTTACTTTAGCAATAACAAACATCGAAATTTCAATTAAAGTACCGGTTAGGCAAAAAAAAAGTTGCACCATCTCACAATTGTTAAATGACGTCATAACTTTAACTGTCAACCGTAACTGCCCACGCTTCGCTGGTTGGTGTTATTGTTTATGTTAAATATCTGTCAGATGCATACTCAGTCAACTGTAACTACGAGTATAACAACAGAATATATGATGGTGCAAGACATGCTGGCTAAACTTAAGGATAAGGTTAAAGTGTTGTATTTTTTTTTTTACTAGTTTTAATAGACATATTCATGGAAAGATATACTACAATATGATATTTGTGGACTCATTTTCAACTAAATACATCCTTCTAATTTGTATATATATCTTCATTTGCCTTATAGTACATTTTAAAAATAATTATGGATAACATTTCATTATTGGTTAGTAACGTGGATAATATCAGGTGTTCAAAATCACAAATTTGTGAGCCAGAACATTGTAAATCACTTATAGAACAGCCAAAGAACAAATTAAAAATCCTGACACAAAATATAAGAAGCGTATCTTGTAATCTCCCAAGTTTTTTAATACTTTTATCCCGAATTGATATTGCCACAGATATAATTATTTTGGGAGAATGTTGGCTTTCTTCAAACCTAAATATCCCACAAATAGCAGGTTTTAGCTCACACCATACAGAAAATAATAACAATCAAAACGATGGTCTTATTGCCTACTGTAAAGATGGCTTGCTTTGTGAAATATTTGAACCAACAATTAAAGATGCCTCCTGCCTAATATTAAAAATTAATAAAACTTTCATTCTGATATCAATATACCGCTCTCCATCGATTCAAAATATCACTCCTTTTCTTGAATCACTAAATGAAATTTTAACTTATTTCCGGAACTACAAAAATGTTATCATAACCGGAGATCTAAATTTAAATATAATAGCTGACCCTATTGACAACAATACTTCTGAATATCTTGACTTAATGGCTATGCATGGTATCTTACCTGCACATACGTTCCCTACCAGAGGTAAAAGTTGCCTAGACCACTTTATGCTGCGATCTTCCTTTGAATGTCAAACTTTAGTAATGGAAAATACTGTAACGGACCACTCCACTATAATTTTACTCATGGATAGAAGACATACTATCATAAGTAAACCTAGAACTATTACCAAAATAAACTATCCTCAAATAACTGACTCCATGAAAATCGCTGATTTTTCCTGTGTCATATCAACTAAGGATTGTAATATTGCTAAATAACATTCATAAAAATTGTTTCTCAGATAATATTGAGCCACACGATAACATCAATTATACCTAGTAGAAGAGTCGCAAGGAAACCTTGGATAACAATAGGATTAATTCGATGTATGAAAAATCGGGATCGCATGCATATGAAGCTCCGTAAGCAACCAAAAAATATAACACTACAATTAACTTATAAATGTTATAGAAACTTCTGTAAGACTATAATTAAAAAAAGTAAGTCAAAATATGAAAGGGAACAACTGCAAGTAGCTAGTAAAAGTAATAATCTTAAACAGACTTGGAAAATTATTAATGAAATATCTAATTTTAAATCTACCCCTAAATTATCTCAAAAACTATTAGAAATACAAGAATCCCCTAAAATGTCGGTAAATATGGTCAATCATTTTTTTGCTAATGTGGGAAAATCATTGGCGCAAAGTATTACCCCAGACATTACCCCACTTGTAAATGTTAGCACATCACCAACTAACTCTATTGTAATGCTGGACACTGACGTGACTGAAGTATTAGCTATTATAAACTCCTTAAAAACTGAATGTTCTGTAGGATGGGATAACATTTCATCAAGTGTTATTTGTCAGAACAAGGAAATGCTAGCACCACTACTAGTTTACATAGCAAATCTTTCTCTTAATACTGTCTGTTTCCCAAAATCACTCAAACATGCCATTATTATACCAATACACAAAAATGGTGATAATCCAGTGATTGGAAACTACCGCCCAGTTTCACTATTAACGTCCCTATCAAAAAAAAAAGAGAAAATTATAAATAAGCGAATAGTCGATTTTTTAGAATCTAATATCTTGTTATCTCCCAACCAGCATGGCTTTCGCAGAAACAAATCAACCACTAATGCAGTCAAATAACTAATGCAGTCACAGTCACTAATGCAGTCTATCCTTAAATTAACAGACTTTATAGCCAGTAAACTAGACACTAGAAAAAAAGCACTAGCTATCTTTCTTGATTTGGCAAAAGCCTTTGATAGCGTATCTATTCCACTATTACTTAATAAACTAGAAAGGCTTGGAATAAGAGGAATTCAACATAAATTGATTCAGGATTATATGATGGACAGAACACAGAGTGTAAAAATAGGCGATCATGTTAGTGACCCTCTATCGGTGAATTTTGGAGTCCCACAGGGAAGTATACTCGGTCCAACCCTGTTTTTGGCATTTATTAATGAGCTTTGCGATCTTGCTATTGATCATGGCAGTATTCTGACATATGCAGATGATACGGCTATTATGATCCAGGGCGAAAATTGGGATGAGGTATTTCAGTTCGCACAAACTGCTTTTGATAAGGTTTCGACATGGCTGAGAAATAACCTTCTCACCCTTAACGTAGATGAAACAAAATACGTTACTTTTGTTATACGTGGTGAACCACCCAATGACTCTTTTTCAATAGTGGGTCATAAAGCCGCCTCGTGTTTAAAACCCCCACCTAATACATGTAAATGCCCCAATTTAGAACGTGCGAAAATAATTAAATATTTAGGAGTCATAATAGATGACATACTCTCTTTTGCCCCCCACATAATTGCAATATCAAAACGTGTGAGAAAGCTTACAGTGGTGTTTAAATCATTACGTGACTGTGCAGATTGGGACATTATGAAGCTTCTTTACTATTCTCTTTGTCAGTCTATTATGACCTACTGCATAACCTCATGGGGAGGTACTTATAAAACGAATTTATTACCTCTCGAAAGGGCACAGAGAGGACTTCTTAAATGCACTACAAAACGACCCTTAAGATTTCCCACAGCTGAACTATACAGAGAATGCCAACTCCTTACTGTCCGTCAGATATTTATACAACAAGCTGTAATCTATCACCATTCGATTACCAAATACGATCACAATCGTGCAAAGAAGCGTGACTCTCACAATATTTGCCATGTCTCAGTTGTAAACACTTCGTTTGCTCGTAAATTTCTGTACTGCAATGGACCATTCCTTTACAATAAAATAAATAAAGATAGTAAAATTTACTCCATTACTAAGTATGAGCTTCAGAAAGTACTATTTGAGAAATTAGTTAAAATGAATTACAATGAAACAGAGAATCTCCTTGTTCCACTTAAATAAAAATATAACCTAACAGTTAATAAAATACATAGCTTTCCCTCGTAATTTAACCTTGCACACAAACACACCCACACAATTATATTTAGTTACTATAATCATAGACATACTCACAGCATTCAGGATTAAGAAAGGAAAACCTAATTTTCTTTTTCGAAATTGTATTATATAATTTCAAATTATAATTAAGTACTTATTAATGATTTTATATTATCTTTATTTAAGGCAAATTTTGTTCTCCGACGAATGAGGCCTGGTTCCTATCTCACGGGTTTCGAGCCTAGTTTAGGATCCAGGTGCTCCACTCAATTTTTTTGTTGTTCATGTCTTGTTTCAATAAATTATTATTATTATTATTAATTTAAACTAAACTTAAGGATAAAGTTATAGTGAATTTAAACTATAACAGTAACTTTAAGACTAGGCTCTGCTTTTTAAGGGTTTTCCATAAATATTCTGGGTCAACCACAAACCTGATAAATGTGAAACTTAACATATATGTTTTTGAGATCTTTATCTCTCTAAGACTAAGACAAAAACATGATTAACAGAATTTCATTCGATACATTTTCTTATCAAAAATTACGTAATTTTCGGTAATATTTAAATTTATTTACTCAACGGCTTAAGTATTATCTCTAAAATAAATCTCACAGCAATAAAATATAGTTTATTATCTAATGCTTAGACAAAATTTACCTAACTAATTTATTAGCCTGCCAATAAAATAAATAACTTTTGAAACATACGTCATTTAGTTCCCAGCTATATTGTGTGTTCAAACAGCGCTCGCGATATTCAACCTTGTTACGCAGGGACTACAGTGCTTATTGCGGGTAGCGGGTGGCAGAGTGTAGGGGAGGTGGTAAAATGTAAACATGGAGCCTGGCCTTAACTGGGATATGGTGCAACCCAGCCTACTTTACTAGACTAGCTTTTACCGGATATTGACTTAATAAATAGGGGAAAAAAAATAACGTAACGTGACTTCGAATGAAAGTGTTTCTGTTCCTTTGTGACATATAGACCAAACGCGTGGACAGATTTTGATGATTCTTACGTCAATCGATTTGTCTTAATCTTGCGAGTGTCACTAAAGACATGTAATTAATCAAAATTCAATATGGCGACAAGCAGACGCCATATTGTGAAAAATAATTAATTAAATTCGACGTACTATGTTAAGTGGGGTGTCATTGAATATATATTTGAAAATCATCTTTAGGCTTCTCTTATCATTTTTCATTTCGAATGACCATTTAGGATCTATAACGATTTCAGGTTGGTTAGCAACCATTCTCAGTCGGGTTTTTTCTATGTGCATTTTCTTGTTATGACTGTGCTAATCTCGAGAGCCACTGAATGAATCAATATAAAAGGAAGTTCTCGGGGGCGTATTTATAGCGTTTATGACAGCGCTCAACTCTGAGATTCACTGAACGGATTAATCCTTAGGGCACCGCGCATGCTAGCGCACATTACATTAATGTGCGATATCGAGTGAGCGGCGATAAAATGCCCCGACGCACGACTGTTTCGTTGTCTGCGCTAATCTCCAGAATCGCTGAACGGAATAATGTAAAAGCAAGTTCCTGGCTGCCCTAAACTTGAGAACCAAATAATATGCATCTAAAATGAAATCCCCGGCATAAAAATAAAAATTATAATATTTTATTGGATTATTGTAAAACGAAGTTCTCGGCGCGCCTGTCTTTATGACAGCGCTCATCTCGAGCAGCATTGAACGGCGCGTTCAATGCTGCTCGATGTCTTTGGCGCGTGTCTGTCTTTATAACAGCGCTTATCTTGAGAATCACTCAATGGATTAATGTAAAACGTAGTCTACAGCGCGCGTCTGTCTTTGTGACAGCACTCATCTCGAAAATCACTGAACGGGTTAATGTAAAACGCAATTTTCGGCGCGCGTCTATGTTTACGACAGTGCTCATCTCGAGAAGCACTGAACGGATTAATGTAAAACGAAGTCCCCGGGCGCGCCTATGTCTTTATGACAGCGCTCATCTCGAGCAGCGTTGAACGGACGTTGTCTTCGGCGCGCGTCTGTCTTTATAACAGCGCTCATCTCGAGAATCATTCAATGGATTAATGTAAACGTAGTCTTCAGCGCGCGTCTGTCTTTGTGACAGCACTCATCTCGAGAATCACTGAACGGGTTAATGTCAAACGCAATATTCGGCGCGCGTCTATGTTTGCGACAGCGCTCATCTCGAGAAGCACTGAACGGATTAATGTAAAACGAAATCCCCGGACGCGCCTATGTCTTTATGACAGCGCTCATCTCGAGCAGCATTGAACGGACGTTGTCTTTGGCGCGTGTCTGTCTTTATAACAGCGCTTATCTCGAGAATCACTCAATGGATTAATGTGAAACGTAGTCTTCAGCGTGCGCCTGTCTTTGTGACAGCACTCATCTCGAGAATCGCTGAACGGGTTAACGTTTACGACAGCGCTCATCTCCTGAAGCACTGAACAGATTAATGTAAAATGCAGCCTTCGGTGCGCTTCTGTCTTTATGACAGCGCTCATCTCGAGAATCACTGAACGGATTCATCGGTGCGCTTCTGTCTTTATGACAGCGCTCATCTCGAGAAGCACTGAACGGATTAATGTAAAACGAAGTAAACACAGCGTATGCAAAAAAAAACACTACTGCGACGGCTGTTTTTTCCGACTTCGTTGAGAAAACGCCATACATCGACTAAATTCATACAAACACTTATGAATTGGAAACCTTCCTATTGAATCAACCTACGCCTAGGTGAAAACCGAAACAAAATCGGTTAAGAATTTTCTGTGATATTTGTGGACTGTCAACGTTCGGTGACGTTCTTTTATAATATGCAAGTAGTGATTAGGTCACCGACCGGGCACACAACAACAGATTAGTATAAAATGACCCCAAGTAAATAATGATAAGGTACCACTGGATGCAGTTTAACTGTTATGACCTCATGTCTCGAGGTAGTTATATTAAAAATGCCCTAGCCGGGCAAAGCCGTGCCGGGTCGCTAGTGCAATCTTAAAGTAAAACTAGGTCTACTAACGTGCAATAAGCCACTCCTGATTGTTTCTTATCGATCACCAATCTGCAGTTACAGGTAATGCAGTAAAGGGTCTTATGTAACAGCTCGTCCACTCCTCCAAGGTCTGATAGCAGTGCCTGTAAGAGAAGAAAAGCTTTTGAAGGAAAAAAAAAAAAATTAAATTTATATGGAGGTTTACTTTTAAAAAAAACGCCTTATTAGAGCAGTTTGATAAGGAACAAAAAACATTTTTATAATTTTCTGTAGTTATTAATTATGTAGTATTACAAATAACACTGGTGAAAGAATTAATTAAATATCTTGAAAAATGACAAAGTTATTGCACTTTTGATGCAGCCTTTTCGAAAGCAAAATAAATCGCGGCTCGTTTGCGGTGTGACGTCACAACTCTCATAGCCTCATAACATATTGTATGTACTAGGAAACCTATGGAGCAATCAGTCGTCCGTTTCCCGCTCAAAAGCTACTAAATCAATTTTAATTTTCTTTTTAGTTAAGTTTTTCTTAATATCCCCAGGTTTTAAGGAAAGGAGTGGTCATTAGCCTATGAATCTCGGTTACTACTAAAGGTAGAGACCTGAGATCTTGTCCTCAAATACTTGCCTAAGGTGCCTTTTTCAAAACCAACATCATAAGGTCTGATGGAAGATCAGATCATAACAATAATAACAAATAAAAATAATTAAATATTGCATAGAAACTGATGTTTCTGTTTTGTTTTTTTCGAACAGAAACTAGAGATCGCTATGTGCGATAAGACCGCCCATTGTACCTATTGTTTTTTGTTATTTCTATTTTGTAATTTGTTTAACTGTGTGTCAATAAAGTGTTATTGTATTGTATTGTTTTGTTTTTGCCAGCGGGTAGTTTTATGTGCAAACAAATCGATGTACCCAAAGGGGGTACATTAAACCCAAATGGTCAAACATCGATTTGTTTGCACTTAAAACTACCCGCTGGCAAAAACAATACAATCTCACAAGATTTTTAGGTTGATTATATTACCGCCTTTATAAGTTATTTGAAACTCGAAATTGTTCCTGACACACAACACTTACAGTATCAGCTGACAGCTCACTCCAGAAACTACACTCTTCTGGTTATGACAGAGGTGTATCACTGTATTCCAGAAACCCGACAGTTGAAATCTATACATGCAATTGAAATTTTTGTATTTAGATATTTCAATTGCTCACTCATTTGAACACAACACAAATAAATTACAAGGTAAATATCTCGTTTCTAATTATAATTGTGTATAATGTTAAAAAATACCTAAAGGAACAATAGAATTTGCTACAGAAATATCCATTTGTGGTGTTCCAAGAATGCAAAAACAGATGGCGTAAGTAGTCAATATTGAAATTACTTTTTGATGGCCATATATCAAAATTATGCCGCAAATGCCATTTACAAATTGTTGCAGGCATGGGTTATACCATGTCTGTTCGTTTGTCATATATGAGGTAGTGCTAGCCTTCGAGTTTGTCAGGCCGCCTGAGGGCCTCTGACATGGCTTAATAACTTTTATTAATCAATAACAGCCGGGACCGACAGCTTGCCCTCTGAAGCATGGAGAAATGGAAAACTGCACATAACTTGAAAAGTCATAACTAGGATCGAACCAGGTATCCTTGGATTCTAAGTTGTACTATTGAACCGTAAGGCTACCATGCTATAATACTATGTTAAGCCACATCATAACTTAATACCAGACGGGCAAACCTTAGCCACCTTTGAAAATATTGACATCAGCTACCATTCTCACTGCTGTGGTATAGCCTTCCTTTAGGCAGAGTGGGCCAAGTCTTGCCTAGTGAGGGTTAGTGGACGGTACATTCAATTTTGATCTTCTTCGCTTTCTGGCTGTCCCAAAATGTTTTGAGACTGCTGTACAGAGTTATTGGCAACACTGCAATTGTCGCTTACCATCAGGTGTACACACATTTGTACAAAAACATACAGTATGTAGTAATATGTAGGTAGTTACTCCTAAAGATTTTATGATAAGAATATATTTCCATTATGTAAGGAGGATGCCAGCTTTCGGCTTCCAAGACTTTTAAATGTTAAATACCGCGGACACGAAATCTGTCCACATTATTGACAATATAGAATAATACAAATCATTCTTATTAAAATAATAACATTCGGGAACTGTTATTAAAAAAATAATCAATTAATGAATAGAAATGACCGGAAATTGCTGTGCAAGACTTTTAAATGTTAAATGCCGCAGGCACAAAATCTAGCCACATTATTGACTATATAAAATAATATAATTCATTATTATATCAACAATAACATTCGAGAACACGAAAAATTAAAATGACTAGAAATGACCGGAAATTGCTCTCAAATTATGCAAATTACGAGTTATAGTGTTGCACCACTATAACTCGTAATAGTGCAAATAAAATATTAATAAATCGATAACTAATATGGATTTAAAAAACTTATTTTATTCTAATAGAAATCTTTTCAGTATATTATGTTATGTTATGTTTGTAATAAACAACATTAAATGCATACATATTTTTTATCCTGCTTATACTTTAATTAATTATTGGTTGTACAAACGTTTCAGTGGTTTATGTACCAGGCTCCTGACAAGAAAGCCCAGGGTTTGATTCACAGATTGAGTACCTAGGTGCCTACTACTATAACAGGTATACTTTATAAATGATATTAACCTGTTGGCTATCGGTTCATTTACTTTCCTCAAATACACATTTTGTGTATGGCAACACTTTTAATAATTCTATATTCAAAAAATAGCCCAGTAACTCCAAAAACGCATTCGTCCACAGGTTAAACAAAATCTAAAAGTGTTAGCCTACATAATATGTCAATTTAATATTAGATTTCAATAATAATCTAGGCTATTTTATTCCATTGACAATAATCCGTGTCATAATCTAACGAGAGTCTCCTATTCGCAAAAGTTAACTTTATTTCCTGATAACTAGTTTTTCAAAAGTTCCCAGTAAAAACTAATAACACACAGAAGCTTCTAACATAATGCTTTAAAAATAAAAATACTGTTCAGTTTTTTCCACAACAATTTTACATCAAACCTAAGTCACTGGAGATCTGGCATAGTTCTTTGACAAAAATAAGACAGCCCTAAGGCTGAACTAATAATTTTTAGTTCTGTGCTAACACAGAACTAAAAATTATTGCATGTTTTAGTTTCAGGGTAGATTCGAGTCGCTATGGGAAAAAACTATGAAACAATATAGAAATTAACAATAATATCTAGTATGTCACAATCCCACACATCTAATTGAAAATAATTGGCGTATACATACATATGTATAATAGTAGGTACATTAATACCTATCACTTTCACAAAGGATACAATTATATTTATCTTCTTACTTGACCTTGTCTTTGACACTGAGTAAACAAAGTCTTTTGTTCACGATTATCTGAAAAAAGGTAGTGTAATACCTCCAGATCCCTATCCGTGATGCCTCGACTGCAACTTGGCGGGTTACCGGACGCTCCATCATCATTTGCTTTGTATGCCGCTGTCGCTGCTAGCAACAGAGTCCGTCTCGGGCGCAGAAACGCCTGCCTGAAGCAATTAATAACTTCCCGCACACTTTTATCCCTTCTACACCTTCTCACGACATGCCCAACATTAACACTACGAGTCCAAGCACTCCAGAACCTAATTACACGGATATCTCTGAGGATAAATCGCACCGAACTCATTTTATAAAGATCTCTTCTGTGCTTAGTCAAAGTCGCCCAAAAACCCTCGATGCCACATTGTGTCGATATAAAACGGGAATATAAGAAACAGCGGAACTGTACATTATTGTTTAGAGTGGTTTTCGTGAATAAATTTGCTTAAATCTACTACATAACATCCATTGAGTGATTGCGAAATTCTAACCTCTAAAAAATCTCAACAGTGTGACCAGATTCAAATATCAAATCCTGCTAGCCTGTATGTCAAAAACTGCTAAATCATGCTAGACCTTTTTCAAATAATGCTAAATTACTTCTATCACAGATATTGCTTAAATATTAGAAAATATGAATAAAAATGCCAATTTGTACGATAATAATCACTTTGTCATTGTCATTTTTATTAGGATTCCTTACACAGAGGGTGTTAACGGTCAACTATTATTAAGCCTACGCTGTCTGTATGTTTGTCCGTCCTACCTTTTAATGACTGTACATTGATAGGCTGGTAATGATGATCTTTTGAACTGTAATGTTACGACGGATTAATTAAGAAATAATAACAATAAAAAAGGGATCCCTATACAACAACAGTTTTTTTTACGTATTTCGTCTTTGCTCTAAACGGTGATACAAACAATCGTCAAAGTCAAACTTGGCATGATTACACACTCTAAAGTAAAACAATATATTAATTACATTAAAAAAGTGGTGCGGTAAGGAAAGGAACCCTCAGTGCGTGGCCCCACTCGCACTTGGCCGGTTTATTTCTATTTACAACACAATTCAGTCGTCACCGTCACTGTCCTTAGCAAATCCTTTGTATAATGATGATGAGTTAAGAGATAATTTTATCATATTTTTGTCGGCTCGAAATTCACACACCCATTTTGCTCCTATATTTCCTTTTTGCGTTTTTTGGCAAGCAAAATTACAGAAACGTCATGTTTATTTTTGAATCGATTTCTAAGCTGGATTTTTATATTGTTAATCAGTGAAATGTTTTGGTCACAATAAGTGTTTGGCATTAGCAAAATCATCATAGCCCGCGCAAAATTCACAATGTTAGGGTATTTTAGTACCATTTAATTTTGATTAAATGTATCCTTTCAATTTGTCTCCAGAATATTTTCAATATCTGTTAGTTTGGCATCAGAGCTGCTTCTCGAAGCCAATAAACTCAAATATAGGCTTGAGCGTACTATGTGCACTTTAAAGGCATTTGAAACGCGTTCAATAAATCCTGCCTACATTTTATTGGAATCTGCTAAATAAAGCTAGATTTCAAAAAAAATGCTAAATTCCTGCTAGGAGCTAAAATGAGAGTCTAATCCTGCTAAAATCGCAGGAACCTGCTAAATCTGGTCACACTGAATCTCAAATTCATTTGAGTTGAAAGTTGATTTGACGTTTGAACGGCTGTGATTGACAGTTAGAGCTTCAACATGGGATTTTATAAAAGTCGATTAAAACTATTATTAAATCGACTTGTTAAATAGTACGTTTCATCAGCTGCTTGCGCATGCGTGACTCCATGTTGAATTAAATTGTTTCGAACAGTGTGATAGTTTTTGAGAAAAACTTATACATTTACGAAACGTAAATAGTTGCAATATTGTTGTATGTACATAACCTTTATGCCTTTTATACCTCATATTTGCGGCAAACACGCGTGCACAATGTGCACACGTCAGGGCACCGTTGACCTAGTTATACTGTATATTTGAAAGCGGTCTCATCTTAAGTTGGTCACTCTTTTCATCTAGTTCTCGCCTCCCCTAATTTTCAAATGTTACGCTGCACCACACGACGCCTTTCAGGGGCCTGATTCCGTAGAGTTAAAGTGTGGTTCGGTTAATGCCACTTGGACCATTCATTTCCACCGATCACTCGTTTCGAATTCACTAAGCACCAGTGAGCATGTGAAATGACGTTGTAGGCGATGGATCGCAAGGTCTACACGATGTACTGGAGACTTCGGTTCGTAGCTCCTAGTAGTTCAGGTTCCTGGTTCGATGTGGACTGTAGTTCAATTAAACACTGTTGCTTGTTCAAGTTCCGTTGATTGAATGGTCGGATCCAATCACTTTGACTACTTCAGTTCAACTACATTTATTTACCAAAACTTATCGCTATATATACAGTTATACGGTCTTAAAACTAATGCGGTACACACGGCGCAGTTTAAAGGGGCGTGGCCTATTTTGCATGTTGTCTGCGTTCATGCTGTCGCGGGCAGGCTCGGCGTCCACAACATCTCTCCCCCCGGCGCAGCTCGCGTAGCCTCTTCTTCCCTTAGCAGGACGGCGAGTTTGCTGGTAGGGCGTCGGAAGGTACCGCTCTTAGTTTTTACGTCGGCGACTCGGACGCCGCCATCTGGACCGGGATAGGTGCGCTCAACAATCCCGATTGGCCAGACGTTCCGGGGCAGCGTGTGGTCGACCACAACCACGATGTCGCCGGCTTGCAGTTGTCGTCGGAGGTTAGCTGGCTCCCCCCGTGGTACAAGCGTGGGGAGGTATTCCCGCAGCCAGCGCTTCCAGAAATGGTCAGCGAGCGCTTGGCTTGCTCGCCAAGTTCGTCGGTCAGCTTCATCGCAGGGGCCTGTGGTAGGTAGGCCGATCGATGATCCCAGCAGGAAATGGTTCGGTGTGAGTGCTTCTGGGTCGAGTGCACTCACGCTGACGTAGGTGAGGGGGCGAGCATTGATAGAGTGCTCGGCTTCGATCAGGAGGGTCTGCAGAACCTCTTCGGAAGGTGCCTTTTCTCTTAGCGTCGTGTGCAGAGCGGTCTTCACGGAGCGTACTAAGCGCTCCCACGCTCCACCCTGGTTGGGCGCGCCTGGTGGGATGAAATGCCACTTCATCCGGTGTAATAGCCCTTCGTCACTTAGGGCGGGTGCCCATTCTGCGTATGCCTTCTTCAGTGCCACGTCGGAGCCCCGGAAGGCCGTTCCGTTGTCCGAGACCATAAGACGTGGCCAGCCTCGACGTGCAGCCATCCGTCGCAGCGCCATCAGAGCTGAGTCAGTGGACAACGAAGCTACGAGCTCTAGGTGCACGGCGCGCGTCGTGAGACAGGTGAATAGGGCACCCCATCTCTTTTCTCGGCGGCGCCCCACCTTGACCTGCATTGGCCCGAAGTAGTCCACCCCGCAGTTAGTGAACGGACGGTGAAATGGGTCAAGGCGGGCGCGTGGCAGGTCCCCCGTGGCGGGCGGCCGCGGTCTTGCTCGTCGTACTCGGCAGAGGGCGCATTTACTTTCTACGGCGCGTACGGTAGGTCGCAGGTGAATGACCCAGTACCGCTGCCGTAGGTCGTTCGTCACGCGCTCTCTGTTAGCGTGACCGGCGGCGCAGTGCTCCCTTAGCACGATGAGCTTTGTCACGTGGTGACGGCCGTCAAGGATAACCGGTCGCTTGGTTTCCAGGGGCGCGCTGGATGCGTCGATGCGCCCCCGCACCCGCAGAAGTCCGTCTTCGAGCACCGGGTCTAGCTTGAATAGTCTGCTTGCTCTAGGGACGGGGCAAGCAGACTCGATCCTCCTCAGTTCGGTCCCGAAGTTGTCTTCTTGGGCGCGTCGTATGAGCGCTTTCTCAGCGCGTTCAATGTGATCTGCTTCCATGCGCGTCGTACGGCGCCGGCATATGTCGACGAATGCCAGCACACGCGCGGCTGCCCGCACCAGCGTCTCGTATTTAGAGAAACGAGTGGGTTCAGGCAGCCATCGGTCACTATATTCATCCCGCTCGTTCGTGTGCGGGATCTCTAAATGTTCGTCCTGCTCGCTCGTGTGCAGGACCTCTTGTTGGTCAGTGAACGCTTGGTGTGTGGGCCATTCTTCTTCGGGTTCGCGAAGGAAGCTGGGCCCCTGGAACCAGCGATCGCTAGCGGCTATGGGCGTGCGGCTCAGTCTCGTCGCGTCGTCGGCTACGTTATGTTCGGTAGGCAGCCATCTCCACTCACGTCGGTGAGTTAACTCCGCTAACTCGCCCAGCTGGTGCGCTACAAAGGGCGTGTAGCGCTTCGCGTCGTTGTGCACCCAATGGACTACGGTCGCAGAGTCGGTCCAGTAGGTGGTTTTTGTTACTTGCACGCGATGCTCCTTTTTTATAACGTCCGCGAGCCTCGCGCCGATGACCGCTGCCTGAAGTTCTAGGCGCGGTATGCTCTGCGCGCGTCGCGGCGCTACCTTGGCTTTAGCAGCCACCAAGGCAATGGTCACGCTGCCGTCGTGGTGGATGGCCCTCCAAAAGGCCACCGTAGAGAATGCCTGCTCGCTCGCATCGCATAGTATGTGCAAGTCTACGCGCTTGTGTCCCTCTAGCGCGTAGCTACGGCGTAGGCGCAAGCGAGTTATCTCGCTCAGCTGGCGTAGCCATTCTGCGAAATGTTCGGCTTCTTCTGCAGGTATCGGCTCGTCCCATGGCATGTGAAGACGCCACAGGCTCTGCAGGATGATCTTCGCTCGAATGGTGTACTGACTGAGGAGACCAAGCGGGTCATAAATGGACATGACCGCGCTGAGGGCCTCTCTCTTCGTGGGTGCGCGGATCTGCGCGCGCACCTCAGCCGGTACGCGGTGCATTGCGGTGTTGAACCCCAGTTCGTCTCTGTTGGAGTCCCAGCAGAGCCCGAGTATCTTGCTCTCAGGGCTCCCTGCTCCCAACTGAGTGGGCGTAGTCGCTCGTAGCTCTGGCGGTACGTCTCGTAGCACGTTCGTGTTGCTAGCACTCCAACTGCGCAGAGTGAAGCCAGCGGCCGCGTGCACCTCGCGTAGCTCTTGTATGGTGCTACGGGCCTCCTCTTCATTGGCGTAGCTGTCTACTAGATCATCCATATAGTGGCTGTTCGTGATGGCCACTAGAGCGCGTGGGTGAGTCTGTGCATGTGCGCGCGCATTGTGGTTGCGCACGCTGTGCGCCATAAACGGTGAGCTGGCGGCGCCGAAAATCATGCTCGCCATCTTGTAGTGGCGAGGCGGGTTAGTTCGGTCCCGGCCTCGCCATAAGAACTGCTGTGCGGGCTGGTCTTCAGGTCGGATCTTCACTCGTAGAAACATCTCTTGTATGTCGGCGGTGACGGCGATCGGCCGTTCTCTGAATCTGAAGACGATTCCTTGTAGTGATAGTAGAAGGTCCGGGCCCTCCAGCAGCTGGTCGTTCAAGCTCACGCCGTGACATTGGTGAGCTGCGTCAAAAACAAGCCGTTGTTTACCAGGCTTGTTCGGGTTCTGTACTGCGAAGTGCGGGAGGTACCAGCAGATGGGGCTCCGTCGTTCAGTCCCGTCGCATGGCACCGCATAATTCTTAGCCAACAGATTTTCTATTTGCGCGGCGTATTGGTCCGCGAAGTCTGGGTAGGCGTCCATCTTTCGTTCGATGCTTTGTAGACGCCGTAGAGCCGCGCCGTAGTTCGACGGCATGGTGATGTCATCTCGCCGCCAAGGCAAGCCCACTTCGTAGCCGCTGTCTGTTTTCTTTATTGTTTCTTCGAAGATCTTCGTAGCTCGTAGATCTGCGTCGCTCACTCTCGAATGGATAGCGACGCCGAGCGCGTCGATGCGGAAGTGCGCCTCCACAAGCTCGTGTAGGCGCTGGTCGTGCTCGTTCGTACGCTGGTCGGGCGCGTATACGTGCAGCACGCTCTCGTTTTCGTAGATCAGGCTGCGAGGTGCGGTTCCATGCATCACCCAGCCAAGTCGGGTCCTCGACGCGGCCGGTTCATTTGGCCCGCCAAGACGAAGCTCACGGGATACAATGAGCTCCCAGTGGTCGGCGCCTACTAAGATGAGGGGGTGTGCCAGGTCGTAGCACACCTCTGCCTCCATCAAGTCCCGCAGATGATTGTGTCGAAGAAGCGAGCTTGGGACGGACTGCCGGTGTAGCTTCAGATCGCGCACCGTGCGCGCTTTGATGTCGTGACGTGTCGCCTCCTTAGCTCCCCTTATAGAGAGAGAGACGGTTTGGCTGTCTCCCTCTCGCTGCGACATGTTCACGCCGTTCAGATGTAGGGGCTGCGTAGGGCCTTCTGCGCCGATCTTCTTCGCTAGTTCATGGTCGATGAGCGTGATGGTGGCGCCTTCGTCCAGCAGCGCGTAAGTGTCGACCTCCCCCCGTGGACCGGTGACGACCACGGGGCAGATCTTAAGCATCACGGTCTTCAGGCCAGTAGCATTGGTGGGTGCTACCGACAAGACCGCTGCGTTGTGGCTCGGTGAATGTTTGGGTTGCGCAGCAGATGGCTCGTTAGGTCGCGCAGCTGATCGCGTATTATGTCGCGTGTCTTCGTGCAGTGTTGAGTGGTGCGGGCGGTGGCATTGGTTAATGCCGCACAGCTTCGCCTTGCATTGGTACCGACGATGTTTCTTGTCGGCGCATCGGAAGCATACGCCTTTCTCTTTGACCAGCTCCCAGCGCTTATCGACGGTCAGTGCCCGGTAGGTTGGGCACTGATGTAGCGCATGGGCTTGGTTGCAGCTCTGGCATAGGTCAGTCTTTGTTTCTTGTTCCGCGCCCTCGTCGGTAGTGTACACGGCGTTCCCTTTCTTCTTAAATGCCGCTGGTCTCGTCTCACGGGCGGCAGAGGTCGCTGCCGGTGCGTATGTAAAACGCAGTGCCATGTCTGCTTCTCGCATGAGGAATCGAGACAGCATGACAATTTCTGGCTCCGAAGGTGACTGGTGTTCGTTGGCGTAGTGGCACCACTGCGTTTTGATGTGCGGGCTTAGCTTCTCCAGCACCTCACGCGCCAGCATCGGGTTATACAGGTACCCCCGCCGGTCGATGTTCTGTAGCACGCAGACGACGTTCTGAAGTTTGACAGCGAACGTGTTGAGGTCGGTCGCTGTCATCCCTGGCTTCGGGAACCTTCTTAGCTCTTCTAATGCTCGGTCGATGATGAGCTCCGGTCTCCCAAAGCTCTGTTCCAATGTTTTGATGATGACGTCAGGATCAGTGGCTGTGTGCAGTAATGCAGCCACGGCGTCACGTGCGTCGCCCTTGAGGCAACTTCTCAGCCGCTGTAAGTTCTCAGCGGCTGAGATGTGGTACAGGGCTGTGGAGTCCCGTACTGCTGCCTTGAATGGCAGCCACTCGTTTGGTGCCCCAGTGAAGACGGGCAGGTCGGAGTTGTAGCGGGCCCGAGGTCTGGCCATTCGTTCAATGGCCTCGGCGAGTTGTTCGATCCCGGATCTGCGGTCAGATCGACCCGGGGTAGGTGATCTTGTAGAACGCTCAAAGCGTGCTCGTCGTGGTTCTTCTTGTTGCCTCTCGGTGTTGAGGCGCGGCACATCCCCGCTCTCCCCCCGTAGGGTGGAGGGGTTTGTGCGTTGCAACCAATCGTCCACCTTCTGGTGGTTGTCGTTGTTCCGCACGGTTGGCTCGTCGTGAAGGCTCTGATCTTCTTCAATATTCGCGATCTGAGCCGCCAATCGCTTCTTCACTAGGTCCGCTTCCATTTCCAACTCCTTTCTCTTCAATTCAGCAAGTTTCTCGGCCGCCTCTAACTCCGCCAGCCGCAGCCTTAGGGTGGAGTTCGCAGTTCGTTGCGAGTGCGCCGGTGACTTGCTTCGTTCGATGTTGCCGGACGGGCCGGCGGTCGTGCCAGCAGCCGTGCCAGCGGCCGGCACAGATGGCGATGCCGGCGGCTCTAGGGATAGCCTTCGAAGGCGCTCTTCGTCCAACCGCTTCCGCTCTTCCAGCTCTGCCAGGTCGCTTTGGCTCCTCGTGACCACCATGTTCGATGGGCGGCAGACGTTCACTGGATAAGCTGTTGGTCGCTTAAGTTCTTCTTCTATCCGGCTCCGATGGACCAAAATGTAGTCGCTGGTTCTTCTATCCGGATCGTTAGGACCAAAATGTAGGCGATGGATCGCAAGGTCTACACGATGTACTGGAGACTTCGGTTCTTGGCTCCTAGTAGTTCAGGTTCCTGGTTCGATGTGGACTGTAGTTCAATTAAACACTGTTGCTTGTTCAAGTTCCGTTGATTGAATGGTCGGATCCAATCACTTTGACTACTTCAGTTCAACTACATTTATTTACCAAAACTTATCGCTATATATACAGTTATACGGTCTTAAAACTAATGCGGTACACACGGCGCAGTTTAAAGGGGCGTGGCCTATTTTGCATGTTGTCTGCGTTCATGCTGTCGCGGGCAGGCTCGGCGTCCACAACAGACGTCATCAAGGCGATGAGCACTCAACCGCACAGAAACTGTCAATTTACTAGGAAATACAAAACCGGTAATTTAAAATCAGAATTCACAAGGAATTCAGTAGCCAATGAGTTTTCGTCAACAGAAGAGCACCCGGTGCGCTCATTGCATTTACTATCAAGCAGTGTTTGGTTAGTGAAGATCATTGATAATGCATAGTTACTATGAAACATATATTTCTACAGCGTACACTTTGTTTCATGTTTTATCGTGCCATGAAATTGTGTTGTTTTTGTGAAAGTTAGGTTTAATGACATGTATCTATGTGGTATTTCATAGAACCTACCTAATTATTTCATAGCTAGAGTAGGATTTTAACCCTAAAATAGAAAAATACCTACTGGTTTTGAAATCTAGTAGTTTTCTTACAAAGCCTAATTATGTGAAGTTCTACTAACAACGAGGGGTCAATGCAAATATAAGCAAAACGAAATCAAGTGTATGTATTAAATATCATGTAATAATATTATAATTTTCACATAAATTGAGATTTACACTATACTATGAGCTTGGAAAGCGGATATCTATACATTTCTATGAACTGCAGTTCTGTGTGCATCCACCTGAAACAAATGTATCATATTATTAGTATAATCAAGTAGATTCAACATAGTTAGTTATTTGTCTATCAAGTCCTAGGCTATAATTATCAACTGTCAAGCTCCCTTGATCATTTTTGTAAATCTACAACGATACATAAGACTTAGGTAGATACAATACACTTCTATATAGGAAAGCATGTTTTTTTTTTTTTTTATTACGCACTAGGCAATCGTTTGACCACGATCTCACCTGATGGAAAGCGATGATGTGGTCGAAGGTGTAGCACGCTTGCCTAGTAGATACCTATTCACTCGACTTGAACACACTGGGGTTATAATTTACCGGAAACACTGACGAGGGCAGGGCATTCCACTCCTTTGCAGTTCTTATAATAAATGAAGAAGCGTAACGCTTCGTTCTTGTACGAGGTATTTCAACCATGAAAGGGTGGCGCTTTGCTGATCGTCTAGTCGTACGGTGCTGGAAAGGTGATGGAGGAATCAGGTTGTGCAGTTCTTGTGCACACTCTCCATAGTGCAATCTGTAGAATACCGCCAGGCTTGCTACCTCACGTCGATGTGCCAGACTATTCATCACTCAGACTCAGATTTCATCTAGAAATACATTTCTAAATCGCAATCATATTTTACTTGGCGTTTTTTTATTTATTGATTTAATTGTTTTGCACAAAAGTAGTGTACAAGGAATTACATGTTTTCATTCACAGCATATTTACTCGACGGCAAAGATTATTTTCAGTTAAAGTTTAACTTTACCTGAGAAGCACTATAGTCACTATACCTATAGGAACATGGTATTTTTAAATAGGAAATCGAAATAATTATTTGAAATAGGTAAGTACATTATTGCTGAGAAATAATATCAATGTTTAGTTTTTTTTTCAGAGACGTACGTACAATCTACAAAAAGGTTATTGGCATATTATTAGATCACCACAAAACTAACGATGCTAATTAATTTATAACATACTTAATATTATCTACACGGGAATAAAGTTTTAGATAGATTAAAAGCGAGAGAGAAAAAACAGAAAATAAATGCAGACAGACGATGATTGTTGGAGGGATTGCCGCCATTGGTTGGCTGGCGCGCCACCCACAGATAATCACTGGAACATAAAACCAGGCAAAATTTGAAAGGTCCTATTTCTGATAGAAGTATTAGTAGGCTAGGTTTAGCTTAATTCTGCCGCATACTTACCGGTTTCCCGGTATTAGTGTTGATTGCGGGTACTTGACGGGTGCGTGTTAACTGTTTAATGAATTCCAAAACCTTCACGACCTTCAAGCACACCCACAATGGGTGCTCGGTGGCAATCACTCAACCTCACTCCTTAGGGAATCAGCCTGCAGGGCGGTTCCCTGCTAGGGATTCCCAACGAAAGGGCTCAATATTGTTTTTTTCTATGTTTTTTCAGCACGTCTTTGTCTCTGAGGAACTAGGAAATCACGTTTTCGCTTACCGTCCTGAAACTCAGAAAATAAATAGTTATTTGTTATGCAAGGCTGCAAAGTGTTTTTTTGGCGAGAGTACTTGTATTGAAATCTGAGCAAGCGAAGGATTCTAGGATTGAACCACGAGCGAAGCGAGTGGTTCAAATATAGAATCCTGAGCGTCAAAAGTACGAGACGCCAAATAACTTTGCTGCCGTGCGCAACACAAAACTTTTCACCTCACTACAGCGAGGAAAATGATAGGTGCAAGAAAAACAGCTAAAATAATATATTAAATTAGAGTTTATAATAATAATAAAAAATGCGCCGTCGCGGGATGCCTGGCAGATGTGTAAACATAATAGAATAGAGTCGAACAGAATCAAATAGAATAGATTCGAAATGAGTCGAATATGGTTAAAAAGAGTCAAATAGAGTCAAATTGAAACGAAAAGAATCGAGTAGAGAAGAGTAGAGTCGAGTAAAGTTAAATAGAGTAAAGTAGAGTCAAGTAGAGTAGAATAGAGTAGAATATAGTAGAATAGAGTAGAACAGAGTAGAACAGAGAAGAACAGAGTAGAACAGAGTAGAACAGAGTCGAACGGAGTCGAACGGAGTCGAACGGAGTCGAACGGAGTAGAACGGAGTAGAACGGAGTAGAACGGAGTAGAACGGAGTAGAACTGAGTAGAACGGAGTAGAACGGAGTAGAACGGAGTAGAACGGAGTAGAACAGAGTAGAACAGAGTAGAACATAGTAGAACAAAGTAAAATAGAGTAGAACAGAGTAGAACATAGTAGAACAAAGTAAAATAGAGTAGAACAGAGTAGAATAGAATTGAAAATGAATAGAGTCGAGTAGAGAGGAGTAGAGTCAAGTAGAGTGGCGTAGAGACAAGTAGAGTTGATTAGAGTCGAGTAGAGTCGAGTAGTGTCGAGTAGAGTCGAATAGAGTCAAGTAGAGTAGAATCGAATCGGATAATAATATAATATAAATTAGTAATAAAGTATTTTCAGTGAATTGTCGGTATAGAAAATTATTGAATTGAAAGGTTCGAATTTTAAAAACTCTTTCCACGCTAGCCGGTAAAATGCAATTTTGCACTCAGATTTCGAATGACAAGCAGTTTCTTTCCGAGCTTGTGAGGTGAAAATACTCTTTGCCACACTCTGCCCACACCATCACAGCTGGCGACCATCAGGTACGCTTCCATTCTGCAGACATAAGCCTCGGTACCTCAGAGTTCCTGACAAGATCCGACCATTTGATGGTCCTAATGTCGCAGAGGCACCTGAGATGGAATATATAAAGCGTGCGTACGTGTTGGCGATATACGCACCAAGTCTCAGAGAAATACAAAATATTTGGTAGAATATCCATGTCTATGTTGTTTTTAATCTTATGCGAGTGGAATAAGCAGACCTCGAAGTTTTTTCATCACTTCTGTTTTGATAATACTGGCTTAAAGATGCCTAATATGTGTAGGTACAACACATTGCGCCAAGTTTCTCGATGAGAGTCTGCAGACCGTAGTTTCCGCGGCGGTAAAACTATAGATATCAATACATTGCACCAAGTTTCTCGATGAGAGTCTGCAGACCGTAGTTTCCGCGGCGGCTAAACTGTAGATATCCGCTATTGGCGTAGAGGGGGAGGGGCAGGGGGGGGAGTCTCCTTGAAGAAGATGTATAGTTTTTGAATTATGTTTTTTTTGTAAAATAGTAGTAAAAAAATAATTTCATGACACGGTTCTATATCATGGAATGGTTTTCAAGTTTAAAAAATAGGTTATCAAGGAAAAATAAACAAGTAGACGAACCTAACCATTAGTAACCTATCACAGACAAGTTGTAGTTCCACCCTCGCCTTCTATCCCCTCCACTCCGGCTCAGGAGATGTATAGTTTTTAGTTATGAACTTTAAAAAAAACATAACTCAACAATTGAGCATGGTTAAGCAGAAAGCGACCAGCCCCGGTTTTTGCGAAAATGAGTTATAATGCCTATGACATAATATTTTCTTTACTTTACATATGCCAAAGACACATTTCTGCAAAGCACATTCCGATGTCAATATATTAAATTGTCCAATAAGACCACCTGCCATTATCACCCATTTTTTGTGTTAAAGCCGACCAGTTTAGTCTATGGTCTAGCAAAATATCCAGAAAAGAAAAAAATGTGGTAGGCAGAATCCAACTATCGCATTTGGTAGGGCTTCTGCAAATTTAATTTATAGTGGAATAGTTTGCATTTTTATTTGCAGAAGCCGACCACCGCAGTGGACTAGTTCTGCAAAACTATTTTTTCCGAATTATAATATATTTGCACAATAACATTTCGTCTATGTTTTGATCTCGCGTAGCGTCACTATAGGGGGCAGGGCTATAGAAGAAACTCAGGCGAGCATAACCATCCCTTGAGTCGTTATGGTTTATGTAATACGGTTAATAAACATTTTGCGGAATAAAACCATAGATTTGGCTTTGCATATCTCTCGGTTTTCGTCCAAACCGCAATAAGCTGAAAGAGACCATTTCGATAGACGCTTTCTGCAAAATACTAAATTATGAATTGTTACAAAAAGCAGAAAATGACTCTGTGTTTGACTCAAAAGTTTACTTACAAAACTAATCAATTTGGCAGTTTCAAATAGCTAATTTGAAAGCTTTTGAAGTATACTTTGACAAAAGTATAACATTTAAATCAAGCATGAACAGTAGAAAAAAAAGCAGTGGGAACCCCTTTAGACGGCTGTATCTCAAAGTGCGTTTTTCGACTATGGTCGCTTGCTGTTTAACTACGCTCAATTATACATCTCCTGGGCATTGAGGGGGGTTGAGGGGGACTTCTCTTCTCCCCCTCCTCCCTCCCTTTACCCCCTCTATGCTGATACCGGCCCCCCGATTTTTAACCTTTCGATAACTCAGTTGTCGATCGATATTGTATTATTTATTCTGTGGATTCGGTTTGAAATCGTTCATAACAATACATTTTTTATTCACAATATCGAATCGAATCGATTCGGTTCATTATCGAAAGGTTCTCAATCTCAACTAAATAATTCATAACTCAAAAACTATACATTTCCTGGGCGCTCGAGGGTGACTTCTCAACGCTCCCCCCCCCCCCCTTATTTCGTCATCGGTTAGGTTAAACGTAGTAACGTATGGACTAAACCCAAACTGGGTCTCTGCAAGTAGAACCTCGGACAATCGTGTAAGTCAGCATCCTGGCAAAGATTTTCTAGGGGTTTAAAATAGCGAGATGCCCGGCCCCTGTGAGCAGTTTTGTTTGCAATTTTCAACTACTGGACGGACGAGGATCGAATCTAGTAGTCGATTAGTACAAAGAGAATATAATAATCTTTGAGAAATCCAAGGAAATGACAGGATAATTATTTGGTGCTGCCATTTCATAGTCCACAGACCCCAATAACAATAGAAAGATAAATAGTTCAGTGGCCCAATTACAGAACTTGGTTACAATCGGATTATCACTTTTTTCATAGCAATTTCGACTCTATCGCAAGGCATTAGTGGTTGCGATTTTGAAAATTCGATTGAAGCCAAGTTATGTGGTCGGGCCGCTGAAGAATATAATAGGAGATTCATATTTAATAGGGCAACGAAACTATAAAACCATTTTGAGCTATTGCAACGCTGCAGTGCTATTACGCAAATTTGATCAAGTCGGTTTCAATCCGTCACATTCACTAATGCTACGGACACTAGTGAGACGAGAGACGTCTTGAATCTCGTGAGTAGGTAGTTCTATTGCTTGATGGACTATTGTACTCACAAACTAGCTCAAAATTAACAATTTAGAATAATAGTGCAATGCTACTCAATAGGAAAGTTATTTGGTACCTTTTTTTATATACAGAAAAAAACGACGCCATTTACCATTGTTTTTTGACAACGGCAACATTGCAAATATTTTTCCCTACATTTTCTTTTTCATCGACGGACGACGAGGCGTTCGTTCGATAGTTTGTTCAACGTCACCTTTTTATCCCTGTTATGTCTGATTTCTGCGTCCCACATGCTTAGGAACAACCGATTAAAGAAAAAATTAAAGAATCCTCGCACAAGAAGAAAAGTTAGAGCGCGGGCACAAGTCAATGTGAACTAGAAAGTGTGCGAACCAAGTCGCGAGTCGTCTCGTACGTCCGGTTCAATCTGGTATTGAGCAGATTCAGCTGGACCCCTTTCTTTTTAGATTCTATTGAAAGTTTGGTGTTGTGTTTACAAGACTTTATTTTAGCTAAATAAACGTTCTAGTTACTTTTTGTGGTGTGTTGAGTTCTTCAATACCGTTTTAAAATGTCTGAAGAGTCCTCAGCGGATCGCAACGTTGAAATATGGAAGATCAAAAAGCTGATCAAGAGTTTGGAGATGGCCAGAGGGTGAGTGTTTTGATGTTTTTCGTAAGCTTAGCACATTGCTAATCTTAAAATAAAGTGTAGGGGTAAACGCGTATGATTGGGCTGACTGAAATGCCAACTTGGCTGCGTCAAAGGCCAAGCAATAGCAAGCATGCGCCTCTTACTGCATCTTCGATTTATAACCTCGCTAAAAGCGAAAAAGCGTTTGCGCAAAATAATTGCAGTATTATACACTTTAATTACTATCAATTTAGCGCTATAGCTACAAGTTACGGCTTTAGAGTACAACCGATTATGATGGAAGGGAGCTTAGCAACAAAACGGAAACAGGGTCGTTCCCGCGGTATAATTTTCTTTGTCGGAAAATTTGTTGTGATGACGTCACCATGGCGTCGACACTAACGACAAAATGACCAATGGAATTTTAATAAATTATAGCAAACACCTACTTCCTACTGACAATGAGGGTAGACACATAGTTATTGAAGTCTTCATGCAAGGCTTCAATCAAAATGGTTCTCTCTTTGTTTTGGGATGACTCAACAGCTATTCAAGTTGAAATTATGAAATAGAGTGAACTTTTCACTAACTAACACACACTACACTAACTTTTCACTTTTTTTTGTGAACTTTGGGATTCAATATTCTTTAGCTTGGCCAAGTTTTATCTTGGTTGGATAAAGATAATGGATCCCCTAACATTGCTCCTCTGGGGGATTCAATTGGATTATTTGTCCACACGGATCCCTGGCCAAGAAGAATCGCTAAGATCTCCTGGGGATATATTTTTTACTTATTATTCTGAATAGATGTGACATCGGCTAAACTGTAGTTGCTATACTGTCGATTTTGGGGGTGTGGAGGGCGTAGTGGGGGGATGTAGGAAGTAAGCGGCCGGCAAGCGCCACAGTTAATTTACAGGTGTTCGGTCGCCAAAGACGACTAAACAGCCGATATTTAATAAACTTAAAACTGAAACATCTCATAAACTAAACATCTCCGTGGGGGGATAGAGGTACTAGGGGGTAGCCCTCCACCTTCTCCCTCTACCCCCCACCTTCAATCAATGGCATCAGAAGTAAATTTGAAAGTATGGATGGAAAAAAAATAACTCGGAAAGGGGGGGGGGGCTGTGCAACTTTTACTTCAAAGGGGGGTTCCTACATCCCCCCACTACCCCCTCCACCCCTCCGCTTTCCCAAAATCAACGGTATAGCAACTACATTCCTGCCGTGACATCCATCAACCTGTGCTGGGCCAGCATGGTATCAATTAATTAATTAAGCTTGATTTATTAAGGTTTGATCAGAGACTGCTTTTTTTTTCCATTTTTATTGATTGTCATGATTATGAGGCGTGCACGATTAGCTGACTCTACTTTCCTTGTAATTAGCAGTATGATAGTGCAATGATGTAAGACTTGTCACAAGCTCTCATTTATAGTTAGTACAATATTATCAATCACTTTGAACAGTTCAAGGTGGCACGGCACTGAGTCAATAAACTTGCTTTAATAACTTCCGCATGTTACGCATCAACTGTTTGTTTTATGAATGAAACAAGAACAGAATGTTGTTAACAAGATGCCCCAATGTGTTAATCAAACTAACTAAAAACTGACTAGTAATTTACAAAAATAGTAGTGAACCAATTTACATGAGATTGTTGATTATTGAGTACTATTTTAAGACCTTGCTAGTCACAAGGACAATTTTCATGTATTCGTATTTATGAACAAAAAGTTTTTTATGTTGTATGGACACTTTTTATTCATAAAGTAGCAGTGCCTGCGCACTAAACCAAAAACGGAAATGATTAAATTCCGATTATACCCCATATGTTTAAAGAGTGTCGCTTGGACCACAGAATAAATAATAGTACAAGCCTTCAGGCGCTGTACGCTCTAAAAATTTTTGTCCTGCTGGTAAGGTGCAGGTGATGCATCTCGGGAGTTGATTTTAATTAATATTATCAATATATTTTAACTTTTTATATGCTTTATATTACCTTCACTTATATGTTTGTATGTTTTAATAATATTACGATTTTTCAAAAAATGAAGCTCACAGAATTTATTTCTATAGAGGCAATTTTTTTTTTCATTAATTCAAATTTATAATATGCATAAATATATATATATATTATATTTTTTCATGCATCAGTGAAAACATCCAGATAAATTATTTTGTAAACATTTATTACACATAAAAAATTTAAGACAATCATCCGTTTTCAAAGATCTAGTTTTAAATATTTATGAGGCCGAACCGTCAAATTTGAATCATATTTTGTCTTAAGTAGTTCAAAATATCTAACCTACTAGAGGCTTCATATGTTGATTGTATGACTCGTTTCAAATTTGGAGGATGGGGAAAGTTCCCCCATAAGTACTCCATAATTTGACATCTTCAAAAATAAAAAATAAATCCCTTTTTCCTACCAGAAACGGCACATCCATGATCTCACTGATCATCCCTCCCAAGGATCAGATATCCCGAGTGTCCAAGATGTTGGCGGATGAATTCGGCACAGCATCCAACATCAAGTCGCGAGTGAACAGGCTCTCTGTGCTCGGAGCCATCACATCTGTACAGCATAGACTAAAGCTGTACACTAAAGGTAAGGACCAGTTTACATTGTCTATATATTTAAGGGAGTGTGTTAATTGGACTATGTACATAGAGTGGGGTAAATCATTGTTTTTATTAAGACCTGAATGAGGGACAAAATGTCTCCCAATATGATGCGCTAATTGCCACATCAAGGAAACTGTTGACGCAGATGTCCCGCATCAACCGCGGCATGTTGCTACATTTGTCCCGTAGTAAGGCTGTGGCTTTTCCAAGAGCCAAATATCGGGCTCAGTGGCGTGCCGCTGGAGAGGCTTTTGTCCAGTGGTGGACTAATATATATTGTTGATGATGATTTGAGGCTTTAGTGATTATTCCTACTTGTCTGGCTTACCACTCTTCTCAAATTCTAGTAGTAATACACTTTGCTAAAGCCTGGTTGCGATTCAGAAGGAATTTCGTACATTGACCCCTCATTACTTGTCTCTGTCACTAGCGCACAAATGTATTGCTGTCTCGCTCGCACATTAGTAATGTGGCAGTACATTTGTGTGCGAGTGGAAAAGATAAGTAATTAGGGGTCAAAGTACGAAATTCTTTCTGGTTGGCGTCCGTATTTTAGATTCTAAGGTAGTGTAAGTCGGCCCAAAGATAGTTCTAAATTCAGGGATTACTGTAGAAGTCCTAATTTTTTCATAAGTTAAATAAAGGACCTAATTAGTTTCATATTGCTAGAATTAATATCTCACCAAATGTTGGAAGAGATTGGTACTACGGAACTCACTTGCATTGTCAAATGTTGAAAGAGATTGGTACTACGGAACTCACTCGCATTGTTAAATATTGGAAGAGATTGGTACTACGGAACTCACTCGCATTGTCATATGTTGGAAGAGATTGGTACTATGGAACTCACTCGCATTGTCAATATTCAGTTTATATTTTATCTTTTACTCAAATATTGCGTCTTCGTCATTAAGGATGTGGCTTGCATGATGTTGTTCAGATAGATTTTCTTAAGAAATTGTAAAGGCTGATTTGACTCACCCCGGTCATTGGAGTGGAATGGCCATTGCATGGATCGACACGCCCGCTCTGTCGTGCGTTCGCGTCATTTATGCACTGGTTGACCAACAGATGCGGCCGTTTGCGTGCGTTAGCATTATTAGTTATTCTGTGTCTGAACCACCAATGACGACGGCCAATTTGTGTGTATTGCGTTTATTCACCTACTTTGCATGTGAGCGTAAATACATTGGAGGGGCGTTCAGTTTTAGACTGCATGTTCTTTACCTTCGTAACTAAAAGTATTTTAAACTCTAAACAAATTCAACAAACCGTAGGGCATCAAACTCGATAAAATTTGTTTGTATTGCTACGACATGCGTTATCTCGGAGAAAGTGTATTTAAATTAAATGTCAAGCAACAATTTGGAGGGAGATTTCCTATAAGAAAAACGCAGGGGCAAGTGTAAGAAGGTGGAAAGTAAAGCAAGAATGAATTAAATTATTTTGGTATTTACGGGAAGTTTTTACTCTACCTCTTAAGACTTATCCTTGATTATCTGTTCTGAAATTAATGAATCAATAACCAATTGTATCACTAGTTCTATAGAACATAAAATTCAAAGAGTCCCACTTGTTCCATGACAATTAGAATGTGGTAGAACTTTTGAGACTTTTTGTCCTAATTTGATGAATTGATAATGGAGAAGTTTCCAACTTCTGAAAATATAATATTGATGTACAAACACCTTAAACCTAAATACCAACATAATACGTTTGATTTAAAATATATTACCATAATGCTTCTTTACCTTGCCTCATTTTCCTCGTTTTTTTTTAATGCAAAGGTACATGCGAAACTTTAGCTGATGATTTAATCTATACTTATAATAAAGCAATGAGAAAGAAAAAGTCTGTACAAAGAAGATAATTAAAAAATAATCTAGGGTACTTAAAATAAGCTGCTGAACAAGAATATAACAAATTATTTTCATCATGTTTATCTGTTTGTTGGCGCATCACGTAAAAACTACTGAACCGATTGCGATGCGGTTATCGCTGTTGCATAGCTTATGGTTTGTCTTAAAAACTGGTGTACTTGGTATCTCAATCCGATGAGTAGAAGCCGAGCAATCTATAAAAACTTTGACGGCTTAAGTAATTTTGATGGTATATTGGAATTAAAAAAAGGACATTTGGGCACAGTATAGTATGTACTATCATTCTGTGTACTGACTCTGTACACATATAATAAGTAGTAAATGTTTAATTAGATGAAAATAAGTAGGGGTAGACGAACTCGTATAGACCAGATGATTTGTCATCCCACAATCCAAAGAATTACTATTATACTTTGTAATAAGCGACTTTCTCCGTACTTATCAACTTGAGAGAGAGGCGCGGAAATTATCAAACAGCGAGATGCACGAATGGTAGATAGGATGAAGAGACTGGATACATACATATAAATTGCTTTGAATGTCCGCAACCTCATCAAGAAAGACGAAATGTTAGTCCCCATTAATACTCAAAATTTAGGACCAACCTTAATCACTTCATGTCACAAAAGTCTAAAATAATTAGTTGCAATGAACCTCTTTCCGCGATATCGTAAAATTGCGTCTCAAGAGATTAAACATGCATTTTTTTATTATACAAAAATGTGGTAAACTTCTCCATTGTCCCACCAGTTCCATAGAACTATATATAATTGTTTAGACTGTTTGAACTATTCTATGAGGTTTAATTAGGGTTGCTAGGTAATTCATTGACAGTTTATCAACTGTTTTAACGGATTCTTGTGTTTCAGGGACACTTTTTCTTGCTAACAGATTCAATTATAATCACACGGGAGGTCATCTGGATCAAAATTATTCTATAATTCAAATTTAATAATCAGTCTGACAGTATCAAAAAATCATTTTTCTAGAAGTATATTTTGTGTACCAATTAACTATGTATGCTTTTTATAATAACTTACCATAAATTCTTTCATATTATTGAAATATACAGGAAAGTCTTATCAACAGGTTTATAAAGGCAAATTCAAAACTAGAAATAGTAGAAGAAATGATAGGTAATTCAACTAAATAAGCTCTTATTATGAAGACTATTCAACTAGTTGTTATATTGAGATCTATTTTCATAATTGCGAAATTTTAGAAATAAGATGACACATATTCAACAAGTCGAACTATTGAGATCTATTTTCATAATTGGGAAATTTTAGAAATACGATGACACATATTCAACAAGTCGACCTATTGAGATGTATTTTCATAATTGGGAAATTTTAGAAATACGATGACACATGTTCAACAAGTCGACCTATTGAGATGTATTTTCATAATTGGGAAATTTTAGAAATACGATGACATGTGTTCAACAAGTCGACCTATTGAGATGTATTTTCATAATTGGGAAATTTTAGAAATACGATGACACATGTTCTACAAGTCGACCTATTGAGATGTATTTTCATAATTGGGAAATTTTAGAAATACGATGACACATATTCAACAAGTCGACCTATTGAGATGTATTTTCATAATTGGGAAATTTTAGAAATACGATGACACATATTCAACAAGTCGACCTATTGAGATGTATTTTCATAATTGGGTAATTTTAGAAATACGATGACACATATTCAACAAGTCGACCTATTGAGATGTATTTTCATAATTGGGAAATTTTAGAAATACGATGACACATATTCAACAAGTCGACCTATTGAGATGTATTTTCATAATTGGGAAATTTTAGAAATACGATGACACATATTCAACAAGTCGAACTATTGAGATCTATTTTCATAATTGGGAAATTTTAGAATTAAGATGATACATTTTTTAGGCAGCAATGTGCTTAGCGCACTGCGTCCATCTTGCTGAATGTCATGCTGCGCCGCACTCTATACAGTTTTGCAACATTCTAAGTTAGGCGGTGCATACTAGTTCTAAAACCCCCTTATTTAAGACCTAACAATTTCATTGTGTACATTAGAACCAGGGTTGGCAAAAACGTTTTTTTTTTTTTTAAAAGAACAATTCCCTGTTTTTTTCGATAAACAAAAAAACATCAATTTTTCATACATGTTTTATTTGTATGTTTAAAACCAGTTTTAAACACTTTATTTGATTCTTCGAGCACGGCGCGGCACTGACTCAATATAGCACATCGCACAATTTAATTGTCTGTTATGTATGTTTTAAATTTAAACAAGTGTGGTTTTTTTCTAGTGTTTTAAACATTGCAAACCCTGGTTAGAACAGAGTATTTTTTCACAAAGCACTTGCTAGGCGTAAAGTGCCGTAATGTCCACCAAACGGATTGCAGGATGGTTTGACACATAGTGGCCTAGGTCCAATATCCAGCAGGATGGATCGTGCGTAACACCATTAGCCGTCTCATCTTCTCTTCCTTTTTTCTAGTCAGCCAGTACCTCAAAGGTGAGCAATGAGACTTTCTGATGTCCTATAGAAATAATTTAAAACTATAGATTTTTACACTAGTCATTTTTCTAGGATATAACGAAGGTTCCTATGTTTTATTACAAAACAAAAAATACCAATTTACCAAATTTCATAAAAGTTTATTGAGCCGTCAATTATTTTGGTTATCGATTGCTCGGCTTCTACTCATCGGATTGAGATATCAAGTACACCAGTTTTTAAGAAAAAACTTTAAATATCTGACAGTGAAAACCGCATCGCAATCAATCCTATTGGATTGTGTGTTTCCTATTGGTAAGGCACAATTATTTTAAATGTTATTTTATTGTTAGGCTGCTTATTTTAAGTACCCTAGACCATTTTTAAATTATCTTCATTGTATAGACTTTTCTACTTAGAACTTTATGTTCCATCCCAGTAACAAATCTTAACAGTGAAATGACGTCACAATTCTATAGAACAACTGGGAATTACCGGCCCAACCTCTGTTTGGATGTTTATAGTATTTTGTGCAGAGGTTACGAATATTATTAAGCTATATTTTGGGGGTAGGCAAAGAAGGGGAACGTTTCTCTTGCATACCAATTTTGGTCCATCAACCTTTCTTGCATACCGATTTTGGTCCACCATGCTTACTTGCATACCAATTTTGGTCCGTGAACCTTTCTTGCATACCAATTTTGGTCTATTAACCTTTCTTGCATACCGATTTTAGTCCATCATGCTTACTTTCATACCAATTTTGGTCCATCAACCTTACTTGCATACCAATTTTGGTCCATCAACATTACTTGCATACCATTTTTGGACAATTTTGGTAACATTTTTATAAGCTAATGTTTTATTTGACTTCTATAGTTTAACCAATGTTTACCTCAGCTTCCTTATTATGGGTTTCTGGAATGTATGATAACTTTGACAACAGCTTTAGGCCCTTAGTTTGAACCTCAACTGGACTCAACTGTGGTTGTGTGTGTGTGTGTGTGTGTGTGTGTGTGTGTGTGTGTGTGTGTGTGTACATATTTAAACGAGCGTTTATTTCGAATTAGATATGCCCGCGGCTATTCCACACACGTGTTATTCCAGGACCAAAAGTACCTATAAAGTACAATATACTACATTTCATCAAAATTCGTTCAGCCGTCAAATAGTTATTTATCGATTGCTCGGCATCTAATCATCGGATTAAGAGCTATCAAACAGTTAAAACTGCATCGCAATCGGTCCAGTAGTTTTTACGTGATGCGCGTACAAACATACAGAGAAACAGAACTTTAAATACAGAAACAATTTAAAAAAATATTTTTTTGTTCATTAGCCATTTTTTTTTATTATCATCATCGTTGTGCAGATTTTTTAGTACCTACTGCTTTATTATAAGTATATATACCAGTCTTATGTCCGGTTTTTATTATAAGTATAGATACCAGTCTTATGTCCGGTTTTTTATTGATAAATAATCCTATCAATAATAAACTTGTCAAATGGTGTATTCCCGTCGACCCCACTGGAGTTACTAACCATACTTGTACTATGAATATATGTACGTATATTCTGCGACTATACTTAAAAAATATCCGGAACCCCGACGAGCCGGATCGCGAAGTTTAATATTACCTAATTTATTTATTTGCAGTGCATTATCCTATGTGTTTTTCTAATATTATTCATTCCAGTAACAACCCTAACCATATAGCATTATAGAATACTAGCTGTACCCACGGCTTCGCACGCGTGTTCGTTTCTTTAGGTTCAAAGTACCATAATGTGCTATTCCAGGACCAATATACCAACATTTGAACAACATTTCTTCAGCCGTCAAAAATACTTTATCAATTGCTCGGCTTCTAACCCACCGGATTGAGATACCAATTACACCAGATTTAAATCAAATCCTAAGCTATCTAACAATGAAAACCGCATTGCAATCGGTCCAGTAGTTTTTACGTGATGCGTGAACAAACAAACATACAGACAAACAGAAAGAAAGACACGACTAACAAAAAATAATAATTCTTCAATACCTTTTTTAAGCACCCAAGAGCATTTTTTTCATTTGAATTCATGTAGTAGTTTGGGTGCGATGCGCGGTCAAAATACGGACAAACAGACAGACAAAATTAAAAAGTAAAACAGTTTGGCTTCAGTATCGAGAACCATCCAACCAATATTCTTTATTACTTAAATATTAACATAACTTTGGACCCATATCCCGCAGAAACCCTTAACTTTTCCGGGATAAAACGTGTCTTCAATTTTAACTCATCATATAACTTAAGACAGTGCCAAGTTGCATCAAAACCCGGCCATTACTTTCAGCGTGGTACATGTTCTTTTAAATAAGTTTCCCCACACTAACCATACCCTAAAAACCCCTAAATAATAACCTATAAATTTTTCGATATGTAAAGTATCCTATGTCCTACCTCGTAGTACGAACTCAAATCATACCAAGTTTCTTTTGAATTCATCCAGTAGTTCCGGCGGCGTGATGCGCGGCTAAGATACAGACTGACAGACATACAGACAAAAATGAAAAAAACATACAGTTTAGGCTTCATAATCGAACAAAGAGTAAAAAACCAAAATATCTTTAATGTACAGAATTTACAGAATATCCCACAGGAACCCTTCATTTTTTCGGGACAAAATGTATCCATCATTTTCACCCATCTTATAAACTATGTCTGTGCCAAGTTGCATCAACATCCGTCTAATAGTTTCAGCGTGCTAAGTGTTCTTTTAAATAATTTTCCACTTCATCCTGCAGGAACACTTTTTTTTGGGATGATAGTTAGATCTAGATAACTATCATCCCAAAAAAAATAATTATAAATTAATAAAAAATGACTTACCTCGAAGTATGAACTCAAATCATACCAAATTTAATTTGAATTCATTGAGTATTTTCGACGTGATGCACTTCCAAGGTATAGACAGTCAGACGGACAGACAGACAAAAATTTAAAAAATGTATATTTGGCTTTAGTATGGAATACAGAACGGCCCCCAAAAAAAATTACAAAATTTCTGTAATTTACAGAATTTGGGACATTATACCGCAGGAACTCTTTATTTTTCGGGATAAAAAGTATCCTCAATTTTAACCCATTATATAAACTACGACTGTGCCAAGTTGCATCAAAATCCGTCCGGTAGTTTCAGTAAGTGTTTTTTGAAATAACTTTCAACTGCAATCCTATGGGGTGAACCCTTTCATTTTTCGGGATGAAAAGTAGCCTATGTCCTACCTCGTAGTATCTTTATGTTTGTTTGTTATTTCCTCTATAGATTTATTAAGGTTTGACTAGTTGCCATAAGTTAATGATTTTTTCAAAATGGCGGACTCAAGGCGTTTGTAAAATTTTAGGACTCCTTCATTTTACTTGCTTTCCAAGTCTGTTTGTCATCCAAACTTTCAAAAAGCATAGTTGTAAAGCATCTGTTGTCGTTATTCCAGTGCCGCCCAACGGCTTGGTCATCTACTGCGGGACCATAGTGACCGAGGAGGGCAAAGAGAAGAAGGTGAACATAGACTTCGAGCCGTTCAAGCCGATCAACACGTCGCTGTACCTGTGCGACAACAAGTTCCACACGGAGGCGTTGACAGCGCTGCTGGCGGACGACAACAAGTTCGGCTTCATCGTCATGGACGGTAACGGAGCCCTGTTTGGTACGCTGCAGGGAAATACTAGAGAGGTGAGTGTGGAAGGCAACTGTACTAGCTGCGCCCCGCGGATGATGATGATGAAAAGTAAAACTAAAAACTACTAACTACTAGTAAAAGTACTAGTATATACTTTTACTAGTAGTAGTAGTTTACTAGTACTACTACTACTACTAGTAAAAGTACTAGTATATACTTTTACTAGTAGTAGTAGTTTACTAGTACTACTACTACTACTAGTAAAAGTACTAGTATATACTTTTACTAGTAGTAGTAGTAGTTTACTAGTACTACTACTACTAAAAGTACTAGTATATACTTTTATAGTAGTAGTAGTTTACTAGTACTACTACTAGTAAAAGTACTAGTATATACTTTTACTAGTAGTAGTAATTTACTAGTACTACTACAACTAGTAAAAGTACTAGTATATACTTTTACTAGTAGTAGTAGTAGTTTACTAGTACCACTACTACTAGTAAAAGTACTAGTATATACTTTTACTAGTAGTAGTAGTTTACTAGTACCACTACTACTAGTAAAAGTACTAGTATATACTTTTACTAGTAGTAGTAGTTTACTAGTACCACTACTACTAGTAAAAGTACTAGTATATACTTTTACTACAAGTAGTAGTAGTTTTTAGTTGTAGTAGTTAATAGTACACTTTTACTACTAGTTAGTGTTACTATTATTTATTCTGTGTCTCTGTGATATTCCAGGGTTTAAGCTATCTCCATTCCAAATTTCATCCAAATCTGTTCAGCTGCTTGAGCGTGAAGGAGTAATAAACATATACATACACCCTTGTTTCACGGAAGTGTTAAAATTGTTCGACAAAACTATTTAATGTCTTCTTATTTGTCCGCATAATCATGTTATGCGGACAAATAAGAAGGCATGAATGCTCTAAACACGAGTCCGCATAATATTCAAAAGTAATACTCGTTTGTTAACACATACAAATTTTCGCCTTAATAATATTAGTGTGATTGCAAATCAATAAATAGACATGCAACTGGGCAAAATAGAATCAGAAATTATGTTCAAATGGATTTACAATTTTGATTTAATTTGGAGGCGATAATATACTCAGCGGAAGTAAGCTACATATTTTTTTATCCTTCATTTAAATATGTATTTCCGCAAAGTAGCGCTGGAGTCTATCCACTATCCTTGTTCTTTTCTAGGTGCTGCACAAGTTCACCGTAGACCTGCCCAAGAAGCACGGGCGCGGTGGTCAGTCTGCGCTGCGTTTCGCTCGTCTGCGCATGGAGAAGCGACACAACTACGTGCGAAAGGTGGCTGAAGTGGCCACGCAGCTGTTCATCAGCGCCGACCGGCCCAACGTGGCTGGCCTGATTCTGGCCGGTTCCGCCGACTTCAAGACTGAGCTCTCGCAGTCAGACATGTTTGACCCTGTATGTTGATGACTTTCTAATCTATCTTACTTATAATAAAGCAATAGGTACGAATAAGTCTGTACAAAGACAATAATAAAAAAAAAGTTCTGGGGTACATCAAATAAACTACTGAACAAGAATATAACATGTTTAAAAACTGTGTCTGTTTGTTTGTATGTTTGTTCGCGGATCACGCGAACACTACTCGACCGATTGCGATGTGGTTTTCACTGTTGGATAACTTAGGATTTGACTTAAAATCTTGTACTTTGCACCTCAATGTGATGAGTAGAAGCTGAGCAATCGTTAAAAATATGTTTGACGGCTGAAGGAATTTTGGTCTTATTTGGTATATTGGTGTTTTAGGTCCTGGAGTAACACATAGGGTACTTTTAACCCAAAGAAATTACCACGCGGGTAAAGCCGAGGGCACAGCTTGTTGATACAAGTACTGTACAAATTGCCATGGTACAAAAAAAACTTCAAATGGATTAATAACGACTGGAAAAAAAAAAACGACTGAACCAATTTTGATGAAGTTTATATGGGACGACTACAGTGAAAGTCTACCCTTTTGAATAAAACAACAATCATCGGTTTAGAAATCTTAAGAGATTTGAGGCAATATAAACACAAAATCATATGGTTTTACTAAAAAAAACATTTTCTTCTCGAAAAACTACTGAACCAATTTTGATACAATTTATATGGGACCACCTGGAGAGTATACAAAAAAGTATTTTTTTTAAATAGGTCCGCATTTGCAGAGAAATTGACGTACATACATTAAAAATATGTATACACAGTAACATAACATATAACCATCTCCTTTTGAGAAATCAATTAAAAATAGCCAAATGCAACATAAACCCACCCATAACTGGGACAGTGGCCCAATCCCAACTGTGGGACTCGGGCGTTCTCAGAGAGAATGAGTATCAGGGTCATAAACCATGACCAAAAATGTTTAATTTTGGGTGCGCAAGGATATAGTCAGGTGGTATTCTCTCAACTCTGGCCATAACTTATTAAGGTTCTTGGTATCGCCAGGCCTGTCTCACTTGATGTACTTGAGCGCGCTAATTTCTGTAACACCCGCGTTACTCTATCCGTGGCTTGCCGCGAGATAGACTGAGACAGACTTACGCGTTAGAAAGAGAGATGCATATAAAATGATACGCATCGAGGTTGTGCGAGCTGAATTGCACTTTATTGAGGGCAAGGGTCGCTTTTTATTTAATAGTCTTAGTGGAGTGAGCCTTCTCTATGTTAGTACTATTATTTCTTCTGTGGTAACGTTGAATTTGAATGTGCACATACAACCTGCCAAAGTTGATGTAGCATTAGACTATTACTAATACTCTTGTCTTCTGCAGCGTCTCCAAGTCAAGATCATCAAGCTGGTAGATGTGTCATACGGTGGGGAGAACGGGTTCAACCAGGCCATCGAGCTTGCAGCCGAGTCGCTGCAAAACGTCAAATTCATACAGGAGAAGAAACTCATCGGACGGTACTTTGACGAGATCTCACAGGTAAGACCTCTAAATAGAACTTAGAATGGACGGACAGTCACTGGAATCAAGCCGGATACTTCATCTTGCCAAGTGTACTGCACATCGCCACTTGTGTTTATTTATATGAAGTCTGATGTCTTACACCTTGGTTCTTCTTCGGATCTCTGTATTTTGAACTCAGTTGCTTTATGCCTAACTTGGAATGCTCTATGGCCCGTTGTGTGACTTGCATCAAGAGCATCATGGATTTGTGTGTGTTGATAGAATTGATGTTTCGGGGAAAGCACTTTCCACCCCCTAAATTGTGGTAAAAAAAATTTGTTATTAGTGTCAATCGCTCGAATAGAATATGATGTACACTTATAAGTTTTATTTCATTATAGAAAGATTTTTGTTTTTTAAAAAGAGTATTTTTAATTTGTCATAGTTTACTTGTGGTTGTATATTGGTAGATATATAGACTCTCTTCTTAAGTTATAGTTGTTATTTTCCAGGACACGGGAAAGTACTGCTTCGGCGTGGACGACACGCTGCGCGCCCTCGAATTGGGATCTGTGGAGACTCTCATCTGTTGGGAGAACTTAGATATTCAAAGGTACACATACATTCTGTTATGCGTCTTCACATGCACTGAACCTGCGTCTTCGCACGCATTTTACCTGCGTGTTCACACGCATCTTACCTGCGTGTTCACACGCACTTTACCTGCGTCTTTACACGCACTTTACCTGCGACTTCACACGCATTTTACCTGCGCCTTTACATGCACTACCTTATATTTTTCGCACTTGCCACCCCTAAGGATGAAAGTACAATACAATACAACAATACAATAACTCTTTATTGAACACATTACAATAAAAAAACTACATAACATTAATACCTATATTATTTTAATCCACGGTCACAACAAGTCTATATATAAAATAATTAAATCCATTCAGGTACACCTGAATGGATTTGATACACTGTACACAGCGTGATTGAAATACAATAAATTAATTTAAAAAAACATAATAAACTTTAAATGCAGCAGCCAAGTCATGGTCAAACTTAAAACGGGCTATCACAATTAAATGCGTACACAAAATTTCGTGTCTGTGCTTTTACTGTTGAAGAGTTTCTTTATCTGGAGCTAATCCTGGATGTTGATTCATTTCATGCTTACCATAAAAATGCTAGAAAAGAAAGAGTATATCTTAAAACTAATCACAAAAAGTCAGCTTAGAGTCAACTGCACTGACGCTGACGCTGCTGCTGACGCATACAAAAAACTGATGTCCACTGTGAGAGAAATGGGACTCATAGGACACACCTTTACAAGTAAAGAAGACAGATGCTACAGGATAGTCATTAGAAACCTCCACCATTCCACACCACATGAGGCCATCATTGAGGAAATTGAAAAATCAGGCAACAAGGTGCGAGGAGAAATAGTGAATGCCAGAACAGGTCCGGATAAGATACCAACATCCACATTCTTTGTAAACCTTGAGCGAAGCCTAGATAACAAAGCAGTTAAAAGCATCAAGTACATCTATAATACAGCAGTCATCATAGAAGACCCCAAAAAAAGGAATACCATAGTGCAGTGCAATAAATGCCAGCAATATGGCCACTTTAAAAATAACTGCATGAGACCAGACCGATGTGTGAAGTGCGCAGGACAACACAAAACTAGCGAATGCAAAAAGAAAGATCGCAGTACTCCAGCAAAATGTGCTTTGTGCTTAGGAGAACACCCAGCTAACTATAAAGGGTGAAAGAAAGATTGCAGTACTCCAGCAAAATGTGCTTTGTGCTTAGGAGAACACCCAGCTAACTATAAAGGGTGAAAGAAAGATCGCAGTACTCCAGCAAAATGTGCTTTGTGCTTAGGAGAACACCCAGCTAACTATAAAGGGTGAAAGAAAGATTGCAGTACTCCAGCAAAATGTGCTTTGTGCTTAGGAGAACACCCAGCTAACTATAAAGGGTGAAAGAACGATCACAGTACTCCAGCAAAATGTGCTTTGTGCTTAGGAGAACACCCAGCTAACTATAAAGGGTGAAAGAAAGATCGCAGTACTCCAGCAAAATGTGCTTTGTGCTTAGGAGAACACCCAGCTAACTATAAAGGGTGAAAGAAAGATCGCAGTACTCCAGCAAAATGTGCTTGGTGCTTAGGAGAACACCCAGCTAACTATAAAGGGTGCAAAGTTTACCTAGAGATACTAAATTGGAAAAACAAACGTAATACATATTATTATAACAATTACAGAAGGCCGGATTTTCCTAGCCTGGAGTTGAAACAAAATAAGCCAACATTAGAGAAACCCGTGCTAGGGAAACAATCTGAAAAAATAGGATCTAAAACAAAGACAGAAACTGGAAATAATCAATCTCGCAGCACACTGGGACAAAATAGAGAATCAAACAATCTAGACGAATACCTCGCTACCACTGGGCAATCACCCAATAGTCAGCAAAGTTATTCTGAAATAACAAAAAACACAAAGGCAGCAGTGATCCAACAGACTGCACGTAGATGTATTAAAATCACAAAGAATAGAACTAAGAAAAGAGCACACTCACAACACTAGGGTACCCTTTGAGCCCCAGCGACAACAATCGACACAAGAAGACTACTTCACGCCAACCGAAGTCATACAAGACTTAATGACGCAACATCTCGAATGAAATGAAATGCTTTTCAACCAAATGAGCAAACTAATGGGTCTCATTATTATACTCGTCGAAAAGATCTCTTAAAGGTTTTTTACGGCCTTAATATAGCTACATGGAATATAAACGGTTTGGCTCCAAATGTACATGAAGTCAAAATGTTATTATATCTTCACAGACTAGATATTCTCCTTATTTCGGAAACCCACTTCACAAGCAGGAGCTTAGTTAACATTAAAAAAATTACAATCTACAACACCAATCATCCTGATGGAACAGCTCATGGAGGAGCAGCTGTAATTGTGAGATCTTCAGTAAAGCATTATGAACTTGCCACTTATCAAACTGATCATTTACAGGCAACGACAACCGCGGTTGAAGGAAAAGCGGCAACCTTTAATGTTTCTGCAGTCTACTGCCCACCTAAACATAAAATCAAAGAAGAACAACTGTCACACTACTTTAAAACATTGGGTCCCAGATTTGTCACTGAAGGAGATTGGAATTCAAAACATCTTCACTGGGGCTCAAGACTAATAACCACAAGAGGAAGACAACTGAAACAGTGCATTGATAACAACAGTTTGACAACATTATCGACTGCAGAGCCGACACACTGGCCTACTGATAGTAACAAACTACCTGACGTAATAGATTTCTTCATATCTAAGGGAATGTCACAGTATGCTTCCATTACTTATCCATGCTTGGATGGATCCTCAAATCATACTCCGGTACTACTGACTATAAGCACAACTTTATTACAATATGAGACTACTGCTAAACTGTATAACAAAAACACAGACTGGGATTCATTTCGAGAAATAATCGATAGTAGACTGGAGCAACAGATCGCTCTTAAAACCCCGGATGACATAGAAGCTGCTGCTACACAATTCACAAATCTAGTACAAGTACACATCCCAACCACCTGGCATCACAGTTGACCACTATCAATTACCCTAAGAGATTAAAAAGGCAACACATCATAGAGCTATGATAGTTACACAAGAAAGGAGAGACACTCAATGGAGTACTCCTCCTACATGCCATATACTGCTTACACCATACCTGCTCATAGTCTAGAGACTGATCGCAGATAAACCAACAAGTAAAAATGCAACTCCGTAGGATAAGAGGAAGTGGTTCTAATTTCTATGTTTCTAGTTCAGCTTGCAAAATATGACCTTAAATATACAAACTCATCAACTTTTTACATTTATAATATCGGCTGTCCACTAATATTGCACAATATGTGCTGCTTTTGATTGATAAGTCGTTAAGCCACATCAAAGGCCCTCGGGTGGCCCGACATACTGACACCAAAGACCAGTACTATCTCATTCGATAAGCAAGCAAGTGCACAACAGAAATGAATCACAAATATTTGTTCTACGACTTTTACAAAACATAACAACAGAATATCCCTCTACCGGAGTTATTCTTAACTACCAACCGGAGGTTTAGGTCCCCATCTTGGATATTACCGACAGTGCATTCTCATTGTAAATGTCGACCTTGATTACAGATACGTGCTCAAATCCCATGCAACCAATATTGAGACCATCCTACATTTGACCCCCGAGCAAGAGAAGGACAAATCACATTTCACAGATAAAGAGGTAAGATAGCTTATACTCTGTGCGGTTCCACGTCTCAGTGACAGAAATATTAATAACCCAAATGCTTCAATGCCACCTGCCATAATTTTTCAAGTGCTATGAGTATTGTGTTAAAATTAAAATATTTACTGTTTAAAAACTAGCTTACCTTATAATAGTCTCATATGATGTGAAACATCTGACATCTCACCTTGGTCCCAGTATATAAATAGTCCTTACCTTGGTAATAAGTAACATTAACATATTCTAGCACCGAGCGCACTCATTGCTCATTTTTGAAATCTTCATCTGATCTTTCTGATTGTATGTTCAGTTCATGTTACATTATTTATTTTAACATTAACATGCATTCACATTAATGTAAGTTGAGTTCATGTTAAATTATTTATTTTTACATTAACATGCATTCACATTCATGTATGTTCAGTTCATGTTAAATTATATGTCCCAAGAATTATAAAATAAGGACTTGTTATGAATACTAGATGTGACAAGTGAAAAACAGCTTATCTTAATAAATCCATACTAGTATAAGCATAAGTGACTCTGTTTGTCTGTTACCTTTTTATGAACTAAACGGCTGTTTGGACTGATTTGTTCTATAGAACTATGTACTAGCATTTCTCCCGACTTCACTTCTCAGTGACGTCATGGAACTAAATATCCAATTTGTTATCCCAAATTGTTCCAAATCTTGAAAGAATACTTGTATTTTATGAAAAATCTTCCTGTCACATTTGGCGTGAGTATTTTAAGTAAATTAAAAAAACTGCTTAAATGCTGAGGGAAGAGTTTAGGAAGTGGAAAAGGAAGTGGACTCTGTGATGACATCACAAACCAGAAAGGTTTTAATGTTTGTTCTATAGAACCACTGATCTCTACTAAGTACGGAGTAATGTGCAGTTGTCTATGTATAGAACACTTTACGAAAAAAAGATTCAATTGTTCTTTGGAACAAGTAAGTAAGAAATAGACCCATTTTTTCCGATGACGTCAAGTTCCCTGGAACAAATGGGAAGCACCCACTTTTATCGCGACATATACTGCACACAAACAAAGTCAAGCTATTTTCAATTTCTGTTACTACAGAGCGGGGTAGAGCTGGAGCTAGTGGAGTGCCAGCCGCTACTCGAGTGGCTCGCCAACAACTACAAGTCTTTCGGAGCCACGCTCGAGATCATCACCGACAAGAGCCAGGAGGGCAGCCAGTTTGTCAGGGGCTTTGGTGGCATTGGAGGTCAGTACGTCTTACAGTTCTATGTTCGTTTGTGATTTGAATACAAGCTCTCTACGGAGCTGTTTGAGAAAGTTGAGCGACTGGACAGCTACATGGCCTTCAATATTTTGTACAGTAGCCGCAGCGGATCTTTGTGGTTGTGAAGTTAGGCTCTGTGAACGATAGCGCAGCAGGATAAAACAGCATAAAGTAAGAACGAGATAGAATATGCGAAAAACGTAAGCGAGTGAGCAGGCAGTTATACAATGCTGTCTTCACCTTCAACATTGGGTTTGCGCCTGAAAAATAGCAGCTTGCGCAGCGACTTGCAGACAACTTCCGAGCCACAAAGATCCGCTGCGACTACTGTACCACACTTAAAATAAAAATTGTTTTATTAAATTGCTTGGCTCAGACTCAACGGATTGAGATACCAATTATACCAGTTAACCCTAAGCTATCCAACAGTGATCGCATCGCAATCGGTCCAGTAGTTTTAACGTGATGCGCGAACAGACAGACATTAATGGTGTGGTACTAAGTTTTGCAAACCAGTCAGTTAGGGGCTCAGGTGGAATTGGAAGTTGGTATATCTTGGAGGTCTATGTTAAGTGGACGTTCAGCACGGATGTATAGACTATGCGAAGAACACATTAACTTGGTGTAAATTTTGCTCGCACAAAATAGTCCCAACTAAAATGACAAATGGTTTTTAGACACGTAATGAAATTGAAAGGGACAGCTATAACTTTAGAGCTCTCAAATAGTGTTAATTTATTTTGCCACTAACTAAAAGGAACTTGAACCATTTTCCAACCGAAAAAAGGCTCAAATTTCTTTAAATGCTAATGATGATTATTTCCTTCCTACAGCACTAACATGTTCTTTAATAAGTATTTTTTTTCTTTCTCTTTTCCTGCTGCTTGGACTACAACAATGGATGAACATAAACAATCATTTATAAAGGCATATTACGTTACAAAGTCGACTTTCAATCTCTGCAACTAGACGAACCGCTCGACGATGTCGATCTCGACGACTATTAAAAAAACAATCAAAAAATTGCATAAAATATACAAACCTCGCTTTTCAGTCATCTACGAGTCATTTTTCATAAACAAAAGTACATTACAGGTTTGTTCACACGAACCGGTCGGACGCTGCGTTTTTTCTGTCTTTTTCTGTCGTCGCTTAACTTTTATAATCCTTTAATTTAGTCTATAATTCTTCTTCAATTTAATCTAACCAAAGAGCACGGTTATAAGAAATTTTTAGTTATGTGGGACCCTCGCCTTTCGCGTGAACACTAACAATTAAAAGTCAAAAGATTTGCGTAAACAAGACATTCGGGATTACACAATGTCAGTGAGAGTTATTTAGAGTATTTATTAAAGTGAAAAACCGAACAAATATTTGTAAAATAAACTACAACGAATGTCCTGAACACAAAATAATGCGATAAACAATAATATATTCACTAAATACTAGTCACATAGATTTTTGTCTTGTTAATAATAGATCTCTAAATCTCGCTTTTTTAACATTCAGAAATCTCAATAGCTTAATTATTGGACCAAATTATTATATAATATTAACGTATATTAATCATAATTATTATAACTGCAGCATTCCGACGGTTAGTGTAGACAGATAACTATTTCGTCTAGTCGTATAAAAATAAGCTTTTTAAATTTGTAAATATATTTATGTGTCATAATTTAGCAATTTCGCCGGGTATATCCCCGAAAACGGTATAAATAGATTTTATAATCAAACATTATATCTCAAATTGTATTTCCAATAAAATAATAATATAAGCAATGCAACATGTTTTAAATAAAGTAGTAATTAGGTAGTTATGCTTTTCAGGGTAAAAAAAATAGATGTCTAAATATGAAGGAAGTCTGGTTAAGAATTCTCTGAGTTTTAGTCACGATAGTTCAAGTTTTCTAACTTTTTAGTGCTAGTCAACATTGACATGGCTTTTTAAAATTCCATTTGAATAAAATATGAAGCATAGGGTTATGGCCAGTAGGTAGATTTTTGATCTCTGCTAGACTAGCTATTCAGCCCGTATACACAGTATATCAGGCTTTCTCTCTACAAGCCCCGCTAGATTGCTAGAGGTACATTGTTAACATTACTTTTATAGACCCTAAGCTAAATTTATATTTCTAGTACAGACAAATCCAGATAGGTTATTATAACTTGGCTTTAGATAGTACAGGTCTCTAGTTGACAATATACGATTCGTTCGCGTCTGTTTCTACTCATCCTGACACTTACTCTCTTTACACGACACTTGAAGAGTCTATAGCGCCCTAAAAAGAAAAACACTTTCCAATTTCTTTTGTATTGTTTTTTTGCTTATTTTTAACTACGCATACACGTTTTCAATTTTCGTAATTTTTCAATAACTTCGAAGTTATAAGCGTTATTAATTAGCGGATTTTACTCTTTTTCAAAAACAAAAACTTTCTTTAGAACAATGAAATGTATAAGTTTAGATTATGTTCTATTCAAACGATTGACACTAATAATAAAACATTTCACCATAATTTAGGCGGTGGAAAGTGCTTTCCTCCGGAACACCAATTCTATCAAAAACTGTACTAGTAAAACTCACGACCAGCTACTCTATCGCTCGTATAGGGGATCGGGGGAGGGAAGGAGATAGCAATGCATTTACTAAATGCCGACTTTTCGAAGATTTCGTCAAGCGATCACCCTCTTCTGTGTAGCCTTCCTAGTTTTAGTGACGCCTTAGAACGCGCTTGCGGTGCGGTGGTGTATCCGTCTTTTATATCGTCCGTGTCACTACTAAAGGTCGTGAGTTTGAACGCGTAATTAGCAGCAGTGGTGATGCCATCTGCGACGCTACCAATCGGGTTTGATCGTAGCCCTACTAACAGAGACTAGGTTTCGTACCCACGTCCTCAGTTTAGCCAAGCGCTCCTGTTCACCACAGGGCCAGTCGGACTACATATTCTTTGGTGAAATTATAACATTATTATTACAATACCAGGTTCATAATACCTTTGTACAGGACCTTTATATTTGATAGGAGATACTAAAAGCCATGATATACTCTAAAAATAAGTAACGTAAACATAAGTAACCCAAAACTCGATTTGAGTAAACTTAAAATAACGCTTAACTATTATGCATAGTGGTAGGAAGCTAGAAAACAACTATTTATTATAAACAGATAATAATATGTATTATTTTGGAAATCTGTACGACTAGACGAAATAATAAACAAGGGTTCATTTGACAAACTAACCCCTAGAAAGAAGAGGGTTCATTTGACAAACTAACCCCTAGAAAGAAGAGGGTTCATTTGACAAACTAACCCCTAGAAAGAAGAGGGTTCATTTGACAAACTAACCCCTAGAAAGAAGAGGGTTCATTTGACAAACTAACCCCTAGAAAGAAGAAAAAAGGGACAAACACAAAACTCATTCATATGTTTTTTTTTGGTGTTTTTTTATTCTCATGATCATACAGGTTGTGGTACATGTAATCACGATAATTCACAATTTCTTTTATTTGTTAAAAAATACGAACAGAAAATTTACTAAAATTGGTTAAATTATCTTTTCTGTCATGAAAAAAAAATTTTTCACATAATGAGTCAGATCCCATGTATCACTTCTCCAGATTCGTGGTTCCATTTATCCTAAACATATTTTGCCTTTTGATTTCACCGTTTGAAAATACGGAATAGTAACAATGTCAATCATTTGTTTGTTAATTATTATTATTATATTTAATTAATTATTTATTTGGGATAGGCTAGGTGATGTTTAAGTGAAACGTATAGGATGTAAAATCAACTTGCGTTTGCGATAGTTGTATAAGGTCGCTCGATCGTATAAATAAGTATATACCAAAAACTTCTTGCTTCAAATATTAAAAGTGACCAAAAAATAGGAAACCAGGACCTTATTCCGCGAAGCAACTGTGCAACTAACGTTTAACGCCGACAAACCAAATTAATTTTTTCACTCCACAAATTCAACTCGTTATCTAAGAATGCTCTTCACTTTGCTAATTATGTTAAGTGAAGAGTGTAAAAATACTCAAAATACAAACGAGAAATGGATCTTATCACGCTTAACACTTTATTTGCGCTCGACTAACACCAGAGCTCAAGTAACGGGGTATGCTGAAAACCAGCCCTGCGTAGACTTAGTCTGCGCAGTACAGTGCTGAGCATAACCCAATTGTCAAATAAGCTCATTATTGTAAAAAAAACATCAGATGTGCATGCTAACATGACGCGGCACGGTAAATTTAATGTTACTAATTGTCGCGAGTCATGTTATCGTGGAATATCTATTTTGTTGATTGTTTTAGTTTGTTTGCAATAAATAAATAAATAAATATGTTCGGGACAATTCCACACCAATTACCTAGCCCCAAACTAGGATACCCTGTACTATGGGTACTAGGTAACGGATAAACATACATAGATACGAATATTCTAACATCCATGACTCGGAAACAAACATTTCTGCTCATCACACAAATGATTGCACCTTGCAGGATTCGAACCTGCGACCGTTTGATTACTTGCCTAGGATCACTAGCCACGAGACCAATACATTTTATTGTTATTATTATTTTGGCTACTTTGAAAACTTAATTTTGATCATAATCGTGGCCGTCTCCGTGCAACTGTTCACGCCGGAAATTAGACTTAAACCTAGCTTAGACCATTTATAATTTAAAAAAAAAAACTTTACTTTGAAGAATGTTCCTGAAACAAACACTTCATTTAGCAAGTTATGTTAAGTTAAGAGTGTAAAGTCGCAGAGTGGATTCACGGTTGTGACGATGTCAAAACCTCTTTCATAATAATACTCATTTGATCTCTTAATTCTTTCATAATCCATTTCTTTCCATTTGATAGTTTGTCATTATTAATTCTAAGTTTAAATAACCTGTCATTCCTATATTGATTGGATTAGCAAAACCGAATTTTACGAATAATATGTTTTATAATACCTAAATAAGTTTATTACTTCTGGACTCTTTTAAATATATATGATAATACCTTCGTAAAATTTCCATTTTTTGCTAATCCAATCAATATGGGAATGACAGGTTATTTGATAGAATTAAATAATGACAAACTATCAAATGGAATTAAATGGATTATGAAAGAATTAAGAGATTAAATGAATATTATTATAAAGAGGTTTGACATCGTCACACGGTGAACTCGCCAGGTTTATGGGAATCCAGCACTTCCCCGTGGCTCTGTTCCATTTCCTAGCATCTTACTATTCTAAACTTTTGATAAATTAGCTAAAAAGAGAAAAATCTTATTTTTTTTATCTTTTCTTTTTTCACAAACTCACACTTCTTTATATATATATAAGGGGATCAAACATAACATACTCCCAAATACATGAAATTGTTTTAATATCCAGTTTGAACACAAACTTACAACTTAACAAACCGGGGTGCGAAATTTCGAAAACAGGCGTATTGCCTAAAAGTATCGAGCGACTTTATAATGTTAATCTGGTAGTAAACAGAGTTTCAAATCACAAAGACAAATAATAAAATGTAAGAATATATTTTATGCTACAACTTTGAGATACTGTAGGAAGCTTCTGCAGGCGAGCTTAAGCGTGAAGAATTTTCTTTCAGCTAACCCTCGAGGATTGAGAACTGCCGAAACAGTTAAATGAAAACTTTGTTTATTACGTAAAGGTTAAATAATTTTAAGGAGTATTGTATTCTTGCGCTGTGTATTAAGTAAGGCGTGGGCAGATTTTTTGGAAATCGTTTATTCAACATCACCGGTGGTTTACGTGCTGGGAATGATTTCTTTTATAACGCGTGAGTTTTTTTTGAACAAAAAGTTATTTTTTTGTTGTACACTAAAACGGGTCGCAATCTGCAGTATCAATGAACTGTATTAACTCAAAAATGAACGGAAAATTTCGGTTTGTGATTGATGTAGTGTGAGAAAATGTGTTGATTAATTGTTATATTGAAAAAAAAAACAGTTGTAGCTAACTTGTAAAATGTAGCAGGGAATCAAGTCGATTCGCGACAATCGTAATGCGCAACTTCAATGGCCAGGTGGAGTGACGACCTGCGAAAAGTGTCTCAGTGGCGTGCATTAAGAGAGGCCTACGTCCAGCCGTGGACAGATATAGGCTGATGATGAAGTATCTGGTGGTGTACATGGTAAATTCTTGTAAAATTTAGAGCGAAAGAGGTTTCGCGTATGTGGTAGAGAATCAGGTAAAATTTCCTAAAATATTACAGCGAATGACGTCTTCGCGACGCGTAGCTGGCAGTATACGCGGGAAAATCGAGTAAAATGTTGCAGTGAATTGCGCGAGCTCTAGTAGATGACAGTGAATGGGGTAAAATCTTGTAAACTGTAGCATTAAAATATGTTACTACGTGATGCGTAGCTGGCAGAGTACGCGTTTTTTTTTTGTAAAATGTAGCAGTGAATCACGCCACATCGCGTAGCCGGCAGTTTTCGCAGTAAATTTTTGTAAAATGTAGCAGTGACTCAGGCCACACGCGTGGCTGGCTGTGTACGCGGTTTTTTTTAATGTAAAATGTAGCAGTTAATCACGCTTCATCGCGTGGCTGGCAGTGAACGCGGTAATTTTTTGTAAAATGTAGCAGTAACTTACACCACATCGCTGGCAGTGAACGCGGTAATTTTTTGTAAAATGTAGCAGTGACTTACACCACATCGCGTGGCTGGCTGTGTACGCGGTTCTTTTTTGTAAAATGTAGCAGTGAATCACGCCACATCGCGTGGCTGGCAGTGAACGCGGTATTTTTTTGTAAAATGTAGCAGTGACTTACACCACATCGCGTGGCTGGCAGTGAACGCGGTATTTTTTTGTAAAATGTAGCAGTGACTCACACAATTCGCGCGTCGCTAAACAGTTTCACAAATGATGGATTTCCCAAAAGATCTGACCAGCAGTAAGTAAGTTAGGATTTGTATATTGCTTTTTCTCATTTATGTAGTTCGTCATTCATTATAAAACGTTTGCAATTAACGGTCTTGTTATTCCTACGACTACCTCATCTACTCATAAAAAAAGTATATATTCTGTCAATTATTCAGTGACGAAAGCATTGGCAGTGTCGCGAAAGACTGAAACACTAAATCCGGGGAGGAACTGCAATTATTAACGGAGTGGCGCTTACCTTAAAATTAACGGCCTGATCGATAAATATTTATCTATATCTATCTAACATCAGAAAAAAAACCTAAAATCTCTAAAATTCAAAAGATCCTAATTTAATTATCAACTGTATTGTGAATAATTCTTTGAACCAAAAAACTGACTTCTAATGGATTAACTAAAAAACTACTGAACCAATTTTCACGAAATTTATAATTTGAAATAAATATATATACCACCGTCCCTTACTCGTTACTCTTCTCCGTGCACGGATGTCTTGAAGAGATCGCTGTGAGCGATAAGACCACCCCTTGTGACACTCATTTTTACACTTTTTTTAGATAATATAATTTCTCGTTGTACTTGTGGTGTCCAATAAAGAGTTAATCTATATATCTATCTATATGTATATGCAAGAATCGTCCCAGAAATCTAGCAAATATCAGTATTATAAAGAAAAAAAACGCGTTGATATGAGAATTTCTTGAAGATGGTTAAATAAAAAAAATATTTCGCTACGAAAAAAATTATCTAAAAAAACGTTAAGTAAAATGCCTTCTCAGTTTCGATGTTTTTCAAGTAAGTAATTAATATTGATGTGTAACTTGTTGATGTGTGACTTTAGAAATCAATGAATATCCCACCATGTAAACCCACAACATTCAAATATAAATATCTTTTAAATCATTTTCACGACATAAACATCGTACGTTTAAAATAATCTCAAATTGTGTTATATTTTTAAGGATATCTGAGAAATAACAAATATATCTTCAAAATTCGAATACTATATAGTACGTGCGGCGGATCTTGCCTGCTGTGATGTTAGCTGAAGGTTGAATTTTAAGAGCATGAAGCTTGCTGTCACAGCCGCTTCTCTTTCTGAAGTGTCCATGTCTAAATGAATTTAGAGTTTTCAAAGCGGCCAAGATCCATTTATCGTACTTTGAGTGCTAAACCTCATTTGGTCGCATGAGTCGCATCAGCATCCATATATCCGTCTCATTTTTTCATATACAACAAAAGGTAAGATAGAGTGAGATGGCGAGAGTGCGAGCAAGTAAGGTTCTAAACAGCATCAGCGATTTTCTTTTCCATGCTTACTTTCGGCTGTGGATATGCAGGTAATCTAATCGCCATAGTTTTATTGTATTGGTTTTAGTTAGGAATGTGTTTTTTATTGTGTTTTAAAATATTTGTTGGTTTATTGAGTGAGACTAACAAATAATGAGAATAGTTTCGAGATTCTACACTCCAATAAAAAATCTCTCGACTGCGGCAGGTAGCTGCGCCCGGCGACTTTGTCCGCGTGGTTCTTTTATAATGACAATGGCAGCGATTCGGTCATAACACTCCGTAAACTTAACTAGACTTAATTTAATTTAAACCTTGTCGATTTCATAACAAGGTATTTTTGCCCCTGGCATCTATTCTTCGACACCACTCAATCACTTAACTCGTCACTAAAGCCTGTCAGCGTAAAATCAACTTTCTTTCCACGCGGCGTGAGTCCCTATTTGTCCAAACGCTGTATTAAAAATCTGTTTAATTAAGTTAGTTTAAGTGGTGCAGCCTAAATTGACGTAAGTGAATAGAATAGATGCCAGGGGCAAAAAGTCCTTGTTACGAAGTTGACAAGGTTTAAATTACATTTGAAGAAATTAAGTCTAGTTTAGTGTACGGAGTGTTATGACCGAATCGCTGCCAATTATCTTTATTTATTCCACCTAAAATTCTCCCTAAAGATTGAGTTTTTTTTACAGGGGTCTCTATGATAACCGTTAAAGATAGGAAGATCAGTTTTTACAAATCCAAAAGTATTAAAACTGCAATCAAGGATTTTTGAAAAGTCGATTTTTCTGCCTATTTTTTTTGTGATATTCTTATCTGTTGCTTGTAGCGAATAAAAATAAGAGTTTTTTTTAATTTTCTGCAACGTCATGAAAATCAAACTTTTATTTCTTGAGGAAGCAACTTAAAAAAAGTGTTCATACAATTTGGGTTATAGAAATCCCTGTTAAAAATTCATGCAAAGTACATCAGATTTTAAGTCAAATCCTAAGTTATCCATCAGTGAAAACCGCATTGCAATCGGTCTAATAGTTTTGAAGTGAAGCTAAAACAGACAGACACCATCTTAAACGTGTTATTCTTATTCCCCTAGACCAATTTTTTACTTATCTTCATTGTGCAGGCTTTTCATAACCTACTGCTTTATCGTAAGTACTAGCTGTGCCCGCGGCTTCGAACGCGTGGCCATTTCTCTAGGTTGAAAGTACTCTATGTGACCTACATATCGACCTTTTTTCAAGATTCCTTTAGCTGACAATAAGTTTTTATCGATTGCTCGGCTTCTACTCATCGGATTGAGATACCAAGTACCCCAGTTTTTAAGTCAAACCCTAAGCTATACAACCGTGAAAACCGCATCACAATCGGTGCATTAGTTTTTACGTAATGCGCGAACATAGTCACGATTTAAAAAAATGTTATATTCTTTTTCAGTAGTTTCTTTTTTAGTACCCTAGACCGTTTCTTTTTAATTATCTTTGTACAGACTTTTTCGTTCCTATTGCTTTATTATAAGTATAGATATCACACTTATAAAGCTTTATTTCTATTTCCAGGCCTCCTTCGGTACAAAGTTGACTTCCAATCCATGCAGTTGGACGATGAAGAGATTGACAACCTTTACGACATCGATGACTATTAGGCCACCGTCCGTTGATGCCTCGAGCCACCTGATATTGTAAGCCACTGGATACCGTGGAAAAGTGACCTTTAATAGTACTACATAAAGCACATTTTACAAAATCAAGCGATGAGTGGTGCACAAGACGAGCACACTTTTGTTAAATTGAAAAATGTGCTGTACGTAAGAGTATTAGAGCTCATATTTGAATACTTCACTTTGAGTACAGTGTGTTACTTTATTGGTCTAAAGTTTTGTACCGGGTTTTTTGTTCAAAATAAAATATCACCTAATTGGTACTAGATAAAAATATAGAAAAATGTAACATTTGAGACACTGACCTGTTTATACTTAAATCTGGCTTTGTCTCAGATTTGAATGAGACACGGTACTAAACTGGCTCGAATTCTTAAAGCACTTGGAACCTTGTCGTAGAAACATTATTTTTAAAAAATAAAATTGAAAATAAATTGTAATGGTGTAAAATTATCTACGAGAGCTCTAATAAAAGCTTATGCAACTATGTCTAATTACAGTTTTGTATATAAGGGCTTTATTAATATCCTAAGTTAATATAATGAAAGCGACAAGGTTCCAATTAACATGTATAAGCCGACCAAATTAATACTGTAATTTTACAAATTTTATTGTTAAAACCACTCTGAAAACGTCATTTAATACAATAGTACATCACTTATGAATTGTTTACGATGAAATCTTATTTATTGTTAAAAAATATGTGTATTTTTCCTTAATAATATTATGTGCAAGAAGTTTATCGACGGTTTCAGTCCTTATATACATAATAAAGCAGAGAAGTTCGCATCGATGACACGAACGCTTTCTTAGTATTTATTTTTAACCGACTTAAAAGGAGAGTGTTCTCAGTTTGATGCGGTTTTTTTTGTATGTTCACCGATATCTACTTAATTTTTTGGGCCGATTTGGGTGATTTTATTTTTAATCGTCAGGGAAAGTTCTAGAAATATTCCCACAAAAAATTAATGAAAATTGGTTCAGTAATTTTGAAGAAAACCCATCTGAAGTTGAAGTGAATCGAAAAAATCGAAGTGCGTAAATAACATGTGCCTTAATTAATACTGTTTTCTAAAAGTATGTATGGTCGACGTATTCCAATTTCAGGGTGGTAATATATCATGTATTTAGCAAATATGTACGCAATATATTTCGAAACACTATTATTATATTTGTTGTATTTTTATGTTACAATAAAATATCGGTTGATGGCTTACTCTCCATGCAGTTGTTTAATTTAATGACTTACTCTCCATCCAGTTGTTTAATGTTGATGACTTACTCCCCATGCTGTTGTTTAATTTTGATGACTTACTCTCCATGCTGTTGTTTAATTTTCACGACTTACTCTCCATGCAGTTGTTTAATTTTGATGACTTACTCTCCACGCAGTTGTTTAATGTTGATGACTTACTCTCCATCCAGTTGTTTAATGTTGATGACTTACTCTCCATGCTGTTGTTTAATTTTCACGACTCACTCTCCATGCAGTTGTTTAATTTTGATGACTTACTCTCCACTCAGTTGTTTAATTTAATGACTTACTCTCCATGCAGTTGTTTAATTTTGATGACTTACTCTCTATGCAGTATTTTAAGCTAAGAAAACAGAAACTTCGTCTTCTAATCTGTCACGGCTGTCTGGCTTCCGCCTAGCGCCTCTAGCGGTGGATAATGTAACTATTTTACGACATGATCAAAATAGTTTACAAGCCACCAAATAAAAAGTAGCGTTCGTCAACACTGATCGAACGTAACATTTTTTTCCCGATCGTCAACAGTGTTGACGTCAGGGTGTTGCCGACCGGGCATGACCTAACCGCCTCAGTACCTCAGGTTAGTTAGCGAGCCGTATCTGCGATAGTTACTATCACAAGGCGTAATACCACGGGTTTTAAGGTTTAAGTAGCATTGCTGAATGCTTACGATTAGAATGTTTTGCTGTTCTATGTTTTGCAATAAAAATATGTAAAAATAATAGCATATAAATAAGTATTTTATTAACTAGAGCGGTTAATTCGAAAAAAAAACAAGAAAGAGTCTCATATTTAAAAAATAAAGTGTTGTTTTTGTAATTTGTTTGATAACTTCAGCAAATCCATACCAATATTTAAAAGTAAAACGGCTGTTTGTTTGGGGAGCTTTCAAGCTGGCCACGGCTGGACGGATTTTGATGAAATTTTGAATGGAGATAGCGGAAAATTGTAAGTTTCCACGGGAAAACTGGAACATGTTGATTAATCACTGTAAGGAACGGTTGCCATCACAGAATGGTCTGTGGTTGCCATGGAAACGAAATAACAAGTCTGTCAAAAAACATCAAGAGGGTGCCTATATCTACTTTTGCATTGGTTTTGAATATCCTGAAAATAGGATGCTTTTTTTCGCGAGAAACAGTACTCCGCGCGGACAAAGTCGCGGGCGGGGAAACTAGTAATCAATAGATGGCTTTACCGTTTGAGAGGCCTTTGAAGAGTTTTTTAAGAGGCCAACAGCAATTATCATTCAAAAAAACAGAAGCCCGTCTAAAATAAAAGAAAGGATTTATGTTAGCATCTCTTTATAGCTAAAACAGAGATGGCATCCTGCCGAAGTTGACAATCCTCGTCGACTTGTTCGCTTTGGGCTGGAACAGCTCGGTGAGCTGCTTCTTTGAAATGAGGAAGCTGAAAGGGAAAGATGATGTTACTAGCCCGTCGAATGTGTTGTTTACGCAAATCTATTGATTTACCCGAGTACGGCGACGCAAGGGAAGGGTAATGAGTTTAACATTATTTGTATGTGGATATTCCACCTTATCGTGGCCCCTATTGATCCGAGTTTGACAAGCGAGGTATCATCGATTCGTTTTCATTTAAAGACCGCAATTATTTATACCCGACTACGCCGAAGCAAAGGAAGGGTTTATGTGTTCATACTAAACACTAGGTCCAATATTGACAAGCGAGGAATCAATCGATTCTTCTTCAACGCAAATGTTATAGGCTATTTTTACCCGATCGTAGTCGGGGTTTAGTTTTTGAACTTATGTCTTGATAATTACTGTTAGTGCTCGCGCGACGCAGGCGAAGATAAAGAAAATTGTGGAAGTAAATACATTAGCATTTTAGTACCTAATTAAATGCACCTAACGTAATTAAGAACGAATGTAGATATGTTGTATCTACTATCGCAGCTAAGTTATCTAGCCGGTTAACAAAAAGCACTTTTTGGAATGTACCTAATTAAGGTTCCGTCAAACAAAGAACCTCTATTCCATTCCGTAGTAATTTCTGTCCGTCCGTCTGCATGGCGCAGCCATTTTATGGCTTTTTTTTGGCGGCTTTTCATCTAATCTGAGTACCGCAATGCTAAAAGCGCTTCGTATTCTCCAATGAATATATGAAAGAATGGAATATTTCTACGAGCGAATAGAAACAAAAAAAAACAATTAGCTCGATGGTACTTAGGTCATAGAATAAATAAGAGTAGTACACTTGCTTCTCTGTCTATGACACTTAGGCCTAGCCAAAGATCTAGAAACTACCTAACTTCTAGAATCCATGTGCCTAGCTCGGCAAGCAAGACGCCTCACGATCTGCGATAGCAACTCGTGTCTGGCGTCGTTCCTCCGAATCTGTCTTTGTTCAGGCGCGTGCCTTGTCGTCGATAATAATATATGATTGCCACTAACTATTTTTATGTGACTACAGCGAAGCAAAAAGGAGGGTATGGGTGTGTATGTGGGTGGGTATGTTTGTATGTTCAGCTGTTCCTTCATAACTTCTAAACTACTCATCATAATTTGACAAATGAGGTATCATTGGAAGCGTCTGCATTTATTGTTTGTGACTTTTAGTTAAATTGGATTGTTAGGACAGATTCGTTTTAATTCAGATTCTGGTTAGGACAGATTTAACTTTAAGTTCGCTGGCAGCGTGCACGAATGTAATGTATCCGGCCTAACATTTATGTTTTGAGCAAGAATGTTTAAAAATACTGAGTCTACCTATAATGCCAAACAAACGAATGAATCATAGCAAATGGCGGCGCGTATGTGTGCGTGTGTGGTTAATTTGTTGTCGTGGTTTGTGGTCGATACAAAATTTCAAGGTTCTCGAATGGCGACCACGAACAAGCAAGCGAAGTGGGGGGAGACCTCCCACACGATGGACGGACGACATTGTAGCCATCGCAGGGAGTCAGTGGATGGAGGTGGCACAAGATCGCTCGTCATGGCGCTCTTTGGGGGAGGTCTATGTTCAGCAGTGGACTTCTAAAGGCTGACATGATGATGATGATGATGATACAATTTCATCACAAACGAAACTCTGTTTAATATGACGTCGCCGCGCCCCACCCTTTTGAGTAGTCGCGTGTACGAGTATTCACCAGACCGCGCGAGTAGGTATGTCACTCGGGATGATATTGTTATCTTATATGATGTTTTCTTGTAGCTCAACGGTTAAGGTACCTGCCCTTACTGACCCATCTCAAAAATCCAGCCTGATAGTCCCAAGGTTATAATTTTCTACCCGGTCGTAGAGAGAACCCGATAAAGGTATAGGTTTGGTATTAAACTGCACATAAGTAGGTATATAATATTATATGTAGTTACGTAGTTACTTACATAGTGAAGAAATAAGGGAAAACCCTAATGCAGCAAAATTTAACATTTCAGCCGACCAACAATATATTCGTAGTAAACTAGCAATCGAGCGATGCACTAATCACATTATTACTTAGGATTTAGGTTATAAGTAATTTTGGCTTTAATAGACTTCATTAAAAAGTTATAGCTCTTAGTTAATTGGTACTTACGTATACCTATTCTATTTTTACCCGACTACAGCAAAGCAAGGGAAGGGTAACGATTATCAGTCAATGTATGTGGGTATGTGGATGTCCACCATAGCGTCGCCCCTATTGGTCCGATTTTGACAAGCGAGGTGTCAATCGATTCGTCTTCAGGGGCGCGTTCACTTACTACGTCCGAGGACGCACGGATCATCCGCGCGATTATCGCTCGATCATTCGGAGTTAGTGATTTTTGGACGTCCACATAGAACTGACAACTGTCAAGTGTCAGTTTCATACTATTCCTGCCCTCCCCTTCTATTTTTCGTATGACCCAGGCGAACGCCCGACGACGCCGTGAACGATTTCGAGTGATCGCGAGGATGATCCGTGCGTCCTCGAACGTGGTAAGTGGACGCGCCCCAGGTAGTGTCACAGGCTATTTTTACCCAATCGTAGTCGGGTTTCAGACTTTGACTTTGCCCGGCACGCTGACTCGATATTGCGTAAATTTATTAATTTTATTGTTCTTAGCAATGAAATTCGTAAATAACGGCGCAGAAAGTACAATGTACATGATGCATAGGCCTAAGTAGTTTTTTTAATGGCTTCTGCGTCGGCATTGCCAGCAGTTTCGCCAATGTAAGTTTATAGATTTTTCAAGTACTCACGGGACTTTCGGCGGGAAACGAAGTGGAGGCGTTTGTTTTGCTTTGCATTTTTATCTTAAACATGAGTTGGTTCGAGTGTTAATTTTTGCTGGAATATTAACCAATAGGTGTTCGCTAACGTGCAAGAGTGTAGGCAAATGATACAAACACGGAAACGTGTTCTCTCCGGTACTCCTTAAGAAGTTCACCACTTTAAGGCTCCACTTCACCACTTTAGTGTCGTCTTTAGTAATCGTGACTTGACTAGACTTTTGACTACCTGACTGACTGGGACTCGAAATTTTGACTATCTGTTGAAAAAAAAACATACAACTTGTTTGGTTGTTGTTTGTCTTAAACCCTAAGCTATCCTACCTAAAAACCGCATCGCATTCGGTCCAGTAGTTTTTACGTGATACGCGAACAAACAAACAACCAAACAGACAGACACGATTTAACAAAATTATCTATTCTTGTTAAATACTTAAATAGCTTATTTTAAGTACCCTAAGCCATAGTTTTTTAAATAAGATTGTGACGAGGTCCAAACCTCTTTCATAATAATACTCATTTGATCTCTTAATTCTTTCATAATCCATTTCTTTTCATTATTGATAGTTGGTCATCATTGATTCATTCTAAATACAAATAACCTATCATTCGAATATTAATTTTTGGAAAAACCGAAATAATATTATAAAATTCATAAAGAAGTCTATAACAACTTGAATTACTCTTTTAAATATATATATGATAATACCTACATAAGAGACTATTTTCATCCGTATTGTATCACCACGAAATTCTCAAAGTGCTCCCTATTGTTCCTGTTCCTGTAATTCTGAGTCACTAAGTTTGGGTCCTGGGCTAGTGGGACAAACCCAAACCCTGGGACCGCCTCGTGACAAGCTTCTTTACATGAATATATAATTTTTTTAAATCGTGTTTCCTTGTTTGTTTGTATGTTTGTTCGCACTTTACGTAAAAACTACTGGAACGATTGCGATGCGATGGGTTTGACTTATAAACTGGGGAACTTAATATCTTAATCCGATGATTAGATGCCGAGCAATCGATAAAAAGCTATGTCGATAATCGATAAAGGCTGAACGAATTTTGAAGAAATGTGTTATGTGTATGTGATAATAAATGTATGTATGTAGTATAAAATTGTACAATGAAGGTAGTTTTGGTCCTCGAATAACAAATATGAGCTACTTTTAAATGAAAAGACCACGCGGGCAAAGCCGCGGGCATAACTAGTAATTTTATAAATATAAAAATCAATTGCTGTGCATTAGTCTCGCAAAAAATCGAAAATGGCTCTAACGATTTGTTTTTTTTTTGTTTTATTCACGCCTCACCTGTTTAGGAAAAATTAGGAAATTTCGAAAAAAACAAAATTGTTTGTCTTCCACGCGGGTGAAACCGTGGGGCGCTGCTCGTTAAGAAAATAAAACTATAACACACGTTTTTTTCCTACATCAACGGACGGAAGTCAATGTTTTGTTTGGCATCGCGCGAGTTACGCATTCAGCCAGTTTCAAATAAATTATTTTGTTTGTAGTTACATTACCATGGCAACAGAAAACGTGTGTACAGCCTGTCACGCTAAAAAAGTCGACACATCTAAACAAAATATTTATAGATTTAAATTAAATTAGGCTGTAAGTGCTATTTAAGTATTATTTAACTCATAGAATGAATCTTATTTATTTCAGGCGTTTATCAGATAAGTTTTTTAAGTGAATAGTGGAAGTTTTTCGGCGTAGCGTGCAGAATTGTGTCAAGGTAATAATAATGAGCTTATTTATAATTCATCAGGTCAATCCTGCTATTAGAACGTATGCTAATGTTTTCTGTCTGGGATCGATTCCTGTTGCGCAATGAATACTTTGCACTTATATTTCTAGTTTTACGTTGTTAGGTATTTTGTTTGAAGATTGGAACCTTCTGTCTTGGTTATGATGATGATGATAATCACGACTAGAGACTAAAGACAGAAACAAAAGAAGGCCTCTTTTAACATTAGGTATTTTGATTTTTTGATTGCGTAGGTAACTAACTGCATCTCCAATATGCTGTTGACATTATTATCTTATTTTCAGCAACAAATATATCTTAATAATGCAAACTACATCAAGGAAACCCGATGCAAAGAGCAAAAAAGAGTCTAAAGACGATTCAACAAAGAAACAAGATGAAAAAATTAAAAAGAGCGTCTACACAATTTCAACATCAAGAGAATTTGTTCCAAAATCAACAACAGCCGACATTTACGCTCAAAAGAAAAAGAGCACTGTACAAAGTGTAAAAGCACCTAAGAAAGTTCCTGGTAGTTCTAACACGACCAGCAATGTATCTCCAATGAAAGGTTTACTTAAATCATCAGCTTCATCTGTAAGTCAAATTTCATCTGTCAGCAAAATCAGCAGAACTGAGAAAACGCCTGCTAAAAGAAATGAGGCAAAGGCGTCCATTTACTCAGCCAGGAGAAACGAAACTCAGAGAAAACCACCTGCTTTGACGAGCGTGACTGTAAACTCGCCACCTGTACGTAGAAAAATAGATTTGAAATCGGATTTGGAACACGTTTCAAGATCGAGCAAAGAGGCTGAATTACGAAAAAGTGTGAAAAGCGGGAAAACCAAGGATGTTGCTAGAGAGTCTCTTGAAGTTGTTAGGCTCAAAGAGGCCCGGAAAGAATCTACAAAGGATGTTAAACTTGAAATAGGTGAAAGGCAGCGCACAAAAACGAGAACTTTGGATGAAAGTGAAGTAAAGATTTTGACACCGGATACAGTCGATAATAATGCGGGTATGAGGAATTTGTCGCAGAAACTAAGAGCTAAGCCAAAGGCGTTTTACGTAGATCTGGATGAAGATAAACCGCAGGTAAAAAGAGTTTTTATAGCCGACAAAGTCTGTAATTTTTACAAGACTGCTCAAAAAAACAAGTGTAGTGTTTTCAGAGTTAAATGCCTGAACAGATTTGTATGTATGGGGTATTGATAGATTCCCGATTAGTTCATCCCGAGTAACATATTGCTATTTTTTTTAAAAGAATTCTGTATGCAGTATGGCTCCATTATCAAATGCATACTTTTTCCCTGTCTATTTTACAATAACTATGGGTATCAAATTGAAGGCCTTGATGAGCATCACAACAATATATAATTTATTGGCATAAGTTCGTTTTAAATAGGTAAAGCGTGTTTTATTTTTAAATTAATTTATTGAATGCTCAATTAGCTACTATCCGTAAAATGTTTGCATCCGCCGGTTCCTTACGTCGGCTACGCGTTTTTTTACCTACCTCGACTCAAATTGCGCTCGCACAATCTCTCTCGCTTCCTATTCTCGATTACGCTGACGTCTGCTATCTTGACCTAACTGAGGACCAGCTAAATAAACTTGAGCGCCTCCAAAACTTTTGTATCAGGTTCATATTTGGCCTACGTAAATATGACCATGTTTCTGAACATTGCGCTAAGCTCAAGTGGCTTCCCATTCGTCGTCGCCGGAATGCTCATATATTGTCCCTCCTTTACAGTATTCTATGATTGGTCCTTTTTAGTTGAAGCTGTTCGATTGTGGAATGCCCTACCTGTAGATATTAGTCGCTCACCTTCACTCGACGTCTTTCAGTCACTTTAAAATGTCTTACTACCTAATTATAATACATGTAGTTTTTTTTTTCATATATGTCGATTATTTCTTCATTAGTTTCCAACTCTAGTGCAGTGGGTGGAGGGGTAAATGCGAATTCCCCGTGCACCCACCAGTGGGTGAAGCCAGTGGGTGCACGGGGAATGCCCCCTTTAAACATCATGTTAAAATGTTTTATTTATCGCACTAGCTGAGCTGCTACGTCTCAATTTCTGTTATTGTTATTTGTGTAGGTATATTTATATATATATGTATTTATTGATATTAGTAAGTATGTTTATTATTTTTACGTCCATTAGGTACCCCGTTATTCCTCTCCGTGTAAACGGTTGTCTGGAAGAGATCACTGAGCGATAAGACCGCCCCTTGTGACACTCATTGTTATACTTTATTTTTAGATATAATTTCTCGTTGTACTTGTGGTGTCCAATAAAGAGTTAATCTATCTGTCTATTGATAATTGTTGATTAATCCATTTTCAGCCAAAAAAAGATAAATCAAGTGACGAAGAAGTAAGCTACGAAGACGATTTCGAAAGTTACGAGTCAGATTTCGAGTCGTATCACAGTGACCAGACAGAAGCTGATGCGACGAGCGAGCAGGGCGACAAAAGCGAAACGAGCGAGCGAAGTGAGCGAAACGAAGGGTTAACCGTGGAAAGCAGTTTGAAAGAGGGAAAAGATGAAGAGAAAATGATGGACTCGGGTAAGTATTACAATATTGACTTAATTAGTGGCAGTCAATATGTTGCAAGCAAGAAGAAGCCTTTCCCAGCAGTGGATTGAAATTAACAGGCTGATGATGATGATGATGATCTTGATTTTGAAGAAGAAACTTGTGGCCATATCAGGTAACTTCGACCTCCGCGATCAGAGATCTGCCAAGATAAAACCAGTAGTGATGGACTTCATCCTAGAAGCCGGTGAGGATCGGAAGAGGTCCTCGCTCACTGACGAGGGATTCCAGGATATGAGCAGTGCAGGGAACAGCATGAAGACGCATGTACTAGACAGGTGAGAGTATCAGTTCACATTGCTCATGCGATGCTTAGGACCAAAGCAAGCGCAACAATTGTTTATTTTTACCCGACTACGGCGAAGGGAGTAATGAGTTTAACAGTCTATGTATGTTTTTTTGTATGTGGATGTTCCACCATCACGTCGCCCTTATTGGTCCCATTTTGACAAGCGAGTTATCAATCGATTTGTCTTCAGGTATAGAGTGTCATAGGCTATATATTTTTACCTGACTACGGCGAAGCAAAGGAAGAGTTATATGTTCCAACAAAAACTTGGTCAGATTTTGACAAGCGAGGGATCAATTAATTCGTCTTTATCGCAAGAGTGTGATAGGTGTTTTTTACCCGACAGTCATAGGCAATTTTTTTCCCAATCGTAGTCGGGTTTTAGTTTTTGATCTTATGTCTTGTTTCTGACTGTATATAGTGTAGATTCATTTAATTTACTCATGGTTTGCTTACTAGTAAAGCGAGCGCAAATTACTATTCAATTCACAAGATATCATAATTATTAACTGATTTAACATCGCTTACAAATGCACGAGCGAAGCGAGCGTAAATTTTTCAAGATATTTATTGTACCAACTGAAAATACTTCATATTCTTCAGTAATTTAAAAAAGGCAAAAACAAAGCAAGCCTAGAAATTTGTTCAAAAATAGCCTGGCCAATTCTGGACACCAAGTAATTCTATAACATTGCTGTGTATTTCTTCATTAAATTTATTTTATTTCAGACCACATTTCTTAGATTTCACAAAATCGAAACAGAATAAACTCAAACGAAAAATCCACGAACGTTTGAAGCAGCGGGCAAAGGATCTACTTGCAATGATAACTCTGCACGAAATGACCTACTCTCTTTACGAAATGCAACCAATATCCTACGATTTGTATATGGCAACATTTGGTAGGTCAAATTACACACAAAGTGGAGTTCAAACTTTTGATGATGGTATCACTGAGGAGATTCAAACAGACGAAGTGGCGGTTAGTCAAAAGTGGACCCAACATCCGGTTGAATTTTCAAAACACGATATTTATTTGAGTAAAAATGTTGTGTCGCCAAAATGTAGCAAACAAACCGAAGATTACTTACCTAGATTTACATTTTTGATGAAACAAAATTGCGGTGAATTAAAAGACGATAAGATTATTGCTGATGGAAATTATAAAACGAATCCATTGAGGATTTACTTTGAGCAGAAAGATGGCGCTGGTAATGATGAAATGTTGCCATATGAAACTTATAAATCGAAATTAAAAACAAACGACTACAATGCAAGCAAACTGGGTAAGTTTCTAAAAAAGTATGAAAGTAGAATAAGTCATGTGCTAAGCTCGAATACCGGCCATAGAGAAGACACAAGTTTATCCATAACTAGCAAAATACCATTCAGTAAAGGCTTTGTGTCTTTATCAATGAAAACGATACACGACGAAAAGCTATCATTCTTGAAATATTCGACAATTTCTAGAGTAATTTTCTCAGAAACCAAAGTCAATTTGATTCTAACTGTTCACAAGAAAACTCAAAATTTACCTGGAAAAAAGTCTTTGATTTGTCTGTGGGACTTGAGTGTTGCCCGAGATGAACCAATAAAAGTCCTGACAGCTATTGATGATGTTACTATTGGGAGATTAACTGGCGACATTAAAGGCGTTTTTGTAGCTGCATTGGATGATGGGTAAGTTAATATCTAACCTCACCTATGCATGTTGCACTAGTTTTAAATTTTCAAAATATTTTTTCATATTACGAGTATGTATTACTTTTTAGATCAATACACCTTTGGGATCTTACCGAAGAACCACTATGGCGGAATGATTATGTTGTCAGTGAGAAGAAAACAGCCGAACTTGTGGAGATCGATACTGAAAGGTTGACGACTTTCGAGAGAGATAGAGAGTGGAACTTGAAGAATAGTCATGTTGGATTTGATCAGGTAAGGGTAACAAAACTGATTATGCATTAGGTATGTGGACCCAAGAATTATTTTCCATACAACTGAGTAACAAGCCAAGCAGGGCTCCGATTCTCACGCAATGGAATTTATGTAGGTACCTACTTAACTAATGTAGAATTCGACAACTTGAAAACAAAGTGGTGAAATGTGGTATAAATTTCTTCAAAATTCGACTTTTATGACTATTGCGCGAGTAATAATAGGAGCACAGTCTAGGTCGTTGTTTGTAGTATAGTAAGCGTAAATAAGCTTATTCATAACTATGTACTAACCTAATTATAAATACTTAGTAACTCTGTCTCTCTCTATCTGTTTGTTACTTTAAACGGCTGAACCGATCTTCATGAAGTTTGGTATGTAGGTAGTTTTAAGCCTAGGAAAGGATATAGGATACTTATTATCTTGATAAACTGTAATCCGCGCTGTCGAAGTTGCGGGCAAAATTGTATTTTTCTCATTTCAGCCTTCCATGGTTATGGCTCTTCAATCCTGCGCCTACACGAGCAGTGCTGGCAACATGACCACGAAGGAAGATGTTGATCGCATCGTCGGCCTCGAGATGAATACTGATGTTGGAGGTGTGGATGCGGGGAGGCGTGTTGTAGGACAGGTTAGTATAGACAATGTAAGGCCAGCCTCGATTCTGTATGGAGGAGGGATTTTATGGATATGGAGTTTCGGATACGAATATGGAAAATACAAAAAAACGAGAAAAAGAAAAAAAGTCGATAAATATGTTTGTATTTCTTTCTTTCAGATAATATCACTGCAACGTATTGGCATCCTCACTATTTGGTCAATAATCCAAGAAAAGCTGAAATCATCCCAAGATCTAGGAAAAGCTTACCTATCGAAAATGAAGCTTGAAAAATATCAAACCATAAATTTGACAGATCATATTGACATTTCATCAAAACAAAGTTTTGGCAATTTCACCCCCTTTAATCTAAACTCAGCGAAGAGACGGCTATCGATAAGAAAAAAAGAAAGAGGCATAATAAAAAATCAAAACTCCCGCCCACAGTCAGCCATTTCTTCGAAATTTGATTTTGACTTTGACAGGCCGTCAAGTGCTGCCAGTTTGAGGAAACGCGTGCTGCCAATAGAAATAAATATGCCCAAGAATTGGGAAACTGGGGTGATTTGTAGTGACTTGAAAATAATGAGGGTTGATAATTTAGATAACTATTTAGTGGCAAAGAATTGTGGAGAAGTCTTATGCTGTAAAAGATGTCTTGGAGCAGTAAGAATAGAAAGGTTCAGAGTTGCAAGTAAGTGAATAAGATTGCTAATAACTAATTTGTTTGGAATAAAATAAAACGTTCTGTCTGAGACCATAATTATTAGAGAAGAAACTATTATGTACCTTCTTCTTATTTAAGATCCCAGCTCTTTTCGGTGGAGTAATTTTCAGCGTTCCCTATTTTCGGCCAAAGCTTTGCCCCCCTCTACGGCATGACATTTTTAACTTCTCTAGCTGATCTGTAAATTGCCTTCTAGGTAACTATGTACTTACATCTTATTTACTAGAGATAAAGTCTTTCGTTTTCTGAGGTAGGTATTATAATCTACGAATAAGTAATAAGTCATAGAAATACTCTCGTTTACAGCTGACACCTCATCAGTAACAAACCTAGCAATTTCGTTCAGAGGTTTGCCTTACTTCTTAGCGGCCACTGACACTGGAACCGTGAACCTTTGTTCTTTGCTTGACAACAGGGTTCTACTAACGCTAGATATTAGGTAAGTATAATAAAAAACAAAAGTGTCCTGCTATAACAACAAAAAGGATAAAAATGGCGGCGAATGTAGAATCAAAATGGCTGCGATGGGGCTTACAAATCAAAATACTCAAAATAGCGTACAATGTGAAAAAATATGTCATAGGTAGTCTTCTTTTTGCGTCTCGTTAGACAGTCCTTGGCATAATGAATGGTTAATATATTTTAGAAAGATTGACCATCATTGTTGGGGGAGGCCTATGTTCAGCAGTGAACTTCTAAAGGCTGACATGATGATGATGATGATGACCATTATTATCATTGTCACTATATTTTTTGTGTCTTCAGATAAAACACATTAATTTCTCTAGGCAATTTACTGTCCGAACTAAAATAATTTTGTTAATTTTAGCGTGCGTTCATACGAAGAGTCCTTAACAACGTTTCTTGTAATTTTAAAGGACAGACAGAACCATGTAGAGTTCGAAGTCACCAGGTTCAGTAGTTTACATGATAATATTTCTGTAATAGTCGATGTAGAGCCTCCATGGACGAAAAAGCACGAATACTGCATTACGAAGACTAAGGGTCAACACACATCTGACGGAAGATGCGTTGCGTATCGCTCGGTCGGGTAACGCCAGAAAAGTTCGAAAACCGTAAAACCAATAATGTGAAATATTGAATTTTTTTGACCGTAATATTAAGTGAGTTATAGTGTCAACGTGCACACAATGAGAATGTATTCACACACAAAGAGTCTGAGGTCGGGTTGTGTCGGGTCGGGGCTAAGTACATCATCATCGGACGGGCTACATCATAACTGGACTGTTTACAACGTAGACAGAAAAACCAGTTTACAACATCACGGGACGTGCAGCGTGCTATATCATCACCCAGACGAGCTACATCGGGCTAAATCATCACTTTAGTTTATGGTTCCAAGAACACAGCATTTTGTTAGGGATCAATAAAATTCACTGCGGACTTGAACTCACAAACTAGGTGGTTAATATCCTAGCTTAGCGATCTAACAATCTTTTAAATACAAATGTACATTCCAGAGTTGCTAGTCTAAACCAATAAATGTAGACACTAAAGTTACCAGTCTAAATAAATACATGTAAACACCGAGTTGCCAGTCAACAAAAAAAACTTACCTAACAGAGTTTCCAGCCTAAATAAATAAACTTACATACCTGAGTTGCCAGTCTACATACATAAATGTAAATAACTATTCCAGGAACCGTCCGTCATCCGTTGAGGTGGAAGACAAGTGTCTCTCTGATCATAAAGGCCGGTTCATCAGCAGTATGACGTCACGGAGACCTTCAGTTATCGATTTTGATAAACCACTGACGAAGGTAACACCAAAGATTTTGAATTACCATTTCTGGTTCTTTTGTTTCTCTAAGAAGAAAACAGCCATAGACTATATGTTCGATACACTTTGCGGGTGCTGTCTCCGGGCGATGGAATACCTACTGTTTTGTATTTGCATACAACTATATTTATCTATGACTGTTATAGCGGCACCTGGGGCCTATTTCACGACACAACTCTGCCACATTTCAAACCACGAATCAACTTTTATTACCCGACTGCCCAGAAGGAGGCTCATGTTTTTCGGGTATATATATATTGATTAAGTAGGTCCTTTGGCCTTTCGCCTGAATGGCTTGATGGTTTTTGATAAATGTGTCATTGGATTAGTCTTATTCTTGAGGGGGCATAGGATAATATATTATGAAGTGTCAGAACATCCAATATGGTGGCCGCTAAACGCCATGTTGTCTCGGCGAAAAATAGACGGGATTCATCGCGACTAGTCGCGGTGCCATAAAGTTATTGGCAAATTTTTAAAATTATTGGATAGTTATTTCGTTGCTTAGAGTTTGTTCTTGGAATTCATAATTGTCACATAATTTTCTATTGGATAATAGGAAGTGGTTCTAATTCAGCTTTCAAGAGTAGACAATTAAAAGTTTATGATAAAAGCTGTGGTGAACACAATAGTTAGCGCCAAAGTATGGCAAAAGTTTAAATAAATTCAAGCTGTTCTCCATTATAGATAAAAAAATAGGGAAATATTCAGCGTTTATAATTGTCTGTTCAGCCAACAAGTACGTTTTAGGCCTTGTTTTAAATGATGATAAGTGGCTTAAAATACTTTTTTATTTTAATTGCATTAATTAATATTAATTAATACATTTTTGTATTAAATAATATTAATTAATACATTTTACAACAGAGTTTTTAAAGACACCCCCAAAATCTTATATAAAAAATATGTATATATAAATGTATATATATATATAATATAATAAAATTGTTACAAAATATGTTGTTTGGTCATAATACGCGTTCTTAATTACTGTTTATGACGTGACCAAGACGTGATGACATTTATTTTTCAGTTGGAAATCAAATCTGTTCACTGGTCGCCTGTCAATCCTTGCAGCGTGTACGTGCTACTGCAAGACAGTACGATTGTGTTGTTCGAGTTGACGCACAGTGACATTTACGCTAAGTACGTGTGCGAGAAGGCGGCTGTACAGTGCTCGGCTAATGATTTCAATTTGGTAAGTATAGTTACATTCAGTAGGTAATCTATGGTCTTTTAAAATTGGAACACGATTCATCTTTCAAAATATTTCACGCCAGGATTATGAGGAGTTTTATTCAGTAAAATGACAACACTCTAAATATATCTTTGTGCTTTCTGGGGCCGTATACAGCTAGAAAACCTAACATGCACTCCAACGTCATCGCTGCGCGATCGTTGCCTTTCGGTGTGGCCATACTTAGAAAAAAGAAAAAACTGGGGAAACAATGGGAGGATGAAAGTTTGGGTAAGTGAGGGAAGGTGGGGGAAAGTGAGGGGAGGATAGGGGAAAGTGGGGCAGGTGGTGCAAACTGGGGGAAGACTGAGAGGAAGGGTGGGAAAGCCTCTTCCCCCTAACCTCCCCTAACTTTACCTACCTTCCTTCACTTCCCTAAACCTTCCCTCACTTCCCCAAACCATCTCCCACATGTCCCCACATTTCCCCAGTTTTTTTTTCTAAGTATGGCCACATCGAAAGATAACAATAACGTTATAGTGCAGACTGCATATGGGGGCTGTAGGTACCATATCCTCTGCGCGGTTTTATTACTTAAAGCCACAGAGCACAGAAATAAACTTGATACCTACCATAACCAATATTGATTTTCTTAGAAAAATGGTTCAATGACAGAACTACTAAGTAGGTAAAATATGATGTGTACTGGTAGAATGTTAATTTTAATTTATTCAAAACAAGACGTTAGTTCGAAAACTAAAACCAGACTACGGTCGGGTAAAAAATAGCCTATGACACTCTATATATGAATACGAATCGACCGATAATTCGTTTGTCAAAATCGGACCAGTAGGGGCGAAGCTATGGTGGAACATCCACATATATACTCGTACACAAACATACATAATTATATTGTCATCATTACCCTTCCCTTGCTTCGCCGTAGTCTGGTAATAAGATTGAGCCTCGATGTTTAATTGACTTCACAAAATGCTTCTATGTTCGATCGACTGTATGTATGTTTTTTTATTATTATTTCAGTAGATGTTCACCAATTTATCCATCCGATTATGAATATTGTTTTTTTGTTTAAAAGTGTAATTTCTCGAGCTAATCCCATGTAAATTGTATCATAATTGTTTTTTTTTTTTTTTTTAGTTATTACTTAATCTATTTGCGATTTTTTGTATTATGGGATTTTAAACAGCACTTGTTGATTGAAATAATTATTTTTCAGGCGTTGCTGACCCCAGAGGGAGAGGTCAATATCCACAGACTAGCAAACGAGGCACAGAGTGCACAGACTAAAGAGAACTTGAACATTTTCAAGAAATACGTAACTTTGTTATAAGTAGAAAGCGTTACATTAGGAACTAACAAGCAGACATTTCGAATCTTTACTTGAATCTTTAAAGGTTAGAAACGAATACTAAAAGTGTTTTTATATTTAGGTTATTTTTGTTACCAAATTATTATGTTCAATCTGTTTCATGCATTATGTCCAGTTTTATTTTTCGTTGCTTGGTTACATTCGATCTGTTTCGTTAAATTATTAATTTGTTGTAATATCTGATATTTAGCCTGAATAGTATTGAAACATAGAAAAAGGACTGAACGAAATGGTTGTACATCTGTTACATTACCTACCGCTGTACTGTAAATAAACTAATATTTTTTCTATAATAATAAGCAAAATAAATAGTTTGTCTGTATTCAACTGTTTGTATTATGGACTGTAAGAAACCAACTTTGGTGTTCTTGAATTTGTATCGGTCCAGTAGATTTTACTTTATGCGCGAACAAATAGATAGACAGACAGACCGAAAGACACAATTTTTCTATATATTATATCTTGCAGTTGCTTACTTTAGGTCCCCTTTAGTGTAGGGCCTTATATTGTAGACTTTTTGTTTTTTACTACTAAGAATAAGAATAAATTTTATTGAAATAAGCTCCAGTTAAGGTTCGCTCAAACCAAGGCGTTCAATCAGCGTTCACGGTGGCGACTGCGGGGGCGATATGCTTGCGTGCAAACGTCATTCACACCAACTACCTATGCGTTCAGAAGGGGTGCGATTCAGTAAGAAATCATAACCTGCACTGCAACGTGATCGTTACGTTTCAGTGTGGCCATACTTAGAAAAATAAAAAAACTGGGGAAATAATGGGGGGGAGGGGATGAATGTTTGGGGTAGTGAGGGAAGGTGGGGGAAAGTGAGGGGAGGGTAGGGGGAAAAAAGTGGGGGAAGAATGAAAGGACGGGTGGGGGCAGAGTCGGTGAAAGGGGGCATGGTGGGGAAAAGCCCCTTCCCCTACCCTCCCCTAACTTAACCCCCCTTCCCTCACTTCCCCAAACCTTCCCTCACATCTCCCCACATTTGCCCAGTTTCTTTTAAGTATGGCCACACCGAAAGGTAACGATCACGTTGCAGTGCAGAATAGGTTTGTTAGCTGCATACGGGGCCAGTCTGCTTCCGGCGGAGCGTATGATTCTAGCTACCTGCTATATCACTATATTCTTTACTAGCTACTGAATTTTGTGATAACAGAAAGTAACGGATAAAAAATAGTAAAGCAGTGAAAATGTAAAATTAAATACTTAGAATATTCAAAAAAGTTTATTCTTTATTTCTTTTGAGTTTACTGTGATCTATTTGCATGCTTTAGGGACAGTTCATTGTGCAACTGAGTTACTACATTGAAGATGTTTAACCTACTGAACGACTTTCTTAGTCTAGACCAGGGGTTCCTAAAGTTTTACCATACGCACCCCCTCAACGTTCTTCTAAAGTCACAGCTCCCCCTTACCTTTTAGAATAAAACTGCACGGTGCTGTATGTATATATATATATATATATATATATATATATATATATATATATATATAAAGGTAAATAAACAAAAGATAGAATGATACTACAACTAAAATTAAATATTAGAATTACTTAGAGTTCATTTGTTTAACCAATTGGTGAATTTTTGGCTTAACAGTAGTCAGCGCATAGCGGAGATCATTTTTATTGTTTCGTCTTTATTCCCAAAAGCTTTGAAAAACCATATTCACAATGAAAAGTAAGTGAGAATGGTACATGATGCTTCTTTGCCGAAAATGTGATTAATACTATTATTATGATAGCGTTCTGCAAGTACCTTATTAAATTACAGGCAATCTCAGGTTTGTAGGCATAAAACATCTTTTTATTTCACTAACAACATAATTAAATTAAAAACGTGAAATAAAATATTTAAGAAAAATGTTGTTTAATCGGAGTTAAGAACATAAATAAATAAAATACAGGCCGTGCCCTCCTTTTGATCACTGTACGCCGCCCCCCTGGTGAGGCGCGCCTTTCCTTTTGATCACTGTACGCCGCCCCCCTGGTGAGGCGCGCCACTCCTTTTGGGAACCTCTGTTCTGGGGTATGTATTTTTCTCTTTATTTATTGTATGTAGATAGATTTTATGAGTATAATCTTATAAAAGTCTAATTTATCACAAATTCATTAAACATGTTACATCAAGGTTTTTTTTGAGAAGTTATGACAAGTTGTCATAGACATACATATTTATATGTAATTCTATGCAAATTGTTAACTTTTTGTTCGCTACTGAACAAGTGGTGTTGTTGATACAATTATCTGCCTTATTTATAAAAAGTTAAGCAATGATTAGTAATACTGCGCACTACAATATTGTACAGCGCAGTACTAATTGACGTTTATAAACTTTTTATAAATAAGGCCGAAATATGACTAGATTTTAAAAAAATGCCATAAAAATGTTAATGTATGTATTTACGAGATGCATTTCCAATAAAAAATGTATCAAAAATATGTATAAAACTAGCAAATAAATGATTCTTAGTTCCTCTTAACTTTTTTACTGACACTAGTACTTTTATTCCGACCTCCCGTCACTATGCTGATAAACAAACTTAACACCTTCCTGACAACCTTGTATAGAACGAACAGTACCACAGCGAGTAGGGCGATTTGGTCCAGGAGCCATCTTTGGTACCACGGGTACAGCAACGATTTCGAGCGGAGATGGTAAGCACCTGAAAAAAAAAAAACTATTGTTAGTACATAAATAAGTGGATTGATTTGTAAAAAAATAAGTTTATGCTCCATATTTTGACACTCGCAAGGGAATCAAAACCCATACTTCCCGCCAAAACAGGTCAACACCTGTTTTACTTCTTGCCAAATTTCATGATTCTAGGTCAACACCTAGTGTGACTCGTTGTGTACCCAACGAGTCACACCAGATCCCGTCACAGTGTCGTTGGGAATTTTTCTCCCATCGAGTCACACTGTTACACTAGAGTGACTCGTTGAGAAGTTTTCTCAAAAAAAAAGCAACAATGAGTAACAGTGTGACTCAATGGGAGAAAAAATCCCATCGAGTATATATATATATATAATACCAATATATATATAATCAATATACATATTTAATTCCAGCAAAGCACTTTTTCCTATCTAACTTTAAAATGTATTTAGTTTACTACTTTTGATAATTTAAATATTATAAAAAAAAACAAAAAAAGGTAGGTTGTAAAAATAAAATAATAAGTTTTTTTTAGGACAATAAATTGGTATTGGTAACACTGCGAGTCACACTGACATGTTCTGGTTTGACTCGTTGGGAATCCACCAAAAATTACGGTTTTCGGATGTTTCTCTTTATTTCTGCTATGAACCATTGATATATTTTATTGAAGGTAAAAAAAAATTTGACCCACTAGTTTCTACGGAACCTCGATGCGTGAGACTCGCACTTGGCGGTTTTTTATGTTCTCTCTTTATCCGTACGCGACACTTTATGTTCTCTCTTTATCCCTACGCGATACTTTATGATAGATACTGTTACGAGCTGGGGTTCGGATAAAATTAATGTACGCCAATTACACCAAAAATTAACACATTTATTCGAAAAACCACAAAAAGAAATTAAACCGACAAGTAACACTCAAACACTCTTTAACTTGACTGTACACACTAATAAATTATCATTGAATACTCGCTTCGAATCACTATGATCGTTTCGTTCTGAATGCCAAGTCAAAACTGTCCCAGGCAGTCGATGCGCGCTCTATTTATACCCCGACGGATGTTTCCAGAAGGTACTCGTACGTACTCGAGGTAGTTGGTAGGTATTTGAACTTTCAAGATCGGCGGCGCCTTTGAAGTTGCCGCGCCGCCCCGCGCCTGTAGGTACCTAAGCCCGGCGGTGCCTTTGATGTGCCGCCCCTGTAGGTACCTAATGCCGGCGGCACCTTTGATGTTGCCGCGCCCGTATACCGTATACCTACCGCGCTCTCTGGAAACTTCTGTAGGTACCTGCGCTCCACTGGTGTGTTCGAGAAGGTGTATTGCGTCATCCGACCGCGGCTCCTGCGGTTTTTTCTAAGAATCAACCGGCGTAACTATACTAATATATTAGCATTTTTGTTTGTATTGACATCCTCTATCGACGATTTATTAGTTTGATCAATGGCTGCTAGTTTTTGGTATTTCACTTGTAGCTATGCCCAAGCTTCATAGTACAATGTAAGGTCTCTTAACCTACTACAGTTAGGCACGTAATGAAATACCTTAATAAATTGTTTGAACCTTAATAAATTGTTTGAACCCTAATAAATTGTTTGAATGTTTGAATTATGATTTGTACAATACCTTTGCTCTCAATAGCTATTTCAACGTAGTGCGAGATGAGTTTAGATGGCGCCACCGGTCGCTTGTTGAACAACGAAGATAGATACTTGGCTTGCTTGGAGTATCTGAAACAATAGTAAATTGTACAACAAGTGCTTATGACGAGACATTTTATTCGATACATTTATCCACCCGAGCCGAAAGCGAGGGTAGATATTGAAGTCTAGCATAATATGCCTTGTTTTATAAACGAGTTACACTCTGCTTTTCACTTTGATTGCGAGGAAGTTAAACAGTAATATCTTTATTAAATAATACTCAGAAAAGACGAGATAGATAGATAGATAGATAAATTCTTTATTGCACACACCACAAACAAAATCAACAAAAAATGAAGGAACAATAGCAGAAGTGTACAATGGGCGGCCTTATCGCTAAAAGCGATCTCTTCCAGGCAACCTTTTAAAAGACGAGATTATTTCCCGCTAGATACCTTTTTTATACTCGTAATTGTTACTTGACGACCGGTTGGTCTAGTGGCTAGTGACCGTAAGAACGAAATCAAACAGTCGCAGGTTCGAATCCTGCAAGGTGCAATCATTTGTGTGATGGGCAGAAATGTTTGTTTCCGATTCATGGATGTAATATTCATATTTATGTATGTTTATCCGTTATTTTGTGCCCATATTACAGGGTACTAGATTGGGGCTAGGTAATTGGTGTGGAATCGTCCCGTTTTATTTTTTATTATGGGCTCGGATCGGTACCATAGTGAATTAGATAAGTACTTAACTACATTTATGCATTATAGTACTAGAGCATAAAATGCAGTTTTATGTCGTCTACACCCAGCATAAAGAACCAACCCATTAAGTTGGATGTTGGCTCGAAGAGAAGAATTTTAAGAGCATGAGAAGTGAAAAAGTAATTATACATATTGTAGTTGATTCATATTTTAACACGCTTTTATTAGCTTCACCTGTATGTATGTTTGTATGTATGTAACGGAATCCTTGAACTCGATTTTTACCCTTTTTAAATGCTTAGATTAATTCAAAATTTCGCACACTTATCAGGGACCGATGCCTTATTTAAAAATATATATATAAAAAAAACATATGTTTCTGATATATCGTACTATTCTAAATTCAAAACTAAAAAATATATATTTATAAACTAATAAAAAAAAAATATAACTAAAAACACGCTTTAATACTATAAACCCGAACTAAAAAGTTAATATAAGAATAAAGTGATAAACGAGAAAAATAATGTCATTTTAAAAAAAAACGTGTGGTGCTTTGTACGACATTCTTTACTCTGTAAATAGAAATAATAACATAAATAAATTATAAATAAAAATACAACAATTATTATCGATTCTTTTAGAATGACGTTAATTTTCTCGTTAAACTTTATTCATATACTAAAATATATTTTTTCCTTTTTAGTTCGGTTTAATGGTATTAAAGCGTGTTTTTTATTTCTTTTAAATTATAATTTATTTATAAATCACTAGCTGCTCCCCGCGGCTTAACCCGCGTTCATGATGAACTTCGGTTCTTAAAGTACCTACACAAAATCGCGTCAATCCATCGCTTAGTTGGTGCGTGAAAGAGGAACAAACAAACATACTTTCGCAATAATTATAATGTTAATTAATATGATCTGTGTTTGCGGGTGTTTGGCTGCCTGGACTTCCTCCTTTTCATTTCAACTACATATTAAATTATAGTTTGCAGTCCTCGCGATTGAAAACTACCCTCTTTTTATTAAAAATAATTTTGATAAATAAACATCCTATGCCTAGATGGCGTTATAACAATTAGCAGTTTCATATTCTAAAATGTTGGATTACGACTTCATTATGTAACTAACAGTCTTGTAACTCTCAAATTAGGGCTAAATAATCACAATTAATAAATCAGAGATGCAAAACATCATACATTAACTGTGTAACAGTAAGAACAGCCACACGTTCCTGCATCGCGCAAGTGATGTTTTCTTCAGTAGGAAGGTTATATAGAAGTTTCAACTCAAATATATCGAAGGGGTCCGTCGACTCAAGGTAAGCCAGTCCGTCAAGCTGGTCTAATTTGACAAACGTTCTCCTGCCTTCCAAGCAGATATGGATCTGCGGAGGAATCCGACCCGGAAAAGCCAGTGTACTTATGACTTAATTGTCACTCCACCGATAGATAAATAACCTTGAGCATGACATAACACCCGTGGGTGGACTCGACCTCTTTTTATTAAAATTAAGGATAGATGCTTTTTATTGAAGTTACATTTTGGTTCGTATCCTGCAGAGAAGAAAATCAATTGGAATAGTCCTGCATGTTCTAGTAAACAGCCTTAATCTGATAACTCCAAACGTATTCGGCGACGGACTCGTGGTCACACCGTTTTGTCACACTAGTATTAATAAGTTTAATTAATAGTTATTACTCGTGGTCACACTGGTAATAACTATTCCCCGTGGTCACACCTCGACACGAGGCTTAAAACGTATCGAGTTATTATAATACTAGCTGATGCCCGCGGCTTCGCACGCGTGGTCATTTCTCTGGTTAAAAGTACTCATTGTGCTGTTCCAGGACTTAAAATACCAATACATTTGATCAAAATTCCTTCACCGTCAAAGATATTTTTATCGATTGCTCGGCTTCTACACATCGGATTGAGATTTAGAGTACCCCAGTTTTTAAGTCAAAATATAAGCTATCTTACAGTGAAAACTGCATCGCAATTGGTCCAGTAGTTTTAAAGTGATGCGCGAACAAACAGACAGACGCAATTTTTGAAATGCTATTTTCTTGTTCAGTTGGTTATTTTAAGTACCCTAGACTTTTATTTTAAATTATCTTTGTACAGACTATTTCGTTCCTATTGCTTTATTATAAGTATAGATAGATAGATTAACCATAATTTAATTTGTGACCAGTTCGAGCTAGTTCGAGACTTTTACGCAAACTCCTTTGATTTGTTTTCGATTTACCGCGCTCACGATCTCAACCGAACCACAGAATAAATAATAGACCGAACTATGTCAAACATGCAGGAGCCCCCACTTCCACATATCGACGAATTGTTTGTTTGTCGTATGAGGTAGTGCTGGCCTCTGGTGTCAGAGTTTGTCAGGCCGCCCGAGGGCCTCTGACATGGCTTAACGACAGCTACTAATCAATAACAACTGACCAACAGCGTGCGCTCTGAAACACGGAGCGATGGAAAACCCACATAATTTAGAAAAGTCATTAGTGCGGAGCCTAGGACCGAACCCGGTGTCGTTGCACTATTGAACCTTTAGGTTACCATCGCTTTTATCGAAGGTTAGATGATCAGCTGGAGTGGAGGGCTGGAAGACACCATGAGCTCTCGGTGACTTACAATAACATCCGCATTCAGAGCGTTTGACGTTGTTTTATCTGACCACAGCAAAGCAGGGGAAGGTAATGAGTTTAACAGTCTATGTATGTTTGTACGTATGTATATATTTAAGTATGTATGTATATATCTATGTATGTTTGTGGAAATTACCACCAACGCGTCGCCCCTATTGGTTCGATTTTGACTAGCAAGGTATCAAACGATTCGTCTTCAGGTATAGAGTGTCATAGGCAATTTGTTTACCCGGCTACGGAAGGGCAAAGGTAGGGTTATATGTTCAAACTAAAAACTTTGTCTGATTTTGACAAGCCAGGTATCAATTGATTCGTCTTCATCGCAAGAGTGTCATTTGCAATTTTTTACCCGACCGTAGTCGGGTTTTAGTTTTTATTTAGTTTTTATGAGGTTGATGGTAGATCAGTGCATTTTACTAGAGAATTAGGCTTCTGGTTTCTAGAACAGGAAACGGTATTCATTCAGCTACCTATTAATGATTATTATCTGTGACATCAATAAACTTTGAATATTTTGTTGATGGTGATGTATGTTTGTTCGGGGGTTTTTAAATGTTGACCAAAATGAACTGGTTTCTTACTTGTCGGTGCCCAGGACCTCGTTTAAGGTCACCTTCAGCCCGTCAGCCATGGTTGCCGTGTTGAAGTCCAGTTTGACGGCGTACCCAGAGCGCACGGCCCGGGCGGCGTTGGCGGGCTGGTCTCCAAACACCGGCACGGCGACCAGCGGCACGCCGTACCGGAGAGACTCCAGGGTGCTGAGCAGGCCGCCATGTGTGATGAATACTTTCGTGTTTTTGTGGGCTGGAAGAGAAATGCGGTGTTAACTAATGGAAGTAACTCAAAACTTTCGCGCTTGCTTCGCTAGAGCTTTTACATTATATCAGTTAACATATATCGATTAAAAAATATTTTGAATATTTTTTGCTCCTTTCAGGCCTAAGCGCAATATCTTTAAAACAATGAGCCATCGTGGGACGCCTGGCAGATGTGAACATCGAATATCGCTGAGCTGAGGCGGAAAGAGAAGACGAGCCAAGAGCGATGCGTCACCACGCTCCGTGGCGGGCCAAGAGTCGGCCTTACTCCCGTACTGCGTCATTAGATGTTTCACATCAAAACCATTAGATGTTTCACATCAAAACCATTAGATGTTTCACATCAAAACCATTAGATGTTTCACATCAAAACCATTATGAATAATACCGACCAAAATTTGCTTTGTTATATAGTTTTACGTTGATCTGGTTCATCTGGTTTTCTGCCGAGGGAATTTTCGATACAATTTATCGTTAAGTTAGGTACCTACTTATTTAAAATCTACTCGCGATCTGCATCCCCCCTCCATCTCAACCTGCACTGGGAGAGCTGCATCCCCCCTCCCTCTCAACCTGCACTGGGACGATTAGGAAACATTTGAGAGCTTACAGCGCGATAAAGAACTATAAACTCACGGATAAAATATGAAAATGCCTATAAACAAAATGGCCCAGGGTAACACCTAGCCTAGGTAACACAGGGTAACACCTAGCCTAGGTAACACAGGGTAACACCTAGCCTAGGTAACACAGGGTAACACCTAGCCTAGGCCACAGTACATATATTAGTCTTTACAGAGACTAATATATGTACTGTGCCTAGGGCGCAGAAGGTACTATTATTTATTCTGTGCCCAGGGTTCGAATTGGACGCACAAACCGTAAAGCATTTACTCAAGTTCACCATATTTTTAATGAAATGGTCGTTCTAGATAGGTAAATATGGCAATGGACTCGTTTCTATTGCAAAACTTTAAAATCTTCTAGTATTTTCAATAACTGTTTTTCGAGGTACAACACACTAGTGTGAAGGTATACGACTAACCTACACACTGCTATACGAACAGTGTGACGGTTAGTAAATTTTCTTCCTAACCATCACACCAGTGTGACAGAGCAGTGTGTAGGTTAGTCGGTCGCGAAAAAATCCGTTCTTATAGGTATTATATATAGCGCCCCCAAAAGCAAGAGGGCTCATCGGAGACCCAAAAAAAGGAAAAATACACGCAAGTATGTATCAACATATACGTAGGAAATAGTAAAAATATAATATTCAGGACAATTCACACCAATTACCCTAACCTAACCTAGCCCCAAACTAGGATACCCTGTGCTATGGGCACTAGATAACGGATAAACATACGAATATTACATCCATGACTCGGAAACAAACATTTCTGCTCATCACACAAATGATTGCACCTTTCGAACTCGCAACCGTTGGTTGACTAGTTCACCAACCAAACAAACATGGTTTATGTCTGTCTGTCTGTCTTTCTGACTGTCAGCCTGTCTGTTAGCGCATCACGTAAAAACTTTCTATTACTTATGAATAAGTAAGTAAGAGTCGGTATTTCTACGTTTTTTCAATATCTTCACTATTGTCTATGTAATTGCTTGTGAAATTATGGCAGGCGTTAGAGTTATTTTGTAAAATTGCTCTTTAAAAGGTATTTCTTGTATCTTCTAAAGTTTGTTATATACAGTTTTCAGGTAAATTTTAGGTACTATATAGGTAGGTATTCTAGGTGTGCAGGCATTTGATAAACTTACATTCAGCTATGCGTTCAAATCAATGGTATACCCATTGTCCTGATACTCGATGGCGGGTGTACTTTCTTTCAATAATAACTCCTGAATATTGTAGAATTTCACCATGAGGTACATTGCAGGTACAGTTCACACCTATTTGAAGTGCTGCATTTCGAATTAAAAGGTGGTAGGTACACCGGAAGTCCTGACACTTACATTAAAACGTTTGCCATACGCACATTTATTTACACGTGTTTTATTTCATTTTTTCAGTTGCATTTTTTGTCATTGTCACAAAAAGTGACGCGTTTGTCCAGTACGGGCTACGGGCTCAATACGTAGTACTTGAACACAGGAAGTAATCAATATCTTGTACTTTTAATTATTCTGTGCAGGTATGTCTACGAACATTTTTCGACACATTTGTCTCGGTAATTGCTTGTAAAATTGTGGCAGGGGTTAGTTATTTCTATTTTTTTTTTTTAAATAATTTCTTGCATCTTCTTAGGTCTATAATCTATAATTTTCTGGTAGACTCAAGGTACTATAGGTGTGATAGGTATTTGATAAACATATTTAACTATTACTTAGCTATCCGTTCAAATCAACACCCGCGGTCCTGACGTCCAGATTGTGGGTGTACTTTATTCACCTAAAAGCTTTTATTTAACTTGCAATTTTTGTACTTGTTTGCTTAGGTCAAATCTTGCAAGCTGAATTAGAACCACTTCCTGTATGTTGGTTCAGTTCCGATGACAATGCATTTTTATAGTTCCTAAGCATGTCCTGAATCGACATTAGCTCCAGATATAGGAACTCTTTAACGGTCAACAGCACAATTACAAAATTTATGTTCGGATTTAATTATGATAGCCGGTTTTAAGTTTTACCATTATATGGCGACTGCATAAAATCGTTTTTTAAGTGTTATTCAATTAATATATTGTTTAATAATAACTCCGAATTTTGTAGAAGTACGTTAATAATATTTATTTTACCATGAAGTAATTGTAGATACAGTTTACACCCGCGGTCCTGACAGTCACAAAAGGTGGATGGCCAGCAGGTTGTCCAAGCTTCTAAAACGTAATAGACTGATTGAATAATACCCAATATAGCAGCCTGAGGCATCCACGGCCTGATATGGACATTCTTCGGTAGACCTTCCAGCTGCTCCTCAAACTTCCACAGCACAGTGTAGGGCAGGTCTCCAAAGGTCTTCATCAGGTCCTGTTTGGTCTGCGCTGGGAGCTTGGACGCTTGGATGACGGAGCCCATGCTGAAGTAGACGACGCCGTTCGTTGAAGAGTCTAGGATGTCTTGCAAGTCCTGTTGGAAAGGTGTTTTTTTAGCCTTTTACGCTAGCTGCGCCCCGCGGGTATCGCTCGTGTGGATCATGATATTGTTACGAGCTGGGGTTCGGATAAAATTAATGTACGCTAATTATACCAAAAAATAGCACCTTTAATCGAAAAACTACAAAAATAAATTAATCCGACAAATAACGCTCAAACACTCTTTAACTCGACTGTACTCTCTTATCAATTATCACTGAATACTTGCTTCGAATCACTTTGATCGTTTCGTTCCGAAAGCCAAGTCAATAATGTCCCAGGCAGTCGATGCGCGCTCTATTTATACCGCGACGGACGTTTCCAGAAGGTACTCGTAACTACTCGTATGTACTAACGGTAGTCGGTAGGTATTTGAACTTTCAAGGTCGGCGGCGCCTTTGATGTCGCGCCGCTCTGTAGGTACCTAAGGCCGGCCTTTGAAGTTGCCGCCCCCTTAGGTAAATACCTACCGCGCGCTCTGGAAACTTCTGTATGTACCTAAACTCTACTGGTGTGTTCCAGAATGTTCCTTTAAAGGTAGGTATTGCGACATCCGATCGCAGCTCATCGAACCTACTGTTTTTTTAAGAATCGACCGGTGTAACAATATTTATGTCACGCGTTTATGCCTAAGTCACTCTCCGGTTCATGAAGTATATCTAATATATCTATGCAAAAAATCAGGTCAATCCGTCGCTTAGTTGCTGCGTGAAAGAACAAACAACCTGACTTTCTTATATGTACTCCATATTACTCGTATTAGTGTATTGCCGCAGCAAAATGTTGTGGTTTAGAAGGATATATCCATACCAATATATAATCTGTTGTTTGTTTGTTTGGGGAGCTTTCACGCCATAACAGCTGGATGGATTTTGATGAAACTTGGAACTTTTGCTTGGACTTTTTATTCCGGAAAATTGAAAGTTTACACGGGAAAACTGGAAAATGTTGATTACCGTAAAGAACGGTTGCCATGGAAACGAAATAACAAGTATGTCAAAAAACATTAAGAGCATTGGTGCTATACCTACTTTTGCACTGGTTTTTAATATCCTAGAAGAACGTAGCATGCTTTTTTTCGCGATAAACAGTAGTCCGCGCGGACGAAGTCGCGGGCGGGAAAGCTAGTTGGATATATAGGTATGATTGTAAATTAGTGTCGTTTGTTACGTTACCGCAGATCTGTTTTAAAACATTTTATTTAACTTTCAATGTTTGTTTGTTTGTATGTATGTATATGTATGTATGTACGTATGTATGTCTGTTGGTTTAGGGTTTAGGTCAACTCTTGCAAGCTGAACTAAAACCACTTCCTCTTATCCTACGGAGTTGAATTTTTACATGTTGGTTCAGTTCCGAATTCCGATGACAATACATTTTTATGGTAAGTTAAGCATGATAATGGACATCTCAATCGACATTTTCCATTATATACTGATAGAAAATTGGAGTGTCGTGAGGAGTACACAACGTGCCCAAATAGCAAAGTTTGTGCATCCTGCACATTTGGAAATAATCGTGAATAAAACAAATAAATCATAAGAAAGCTGAAGCGTTAAGTTAATCCTAAGTAAATTAAAAAAAACATTTAAGAAAGCTTTTACGCATAGTAGCCTTGTCATGGTGGAACTTAGAACGGGCTATCATTAAAGCGTGGGTCAAACCGCATGCAGCGCAGCGCAGCGCAGCGCAGCCCAGCACAGTGCAGCATATGACGTTGTAATGTAGGGAATATTTTTGGAAATGACACACCAAACGCACGATGCTGTACAGCGCTGCGCAGCTACGCACGTCACCGCATACCAAGCCACGCAGAGACAAACCGAATGCGTGAACGCAGCAGGCGGTCTTGCACGGTCTGGCATCGTCGCGCTCTTTTCGTGTCCTGATGACGTTGTATTATATGACTTTATGTAGTTAATGTCACACCGCGGACGACTTCGCGCGTCGACGTGCAGCGCTGTGCGACACCTTGATGCACGAAAACGTTGATTTGTATTCAAATACAAAACTGGATGCGGAATTTAAAGAAAAAATAAATAAATTCTTCATCAGATGAGATACTGCACAACCACCCTTCATCAGAAAACTCAGAAATGCTAACGCTGTGCTCACTGTATTCCATCTAAAACGAAAACGGCATCCAGAACGTTGTAGCGCAGAGCGTTGCAGCACCGCACAACACGACGAACTGGCCGGTGTGACATCCTACGCAACGCACTACGCTGCAACGCGCAACGCTCTGCGATGCAACGCACACACATCCGGTTTGACCCACGCTTAAATGCGTCTACAACATTTTGTGTCTGTCCTGTACCTTTGAGGAGTTCCCTAGTCAGGACCCAACCCTGAGTGCAGCAACCATGTCATGGTAAAACTCAAAACCGCAAAAGTACACAAAATTTCGTGCCTGTGCTGTTGACCGTTTAAGAGTTCCATTACCTGGAGCTAATCCTGGATGTCGATTCAGGTCATGCTTACCATAACATTGCATGGTCATCGGAACTGAACCAACATGTAAAAATTCGTCTCCGTAGGTTAGAGGAAGTGGTTCTAATTCAGCTTGCAAGATTCGACCTACACAAACATACAACATACAAACATTGAAAGTCAAATAAAGGGTTTTAAAAACAAAATGCGGTAACGTTACAAACGACACAATTTTTTTAACATACTCTCATCTTTCTAAGCCACAACATTTTGCTTGCGGTAGCACGTAAGTACTCTGTCTATATGTTACCTTTTGAAATTTTGTATGGAGATAGGTTGAGGACTGGGAAAGGACGTAAGGTACTTTATATCGCGATAAACTGTAGTCCGCGCGAATTCTCAGAACGTCTAGGATGTCCCAGACTTTCATCTGTTTTTGCACGACAGCCCAAAAACAGGAGTGCAATGTATTTAGCATTCATGTATATTTGTATGTATGTGAGTTTCTTTATTCCACCATAACTTTTAAATGCCTGTACTGATTTAGACGTATGGGATATTGTTAGTATCCTTACATCTCCCCAAGTAACATAGGACACATATTTTTTTGAAAAAAAAAGAGAACTGTATGTTGGCAACATGTTGGCTCCATTTCAAAATGCACAAATAATTATTTTCTTCGAATTTTACAATATGGGTATCAAATTGAAGGCCTTGTTATGCACATTCTAACAGTATATAATTTTTAGGCATAAGTTCTTTTTTGGCAGGGCAGGCGTGTTATTTTTAGCTTTTAGTAGTGTATTTTGTGTGCACTGTAGGTACATAACTAAACTGTGTAACTATATAATCTATAAAAATATCCCTTGCAAAATTTATCTTTATTTGCAACCTCAATAACAAAGGAAAAATAATATATAATAAAAAGGAAAATTACAATTAGAGAGTAAAATCGTCATGTTCCACGAACATTTAGAAAATTTGAAGGCTTATTTATAATAGATAACGGCTCTGTAGACGTATGGCAAGAAGGTTTAAAAAATGACGGAGTTCACACGGCCAAATCGAAAGTGAAGCAACTAAGTTATGCCGATCCGCTCGGACGCACTAGCCTCACGCACACATACCATGTTATGCCGATCGGCTTGGCGGCTGCCACATCGCAGCAAGGTCTCGAGTGTCTCAACCTTTTCAGTCGTGCTAATTCTGTTAAGTACTCACGACAAATCGAAAAAAATACAGATTTTTGTCATAAAATTGTGTATCAACCACAAATTAACAGACGAATCCAACTCGGATGGGCAGCGTTCGGGAAATTACGCCATATCTTCTCGTCATAGATACCGCAGTGCCTCAAAACGAAAGTTTATTACCAGTGCGTGTTGCCAGTGATGACATACGGCACTGAGACGTGGTCGCTAACTATTGGTCTCATACACAAGCTCAAAGTCACAAAGCTTGCAATGGAGAGAGCTATGCTCGGTGTTTCACTATGTGATAGAATCCGAAATGAGGAAATCCGTAGAAGAATCAAGGTTATCGACATAGCTCTCAGAGTTTGCAAGTTGAAGTGACAATGGGCAGGCCATATACTTAGCTCTCAGAGTTGAGTTTTCATTCGATTTCGCCAGTAGGCATAATTCAACCTCCTTGGTCTTCACGTACCTATAGAGTGTCTTAACATATATTTTTATCCCGATTACGGCTAAGCAAAGGAAGGGTTATGTGTTCAATCAAAAAACTTGGTCCGATTTTAACAAGCGAGGAATCAATCGATTCGTCGCAAGTGCGACAGGCTATTTACGATTAGTCCCGACCGTAGTCGGGTTTTAGTTTTTGAAGGAATGTCTCTAGGGGACTTTTACCGGTCCTGTCCTTACCTTAGGCAGCGGCTGCATCGTCTCCTCAATATGATACCCCCCGATCTCCACCACGTTGGGAGGCAGGCTCTGCGCATGGGAGAACGAGCTGTGAGAGTTGAGCAGCAATACGGACACGTTGTACAGGGCTTGCTGTAGAGGGGGGAGGGAGAACCCGCGGGCAGTCGCCAGGGGACCGAACATGGAGTTATACAGGTTGTTCGTGGTGTCTTCGGCCATCCTGAAAATATTTGTGAATATCGTTCGGAGGATGCATAATTTTTGAAATTTTGTTTGTTTTTACCGTTCGTACAGATTTTTATTGCTAATTATAGTGGTAAAAATGATTTCGTATACGGAATCAAAAAATTTGGTTATAAATTAGTTTTGTTTTTATTGATTTCTATTAGTTTCTCTTCATCAATCATTTAATTCGTTCTTTCATTTCTTCTACTCACTAATATCGACCGATATATTCCTTCATAAGTCATTTCGTTCATTCATTAATTTCGTTCGTTCTTTCATTTCATTTTATCGGATAATGTAAAGAACTGTTAAGTAATTAAACTTTCCGCGCCGTTATTTACGAGATTAATGGTTAAGAACAATTAAATTACGCAATATCATGTCAGCAGCGCCGTGACAGAACTTACCAGTTATCGAAAGTCAAAAAGGCATACATGCCCACATTCACAAGTCTCTGCCAGAAGGTCATAGGTATCGGGAAGTCGTTCGGAAGCATCGGTATCGTAGAGATGGACTTTACATCGTCCACCAGGGCTTCTGTAGTGGGCTGCATCACCATGCCACTGAGGACGATCCAGGGAGCTTGCTGGACGGCTGCGTATCTGAAGATCCAACAAGTTTAATTGTTTTTTTTTTAGCTTCATACACGTGTTCATATGAACTAACTAGCACTAGTATTCATATAAGTTAAATGAGACAACCTGAAGGTGGCGTGGTACTGCCCCTGTTGTAGTAGGGATCTTTTATTTCACTGCTGAAGACATAATAGCCTACATATATATAATGAGCCTACGAAAAGACTGAAAAAACCCAACACTGACTGAGTCCCTTTGATAAAAATCGGCTGTTTGATCGCCGCCGTAGCTATTCCTCCCACCTCTCCTCTACCTCCCCCCCCCCCTCAATTCCTTTGTTAGAAACCTAACAACTTTTCTAGGGACCAAGGCCTATCCAGCGGAATGTTGTAGAATTTATAAATTTGTCTTCTTTTTTGGTCCATAATATTATCCTTACCCAGCATCCACATCGCTGAAGAAAACCTCAGTGACAACCGCATCAAACTGTTCCTTAACCAGCGTCTCTCTCAAAGCAGGAATGTTGGCTGTAGCAATGGATATGTTCTGAGAGAACTCTCGAACGAAAGCTAGACCCTTGTTGGCGTTGCGCTTGTCTGTCATGTCAATGGCTGGAACAGATAAAAAAGGTTATTTCTTTAGTTCGTTCACTCATTTCGACTGTTCATTCTACATACATGGCTTGTTCATGTTTGATTATGTTCACGTTTTTATGAAACTTGGTATAAACTTATTGGTACCTACAACCTACTTTTGTACTATGTGTGTACTACTTATTGGGCAGTTTTTTTGAAGTATTTAATACGTTGAGTTAATACTTCAATACATACCATCAGAGATTGGTATGGTGGCGCTGCCATCGATGATTTTAAGACCTACGGGCAAAGGTTCCTTCGGCGGAAATGGAGTCAGCCATGTCACCTGAAAATAACGAACATTTTGTTACGACTCAATTATGAATATTATTACCTAATTTTATAAGTATTTGGACACAAATACTCGTGTCCAAGTGTCCAAGTACAAAACCAGCTGTCTAAACATATCCAACTGCGCAGGGGAGTGAGACGGGGATGTTATATCCCCGAAACAGTTCACTAATGCCTTGGAAGATATGTATAAGACGCTGTATAAAATAAAATCGTGGGGCGAGTCGAATCGTAGTGTAACCTGAGTAATAGAAATTCGACTCGCCCCACGATTTTATTATATTTTTTAGTTTTTAGTACATACATATAACTAGCTGTGTACCTTAAAAAAAATATATTTTATTTACAGTCAAAAATACAATATCAGTGCATCCTACGGCTCGGGTGGATAAATGTCTCGGATAAAATCAACGATTGATTTCTTCCAAACATCCTAAATAAAATAAAACTGTTTTTATGAACAGTTCCAGACCTCATGGTTTGCCTTCAGCAGTGCGTTGACGATGCCCTTGCCCAGGTGGTTGTGACTCTTGGACGGCACACTGAAGATGCATAGGATCTTGTAGCCGTCTGCGGCGGCCAGCACGCATAGCGAGAGGAGGACCAGGATCTTCATGGCAGTTGCTGAAATAAAAAAAGCACAAGTAAAAAAAAATGTAACCACATTGGGCATATAGCTAAGAACCATCTCGATCATATAGCTAAGAACCATCTCGATCATATAGCTAAGAACCATCTCGATCATATAGCTAAGAACCATCTCGATCATATAGCTAAGAACCATCTCGATCATATAGCTAAGAACCATCTCGATCATATAGCTAAGAACCATCTCGATCATATAGCTAAGAACCATCTCGATCATATAGCTAAGAACCATCTCGATCATATAGCTAAGAACCATCTCGATCATATAGCTAAGAACCATCTCGATCATATAGCTAAAAACCATCTCGATCATATAGCTAAGAACCATCTCGATCATATAGCTAAGAACCATATCGATCACATCAGCTTTCCAACAAAACCCGGATCAAAATCGGTCCATTCGTTTAGGAGCTACGGTACCCCCCCTCCCCCTCCTACCGCCCCATAGCTATAAATCATCTCGATCAACAGCTTTCAAACAGAAAAAAACGCATCATAATGGATCCATTCGTTTGGAAGCCACAATGCCACAGATAGACGCCACGGATACATGATACATATATACTCGTATATGATAAATAAATAGGACATATGTACCTAAATAGATAATTTGGTATATACTGCAAGAAGGTTTAAAAAAGACGGAGTATACACCGTCAAACAAACGAGTGAAGCATTGCAAATGGCTGCTGCTTATGTGCACGTGAGTGTCTTATTGTGGTTGATACACAATTTCATCACAAAAGACTGCATAGTTTTGTATTTTCTGTTTTTAAGATTTTCCTGCGATATGGCCGATATGCATAACAGTGTACTTGAGGCTTGTGCGTACTAGCGGATCGGCATATCTTAAGTGCTTCACTTTCGAGTTGAGAGTGTAGACTCCGTCTTTTTTAAACCTTCTTGCCTACGTGGTAAGTAAGTGATATTCTTGCATACTGTATGTTCTTTGTTTGGTGGGTTAACAGCTGGGACCAACATCTTAACGTGCACTGCGAAGCGCGGAGCGATGGAAAACCGCACATAACTTAGAAAAGTCATAGGTGGGGAGCCTAGGATCGAACCCGGTGTCTCACTATTGAACCGTTGGGCTACCACTGCACTCTGTGTTATATAAATACAGTCTGTATCTCCGAGTCAGTAGTATAAAAGTAAATATTAGATAATTAGTTGACCTTATAGTCTACTTGGTACTTTGAGGTATTTAGTTGACCTTATAGTCTACTTGGTACTTTGAGGTATTTAGTTGACCTTATAGTCTACTTGGTACTTTGAGGTACTTAAACAGGCCCTTTATTGTTAGGCATGTGCTTGTGTTTAGTTTGCTTATTCGTGGCCTGTTTGTGACAACACATAGCAACACATAGCATTCATTTTTGTTTATCTATTGGTTTTTGTTTGTTTTGTTTATTTATTTGTTGGTTTTTGTTTGTTTTGTTTATCTATTTGTTGGTTTTGTTTGTTTTGTTTATCTATTTGTTGGTTTTTGTTTGTTTTGTTTATCTATTTGTTGGTTTTGTTTGTTGTTGTTGTTTTATTACGAGTATGTGTGTTGTCTGCTCCAATATTATAAAGCGAAAAGATTTGTATTTTTGTATGTTTAGATGGATCGATAAATTCTTTATTGTACACACCACAAACAAAAATTACAAAATGAAGAAACCATAGTAGAAGAAGTGTTACAATGGGCGGCCTTATCGCTAAAAGCAATCTCTTCCAGACAAACATTGGATGGAGAAGATTTGTTTCAAGCGTAGAGGACGGGGTGCACTATAATATAAAAATACTAGAAGGAAACAGTAATCAAATTTCTAATAATACTAAATCCTATTTTATGATATTTGTATAAACTCTAAAAATACTTAACCGTTTTTAAAAATTCTTTCACCTAAAGAAAACTACATTATCAGCGAGTAACATGGGCTGAGTATAATTTTGAAAATATAAAATAGATATCCTTACGAAAATTATGTAACCCAAGGAACTACATCATTCGAAACGACAGAGTCACCGCCGAGAGAGGTAGTACTCTAGTGTACTATAAGAAGTCTCTTCACTGCATCCCGTTAGATACCCCCCTTTTAATCTTAGAAGCCTCAGTTTGCCGATCAGCAATGACCGATCATCCATCGGTCATTATAGCCTCCTGCTACCTCTCCCCCAGTAAAGACTTACTCGAGGCGCTCTTCTCCATATGTAACTTTCGAACTGGCGACCGTTGACTTTGCAGTCAAGGTCACTAACCTCTCGTCCAGAACGGTCGTCGTTATTATAATGTACCTATTTGTCTACTGGACGTTTTTAGGACAGTTTTTGTAATATTAATCATCGAGCTCTCAAGGCTGGTTGTTGCTGAACTCTGCACCTTACAGCGTACCCTCTTGGTCTCTACAGCGTACCGTTGGGGGGCGAACCTCGGCTTGGGCCGTCGCTTAGACTACGGGATATCTGAATAAACTCCTCTGTATCGGTATTAATGATTAATAGCGATCCAGGGGGCCCTGAACTATGGCTAGGAGCGTCATAAGTGACTTGATAACTGACCATCATTTCTGAATACATCTCTGACTTTTAGCATTTTTATACCCGTTGTAACTTCTAAAAACTATTGGCGCTATGAGCTGTAGACCTCGCGAGCACAAACTTTATTGCAAACAATCTAACAGTGCACAGTAGCGCCATCTAGTTATCTTATTGTAAAACTAACATTCATAATCAAGATGCTCGTGCAATTCCTATCTAGTAGGTAAAGGGCTGATTCCTCTGGTAGAAACCTAAAAGTGAGAATAGAACCTAAAAGTATGAATGCTACAACAAATTGTAACGTAAACAAGAAGCGCGGATAAAAAAGCAAATAAATATAAAGGAAACATTTATGTTTTTACGAAATATATACCAGGCAATCATGAACTAGTAGTAGTTTGATAATAGCATTCTATGGTCACAGGCACACAAGTTTACGCGTTTATGTGTGTGCGCGCTGAAGTGGTATGTACTCTGAAAACAAACAAAATGGTGTTTCACGTACCAGTTCTATCAGGCAATCATAAAATACATGAAGTTCGATAATAGTATCTGTGTAATATTTACCAAAACTCACTTTCACGGCCCAGTTTTACCAGGCAATCATAAACTACATAAGGTGTACGAGTAATATCACTAAAAAACACTTTTCTTTCCAACAGTACTTTTATCGGCCGCGAGCTAGGGCAATAAAGTAGAAACAGAGTGAGTATAAACAGGGGGAATAAATCAGCAATTTATTGCATTTTGAGGAGCTGTTCTGCTCATCATGCCGAAGATCCTCTTCAAATATTCACCAAATGTTTACGAGACCAACTTAAAGTTACTACCTATCAAATAAAATATATCGGAGTTAAGATGATGGAGATATTCAGTAGCCCCCTTTTTATACGCTTTATATTAGCTTCACTTGTATGTTTGTATGTTTGTAACCGACTCCTTTGGACGCTATTTTGACCCACTTTAAACGGTCAGATTTCATTCAAATTTTGCACACCTGTCAAAGACCGATGACAATGCAATAATTAAAAAAAGAAACACTTATAAATAAGACAAACTAAAAAGTAAAAAATAAATAATAGTTTAAAAAAACTAAAAAACACGCTTTATATAGAAAACCAAACTAAAAAATAGAAAATAAATTTTAATAGTGTAAATAAGAAAAAAATGTTGCTTGCCACGCGCGCACGCGCATGTATGCGCTCAGTACTGCGCAATGTTAGAAATAGCGCCACCCGATAATCATGTACTTTAAAAAAAAGCGTGGGGTGCTTTTTAAGATATTATCGAAATGATAATCCTTCTTCTCATATTTGTCAATTAAATATTTATAACTATTGACCCATGCACCTCACGATTTTTATGAAATAAAACATTTTTTTCTTATTTACACTATTAAAATTTATTTTATATTTTTTAGTTTGGTTTTCTATATAAAGCGTGTTTTTTAGTTTTTTAAACTATTATTTATTTCCCCTTTTTAGAGGAAGTAACCATAATCAAAAATCCCCGACGACTAAAATATTGTAAAAATTCATTAAACCTGTATACCAAGTTTCGTCTAGATTGGTTGAGAAATGCGACCTGTAGAGGAGAACAGCCGGACATCCGGACACACATACGAAGGCATTTTTGCTCAAGCTGAAACGGAGAAGCTTCGCTCGCGCTTCGCGCTCGCTCGGTCAAAAATACGCCAGTAAGTGTAATTCAAAATCTTTGGCAGCAACGATCGTGGTGATATTTGACCACAGGCAACTGCATTATTACTCACTTACTCAGCAGACTTGTTATTATTTCGTTTCCATGGCAACATGTCATTTCGTTCTGTATTTTTGATACCTTGGGTCAAATTATTGCAATTTTCATAGGGATCTCTAAGTTATATAAAATAATATACTTCCCATGTTACTCACTGATAATGTAGCTTTCTTCAGGTGACAGGATTTTAAAATTGGTTTAGTATTTTTTGAGTTTATCCAGTACAACAACAACCGTCTCGCAAATTATCAAATCTTTCCTCTTTTATAATATTAGTGTAGACTAGCTGCAGTCTGCAGCTTTGCTCGCGTCTTATCTTTGCCTCCCCCTTTTACCCCTCTAAGGATGGAATTATGTATAGACTTCGAGGAATACACCTTTGAATTAACGTTATTCTAAATTTCGCATACGTACGCTTTTCCTAAAATCTCTCATTAGCGTAACTTTTTGCACGAATTTACATTCAAGAAATATTGATATTTCAATTAGATGAAATAGATGATAAATGCTAGATGCATCCAAATTGAGTTTAAAATATCTACACTATATTATAGATGGACGCAATATATATAATATAGATACATATATTATATACCTTGGCACTCAAGGAATACTTCCTCCAAATGACAAATTTCAATTAGATGAAATAGATGATAGATGCTAGATGCATCCAAATTGAGTGTAAAATATCTACACTATATTATAGATAGAGGCAATGTATATAATATAGACATATATACCTTGGTACTTAAGGAATACTTCCTCCAAATGACAACGCATGTACTTGTATTACTTGAGGCGTTTTTTGTGAGGGGGTCAGAACGAATCTTACTAAATCGCACGTGGGGGGTACTTGTACCATTATTTATTCTGTGGTGGGGGAGAGAGGAGGGTTTTAACAATTAATGTCACTTATTATTTATTCATTTGTAATTTATGAAATAAGTAGAACATGGGGTTTTCCGTTAATTGTTAATGTGTTTCATAAGTTGCTTGGGGGGAAGGGGTTTCGCCATATCTCACTATATGTCACTAAGGGTGACAAAAATTCGCCAAAACGTCTCATGTAATTTATGCACCCTCTTAGGCTGTGCGATGTCTGTCAGTCCGTACGACAGTAAGTATGTATTAGGTACCTTATCTTAGTTAAACCACAGTTAACGTAAACCACAGTTAACGTAAACGACAGTTAACGTAAACCACAGTTAACGTAAACCACAGTTAACGTAAACCACAGTTAACGTAAACCACAGTTAACGTAAACCACAGTTAACGTAAACCACAGTTAACGTAAACCACAGTTAACGTGAAACCTGATAGTGGCTAGTGACCATAAAAGAAATCAAACAGTCGCGGGTTCGAGACCCGCAACATGCAATCATTTGTGTAATTGTTTGTTTGTTTGTCGTATAAGGTACTGCTGTCCTCTGGTATTAGAGATTGTCACGCTGCTCGAGGGCCTCTGATATAGCTTGACGACTGCTATTAAATATTAACAGCCGGGACCAACAGCTTAACGTGCCGTCCGAAGCACGGAGCGATGGAAAACCCCACACAACTTAGTCATTGGTGCGGAGCCTAGTACCGAACCCGGTATCGTTGGATTCTAAGCTGCACTATTGAACCGTTAGGCTACCATCTCTATACCATTTGCGTGATGAGCAGCAATGTTTGTTTCCGAGTCATGGATGTAATATTCGTATGTATGTATGTATGTATGTATGTATGTTTATCCGTTGTCTAATGCCCATAGTAAGAGTTTAGGGCTAGGTAATTGGTGCGGATATATTTATTTATTTTAACCTCGTAAGACCCTGTGAACATATAAATGTACATAATATAAGAAGTAACTAAAGCCCAAACATTTAAAAAAAAATGAGAGTTTGTACGAAAAAAAATTATATTAGTGCAAGAGTTATCATTTTACTATACTATAATTTCCATTATTATTTTAACACTGCGATGCAAAACAATTTTTTGAATCGCCATTAATGTAGTGTCTACATTTTATTGCACAGTGAGCGTTACTGCATGGTATCGAACAAAATAATGTGTACTTTTCATTGCACAATGGGTGTGAGTGGATGATTATAGAGGAGATGATACATGGACATGGTGCTGGGTGAGGATGTGATGCTGGCAGAAGATGTGGTACTGGCAGAAGAGCGTGGCGTGGCGTGGTACTGTTAGAGGACATAGTTCTGGGTGAGCACGTATACTATGCGCGAGATTAGACAATCAAGAGGAAGAAGAGAAATAAATCAAGACCGAGGACAAGTAGTTAAATTTAAATTCATTGATGCACCATCCATCTTCAGATGGGTCTTTAAGTGACTGGAGCACAAAGGAATTTCATCCTCAACTTACAACTATATTATATCCAGTCCATTTGCCAGTAAATAGTGAAGGTTTTGAAAAAAATACGATATTTTATTCTTATAATCCTGATGTAGTAACGCCCATTGGACATTCAAATGAACAAAATTAATTGTAATAATACTTAGTTCCTCACTACTCTAAATAACCACACAGTAACCAAAAAATATTCCTGAACACTTATTCACGCAAAAATTGAGTGCATATATGCATGGGCGGTAAGCTTGATATTATATTCTGTACATTGAAATGCACGCTGGGCATTTACCTCTACAGCTATTATTTTTTGGTGGGCCTTACGAGGTTAATAATTATTAAATTATCGTTCATTTTAAAATGATATGTGGCTTAACTAATATGTTTTAAATGTTGATGAACTCGATCCTAAATAGATTAGGTAACTCACTTTGTGAACTGATTAAACATATGTAACATTAACTTGTCATTAAACACGTGTAACATTAACTTGTCAGTAAACAGTGCTTAACACATATAGGGCAGTTTTTCCACAGTTACAAATAACAGTCGAGACATCTCTGATAAATGCCAATACAAATATGAAAATATTATCATCCAAGAAAATATCGTTATTGGCTGAATGAAGGAGAGGCCTAGTGTTAAAATACTTTAAAAAAAAAGTAGTGTAAAGTAGTAGTAGTGTATAAATACTTCTTGCATAAAATATTACATTGACACCTATTATATGAATTTAAACGCAAGAACGTTTTGAGTTATGATGAGAACTAGTGACTCGCCTCGCGTTCGCACGGGAAGCTAAGGGTTTCTCATTATTTGTACACGATTCTACCCGTGTTCCGATTGACTAATTTGAACAAAGAACGGAGTAAGCGTAATTGAAAATCTTTGGCGGCTACGCTCGTGGTGCTTTTTGACAGATTCGTTATTATTTCGTTTCCACGGCAACATGTCATTCCGTTCCTTACTGCGAGTAATCATAAATTTTAAAAGACCTTGGGTTTTCATACGGATCTCTAATTAAATAATCCACTATAAACAAACACAAAAACAAATCTTTCCTGTTTAAAACATTATAGTGTAGATATATGAGATCACCTGCCACAGAATAAGATACAGTTAGTTCACGCATTACATCTATAATATTTTACCTACACATGGCCTTGCACGTCTGTTAGTCTGTCACAAAAAGCATACGTTCAAGTTGGCTAGATACGCTGAGTAGTAAAAGTACCTACTATGCATTGCTATATTACGGTGGGTTCCTTTCAGAAAAAAAAAATATTGATTCAACTTTTTGATTTTTGATTGAAAAATCGTTAATGCAAACAAACATTCATTTATATGGTTCAAAGATCACGAATTTCAATCCTCAGATCTGATGCTGCAATAAATTTTGTGGCCGGAGGAACCCCCCCCCCCCCCGAGGGTGTCTACCAGCTCAAAGGGACTCATTGCTCACAATAATTTAATTGTACTTAGTAGTGCGAGCCTTCATTTTTCAACGAGCAGCGGAGGCTTCGTAGCTGCTAGTCTTCATACGTACACGTTTCCTTCAGCTATATTCAGCAAACTTAGGTTTTGAAATGAAATATATTTAGTTTAGTATATATAACGTGTGTATTCTGTTTCTTTAAAAGTTAGGTCCAAGAACACAGACTTGAGCGAATCAATGACAATTTAAGAGTGACAGGTTATTTGTATTTAGAATGAATAATGAACTATCAAAATGAAAACAAATGGATTATGAAAGAATTAAGAGATCAAAAGAGTATTATTATGAAAGAGGTTTTGACCTCGTCACAATTTAGTTTAGATTATCTCATTATATTTAGGGAAAAAAAAGAAGATGTTTTTGGCAAGATTTTGGTTAGAAACAAGCGGGCCGAGTTTACTCCCAACCCGAAGGAAAAAGGAGTTGGTACCAAGTAGGATGGTCATAAAACGAAACTTGGACACCGAGTTCTCGGGGGTTCCGTAACCAAACCATTTTCCCCTTCTTCTTATCACAGGGATATAAAGAGCATGATCTGAAGTCGAAGAGTACTTTTTGAATAGGGCATAAGTTTATTCGATACAAATTATCGGCCTATTAATGTACTTACCACGAGAGGCTGTCTTGTCAGTTTTTTCGAAGAATTTTGCTACGGCTCTAGGTATCTCAAAAACGGGTTGACTTCAGAGAAGATATAGTTGATAGATTCAGGCGTTACTTTGCGGAAATCCATATTTAAAATGAACAAAATAAAAATGATGTAGCTTACTTCCGCCAAAACTGTAAGTCAGACAAATGATAAATAGTAAAATTAAAAAAAAAACCCCATGCTAAACAAAGCCCTACCCAAATTGAATTATTGTAAAATTTAAATGAAATGAAAGACAAGGCCTGGACGCCAGAAAAAACACTTATATATTTATATACATATAATATATATACACAATAAAAAGCCCCCGCTAAACAAACCCTACCCAAATCAGGCGCGGATCCAGCCCTCATAAAAGGTTGTGGTCACAGCCATCCTTAGCACAGCTTTTTGCATTTATCTAATGACTTCTCACTCGCCAACGACAATATTTAGGAGAGCTGGCCCAGATAATCTTTCCTGTGCCATTGAGGCACGCAACCAAGTGTTTACTCTGCGAAGAGTAGAAAACGATATCTCTGCGGTAGCTATGCTGACCGAGAGAGTTGCCAGTTTTTTAATGTTTTTTTTTGTTAGGCTACAAATGTTGGTCGCATGCTTCAGTAAAATGAGCTAGGTACCGACTCTGTATGGCGGAATTGTTTTCACTTTCTTTTTTTCCATTTGGTCATCTAGAGTCGGTATTCATTTATTACAGTTGATTCTCTGGTACATCTGGACTACTTTTTTACTGTCTCGATATTGATATCACAGTTCCTAACATTTAGACACACACTAACATTTAATTTAGGTAGATAAACTCCCAACTGAAATAGGTCGAGTACCTCCGGAGACAATCTCTGCCCCAAATCATTAATAACGGAATCTAATAGAGGTATGTAAATTGATTTCCGAAAGTACTCTTCTGCCGATTTCGCATTAGACTGTGAAAGTGTCAGGTCACAAGTCTATTAGGGTTGTGGGCATGCCCACCTTGCCCACAACGGTGGATCCACGCTTGACCCAAATTGAACTATTGTAAAATATAAATGAAATGAAAGCTAAGGCCTGGACGGCAGAAAAAACACTTATTTATTTATATACATATAATATATATATATATATAATTATATATACACAATAAAAAACCCCCGCTAAACAAACCCTACCCAAATTGAACTATTATAAAATATAAATTAAATAAAAGCTAAGGCTTGGAGGCCAGAAAAAACACTTATACGGAACCCACATATGAATATGCGAGGCTCGGCACGGCTCTCAACGCAACTAGACAGTTAGTTTAAATCGATTTCACAAAAGGGGGAGGTTCTATGTTCACTGTATTTATTTCTATGTATGTTCAACTTCTCCGTCCATTGCGGACTGATTTTGAAAATATATTTTTCATTTGAAAGAATTGACCTCCAGGTTTATCCGTTATAAATTGCATCAAAATTGGATCAGTAGTTTTTTTTAAGTTATTAGTTAATCCATTTGAAGTATGTTTTGTACCATGCTAATTGTACATCAATTGTTTTAAGTTGTGTAACGTTTTTGTTTTGCCCATCCCATCGTGTTTATTCCGGCCAGGATTCGAACCTGAGTCACTGAGCTCACGAGGCGGGCACTTCCAACTGCGACCTTGTACTATTATTTGTTCTGCGACACAGTGTCGGCACAGTATTAAAACATATTGTAATACTGTGGTCTGTCACAATAATAATACAATTTAATATCATGTTATAACATCACGAGGTAAATAAATAACGTACTGAATAAACAATACAAAATAATAGATAACGCGTTCGTTTGTAGTAGATAATAACGGTTGTAGTTATAATTGTTAATAACCTACTTAATTTAATTTACATTGCAGAGCACAGAAGAACAGCAGTTATTATTTCAAAAGAAAAATGTTGTTTGCCTAGACATAGGCAAATAATGGTGAAATAACGTTGATCGCTGCTTACAAAAGCCACAGAATAACGAATAGTACTTAATACAATAGTATAAAATATTAATCCAATACACTTACATTCAAATCACCGAAAACACAGACGCACTCATCAATAAAACCAGTAATGTAAAACCAAAACCTGTACGGTCTAATCCAACGATTCAACCTTGACTGATCTGTGTAACAAGAAACTGAGGCTGCTATAAGGACGTCTCATTATGGTTAGTTGTATTATATCGATATTTAATCGATTTAGTTCTTCGACTAACTTGTAATGTAATAATCACACTAATATTATAAAGGCGAAAGTTTCTATGTTTGTTACTCCGTCACGCTCAACTACTTTATGTCATGGAATAACACAGGGTACTTTCATCATCATCATCATCCATCATCATCAGATGTCAAAGCGACAGGTGTCAAGTGACAGGAGTCAAAGTGACAGGAGTCAAGTGACAGGAGTCAAAGTGACAGGTGCTAAAGAGACACGTGTCAACGGATGAAACCTCGGGGCGCAGCTAGATAGATCATAACAGGAAAACAGAGACTTTACTGGTAGGCGTCTCATGGTGGTCAGTTTGAGTTGGAAGTATCGATATTGAATCGATTTATACTTATTCGATTTGGACGTGAATATCTAGGTCTATACTTAAATTTAATTCGTGCTTGTTATTCGAATCGATTGTATCAATCTAGTCGATTTCGAAACGACAACTTGATATGTGATGTCCCGTCTCTATACAGCTTATATAAGTTAATTAGCTTCAATACATCTCGGAGTTATATACACAGTCTAAATTCAAATTCAGTTGTTTATTGCATTCCATAATGTACAAATAAGGTGGTAAACATAACTAATAGTTAATATAAGTAACAGATCATTATGGACCCTGTTGGGCACAGCAAGCAGAAGAGAGCAGGAGTTACAAACCTACATTAGTTATACCTATAACAGTTCAATTAAAATTAAAATAATTTTAGATTCCTACTTTAGTTAAGTATATGTTTAATATTGTTTATTATCTTTGAAGAAATCGTGCAAAGAATAATAACATTTTTTAATTAGAAAAAGTTTTAATTTAGCGACAAATACATTTTCTTTTTCAATTTCTTTTCAATGCTTTTAGGGATGTGGTTATCTTATATCTTTAAACGATAAATTCTTGTATATAAATATATATATAATCTGAATCTTGGAAGCGGCTCCAACGATTTTCATGAAATTTAATATACAGGGGGTTTCGGGGCGATAAATCGATCTAGCTAGGATTCATTTTTAGAAAATGTTGATTTATTCAAGTTTTCAACAATCAACTTTAACGATAATCAACTTAAACATCAACTTTTTTTTCTATACTTACGTAATAGGTTGATAAACTGTAAAAAATTAAGTATTTATTTCTAATATAATATTAAACTAAATGCACTCGTGTTTTTTTTTTTTTTTTTTTTTTATTATTATTTCAGTAAGATCGAAAAATATTATTCATATTCCATCATTTCATCAGTATGTAATTCGTATTTAAATATAATTTCTAAAAAACACAATTTACCAAAAAAAAAGGAAAGGAAAGAAAATACCGAGCAGAGCTATATAATACCGGTCATCACGATACTAAATTTTAATCGACATAACATATGTGCTTGAGCTGTGCATTTTTAGTTTGGAGTTAGGAAGCGCTAATCTTTCCTTGTGCCTCAGATTAAATGGGCAAGTAGATATGTCTTTAAGTTTTGTAAAAAAGTGTGGGTACTTTTTTACAAATTTACAAACTTCTAAGATGTATATCGAAGTAAATGACAAAATTTTGTGCTCAATAAAGTATGGTCTGCAGCTATCAGTCGTAACAATATTCACCAAAATCCTAACGCATTTTTTTTTGCACCATAAAAAGATCGTCTATGTCTGTGCTATTTCCCCACAGTATAATGCCATACTGTAGCCAGGCATGAGCATAGGCATAGTATGCAGAAAGAGCTGTCGCAAGGTCTGTAGTTTTTTACAGCATAAAAAGATCGTCTATGTCTGTGCTATTTCCCCACAGTATAATGCCATACTGTAGCCAGGCATGAGCATAGGCATAGTATGCAGAAAGAGCTGTCGCAAGGTCTGTAGTTTTTTACAGCATAAAAAGATCGTCTATGTCTGTGCTATTTCCCCACAGTATAATGCCATACTGTAGCCAGGCATGAGCATAGGCATAGTATGCAGAAAGAGCTGTCGCAAGGTCTGTAGTTTTTTACAGCATAAAAAGATCGTCTATGTCTGTGCTATTTCCCCACAGTATAATGCCATACTGTAGCCAGGCATGAGCATAGGCATAGTATGCAGAAAGAGCTGTCGCAAGGTCTGTAGTTTTTTTTCAATTCTCTTAAAGCATATGTAAAGCTACTAAGCTTTGATTTAACTCTTTGAATATGTGATTTCCAATTAACGTTTGTATCTATGTCCAGTCCAAGTAATGTAAAGGAACTTACGCATTCTAAGTTATTGTTTTGGAAGTCTTATAGTTAGTAAGTTAGTATAGTTTTAGAAATTTATATATAATTGTTTTCTTTGGTATGGTCGAAATTGCATAATAGCCATACATATTGTCAAGAGGAAACATATTTTTTTTTTCTATTACATGAACCATTTATTAACATTAATATAATAGCATTTTTTAAATATGAAGCTCATACAAAATGATCTCCATTAGCCTTAATACAATACTTTAAGTATAATTTGCAACTTCGTATATTTACTTGGTTGTATTGTTGCTCTTTAAGGAGTTCAATAACTATATATTCATGGTTATTGTGGCTAAGCGTAGAATATAAATCAATTCATTTTGCAATTTTTATTTTATTTTTTGCACGCCTACAACCTCTCTCTCATTGCATTGTTTGGTTGACTGGTAGATAATGCTTTTAGTATTAATTCCGCCATTTGTACACTTTTAATTGTGCAATAAAGTATAAATAAAGAAATAAATAAGATACAATACAATAATCTATCTATACCACAGAATAAATAATAGTTTATACTTATAATAAAGCAGTAAGTACCAAATAATCTGCACAATGAAAATAATTTTAAAAAAATGGTCCTGGGTACTTAAAATAATCTGCAGAACTTTTTTTTTGACTGTATGTTTGTGCACGCATTACGTAAAAAGTACTGAACCGATTGCGATGCAATTTTCACTGTTGGATACCTTAGGGTTTGGCTTAAAACATGTGCACTTAATACCTCAATCCGATGAGAAGAAGCCGAGTAAAGCATAAAAAACTTTCTGACGGCTGAAGGAATTTTGATCAATTGTTTAGGTCCTTTAATTAAACTAGAGAAATGACCACGCGTGTGAAGCCACAGGCTATCTATCTAGTTATTTATATACCATTTTCGTACAATAGGCGGCATTATCGCTATCAGCAATTTAAATTATAATTACAATATAGTTTTATGACGACATATTTTTTCATGTATTTCAAAATGTATACTACTTACCAAGCCTCGAGCGATGGTGGCCTAACGGTTCTATAGTGCAATTCAGAATCCAACGATACCGGGTTCAAACCTAGGCTCCGCACCAATGACTTTTCTGAGTTATGTGCGGTTTTCCATCGCTCCTTGCTTCGCTGTCGGTCTCGGCTGCTTACGCCATGTCAGAGGCCCTCGGGTGGCTTGACAAACTCTGACATCAGAGGCCAGCACTACCTCATACGACAAACGAACAAACCAAGCCTAAAAGCAGCAGGAAAATAAATAATAGTTTAAAAAAACTAAAAAACACGCTTTATATAGAAAACCAAACTAAAAAATAGAAAATAAATTTTAATAGTGTAAATAAGAAAAAAAAAAAAAAAAAAATAAGCGTGGAGTGCATGGGTCAATAGTTATAAATATTTCATTGACAGATATGAGAAGAAGGATTATCATTTCGATAATATTTTAAAAGCACCCCACGCTTTTTTGAAATAAAACTTTTTTTTCTTATTTACACTATTGTGTTGTGTTGTTTTTTAGTTTTTTTTTAACTATTATTTATTTTATACTTTTTTTTTCTCAAATTATTGCATTGTCATCGGTGTTTGACAGGTGTGCAAAATTTGAATGAAATCTGACCGTTTAAAGTGGGTCAAAATAGCGTCCAAATGAGTCGGTTACAAACATACAAACATACAAGTGAAGCTAATATAAAGCGTATAATAAAGAAGAGTACCTACCTAACAGGATCGAGAGCATATAGAGATCAATTCATAGGAAATGTTTTAATTATTAGATTAATTTAGAGTGTGTGTGTGTATTATATACGAGACGCGACTTACCTCCTCAAACCAATGATGTTTTAATTCATATAACCGTGCTGGTTAACAATAATAAAGAGACAAATTGCTCATCGTTCTATTTGTATGAAAAATGCATCTTTGCCCATACAATATTGATATTTAATATGAATATTGCGAATAAAATTATTGAATACGAGCATACGAGCTGACCGCCAGCAAAAATAATCACACTAATATTAAAAAGGCAAAAGTTTGTATGTATGGAAGAGTGTGTGTGTGTATGTGTGTGTGTATGTTTGTTACTTCTTTACATTTAAACGGCTGAATGAATTTGAATAAGCATGGTATGGAAGTAGCAACACATAGGCTATTGTTTATCCCGACATGCACGGTTCCTGAGGACGCGGGTGAAACCACGGGGCGCAGCTAGTATTTATAGAAATTTTAATGTTTTTTATGTTCCATATTTAACTTTACTTAATAGTTCAATTGCAACATTATTTACATTAACTTGAATAATCTAAAATTGTATTTATTGTATGAAGCTTATAAGACAGTTGCTACTGTTTAGTTAACAGAATTATATATATTTGTAATGGTGTGCTAAAGACCTTCCTTTTGATACCTCACTCGATAGGTTTTGGTCATTTTTTGTTCCGTCAGAAATACAATATGGCAGCTGTAAGCTTATATATTTACTCAAACAATACTAGTAATGTGGTCATTATTTCGACAACCTTCTTTAGGCAAAGTCGACCTTGCCGCGCTGCTTGAATAGGCGCCAGCAAAGTTGTATGGAATTTCATTATTGTCGTGTTTTGCGGCCAGCAATTTCCTTTGAAAATCCATTATTGTCGTCTTTTGTCGTAGCACTATTATTTATTCCGTGGGTTCGTTAACCCCGAACGCGAAAAGAGAGGCGCTGTAGCTCCCAGACGAATGGACCGATTTTGATGGTTTTTTTTCTGTTTGAAAGCTGATGTGATCGTGTTGTGGTTGTTGTTTCTGTTTCTGTTTCTGTTTCTGTTACTGTTACTGTTACTGTTACTGTTTCTGTTACTGTTACTGTTTCTGTTTCTGTTGTTGTGGTCTTTGTCGTTGTCGTTGTTGTTTTCGTTGTTGTAGCATTGTTTGAGTAAATTCTTATTATACTAAGCTGGTTTTATTTAAATACCTTGCATTGTTTGAGTAAAGCACTATACAAGCCTTGGTCCGCAATGACTGCCCTGCTGGCCACGCTATGATGGCCTCGAGCTTTGCTTAGTTAAGTTCTCGGCCTTCAAGCTAGGCCATCATCGCAGCCCTTACTGTCCGCGCTATAAAGGCCTCGACCTTCGGTCTCGGCCTTAATTCCAGCTTGGCCATCAAGGGCTGCAATGCTGACCGCGCTGTGATGGCCTCGAACTTAACTTAGCTACGCTCTCGTCCATCATCATCGCTGCCAGCAACGCAGTCATTACAGACCGCGGCATTAATGTACTATAGCTTTCTTGTAAGCTTATATATTACACTTCATATATACTATAGCACTATCGTGATAAATATGAATCCAATAATACCTCATTTATCACAATCCGTCAAGCCGTTTAGGCTTTCGGACGCGCCTAAGAAACGTACAAACAAACAAACAAACACAGAATCCTGCGTGCAGTTGGGTATAAAAGTTTTTATTTTTTCTGCAAAATGGGCAAACTTGTAAAACCTCTGAATTTTGGCCAACCCCTCCTATTTGGGGTTTTCGTGTATTATAATTATTATTTGACATAAACGTGAACAACCGACGCTCGTATTTAGCGAACGCTCGAACCAAATTTTTCTTATTATTGGAGCTGGTTAAAAAACTACTGAATCGATTTTGATAAAAATTTTCAATCTGAACTTGCAAACAAAAAAATAATTTTTGAAATCGGTTCGTATGTCACGGAGTTCTCAGATAACAAACATTAAAAAAAAACTCATCTATTCCTTTTTTTGAAGTCGCTTAAAAGAACAGTACATCTCACATAGGCGTAAATACAATCACGAAATAAAAGTAGCATTAGAATTTAAAATTGGTAAACAACATTGAATAAAAAAAACGCAAGTGGGCAAAGTTGTACGGTTTTACGGAACTAAGCACGCGAGCTGTGTCTTCTTGACGGTTTTACGGAACTAAGCACGCGAGCTGTGTCTCCTTGACGGTTTTACGGAACTAAGCACGCGAGCTGTGTCTCCTTGACGGTTTTACGGAACTAAGCACGCGAGCTGTGTCTCCTTGACGGTTTTACGGAACTAAGCACGCGAGCTGTGTCTCCTTGACGGTTTTACGGAACTAAGCACGCGAGCTGTGTCTCCTTGACGGTTTTACGGAACTAAGCACGCGAGCTGTGTCTCCTTGACGGTTTTACGGAACTAAGCACGCGAGCTGTGTCTCCTTGACGGTTTTACGGAACTAAGCACGCGAGTTGTGTCTCCTTGACGACTTTTTACATAGGTAGGTAAATTTTTGTTGATTAACAAACAATGTTGTGGATTATTTTGAATAGATCGTAAGAAAAAGTTTATTCAAATACGTACCACAACTTGAGTTTATTCGAAAACTTTATTAACTAGTGGATCTGTGAGCTGTAGACCTCGCGAGTACAAACTTTTTGCAAGAATCTTGCGGTGCCATCTAGTTACCTTATTGTACAACTAACATTAATAACCAAGGTGCTCCATCAATCCCACCCTAGTAGGTAAAGGGCTGATTCCACCCGAAGAAACCTAAAAGAGAGCAATTTCCTTAATATGTCCGAAATCTCGCTGACCCACCAGAGGCCTACTGGAGGTTGGCGAGACAACTTAAATCCGATACCATTACCGTAGCCCTCTCTCAATAGAATCGACCTCAGGTGCATTAACTTTGAAGTTCTTGCTTCAAGAGCTGGAGCAATTGGAGCATTTTTATATTTTTTTATAGGTGTAAAATGAGCAAAAGGTTAGTAAAGAAGTATTTCCTTTTGTTTAACTTTCGAGCATGAGCTAGCTCAAACCTTTATTCATCAAAAACAAAGCATTCACTTCACATAATTGAAATGACAACCACAACAGACAGACCAACTACAATTTATCGTGATGAAAAGTATCCTATGTTCTTCCCCAAGATTCAAACTATCTCCATATCAAATTTCATCAAGATTGGTTTAGACGTTTAGGTAAAAGGTACCTAACAAACAGACAGTTATTTTTGCTTTTATAATAATAGCTTAAGCATAAGTATATAGTACGGATAAGGATTTTATTACTTTTTTATTACCTAAATCATTTATTTAGAGATTAGTTATGCCCGCGGCTTTGCCCGCGTGGTCTTTTCTGTGGGTATAATTAACATATGTGTTAATCCAAGACCAAATGTACCCAAGTAACAAATTCGTTCAGCCGTCATACAGATTTTTATCGATTGCTTGGCTCCTACTCTTCGGAAAGAGATACTAAGTACAGCAGTTTTTAATTCTAAGCCCAAGCTATCCAACAATGAAAACTGCATCGCAATCGGTCCAGTAGTTTTTACGTGATGCGCGTAACACTTTACGCGACACCATAAAAAAATAAGGCGGGGTCAGTCCCGAAATCAGCAAAACGACGAATAGCAAAACGTCGAGTACGGCGTAATGAAACAACATTATGCAAACCAATAAATACTGCGGATAGAAAAGTATACTACCTAAACAAATAACCGAACAGAATTTTCAGAAATGGCTTAGTATCTTTGGAAAAAAATACGAACTACCACATAAAAATAACTTGTTGCTGTTCTCGTTATTTTCAGCGACTAACATTTTGTTTTTTATTATTATTTAGCTTTCCTATTAAACTAAACAAATAACTGCACACTTTTTTTAATTGAGTTTTATATATTGAGATATCGATTAAAAAGCACAAAATTTGTCTAAAATCGACTCCCGAGCTGCATCACCTCTCCCGCTTACACTGCTCCTGGACAAGCAGGACAAATTATTAAGACCTCGCCTTAAGTAGCTTATTTGAAGTCCCATATACATTTTTTTTATTATATTCATTGTACAGACTTTTTGTTACCTGCTTCACTATAATTATATAGATAGATTGGCTATCTCCAGCATTACCTAATTGTACAGATAAAACACAATCTGTGATAAAACTTACCTCCTTACTTGACAAAACAGAATACAGACCCAAGGAAGGTTAAGAATTTGTATTTTGGTCATTCAAGGTTATGCCGGCACGCGAAACACAAGTGTTTGTTGAATTTATCTAGTTACTCAATTAATATTATGTCCCAGTGATATTTTAATAGATTTTAGTGTGTGTCTGTAAAGTTTTGTTGTTTTGAATAGGTAAGTAGTGGACCGGTGGTATTTTTGATTTCCTTTTTAATTACATAGCCAAACATTTAGCTATGCTTACTCAAGCTACCAGCGCATTGCTCATTCTCATTATGTGTAGGATGACGAATGGGTGTCAATGACACTACGATGTACACTGACAATCTAATGGCCGGTTCTTATATCTTAAAACGAACCGATTTCGCTTACCACGGTAAGCGAAAGCGGTAAGTTGGGTTCGTTTTAAGATAGTAGGCGTAGGCTTTTGACATAAACGCCATACAAAAGTAACGAGACGTTGGAAAAACGTCTACGTTCATTTTTATTGAAATGGGGGGTAAGAAGCGTGTAGGTACTTACTAATTTTTATTCTGTGGATGTACAAAAACGAGGGGCTGATGTGACCTTTCTTGCAATACCACAGTGTGGTTGTTCTATATTTTTAATATTATGTTTTATTAGAATTATGTAGGGACTCGCCCCGGCTTCGCATTTTTAGCATTTTGATGGGTACCAGTCGTAAAATATATTAAAATAATAAAATATGCCAGTAAGCGTATCATTTTTATTTGCAATTGTTGATACCTTGGGTTACATTATTGCAATTTTAATAGGAATCTCTAATTTATTGCAAAATAAAATACAGCTCATGTTGCCTCGCTGTTATTGTAGCTTTCTATAGGTGATAGAATTTTTTAAATCGTTTTATTATTTTTTGACTTTATCCATAACAAACAAATATACAAACATACAAAATATCAAATCTTTTCTCTTTTTAACCGACTTCAGAATAGGAGACGGTTGTATGTTCGATTGTATGTATGTTTTATTTTATTTTTTATATTAGTTAAGAACCAGGCCTGTTGCACTTTATTGCGTTGTAGAGAGAGTCGCGTTGTAGCGAGAGTCGCGTTGTAGCGAGAGTCGCTATGTATTTATATGACTTCTCTCAGATATTCTTCCGTACTTGTTCTATTATTTATTCTGTGGTAGAGTGTAGATGTTTAGGTAGAAGTGTTGATGTAGGACCGGACGCACATTGAAAGTTACTGTCAGAAAATTAGAACATCTTACTAGCAAAGACGGTACTAGCTGAATTGTACACAGACACACCGAAGCCGGCGACCCGGCGGAATACGAGTAGCCCGCGGTGGGTTAGGTTAGCAAATAGACATATATATTGTAGATTCATTTTGCTTCCTCAAATGCAGTGAGTGGCAATTCTTTGAATCATTCTATGTTCGAACGAAAGCGCAAAAAACGCCATGAACGCTTTGGTCCACAGGTTAATGTTCAGTTCGTTGTGATCAGTCCGGTTTGCGGAGCCTAGAAAAAAATGTACGCGCGAGTGCCTCCCGGCGCGGCGCGTCTTATAGTTTTTCTGACAGACATTGTTTTACAATGTGCACCCGATTTAAATGTGCTTGAATGGTTAGGATTCCAAAGTACGAGTATTTATATCAATAAAACCGATATTGGTATCAATGGAGATATTCTACGTCAATGGTACAAACATAACAATCATCTCAAGACCTCAAGATAAATGTAAACCGCAGGCCTCTCAACGACAGACCACTTACACACTATTAATCAACTTATTGAAAAACGCCACGAACACAATATCCCTCTATATCTCGCCTTCGTTGATTATTCAAAAGCATTCGACAGTGTCACCCATTCTGCTATATTTACCACTCTGAAAAACCAAAATATCGAACCAACCTACATTAAACTCGTCCAAAAAATTTACTACAACAGCATTGCCTCCATGAAGCTCCAAACCATAAGTCCATCATTTACAATAGAAAAAGGCGTCAAGCAAAGAGACCCGCTGTCTCCCTTTTTACCAGTGCCCTTTAAGATATCTTCAGAAAGGTGGCAGGCTAGAAAGGGAAGGGAATTGAGGTCGGCGAAGCAAGCAACCTTCGTTTCTCTGACGACATAGTTCTTTTTCCTCCACAGCCCAAGAGCTTCAGTCAATGCTGCAAGACTTCAGCACCTTGAGATTGGACTGAGTATGAATATGTCAAAGAACAAAGACATGACCAACACCACTGAACGCCGAATCACTATAGATGGGGAGGTAATACATTATACATCTACTTGGGCCAAATAGTCTCCTTCCAGGCAAGACAAGATAAAGAAGTTGCACGACGCACCGATAATGCCTGGAGGAGCATTTGGTCCATGAAATAGCCGATGAAGGGAAACCTTCCAATGTTACAAAAGCGAAAACTCATGGACATGTGTATCCTTCCCATCCTGACTTATGGCTCCCAGACATGGTCTTTGATGAATATCCAAAAGTCCAAGCTCAAGGTTTGCCAGAGAGCAATGGAGCGAAGCATATTAGGTGTTAACTGATCGAGTTCGAAACACAGCGTTGCGCTCCAAAACTCAAATTGTTCGCTGTGGCCCAAAATCGCCACAAAGTGGAGCCCTGATACAGCGAGGCGACGGCAGACCTCGGAAGAGATGGCGGGACGAGCTTGACTTTTTCAATAACAACAGGTCAAATTTTTCAAAAGATCGCAATGTTTGAATGTGATGTTGGGAGGCCTTTGCCCAACAATGGGACAGTACAGGCTAATAGTAATAGTAATAAGTAACGTAGTGCATCATCATCATCAGCCCGTGTCAGTCCACTGCTGGACTGCCTCTCCCAAAGCACGCCACTGAGCCCGATCGGCTCTTTTCGTCCAACTGCTGCCAGACACTAGTCGCTCCCTAGTTGGAGGGCGCCCTACACTGCGTTTGCTGAGTCGCGGTCTCTACTCAAGAACACGTCTACCCCAACGGTTATCAATCCTTCGACAGATATGACCAGCCCACTGCCACTTCAGCTTACTAATCCTAAGGGCTATGTCGACAACTTTGGTTCTCTGTCGGATCACCTCATTCCGGATACGACTTGTAACATAACACCTGTGCCGCTACTAGCTAATTTCTGTATCTATTTGAATTAAAAAATCGTGCATCTTAAATTGCACTTAGATGTGGCGCATTAGAGTTGATATTGATTTGTTCTAAGTTGCAATTATAATGTTGTTATACGGAGCATTGTAATATTGACTCTAATGCGCGGCAATTAAGTGCAATTTAGAAGGAACGCTTTTTTGTTATGACATACGGAGCTGAGACGTGGACACTCACGGTACGACTAGTCCACCAATTTAAAGTCGCTCAGCGGGCTATGGAAAAGGCTAGAGGTGATCCGGCAGAGAACCAAAGTTGTCCACATAGCCCTTAGGATTAGTAAGCTGAAGTATTATTTATTCTGTGGCTGAAGTGGCAGCGGGCTGGTCATATCTGTCGAAGGACTGATAACCGTCGAGTAGACGTGTTCTTGAGTGGAGACCGCGACTCGGCAAACGTAGTGTAGGGCGGTCTCCAGCTAGAGTAGCGATGATTTACGCAAAGTAGCTGTCAGCTGTTGGAAGAGAAGAGCCGAAGATCGGGCTCAGTGGCGAGCTTTGGGAGAGGCGTATGTCCAGCTGTGGACTGACGGCTGATGATGATGATGATGATACTTTTTTGTTTCATATAGTTACAGAAATGAGCTAATGGTAGCGCTGTTAAAAACTTAAGCAAACTGTATCCCCGTAGTCTTGACTAGAATACTAAGCAAGTAATGCCAGCCGTCATGTGGGCCCAGCTTGATAATAGGTTCACCCCGACTAATCTTACTCGTGTTCTGAGAACCAGCAAAGGGGATTCAGGAAAACTAACAACATATAATGCGATCACCAAACCGCCTGTAATCGTGGTGGATTGGGGCAAACCACCTACCCCCTATTGCGGGGAGTGGGGAGACCAGTGTTTAGCCATGGACTTCTTCGAATCTTCTTCTAATCGGGAAGAGCTCGAAATTTGAATTGCAAGATTCCAGGACAGACAGAAATACATAGATACATCGATACATACAAGTGAAGTTAAATAAAAGCTTTTAAAAAAATGATATATTCTATATACTGTTTTTCAGGCACAATGAAGTTGCTACTTCTGCTCGCTGTATCGTTACTGAGCTGCGTACAAGCCTACCACATACTATGCGTGTTCCCCGTCCCCTCTCGCAGCCACAACATAATGGGGAAAGGAATCGTTGACTCGCTTCTCAAGGCTGGACATGAAGTAAGTTAGTCCTGTGGCCCGATTACAGGAGTCCTAATGCAGCCAGTTGCAGTTCGTCTCACGTGCATGCTAAATAGCACTTAAATGCCACCCGTTAGAGTTGATATTACTTTGCGCCGTATTATGAATATATTATTGCAACTAGTTGCAATAGGACTCCTGTAATCGGGCCACTGGTATCAGTCCTCACTCCACGCTCTGTGGGCGTTCTACACAACGTTTGCAAACTCTACGGGCTCCATAGCTAAGTAAGTATTTTAACGAGACTTAAGGTTGAGCCTTTGCCCAGCTGTGGGATAGTACAGGTTAAGAAAAAATAAATAAAAAATAAGATAAGAATAGTACAGAACAGTTTGCGAACTGGCAAACGTAGTGTAGGACGACCACCGGCTAGATAGAGCGACGATTTGCGCTAGGTTGCTGGCAGAAAATGGATGCGAAGAGCAGAAGATTGGGCCAAATGGCCTTGCGAGAGGCCTATGTCCAGCAGTGGACGAACACAGGCTGTTGATGAAGCTAAGAACGTCATTTTTATGTACCTCGATACGTTTCGATCAAGCGATCTGTTCTCAGGGCCACATTGATCGTGGTCCTGAGAAGACTGAAGTAGCGGGTATCAGCGTCGCGAAAGGCGAGCGTTGTCTCCAACTACCCACGTTTGTTCTTGTAATAATCGGAGTCACTACTCAAGAACTCGTCTACCCCCGACGTTTTGTGTCCTTTGATTCGTGTGACCAGCCCACTTCCGCTTCGGCCCTTCAGTATCAGTGACTTTCGTCTCCAACGCAAACTATCTATCATCATCATCGGCCTATACTTGTCCACTGCTGGACGTAGGCCTCTCCTAATGCACGCCACTGAGCTCGTTCTTCAGCTCATTTCATCCATTTTCAGCCAGCCGCTTTTGGCCACAGGGCGTCCTGCGCTACGTTTGCCTAGACGTGGTCTCCACTTGCGAATTCGTCTACTCCAACGGTTATTGGTTCTTCGGGAAATGTGACCAGCCCAATGCTACTTTAGCTTGCTTATCTTTAGAGCTATGTCGGTTACCTTGGTCCTCTGTCGGATATCTTCATTACGAATCCTGTCGTTCAGAGAAACTCCAAGCATAGCTCTCTCCATAGCTCGCTTACCTTAAATTTGTGGACTAGTTTGACCGTGAGTGTCCACGTTTCGGCTCCGTAGGTCATGACTTGTAGAACGCATTGATTGGAGACTTTTGTCTTCACACGTTTGACTTATAGCTTCTTTCTACCTATATTTAACTTTAAATAATACTAAGAATAAAAAAATTGAAAGTCAATGCAGGGGAGATCTCCAGCTTACGATGATGATGGTTGTATTGCAGGTGACATGGGCGACTCCATATCCACCAAAAGAACCGACGAAGGGATTGAACATAGTCGACGTAAGCAGCACCTTAGCTATTATTGAAGGTAAGTTTTGTATCACATTATAATAATTCATACTTTCACACTTATCTATCTACCTACATATACTTATATAATAAAGCAATAAGAACGAGAAAGTCTATACAAAGATTATAATTTAAAAAAAATGGTTTATGTTACGTCGTGCCCTCACTACGCAAACTCCTGAGGATGGACGTCGTTAACGTCCGAACACCGGACGAATTGTTCGACAAAATAACTCGTAAGTGACAGTCGTAACATATCTATATATAATGAATCACGCTCACGTTAGTTTATATACCAAGAATTTTTTTTTTTTTAAATCGCCCCTCGCCACGTCTAGGAAGACAGCTATCGTGGTTTGGGGTTTTGGTTTCCTATTGAAACCCTTAAGGATGTGCTCCATAATGCGGCGCACTTGCTGAGGGCAAGGGTGTCTTGCTCTAAAGCCGAACTGCTCATCGGGGATGAGTTTTTTGGATTTCACGATGGACCAGAGTCGATTCAGAAGGATTCGCTCGTAGATCTTCCCCAGAGAGCTGAGGAGACTGATGGAACGGTAGCTAGAGGGCTCGGATGCCTTCTTTCCTGGTTTGTGAATGCCAATGACGTCGGCACTCTTGCAGGCGTCGGAGAAGGAGTAATTGCTCATGGCTGCATTGAAGATGGTAACTAAAAGATAAACTAGCGGGACAGAAAGGTGCCTGAGGACCCTGTTCCTGATGTCGTGAGCATCAGGGGCCTTTCACACTTTGTCTTCAGGCAGGGTCCAGTGGTGGATATCCTCTGCTGGAACCTGCCTAGACGACTCACCGATGACGGTATTGATGTGGCTGGTGAGGGCATTGACCAAGCGAGAATGCTCGCGTTGTACAGTGCACAATATTTTTTTGACGTATGGTCTTTTATACATTTCGCAAAACAAGCGAAGAGATCAAGATTCAAACTAAGTTAAACATACTATAGAGACCGCCCTATTGTTCTCTGGATTTATTTTCCCATGCTCAGAAATAGGCACAAAAAGTTGTCCCAAAAGTCCCCTACGCTTTAACGTCGAATCCTGACCACGAAGTGAGCCTAATTTTTATTGCCCTGCCACGGGTGCGAAGAGCACTTCGTATTTTGTCCTGTTCTTACTACTAAGTGGACGGTCTCTGAGCTAACATTTTCGCTAAGTAGGTTAAAAAGTTTGTTTACTTTTTTAAATGCCTAAGTATGACTTATTAACCTCGGGTTTCTGAAACGTTCGTTAACGTTCACAACAGATTAAGTCTATTGCTGTCTTTGTCATTTGTTGAGTGCCAGACAAAGGCAGCATTAGAAATAATCTGTTGTCAACACGTCAACAAACGTTTCAGAAACCCGAGGTAAGTATGACTTCAGTATGAGTCATCACGATTTGCCGAATTTAGAAGCGTACCTACTTGCGTGTTCTCCTCAGACCAAATATTACTAAGTAATGTATCCTCCTAGGTGTTCTCTCTTTCTTACGCTCTGGAAAGAGTGTGTTGGAGTGTGCTGGAGGCAACTAACAAAGAGACTATCGCCCTGATCCAGGAGCCGTGGATCAGGAGCGGGCGTGTATGTGGTCTCAGTAACCTGAATGGTAAGTTAATACTAGATAACACTTGTAATAACCCACGCGCATGTTTGTTCATACCGCGTAGTGCTCCAGCAGTGCCCCTCACCGAGTTCTGTTCCAGGGACTTGGTAACCGTTAGGTTACCCTCTGGTGTCGGATGGGGAGAAGAGGCGATGATTGTCGCATCGGCATACATGCCCGCCGACGAGGACATCCCACCAAAGGAAATCGCTGACCTCGTAAGACACTGTGAGCTTAACAATTTTAAATTAACCATAGCGGCAGACAGCAATGCACATCATCCGTTATGGGGGATGCCGACAGCTAATAGTAGAGGTGAAGATTTGGTAAACTTTCTTTTCACTACTACACTCTCACTAGCGAACAGAGGAGCGGAACCAACTTTTGTCACACGCAGAAGCCGCACCATTGTTGATATAACTTTATTCTCGGACAATAATAATAATTTTAACACCATTAAGAATTGTAGAGTTTCGGAGGAGTCTTCATGCTCGGACCACAGATGGATCCGATTTGAAATGGAGCTAAACAGGGTACCACCCGTACCAACTCGAAATCCCCATAGAACGGACAAGGTGATCTTTTATAATTCCTTAGAACAGCACCACACTCCCATGTCTACGGGTTCACGGCTAAAAAGCACTACTGATATTGAGCAGGCGGTAGTACAATTAACAGACAATCTCACCAAAAGCTATGAAGAAGCCTGCCCTCTCTCCCCACCATACGTAAGTAAAGCCGGTAGTCATGGTTGGGGTAAAGATTTAGAGAAACTAAAAGAGAAGGTTCGTAAATTATTTAATAGAGCCATGAATACATACCACAATGAGGACTGGGAGCGATACAGAAAGGCGCGAGCGGCGTACAAAAAACTACTTCGCTCCAAAGGTCAGGCTCCAAAGTTCCAAAGTTCAAAAGGAAAAAATATAGTAAAAACATAGAAACGAATACTCAAGCAAATAGGGTCAGGAAAATTCTGGCTGCTGATCCTAAGCGTGAGATTGGTTCTTTAAAAAAAGTAGATAACACTTACACTAAAACAGAAACAGAAACAAATGGTCTACTTTTACAGACACATTTCCCAGGTTGCCAAATCACTGACACCATTACATGGATATAACTGCTGACGCGGATTGGGATGTTGCAAAGTCAGTAGTAAGTCGGGAAAGAATCAGTTGGGCTATAAATACATTTTTACCTTACAAAACAGCTGGGCTGGACGGTATCTTTCCGGGACTCCTCCAATGGGCAGAGGGACATACTATCGGTACACTGGAAATAATCTTCAGGGCGTGTTTATCCTATCGGTACATACCTTTAGGCTGGAGAGAGGTCAGATAACTGTTTATTCCCAAACCTGGAAAGAGTGACTACACAGACTCTAAATCTTACAGACCGATAAGTCTTACATCCTTCCTCCTTAAAACCTTGGAAATACTTTGCGATCGGTACTTTAGAGATAGCATCCTAACTATATCACCATTACACCCACAACAACACGCATATAGTTCGGGTAAATCAACAGAATCAGCTTTACACAAAGTAATCAGCATAATAGAACAAGATTTAAGAAACAAAACGTTGTGCCTGGGCGCCTTCATTGATATTGAAGGTGCTTTTGACAGAACTAATTTTAGAAGCATAAACGCAGCGCTAAGGAAGCATGGTGTTGAGTCGACATTGGTTGATTGGGTCATTAACATGTTAAAGCTTAGGGCGGTTAGAGTCGACCTAGGTGGAACCATTAGAGGGGTGGTGTCAAGGGGGTGCCCTCAAGGGGGAGTACTGTCACCCCTACTATGGAACATAGTGGTAAATGTCCTAATTACAAAGCTTAACAACAGACGCTTTTTCACAGTTGTCTATGCGGACGATCTGACTATCCTTGTATCAGGACACTTTGCTAGCGTATCATGTGACATCATGAATAACGCCTTAAAGATCGTAGAAACCTGGTGCTTAGACTATGGATTAACTGTGAATCCAACAAAAACACAATTGGTTATGTTTACTAACAAAAGAAACTTAGGACGATACACACTACCCCACCTTTTCGACACACAGTTATCTTTAAATGATGAGGTAAAGTACCTGGGTATCATCCTAGATAGTAAATTAAACTGGGCTAGACACCTGGGAAATAAAATTATGAAAGCAACCATCTCTTTCTGGCAATGTCGGAAGATGATAGGTAAAACTTGGGGCCTAAGTCCAAAAATAACACTTTGGTTATATAATACTGTGATTAGGCCTTCTCTAACATATGGTTCACTAGTTTGGTGGCCAAGGACTAAACAGGCATCTACCATAAATAAACTACAGTCCTTCCAGAGGTTGGCCTGTGTAGCAGTGACTGGCGCCATGAGAACAGCACCCACTGCTGCACTAGAGGCACTGCTGGGTTTGCCACCGTTGCACATCCAGCAGGAGGCTGCTGCGTCTGCTTACAGACTCAAAGCTCTCAATCTCTGGGATCAAAATAGTCGAACATTCCACACTAACATCATACGGGATTATGCGGAGGGTAACCCGGACATGCTCTCTATTTATGATAGGGTACCAAAACAACACCTCTTTAATAAACACTATAAGATACAACTACATGAGGAATCAAGTGATAGATCGAACACTGACGAAGTTAGAATCTACACAAATGGTTCGAAAATGGAAGCTGGGATGGAAGCGGGGACGTTCTCGGATGACTTGAACATGCATATAGCAGCAGCACTGGGTACTCACAACTCTATTTTCCAAGCGGAATGTGTGGGTATAATCCAGGCAGCAACAGCGATACTGCGCAGAAAGGTAACTGACTCTAAAATCAGAATACCCTCTGATAGTGCCGCAGTCCTTAAAGCACTTCAAAGGTATGAACATTCCTCGGGGCTAACTATCCAGTGTCACCATCTTCTGGAGGAGGTCAGTAAAGATAATTACCTTACTCTCCAATGGATAAAGGGACACAGCGGATCCAGAGGCAACGATGCAGCTGATGAACTGGCAAGGAGAGGTTCGGGCATGCGCCCTGTAGGGCCAGAGCCAATGATTCCATTGCCTTTCAGTCAAATTCGAGCCTGGATCCGTCAAAGGACATATAAACTACATCAGGAACTATGGGCAAGTATAAAGGATTGTAGACAGTCTAGGGAGGAGTTCCCGGAGTTAAATCCGAGGTACTCCCGAAAACTTCTGAACCTTAAACGAGACAATCTCCGACAAGTGGTGGGAATTGTAACTGGTCATTGTCCTCTTAACAAACACCTTCACAGATTAGGTGTCACAGACAGTCCCTTGTGCAGAGGGTGCATGGGGGCTGAAGAAACGGCCACGCATGTACTCCTCGAGTGCGTCCTCGAAAGCGTGGCGCCACAAAGGGAACAGTTCCTGGGAACAACTTTCTCCCTGAGGGAGGCCTGCGCCGGAATTCGTGAGCTGCTGGCCTTCCTGAGGGACATTGGGTGGCTGAACTAGCTGTCGCCGCCCGGTTCACGCAAAAGGGGCCGATTAAAAAACACCATAATATTGAAAGTGAAGCATCCAAGATTAATTCGCTCGTACGCACAAGCCTCACGCACACACTTACACCATGTTATGCCGCTCGGCGGCCACATCGTAGCAAGGGATCTTGTTAGTCGTGTTAACTCCGTCAAGTTCTCACGGAAAATTAAAAACAATGCAGTCTTTTGTGATGAAATGGTGTAACAACCACAAATATCCTCACGCACACATACGCATGCCACCATTTGCTGTTTGGCGGTGTAGACTTCGTCTTTAAACGTTGTTGCCGAGCAAGCGCTAAAAATGATTTCAAAACTGAACACATTTTGATGATATTTGGTATTTTGTAGATACTTTATAATTACTTTTGATGAATATTTTTGACACCAAAACAATTTTTGACGTTCCAGGTATAGACACGACAAAAAACGTGAAACAGGGCCTGGCTGGGTTGTCACTCGTCAAGTCCTACTCCCGGAACATCTCCCTGGCAGCGCTGACTCCTGGCATGAGGAGCACGCTTCGAGAGAAGCAGTTCGACGCTGTCGTCACTGAAATGTTCTTCTCGGAAGTGGACTCAGGGTTTGTAAATTGTTTATGGGCATGGACATGTTCTACTCTTGGAACATCTTCCTGGCAGCGCTGACTCCTGGCATGAGGAGCACGCTTCGAGAGAAGCAGTTCAACACAGTCGTTACTGAAAATTTCTTCTCGGAAGTGGACTCAGGGTTTGTAGATTGTTTATGGACATGGACTAAATTATGTGTATGTCACCGTTAAATTGTAAAACTAATTGTAAAACTAATAGTAATAATTAAATTGTAAAAACTATTTAACGGATTCTAATTCGTTAGATAGTAAACAAACGAAAAATCGTGAACGGACGTGCTATTCGCTGGCGTATGCACCAATCACTGCGCAGTTTTTCCATTTTGTGAAATTAACATACTATCGCCTGTCATATAAACCTTTTCCTGATTGGTTGATCTAAGTTTTGTCACCATAGAGCTACATATTATATAGAACCTAACGAAAGCTAGGCTAACGTGGGCCACGTGGTTCGACTTTGTCTTATCTATTTAGCATGAAAAGGTACTAAAGGGCTCTCAAGTTTAAAAAGCACATACGCTGGGAAATTATCAATAAAATAAATTTACTGACGTCTAAGAGGCTAAAGGCTTTAGGCTAAAGCGAAGAAGAGTTAACCATCGCTACGTCCTTCACTTCAGGTACGCAGCAGTGCAGCAAGCCCCTTGGATCCTGCTCAGCGGCCTCCTCCTCGATCCCAGCCTCCAGTCGCTGGTGGACGCGGTGCACTCCGTTCCCGTCCTCCCCTTGATGTTCACCGACTACCCTCTGCCTATGAACTTCTGGCAGAGGCTGGCCACCGCGGGCATGGTGGCTGGGATGAAAGTCATCACCTGGTGAGAGTCTTTACAATTTAATAATAACTAAAAAAAAAATCCAATTTTAATACAATTTATATGGGACCAACTTGATGGTCTGCTCTTTACCATAAAAAAATAATTTTCATAATCGGTCGGCAATTGACGGTCAAAACGGTGAACATACATACATACAGTCGAACATAGAACCTACTCATTTAGTGAATTCGATGAAAAATGGCACTATTTATATTCTCTCTGGTATCGGCATACGAGTACCGGAGAGAATATCTATAAATAGTTGCATCGCTCTGCCAACTGAGCTCGCCGCGGTCCTATCCTATCTCGCACGCTGAAGCGTAGGTCTCCGCCTAGCGTACTTGCTTTGCTTGTAGTATGAGGTAGAGCTGTCTTTTAGTGTCTGAGTTTATCAGGCTCCCGAGAGCTTAATCAATAACAGAAGGGACTGACAGATTAACGTGAAGCATTGAGTGGTGGGAATCCTTACATAGAAAAGTCGCCGTGCCGAGGAACGAACCTGGTACCGCGCACTATTAGTACGTTGCTCACACGCCACGCCAAGCACGCTAGCTAAAAAAATGAATTAAAAAGGTGCTTTTTTTTTGTCACGGTCTAGGCAATCGTTTGACCACGATCTCACCTGATGGAAAGCGAGGATTTGGTTGAAGGTACTGTTTTTCTACACTAATATTATTAACCCAAAAAATTCTTTCACCTACAGAGAGCTTCATATCAGCGAGTAACATTCATTATATTCTGTTTGAGCAACATGGGCAAAATTTATTTTTTCAAAAAATTTGCGTTCACTACGAAAATTTCAATAATATAACCCAAGGTATCAAAAATACAGGGCGGAATGACTGTTGCTTGCTGACAAAGATTTCGATTTATGCTTACTGGCGTATTTTTTTAGAAGTTTCGACTATATAAAAATGGGTATAAAAAATGTTAATATAAAAAAAATGACACGATGTGAGCGCTACCCGTGCGAAGCCGGGGTAAGTCACTAGCCATACATCTAGGGCTTAAACCACAGGCTTAAATGAAATTACTTTTTCCAGGTTTGACTCACCAGTAAACTCGGAGCACTACGAACAGACGTTTGCCCCCATCGCAGCCTCTCGAGGGGTCCAACTGCCCCCTTACGAAGATGCCCTCCACAACATAGCAGTTCTGCTGGTGAATTCCCACCCCTCGTTCGCGCCTGCGCAGTCCCTCCCCCCTAATGTGGTGGAGGTCGCTGGTTACCATATTGATGAGAATATTCCTCCGTTACCAAAAGTAAGTCTCGAAAACATGGTTTATTCTCCATTATCAATCCACTGCTGGACGTAGGCCTCTTCTTGTGAACACCACGGAGCCCGATCTTCGGCTCTCCTCATCCAGTCGCAGCCAGCCGCCCGCCCGCAAGTCGTCACTCCACCTGACAAGGCGCTGCATTGTGATTCATTATCATCAGCCCGCATCAGTCCATTGCTGGACATAGGCCTCTCCCAAAGCACGCCACTGAGTCCGATCTTCGGCTCTTCTTTTCCAACTGCTGCCAACCACTTTGCGTGTATCGTCTCTCCACCTAGCTAGAAACCCTGCACTTCGCTTACCGAGTCGCGGTCTCCACTCAAGAACACGTCTACCCAACGGTTATCAGTCCTTCGACAGATATGACCAGCCCACTGCCACTTCAGCTTACCTAAGGGCTATGTCAACAATTTTGGTTCTCTGCCGGATCACCTCATTCCTGATACGGCGTATGTCCAGCGGTGAACAGGCTGTTGATGATGATATTTGTCATTCTTGCTTTAAGGATCTCCAAGAACTCCTCGACTCTTCAACCCAAGGAGTGGTCTACTTCAGCATGGGTTCAGTCCTCAAGTCAGCGGCCTTTCCTGAGCAGACCAGACGTAGCCTGCTGAAGGTCTTCGGAGCACTGCCCTATACGGTTCTGTGGAAGTTCGAAGAGGAGCTGGACGGTCTACCGAAGAATGTGCATATTAGGAAATGGATGCCGCAAGCTAGCATATTGGGTATGAACTCTTTATGAATACCCCGTATTACAAAAATGAAACTTGGGTCAGTCTGTGGCATCGTAGATTCCAAAAGGATGGACTGATTTCAATGCGTTTTTTTACCATATACTGACCTTCAAAACAGTACCACACTTAAAAAAAAATTGAGTGTTTATTAAATTGCTTGGCTCCTACTAATCGGATTAAGATATCAAGTACCTACACCAGTTTTTAAGTCAAAACCTAAGCTACCCAACAGTAAAAATCACATCACAATCGGTCCAGTAGTTTTGTTCAAAACTTAGTTCCACATTTTTAAAATTAATGGATTTAGTTTTTTTTATTAAATTGCTTGGCATATACTCATCGGATTGAGATACCAAGTACACCAGTTTTAAGTCGAAAACTAAGCTACCCAACAGTAAAAATCACATCACAATCGGTCCAGTAGTTTTGTACAAAACTTAGTTCCACATTTTTAAAATTAATGGATTTAGTTTTTTTTAATAAATTGCTTGGCATATACTCATCGGATTGAGATACCAAGTACACCAGTTTTTAAGTCGAAACCTAAGCTACCCAACAGTAAAAATCACATCACAATCGGTCCAGTAGTTTTGTTCAAAACTTAGTTCCACATTTTTAAAATTAATGGATTTAGTTTTTTTTATTAAATTGCTTGGCATATAGTCATCGGATTGAGATACCAAGTACACCAGTTTTTAAGTCGAAACCTAAGCTACCCAACAGTAAAAATCACATCACAATCGGTCCAGTAGTTTTGTTCAAAACTTAGTTCCACATTTTTAAAATTAATGGATTTAGTTTTTTTTATTAAATTGCTTGGCATATACTCATCGGATTGAGATACCAAGTACACCAGTTTTTAAGTTAAAGCCTAAGCTATCCAACAGTGATCGCATCGCAATCGGTCCAATTTTTTACGTGATGCGCGAACAGACAGACATTATAAGTTTGGTACTAAGCTTTGAAGGCGTGTGTAGTTGGCGGGATAGTTCCTAGCTTTGTTTGGCAGAAATCGATGCAGTGGTCACTTTGTGAAGTGTTCTCGCGCACTATTTCAGCTAGAAACTATCAGGTTGTGCGGAAATATTTAGTTTTGTCTAGTTTCATCCTCTAATCGAAAATGTTTGGGGTAAACGAGTTCTAGAGTAGAGAGTAGAGTACTTACCCGTGGCACTACTGCTTGGCACTTCCAGTTGTGCCATGGGGAATTGCTATTCCCTTATGCGACTACCAGTTGTGCGACTACCAGTTGTGCGACTACCAGTTGTGCGACTACCAGTTGTGCGACTACCAGTTGTGCGACTACCAGTTGTGCGACTACCAGTTGTGCGACTACCAGTTGTGCGACTACCAGTTGTGCGACTACCAGTTGTGCGACTACCAGTTGTGCGACTACCAGTTGTGCGACTACCAGTTGTGCCAAAGGGAAATATACTACTCTACCAAACAATACCAGTAGTGCCTTGTGGCATTGCTGTTCCCTTAAGCACTACCAATTGTGCTAAAGGGAAAGACCGCGTTTAGGCAAACGTAGTGTAGGGCGCCCGCCGGTAGGTGGAGTGACGACCTACGAAAAACAGTCGGCAGGAACTGGATGTGGAGAGCCGAAGATCGGGCTCAGTGGCAGTCACTGGAAGAGGCCTACGTCCAACAGTGGACTGTTTGTTTGTTTGTCTGTATGTTTGTTCGCGCATCACATAAAAACTACTGTACCGATTGCGATGTGGTTTCACTGTTGGATAGCCTAAGATATTGAATTTGTTTTTAAGTTAAACTCTAAAGTTTACCACCCTCTGACCGCCCTTGGCGACGCCCTTGTCGGCCGCAAAATAGATACAGTATGGAACGTTAATATAAATTATAGTACTATCTTCTCTTTCTCCCCAGCCCACCCCAACATCAAAGTGTTCATCACTCACGGCGGAATCCTCAGCAACTTGGAGGCTCTATACCACGGAGTACCGCTCATAGCCTTCCCGCTGTATGGAGACCAGATGTCCAACGCTCTGAGAGCCGCGCGGGCGGGCTATGCCATAAGACTGGAGTACGAGGTTGGAACTATGGCGGACCAGCTTACAGTGGCTCTGAAAGAAATGTTGGGAACAGATAAGTGAGTAATTTATTCTATATATATTTGGTCCTTTTTTCTTTAAAACATATATCATATATAATAATTTTATTACAGGTACAACAAGCAAGCAAAACTCCTGTCTTCGTTATTCAGAAACCGACCAGTAGCGCCATCTAAACTCATCTCACACTACATTGAAGTCGCAATTGAGAGCAAAGGTATGTACCTATTATTCATATTTCCTATTTATTCATTTAATTTAATAATAACAACATCAGAACAAATAATACATATAAATCTAATTAGTTTATATTTTTGTTTTTTTTTTTAATTTGACATCGGAAAAGCGATTTTATTTCCGTAATTTCCCGTTCAAAAATGAAGACAATAGGTACTTTAAATTAAAAAAAAAAAGGATTTTTTTGGCTTGTAGAACTTTTGCATTCAGCCATACGCCATTGTCAAGGATATCACCTTAAACCAACACAACATATTTTTTCACAGGCGCCCACCATCTCCGGTCAAAAGCACTTCTCTATCCATGGTATCAAAGATGTATGCTTGACATAGCGGCGTTCGTTCTGTCCATACTGCTAGCACTGTATCTACTTATAAAGAATATTGGGAAGTTTGTGCTGAACCTGTTCAAAGGAAAACCTGTGAAAGTTAGTGAGAGCAAAGGGAAGAAGAAGGTTAAGAAAAACTAGTCGTTTTTTGATGGGACTTTTGTGGTTGTAAGCTGTTTTTTTAACATGGCGTGGCTGTTTCCAGAGCTCGCTTGCGTACCGTACTTTTTGTTATTTTTTCAGATGGTAACTACTATTTTATTAAGTTAATAACAACCTTATTCCAATTTCCATCCAATATTCATATAAGACTGTTGTATGTACATATTATAGATTTTCTATTAATAAAATTATGGTCAACAAATTTGTTTATTTTTTAAATACTACCCATTCCTTCTCATTAAAATAAAACCAATGGAATCAAGAGAAATGATAATATGTTTTTCTAATTCAGAAAGGAGACTTCCAGGAGACTCGGGAGGTAAGCTGGCAGCTTTAAGAAATGTTCACTAGATGGCGCTAAATAAAAATTTTATTTCAAGGTTCGGCTACTCCTCAATAGATGGCGATATACAATAATAGTTTGAATACTCTGTGTTAGATGGCAGCAGGCGTACCTAAACCAAGTGAACTAGAATTACACAAGGAGGCTCTCATAGATTCAAGGAAGAGGAACATAATGATCAGTGGCCCAATTACATAACTTGGTTACAATCGGATTATCACTTTTTTCATAGCAAATTTGACTCTATCGCAAGGCATTAGTGGTTGCGATACTGAGAATTCGATTGAAGCCAAGTTATGGAATCGGGCTGCAGAAGCCGAGCAATCGATAAAAAATGATCTGACGGCTGAACGAAATTTGCTATTTGCGTAGACGCGAGTATGTATCTTTCTACGGCTATTTGGTACTTTTGGTCCTGGAATAACGCATAGGCACAGAATAAATAATAGTACAAGGATAGGTAACTTTTAACCCAGAGAAATGACCACGTGGGCAAAGCCGCGGCCACACCTAGTTGTATAATATTAATAGGTACATTTACCTGCATTTGACAGTTCATCTTATAAGTGGGTAAAATATTTGAAATTATTAATTATAATTTCAAATATTTTACATATTTAATATTTTATATATTAGTCAGAGTATGAATATACATGAGAGATATGTAAATAATGATCCCTTTAGGTAAAATGATCCCCAACTGTTGCTTCAAAACCACTTGTGCCATCTGACGAGACTGTAATGTGAGTTTGTGAGCACTCTCATGAACAGCAGTCTTACAAAGAGTCATGGCGTTCTGAATAGCCGGCGTCGGTCGTTTAGTGGGAAAAATATTGAAATCAGTGCGGTAAATCTACTTTAAGCCTCATTTTGATGTTGTGCACGATTGTTGCTATTAAGTTTTATGTGATAGATGTTTTATTCATGTCATCTCTCATCTATTAACTTTATCTTTCGGTAAGTTTAGTTGTCGTACGTCGAACTTTGAAATTATTATTGGCTTTTCAATTCGAATGATGTCATTAGGGCTAAAAGATTACAATGAATTTGAAAATAATGATTCCAGGATTTTGTTTGTTTATAGAAACATATTATACGCATTGCTCATTATAAAATATAATCAAATACGTAATGGGACATAAATAAGATTTTGTGTTAGTTATTATTTTAGTTTGTAAGTAAATTTTATTAAATTTGGTACTTTCAAGTATTTTTATTACTTGTTTGTACTAAATAACTAACTTCGATTTAATAAAAAGTTTATTTTAATAATAAAATACTGCCAAATAATGGCTATGACATGTGCATGTTTTAGAATATGGTCAGTCAGCTCGAAACTTATAATATTTATAAAACCATTTAACGACTAAGTAGGTATCTGTTTTAGTTCGCTTTTTTGTGCCAAATAAATAAAAAACCTTAAAAATATGAGATTGATGATAAGAAGGTTGTAGAATACTATTTTGTTAGTTTACTCCAATCACAGAAATCGGAGAGATATCCCCGGGATCATTTTGCCCGTACCCTAAGGATCATTTTGTGCATCCCTGTCTACAAAACGATCCTATTGTAGACTTATGGAAAAATGCATATTTTTACCATTAAATATGGGTACAAAAGCAAAGTATGACTTTATATAGATATATTAACCGACTAATTGAAACTACTATAATATAACTTAAAATAAATATGTAATATTACTTCATATTTTCCCTTACAGGGATCAATAATAAGGATACATGTCCTTTAGGTAGTTAAAAAACTTAGAATCCTAACTAATATCACTGAATAAATATTAGTAGAATTGTATATGAGATTATTAAATATTAGTATTTATTCTGGAATAACAGTCCCTCAGGCTGTGAACTGTAATCCTATAAAAATAAACCGCACAAGCCGACTGGTAAGTTATAAATCTACCTCATAAACCTGCGACACCATAATTTCATCTTAGATAGGTGCCGCGGGTAAAGGTGCAGCTAGAGGCAGGTTAGAACCACCAAAGCCGTCCCCTTCTCACTTCCAATACCGAGCTCTAATATTTGAATTTACTTGATTTTGCCCATAACTATGTCCCCATGTTAATCGGGATGATAAATTGTCAAGTACTTGTCCAGACATAATAAAATTAAGTTATTTGTGTCACGACTTCATCTCTCTTGTCAAGTTTAACAGCCAAATGATAGAAATGTTGACCTGTTTACTAAATCTGCAATGTCTGAAGGACGCCTGCTTAGCGAGAACATTCCTAAGAATTTCTAAAGAAAAATGTGTCTCACGGACGGGATTCGAACCCACATCATCCATACCTCTGCGCGGCACATGCCTTTAGCAAATTTGGCTACCGTGAACATAATCCAAATTTTTCCCTCAGTTTCTAATTCCGCCTTACAGGGACGGTAACGTCATCTATTGGTAGTGCTCTGAACTGACTAACCGAACACGGCTAATATTGCAATTAACTTACTGCGTTATTGTGTATAATTGTACCTTTCATCATAATCATCATCAGCCCGATTAAGTCCACTGCTTAACACAGGCTTCCCCTACAATAGGGGAGAAGGGCTTTCCCATAATCACCACGCTTGTCAGGCGTCTCGGTGATTGCAGTATATGTTAGATATGAGAGATAAATGATTTATTTGTTTCTTTAAGACACACACGTATTAATTAAGTACGTGTTTTAAAGAAATAACATTAAATGCAACAAACAAGCAGGGGTGCGATTTTTGAGTGTCACCGGTGATTTCGAAATCAGCTTTTCGCAAAAGTGGTATTTTTGAATATCATACCTATTATCCGTCCCGTATTATCTCATTCGTTGTTCGTATTTTAGGAAAAACAACACACGAAAACTAGGTTAATTTATGAAACTATGAACGAAATGTCAAAAATATCACTGGGTGATTTCAAAACGAGTGGGGGGAGGGGGGGGGGGGGAGGCACTCGTGAACGAAATCATACGTATGATATTTTTTATCACCCAGTGAAATTCAAAAATACGACTTTTGGGAAATCGGTGACTTTTATCATTTCGCTGATATTTAATAATTCGGTGATATTCAAAAATCGCACCCCAGATCCTTAATAAATAAGATATAATATCCCTAAACATGATTCATATTTCCTATACGTCACGTGCACCACACTTATACACAAAATACCTTAGATACTATACAAAACAGAAGCAACGTGTGTGTTGTAGTAAAAGAAATGGGCTCAGTGAATAATATTGCTCAAGGAGCAAACACTGATTTTCAGCTATTACCATCGAGATGACGAGCGAAGCGAGCGCAATATATAATACAATCAGTGCAAGTACCAATAATAGTGTTTTTTTTTATAAAAACTGGATGCATAACACGAAAAAGAAAAAAAAAAAAAAATTGAAAGTGTCGTACCCCCACTCATAACACCAGTCTCGTAACAGTGTGGGTACAAGAGGAGGAACAGGCACATTAGAAGGTGTTTGTATGGCCTCATCAGCCCCAGGACTGCAATTGTAATTAAATAAAATTACTGAAGGGATGTGCAAGTGCGTGTGAGTGAGAAGATATGTACAGTGGAGTGAAATATACATACACAGGTGCATGCTCCAGTCTATTTACTGAATACCTCATAACTAGTTCTCACAGAACTCGCAGGATGTGAAGGGGTGAACCTATTATTAAGCCGCCTCTCGGCAAACCCATTAGTGTATCTGCGTTTTGTACCTTGGACACAAATTACAATGACTTCCGATATATTCCTACGTATTACATAGAAGTTTATACATATAGTTACTGCTTTCGCCCGCGCAGACTAAATTTAACGCGAAAAAAGCATCCTATGTTCTTCTAGGATATTAAAAACGAATGCAAAAGTATAGCACCAACGCTCTTGATTTTTTGACAGACTTGTTATTATTTCGTTTCCACGGCAACGTGTCATTCTGTAACTTAAAGCGAGTAACCGACATTTTCCCGTTTTCCCGTGGCAACTTACCATTTTCCAGTATAAAAAGTATCCTATGTTAGTCTGTATATTGTACAGTACCTATTTACAAAGTTTCATCAAAATCTGATCAACCGTTTTGGCGTGAAAGCTCCCCAAACAAACAAACAGGGCCCCGATTCTGTTAACTATTGAAACGCGATAACGCAAGAAGATCGCTAGAAAAAAAAATGCGAAATTTTCTCATTTACCACTTAAAAGTGCTAGAAGCGTTTTTTTTTTGGGAAATTACAACACTTTTAAGTGGTAAACGAGAAAATTTCACAAAAAAGAACAAGCGATTGACTTGCGTTATCGTGGTTCCATACCCAGCCAGCAAAGTAGTGATAAAAAAATATGTGTTAACACTAAAGAGTGTTAGAAAACTGATATAAAAGTAACGCGGTGACTGCTTGTCACAGCGTTGCTGTATATTGATGATTCGTAACATCATTTAGCTGTAAAAGGTTATACAGTCAAATTGTGATAATAAATGATGACATAAATGATGGCCTTGTACAGAATTTATAACACAGCTGTCAAGCGGTTCTCACAACAACGATTTAGAGCAAAAATGTTGTACAACATGTTTTGACGGTACATTTATACAGCAAAATTGATCTATTGTGGCTTCCAAGTCAGTGTATTAGCGCTGGTGATATATCTGGCACGCATGGATCTAATCCATGATATAAAACATCATACCGTAGCTGATATGCAACAAATTTATCGTATATTGGTGTTTCCTTAACGCCTGCGCCATAAACATCATAAGAAATCTACAATAACACTAAGAAGTTGCAAATATACTTTTGCAAAATCCATATATCACCAGTAACATATAAACATTTTTTGCTCACATATAACTCTAAAAAGGCGCATAATAGTTGCTAATTATACTTATATGGAAAGATAATGCTCTTTAAGAGAATTTTGAATGCCTAGTTATCACACTGAATAATCTTACATTAAAAAACAGTCAATGTCTAAATATTCCATCTGTTTCATTTTACTAAAATAAACTGAAAAGACAATAAGAGTTTATTAAAAAAAAAGTTGCATGATACACCACTAGGGTTATACCTCTGATTTATTGAGAAACCCAAAAAAAATGTCATGGCGGCAAGAAGCTGTAAATCGGCGATATATCAGTAACTCAAACACGCATTGGCCATATTGTGGTGACTTCAAATTAATTTGATAATTTTAATAATGTTTATTTGTTTAAATATTAATAATTTGAGGGGGGCATGAAAAAAACACTTATAATGTAGTATTATTTCAACAATATAATTTCAAGCGCACCAAAAATATACGTCATATTACGCACATCTCTGTTTGATACAGCGAGATAAAAATATGAACACCTTATTTATTTCCTAATGTTATGATATTTATTAAAAAGGTAGAAATAAGTAATAAACCTATTTTGTAAAACCTTCAAAATCACAATACTCATAAAGTATAGCTGAGCACTGAGGAAATGTGATAAAACAGAATCCTAATAACCAAAATAACAACAAATAGCTTAATATCAGCGTTACGGTAGCTATTATATAATCATTAGGTGATATATGTGATCAGGATATCATTGATATAACACCAAACAGATTCTAAGAACACTGAAATATCACTGATATGTATAAATAAAGTGATAGGTAGTGCTAATATACACACAATATATCATCAAATAGCTGTAAAACTGGGGCCACTTTCCAGTGATAGACACGTATCTATCACGGATATGCGACTGCTCGTATCACTGATATACAGCTATATCTGATTACTTTTTGCTGGCTGGGTAGCTAACAGAATTGGGGCCCTGTTAACGTTTCACTTTTATATATTGGTGTGGATTCTATAATATTGCACATATTCTCTTCATGTGAATACAGCCTTACAACCAATTGAACACATTAATAAATAGCAATAACTCTTGCTAACAACCTTTAGCAGAGTCGTAATGATACGAGAGATGCGAAAATTAAACTCTATGCCAGAAAGGTTCAAATGAAACCACACCGCTAAACAAACGAGTAAAACATAGCAAATGACGGCTGCGTATGTGTGCGTGAGAGGATAATTTGTGGTGGTTGATACACAATTTCATCACAAAAGACTGCATTGATTTTGTATTTTAGTGAGAACTTGACAGAGTTAACACGACTCGAGATCTTGCTGCGATGTGACGGCCGAGCGGCATAACATGGTGTAAGTGTGTGCATGAGGCTTGTGCGTACGAGCGGATCGGCGTATCTTGGGTAAACATTCTTGCTCTGTGACCTGTGTGTAGTGATGTTCATGGTAGGTATAAAGTATAAACAGCTTTTTAAGCGTTTGGTTTATTGCGGTATCTGCGCCCTTAGATCGTGGATTTATAACCAATTGAGAGACGTGCTGTGAGGCTCACTGGATTGGGGATGATGCTCCAGTAAAGAGTAGATTCCAAAGTTTGGCGCATCGCCATGAGGTCACAAAACTGACAGTAGGTAGGTACTATTATATACATATCATGTGCCTATCGGTATTCTTCAGATTGTACTAAGGAGACAATATGGCACAAGAACTGCTTAATCTGATTCCCGCATTACTAGATGGTTGACAAAGCGGCACTCTTATTATACGCTTTATATTAGCTTCAATTGTATGTTTGTAACCGACTCCTTTGGACGCTATTTTGACCCACTTTAAACGGTCAGATTTCATTCAAATTTTGCACACCTTTCAAAGACCGATGACAATGCAATAATTCGAAAAATAATAATAAATAATAGTTTAAAAAAACTAAAAAACACGCTTTATATAGAAAACCAAACTAAAAAATAGAAAATAAATTTTTATAGTGTAAATAAGAAAAAATGTTTAATTTAAAAAAAAGCGTGGGGTGCTTTTTAAGATATTATCGAAATGATAATCCTTTTTCTCATATCTGTCAATAAAATATTTATAACTATTGACCCATGCACCCCACGTTTTTTTTTAAATAAAACATTTTTATCTTATTTACACTATTAAAATTTATTTTCTATTTTTTAGTTTGGTTTTCTATATAAAGCGTGTTTTTTAGTTTTTTTAAACTATTATTTATTTATATAGTGGAAATACCTCGCACTAGAATGAAGCGTTACGCTTCTTCATTTACTATCAGAACTGCAAAGGAGTGGAATGCCCTGCCCGCGTCAGTGTTTCCGGTAAAATATAATCCAAGTGCGTTCAAGTCTAGAGTAAATAGGTATCTACTAGGCAAGCGTAGGTACTACACTATCGATCACATCGTTGATTTCCATCATATGAGATCGTGGTAATAAAAAAACGATTGGACCATTCCAAAGCAAGGAACATCATTCCAAATGTAGGTATACAACATTATAGGCTATGTATAGCATATTTGTTCTTAAGGATTTCGATAGATAAATTTCAACAAATAAATTATATACTTACTAAAAAACAACGCGTACAGTAGACGCAGCGGAAGTATGCTGCACATTAATGACCTTCTGAAGCTCTTTGGGTATGCTGATGACAGTACTGTAGTTGAGAGATACACTTCCAATGCTCAAGCCAGCTGTGACGCTGTCCAGTTTCAGAAAGAGGCTATGGTAGACCATTTAAATTTAGCCTTAGAAGCCGTGTCCGATTGGGGCGATGCTAACCTGGTTAAGTTTAATGCTACTAAAACGCAGGCGTGTTTGTTTTCTGCTAAAATGAGTCCTCTAAACCGATCTCCGTCTTTCCAAAGTGTAATAGGCGACCATTTGGAGCTTTTGGGTGCCGAACTCACATCAAACCTGAACTTTGGGTCTTATATTGAATCCCAAGCCAAGGTAGCTGCAAAAAAACTTGGTATTTTGTCTATGGTTAGGCGGTACTTCACACCGGGACAGCTTTTGAATCTTTATCAAGCACAGGTCCGATCTTGTATGGAGTACTGCTGCCACCTCTGGGACGGTTCTGCCAAGTATCAGCTCGAGTCTTTGAGAGACGTGCTATCAGGCTCATTGGGGATGACACTCTGGTAAAGAGTAAGCTTCAAAGTCTGGCGCATCGACGTGAGGTAGCAAGCCTGTCGGTATTCTACAGATTGCACTATGGAGAGTGTGCACAAGAACTGCACAACCTGATTCTCCCATCACCTTTCCATCACCGTACGACTAGACGATCAGCAAAGCGCCACCATTTCATGGTTGAAATACCTCGCACAAGAACGAAGCGTTACGCTTCTTCATTTATTATAAGAACTGCAAAGGAGTGGAATGCCCTGCCCTCGTCAGTGTTTCCGGTAAATTATAACCCCGGTGTGTTCAAGTCAAGAGTGATAGGTATAGGTATCTACTAGGCAAGCGTGCTACACCTTTTCCAACCAATTCCTTACTTTGTACAGTATTCCCTGAATTTCTTGATCTTCGGTCCGCTGCTTAGTGCTTTTGCGCATAATGTTGTCCTGTTGAAACAGCTTGGTATAAATCCGGTGGAAGTTCATGACGGAGAATATGAAATTAACTCAGTGTTAAGAAAAGTGTCTCGGAAGTTATCTGCTAGTCGCTGCGCAAATGTTGAAGGTGAAGACAGCATTGTACAACTGCCTCGCTCACTCACATACGTTTTTCGCATGTTCTATCTCACTGTTACTTTATGCTGTTCTATCCCCACAGCAGTACCTGCGCAATCGGCACAGAGCCTAACTTCACAAAAATATACATTGGCTGCGCCTACTGTACCTACTCGGCTTCGCCGAAGTCGGGTAGATAATAACCCTTCCAAATTCAACAGATCCTTTTGCCACTGCTCCGTCTTTACTTGCCTTGCAAATGATTACATGTACCTAAGGTCAGTCGGGGTAAGTACGATATACTTTTAACAAAGATGAATTCAACTGCAAATATTTAGGTTTCTTTAGTAGTTTGGCCATCAAATTAAGTATTATATGATAATAGCTTGTGAAATCTGGACCATTTTTACTAAGATATATACTTGTTTATAGTAAGTTACTCCACTAGACGCACTTACCCAACCAAATGAGGTAAGTGCGTCAGTTCGATAAAATACTGCTAAAATCTTCATTATAACATTTTGTTAAAAATTTACCAATAGACATATTTGAGCCCTACTAGATTATGCATTCTGACCTTTTCTGTGATCAATATTGGGTTGAATACAACTTAAAAAAGAAATTAGGGGCAAGTGCGCCACACTTTTTCATGACAGGGGTAGAAACCTTTTTTTTCGAGTAGTGAGTGCATACTTTGCTAAAGTTTTTTTATATATATTTTTATATTTTTTGTTATAGTTGAGAGCACCAAAATAGAAGCATTAGGTATAAAACTAGTTTAAAATCTATTATCAATTCCGAACCTCCCAATAAAAGTTTGTTTTTTCTTTTATCTTGTACGAGAATTGAAAAAGAAAACATCGATTTATTCAGATTTCTTTGGAAGTACAAGTACTTATTTGGAACTGGAAATCGAACGAAGGAACTACATAGTTACAGATAATGGTTGTTTTAGATTGTTGATGAACATTGAATCACCTAGTTAGGTTCTTATGTATCTAAAACAAGAACTGTATCTAAACAAAACCTCTTTCAAAACATTAATATTCTTTGACTTACACTTTAGCATAATAAACTAAAAAATAAAATCAGTTTAATTATTGGTAATGCCACTTTAAACATCAATATATATTAAACTGTAACTGACTACAACAACTTTCTAAACATTAACATTCTTTGCCTTACAAATTTCGAACCATAAACTTTAAAATATAAAATCTGTTCAGTTATTGCTATTGCACTTTAAACATCAAAAAGTATTTAGTAAACTGTAATTATCTACTTTCATAATCTATAAATATATCACCACTAGTTTAAAAAACCCCACTATAAAGTAGTACACAAATAAGTAAGTATCATAATATATGAATTTGCATAGCTAGGTACTGCATACAAACCGTAATATGCAAAATAAACGTTATTATGAACTTACCAAAAAATGTTTGCTATTTCTGACTTGAGGCAAGTGCGTGATAGGGACGCGCTTGCCCCATCAAAGTGTGACGCACTTTCCTCTTTGTATAATTTAAAAGCTATAATTTTCAAATTACAATAATTCGATATTTCACTAAATATTAGAAAAATAATTACATAAAATGTGAAGAATAACATTTATTAAATAACCTTATCTTAATTGATTCACAGAAAATATCAACAATGTTAAGATTTTTACAGTTTTATGTCATGTTACTCATATCTGAAGCTTAGTTCATATGACACTGGAAACACAATGGCTTTTTATGTTAACCCAAGACGAGACAGGCCATCTAGGATTTAATTTTGAAACTAAATTTGTATCGGGCTTTAAGGAAAGATGTCGTTTTAATGAAATACTCAACTGGTTCCTGAGATTTTGATGGTGGAGGCACTTTCCCCGTAGAGGCACATACCTCGACTGACCTTACCTATATTTTCATTCAGAACATCTTCCACCAATAAAAATTCACCACACCGCTACTAACTTTGATCCTAATCTGTAAGTCTAGAATTTTTGACACATCTGCCGTGAATTTAGATGTAGGTGTCTGGTACACATACAAATGAACTTAGTATCTACAAACCGTTTATTCTTTATGTATAACAGGAGAGCGTTGATGGTTGGAAGGTAAAGATACCACGCGACTCTGGCGATTATTCATACAAAGGATTCCGCTATTTTGGAAAAGTCTTTTGAAAAATTATAAGAAACAAAAAGTGAAAATCATTTTTATCGTCGTTTTCACGCGTCTTGGTTGTTTCTCTGACCAAATTAAAGTCCTTGTTTGGCAAGCTTCGTCAAGTCTTCACGTCGTCCATACCACAGTGCCTGAAGAAAAGACTTCAATCAGTGCGTCCTATACCAGTCATGACCTACGGAGCCGAAACGTGGACAATCACGGTCAAACTAGTCCACAAAAAGGTCGCTACACGAGCTTTGGAGAGAGCTATGCTTGGAGTTTCTCTGAAGGTCATTTTTCTTAATGAACTGGTGGAGAACCAAGGTAACCGACATAGCTCAAAGGATAAGCAAGATGAAGTGGAAGTGGGCTGGTCACATTTCCCGAAGGACCGATAACCGTTGGAGACTACGTTTAGGAACACGTAGTGTAGGATGCCCTGTGGCCAGGTGGAGTGACGACCTGCGAAAAGCAGCTGGAAGATAACGGATGCAGAGAGCTGAAGAGCGAGCTAGTGGCGTGCATTAGGAGAGGCCGACGTCCAGCTGTAGACAAGTATAGTCTGCAGATGATGTTTTCCTTTAAAGTAGCTAAACATTCCGAAAAAATCCGATGAAATGAAATTAATGTCGCAAAAAACTATTCTAACCTGCACTATCCCAAAGTTTTATACATAATCCATACCAATATATAAAAGTGAAACGTTGTAGGTTTGTTTGTTTGGGGAGCCTTCACGCAATAACTGCTGGACGGATTATGATGAAATTTAGAATAGAGATAGCTTAAGTCCTGGAATAAAACATAGCATACTTTTTATCCCGGAAAATTGTAAGTTTCCACTGGAAAATGTTGATTAATCACTGTAAGGAACAGTTGCCATCACAGAATGGTCTGTGGTTGCCATGGAAACGAAATAACAAGTCTGTCAAAAAAACAGCAAGGGCATTGGTACTATACCTACTTTTGCATTGGTTTTTATTATCCTAGAAGAAAATAGGATGCTTTTTTTCGCGATAAACAGGAGTCCGCGCGGATGAAGTCGCGGGCGGGGAAACTAGTATTTAATATATCGTGAAGTTTGTCAAAAATCATAATTTTTTAATCCAAATAAATATTGTCTCAGAAAGTATTTACATTCATATCACCTAAGCGAAATTTTATGGATGTTTATGTATGTACAATAATGTTTGTTAGTAAGTGGGTACTTACCAGACTTTAATTCCAGATGGACATTGGCTCTTTTTTACCAGACTGCCCAACACAAAGGCCGGGTAATGTGTTTATCAGCCTATGTATGTATGTATGTATCTGTTCCTTTGTGGCAATTTATACATAAAACGCATGGACCGATTTTGATGATTCTTACGTCAATCAATTTGTCTTAATCTCGCAATTAAGTATCATTAAAGACACCAAAAAATTATTCAATTGGCAACAACCAGACGACATTTCAAGAAAAAAACGACGACAGTTTGACAGCCATATTCCGTTTTCATTCCACTACCTTCGCTTTTTCCCCTTTTCCGCTTTTTCGCACGCACGTCTACTATGTATATATGTCTCACGCGTGCGATATGTCGCGTGAGAGGCGTTCAAGAGAAACGCACAAGATTGAGGCTACAACCGTTGGTGGAGAACGAAGAGTTCGCGCTGCACGCTGCGGCCTTGCCGCTTATATATCAAAGATGTCTGACGGTCTAATCGACCAAATAATATCTCCGCTTCGCCAAATAAATATGTAAATTGGTTATTCCGGTGAGAAAAAGGACTATAAAACGAACGCACAAATAGTGGTGATTAAAATAGTGAATAAAACTGTGTTTTAGTGACATTATATAGAACACGTGTGTCGTGCCATACCGGCGCGCCAGCTGCACTCTTGAAGAACAGGATTTCACAGCGCTGAAGGCCTGGATTAGGTCTTCTCAACTGCATCGGAGACTTGGGCAGAGGAGGAATTCATCAAAAGGTATGTGTGCATTGTCTTTCCTTTCACGTTCTTTTCCACCATCTACCCTTGCTGCTAACCTGTTACCAATTCGTATTTCACCTTATGAATAACAAAATACAGTCCACAAAACGCGAAGGTCACATAATTTTATAATTCGATCCTTCCGCACCAGGATTATATTCCTGGAACATTGGGATTTTCTCTGATCTCAATTTCCGCAAAACCGCATCCTGTGGAGACGTTCCTCGGCGTCTCCAGAGGTATCATTGAATTTGAAAATAATCTTTATGTTTCTCTTATCATTTTTCATTTCGTTCTTTTTTCTTTTTTATTAAAGTTGGTTAGCAACTATTCTCACTTAAATATTTGCCTTATTTTTAGTTTTATTTATTTTTTGGGTAAATGCAGTTTCAGTAGACAAGAGGGAAAATGACGGGCAGAGCCGGAGGGCGGACAGCTAGTTCTCTATACGTCTATGATGTGATGATACTACATTATCTACTACAGTGCAGATGACGTCACATCGTCCGATGCTCTTACGCGCTTACGAAATGCTTGCGCTCGCGCGCTTTTAGTACAGGCGCGCGCAAAATGCTATCACTCGTATGTAGCAGAATCTACAGCAAGAGCACAGAAGTACCGTTTCAAAAGCAGCCCAAAATTAATATTCTAGCCGACTACTAGTCGGTGATGTCGGCAGCGTAGGTACCCAACATCTTGGCAGCATGGCCCCACTGACTATTTTGACCACGAAGTAATCCGACAGAGAACCAAGGTTGTCGACATAGCCTTAGGATTAGCGAGCTGAAGTGGGCTGGTCATATCTGTCGAATGACTTTTAACCGTTGGGGTAGACGTGTTCTTGATTGGACACCACGACTCGCTACTCCCTCCGGCTAGGTGGAGCGACGTATACCCAAAATAGCTGTAAGCTGTAAGTTGTAAAACAAGAGCCGATGATCGGGCTCAGTGGCGTGCTTTTAGCGCCTATGTCCAGCAGTGGATTGACACGGGCTGCTGCTGATGATGATGGCAAGAGAGAACTCCTGAAAATTAACTAGCTCCATCACTTGATTCGAAATGCGCCCTAGTGAGGAGCTGGCAAAAAGTACTAATTTAGTTAGTCTAGGTATATCAAATCCTTATCCATCTAAGATGTGACGACACTGTGACGCAGTTGGTAGTCTTCCGGACTACTGACTGAAATTATAGGTTCGAATGTTGACCGGGAGAAATATTTGTATTGTGTTTGCTTGCTTTAAGTATAAGGTGATGCTGGAACTGGTGGCAGAGTTTATGGCGTAGTAATAAATAGTGCAAGAGGCAGCAAGAAGAAGTGAGCTTCGTCAGATATTCACCTGCTAAGCGGTAGTTTAGTGTCAAAAGTATGCCAAAAGTATTTAAACTATTATTATTTTATTGTAAACTTACTGTATTTATAAACGAGTAAGTGAACGTTTTTTATCAATATTTCATAATCAGTTAATAGTCTTATTGGGTTGGGAAGGAGAGGGTTGTGGGATGACAGACGATGATTTTTACTGCGGATTTTTATTCCGAGTTAATTTTCAATTATCTTTTATTGAACCTTCATAATTTTAATATGGATTGTAACGCGCTACCACACCGGTGCATTCGTAGCTCTATTCACCTGACATCTAAATATAGCATAAGGCGGGCTCAGCTCCCACAATCAAACGACGAGGGCGACGTAATGCAACAATGACGTAATCCTTGGAAAAAAAACTGAACAGAACTTTCAGAAATGGCTTGGTATCCTTGGAAAAATAACCGAACAGAACTTTCAGTAATGGCTTGGTATCCTTGGAAAAATAACTGAACAGAACTTACAGAAATGGCTTGGTATCCTTGGAAAAATAACCGAACAGAACTTTTAGAAAATCTTGGTATCCTTGGAAAAATAACCGAACAGAACTTTCAGAAATGGCTTGGTATCCTTAGAAGGAAATCACGAACTACCACATGAAAATAAGTTGTTACATCGTTGTTCTCGTTATTTTCAGCGACAGCAACTTTTTAAATTATATAGCTACCCTATTAAACTATACAAATAACCGAACACTTTTTTAATTGAATTTATATATTGAGATATCGATAGAAAAGCATTCAATTTATCTAAAATCGACTCCGGAGCTGCATCACCTCTCCCGCTCACACTGCACGTGGACGAGCAGGACAAACATTCCAGAGCGTACTCCGCCTTACTTAGGTAGGTACCAGTTTTCTTTTGAAAGTACAATGTTTTACAAAATATTGGGTTGACAATTGCTATATAAAATTTACGCATTTTTTTAATGTAATTCATCTAATTTTGCGGTGCGGAACTGAGACCGAATCATGGCGTGGCGACGACAAGCCGCTCGTGTCTTGACGGCTCTTTCCGCCTCAGCTTGGAGATATTCGATGTCTCACAACTGCCAGGCGTCCCGCGACGGCTCATATATTTTTATTATGGTCTCTGGTAATATTAAAAGTACAAAGATACCGATGCGTTGAGCGGGTGCGATAGTATAGACGGACTTGCAGTGTTGCCTCAACAATAGAGTTTTGTTTGGATCCTTTGAGTACGGAGGCATTTTATGACGTAAAATGTATGAAAAAAACTAGAAAAATAGCGAACACTTTCGCTACCACTAGTACTAATCCAAGGCAGCTAAAAAAGTAGGTCACCTTTCATTTTGGTTTCAACTTCCGAGCGAAGCTGCCGATTGACGAATGTGAAATATTTTATATTTTTACATTTATTTTATTGTGATGCTTTCGGAAAGTGCGTGCACTGATCTATTTAGTTGGCTGGAATTTCAAATTGATGTATACAAATAGAAAATGCGAAACGGAGTGCATCTTGGTTTGATAAGTTTCGAAATAAATAGAAAATGCGAAACGTAGTGCATCTTGGTTTGATAAGTTTCGAACTAAATAGAAAATGCGAAACGGAGTGCATCTTGGTTTGATAAGTTTCGAAATAAATAGAAAATGCGAAACGTAGTGCATCTTGGTTTGATAAGTTTCGAACTAAATAGAAAATGCGAAACGGAGTGCATCTTGGTTTGATAAGTTTCGAACTAAATAGAAAATGCGAAACGGAGTGCATCTTGGTTTGATAAGTTTCGAACTAAATAGAAAATGCGAAACGGAGTGCATCTTGGTTTGATAAGTTTCGAACTAAATAGAAAATGCGAAACGGAGTGCATCTTGGTTTGATAAGTTTCGAACTAAATAGAAAATGCGAAACGGAGTGCATCTTGGTTTGATAAGTTTCGAACTAAATAGAAAATGCGAAACGGAGTGCATCTTGGTTTGATAAGTTTCGAACTAAATAGAAAATGCGAAACGGAGTGCATCTTGGTTTGTTAAGTTTCGAACTAAATAGAAAATGCGAAACGGAGTCATCTTGGTTTGATAAGTTTCGAACTAAATAGAAAATGCGAAACGGAGTGCATCTTGGTTTGATAAGTTTCGAACTAAATAGAAAATGCGAAACGGAGTGCATCTTGGTTTGTTAAGTTTCGAACTAAATAGAAAATGCGAAACGGAGTCATCTTGGTTTGATAAGTTTCGAACTAAATAGCGGGACCAAACTAATAAAAATAATACGAATGACATATAACTTATCTGAATAGCTACGTAGGTACCTACATACCATTTGGTAAACTTTATTCTATCTATATTTATAATAAAGCAATAAGTATATACACAAAAGTGATTCGAGTGAATCAATAAATAGATTCCGTTTTTTATTCAGACATAAAATAAAAAACAAATTGCACATAATTAACCGAGCGAGCGCGAAGCGTCGCCTTTTCAGCTTGGGCAAAAATGCGGATCCGGATCTCTGTTCTCCTCTACAGGTCGCATTTCTCGACCGATCCAAACGAAACTTGGTATACAGGTTAAGCAAATTTTTAGAAATATTTAGTCGTCGTGGGCTACTGAATAACTCCACCATATTAAATCCGATTGCGATGGTTCTTTCTTCATTTGAAAGGTAGTAACTTTAAATTAGTCTCATAAAAAATTGGTGAAGATCTGATGAGGATCTTCGGCGTGATGAGCAGAATAGCTCCTCAAAATGCAGTAAATTGCTCACTTTTAGGTTTCTTCCAGTGGAATCATCCCTTTACCCACTAGGTAGAGATTGATGGAGCACCTTGGTTATTAATGTTAGTTGTACAATAAGGTAACTAGATGGCGCTACAAAAGTTTGTACGTGCGAGGTCTACAGCTCACAGAGCCACTAGTTTATCTGGGTTAAAAGTTATAAGTACAGCCAAGCTTTTGGTACTGTGATATTACAGGACCAAACATACTTAAAGAGTAAAAAATACCAAATTTCGTTCAGCCGTCAAATAGCTTTTTCTCGATCGCTTCTACTCATCGGATTAAGGTACAAAGTACACCAGTTTTCAAGTCTAAGTCTATTAAGCCTAAGCTATCGAACAGTGAAAATTCAATCAGCATATCAATCGATCCAGTGGTTTTTTACGTGATGCGCAAAGAGACAAACCGAATGACACTATTTTTACATGACTATAAAAAAGGAGTGTAATGTTTCTACCGTAACTTTTAAATGCCTGAACAGATTTAGACGTATGGGGTATCGTTAGAATTCTTACATCATCCCGAGTAACATAAGAAATTATTTTTGTAATAAATATAAACAATTTTGCGGCAGTTTGGTTCATTTTCAAATCCGAGAAAAGAAATCCTTCGTAATACAAATGCGTATCAAATTGAAGGCCTTGATAAGCACATTTCAAAAGTATATAATTTATTGGCATAAGTTCGGTTTTAGCAGGGAAGCCTTGTTTTTATTTACCCACCATGGAGGATTATGTGTTTGATTTGTATGTATGTTTGTTTGTTTGTACTTTTCTCATAGGCGCGTCCTACAGCCTACAGCCTAAACGGCTTGATGGATTTTGATAAATGAGGTTATCATTGGATTCTTCTTAATCACGAGAGTGTTTTATATACGAAATAAAAATGACCTAAACCTATCGATTGGGGTATCAGAATACTATAAAAGACTATTTCAAAAATATATAATTCTGTTAACTAAACAGTACCTACCAATTGTCTTTTAAACTTCTTACAAAAGTTTCAATTTTAGATTATCCAAGTTAATGTATAGTCTAATGTTGCAATTGCAAGTATTAAGTAAAGTAAAATATGAAAATAAAAAGAAACATTAAATTCATATCAATACTAGCTGCACCCCGCGGTTTCACCCGCATCCCTCAAGAACCGTGCATTTTTACGGGATAAAAGTAGCCTATGTGTTAATCCAGGGTATAAGCTACCTCTATCCCAAATTTTATAGCGCGAAGAAGTAACAAATACACACACATACACACCCTTACATACAAACTATTACTAACACTAGCGATCCAGGGTGTTTAGTTCGATATCCTCGTAATCAGACGACCGTCCAAGCCGAGGTCCGCACCTCTTGGGTGCCTTATGCCGGTCGTCATAAATTTAACTTTGGCGTGCGCCTTCTGCGTCACGCATTGAGGCGGAGCTGTGGCGGAGCGCTTTAGCGCCCACCTCCCCGTCCGGTGAAGCTGTAGCTAGAGGCCAAGCTGCTGGTCGATAGAGGCCAACAGCAAAAACCCTTGTAAAAAAACCCAAACAAAACCAGTTCGTATTCAATAATTTAGTTCGCAGTCAAGTTTATTTTATTTATATAATAATTTAAATTATTTTCATTCACACTTCTTGGTACTTACTGCTTTATTATAAGGATAGATAGATAGATAGATAGATAGATAGAAGATATGTAGATACGTATATGACCTCCGGGTCCGGGGCACGTAAAGGTCACGAACTTTACCTGTAACGCCGCCCGTGTCGTACCTGCCTATGTGAGAACTGCACATCTTGGATGAAGAGATATTCTGCAAACACCACACCGATACTACCTATTAGGAAATAAGGAAATCATCAGGTAATAGTGAATCAGACAGCGCCCAGACTTTTAAGTTATATACGAGTATTAAACCGGTGAGAAACCGGTAGGCTTGCCCAAAATCTTCAGAATTCTTTGAAACAAAAACCTACTTCAAATGCATTAAACTAAGAAACTACTGAACCAATTTTCATGAAAATTGTACGGAAGTTTCTTGGAGGTCAACTTATTAAAATAAAAAAAAATTACATAAATCAATCCAGGAATTTCGGAGAAATCGATATACATACACAAACACAACACTTTTTTATCCCCTACCTCCTGCCAAGTTTCTAAGCGTTTTTTTTTAAGGTTTCGTCGTTAAAAAAGGAACCTTTATAGTTTCGTTATGTCCGTCTGTTCTTCCGTCTGAACGTCCGCGTTCGTCTGTCCGTCTTATTGTCACAGCCATTTTATTCTATTTCGTCGTACGCTATTAACACTACAAGTTGATATTAGGCACATGTATAAATATATTACCGCTACATAAGCGGTTTTTTTTGTGTAACTTAAAAACCGAAGAAGAAAATATAAGTTTTCCTTTCAAGTGGGGTCTCGATATGGATAGGTATTTTAAAATTAGGTATAATAAGGTTTTATTGCCAGGGTTTTTAACAGAACAATTTCAATAAAAATGAAATTGCTAGCCATGATAATGTTGTTATTTAATCAACAACATTATCATGGCTACTTATAATTAATTAGTTTACGAGAAATAGCTGTACAAGTTAGACCAAGTATGTTGGCATAATACGTAGGAACTACTGGACCGATTGCTATGCGGTTTTCATAGTCGGGTGGGTTACTTAGCATCCTGGCTACAGAGCCCTTAGTCTATGCGTGTTTAATTCGCACTTGGCCGTTTTTAATTGCATCGTTTTATGTCGGTATGTATGTTTGTTTAGATCAAATCTTGCAAGCTGAATAAGAACTACTTCCTCTTATCAAGGAGTTGATTTTTTACATGTTGGTTGCATGACTTGAATCGACATCCAGGATTAGCTCCAGGTAAACGAACTCTTCAAATTTTCTTCACACGATGGACGGACGACATTGTAGCCATCGCAGGGAGTCGATGGATGGCACAAGACCGTTCGTCGTGGCGCTCTTTGGGGGTGGCCTATGTTCAGCAGTGGACTGCTAAAGGCTGAAATGACGATGATGAAAGGAACTCTTTCAACGATACAGCACGAAATTTTGTGTACGCACCTTATTATGATAGCCGGTTTTAAGTTTCACCATGACAGCCTACCTGTGTGTGTATATACTACCTGTGGCCGCGGCTTTGCCAGTCATTTCATTTACAAGTAGCCCACACGTGTTATTCCAGGAACAAAAGTATCTACAATGTACAATATACTACATTTCTTCAAAATTCGTTGTGCCATCAAATTCTTCAATCATGCTTTTTATCGATTGCTCGGTATCTAATCAAAGGATTAAAATACCAAGTACCCCAGTATTTAAGCCAAACCCTAAGCTATCCAACAGTGAAAACCGCATCGCAATCGGTCCAATAGTTTTTATACACAATAGGTTTTTCTTTCTTAGTGCTTTATTAAAAGTATAGATTGTAATGTTCATTGTGGAGCTGTTTGATAAGTCCTTTTAAAAACTATTTATAAAACCTTTTTTCTGGTAAATAACATTAATACTGACAGGCACAATCTTTCAAATGAACACTGTCTAAAATTCAGAAAAAAAAACAAGTTTTTGTCAGTTTAACCATTGTTTAACTGTGATCACTCGTAAATTTTCAACAACTATGGAAAAATCTGAATTTCGTGCCGTTAAAAAACATTTTTTTATGAAGAGTTGCAGTGCTGCCACAATAAAAACTGAACTTGAATCTGTTTATGGCACTAACGCACCAACGTTGCAGACTGTTTATAACTGGATAAATGATTTTAAACGTGGTCGGTCAAGCACATCTGATGCTCCACGCTCTGGTCGCCCAATCGAAGTCACTACTGAGGATGTTGTTGAAGAAGTCCATAATATTGTACTCGACGACCGCCGAGTGAAGGTGCGTGAAATAGCTGAGAACACAGACATTTCCACTGAGCGAGTACATAAAATCCTGTATGAAGATTTGGGTATGACAAAGCTGTCTGCACGAGGGGTGCCACGTTTGTTGACAATCAAGACAATGTCCCAGTGCACACGTCAGCTATTGCAATGGCCAAAATCCACGAGTTGAGCTTCGAGCTCCGCATGCTCCGTATTTGCCGGACCTAGCTCCGTGCGATTATTACCTATTCCCAAATCTGAAAAGATGGCTTGGAGGGCAAAAATTTTTGACAAATGAGGACTGCATCGCAGGTGTAAACGGCTATTTTGAAGATCTCGACAAAACGTATTTTTTGTAGGGGATAAAAAATTTGGAAACTCGCTGGAACAAGAGTTTGGCCCTCAAAGGAGACTATGTTGAGAAATAAACGTAAATTGTTTAAAAATATATATATATCTTTTTATTTTTTAAAACGTCTTATCAAACAGCCCTCGTAGGTGCCCATAGTCACCTGAAAGTAGGCCTGTGTCGCACAGTGAAAGTATTAAACGATTACTATAATATGATCTACGTTATTGGATGAGGGCTGAGGATGATGATGAAGCAATAGCTTAATAAGTATATTGCTATTCAAACTAGTCGCAGAGTATCCCAGCTGACCAAAAATGGGTAAAGCGGCATGACGGCGTCCCGACCACTTTTACACGCGAATATGGCGCGATTCCATGAAGCAACTTGATCACAACGGTAGGTTGGGTTATCTTTGAACTTATTGGCTTATGGCCGGTTCTTTCATCTTAAAACGAACCGTTTTCGCTTACTGTCCGTCAGCTTTTGACTAAACGCCGTAAAAAAAACGTCAAAAAGTAACGAGACGTTAGAAAAAGAACAAAGAGACGGGTATTATAAGTTTAGGGTGTGTATCACTGTATGTGTGTGTCTGTCTGTGGCATCGTAGCTCCCAAAGGAATGGACCGATTTTGATGCGGTTTTTTTCTGTTTGAAAGCTGATGTAATCGAGATGGTTCTTAGATATATGGGGGATGTGATCGAGATGCTTCTTAGCTATGGGGGGGTGTGGAGTCGGGGGTTATATACATTTATTTAGTGCTTGTTATAGGAATGGGGAGTTAGTAGAGATACGATCGATCAATTGGTATGTATGTATCAAAGACAAACTCACTGTAACACACCTCTTTCTTACTGTCGTTCCGCATCGCCTCTTCGATGGTCTCTGCTGCCTCGCCCATCTCAGCTGCCAAGATCGTCTACGCTGCTTAACAAATCGATTATTGGTAGCCCCATGGGCCGGGCCATCCGCGAGTTTTTCCAAAGGCACCAAAAAACAGTAAAACTAATTTGTTTTTGATAAATGCAGTTCGTGACGGTGGGAAACTCTTTGATAATCTATCTGTCTTTACTCAATTTAACTCATTAACTATCTTTAAAGCTCATAAAACACGAAGTCCCTGCCAAAAACCACAGAATAAATAATAGTACAGGTAAAATTTATAAAAAATACATTATATATTGTTGAAATGTGCTCATCAAGGTCTTCAATTTGATACCAAAATACTAAAAAACAAAAAGCATTTGTTTTAGGAGCCATACTGCCGCCATCTTGAATTTATCCAAAAACATATTCCTATTTTACTCGATGGGATGTATGTGTTCTAATGGTAACTATAACTCCTATAATTCTAACCATACGTCTAAATCAGTTCAAGAATTTAACAGTTATGGTGGAATAAAGAAACACACACATGCATACAAACAAACATACATGAATCCTAAAAACATTACACTCCTTTTTTTTGGGCAGTCGTGTAAGAACTGGCAGCCTACGAGATAACTCTTCTCTTTTTCTCGTTCTACTCTACTTTCTCGCTTCTCCGTTCCTTTCGACTACCTTACTTCGTTTTATTTTTCTCAACTACTTCACTTCCACGCTCTTCTCCATTTATCATTTCTCTACTCATCTTCGCTGCGTTTCGCTGCCTTGCTCTTTTTCTACTTCTCGCCGCTCCACTGCTCTTCTCCTATTCACGCTCCACGGCTTGCCTTGCGCGGTTCTTCTTCGCTCTTCCCCTCTTCTTCGCACCGCACCTATGTAGGAGTGGTCTCGCTCCACTGACTGTTGAAGATACTTTAAGGAATGCGGCCCATGAGCTTGCTTTGTAAGTATGCTGTAGTTTAGTTTGTATTGTACACTCGGTATCCACGAACCTAATACAGGTGTGAACTGTCAAAGAGTGATTAAGTTGCTATTCACTTGTCTGACCATAATTTGTTGCCATATGGCTTTACCATCTGCTAAATTGAATTTAACAGTGACTGACTATTTATGGCAAGGAATACAAGAAAGTTTGTATGAGTCTACCAGTTGGTTAACTAGGTATCTGTCTAGTTAGGTAGGTACATATAAATGTTTACTAACATATGCTAGTTCCTTTTTAGATCTTCATCTTCTAGTACTATCTTCTAACAGTGATCAGGTCGATCTTCGTAGCACCACAGCTCGAAACAAAGATTGGGTCCTTTTGTTGAACCATTGACGTATGACTGTATGTCTAGAGACAGATGGTCCATAGTTTATGAACTTCAGTACTGTTACCTAATTATTTACTCGGTATAATTAGGTAACAGTACGGTGTGCGAGTCCGACTCACGCTTGGCCGTATTTTTATAATATAGTTAGGTAGGAACTATGTTTTTATTTCCTGTTGACGATCGTGTACTCTAATTTACATATATTTTTTAATTTGATTTGCTGGGCCTGTTTTCACGACATAGATAGTGATTGCATTATAAACGAAATCGTTAGCTTTGACAGTTAGTGTCAAAAGCTATCGACTGTCATCGGTATCTGTACTGACATTGATCATGATTGATGTCGATATTATAATCTGACTATGCACCCGATGCCGGTTGTAAAGCAATCCCTATCGATGACTGCAGGCCCTGGAAGCCTATCTACAATTCCAGCCGTGAAGAAGTCGATAGTCTTTTTGCAATGGTTACGTAAGTTAAGTAGGTACTCTATATTTATTTGCTCTTATCAGGACTACTTCAAACAAGCTTCCTCCTGTATTCTGAGGAAATACTGTCACTAATCAGTAATTAACATATCTTATTAAAAGCTCTTTGTATTCAACAGACACATAGAGTACAAATAATACTTATCTATGAACGAATGAGGAATCCCTCCGTGCTTCAGAGGGCACGTTAAGCTGTCGGTCCCGGCTGTTATTGATTAATAGCAGTCGTTAAGCCAAGTCAGAGGCCCTCGGGTGGCCCTAGAAACTTTGACACCAGAGGCCAGCACTACATCATACGACAAACAAACAAATAAACAAACAAACGTCATCATCATCATCATCGTGTCAGCCTTTAGAAGTCCACTGCTGAACACAGGCCTCCCCCAAAGAGCGCCACGACGAGCGATCTTGTGCCACCTCCATCCACCGACTTCCTGCGATGGCTACAATGTCGTCGGTCTATCGTGTGGGGGGGTTCTCCCCACACTTCGCTTGATTGTTCGTGGTCGCCATTCGAGAACCTTTATTCCCCAACGATTGTCGGTTTTGCGACTTATATGGCCTGCACATTGCCACTTCAATTTGCAAACTCTGAGAGCTATGTCGGTAACCTTCGTTCTTCTACGGATTTCTTCATTTCGGATTCTATCACGTAGCGAAACACCAAGCATAGCTCTCTCCATTGCGCGCTGCGCAAATCTTAGCTTGTGTATGAAACCAATAGTTAGCGACCACGTCTCAGTGCCGTATGTCATTACTGGCATCACGCACTGATTATTAACTTTCGTCTTGAGGCTCTGCGGTATCTGCGACGAGAAGATATGGCGTAATTTCCCGAACGTTGACCTCTTTGTCGAAGTTAGATCTACCCAGTTGGATCGTATGACCCAAGTAGACATAGTAATCAACAGCTTCGATAATATCGTTCCCAACATAAACCGGCATGGGTACGACATGTACCCATGACAAGTAACTGAGCATTGTGCTTAGGTCTTCCAGAGTTTCAACCTGGATGACTATATCATCAGCAAATCGAAGGTGAGTGATGTATTCGCCATTGATGTTAACACCAAATCCGTTCCAGTTCAGAAGCTTGAATATATCTTCCAGTGCAGAGGTGAACAGTTTCGGAGAAATAACGTCTCCCTGTCTCACCCCTTTTTGCAACTCGATAGAATTCGTGCTCTGATCCTGAAGACGAACTGTCATGGTCACAAACAAACCTATGAGGAAACAATTTCGAATCGCAACCACTCGAGCGTGTGTGGCCGCCACAGCCAAAAAAAAACGGTTTTTCATAGCAATATCACCACCTTAGTGTGGAAACATCATATTCTTTTATTTCACGCCTGCTATTTTGTTCTAATAATAGGACCACGAAGGATTCCTGTTCCTGTTGGTTCTACGAAATAAATTACTTACTTCTTGTATAAAGTAGGTACCACGACTTTGTCAGACTTTGCAATACGTGCTACCTATCAACCACTAAACAGTTCACATCTCTCTTGACATTCAAGTCATTGATATTGATCGTCAATTGATTGCCTGATGCCAATGAAAAGTGATGAAATATACACATGGTAACTAATCATTTGCTGTTGGCAACACTGATTGGCTGAATGATATACTGCGCAGTGCCAACGTCATAGCATTAGCGAGGTTGTAACCAGCTATTTGATTTGCGTAATTTTATAGCTGGAATCGTCGGAAAAAAAACAGCGCGTAGCTTTGCACGCCTGAAAATGCCCCTCCCTATCTCGTCTAAACCACGGTTTCCCTCGCGTTGCTGATGATGATGCAAAGTTCGCACATCCAACTTCAACTTCTTTCTTTTAATAGCTTGTGCGGGGTTGCCACTATTTCACATAGTCTTTTTTTTTGAGGAGGCTATCATTTGACCACGATCTCACCTGATGGAAAGCGATGATGTGGTCGAAGGTGTAGCGCGCTTGCCTAATAGATACTTATTCATTCCTGACTTGAACACACCTGGGTTATATTTTACCGGAAACACTGATGAGGGCAGGTCATTCCACTCTTCATCAAAATTCTTAAAATAAATGAAGAAACGTAACGTTTTTGTTTGAGGTATTTCAACCATAAAAGGGTGGCGTTAAAAATTAAATAATAAAAAAAAAACCGTGACATGCCATGAGGCCCGCTAATGATAAGAAGCGCAACAATTGCCAAATCAGTCCACACACGTTCTCAAGTGATGCGCTTACCAACGAACACCAGTTCATTTTTATTTATTAAATACTCACTACAAATCTAGGCGTACGACCACAGAATAAATAATAGTACATAATACCCATCGCGTGGGTTAATTAAGAGTGTAAAAAGATACTATAAAAGGTAATTTACATTCGTAATTCTTTTTTATGCTTATACCAAAGAGGTTGAATTACGCTTACTGGCGTAAAAGCTTAAACACAAGATCATCCACACTAATGACTCTTATTTTTGTCTCATATTGACATTCAAAAGTGATATTTGTAGAGGGCAGGCATCCTGGCCAAGTGATCGGTAAATAGGCTGTGCTATACGCTACCTGGACCGGACCCTTAAATGTACAGGACGATTTATAATGTATATGTCACCAGTTCATTGTAAGAACGGATTACAATCTGACCGATTCTATTATAAACAGACGAAAAATTGTGAATGAACATGCACGATTAAATATTACCGACCAATCAGTGCACAGTATTACAATTTATCCGATTTCTGAGATTCTATCACCAACGGTTAAATTGTGAACCTGCCGATTGGTGCCTGATTGGTCAGACACGTATTTATCACCATAGAGTTACAAATTAAACAGTCAGTCAGCAAATGTCCTCGATATCATTCAAAACGACGTTACCTCAAGGACTAAAATTGATCAAGAATTAGTAAACGGGGTCTCGCCAGAACTCTCGCATCGTCGTCCCTTTGCTCCACTCGCACACTCGTCCTTCACTCCGCTTAGGACGTCTCCGGCTCGGTTCGCTCGCCACCGCCCACCTCGCTACGTTCAGGCCTTGTGCGCTTATTTCACTCAAGAACTCCTTGCGAGCTTTTGGCAACGCGTTTTGGAATTGCATCCGGGGGTAGGGCAAAGTCGGACCACGTGGGGGTCGATATTTAATTTCTAGCTCTATGGTGACAAACCTAGACCGACCAATCAGAAAAGGCAAAAGCTATTTAATATGACTGTCTGTACGGTTGAATATTTGGAAAAGGTGTGGTAAGGTGTGGTAAGTGGACTCTTACAATTCGAGAGATGAAACAGAATAATTATTAGTAGCGTACTTTCGCCGTAAAAGCACATACTCGTAGTACATTATGGTAATCAGTGCGGCAAGGCAATCTTATCATTTAATTTAAAGCAATACCTTCCAGACTTTCTTAGAAAAATGTAGTCATCCTTTTCGTTTCGATTAAATTAAAACTTCGATTTGTATCCAAAGATCGTTTTTTTTATTCGTCTTTACCCAAGAAAAATAAAATATGTATTATCAATACGACTAGAGACCCCAAGCATAGATCTCTCCATAGCTCGTTTAGTGACATGTGCTCGTTGTGTTTAAATGTTCACTCATATCTCGAGATTGATGATTTTTCTCCAGCATAGTCCCATATAAACTTCATCAACGATCAACGATTGCCTAGACGGAATAAAAAAAAAATGGTTCAGTTTTTTTTTGGAAATCATATTTTAATTCGATTCAAAGAATTATATTTCTTCGGCAGCAGGTAAGGTCCGGTTAGACTGGTCACACTGGTAAGGCGCCACCACTGGTAAGGTGTAACCAGTCTAATTGGATCATCCTTTATATCCGTAGATCATTCAGTGATTTCGCCACCCGTACAAAAGGTGTCACCCACGTGGGAACGGGTGACAGTAGGAATAATAACAAGCTGTTTCTTTACATTATGTGATACTGTTGAATCTTTTCAAGGAAAGAGGGTTCCGTAGAAAAATAAGTACTCACCTTATTTCAAGGATACGAAATAACAATCAAGTAAATGTAGTTTAAAACAGTGCAATTTAAAAAAATCTATTGCTTTTAGGAGTTTTTTAATGAATGTCACTTTTTAAGTTTCTTTTTCCTTTTTTTGTTTGCATTTTCACTTTTTACGTTTTGAAGATTTTTTTATGGCCATTTCACTTTTTAAGTTTTTTTTTTTAATATGTATAATTTCTTTTTTTTTTTGCTTTATCATCAGTTTGTGAGCTACCCTTAAAATTTCAGCCAGATAGCTAATCGAAAAGTGCTCGAAATTTGAATTGCAAGATTCCAGGACAGACATAATACATAGATACATCGATACATAGTAGAAGTGAACGACGTGACGTGAAGTTAAATGAAAGCTTTCAAAAACTAATATATATTTATTTTATAATTACTGACGAAGTCCTACAAAACCTCCCACGTAAAGCTTCAATTAAACTAACTACTCTCATCAATGCTTCATTTAGACTTCAACATGTATCAAATGAGATGAACGTAGCCGAAGTCATTATGTTACTCAAACCTGGGAAGTAACATCAGATAGACCAACTTCATTGCTGCCGATAATATCAAAGCTTTTTGAAAAACTGCTGCTGAGACGATTGAAGCCAATCATAGAAGAAAATAAATTTATCCTGGATTATCGATTTGGATTTAGAGAAAAGCACTCTACAATAGATCAAGTGCACAGAATCACTAATGTTATTGAAAAAGCTGTAGAGGAGAAAAAAGTTTGTCATAAAGGTCTACTGCACAAATTAAGAATTAATTAGTTCGATACTCCCCAAGTAATCAATGGCAACTGTCCAAGCCGAGGTTCGTACCCCCTGGGTGCCCTTGAGCAAGTGGCCAAAACTTAACTTTGGCGTGCGCCTTCTGCATCACGCATTGCTGCGGAGCGCTTTTGCGCCCGCCCCACTGTCCGGTGACGCTGTAGAGGTCAGCTATAGATCAACAGCACACATCGTTTCTAAAAAAAATAAAAAAATAAGAATAATGCTTCCTAAACAGATATCCTCAAGTCTTATCTAACGCATAGAATGTTTACAGTAAGGCATTAAGATGTGTCCTCAAAACTTAAGCAAATAAAAGCTGGAGTACCGCAAGGGAGTGTCCTAGGTCCATTCTTGTACTTATTGTACACGTGCGATATCCCGGATTTAGAAAATATCATCATTGCCACCTTCGCTGAGGATACAGTAATCATGGCTATATGGGCTACTCAAAAGGAAGCTGTTGAGGAAGTACAAACTGCCGACAATACCATCTTCGATTGGACTAAAAAAATTAAGAATAAAACCAAAATCAACACATATAGATATTACCAACAAAATAATATATTATGATCCGGTAATCATGAACGATCAAGTAATACCACACGAAAATACGGCCAAATATCTTGGTATGACATTAGACGCAAAGCTTCGCTGGAAGGCCCATGTCAAAAAGAAACGCGATGAAATGGAGCTTCGCTACACAAAAATGTATTGTCTTCTGGGAAAACATTCTTCAACTTCAACAGTTCACAATAAATTACTTTTGTACAAGCAAGTCCTCATGCCAATATGGACTTATGGTATCCAGGTATGGGGCTGTACCAAACCAAGCAATATACAGATTATTAAACGCTTCCTAATAAAGTACTTAGAGGTATCGTAAATGCACCGTGGTACATTAGAAGTAACGACCACCATCGGGACCTGAAGGTGGATCTAGTTACTAACGTTATCAAAATGTTTGCCGAAGCTCACGAACGAAGGCTTCATCATCATGTGAACGTTGAGGCTATCCAGCTCCTCGACAACACGGACATCGTAAGAGGACTTAAACGGACAAACCCCTTTGAGTTAGTTTAGTGAAGTGATAGTGATAATTAGTATTAATGAGTGCAAAACAAATGAACACAAGAACAAAGTGAATTCCCCTTAAATAGAGACAATAAGAAAAGTGTTATTGGACACATTCTTAGCATAAAATGCTCTACTTAGCAGCTTAGGTTAAAGGTCAAATTACTTGTTAGTCTGAAGGCTAGACTGTAATTTTAATGAGGTAACACAGGATCGTGTTAAGTCATTATAAAAAAAACTCGTTTTTATCTTGTTGTGAGCTACCCTGAAAGTTGCAGCCGAATAGCTAATCGGGAAGTGCTCGAAATTTGAGTTGCAAGATTCCACCCGGAACGAAAAACAAGAAAGTGACTTAATAAAAACGTGTTAATATATATACCTAAGTAAACCAACCTTAAAGTATAAAGTCGCTACCGGTAGGTAAGGTCGCCAAGTTCCAGGTTGTATGGCAATTAATATTTGTCCAAAATAAATGCGACCATTTTGGTAGTAAATAAAATTTTGTGCAATTCCAGGGAGTTCTTTACCAGGGAAGTCCCATACAATCAAAACTAAGATTACATTTACATTGTTGTAAGTACATATCTTTAACTAGATTTCCCGAATTTAACACAATTCGACCAAAAAATATGATTTGTAGAAACAATATTGTTGAATGAACGCATTAATTGTAGGTACAAAAGCAACAAGTCGTATTTTGTAGAACGGTCGACGCTCTGTTGCAAGACTCATTCCACAAAAGGCAACATTGTTCCTTTCAAGATGTTGCTTTCCACAAAATCGCTAGTTGTTGAACAGATATAAATGCACCTTTAGGCAAATAAGAATGCTCAACCCAAGCCACAGAGATTATACTATACCTAAAAGTATACGGCGATGGCGACGTCTGTTCTGTCTGAAGCACAGATTAGAAACCCTCACATTTTTATTACAAGGGTACCCTAAAACAACCATAGACTAGACGGCCAGTTAAAGATTCCGCGAAAAAAAACAAAAGCGAAATGGCGGCGGCAGCCGAGCGTTATGCCATTGATGCTTTCGAAAGAGATCGGACATCTTTTTGCATGAATTGTTGCATTGTTATTATTCTTGTTACATTGCCGTTGATTATTGGGTGCTATTGTTATTTGAAGTTCACTTGTGAATAAGCACTTAAGTGGTAGACAATCATTTGGATGGTGTATTGCTGTTGTTTTGGGGTGTTAATGACTTACTTTCAAGAAAATAAGTTAAGGATTTTTGCCTGTATTGTTAGTAGAATTATATTTCTGTTTTCGTAGCATTCTTACAACACTGGTATATTTCAATGTATCGTCAGTCCTCTTCAGTAATGCTGTTTTTAAAGGGAGGATTTTGTTGAATATAGATTATCATAGAGTTTATCAGTAGTCACACGCCATGTCTGCATTTGTAGAGGGTAGATGTAATGTAAACAAAGGTAATAGCACAGAATACCTAATAATACTACGTATGGTTTTTGTAGTAGTTTTTGACGTGAAACGACTTAATTGTTTTCGTAGCATTCTCACAACAGTAGGTATATTGCGCTGCATCGTCAGACCTCTTTAGAAGTGCTGTTTTCACAGAGAGCTTTTTGTTAATATAGATTATCAAAGAGTTTATCAGTTGTCACGCCCCATGTCTGCATTTGTAGAGGGTAAAAGTAACGTAAACGTAATAGACAGTTTTTGTCATGAAACGTTTTCATAGTCACTCCGATACATCAGGGGTACCTTGACTAAAAGAGTGGGTTTTTTTTTTTGAGAAAATTCAAAATGTTGTGATGTAGAGTTAGATTTTATTCTCAATCTTGTGTATTTTCGAGTGTTAATGTGTAATATTGGTGGAATATTAACCATTAGGTGTTCGTTAACGTGCACGAGTGCGGGCAAAAGAATCAAACGCAGAAATAAAGGGCATTTTGTGATTTTTCCAAATCTCCCTCGGAAGTTTCAGTAAATGTCCACCATTTTACTGATTCGTGACTTTGACAATATTTGACTGTGATGTGACATTACTTTAAAATATAATACACTTGACATTGGCGAAATTGCTAGTAGGCCAGTGCTTCCGCAGAAGCCATCCAAAAAAAAGAAGAAGAAGAAGACTAAAAGAGTGATCGTAATGAATAGGATTATACGTCTTGCTTTTATAACTCTGTATCTATAAGCTCAGAGATCTAATTTTGCTTCTAAAATGAAGTCTGATAGTTGAATTACTACTAAACGTACTGCACTATACATCCATCTACCTACATGTTCCCGTGAGCTTCCTCCTACTTTTGAGCAAGCAAGTATTTTAGGGAGACCTCTAGGGCTGTATTTCCGAGTTAAGGAGTTGCAGCGTGGGCGGTATTTATTTATGGGTCGCCCGCCACTGTTGCACCGCCCGTCCCCGCCCCCGCTTTGGTCTCTTTGCACCTTATTATGTCACCCTGTCCGGGTAACTGTGTTCCGGTATAGAAATCACTCAAAGTAACTATCCAACGAAATCGCCGAGTCGAGTAAATTGTCAGTTATTCAGTGTTGCTATTCTCAACACTGAATAAAATAAATTCAACTGAAAAAATGTGATGGAGTATGTAGAATGTTATGCCGACACTGCCGAACTCTGGTTTCAGAGTTTGTCAGGCCAAGAGGCTTTGACATGGCTTAACGAGCTATCGACTTTTAGCCACCGCGCCCAACGACTTAACGTACCTACGCTCCGAAGACGGAGCGATGGCAATTCCGCAAATATCTTATTGATAGTCATCAGAGCAGCCGAGGAATGTACCCGGAGTCGTTGGTAAAGCGCTACCACCTCTGAAAAGATTCGCAGATATTGTCAAACAAATTTCTAACGCCATCTCATCACGCGTAGTGACAATTCTAAAAATAAGACCATATTTTTCGCCCGTCCGCCAGCCGCGGTATGCACGGTAGGTATGCGCCTGGCCACAGCTAATATACAGCAGTCTCATTCGAAATTATCATTACAAAATTCTGGAAACCACGTTTTTCTTTTTTTTCCGTACCTCAAAAGGAAAAAAAGAAACTTTTGTAGGATCAATTCATTGTCCGTCCGTCTTTCTGTCTGTCTGTCAATACCTTTTTTCGCAGGAACACGTGGGGGAGGTATCAAGTTGAAATTAATATCAAATACTCAGATCTGCAATACCTTGGAGCTGTGAAGAAAATAAACTTCTATGTCAACGCAATGAAAAAATACGGCCGTGTAAGCCTCATATTTTGACACTGGCAAGGGAATCAAAATCTATATATACTGTACTTCTAGTTGATCTAGAATCATTAAATTTGTCAAGAAGCAATGTCTTATAGTACAAGTAAAGGGAAATAAAAACGAAAACTGTAAATTTGTAGTAATTTTTTTTTTTTTTTTTTAAATTTCTTATTCCTATTGGCGTAATGGATGAATTATTTACATACCTACAAGTTTATACGGAACCTTCGGTGCGCGAGTCCGACTTGCACTTGACCGTTTTTAAGAACACGACGAGCCTGAGCAAATCCGCATGACACTGAAAACGCCCTTAATTACACTACTGCCCAAAAAAGGAGTGTAATGTTTTTAGCATTCATGTATGTTTATATGTGAGTTTCTTTATTCCAAAATAAATTTTAAATGCCTAAACAGATTTAGACTTATGGGGTATCGTAAGAATCCTTACATCCCCCCGAGTAACATAGACTTTTTTTTTGAAAACATTCAATGATGCGGCAGTATGGCACCATTCTCAAACTAGAAAATAAAAATTTCGAAATTTACAATATGGGTATCAAATTGAAGGCCTTGACAAGCACATTTCAACAGTATACAACTTATTGGCAAAAGCTCTTTTTTGGCAGGACAGGCGCGTTTTTTTTAGCTTTTAAGCAAGTTATTTTGTAAAACTAGTCCAGTGGAGAAGGCATAACAAAAGGTGCAATCGCTAAGATTTTAAAACATCTGACTCACCCTGGGCTTTCTGTCACCACGATGTTTCAACTAAAACTTTCTCTCTCTCATACTCAGGCGTCTAATGTCGGCACTCTAACGAAAATCAATCTGACAAATAACACTCTCATTGACTTCTCATTGACTATGTGTTCGGTAAATGATGAATCTACACCACCGATCAACCTCCTTTGTGTATCTTTTACACGTGACATTGGCACAATTGTGGCAATCCTGCTGAAGTCATAAATAAAAGTTGAAGTTTACCGAGTCTTTTCAAATCAAATAATAAGTTGAAGTTTACTGTGTTCGTTCAAATCAAATAAAAAGTTGCAGTTTACTGTGTCCGTTCTTATCAAATAAATAGTTGAAGTTTACTGTGTTCGTTCAAATCAAATAAAAAGTTAAAGTTTACTGTGCTCGTTCTTATCAACGGCCACATTCTCATAACGGTCAAGTTTTTGAATGGCATCTAACACCGATTTTACAGACAAATAAAAATAAAACGAATGCATGCATTTAAAAAATACCACATAATAACTATCATACTGCATTCATTTATTTGCATGACGCCTGAAATCATCTCGTACAATATTTTTCAGAACCTAATAGTCTGCAACTGAAGTCTCCCCACTGCTTCGCTCCACTGCGGCCGCGGTCAGCAAAAACTCTTCGTCTCTGTGTCCCGTTGCCGATGCATTCTTGGTTAAATATAATTGTGGCGGGCGCCGCCGCTTGTATTGATTTTGATACTGTGATTTAAACGAAGCGAAGAGAATGACAAAAATTAAATAACTGGCCAAAATACGAGTCTGTCTGTAGGTACCTGTAGCGTTTCTAGGTGCTCTCTTCTCTAACGGGCATATTTCCGAAGCACCGGTACAGTCAGAAAGGTGTTTCCTTTTCCTGTGCGTGATTTTGAATTTCTAGGATTTGTCTCATGTTTCCAGGATTCCATAGCGTTAGGATTTGTTTATGTATACTATACACTAATATTATAAAGAAGTAAACAATTATATATTTATAATAATCTTAACAATCTATCTACTTACAATAAAGCCGTAAATAGCAAAAATTCTGTACAGCGAAAATAATTTAAAAAAAAATAGTCTAGGGTACTTCAACACACAACGTACACACAACATGCACCCTCAAATACATAATAAATATATATACACACACACTCACACCCGCACACAAATATAATTAAATAAATTAAAAATTAAACTAAAAAAAATTAACTACTATTAATTAAGATTATTTTTATTATATTCTTGGAACTTTTGGAAGAGAAATAGACCCCCCGAGACAGGGAAAGTGGGGAGCCTATAGATCAAATGTATCTTTGTAATCTTTTTATACTGTTAATAAATATTATTATTATTAAATAAGCTACTGAACAAGAATATAACATTTTTAAAAGTCTTGTCTGTTTGCTTATGTTTGTTCGCGTATCACGTAAAAAGTACTGGACCGATTGCAATGCAATTTTCGCTATTGTAAAAACTATTTGAATGCTGAAGAAATTTTGAGTAAAAGTAGTATATTGTACATTATAGGTACTTTTAGTTCTGGTTCAACAAGTGTGGGCTAATGTTCAATGAAATGACCGCGTAGCAATGCCGCGAGCACAGCTTGTAATTAATAAACTAAACTTGACATTGGCGAAATTGCTCAGTGCCTCTGCAGAAGCCCTTTAGAAGAATAATAATTAAGTTAGATTGATCCACAAGGAGGCCGATATCATCTGAGATCAACAGATTTGACAGGTGCTGCCATAATGTGCAAGCGCAGGGCGCCAGCGCTAAAGTGACATCAGTTGGCGGGAATGCAGTACAGAGTTGCTACGCCATTCTGTTTTAAATAACCAGTTTTGTGCAGTATTGAAAGGCAGTTAAGTAATTTTACTCCTTTCAATGTAAGAACTTAAGTTTTTAAATTTCAATCGTGCATTCGTACTTTTTGCAATCAGAAAAGGTAACATGACGTAACACCGATGCGATGTGGTGGTGTGAGTTTCAGATATAATTTTTTATTTGTTTGATTCGCCACCGCGACCGCCAACACTGTCTAGTTTTTTTCATGTGTCGATTCAGCGTTGAATCTCGCAAAGGAAAATGGAATGCTCTTAGAACACAGGGAATACCTTTCAGACTACCGGCGCGCGCGGCGCTTTGGAAATATGCCAACAAACTGGTATAACTTTGTTGGGTGGTATAACTTTGTTGGGTGGTATAACTTTGTTGGGTGGTATAACTTTGTTGGGTGGTATAACTTTTTTGTTATTTCATATTTATTTCTATCGAACCCTGTGGGCACTCAACATTAAATATTATAAATGAAAGGAGTGACCTAAAAAGAGAAACAATTATGTTGCAGTGTTTCGTCAAAGACGTCTTGCGGAGAATGGTAGCATTTTTTGGTGAGATGTTTATTAATGTTCTCGCTTTCTAATCTAAGGTTGCCTGGAAGAGATGGCTGCTTAATGATAAGGCCGCCGATTGTACTATTTTAAGGTAAATTTAGACGTGCTATAATTTAAGATTTTTAGTGCAATAAAGAGTTATCTATCTATTAATCTAGAAGTTGGTGAAAAATACATAATTTTTATTTTCAATAGTCACATTACATTACAGAATACATTAGATTGCATTGATGAAAGAAAATAGTTATTTGTTTGTCGTATGAGGTAGTGCTGGCCTCTGGCGTCAGTTTGTCAGGCCGGCCGAGGGCCTCTAACATGGCTTAACGACTGATATTAATCAATAACAGCCGGGACCGACAGCTTAACGTGCCCTCCGAAGCACGGAGCGATGGTAAACCGCCCATAACTTAGAAAAGTCACAAGTGCTTCGCCAAGGGGGGGCACGGGGAGTGGGAGCAGCTGCCCCACCCCCTAGAGATTTAAATAAAGGTAGCAAATAGCAGAGAAGCCAATGTATGTCCTAAGCAAGTTGTTTGACTGATTATTTTCCATTTGACTTTTATTCCATTCCAAGTGCCATCCGCGCTGCTACAGTCTATTGTTAAACCCTTACAAGTCTAAGCCTACGCGCGCCTAAAACGTGTGAGGTCCTCGGGTTAGCGGTAACCTGCAGCTATCCGGGTTTAACCGGGTTCCCATGCTCTATTTACGTATCTTCCTGCTGAAAGCTTACGATTATAATATTTTGAGTTTCTGTATTGCCATTGAAATTAATAAGGATAAGTGAACATAATATCATATAAATAATTATTTTATTAATACAGCTGCTTGATTCGAAAATACCTTGAAAACTGTGTTATTTTTGTATATAAATAACCTTTAAATAAACACATTTATTCAATTTTGAATTTTTATTGTTGTTTTTATTCCCATTTCCTCAATACACTAAGTAAAAAAAAAATGCAATCATTATAATAATTGTAATATCAGCTCCCAAAGATATTGGCGGGAACTCGCCAAACAATTTTTTTTTGTGGATTTCTTATTACAATAAGTGATATAATGTATTAAACCATTAAAAATAAAACAATAAAGAACCTCGAAAAATACTTAACAGTAATAAAACTATACTATATATATATATATATATATATATATATATCAAACTATTCGCCATTGATGTTAACACCATATCCGTTCCAGTTCTGAAGCTTGAATATATCTTCCAGTGCAGAGGTGAACAGTTTCGGAAAAATAACGTCTCCCTGTCTCACCCCTTTTTGCAGCTGGATAGAATAGCGTGTGCTTTGATCCTGAAGACGGACTGTCATGGTGGCCTTGCTGTCCAAACACTTCAACACTTCGATGTACCGGTAATCGCTGTAATGACTGTAGCACTGCCCAGGTCTCGACTGAATCAAAGGCTTTCTCGTAATCCACAAACGCTAGACATAGTGGCCGATTGTACTCTTCGGTCTTCTGTATAATCTGCCGGAACATATGCGGATGTGGTCTACGGTGTTAAAGCCTTTCCGGAATCCAGCTTGTTCGGGAGGCTGAAAGTTGTCAAACCGAGACGACTTGGAGCGAGACGGTTTGTAACTATTCTCGAAAACAGCTTATAGACGTGGCTCAGCAGCATACATCACTCACCATCGATTTGCTAATGATATAGTCATCATGGCAGAAACCCTGGAAGACCTAAGCACAATACTCAGTGACCTCAATATTGTTTCCCAACAGGTGGGTCTTAAAATGAACAAGGACAAGACGAACATCATGTCAAAAACCCATGTCGTACCCATGCCGGTTTATGTTGGGAACGATATTATAGAAGATGTTGATCACTATGTCTACTTAGGTCAGACGATCCAACTGGGTAGATCCAACTTCGACAAAGAGGTCAACCGACGAATCCAACTCGGATGGGCAGCGTTCGGGAAATTACGTCATATCTTCTCGTCGCAGATACCGCAGAGCCTCTAGACGAAAGTTTATAATCAGTGCGTGTTGCCAGTGATGACATACGGCACGCTAATTATTGGTCTCATACACAAGCTCAGAGTTGCGCAGCGTGCAATGGAGAGAACATCTAAAGTATTCGCTTTGGATGCGTAAGTCATGACGGGGAGGATGCAGGCTTTGTAAAGTGACACCTTATTTCTAAGAGGCGTTTTACTGTACTTGCCTATGAGATGGTAAATGCGACCTTGGAAAAAGGCCGCCATGTCGCGGACAACTTTGACGTGTTACTTAGGTACTTGGTTAACTTGGCCCACGGGATGGGTTCGTGGTTCATAACAATTTTTTTAAGCTTTTTCTATCAATGCTGAAATTAATTGATAATACACAGAATCATAATTCAATGTATGCACATGCACAAAAGGCGCGAACGGACGATGCGAGCGCGAAATTTGAGTTATTTCTTTCAATATTTTATTTAAAATATAGATCCGATTCCAAAAAATATATATATGCACCGGAATGAGTAATAAAAAGAGCGAGCGCAGCGAGCGCTAAAAATTTGGATGATTTTCTTTCAATTACAAAACGAAACATAATGCCTAATCATAGGAAAATACTGAACATAAACTATAATAATTACTGATAGATATCGCGAAAATGTTAAGCTACTAATACCTATATAGAAATTAAAAAAGTGCTTAAATGACTAGCTATTTATAACTAAAATGATTAAAAGAATAATTTAAAAAACCCAATTAGAGCTCTTGACCACAAAAACTTGTAAACAAAGTGCGGAGCCGTTATTGCGAGATGTTTTCGTTCGTGAGAATATATTTAGATATATATCATCATCATCATCATCATCATCATCATGTCAGCCTTTAGAAGTCCACTGCGGAACATAGGGCTCCGCTAAAAAGCGCCATGACGAGCGATCTTGTGCCACCTCCATCCACCGACTTCCTGCGTTGGCTACAATGTCGTCGGTCCATCGTGTGGGGGGTCTCCCCACACTTCGCTTGCTTGTTCGTGGTCGCCATTCGAGAACCTTTATTCCCCAGCGGTTGACGGTTCTGCGAACTATATGGCCTGCCCATTGCCACTTCAACTTGCAATCTCTGAGAGCTATGTCGGTAACCTTCGTTCTTCTACGAATATCCTCATTTCGGAGGAAATTAGTAGAAGTGTTTCATCACGTAGTAAAACACCGAGCATAGCTCTCGCCCCCCCCCCCCCCCTTATATCCTGGAACCGATCCAGATAATACAAAATAAATTAATTCGATATGCAGTAGGTGCCCCCTGGTTTCAGAGGAACGCCGACCTACGCAGCGATCTCGAGCTTCCCTCAATCCATCAATTCATGAAAGACGCCTCTTGCCACTACATTGACATGGCGCCCTATCACCCCAACCCTCTTGCTGTAGAAGTCGCGAACTACACGACAGACATGACATCCATCCGTAGACACTCTCGCGATGTCTTTAGCGATCCGGAGGGCGGCGAAGGCCTCGCCCAATCCGATACTCTGGCAACCTGGCAGAGGGGTATCGACACACTTAGACACAGACACCGACCTCGCCGGCGAGGTCGAAGGTCCCGTAACTAATTAATCAGTTATTATTCGCCTTAGAGTTTCTTGCCGATTCTTCTCCAAGGTGAAATACGAATCGGTGGTCAGTTGTTTAAATCAATCAAAGGGCTCCTAGCCATTTTCTGAGGGCCCCCTGGGTCGCTACTAACACTAGCGATCAAGGGGGTGTTTAGTCCGACCTCCGTAATCAAGACGACGGTCCAAGCCGAGGTTCGTACCTCCTGGGTGCCCTTGTACCGGTCGTCAAAATTTAAACTTTAGCGTGCGCCTTCTGCGTCACGCATTGCGGCAGAGCGCTTTAGCACCCGCCCCGCCCGGTGAAGCTGGAAGAGGACGGTAGAGAGTAACATAGGATATATAAAGTGTCAAGAAACCTAATAAGTATGGCGGCTTGCAGCTGCCATATTGTATTTCCGACGAGATCATTCCAAAAATAATGAAGGGTTTTTTATTACTTCAGCGAGTATAACAAAAATAGAGGCTGCTGCATCTTATATTTCAAAATCAAAAATTTCAAATCAAGCGTTTGCCTCATTTTAGTTTTGTTCTTAGTCATTTTTTTATAATGACCTTTGTATGACCTTCTAAATCTATGGTCTACCCTTGGGATATTTGTGGGTCTATAGTTCGAATCTAAGATCTACAGATAACAAATACCTACACAATCAACAGTTCACATTGCAAATGTAATCACAAATTGAGAAAAGAACAAGTGGACGTTTTCTTTTTCCTGCATTCCGGTATCGTACGATCTTACATTGCAATATGCTTCATTAATAACAGTATGGGCATATTCTCCGACTGAGGAGGGTTATGTGTTTGGGTTGTATGTAAGTTTGTACGTTTCTTAGGCGCATCCAACAGCCTAAACGGCTTGATGGATTATGATAAATGAGGTGTCATTGGATTCGTATTAATCACGAAAGTGCTACAGAAAGTGTCAAGAAAACTAATATGGCGGCTTATAGCTGCCATATTGTGCAAAACGAAATTATGAAAAGAAAAAAAACGAATGAAAAAGGAACCCTCATAAGATGGCCGTGTGTCTGTCTGTCTGTCACTCTATCTGTCTCTCTGTCTGTAATTTCTGTCTGTCACAGTCAATTTTCTCCGAATCTACTGGACCGATTGAGTTAAAATTTGCATATGAATGTCTGTGACTCAAACACGAGCGTGTAACATAAATAAATGAATTTCAAATAAGGGCGTCAATTTTCACGGGTAATTTAATATATAACAACAAAGAAGATTTTCTAACTTTCCCGTGTGTGATATCAAATGAAAAGGTTTGTTGTGAGGCTCTCAAATATTTTCTTATATTTTTAAAACAAATACTTATAGTAAAGTTATTTAAGAAAATAGATAATAATTCTTTTGATTTTTCATTCTTGTTTTTACTTTTGTGTTCTCAAATAAAGTATTTTCTATTTTTTTATGTTTTGTTTTATTTAATATCTAAACTAACTCATTTTCGTACTTACCACCCTCGCCCTCCCCGATCCCTTCCCCTCTACTGATTCAGTTCAGTTAATAACATCGAAACGCAGAAGATTTTACCTCAAATCCATACCAATATATAAAAGTGAAACGTTGTCTGTTTGTTTGTTTGTTTGTTTGGGGAGCTTTCTCGCGACAATGGCAGGACGGATTTTGAAGAAATTTGGAATGGAGGTAGCTTATACTCTGGAATAAAACAGAATACTTTTTATCTCGGAAAATTGCAAGTTTCCACGGGAAAACTGGAAAAATGATGATTCCTCGCTGTAAGAAACGGTTGCCATGGAAACGAAATAACAAGTATGTCAAAAAACATCAAAAAAAATTGGTGCTATACCTAATTTTGCATCAAATTTTTGAACCTAGAAGAACAAAGGATGTTTTTTTTCGCGATAAACAGTAGTCTGCGCGTACGAAGTCGCGGGCGGGAAAACTAGTTCATTTATATTTACAAAGTAGGTACCTACTGTAAGTAAGTTATACTGTAAGTAGGTATTGTAAGTTAGTAGGTATTTCCCCTGCCTGACGTTTACTGCTATGTTGTACTTAGGTACTTAATTATACTTTTTAATGGGACTGAAACGGTCAAACGGTCAAACATGATAATAAGATATTATTACATTTCATTCAGTTACATTTGAATTTCAAAGCGCAGAAAACAGAGAAATATTTGTTTTCTGTGGTGTAGATCAAGACCATAGAGAAGCTTTTTTTTTTTTTCTTGTCAAGACGATAATGATAATGACATGACTGGCAATGAATGAACAATGTAGTTATGTATTATTCTACTTACTTTTTTTTTAATTTATTCGTTAGGTTTTCGCAGCTTTGCGTGCAAGTCTGCCACCCTCGTTCACCTTTATAAGGACGGAATTTCAAAAAATTCTACTATCTTGCTACAGAAGCGCAGGGAGGATTCCTCGACACTCCAGTTTGAATGAAGTCATCCGTCGGGCCTTTGTCAGTGCCGGCGTGCCGTCAATCTTAGAACCAAACGGCCTGATGCGGGACGACGGTAGGAGGCCTGATGGTATGACTTTAATTCCTTGGAAGATGGGACGGCCTTTAGTTTGGGATGCAACTTGTGTCGATACCTTGGCGCCGTCTCATCTTCCAGAGACAACAATTCGGGCTGGCAGCGCTGCAGCCAAAGCAGAAAACCTCAAGCGGCGCAAATATGGGAACCTAGACCGGGGTTACAAGTTTGTGCCGTTTGGGGTTGAAACTTTGGGTCCGTGGGGGCCAGGTGGCCACGAAATTTACAGGGACTTGGCAAAACCTTTAGTGGAAGTGACATGTAGTATTGCAATACAGGGTGGCAATGCAGCCAGCATTCTGGGCACTTTCCCTTCCTCCGAAGGACTTTTAGATAGTTTTGTGTAAATAGTTAGTTTTATTTTTTATTTATATTTTAAAATGAACTTTTGTTTTTTGTATGTTTTATCTTGTAAATAAATTCCCTCTCAAAGATACTCAAGGAATATTTCAAATCTCTACTGAGCGTTGTGTTGTGTCTGTGCGTAGTCAGTATGTCAAGGTACTATCATAATGAGTAATGAATCCTGTTTTATAGGTAAAGATTTGCTAAATTATACCTAAATGTAAACAGTTAATATTTTGTATTAAAACAATGGTAGCTCTAGCGCTAATTGATAACGGCAAAATAATGACTCCGGTAAGTCAATGCCGCGTAAAACCACGTGTTCGCTTTCTTAACATTTCACCTGCACGATATCTCAATGCCATAATCGTACGATCTTACGTTGATTCAAACATGATAACAGTAAGGGCGCTGTGAATATCGAAGCAGTTGCTGTTTTCTATAAAAAAGCAACAGTAACATACGTAGGAATTTAAAGTTTATACGTAACCTAACTACTTAGTAAGGTTGAAAAGTTTTCTTTTAAATGAATGCGATTTTTCGCAAAAAAAAACAGGTTTTTTTATAAAGAAGGTATTAAACAGCTAAATTAAATTAAAAGTGTAATCATAAGTAACTATCAGTTAAAATCTGAAAGGAATAGCAGCGAGTTCTGCGCCGACGCGACGTTCGAATTCGAGTGCAACACCTGTCCATACTGTTAAGATGGATAGTATAGCAACTTCTTACCGGTCCGCATACTTTTCAGTATCAGCTCATACGACGCCGCCATCGGACGCGGTCCGTTCGCGCCAAAACTTTACGCGGCAACTTTCCAAACCTAACTTGACTTATAAATTAATTTTAACCTCCCTAAATCCTTAAAACTTTTTAACTAAACTTAAAAACAGTAGACAAAATTATACTGAAAATATAACTTTTTAATTTTTTGCTTTTTTAATTTGCAAATGAGGGTGGCAAGTGCAGTGTTTTTTGTGGTCATGAAGTGACAATGGATTTCATTTGAATCTGGAACTTCGACAGGTCAGTAGAATTAATTTGGATACTTTTTTAAATGCGTATTCATATATTTACCTAAATGTTTAAATTATTCATTATCTTTTTAAGTAACTAAGTAAATGTTATTAATAAAAGTTTGAGGCTAGGTAAATGGTGTGAATTGTTGTGAATATATTATTATTAACTATTTAATTTCAAGAATAAGCAAGTACCTAACTCTACAAAAATAAGGTAAATTTGTTCAATAAATATTACCAAATAAATATACATAACCAGCACAAAATAATCATAAAAAAGTAATTATATACCGCTAATTATAATTATATACGTAATTGTAATTATACATATTGTAGTTATATACATAATTGTAATTATATACCGTTTTAATTGATTAAGAAAGTAGGGCAATGTGTTTCAATTTGCAATCTATATATTACTGAATAAAAATTAGATTTTTCTGATTTATAGTTATTCATTTACAGCCACAGTTCTTACATTATCATTTCATTATTATATTGCAATGATATAATTACTCACATACTATAACTATATAATTAAATATAACCCTTTTTTATTTTAAAACCAACTACCCCGGTAGAGTTATATATGAATACGTAGAGTTATATAATTATTTGCTAAATCACTACAAATTTGTCAAAATTACGTGACTTTACATGTATTGAATTACTTAAACAGAATAAATTGTTTAAAAAAAACAAAGAACTGATCCAAAATCAATCCAAAAGAAAACAATATGTGTAACTACATATAACTTGCTCATTCATTCATCATTCTATCCATAAATATATTATAAAACTAGCTGATACTCGCGGCTTCGCACTCGTGGTCATTTTAATATATAGCTTAAGACACTCACAAATAACGTGGTTTTCTATTGGTAAAAGAATTTTCAAAGTCGGTTCAGTAGATCCAGAGATTACCAAACTCACAAACTTTACCTCTTTATAATATTAAGTATAGATTAGTATAGATAATCATAGATACGAGTATATTGAAAACTGAATGGTGAAATGTTATGCAATCCTAGTAAATTATACATTTTTATTTATGTATGAATAAAAGAAAATAATTTTAACCAAAAAAATAAATATAAGACAACCAATCAAATGTTAATTTCATTGTATGGACGATAGTTATTTTTCAAACAAAATAGTTGCCTAGAATAATAATAATAATTGTAGGTATATACCTACAATTACTATTACTACCTACTTTCCCAGCTTCTTCTTGCTATTACTGTATCAAACATTAAACATTCAAAAATAAAACGAAAAAAGTTTTTTCAATCTGCTGTCATAAGTTCGATGCAAATCCAAGTCTTATGTCATAGCAATAAAATTTGAACATAAATCATTTTTTTTTTAATAATAGTACACTGAAAATAAACCAAAAAAACTACGCAAATCAGTCGACAAGTGCTAGTAAAGTAGTCAACGTCAACAACAGATGTCAAGTGATTAAAACCATATTAATAATATACCGGTCTATTTCACATCCTCCCGATAAATAAATCTGAGAAGTAACTAATACATTAATTTTAAGGAAAAATAAATTAAATACGCATAAGTTCAAGCTAAATCCATATATAATAATAATAAATAACGATCCATGTTATCAATATGTATTTTAATTGATTAGATAAATTTACAAAATACAACTTGTGGAAGTACATAACTGCAAATATTTTAACAGGCACAAAATTACCTACACTTCAAATAATTCAGTTTAATTTATTCATCGGTCAAGTTCCTGATATTATAAGTATGTCATCTTTTAAATAATTGTACATTACTAAAACATTTATTTTATTTCACACCAGCACTACCTCAGACGACAAAAAAAACAATTGCACAGCAATATTAATAAAAAACAGAAAAATAATCCTAAAAATAGAGTATCTATATAAAAAGCGGACTTAAAATTCTAAAATTATAGATGATTTAGATTTATTATAGCTAATAAATCTAAATCAAGTTTTCATAAGCCTGTAGTAAAGTTTAGTACTAATATAAGTTGTACTAGTATAAGTTTAGTAATGAAAAATAGAGTATCTATAATAAGCGGACTTCAAATTCTAAAGTTATAGTGTAAGAGCTAATAAATCAAAACCAAGTTTTCATAAGTCTGTATTAAAGTTTAGTACTAAGATAAGTTTAAGTTTAGTTTAGTCATTTTAAAATAGAGTATCTTTAATAAGCGGACTAAAAATTATATAATTATTGTGTAAGAGCTAATAAATCTAAACCAAGTTTTCATAAGTCTGTAGTAAAGTTTAGTACTAAGTTAAGTTTTAGTTTAGTTTAGTAATGAAGGGATACGACAGTGAACCACCTAACTGACATGGCTCTTAGGTTAAGCAAGCTAAAGTTGTAGTGGGCTGGTCACATTTCCTGAAGAACCGATGTTTGTTTGTTTGTCGTATGAGGTAGTGCTGTCTTCTGGTGTCAGAGTTTGTCAGGCCGCCTGAGGTCCTCTGAGATGGCTTAACGACTGCTATTAATGAATAACAGCAGGATTAATGAATAAGTGCCCTCCGAAGCGCAGAGCAATGGAAAAACGCACATAACTTAGAAAAGTCATTAGTGCGGAGTCTAAGACCTAACCGTGTATCGTTGGATTCTAAGTTGCAATATTGAACCGTTAGGCTACCATCGAAGCAGCGATAACCGTTGGGGGTAGACGAGTGGAGACCATGTTAAGGCAGCGGATGGCAGAAACTGGATGAGGAGAGCCGAAGAGCGAGCTCAGTGGCGTGCATTAGGAGAGGCCTACGTCTAGCAGTGGACAGATATAGGCCGATGATGATGATGGAAGTTTAGTACTTCATAGAAATCATTATAAATTTATCCATCGGGTAAGCTAACAGGGAGCGGTGCAACCGGACGCGATGACACGTTCGGTTAATTAACGCCAATTTTATCTGAAAGCTCTTGATTATTATCCAAATGTCAATGTCACGGGAAAGCGTGTATGTTTGGGCGTGTTTTATCTGTAGAATGGGTTTAGGCTGGTTGATTTAACCAAGGAAGTTATATGTACTTACGTATAACTGGAATGATATCTCTCATATAATAAAGTGGTCTCACCGAAAACGTAATTTAAAAAGGAAATGCGAGAAAAGGAAGTATACGTTGGATCGGAACTCTGTTTTCCTCTAGTACAAAGTTTCAGAGTTTTTTAAAATAAACTTGCGAAATAATCATCACAAAGACCACTGTACCAAAGAGGTCACCTAATTAATATCTTTACATAGTACATCCTCTTTGGTGTCTGATGAGATTTTATATACTATTCTGGAAATTAAAGAAGTTATTGTCCTCTTTTTGCTACGTAGTAGTTGCTGTCATCTGAGATTGGCACTATAAATAAGAAAGAGACAACAAGGGCAACTTCCTTGTCTTTTTTTGTTTTTAAATCGTTTTAATGGTCAAATAATCGATACCCTGCTTGTTCTGCTTTGTTTTATTTGAAGATATCGTTCCAGTTGTACGTAAGTACATATAACTTCCTTGGATTTAACAGCGAGACTAGCATGAGGGATGCTATTCGATAGACTAATTTTCTTGGAAACTTTCAAACAATTTCCTTCTTTTTATCGTTCAGGGCCTGCAGGCTTGACATTGATAGAGATTGATTTACAGCCAAAATCGGTCGCAAAGTCCGGTTTAGTAGTCTCTACCAAATATCGATGTCAATCATGATCAATTTCAATACCGATACCGATGACAGCTTTTGACAATAACTGTCAATGCTAACGATTGTCATAGGTATATGTACCGATTTCGGTTGTAAAGCAATCACTATCTACATATGTCGAGACTGCAGGCCCTGGAACCCTAACAATGCACCCTTATAGTTTTGTCATGTCCATCTGTCCGTGTGTGTGTCACATCCATTTAATTCAGAAACTATTAACACTACAAAGTTGAAATTTGGCGCGTGTATAAATATTAATAACAGCTACGTAACTGTACAAAAAAAATATTTTAAAAGTTTTCTTCCTGGTGGCTCTCATACATGAAAAGTGAAGAAGAAAATATATTTATTTTGTACCCCATCGAGTGGGGTCTCGTTGAACAGGTATTTTAAAATGATAATGAAGACTCTTTGATAGTTTTTTTCTATTAGGTTCCATTTACGTAATATTTGGCTACTCGTAAGTTACAGAAATAACTCTTATAGTACTATGTACTTAACTATGTATTTTTTAAATCTTCGGCTCTAGATAATACGAATTTACTAACAAAATTAGGATTACAATCTAGGGTTTACTAGTTTACGAGATATAGCCGACCAAGTTATAGCATTTATTTTTTTAGACATTAAAAATAAAACTGTATTGAGAGAAATAATACGGACGTGAAAAAAACATTGGTTTGCAGTGCAGTTTTCACAGTAGAGTAGCTTAGGGTCCTAGCTACAGAACCCAAAGTCTATACTACTATTATTTATTCTGTGGTCTAAGTGTGTCCAACACGCACTTGGCCGCAAACTTAATGAAGCATTCAACATGTATGTGTCCTAACATCCTGTATAAGAAGCGTTATTGTCTGTTTGTTTGTATGACTTTCAAGCACCGTCATTTTCGAAATTTGAAAAGAAGGATTTTTCAAAAATTAACAGAAGTTTATTTTAAATGGTGTTTTGCTTTATGCGCGCGCGCTTGTACTAAGCCTATATATAAAAGCTCAATACGCGCGGTACCTGTGGTAACTAAAACTCAGTAAAAAAACCGGTTTATGCGCGCGCGCATGTACTGATCTTTACTGATGCAAAAGCCGGCTATTAGTAGGGATAGGAATTGAATATATTGTACTTGTACTATTATTTATTCTGTGTATCAAGGTACAATAATAATTACAGCTCACATTGCTACACCAAATACGGGTCAGCAATACGGAGCACGGCCGAGCATCGTACGATTCTTCTTAATTTCAACACAATATATACCTTATGAGGTCTTAATACGGTCCCTTTAACAATGTGTACCGTAAAATAAAAAGACGTATTCAAATTAGTTTGTCATAGTAATTAATTTACATGCATTGACGAGTTTCTGTAACGCAGTCTTTAATAGAAGTAAAAATCTTTATAAAGAACTAACTTCAAATTAAATTACAACTTAAAAAGGTAAGTGTACCTATAAAACAAAGTCTGGACCGATTTTTATGATCTTCAATTTGTTGGATTTGTCTCCGCTCCGAATATCAGATTAATTATAAAAACGTTGGATAAATTCACGAAAAAAGTAACCAAGATGAAAATTCATTGTCTCATACATTTTGAATGGAACGGCTTTTTTTAATGATATCTCGAGAACGGATTGACAGATTCCGATACTAGACGACTTGGAAATAAATATTTTAACCAAGTATGACTTTCATACAAATGTAAATTGAAAACTATAGATTTGTTCATTAACTTTGAAACAGCGATAAGCGCGCAAGACGCGGGGCGTAACTAGTTGTTAATAAAAATTAACAATTAAATAATCACACATATCAATATAAATCGGGAATTCCTTGCATTAAGGAATATCCAGATAAAAAATATATAAGGAAAAACCATTGTGATTCTGAGGCACCATGAATAAAAATATTGCTCTGCAAAAAAATAAGGATAATATTCATTAAAAATATTCCTGCTTGGACAATAATTTTATTAAACTCAGAGTTTATGTATACTTATATAGGTGGTACTGTTATGTAAGAACCTTAAATAGATTAGTATATTATTTTAATTATATGCATTAGTAAAAAAGATTTTGTACATAAATTATTGTAAAGAGTTTAGATAGATAGATAGATAGATTGATAGATAGATAACGCTTTATTGCACACCAAATAAATCATACACAAGAATAGACATTTAACTTAAATAGAGTACAATGGGTGGTCTTATCGCTTAAAGCGATTCTTTCCAGGCAACCATTGAGAGGAATACATTTAATTGCCATGTACGGTGGTGTTCAATCATAAAAAAAATTACTAAAAGGTACGCGAACTTAAACAACTAATCTAGTTTTAACTTAAACAACAACTATACATATACAAATATATTAAAATACAATACATACATACACACATCTACATAGACTTAATATACACCAATTTCCTCCAAATTACAAATATCCACTGGTTTAGGCTGTGCGATGTCTGTCAGTCAGTCAGTCAGTCAGTCAGTCAGTCATGGTACAGTTTTATAGGTATAGAAGGTAGTAGTTTTTTTTCTATATTAATATTGAAAATATAATATAAAATAAGAATCATTTAATAAATAACCTATCAATAGATTTATTATATTTTCTCGATGTACGGCTTCTGCCGGAATATCCTTGACTTGTTCTAACCGTGTCATGTCACAGAATAAATATTAGTATTACGTAGTCATGTCATGTGTCAACCTATAAAATGAACAGGTACTTATTGTACGTACACTCATTTCTTATCTTGATTGATAGGTAGGTATAGTTTGATAAGGGTTGCACGCAGATTTGAATTTTTAATATAATGACGTACGTTTCACGTAATAGAAAGTCATAAAAATTACTGATAAGTAAGTAAGTGTAAGTATACAGTATACCTACTTAAATCAATATTCTATGAGAGTAGGTTTTTTTTGCAACTGACTCATGTGCATCGTGACGTACAACATCAGATTTTGATTTCCAACAGCATCATCATCAGTCTATATCTGTCCACTGCTGGACGTAGTCCTCTCCTAATGCACGCCACTGAGCTCGGTCTTCAGTTCTCCTCATGTGTCTTCAAGCCGCTTTTTTTCGCAGGTCGTCACTCCACCACAGGGCGTCCTACACTACGTTTGCCTAAACGTTGTCTCCACTCGAGAATTCGTCTACCCCAACGGTTATCTGTTCTTCGCGAAATGTGACCAGCCCACTGCCACTTCAGCTTGCTTATCCTTTGAGCTATGTCTGTTACTTTGGTTCTCCATCGGATATCTTCATTAAGAATCTTATCCTTCAGAGAAACTCCAAGCACAGCTCTATCCATAGCTCGCTGAATCGTATAGTTTCCATAATGCGTGCGAATAAGACAATAATAAATTAAATTAAAAACATTTAAAAAAAGCTTTTATGCAGTAACCATGTCATGGTAAAACTAGAACGGGCTATCACAATTAAATGCGTACCTACTTATACAACATTTCGTATCTGTGCTGTTAACCGTTGATGAGTTCCCTAGTCAGGGCCCAACCCTGAGTGCAGCAATCATGTCATGGTAAAACTTAATACCAGATATCATAATAAAATGCGTACACAAAATTTCGTGAATGCCCTGTTGCCCGTTGAAGAGTTCTTTTATCTGGACCTAATCCTGGGTGTTTCAGGGCCTACAGTCTCGACATAGAAAGTGATTGCTTTACAACCAAAATCGGTACATATACCGATGATAATCGTTAGCTTTGACAGTTATTGTCAAAAGCTATCGACTGTCATCGGTATCTGTAGGTTCTGACATTGATCATGATTGACATCGGTATTTGGTAGAGACTACGAAATATCGTTATAATCGGATTTTGCGACCGATTTCAGTAGTAAAGCAATCTCTATCGATGTCGAGACTGTAGGCCCTGGTCATGCTTACCATAAAAATGCTTTGTCACCGGAACTGAACTAACATTTAAAAGTTCAACTCCGTAAGATAAGAGGAAGTAGTTCTAATTCAGCTTGCAAGATTTTACCTAAACAAAAATGCATAGGTACATACATACTTACATTACCAGTTAAGTAAAAGCTTTTAAAAAGTGGGGATTGAATGATGTGGATTTGATGGAAAACTGTATTTTTTAAGCAAACAAGATTGAGAAAAAGGTTATGTAGCTTACCTGCGACATAAGTAAAGAAGATAAACACAAAATACTTACCTTTTGGATAAATTGAAGCCAGCACATTGTATTTTATCTATTCTAAATAATCATTAATCATTTGTAAAAACATAATATACACACCAGCACGGAGGAAAAATCATTTCCTCCGTGCACACCAGTAAATGGACAATAAATATAGGTACATACTTATTCCTGGAATATTCCTTCCAGTACCACTAATTTTTGAAACAATAGAATAACAATTTATTAATGTGGGGTTTTATTTAAATGTTGATTGAGATCCATAATTATTTTTTTGGCCTTTGCACATTTACGTCCAATTTAAGTTAATTATACATACATTATTAAAATAAAACTAAAACAAATGTGAGACCACCTCGTCAGCCACAAATTACCGAACGTTTTTTTTTTTTTTTTGTATAGTTCCAATAAAATTAAAACAGGCACATATTTTTTGCATAATTTCCTACATAGGCCCTTAACATAGGCGCCACGTAGTCTATGGAATGTCTGATGCATCATTTGAAACTAGGTTTATTGTTACAAATATGAAGGCGATGCATTGTCTGAAATAATATTAAAAATGTGAAGATGACACCTTGAAATATTATTCCAGCTATCAGGCTTAAGTTTACCGTCTTCTACCATATAAAGTCTACGTGTAACAAAAAGAAAAAAACCTAAATATACATTTTAACTATTGCCACTCGAAAAAGGGCAATTGATTCATCGATAACAGTGAATAAAACTTTATTTTTGTCACTGTGTGAATAAAAACATTTTGAATTTGGAAAAAGCATTAATTATACGAATTATGTACAAAAAATAAATGAAAAATCCTGAACGCATCTACTGGCTGGCTGAATGGAGTTATTTCATTGATCTATCCAATTCAAATTAAGAAAAAATATCCCGCCAATTTTAGTTAGTTTCTTTTCTGTTACCTACAATATCGTTGTTGTTTGGTGTCATCGGAAAATCTATTATCAAATACGTATCAAATATAATGAGTTCGAAATTGAGACACTGATTCCGGAATCATTTCGTTTAGAAGCAGCAATTATCGTAGATAATTTTGTTGCCGCCAAAATGAGTGAGTGTACCTGAAGGAAACATACAGTTTGTTCTGCAACTGGAAAACCACGAATGGCGTTAATGTCTCAGAGTCCGTATTTATTAACTATTTCAACAAAACGAGAAACTACGGAGACTGCGAAATACCATATCTGATACGACCGTTTCAAAACCAAACAAGAATATAACACTGAATTTCGAAAACTGTTAACTGCTAATTTCACTATAAAATTTGAATACTTATATGTAATACTTTGTTCTCTTATTACCGATTGTATGATAAAATGTGATAATATAAATACTATAATTACTACTATTTATTTTCTCGCAGTCAATGGAAAAAAGAAGAGTACTTACAAAATTGTGAAAAAGAATAGTGATAGTGGATAAGGTAGCGTATTAACTTATGCTTTTTTTTTTATTCTTGTAATACTTACGCAGCCTATATAAATTACAAACTAGCCACGAATTAATTATACGTTATATAATTATAACCTAAACTTTTCGAGTATAATAAGATTGTGTCCAATAACAAAAAGCTTCATCAAGTTCCATTCTGCACAACTAGTTGGTCCGTTCAGTTAGTCGGAGTGGAATGACTGATTTTATTGTAGTATAAAATTGAGGCGAAGACACTTTGTTCGTGTGTTCTTTATAAGTAGCACTTGTTTTGTTACACACTACATAAATACAATAAATACACTTCATCATCATCATCATCATCATCATCATCATCATCATGTCAGCCTTTAGATGTCCACTGCTGAACATAGGTCTCCCCCAAAGAGCGCCATGACGAGGGATCTTGTGCCACCTCCATCCACCGGCTACAATGTCGTCGGTCCATGGGGGGGTCTCCCCACACTTCGCTTGTTTGTTCGTGGTCGCCATTCGAGAACCTTTATTCCCCAGTGGTTGTCGGTTCTGGAAACTATATGGCCTGCCCATTGCCACTTCAACTTGCAAACTCTGAGAGCTATGTCAGTAACCTTCGTTCTTCTACGGATTTCCTCATTTCTGATTCTATCACTTAGTGAAACACCGAGCATAGCTCTCTCCATTGCACGCTGCGCAACTCTGAGCTTGTGTATGAGACCAATAGTTAGCGACCACGTGTCAGTGCTGTATGTCATCACTGGCAACACGCACTGATTATAAACTTTCGTCTTGAGGCTCTGCGGTATCTGCGACGAGAAGATATGGCGTAATTTCCCGAATGCTGCCCATCCGGGTTGGATTCGTCGGTTGACCTCTTTGTCGAAGTATACTTCACTAACTCAAAAACTAAAGATGATGATTTCAAAGTAGTTTTCAAGAACACTAGGGTAGTATTTTAGTCAGTTAGTGATGAAAGGGTATTAGACGACGATTCAATAACTGGTTTTTGGCCATAATTTTTGCGTACAAACCAATAACAATAATAATTTTACTCTTTTCCAGATAAAAGATGGAACTGAAACCACCGAAACCGAAGAAAAAATCCAACATAGCTCGTCTTATATCCTGGGGCAAGATGTTTAAGACGCCTCTACTCATCCTCTTCCTCCTCGGCACCACAAACTGTGAAAATGACAGTGACAGTGACATTCTAGACTTGTCAAAATCAAATATAGTGAGTGAAAAGCAATTGGCCAGTGATATAGAAACAATAAAACTTCCAAAACTGAATTTAAAAACTTTCGCGAATGAAAAACAATTGAACATCGATTTAAATTTGTCAAACTTACATTCAGGATCATTCGCAAATGAATTTAATTCGATCATAAATGTGTCAAAGTCAAATTTCGACCTTGACAACGACAGTGACAGTGACAATTCGAAAAGAAAGCAATTAAGGCACAGGCATCACCGCATTCAGCCTGAGAAAGAGAAGTTGAGTGAGATAAGATATCTAAGGCGGCATCTGAACAAGGCGATTGTGAACTTTGTGATGAGTGATGTCCTGATGGATGGAGAAGTCGAGAATCGGGTGCACTTTAATGGAATAACTGCTAAAGAGACCTACGTTGGTGCTGACGGGTATGTTTATTCATGACATAGTTTTCATTATACATTTTTGATTGGTTGTAATGTAAGACTTACAGGTGATGCATATTTCGATAAATTTTATCCCCAATTAAATGTCACCAAAATGTCACTAGCATTTTGTTGCATAGCACTCCATATAGCATATAAGAACCTCCACCTTTTGCAAAGTATATTAAAAACAATTTATTAGCCACGAAACCCTTCACTCATTTACCTACGGAACCCCACTTCTCTGTTTACTTGTACAGAATCTCCCGCCAACAGACAAGTTCCATACTTGCAATAAACTACCGGAATAGAACCCGCACCTGCATTTGGCTTATTGGGTGACCGGGATGATGAAACGATTATCGACAAAGAAAAACTTCTCAAGAGATTTACAAAGCCGTTTCAAAAGAGGTCAAGCTTATTTATTCATTGAATCAATAAATGGATAAACTAAAAAAAACGTGAACTCATATAGAAGTTGGTTAAATTCAAATAGAAGTTTGATTAAATTCAAATAGAAGTTTGATTAAATTCAAATAGAAGTTTGATTAAATTCAAATAGAAGTTTGATTAAATTCAAATAGAAGTTTGATTAAATTCAAATAGAAGTTTGATTAAATTCAAATAGAAGTTTGATTAAATTCAAATAGAAGTTTGATTAAATTCAAATAGAAGTTTGATTAAATTCAAATAGAAGTTGATTAAATTCAAATAGAAGTTTGATTAAATTCAAATAGAAGTTGATTAAATTCAAATAGAAGTTTGATTAAATTCAAAAAGAAGTTTGATTAAATTCAAATAGAAGTTTGATTAAATTCAAATAGAAGTTTGATTAAATTCAAATAGAAGTTGATTAAATTCAAATAGAAGTTTGATTAAATTCAAATAGAAGTTTGATTAAATTCAAATAGAAGTTTGATTAAATTCAAATAGAAGTTGATTAAATTCAAATAGAAGTTTGATTAAATTCAAATAGAAGTTTGATTAAATTCAAATAGAAGTTGATTAAATTCAAATAGAAGTTTGATTAAATTCAAAAAGAAGTTTGATAAAATCAAAAAAGAAGTTGATTAAATTCAATAAGAAGTTTGATTATAAATGGCGGTAACGTAAGTGTGCGCGAAATGATAATTTGTGGTGTTTTGTGGTTGATACACTATTACACCAAAAAAGACTGCGTTGCTTTGGTTTTTTTGTGAGAACTTGACAGAGTTAACGCGACTAACAAGGTGTAAGTGTGTGCGTGAGGCTTGTGTGTACGAGCGGATCGGCATATCTTGGGACGGCGGCTCCCACACCGTAAAATCGAAAGTGAATTTCGATATTACGGTGTGGTAGCCGTCGTTTTAAACCTTATTGAGACTACACTGCAGGCCTTTCAAATAAAAATAGAATCATCCAAATCGGTTTACAAATCCTGGATGTGATTCATCATAGGTTCAGGATTCAAATTACAAAAAAAAATGCTTTTCCATCTATCTACTACTACTATACTTATAATAAAGGAATAAATACGAAAAGTTCTGTACAATAAAAATAATTGGTCTAGGATATTTAAAATAAGCTACTGAACAAGAATATAACATTTAAAAAAAACATGTCTGTCTGTTTGTCGGTATGTTTGTTTGTTCGCTCATCACGTAAAAACTACTGGACCGATTGCGATGCGGTTTTCAATATTGGATAACCTATAATTTGACTTAACAACTGGGGTTTTTAGTATCTAAATCAGATGATTAGATGCTGATTAATAGATTAAAAACTATTTGACGGTAGAACGAATTTTGAAGAAATTTTGTAAGTATATAGTACGTTATAGGTACCTACTGTTGGTCCTGGAATAACACGTAAGAGCTACTTCTAAATGAAATGACCACGCGGGCAAAGCCGCGGACACATCTAGTCATGTTATAAAGTTTATAAATCTACTTAAAACAGCAGGTAGCCATGACGGTATATATATAGATCAAAGTTTGGTAAATATGGCTATTTTTAGTGAAGGTACGTCTCTCACACCTGCACGCCTGACGGTCTTTGTAAACACTCTAGAATGCGCGTGAGTTCGCCTGAGTACTACACTACTTGCTTAGGTATAGGTACATATACTACCCATAGGTACAAATATCAGGAAAAAAACTGATGTAAGTATAAATTTTAATACAAACAGTATTTACGATAGCGGGAAAATGAAAATTATATATAATACCAATGGAGAGTAAAAAAAAATATAGACAGAAAAAAAGAAAAAACAACATACAGCCGAACACATAACGGTCTCCTTTTCTGAAGTCGATTAAATACAGTGTCGCGGCTTCTTTTTAATTAAGATTTATATTTGTAATTAAGATTTATATTTTTAATTAAGATTTATATTTTTAATTAAGATTTATATTTTTAATTAAGATTTATATTTTTAATTAAGATTTATATTTTTAATTAAGATTTATATTTTTAATTAAGATTTATATTTTTAATTAAGATTTATATTTTTAATTAAGATTTATATTTTTAATTAAGATTTATATTTTTAATTAAGATTTATATTTTTAATTAAGATTTATATTTTTAATTAAGATTTATATTTTTGTAACATTGCGCTCATAGAATGGTACTTTGTACTCAAAGAATAGACAAATTGTAGTTTTTTTGCATCTGCGCCTATTTATAACAATCCACCACATCTATTTGAATCTTAGCGCTGCGTCACAGTGTTGAAACAGTAGGAGAGCCAAATAGAAGAGCCGACGAGAGTCGAGACACAAGCGGCGCAGCGACGCGTCGCCGCGCCAAGAGTCGGCGTTACCCCCGTACCGCGCCATTAGATGTTTACACATCCAAAATGTATCGAATGTACAAATTACCACTAGAATCTCCAGACCCTAGTTGTCTCTAGGATGTCCAGGATCTTATTATTTTAGCTACTACAATATATAACTACTACATAAAACATTCAGACAACCTATAAGCCATTATTGGCTTGCAGGTGGCCCAAATGTTCTAGCCCACTATCATTTGGCAGCGTACCCAACATGCTGGCGGCATTGCCCCGCTGAATTGCAATGCTAAATCGATGCGCCAAATAGGTACCAGCATTTTAGTTACGCCTCGCATCGACCAGGCGTTCACATAGGTTTTTGAAAATACAATTTCTCAACACCAAACAGCTCAAATATGTAGCCACCACAGAGGGATATTAATGCCGCTTGAGCTGCTCTGCCGAAGTAGCCGCGGCGCCAGCCCTAGATTGCAATTATTACCTAATTGCTTTGTATCGATATTTGATTTCAAATAAAATCTTAGCAACTTGTTAAAATACCTACTCCCAGTTCATAATTATTGGGAAACACGTACTCCGTCAAGTCAAGGAATTTTGCATGGAAAAAATCTTCGAACGCCATTAAAAAGCAGTGTCTCGTTTAAAATAACGCGTTGTGTCAAGTCTATTACCCATAATGAAAAAACGAGCGAGCCTTACAATAGGCGCATATGATGTGTAACATTATTACACGTTGTTACACTTTCACGAAATAACTCCAACAATAGCGCGCGCTTCCTCGTCTTCCTGTTACACAGTTCACGTAGTTACGCTTTTCACGAAATCACTCCCATAGATTTTAGGAAAGCGAGAAGAAAGATGTTACAACATCAAAGAGTCTTTGTACATGGAACAACAATAGAAATGTGCTATCAATTTGCATTAGAATTATAAAAGTTTGAACGTCGCGGACTTGACCTACTCAGGTACTCCGTTTTCGTTACTGTGGTTTAGCGCCGTTACGTAAACAAATAGCTATTGCAGAAAGCGTTATTTATAAACTAACAAGGATATGGAACATATTAAATACGCTGAAGTAATGTGACGCATTCACGCCTTCCACAAATATTACGTACCGAGAACATATAGTTATTTTTCTGTTGGTTAAAGATTTTTTTTCTTATTTTTTTTTAATATTACTGTGTGGTTTGAAATTTATTTTTGAGTTATTTCGGTTATCTTTTTTGTAGTTTATTTTTTATAGATATGTATTTTCTCTGTAAATAAGTTTTTTAAATACCTACAATATTTAAAAAAAACAATTGTAGCTTTTTTTATAAAGATGGTTTTTAAGATCTTAACATCACAGCACTCGCACATTTTTTGAATACAGTTCATTAAAATCACATTAATATTATAAATGCCGAGATATGACTATCTGTTTATTACCTTTTTTACGACTGAACCAATCTTTATGAAATTTGATAGGAAATAGTGTGCATGAAGACATGAGTAGGTATTTATAGACACAAGTTGTCTATAATTTTTTTTGACGACCGGTTGGTCTCGTGACTAGAGTACCTAGGTACGAAATCGAACGGTCGCGGGTTCGAATCCTGCAAGGTGCAATCAATTGAGTTGAGCATAAATGTTTGTTTCCGAGTCATAGATGTAATATTCTTATCTATGTATGTTTATACGTTATCTAGTGCCCATAGCACAGGGTATCCTAGTTTGGGGCTAGATAATTGGTGTGGAAAAGTCCCGAATAAAAAAAAAAAAAAAAACGTGGAATCTGTCCACGCGAGCAAAGCCGCGGCACTCAATACCTGTTTACCGTAAAGTGAAGTTTAATAAACACCATTAAATTTTATGCAGTTGCGTTTATTGACAACAGTATACCACTATACGCTATTTCAGGGTGACGCACGCTTTCAAGGAATTTTATGCAGTTGCGTTTATTGACAACAGTATACCACTATACGCTATTTCAGGGTGACGCACGCTTTCAAGGAATTTTATGCAGTTGCGTTTATTGACAACAGTATACCACTATACGCTATTTCAGGGTGACGCACGCTTTCAAGGAATTTTATGCAGTTGCGTTTATTGACAACAGTATACCACTATACGCTATTTCAGGGTGACGCACGCTTTCAAGGAATTTTATGCAGTTGCGTTTATTGACAACAGTATACCACTATACGCTATTTCAGGGTGACGCACGCTTTCAAGGAATTTTATGCAGTTGCGTTTATTGACAACAGTATACCACTATACGCTATTTCAGGGTGACGCACGCTTTCAAGGAATTTTATGCAGTTGCTTTTATTGACAACAGTATACCACTATACGCTATTTCAGGGTGACGCACGCTTTCAAGCAATTTTATGCAGTTGCGTTTATTGACAACAGTATACCACTATACGCTATTTCAAAGTGACGCACGCTTTCAAGGTATTAGCTGTTTGTAAATTCATATTGTGTGTATTGATATTTTAATTCTTTCCTAGTTTTTGGTGGAAAGCCTATTTTGTTATTTTTCAATTGTTAGTAAATAATACTTTGATACATCTTACAATCATTTTGGTACTTACCTAAACTGTTTTTTTTTTCACATAAAAGCAAGAACATATACTAAACCTAATCTTCCATGTTGTAGCAGATCTATGTTAATTTTAGTACTGTTATCTAAAAAAATATGTTTAGAGTTGTTAAAAAAAAAACTACGAAAATATCCGTCATTTAGTAACTTTACTAAAAAAAATATCTTGATACTATTCATATTTTAGTTTTTATTATTTTATTTTAATAATTACGTGAGTGCATATTTTTTTACGTATCTATTTCCTACGTTGTTTTGGTTGTGGTGGTGAATTCCGATTAGTTAAACGTTTTTTAACTAATCAGAACTTATTAGTTATTAATAACTTTTTTATAACTCTCAACAGGGATACAGAACATACGCTCGTCTAAGGTGACGCACGCTTTCAAATAATTTGATTGTTTTCTCATAGGAGTTCTCGAAATATTGGTTGACGGGAATCATATTGGGAGTGACTAATAAGTAGGTTAGTAATGCATGCAGATGTTAGAATATAGAACGGAGAGCAAGAAATATAATACATTTTCAGAAGTTTTTATTGAACTTCACTTGTATGTATCTATATATTTTGTCTGTCCTGGAACCTTGCAATTCATAATTCGAGCACTTCTCGATTAGCTATCTGGCTGAAACTTTCAGGGTAGCCCACAAATCGAAGAAAAAATATGTGGCATAATGGCCTTTTTTTATTTTATTTATTATACTTTTTATTATTTAAGTTGTCGAACGTAGACATTACAATTTATTGTTCTGGGTAATCGACATGCGTAGCTCTAAGAATAAGCAATCTGAATGTGGGCTGGTCACATTTTGAGAAGAACCGACACGTCTATCCCAACGGTTATCAGTCCTTCGACAGATATGACCAGCCCACTGCCACTTCAGCTTACTAATCCTAAGGGCTATGTCGAAAACTTTGGTTCTCTGTCAGCTCAACTCATTCCGGATACGATCTTTCAGAGAAACTCCAAGCACAGCCCTTTCCAAAGGTCACTAAGCGATCTTAAAATTGGTGGACTAGTAATACCTGAATATCCACGACTCGGCTCCGTATGTCATAACAGGTAGAAGACTTTTGTCTTCAAACTTTGCGGTATTGGCGACGAGAAGACTTGAAAAAGTTTCGCAAATGCTGCCCAGCCCAGCAGTATTCTTCTGCGGGTCTCTCTCTCAAAGTTGTTTTTACCTAGTTGCAAAGTTTACCCCAGATAAACATACTCCTGAACAACCAAGATTATGCTACGTACTACTATTATTTATTCTGTGATTAGGGATAGAACATCTGATTGGTCGGTATCCAACGTAGGTATTTAGTCAGGTCAGACAAGTCAGAACGTCTGTTACGGCTACTAGCCTGGTACTAATATGGTAGAACAAGGTGTATAGTTTAGCTGATCTATTACAGATTGGGTTGGCATTTTCGTTCTACTAGATACCGTTGCATACTTCTAACGCATCGTGTTACATTATATCCTTGAACTAAACTACAACATCACGTAACATCAGCTGATATATTGGGCAAACACGTGCCAATCTTTAATTAAACACTTAAAAAAAGTACTTACAAAATTCATACTAGTGTCGTGACCTTCATCCCACTTCTGATGTTATTTTAAGCGTCTTTGATGCGAGCACGAATTTCTTGGTATTTGAATAAACTAAGAATCTAGGTTTTCGTAATATTTTTATTGTAAGCATTTATGGATTTTGCTAGATTTATTGACGCTTCGTTGTTTGTTTTGAAGTCAATGTTTTATTTTTGTAGCGATGAAGAAAACTATGCTGCGACCTACATCGCTCATTTTCTAAAATAAGGTAGTTACATTCTTATAACTGTTTTTTTTTAATTATTATATAGTTTTTGTATTCCGATAGTTATTACCAAAGAGTATACAAAATTATAAACCTGGAAGTCTTCAAGTCATGAGTAATAAGATTACCTACTTCTAGGTCAGCGTGAATCTTCGTCGACGGTATCACCGCTTAGCATCATTTGAGATAGTCTTACGCACACCTAATTAATGAAAATAAAATAAAACGAGCGAGCCTTACAATACGAGTAGATGCTGATGATGTATAATATCTGACGTCTCACCTTTGTAGTAACATTAAAATACTCTAGCACCGCGCGCGCTCATAGGTCAACTGTGAATCAGAAACTATTTTATCTGATCTTATTTTTCGTCTTGCTAGCTCAGCCGGGAACCGATCGGCTGATATTCTGAAGTACCCGAGTTCTATTCCCGACTGAAGTGTTTTTTGCACATTAAAAAATTATGTGATGGCTTCTAGCTTGATAGCACCGCACGCGCTCATTGTTCAAATCAAATAGCGCGCACTTCCCCGGCTTCCTGTTACACTTCCGTTTACACACTTGCGGTTACACATAGTCTAACACATTTCACGAAATCACTTCCATAGATTTCAGGAAAGCGAGCGGAAAGATATTACACATAAAAAAGAAGAACCATTTCACCACCCGCTGTAATAATAATTAATTATACTTACATTTCATGTAAGTATAATTAATTATTATTATTAGCATAACCTACTGTAACTAATTATTTAACGTGTGATATTTGTAAACCAAACGTCGGTCAATAAGTACATAAACAAAGAGGTCAAGAATGGTACAGGCAAGAAGGTTTTAATAAATGGGAGACCACACCGACAAATTGAAAGTAAACATCCAAGATATGCTGATCCATTCGTACACACAACCCTCACGCACACACACCATGTTATGCCACTTGCCACCACGCCACATTGCAGCAAGATCTCGGCCTTGTTAATCATATTATTTCTGTCAAGTTCTCACGGAAAATCAAAAATAATGCAGTTTTTTGTGACGAAATTGTGTATCAACCACAAATTATACACTCACACACACATACGCAGCCGCCATATGCTATGCATCACTCGTTTGTTTGGCGGCGTGGTCTCCGTCTTCTTTTAACAGTTATTTTTAAGTGCCGCAGTCGTAGTGTCAATGATTAAATCATCAGGTTCATGTGTGGGTGTCAAAAATACCAATATACCAAATTTCATCAAACTTCGTATGGAAGTCAATAGTTTTTTTTATAGATTGTTTGGCGTCTACTCATCGGATTGACTTGACATACCAAGATACTCCAGTCAAATTCTACGCTATCCAACAGGAAAAACCGCACCGCAATCGGTCCAGTAGTTTTTAACTAAAACAAGTATATAAGGTATCCTAGGCCAGTTTTATTTTATTCGTTGTACTTTTGGTTACTTACTGCTATATAATAAGCAATAGATACTACTGCAATAGAAATTGCGCCAAAAATAACCCATAATTTTCCTGCCAACAGCTGTCATTTTCACAGATAATTTATTATTATGCGAGCTTGTAAACGCGCCGGGCTGTCAAACGTTTTGTTCTCATTTCAAACGCGCGCCCCGACGAGCATAGACAAAAGGCGGGAGATTATGGACACTGGCAGGTGAGGAAAAAATCAGATGTCGCGGGGGAAAGTTTACATATTATTTACTAAATAAATTGTATTTAGTAATTAGCCCTCTTTTATTTTATTAATAGTTAGTTTTCTGATGTTTGCATGTTTTAAAGGTATCATTTTAGAGTTATATACATTTCCTGCTATACATTTATATAATGATGCCTATACCTACTATCTATACGACATCTCAAGAAATTATATATCAAAATTATAAGTATTATTTATTAGATCTAGTATTTTATTATAATAACTAGCTGCGCACCGCGGCTTTGCCCATGGGCCTTTTTTTCCGGGATAAAAAGTACCAAGTTTTATTCTAGGACCTAAAGTATCATATACTTAGTCTAAGTAAATAACAGAGATTCGTATTTTTAATATTGGTTAGGATTATTTTTAAATATACTTTACGTTAACAATGTGTTAAATTGTTTATCTAATAAAAATAGTACCAATAAAATATAATAAATAACACGCCAATTCAAAATATTGGATTCAACTTACGTAACTTTTTTAATTTATTCATCGGGAACATGAAACATGACCGACAAATTCTGCCTAACTTTCGTGAACAAAAGTCATTGTTCCAAATAATTAATTCTTATTACATATATTAAAATTCGGTGGATGACAATACAATAGCATAGACCTTTGGCGGTGCCAAATATGTATGTTGTGTACGTCAAATTATTGTGTCCAAAAACAGTAAGTACCTACTTAGGTAGCTAGCGGTCTCTTTTCCTCAGGATTTGGTCATGTCCTTCTGTCGATTAGTTCTTTGCAGTTTCTAATCAAACAACAGGGACACAATTTATATTGAACTTATGATTATACAACTTACGTGAAAAGAAAAACATGTTTTTAAGAAAACGCGCCCAAATTTAATTGATTTCATTGAGTCTACTCGTGACCGTGAAGGACTTGAATGAAGCGTCGACATTAGTCAAAATGGTATTTTGATGTTCATAGTTTTACAAACAATTTTATGTGGCCATCGCTCCGTGCTTCGGAGGGCACGTTAAGGTGTCGGTCCCGGTTGCTAACAAATTGCTAGCAGCCGTTAAGCCACTTCAGCGGCCTTACAAACTGACAGTACTACAGTTTGTAGAATATAGCACAAGTCCTAGGTCAGCAGCTGTCAGAATAACATTCCTGGATCTGGGACTATGTCGATAATTATTGATTGTAATTATCAATATTTTGTTAATATGTAATTGAATATGTTTCAATTAAATCAAACACAAGGAATACGTTTTTATTCTTGTAATAAAGGTACACATCCCGAAACATCGCCAACGCCAAAATCAGATTCGCAGTCGCTTGAGTATTCCTGTACGCTAATAATTAGTTATTCATTGCATAGTACGTTATCAAATTGTACATCACGCTCCCAATCTTCTTGTATAATTTTTCTAGACATAATGACGACTTTCTTCCAACTTCTGATTTTACTTTTGATCACAAGAAGTATAAACCTCAAGCAGAGCACGGCCACGCCGGGACCGCTGTTTCCTTTCTTCCGGTAGCAGCCGTGCGACACCTCGACGTCTGCTGCACCTTTAGGACTGCGGCAGCTTCACTTCTGCTGCATCTTCAACCGCTGCCTCCTACTTCTGCTGCACTCTCCACACCGCGGAACGCCTCGCAACCTGTGAGGGACAATAACACGAACAACACCGCCTCCTCGAACACACTGAGACTAAATCTGTTACCTTTTCCTTCTATTGTACTGGGTGTTACCAAATTTACCTTCTTTTTCTGCTACCCTACCACCAATGTCTAGGTTCTTCTTCTATTTTAAATGCAAGTGACAACATTTACCTTTGACATGGGCCCAGATCACTTCTATTGCATTATATTGGCAGTGTATGGTGGTAAACGTATGACAGTTTGGCCCATTTCCTATGTAATTTCATCCAAGATGTATGTTGGAGTTTGGGATTTATTAAGCAAACCAATCGCAATCATTCATTCTTCAACATCGAATCGTTGGCCTCTACAACTTTTCTTTGCAATGCAACCATGAAATTAATTCTGCATAGTACGTTATCAAATTGTACCTCACGCTCCCAATCTTCTTGTATAATTTTTCTAGACATAATGACGACTTTCTTCCAACTTCTGATTTTACTTTTGATCACAAGAAGTCTAAACCTCAAGCAGATCACGGCCACGGGACCGCTGTTCCCTTTCTTCCGGTAGCAGCCCTGCGACACCTTGACGTCTGCTGCACCTTTAGGACTGCGGCAGCTTCACCTCTGCTGCATTTTCAACTGCTGCCTCCTACTTCTGCTGCACTCTCCACACCGCGGAACGCCTCGCAACCTGTGAGGGACAATAACACGAACAACACCGCCTCCTCGAACACACTGAGACTAAATCTGTTACCTTTTCCTTGTATTGTACTGGGTGTTACCAAATTTACCTTCTTTTTCCTCTACCTTACCACCAAATGTCTAGGTTCTTCTTCTATTTTAAATGCAAGTGACAACATTTACCTTTGACATGGGCCCAGATCACTTCTATTGCATTATATTGGCAGTGTATGGTGGTAAACGGATGACAGTTTGGCCCATTTCCTATGTAATTTCATCCAAGATGTATGTTGGAGTTTGGGATTTGTATAAGCCAACCAATCGCAATCATTCATTCTTCAACATCGAATCGTTGGCCTCTACAACTTTTCTTTGCAATGCAACCATGAAATTAATTCTGCATAGTACGTTATCAAATTGTACCTCACGCTCCCAATCTTCTTGTATAATTTTTCTAGACATAATGACGACTTTCTTCCAACTTCTGATTTTACTTTTGATCACAAGAAGTCTAAACCTCAAGCAGATCACGGCCACGGGACCGCTGTTCCCTTTCTTCCGGTAGCAGCCCTGCGACACCTTGACGTCTGCTGCACCTTTAGGACTGCGGCAGCTTCACCTCTGCTGCATTTTCAACTGCTGCCTCCTACTTCTGCTGCACTCTCCACACCGCGGAACGCCTCGCAACCTGTGAGGGACAATAACACGAACAACACCGCCTCCTCGAACACACTGAGACTAAATCTGTTACCTTTTCCTTGTATTGTACTGGGTGTTACCAAATTTACCTTCTTTTTCCTCTACCTTACCACCAAATGTCTAGGTTCTTCTTCTATTTTAAATGCAAGTGACAACATTTACCTTTGACATGGGCCCAGATCACTTCTATTGCATTATATTGGCAGTGTATGGTGGTAAACGGATGACAGTTTGGCCCATTTCCTATGTAATTTCATCCAAGATGTATGTTGGAGTTTGGGATTTGTATAAGCCAACCAATCGCAATCATTCATTCTTCAACATCGAATCGTTGGCCTCTACATCTTTGCTTTGCAATGCAACCATGAAATTAATTCTAATTTATTGTTCCTCGAAGTTGGCGCTTTATCTTTTTGTACGGAGCTTTGTCCATGATGATGACATGAGTCACATTCAAGGTGGTCGAGAAGAATCAAAACCCACTCCAAATTTTTTCGAAATTTATTTTTTCTTGTTTTTCTGTTGTCTTTACAGACTTGAATGCCAGTATGCATTGGGCACAAAACCTGACGATGTCCCAGTATGAGTCTTTGTCCTTTTCATACGGGCACTTTGGTTGTGTATTGAGCTGTATTGTCAGTCCAAGATCTTGAAACCGTGAGGTTTGCGTTGAGCCATGTTTCATTAAGAAAAACCACTTTGTCAAAGTTTGAAATATTGTTTACTTTGCGCAGAAAATTCGATAACTCATTCGATGTGGGGTTGGTTCATGCAACAGCAGCCAAACCACGTAAGTCCTGATGCTATCGGTTGCAATGAGATTTTTATTACATATTTTTTTAATCGGTAAGAGACGACTTTAAAATTGTTACTATCGATTGGAAAGCATGAAAGAGGGGCAAGACAACTTCCGTATCCCAATACAAACAAAATTAATGCCAATAAACTAATTGATTTGGATTGAAATTGTGGGTTAGGTTAGTTACGTAATACGGGCTCACGACCACAGACTATTATTTATATGGTACTTAGGGTGCATCTACGCCATAGAGAGAGTAAGACCCACGCCCATTGAACCTCGACTGAAGTTTTCAGTACAGTTATATTTATTGAAACCATTGAACACGTTGAACTCTTATAGTATCGTAACTGTAGCTCAGTATTAATTTTACAACTGTATAGGGTCTTTGTCATCCTAATTTGGCAATAGTTGAAAATTAATCAAAAGATAGTAATAATTAAAACTGTAGCGGCTGTAATGAGACCTAGCCAGTTTAAAAATAAATTACATAATTCGCTGCAGCTATACATGGGCTTTTGTCAAACTTATTGCTATTGCACCGATTAACGCGTATTTATCTTCTACATAATCATTAACACTGTTATAAGCTTTCTATAACAAAACTCTTTTAATTTTAGTTTTAAACAATCTTTAATTTAAGACGAGTATGTTTTTGAATATTTTATTGTTAGAATATGATGAGATCTGAAGTTTTGCTATACTCCGGTACGCTTTATTTTAAGAGCACCCATTTGAGCCATGGAAATAAAGTTGAATTGAAGTGTGCTGACTTTATTCAACATTAATGGCGCCTCGTGGCCATTGTAACCGTCAAATTTTTGCAATGAGATGCGGAATCGGGACGCAGACATATCTTGAGCCGAGTCACAGAATAAATAATAGTACGAAGTTTAATTATTGCTGCAATAAAAAAAGAAATGAAACCATAGACAACTAATTTACTTTCTATCGATCACGCTCGCCAAATTTAGATTGTTGCAAAAACACCGTAGGTAACCTATTGAGCCAATTACTTTTGATCATGACAGAGCAGAAATAACATTTTTATTTAGAATCGATCTATTTTTTTTTAGGAACGTTATAAAATAAATAATAAAATATATTCGGGACAATTCCACACCAATCACCTAGCCCCAAACTAGGATACCCTGTATTATGGGCACTAGATAACGGATAAACATACATAGATAAGAATATTACATCCATGACTCGGAAACAAACATTTCTGCTCATCACACAAATGATTGCACCTTGCAGGATTCGAACCCGCGACCGCGATTTGTACCTAGGATCTCTAGCCACTAGACCAAGCGGTCGTCAACATTAATAAAAAAAAAAGTTATAGGTATGTATTTGAAAGTTTAGACAGTTAAGTATCAAATTCCGTTGGAAAACAGAAAATTATGGTCGGCTATGTGCCTCAATTATGATATTAAACTGTGAAAATACGCTGCCAACTTTCAGACGGTTTCTTAAATTCTTAAGTGTTGTAATTATTCCGAATCCGATTGCAAAGTCATTCAATTCAAAATACCTTTTCATCGGCCACATTGCGCATGACCACCGTTCTGAATTCAAATGTTTCGAACAAGTGTGGGAGTTTTCATAATTATAAACTTAGTAGTACATTACGAACCGGAAATATTGCAATGTCAATAGATGATTTGCAATATTTTTGAAGTAAGTAGATAGATTAACTAGTAGGTACCATAAAATATTAAAATTACATCAAAATAATTGTAATATACTTTTTTATATCACCTGAAAAATAAAAAGATAAAGTTAATACAATTATTTTGGTGTTATTTAATATTTTATGGTTTTATAAATAATTTCTTTATCAAAATCACTCCAAAAAATATTGCGAATATACGATGCGATTACCAAACGGATTTCAGCATGCGTTTTCCGTTACTTATATAACCTACAATTTCAGTCCAAATTAAGTCGTTTATTGGGCTTATTTTTGTTTGTATTGGGATTAAGCTACTTGGCTTGCCCCACTTTCATGCCTTTTTAATCTATAGTTAACAATTTAAAGTTGCCATTTACCGATTAAGAAAATATTTATTGAAAATGTCATTGCAACCGGTTGCATTAGACCTTCTGTAATTGGGCTACCGGTTCTTAGATGTACTAGTTTCTCCCCACACTTGTTCGAAACATTTGAATTCCGAACGGGGCTTCGGATCGGAAATGAAAAGATCTATTATGTAACTTCCATTAGAATATAAGAACATTATGAGCCTCCTTATTGTGTAATCTCTGTTGAAGATACATAAATAAAATGAAGGAGCGTGTCAATAAGGGTATAAGTATTTAAATTTGAATGCACAATTCCTGGAAACACAAGCAAAGCCACGGGTCGCAAATGTCGCAGTACAGGTAGAAACTTATATGATTTGTCTGAATTGTAGCCGTATACTAGCGCTATTGTAAGATTTGTAAGGTGTAAGTTGACTCGTCCTCGAGCCCTTTAGCTGACCGCCCTGTTGCGACTTCTATTGTTACTGACATCCTAATGTGGATACGAATATCAGTCTTTGTGATAATGGTAATAGTGTATTTTTTCTTTAATCGACTGAAGTCGATTATGGAGGTGTGCTTTCTCAATTCAACTATTTTTTACCAAACTGCGCGACGCAATACAGGGTAATGTATGTATGTATGTATGTATGTATGTATGTATGTATGTATGTATGTATGTATGTATGTATGTATGTATGTATGTATGTTTGTACCAAGAGACCAAAAGCGTGGGCCGATTTTGGTGATTTTTCGTCAATCGATTTATCCTAATCTTGCGTGTGTCACTAAAGACATGTCAGTAATCAAAATTCAATATGGCGACATATATAGGCATATATATGTCGCCATATTGAATAGGCGCCATATTGAGATTAAAAAAAATGAAAGACAACGAACTATGTTAACTGGGGGAATCATTGAATAGGTATTTGAAAATCATCTTTAGATTTCGCTTAATCATTTAGAACGACCATTTAGGATCTATAACGATTTAAACTTGGTTAGAACAAAAATTTACCAAAACATGTCAAGTGAGGTATCAAAATGAAGGTTTTTAAAATATCTTAAATTATTATTAAATAAAACTGCGTACAAAACTAAAAAGAGGCAAACAATGCTTGATTTTGAAATATAAGATACAGTCGGAGGCATGAGGAGTAGCTCGCCAGATTCTAGCTGGTCCCGTCAAATGTGAAATGTAATGCATGTGTTTGTTATGTCTTATCCACAATATTTTATTTAAGGTTCCAACGGCACAAAGCGATGTGTCGTGTGAGCGGGCATGCACACGGCTTAATCTCGCGATGGATGCTGCTTTCAGGCATACTTATAACTCTTATTTTTGCATGTACAGGAATTAAACAGTCATTAGTGTTTACTAAGAAAGCCGTGCCGATCCCCGGCTTAAGAATAGGACTGCTTCATATCATCCTGTGGATAGCGTAGAAGGCAACTAAGGGAGAGTCGCAAAGTGGGTGGCATTAATGTAATCAGTGAATTAGCAACATTCACTGATTACATTAATGCTACCCACTGGGCGAATGAAAGGGCCACGTACCATCTCGTGCCTCTTTTAACCGGCTGGTGACAGTTAATCCACCAACGAAGAGGCTGGACGTCAGGCAGGCAGACAATCGTAAAACTTCAGCCAAAACATTTACGACAAGGACACGAGTAAAAATAATAATGGTGAAAGGGTCAGGGCGTACCCTCGAGTGACGTGCAGAGGCAGCCCCGGCCCTTGTGGGAAATGGACCAGGGTTGTTGCATCAGAGACCGATGCAATGTAAGCAGCGAGTCCGAGAAGTAAGATTGAAAGTGGCCAGCTGGAATGTAGTGGCAATGACTGGAAGGGTAAGAAAGCAGATGTTTCAAAAGAAGACGAATAAATGTGGCTAGTTTGCAAGAGACAAAGTGGAAGGCGCTAGGGCTAGGGAAATTGGAGAGGGTTACGAATTCTACTAGAATGTGCTGGCAAGAGAAATGAAGAAGGGGTAGGAATTGTACTGGATGATGAAATGAAAGAATGAGTGATGGAGTTTAAAATAATGAATGATAGATTAATAGTGGTTTGTAATGAAAGCAAATCTAATTTTGTATATAAGTGCGTACGCACCACAAACTGGATGTGAGGATAGAATGAAAGATAAGTTTTGTGAAGATTTTGGTTTAGTGATGATGAGAATCTCTGAAAATGAGGAGGTTTATGTAGGTGGGGATTTTAACAGAGGTGTAGGAAGGCTGAATAAGGGGTATGACGGAGTGCATGGGGGATGGGGCTTTGGAAACCGGAATTAGGATTATGGAAAAGCTTTACTTGAAGCTGCTTCTGCTTTTTATCTTAGAACACATATTTCAAGAAAACCGACCAGCATCAGATAATTTACAAAATTTCTTCTTATGAGTAACAAATTAGTTCTGTAAGAAAATCAGTTCAGTTCTTTAAAGAACTACCGGATGAAGAGTTGATTCACCAACATCATCAAGATTATTAATTAAAATATACGTATATTTTACGCACAACTAAAAATAAAGAAGAATGAGTATGCGGAAGCGAGTAGGGGATAACATGATAGATATGAAAGATATGTCAGAAGGATCAGTAAATGAATATTGAAATGAACGGGTGAGTTGTATTAGGAGGGCAGTAAAAGAGGTCTTCGGAGAACCGAAAGATAAAATAAAATAAACAAGGATACTTGGTGGTGGAGCGAAGAAGTACAACAAGTCTAAAAGAAAAGGAAAATGCACATAAAGAATGGCAAAGTGTTGAAGTAACACTAAGTGCTGCTGCTAAGTGCAGAAACAACTGTAATTCAATCACTGGAGAGCCCGCAAGTCAACAAAACTATAATTACCCCACATAATAGTGGGAGACGAGAGTGTTTACTAAGAACTGTAAGTAATGACGCCTTCCCATTATAAAATCTCGAAATTGTTGATTTTTCACTCCTTTCGTTATCAGGGACAGAACCAAATCAAGAAAGATCCGTGAATGTTTATGACAGGTACAAAAAACAGGAACAAAAATAGTACTAGCGCTTACCTACTAGATCGAACGACTTATGCAAAAAAAAAAGGTCTCTTACAAGAACGTTTCACTAAAAATACCCCAATGTCAATTATAATTATTAATAAGAAAAAAATTGGCCAACATTAATACCCTACTTTCGAGCATTATTAATGCATGACTCTTTGTTAATACTCTATACATTAGTTGCAAAACCTCTGGAATAATGCCTCGTCATTACTTTCACCTTACTTTTTTTTGGATTAGAGGTGTGGGAGTTAAAAAGTTGTATTCGAATGATCGGTACGAGTTATCGATGTTATTAGATATCGATAATAATTGACACGTATCCGGCTAATGGAATGCTCTTCATGGTTTTAATTAAGGTTTTGTTTTATTTGTTTCGGCATTTTGTTTGTAACTTCTTTCGATAACTATGCATTGACCTCTTATTATATACCCATGCATTAACTAACGGAAAATGGTACCTAGTTGTTTCGTTTAGTGTACTTAGTAGTTTGATGTAGTCTGATGATACATAGGTATTTTTTTTTATAAAACAAAATGTTTTTCTTTAATCGATTTAAAAAAAAACAATGTGATGTGTTAAGTTTTTTTAAATCATTAACTTGTCAGGTATTTTTCAACCGACTTCAACAAACGGGCCAAAAAAACATACGGGCCGAATTGAGGACCTCCTCCCTCAATTCGGCCCGTATGTTTTTTGTATGTATGTTAAGCGATATCTCCGGCAAATGAGGACAGATTTTAAAAAAAAATATGGCTAGGGTATGTGGTATCAGGGGTAGTGTCATTTAAATTTCATGACAATATTCCACCTTTAAGGGTGGAAAATTACGGGATGACTCTCCGTCAAATGTGGGTCGATTTTGAAGTTTTTTTTATAGAATATATGCCTTAGGTGTGGTTCCATATATATATAATTTGGAAAATCTGATGAAGACCTTCGGAGATACAAACGAACTCCTCAATGGATAACAGCAAGTCACTTGCGATTGCTGTAATCGCATGTTCATGTATTGTTCACGCCACTCAAAATAGGGAAATAAAATAAACTTAAAAAAGTGAAAGCCGACTTCAAAATGAATAAAATAATCTTATGTGAGAAAAAGTTAAGGAAGTCAGTGGCCAATTTTCTTAAATCTAATTAAATCAATGGCACATACAACTTAATTTTTTTTTTTTTTGCTTTTGGTCTATTATAACTGACCTCTACCCCGTCACCCGTGGGGACGGGGTTTGAAAGCGGTCCACCGCAATATGTGTCCCACAAGATTATTTTATTCATTTTGAAATCGGATTTTACATATTTTTTTAAGTTTATTTCATTTGAGATTTTGGTAGAGTACGCGTAATAATTCAATAATAAATAACTTCAGAAGCTAAAACGAAATCCAAAGCTATGTACTTTTCTTACAAAAAGTGCCTCAGTCGTAAAGTTTCTAGGTTCCCACGCCTTTCAAACATTGACTATTGATTCATCACTCAATAATCACTGTCACAAATCCACAACCAATCGTTGTCCAAAGGTTCCCGTAATCCCGTTACCTAACCATAGACAAGTTAAACTTATCGATTTGACAGTGGCCGTATGAAGCTAATTAAAAAAGCACAGGAAACGTCACCTCGAGCGCGTTCCTAATTTGAAACGATTGACAGCGCGGAATTGTATTTCACGCGGGAATGCGGGAATCTATATTGACAGATTTGACAGTTTGTTTGTATTTAGATTTTTACTTTGTGTTTCCATATTGACTTGACTGCCATTTTTACTTTGTGTTTCCATATTGACTTGACGGCCATAGCTCCTATTTGTATTCTGTTTGGTTGGTCATAATGTTAACCCCGTTTAAACCCATAACCCACCAGCACCAGCTGACTGGCAAAGTCCGAGTAGGTAGATGAAGTCATGTCGAATTTTGAGATTAATACTAATACTACACTAATGAAACTACAACCTATCAGTGTCCTTGTAGGTAGGTACATGGTCTTGCAAGACTGTGGTCAGGTCAAGTCATTGGACTATATCTTGTCTTATCAAAGGATACAAGCGGGGCCCATTCTTATGACAATTCCCTATAACTGTGAGACACAAATGTACAGATGATGGCGTGCGATAACTGTAAATATGTGAATAACCGTGTTCCTACGAGTATGTGCCTAGGGCGTAATAAGGAGTGGGCTAGGGGCACAACTGTCTCTCTAATTCTGGAAGGAGTGGCTAACTCTCAGTGATCCTCTCTGAAATGACCTAGCTGGACTTGTGCCCCTGCGTTGGGTACGCAGCGAGCTGATGACGATGATGATAATCAATAGTAACTCCAAATTAAATAATAACCACTTAGATACATAAACTATTATGGCTTTAGCGGCACTACATGGTAAATTCATAGGAAACCATCCACGTTAAGTTAGGTGTCCGACACAATGAAACGGAATCGGCTAGCACCTCCCTAATATGTGATGAATGGTGAATATCACTGGTTATCACTAAAATTATTGGTTTAAAATTTTAATCCAGCCCAGCAATTTTTTTTTTTATTTTCGGGTATTTTCATCACTTTCGCTACTTCTGATTCGCGGGAAAGATCGCGCCGCAAATTTTTGGCGTGAATATAGAGCGAGCTGGATTAAAATTCTAAACCAATAATCTTTAGTGAAAGTGAATATTCACCATTCATCAGGTATTAGGGAGGTGCTAGCCGATTCCGTAACTCATTGGGTTGGACATGAACTTAACGTTGATTATTTTCTATGAATTTAGCATGTAGGTCGGTGAAGCCATAGCGTAGCCAAGCTGCCTTGCCTTAGAAGTCGTTATTACTTGCTGTGGTTTCAAAATATTTGCTAAGATCCTAAAAGTGATTAATGATTATCCATAGGTACTCACTCTCTCTACCTGACTTTATTTTGAAAGACCCCTTTCATTAAAGTGTCTGGAATACGTCCCTGTCCAAACTTCGAGTAGGTAAGTACTTACCAATGATCCAACCTCACGCAAGAGAATCGCGTGCGTTAGACAATTAGTATCAATTTAGACCTTAGGAGTATGCACCTCCAAAACAGTTCAAACTTAGCATCATCAACTTTACCCCTTCGCAACAAAGACGGAATGTTTTTCGCGCTTAATTTTTGCTATTGTATAGGTACATCTCATGAAAGTTTCATAGAATCATAGACTTTAATGTCATTAGAATAATGATACATTTTGGAGGAGATCGAAGAGGTGCAATACTTTTGAGGTTGGCTATACGTCTTTTCACGCCAATGCGTAAAGCACCATGGTTTGGGAAAAAGGTACCTACACCACAGAATAAATAATAATAGGAAACCCTATACTTAGGTAAAAAGTTCAATTGGTAGTTTTAGTGAACCAACTCTGTGTTCTAATATGATAGACTAAGAACACAGAATAAATAATAGTAGGTTACACTATACTTAGGTAAAAAGTTCAATTGGTAGTTTTAGTGAACCAACTCTGTGTTCTAATATGATAGACTAAGAACACAGAATAAATAATAGTAGGTTACACTATACTTAGGTAAAAAGTTCAATTGGTAGTTTTAGTGAATCAACTCTGTGTTCTAATATGATAGACTAAGAACACAGAATAAATAATAGTAGGTTACACTATACTTAGGTAAAAAGTTCAATTGGTAGTTTTAGTGAACCAAATCTGTTTTCTAATATGATAGACTAAGAACACAGAATAAATAATAGTAGGTTACACTATACTTAGGTAAAAAGTTCAATTGGTAGTTTTAGTGAACCAACTCTGTGTTCTAATATGATAGACTAAGAACACAGAATAAATAATAGTAGGTTACACTATACTTAGGTAAAAAGTTCAATTGGTAGTTTTAGTGAACCAAATCTGTTTTCTAATATGATAGACTAAGAACACAGAATAAATAATAGTAGGTTACACTATACTTAGGTAAAAAGTTCAATTGGTAGTTTTAGTGAATCAACTCTGTGTTCTAATATGATAGACTAAGAACACAGAATAAATAATAGTAGGTACTACTTACTAAGAATACATAGTCTGCACCCAAGAAATCATGATAATCTTGCAGTATAATATTGACCATTTCTTGAAATAAATAAATCCAAACTTATTTTCATAATAGTGAATATGTCATTCGAAATTGTAGTCATAATTTAAAAACATAATTTTTTTTTAGTGACTCGGATTATATTTCAAAATTGGGTAATGATATGTACCTACCTAAGTTTTCATTTCGACTTTAGGTATTTATTTGTAAGTATAATTTATGTTGTCCGTACTTTCCTGGTAATATTATCTCCGGGGGAACAGGTTTGAATTATAATATTAATTTAAAAATTTAGATCTCTTTCCCATTCAATTTCATTCATTGATTCCATAGAATTTTTGTAAGTCGGATTTTTGGTTCAAATAATTATTGCTAAGTACACTGACCCTACAGATTTAATTATGTATACAAAACCCAAGCTTCAATATCAAACATCATAGTTAATTACCAGTCGTCTAAACCTAGGGCTCAAACTCCCGCCAACTCGCCAACAAGATTAAGCGTCCATTTGCGGACAAGCCGCCATGTTGGCTCAAACGTCAAACTCGCAAAACGGATTCGCTACCCGCGGGATTGTGTTGCTGTGTTCCTTCGGGGCAGAAATTGTAGAAAAAGGGTTGGATATAATTACTATAACTTTTTTTGTAAGATCCTCGTTTTTTTTTTGCTTAGATTTACCCTAATAATTTACAAATTCGGTACCAAAGCGTGACCAAAGGTACCCATTTTAAAATAACGTATTTTAAGGCGTTGAATTCACGTTCAATATGCAATGTCCATATTTAAGTTTAAGGCTTTGAATTCACGTTCAATATGCTTTGTCCATATTTAAGTTTAAGGCTTTGAATTCACGTTCATTATGCTATGTTCATAAATAAGTTTAAGGCTTGGAATTCACGTTCAATATGCTTTGTCCATATTTAAGTTTAAGGCTTTGAATTCACGTTAATTATGCTATGTCCATATTTAAGTTTAAGGCTTTGAATTCACGTTCATTATGCTATGTTCATACTTAAGTTTAAGGCTTTGAATTCACGTTCATTAAGCTTTGTCCATATTTAAGTTTAAGGCTTTGAATTCACGTTCATTATGCTGTGTCAATATTTAAGTTTAAGGCTTTGAATTCACGTTCATTATGCTATATCCATATTAAAGTTTAAGGCTTTGAATTCACGTTCAATATGTTTTGTCCATATTTAAGTTTAAGGCTTTGAATCCACGTTCAATTTGTTATGTCTATATTTAAGTTTAAGGCTTTGAATTCACGTTTAATATACTATGTGCATTATCTAATTTAAGGCTTTGAATTCACGTTCAAAATGCTACGTCTGTACTCAAGTTTAAGGCTTTGAATTCACGTTCAATATGCTATGTCCATACATAAGTTACCCAAATGTTGCTAGAGGTCCTTCAGAAACTTTCGTAGAGGTAAATCTGCCCCTCAATTCCGAATTTCATTAACAATTAGCTGTGCCCGTGGATATGCCCGCGTGGTCCCAAATGGGTAAAAGTAACCTGCGTGTTATTCATGGACCAAAAGTACCTATAAAGTACAGTATACTACATTTCATCAAAATTCATTCAGCCGTCAATTTGTTTTTATTGATTTGGATTGAGTTTCAACGTACACCAGATCTAAGGTCAAAATCTAAGCTATCCAAAAACATAAACCGCATTTCAATCGGTTCAGTAGATTTTAAGTGATGCGCGAACATACAGACAGACAAATCTCTGTCAAACTTATTAACATTTGCGACGGAAATCCTATCTGTTGCGGCAAGCCTATCCCAGTGCAAAAGGAGGTTGACAATGCCCCCAGGCGGTGCTTAATGAGATAACGGCAGTCACTCTGGCAGACGTGTAGGTGGAAGTTAAATAGATGAGCTGTTCTGTTACGTATAAAGAAAAGTAATACATTAGAGGCACAGAATAGGACTAAGTTGGTGAGGGCAAATTGGATGTTTCATCTTGCAGAAGATTAATAACAAGAAGGCATGCGGGTCTCCGAAATGTTACTGAAGCATGACATAACTCTTATATGATAACTTCGTTGTCCGTCTGTCTGTCTATCTGTCTGTCTGTCAGATCATTTTTTTCAGGAACGCTTGTTGGTATCAAGTTAAAATTAATTTTAAATAGGTACTCAGGTCTGCAACACTTTGAGCTGTGAAAAAATCAAGCTTCTGAGTCAAAGCAATCAAAAGATACGGCCGCATATTTTGACACTCGCAAGGGAATCAAACCTATAGGGTACTTTCTCGTTGACCTAGAATCATAAAATTTATCTACAAGTAAAGGGAAAAATCCGAAAACCGTAAAAAAATAAACTTTTTTTTTCTTATATCTGCCTTATTCCGCTGAAACCCCTTTGGCGCTGTAGCGACCAAGATCCAAAACGGCAAATCCCCCTTGGTCGCTAGAGCAACCAAAAAAAAACATGGAAGCTAATTTTAACGGTTTGACCTATTTAAATCGATTTAAATGTAATCTCGCATATATTATCGAATTACCGTGTCTCTCTTGAAAATGATATATATATTATACGTAAAAACACTAAACAAGTTTTTTTTTTTAAACAAAACCACGGCCTTTCTCCGCGAGCCGTAAATTTTTGAAATTTTTGTTGGTTTTCACGAAAATATTCTGGTCACTTTTTGTACTAAACTGTGTTGATGTTTTAATGTTAACGGATAGCTTGGTTCATCTAGTATTTAAATAAAAAATCAGTATGCCATCGATTTTGTTTCCAAAATACGTTTTTTTCTGAAACTACTCCCATTTTTGGCTTCATCATTTTTCCGCGGTGCTCTCTCCTTACATAATAATTTCATAAAACTTACGTTCGGTTTGTCAATGGCTACATATATTCAGCCAATCACAGGCCAAGTTTTGTACGGATCCGCCAAACCGTTGAGGAAGGAACGGAAAATAAGTTTTACGCGGCAACAATATTTTCGCGCCATTTTGCCGTCTTGCCGCAATGATGTCATGGTCACGTGGTCGGAGTGTATTTACAATATTGTTTTTTTTATAACGGGGGCATTGAGCGGTAAACCTAAAAGTTTAGTTTTAGCTTAACCTAAAAGTTTGCACAGAACCCTCTCGGTGTGCGATTCCATCACGCACTGAACAAGAATATAACATTTATAAAAATGGAGTCTGTCTTTTTTTTGTATGTTTGTTCGCGCGTCATGTAAAAACTAGCGATTGCGATGCGGTTTTCACTGTTGAATAGCTTAGGGTTTGACTTAAAACTGGGGTACTTTAGATGCCGAGCAATCGATAAAAAACTACATGAGGGCTGAACAAATTTTAAAGACATGTAGTTTTTGGTCCTGGCCTAACACGTATTGGCTACTTTTAAATGAAATAATCACGCGGACAAAGCCGCGGGCACAGCTAGTGGTATACATGAAAAACAGTTAACCTTCTGCAGTCTTTCCGCTAAAATAAAATGGCAACACTGTTTCAGTTACAGAGTATACTTTTTCTTTTAAAAGCTCAAGCTTGTCCTTGAAAGTCCAAGAACAATGTCCACAGTTGATCGCCGTGAAGTCATTGTATCGAAATCGGAACTTTTTTTTATTTGTTTGGTCGCGGTGAATCACGGCAAAAAGCCCGTATGTTTTGGTGGCGCTAAAATGCCCCTGAACAGAAGAATGATTATAGCACAACATTAAGCTTCTTATTTTCTTTGAAAAAAACAATTGAATACAACATGGGGTTTTACGCTTGCGAAAAGGTATATTGAGAACCTCCTCTTTATAAGTCGATTAAAAAATAAATGTGATTAAAATTTGAGTAACATTTTAGGACCCCAAAGAGTTCAAAGCACTAAGTTTTTGCTATACACTTCTTGCTACCTGGCGAGAACGAACTCGGAATTTGAATGGTCCCATTATGACATAATTTACAAAACGAATTGGCTCATCCAAAAAAAACGACACGGTAGTATGTATCTACATATATGCGCTCCGGACTCGCTGCCATTCAGGGCCCTAATTTGGTTAGCTATTGACAAATAACCTTGCCGCTGCGATACCTCTGCGATTGGACTGTCTATTGTGTAAAATTTGGTAGTCTGCTAAATCAAGTACACTAGCGCAGTTTTATAGCAAAAGTAACGCAGTAGCACTAATTTAAAATAAAGCAGTAACACTAATTTAAAGTAACGCAGAAGCAGTAATTTAAAGTAACGCAGTAGCACTAATTTAAATTAATGCAGTAGCACTATTTTAAAGCAATGCAGTAGCACTACTTTAAAGCAACGCAGTAGCACTACTTTAAAGCAACGCAGTAGCACTGATTTAAAGCAATGCAGTAGCACTATTTTAAAGCAATGCAGTAGCACTAATTTAAAGTAACGCAGTGGCACTAATTTAAAGCGACGCAGTAGCACTAATTTAAAGCAATGCAGTAGCACTACTTTAAAGCAACGCAGTAGCACTACTTTAAAGCAACGCAGTAGCACTGATTTAAAGCAATGCAGTAGCACTATTTTAAAGCAACGCAGTAGCACTACTTTAAAGCAACGCAGTAGCACTGATTTAAAGCAATGCAGTAGCACTACTTTAAAGCAACGCAGTAGCACTACTTTAAAGCAACGCAGTAGCACTACTTTAAAGCAACGCAGTAGCACTACTTTAAAGCAACGCAGTAGCACTGATTTAAAGCAATGCAGTAGCACTATTTTAAAGCAATGCAGTAGCACTAATTTAAAGTAACGCAGTGGCACTAATTTAAAGCGACGCAGTAGCACTAATTTAAAGTAACGCAGTAGCATTAATTTAAAGCGACGCAGTAGCACTAATTTAAATTAATGCAGTAGCACTATTTTAAAGCAATGCAGTAGCACTACTTTAAAGCAACGCAGTAGCACTGATTTAAAGCAATGCAGTAGCACTATTTTAAAGCAATGCAGTAGCACTAATTTAAAGTAACGCAGTGGCACTAATTTAAAACAACGCTTTAGCACTACTTTAAAGTAACGCAGTAGCACTAATTTAAAGTAACGCAGTAGAGCTAATTTAAATTAATGCAGTAGCACTATTTTAAAGCAATGCAGTAGCACTAATTTAAAGTAACGCAGTAGCACTAATTTAAAGCAACGCAGTAGCTCTACTTTAAAGCAACGCAGTAGCACTAATTTAAAGCAATGCAGTAGCACTATTTTAAAGCAATGCAGTAGCACTAATTTAAAGTAACGCAGTGGCACTAATTTAAAGCAACGCTTTAGCACTAATGTAATGTAACGCAGTAGCACTAATTTAAATTAATGCAGTAGCACTATTTTAAAGCAATGCAGTAGCACTAATTTAAAGTAACGCAGTAGCACTAATTTAAAGCAACGCAGTAGCTCTACTTTAAAGCAACGCAGTAGCACTAATTTAAAGCAATGCAGTAGCACTATTTTAAAGCAATGCAGTAGCACTAATTTAAAGTAACGCAGTGGCACTAATTTAAAGCAACGCTTTAACACTAATTTAAAGTAACGCAGTAGCACTAATTTAAAGCAACGTCGTAGTACTAATTTAAAGCAACGCAGTAGCACTAATTTAAAGCAATGCAGTAGCACTAATTTAAAGTAACGCAGTGGCACTAATTTAAAGCAACGCTTTAACACTAATTTAAAGTAACGCAGTAGCACTAATTTAAAGCAACGTCGTAGTACTAATTTAAAGCAACGCAGTAGCACTAATTTAAAGTAACGCAGTAGCACTAATTTAAAGCAACGCTTTAACACTAATTTAAAGTAACGCAGTAGCACTAATTTAAAGCAACGTCGTAGTACTAATTTAAAGCAACGCAGTAGCACTAATTTAAAGTAACGCAGTAGAACTAATTTAAAGCAAAACAGTAGCACAATTTTTTTAAAGCTTACGAAAATCCCTAGAGTATTGAAATAAAATTATATTAGCCATTAATCAAGTATTGGCGTCAAAACATCATCTTTGCGGTTTTCTAGTCAAAATCTGTCGATAGCAGCTATCAGGCTCCAGCGAGCCAATAGCGATTTTCATGCAATTGACTTTCAATAGTTAACAGATTTGGGGCCAGAGTTCAGCATATAAGTCAGTGAGAAGCCAGTTATGTCTGTCCCCTCCCTCAACCCTGCCCTGCACTGGCTCGCCGTCGCCTTGGGAGGAGTGTTTCAGCCACAACTTCTCACTGACTTACTCACTGAACTGTCTTCAAATGTAGTCGTGATCGAGGCCAATGACTAAACTGTCAACTGACTCGAATCCAAATACTAGCCTCGTGTCCGTAGCGCAACAGGAATTTGCAGTGTGGACTGCATTATGGGATTTAGTAGTCTATTACCTTATTCTATATATCCTTCCACGCCATTGTTTACTAGTTTAATTAGAATTCAATTACGTGATATCGCGTAAACACCGGGCTCGAGAGGTCTTCCGTAGGTATATTTTCTTCTTCTATTTTTTTTTTCAAGAAGCTCCAATTCCCTCCTGGAAAACTACAATTATGTAAATGCCCAATATATATTTTTACCACAGAACACCAGTTTTATTCCACTTTGTTGTTTTTACCCCTTATGTCTAAATTGTACGAAAAGTTGAAATCAAGTTGGATTATTTATTACGCCATACATTTTTTTATTGTTTTGGCGGCAAACGCAGTTCACTTTTTATTTCATAATGCGGCGCCTATTCGATTAATCCCTAATTTACAAATATCGATTGCTGGCCGTAAAGAAATCTATCAATAAAAATAAGAATCCGACGTTCGAAATTAATGATGGAAGTCCTTCGTTTCGACAAAGTTACGTTCTACCGTTCTTCTCATTTTGTTGGCTGTACATTTTATTTCTTGTGGATGTTATTGTTTTATTTGTCAACTGCAATGATAACTTTGTAATTTAATTTATTAGATTATTTATTACTTTTGTAATAGATCGTGGCTTTTGTATGAATGATGAGATTGATATTCGAATGAATGATAGGTGCTCGCCGACGATCACCTTTCAATAGGTATCAAAGACAATCATATATTTACCTATCTAGTTACCTACTAATGTGCAATTGTCTATGCCTACATGGAAGATATTTCCTAGATTCCGGAAGCCATTATATTGTCTAGAAAAATAATGAAAATAAAATTTGTGTTTTTTCCTTGCATCATGGGTACTTTTTTGTTTTTCCGTGGGCGTTATTCTGTGACAGAGTTAATCTCAAATTGGCTAAAAGACGTGCGTGCAAAGCTTCATAAAAACCAATGAGTTGTTCTATTCCTGTTCCGTTTATTAATCGTAATTTTCGCGATATCCTTAGCTATTCCCTGAAAACTATAAACGGCACAGCTTATTAAAACTATTAAAAGGTGCATTCCTACAGAGCGTGTAGGAAACTTAACTCACGCGAACGCAAGCTTCATTACACACATTGTTAACATGATGGGCTTTTACTTACTAACGATTTTCTTGACACTGGATGGCTAAATGCGCAAACTTTACAAAGCGCTCTTTTGTTCAAAAACTGTCCATTTACATGCTACACAATCTCACTTTTTACTGCCAGTTTAGTCAGAACTGTATGCGTAATAGTCGACCAAAGTTTTAAATTACAATATAGGTAGCCGCCATTAAAGCCAAGTGACGAAACAAACAGGTTCTTCACCTAGTGGTTAACGCCAAGCCCTCGGAGGAAATTTAGGTACAACCCGTAAGACTTAAGTAGACGCCTCGCTGGAATGCAATCTCCTCTCACTCATGAAAATTACGTCATCAGCGCGAAGTTTCTAGTTAAGCCTATGGGTTGTAGGCTTAAATACTACTAGGCTCACTGATTTAAATGCTAAAAATCTACCACAAAGCATTAAACACTGAAAAAAAAACCTCAGCGCGAGGTTTCCAGTTAAGCCTCTGGGGGGTTGCTATGGTATGGCTTAAATACTATATAGGCTCACTGTTTTAAATGCTAAAAATCTACTTCAACACATAATTAATTCTATTCACGGAAAAAATAAAATTACGTCATCAGCGCGAGGTTTCTAGTTAAGTCGCATGGGTTGTAGGCTTCAACACTATATAGGCTCACTGATTTAAATGCTAAAAATCTATCTCAACGCATAATACATTCTATACACTGAAAATTTAAAATGACGTCATCAGCGCGAAGTGTCTAGTTAAGTCGCATGGGTTGTGGTACCTAACCACAGAATAAATAATAGTACACGTACTAACTAAAAATATTTCCGTCTGAGTCTGAGGCCAAACCTACCCTGCAAAGTGCCACCAGAACTTGTGAATTGCAAAGTTTTACTCGGCATCACAATCACATGCGTTCGTCAGTCGACCTGAGGAACTTCTCACTTATATATATATATATTTTATTATACATCGGCACTGAATTTAATATACAGATACTTAGTACTAACACATATAGAAGGAATAATGAGAAGCCTTTTAGAAGCTTATTAACATTGTTGATTGCAGAACATCCAATAAAAAAGTTAAATAATAGTAATGAAGAGCGCCCGTTTATGCTATAATAGTGATGGTCGGAGGTTCAAATCCTTCACGAGTTGAATTCGTTTTGCAGTTTTTTCACATGTTTAGTCATTTTGAAAGTACAATTTTTTGAATGCCTTTTACTAAAGAAACAAAATTTTTTACCGTTCATTTGTTTTTCTTTTCACATTTTTTCAATCTTTAATAACTTTAGTTAGAACGTAGTATCTCCTATTAATTATTCTGTGGTTGAAGCACAGAACAATGAATAGTGCTTTAGTAATACCCTAAGTAGTTAAAAGTAATGAAAAGAGGTTGTTTGTTTGTCTTGAGGTAGTGCGGCCTCTGGCGTCAGAGTTTGTCAGGCCGCCCGATGGTCTCTGACATGGCTTAATGACTGCTATTAATCAATAACAGACGGGACCGAGCGAAAAACCATGAAAAAGGTTAGTTGGCTCAGCAAGAATGTTTAAAAAAGAAAATGAAGGAATCCTTCTTGAACATTCTTGTTCCTGATGGAATCCTTATTTTTAATTCTTCTTATTTAAATATTCTTATTTAACCGTATGTGTGACTATGTGAGTAAGTTTCCACTAATTTCGACCGTACCAGGCTAGCAGAAGCGCGAGGAACTGTCTGTCGAAGTGTTGCCCGCAATCCGTCTGCGGTCGCTGTCTCCGCGAGCAATAAAGATTAGCCGTACGTGGCGCTAGTGTGTTGTATGCTTTTATCACAACACTACTGTCTTTACGAAAATAAGTAAATTTTGTAGTAGATACCTATGTAATGTACAAATGAATTGTGTTAATGTTTGTCACCACTCAGAGCTGAAATGACTGAATGGATTTTAATGAAACTTGGTATTTAATAACACGAATAGCACTAAAACTTCTCTATCGGGCAGGTGAAACCGTGGGGCGTAATAATATTCGAATGTATAAGTTGGTTTCTGTGTATAAACTTGCTTAAAACTACAAAAAGCCAAAAAAATAAAAAAAATATGCATGTACCTAACAAGATAGCAATTAAAACCATATCGCACAAATGTTACAATATCTCTTTGAAAAGTTCCCTAAAGTTTTGAGGGGTCCACGAGACCCCATACTTAAAGTGCATTCTGTACCAATCACGGTTCGTTTAACCAATTCGCGGTGCTTGTGGTGTTTTTAACATTTTATGTCTCTGTTTATGAGTACAGTCGTGTACGAGAATAAACACATCAAACTCCACATAATCACACAATGGCACAGCCAATTTTGGTGAAGTTTATATGGGACTACACTGAAAATCTATCCTTTTGAATAAAACAAAAACCATCCAAATCGGTTAAGAAATCTTAGAGATTTGAGGCAATATAAAAACAATACCAAATGGATTAACGAAAAAAAAAACAACTACTAGACCGTTTTTTGAGAAAATTTATATGGGACCTTTCAAAATCGGTCCGCAATTGACGGAGGTATACATAAAAAAAGATACATACAGTCGAACATATAACCGTCTCCTTTTGTGAAGTCGATTAAAAATAATAGTGCGCGTTAGAATTCATTGATACCGGGTTCGCTGAGAAGAAGTTAGAATTCATTGATAGCAGTTTTTAAACCTTGTCAGTGGCCCTTGGGCGGCCTGACAAACTCTGACGCCAGAGTGCTGGCCTCTACAACAAGCAAGCAATTAAAAAAAACACTTATCTCTCAACTACCAAGGCGAGGAACTCTTTGCCATCGTCTATTTTCCTGATCATGTATAGTGAGAGATTTAGAGATTTCAGTCACCATTTCATAATCACCACCGCACCCGGCTACAAAAACATATTAATTTATTTGAATCGTGATCTCGACTGTACCGGTAATGTATACCGAGTGCGCATCACTTAACGTTCTGTATTTAATGCAATTTGTGTATGACTGTACTTTCGAGGGTGCAGATTTGCTACCCTTGAAATTATATTGGACAGCAAATGGCAATAGTTATTTGGTTACATAATGCTTACTTAATAAGAATGGGGGCATTATTTATCAAACGGAATTTCTATTGAGCAGTAACACTGACAGAGTTGTTAAGTGAGGGGTTCAAATCTCGTTGCTGGTCAAAATTTGCACCTTATAAATCAAATCAAATCAAATCAAATCAAAACATTTATTCGCTAAAACATGGTTTGTTTATAAAACATAAGATGGCAATATTATAATTAGTACAGCATGTTTTATGCTTTGTCAGCATGCAAATATTATACACATGGTTATATTTATTATTCTCATGTCAAAATTCAATATTTAAGTCATAATTACAATCTAATTTAATAATAATATTGTCAAAATTACCTATAAAGTGCCTTTGGTTAATTGTAAGTTTACATTTTCATCAGTCAAAATTCATTGACACGTGTTTAGCGATTTAATGTCATTAGGAATTTTATTATAAATTTTTGGAGCCATTCCAAAAACACTTTTGTGGTGTAAAGCCGTATTACAATGAGCTAAACAAAGACGGTCCAGATCCCGTCTACTCCTTGAATGACTAGGCTTGGGAAAAAGATGCTGGTTACATTTAACAAATATTGCTATTTCGTATATGTACATACAGGGCAATGTCAACAATTTTAAAGATTGAAAGTGAGGCTTACAACTATCAGTAGTTTTCAATCCACACATTGATCTTAGGCATCTCTTCTGGCATTTGAAAACAGTTTCTCTTTCGGTACCGTTCCCCCAAAAAAATATACCGTAACGGAGTCTAGATGAGACATATCCGTGATAAGCAGCTTTGACAGTTTTTATATTTACTATTTTCCTCAGCTTGTACAGCATATATGCAAATTTACTGAGGGTATTGCATAATTCCTGTGACTGCAATTTCCAATCTAGTCTATTATCAATTAGTAAACCTAAAAATTTTGTCGAATAAACTTTTTCTATTTGATACCCCTTGAAAGTGCATTATTTTAGTTTTTTCTAAATTCACCTTTAAATTATTATTATCCAACCAAGTAACAATTTGAGTCAATACTCAAAGAGTAAAATTACTACTCTTTGAGTATTTATGACGTACTCAATCAAGTGTCATTTTGCTGGTGACTACTATCTCCTCTGACAACCTATTTAAAAATCCCCACATTCCCTAATTAATGATATCTTTTTAAATCCTAGCAACACTATCAATGTTGTTTTGGTGATGCTATTTCGGCCAAAGAACTAACCATTCTGCCTAAAATTCGACATTAACTTTTCAGTTTCGGTAGTACTTCTTACCATTCTGCCTCATATAATCTCACAAGTATAACTAACAAATTATTGAATAAAAACGTCATTAGATCTCTTTCGGGGGATGTTTAGCTATTAGTCAATTCTATCTGAGGGTGACATCAAGAGGGTGACTGGACGATGTCATACATTATGGAAGTATTAAAAGAAATCGATTGGCACGCGGTTTGATTCTAATAAAAATTGATTTTATTCAAAACTTTCTCTTCTTTTTCTTTTAATTGAAGGATTAGCTAGAGTGTGTAACGCAGTCTGTAGTCGTTTTTTCATAATTATATCGGCTTACTCGAGGAGGCTATAATATCAGGGACTGAGGAAGTACTCCATGAGGGGGAGGGGCCGTGAGGGGGGGGGGGCAAACTTCTTTGGTTACCAGAAGTCCACCCCCCCCCCCCTACCTCCCCCATTCCCAAAATGGGATAACTTATCAAATTGTAATCGGTCCTTGATAAGTGTGCAAAGTTTCATTTCAATCTGAAGTTTTGAAGAAACATGGGATAAAATCTCGTTCAAAAATCCGTTACCATCAAACATACATAAAGAAAGATCGACCTAAAAGCGTGATAAAAAATATTCTTATTCTCTGTTCTCTCCGGCAATTATTTTACATAGAAGCGATTATATATTTTTAAAAAAAGCTCGGTGTAGGACAGCATAGAAAACCTTTCTTTACCAGGTAGTAAAAATGGAGGGGGCGTGGCACCCCCCATTTGATTTTAGGGGAGGGGCATTTGGCCACCTCTGCCACCACTTTCGCGATCCCTGTATAATATGTTATGTGAATTTGTTCGTATTTTACCGGGATATAAAATCATGACAGATTTTCAATACTCTACAGTGCATTAATATAGATTTCCAAATGTGTAGATTCTACACTTTTGGAAATCTATATTAATGGCAGTGGATTATTGTTGTACAACTCCTTCCAACATTTAACTGAATCAAGTGTCTCGCGGGTCTGTAACCGATATGTTATTGTTGTCACGTTGTCACTCTTTTATAAAGAGGGTTACTCTAGAGCTGCAAATGTTAACTACATGTACAGTAATATTATACAGATGAAATATTTGATTTTTGTATGTTTTTTTGTAATGGATAAACTCAAAAAATAAAGAATAAATTTAAAAAAATATTTCTGCTATAGAAAGCTACATTATCAACGAGTAATATAAGCAATATTATATTTTTCAAAAAACGGAACTTGCAATAATGTAACCCAAGGTATCAAAAATTTGTAAAAATTACGTTACACGCTGTAAGGAACGGAATGACATGTTGCCGTGGTAACGAAATAATAACAAGTCTGTCAAGTACGCGAGTAATAATGCTGTTGTCTATGGTCAAAAAGCACTATGATCGTTGCTGCCAAAGATTTTGAATTACGCTTACTGGCGTATTTTTTTTAGAAGTTATAAAACGGGTATGAAAATGCTAAAAGTAAAAAATGCCGCGATATCTCTACTGTTTTATAATTATATAGACTAGTATTTGATCACTATTTCGTATCGATGTTGGCGAAAAATTAAAATTATATTAAATAGACACGCTGAGCTAGTACATATATAACTTCATAATATAGTAAAAAAACTTAACGTCTCTACGAACACGTCAGGTACAATTTTTAACTTATTAAAAGGTTTCGACGCCTACTCTCGTGTTTACTTTCTGAAGCAATATTTATATAATTATTTGATTTATATTTACGTTTAAACTACCTGTAATACATGGTTAAGGCGTACTTTAATTAACAATATTTTCGGACGTACCACGACTGTATTCTCACCGGAAGTCATATATTGTATTGAAGATGCAATCGCTTCCGGAATATAATGAAGATCCAATTTCATTCTGATAGTATTATCCATACAGCAGAAATTTGTTAATCTATTTACTTAGAGTTAAGTATTAAATAAGTACATAGTACCTACCTTATTAATTAGCCATGAAATAAACAATGTACCTATATCAACAGAAGACTGCAGCTAACAAATATTTAAATTACTAATATAATTTGTTTTATCAATTCCAAATTCCTTTTAATAAATTAACTTGTGCAGCATATCTTCATTTATAAGTATGTCTTAGGGTAACGTACCTCAAAATAAAAAAGGAACTCTTATTTATAGGGTCACTCCATTGTCCGTCTATCTATCTGTCTATCTGTCAAAACCCTTTTTCTCAAGAACGCGTGGGGGTATCAAATTGAAATTTATTTCAAATATTCAAACTCGAGTCTGCAATCCCTTAGAGCTGTGAAAAAAACCAACATCTAAGTCAACGCAATCAAAAGATATGGCCGTTATTTGCCGCATATTTTGACATTCGTATGGGAATCAAAAGCTAGGGTACTTCCCGTTGAAATAGAATCAAGAAATTTTCCAAGAAGCAATGTTTTATATCACAAGTAAAGCGGAAAAAACAAATTGTTAGGCACTCTCGGTGCGCCAGTCCGACATCCATTTGGCTGGTTTATTATAAAATAATTCTAAATTATGTCTTTCTCTTGTTACAGCCAGGGCCTCAGACTGCGGCAACTGACCGACGGCCGCCATCTTGTTCAAGTAATTTACAATCAAAATAGCATCATCCAAGACTGCGAATACATATCACAGGAAAAATCAGCTAGAAACTTTCTCAAAACACTTCGAAAAGAATTAAAACAGGCACTTGATGAAGAAAGCTATAGAATAATGGACAGAAGAAATAATTTAAAAGAAAATGCGGGTAATTCCGTAGAAACGTCAAACATGGACAAGTTTTACCGCCATTTCGGAAACGTCACTTTTCGGATACTGAAAGAAGGCGAGAGTCTACCACCAGATGTCGCTAGTTGGTTGAATTATGATAATTTAAAAATGGAATGCCTAAAAAGACACGAAGAAATGAAATATATGATGGAGAGTAATAACAAAGTTGGTGGGGTCTCACTCGCTAGGTAGGTATGTTTATGTTTTTTGACGTTGTTTTTTAATTTAAGTTTTTTTTATTCACACAAAACCCTAAGGAATGTGGCAGCATTAACTACTGGTTTAGTTTTTATAAGAACATATTATTTTATTAATGTTCTTATGGTTTTGTTTGAAAGATATTCTATAACAGGACAACTAAATAATTATTTAAGTCAAAACGCCGACTTCAAATGGATTTACTTAAATTCATTTACCATTAAAAAATTAATTACTTAGTTGTTATGTTAGGATTTTATTTTCAATATTTTACGCACAAGGTTTGGGATATTTATGGTTCATGGCAACACTGAGTCATAAACTCATTCTGAATGCACGAGATCACTTCGATTTCTGTCACCAGCCAGTACTCTCACATCTACGATTTCAAAAATGTCTTAATTTGCTCGAAACTACCGTGTAAATCTGCACAATAAATTTTAAAATAATAGTATTTCTCTCCCACATTTCTCTTTATGCAAGTATTTTATTGTACTTCGTGTTATAAATAAAAACCCAGTCCTCAGTCCAGTTCTAAAACAAATACATACCTACTTTAAACTACTTTCCTAAGTTAAAAAAATCTTTCTTAGGTCTGCCTGCGGATTCACTTTTTAAACTAACTTAATTGAGTTACTTGTTCTTTAACACTGTAGAATTGCAAAAATTAAATAGGCATTTATTTTAATACAATTTTAACCAGTAAATTCTGTTCTTCTCTAATTAAATTTCCCACCGATCTCGCAAATTCTTTCATCACAGACCACCGAAAAGTTACTTGATAATTTATTTTAAATATTCATTGCTTTAAAATCAAATCAGAATACCTCTGTTACCCAATAAAACATTTCTTCATTCGTTTTTATCATTATTTTATCACCGCCTTAAAAATCAGCATGCACAAGATGTCTTATCCTCTTACCGCACATATTAATTTGTATATATTTTTCCATTATTGTAATGGGTATAATTCATAAGGTTAATGCATAATGCTTTTGCCACGCTGCACCAAAAAAAAGTGCAATCTTTTTCACAAAATCTACAAAAAAAAACAAAGAGGTCGGAGATCAAAAAGTTCTAATTTCAAAAACAGGTCGCGTCGATCGTTCAGGGAGAATTTCATTCTTCCGGGGACAAAATGGTGCGGCGCTGGCCAGTTGGCCGAAGAATACAGCGAGTTGGGTGACGACAGGGTAGAAGACAAATGCTGTAGAGCTCACGACAACTGCCGGATGAATATAGGACAGTTTAGACGAAGATTCGGCATTTTCAACTTCCGCCCGTACACGATCTCGCACTGTCGTTGCGATAGGAGGTTGGTCTTTTTTTTTATTTTGCGGTCTTGCCAGGTTTTGGGGCTTTTGGGGAAATTTTAAGTTTTATGTTGGGGAAATTAGGCAGCATTTTTTTCTTCAGTTTACTAATTACAGAATTATCCAAGATCCATCTGGTGACAATATTATGGCAAAATATGTTGATTGAATAGTTTTTTGTGTGCTTGAAAGAATTGTACGCAGTTTCAGCCTGAATCTTCAGTTTTCAAAGCTAGCCATTAGGTTTAACCAGTACGTGGAGTGACTACAATTTAGACGTCAGTTTGGAAAGCATTGAAAACACTGAGCGTAGTTCAGTGCCGTAATTCAAAGCTCTGGGTAGAACCAATGAGTGCTTAGAACTTCAATTAAAATAGACAAACGAAACGCTTAAATACCGTACCATTATAAACGTACTGCTCGTTTTGTAGACCTTGCGGTACACCGGTGATGTAAGCTTTTGGTGTTTTTGTTTTTGGTTGGATTTTTGAGTTTGTTTGGTGGTGGTCGCTTCAATTGAGGTGTTCTGGTGTGCTACCCGTTTTATAATTAATAAATCCGGTATTTTACTCGTTTTAATATAAGTAGGTACTTTTAAATGATGACTGGGATCTAACAAATTCACATTGGATTTAGAATTACTTAAAATGTAGGTAAACTTATTTTAATATTAAGTATATACCTTCGTTATTTTCCTTTTACATAATCTGGACACTATGCAAATGTGAAAGAATATTAGAGATTTAGTTTACTTTTTCAAATTGTCTGACACAAATGCCTTCATAAAATTTGGTGTAAATGTTAAAAAACCTCCCGACAAATTAGTGTTGCCATCGAGTTGGCAACACGTTTTACCAATATGTAAATCTTTAATTGCAGAGCCTTATAGTAAAAAAGCTATCAACACGAATGTTTAGAACTATGCCGTAGTAACATCTCTGATTTTTCCTATGAAACTTCAAAATAACTTTAATGTTCGTTACGTCGGTAAAGAGCTATAGAATTGAAATGAAATTAATCTGAGCAACTCTATTAGTGGGTTCTCTCTAAAACCATGTTGTAGTATTCATACTGACTGTCTCTTTATAATTTCTTATGGAACCTCAATATTTCTTAATGTGGTATGGATTTAAAGTGCTGATTTAATAACATCATATTAGTAGACTGCAGCGTTTGAGGTTTCGAAGGAATGCTGAAGTTTATGATGTTATTAAAATTATATGGAAATAAGTTTAATTACTTTTAACAGATGGGTCGAATGATCGAATAGAATACTTTTGGGAATACATTTGTCACTTCACATTTATTTCGTTAAGTTTTTTGAGTTAAAACTTAGCTACTATATTAAGTAACTTCCCAGCTTAACTTCGCACGGGTTTTTCTAAATATTTATTAATACAAAATTTAGATTCTACCATTGTTTTGATTGACTAATTTGAACAAAAAACGGTTATTATGACTTAACTATAATAGTTAGACTTATAGCTTCGCGGACTTTTTTGTGGGTAATGATTATTACTATAATAACATGTAGTACATTATTTTATGTATCATCAATAGTTTTCACAGCGCACGCCTTATAATGACTTTTATAGGTAAATGTTTGATACCTTGGGTTACATTATTGCAATTTTCGTAGGGACCTCTAATATTTTGAATAATTAAATACAGCCCATGTTACTTGTTGATAATGTAACTTTCTGGAGAAGAAATGAGTTTTTAAATCATGTACCTATGTATTTTTTGAGTTTATCAATTAAAAGAAAAAAAAAAGAAAAACACAAATGTTTCCGCTTTATATTATTAGTGTAGATATTGGATTCCTGAGCCAAGTGGATAAGTGAATGAATTTCTAATTATATTGTTATGTGATAATAATTATTCTAATTGAGAAAATATTACTATTAGACGAACCTGCCGCATAAACACTTCACTCAGAAGACATAATATGTCTTTAAATTTTAAAGTTCAGATTATTCTCGCATCTAGAAACAAATAAGTATTGATTACAGAACCATTACAAAAGAAAACTAATTTCACTGCCTACTTTTATAACTTTCCTGTGGACACAGTTTTGTGAGCATAGGTGCAAAATTTCAATAAATTGAGTAGTTTTTTTTATCCCTCTTTTTGTCAACCCTCTCCAAGTTCAGGTTGAGCGTGTATCAAACTTTTTGATCATCTATATTCAAAAAATCTCCAAAATCTCCCAATAAATGCATTAACCGAGATGTTAAATAATGACAGTCTTCACTCTATCCTAGAGCAGGGCTCCACTTTAGCCATAAAACCTCTAAACCGTAGATCATTCTCGTGTTAGCAACGTGGTTTACAGCATCGATGATCTTACGACAGAGACGCACTCGGGCTAAGTTCAAAGAAAAATACGTTAAAAAAAATGTAACTTGGCTCAAAGAACTAAAATAATCAATCAACATTATTTTCGCCAGAAAACCAGAAGCAATGAAACCAGCGGTGCCTAGAAATTTACATACGAAAATATATTAGTTGTTTCTTATAATTTCATAAAATATGAAAGTATACCTGTCATCAACAAAGTTTTTTTTTAGTTTTAAAGCTACTAAATAAGAAAATTAAGAGAAAAAAAACAATGTTATGTGTATAAACGTTTGCCAAAACAGGTATGTTTTGGCAAACGTTTATATATCCTCAAATTCAGCACATGAGGGCGGATCAGGTACGCGCCCGATGGAGGCATTGTCAATATAAAAATCAACGTGAAACGGAAGAATGATAAAGCAAATAAATAAAGATCAGAAATAAAATAAAAAAGCCGTCGCGAGACTCCTGGTAGATGCGTAAACATTGCACATTTCATTTAGAATACAATTCATTTAGCTTTAGATTAGTAAGAAAGATGAACAACGAGTAATGTTTTTCACCGCGCGCTCTCATTGGTCAACTGTGAATCAGAAACTCTTCATCTGATCTATACTTACTTTTCGTCATAACACCGTAAGTTTGGTTGGCTTAGCGGGAGACCATTCGGACGCCAGTATGAAATACCGGAGTTCAATTCCCACTGAAGTGTTTTCATTTGGGTCTTTAAAAATCCGAAAAAATAGATTTTGAAATTCATCTCATTAGATAATAAATTATCGTGGTGGCCAGCATACTAATAAGGATTGCCCCTTCCCCCCTCCCCCCCCATCCTACCTCTCCGCGCCGCCAGGCCGCTCGATCGCCACGCCAGCAGTTGGCAATACCCCCCCACCGCGCCATTAGATGCATACACATTAAAAAAGTGGTTTTAGACAACATCGCGTCTATTCGCTCACAGATTTATCACTTTGATTAACCTCGATGTTTTGAACAAGTTGGAGTATAGCCGTGATTACGAGATGACTCATTTTGTTGCTATTTTGATAATTCTGTCCACGAATAGAATAGACCAGTTTTGGTCTAAAATCATGCTTTCACACAAAACAAAACCCGTATGTTTTAATGATGAAAATACGAAATTGTCCATCTGATGATTCGTCCCTGCATCTATCACGACTCTCACATTTACGATTAATATTTTTCCAAATCATAAAAACTCTCGTTGGTGGTCCAGTTTTAATGCCGCGTAGGATAGAAAATTAATAAAAACGGAAGAGATCATTACTTACAACTGTCATTGAACTTATTGGAATGTGTAAAACTTCATTTATAACTACGAAACATCTATTGAAACTATTAATAATATTCTTTGGGTTTTTTATCTGTAATCTGGTAACATAAAATAAGACATTCGGTAAAGAAATTAAGATGAATCTGATGCACTTTGTGCGAAAACTTTTTGGCATCACATTTGTGCAATCTGCCTGAAAAATTTGTTTACCCGCGCGTTTTTGAGATCTTGAGAAAGTACTGGCTGTTAAATTTACAAAAAAAAAACTCGGAACGTGACCACAAAACTTTGACAGAACCAAACGCGATGCCATGGAGATTCTCCGCGTGCCCGGAACGAAATGGTGCGGCAAGGGGTTTTCTGCCACAAGATACTCCCAGCTGGGAGGGTACACGAGGACTGATCGCTGCTGCAGAGTCCACGACCTTCGCTGCCCCTTCTGGATCGGTGGAATGGAGAAGAAGTACGGATTGTACAATTGGAGAGTCAATACGCTCATGCACTGCCGATGCGACGAAAGGTTGGTTCGATGTTGTAGGCTGTCTGCTTTATGCCTTTGTTGTCATCGTCGGCTGAATGGATTCGTAGTCTTTGCCTATATTTGTATCTAAAAAGGTTTTATATTAAAGTGTTGCCAAATTATTCTGCTAAGTTTCCGCAGTAGTTTTCCCTTCTTATTATTTATTAATGTTTTTTTAAATAATTTTATTAGTATTTTTATAGTATTCCATATACCTTCTATCTTCTACCACATTGACACTTCACATCAGGTGAGATTGTGAACAAAAGGTTGCCTAAAAGCAATAAAAATTACTTAGACTATCACTAGGTACATACTAAATTTGGTGTCTAATAATGGAATCAAATGGTCAGTAGTTGTATTGTAAAGAAAATCCACAAAAATCTAAATAATCTGTACTAAGTAACAAAAAGACAACAAAGAAGACATTCAAGATGATAAAAAATGGTCTAAGTGACTGCAAATAAGCTACAGAACATTTTTGTTGTTGTTATCTGTCTGTTTGTCTAACTTCTGGACCGATTGCGATGCAGTTACCACTGTTGGTTAGTTTGGGTTTAAACTTAAATTCTGGTGTACTTTGTATCTCAATGCGAAGAGTAGAATAGAAGCTGAGCAATCAATAAAAACTATTTGATGGATTTTGGTAAACTTAATTTGGTAAATTATACGGAATAATTAGTTATATAAATACAGGTTAAGTATAAAGTACTTTTCCCCAGAAAAATACAAATGAACTATAAAAAACTTATAATTAAATTATTGTAATATAGACGTTAAATTTAATTTATATTCGTAAATTAATTCTTATAGCATCAGAATGCACAATTGTTATCTTTATGTTGCATGTTTAGTTTACACAACTGCATGTTTGATGTGGTGATAGCAAATAGTAGTGACGTGTTGCTTTTGTAGTTATTGCAATAGTGTGATAGTTTTATTATTATAATTACACCTGCTTTTATCTTAACGATAGCACTAATAATAGTAACAAGACATAAGTTCAAAAACTGGAACCCGACTGTCGGGTAAAATTACACTCCGATGAAGACGAATCAATTGATACCTCGCTTCTCACAAGCGCACCAAGATTTTACTTTGAACACATTACACTGCCTTTCGGGTCAGTCGGGTGAAAAAATAGCCTATGACACTCTATAAATGAAGACGAATCGATTGACATCTCGTTTGTCAAAATCGGTCCAATAGGGGCGACGCTATGGTGGAACATCCACATACATACCTACATACATAGACTGTTAAACTAATTACCCTTTCCTTGCTTCGGTGAAAATAAAATAGCGATGTGGATTTTCTAATATCTGCATTAACTTAAATAGTTTTTGCTTCATCATAATAAATATTCTATAATATTTTATTGTCATCGACACGGCATCAAAACCATCGAAATTCCTTGTTTTTAAAATTCCTAAATCAGAGAAGGTATTTAAAATAATCAACAATTTAAATATTATACTTTAATTAGTTTAATAACGTAACTTACGAACATACAATATTTAAATTATATTCATTAACTCAAAGAACATTATATTAATAAAAAAACTTCACCAAGATTCTGATCCCACAAATAAAAAAACTTAGAAACTCTGTCTCCAAACAATTACCACGGTGTATTAATAGAGTCATTTCCTTGAGATGCCGCCGCGAAGCCATGATGGCGGATAGTAGGGTAACCAATAACGGAGGAACAATAAAACGCCTAGTTAGACCACAGAATAAATAAGAATACTCCGTAGTTTGAGCGGAAAGAGAACCGACGACGTAGGATTTGAAAGCGCTGCAGCGTTTACCTAGGTAGCATTTTTGTTTTTGGCAACACAGTCATGAGTGTGTTGACATTTGTTTTGTTGACAGATGAATATGATGGGTTTTGGTTGATAAAAACAATGTTAGTTCTTATGCTGCGACGGTTCTCTTTCGGCATAAACTCTACCTACCACTTAGAGTGAGACAAAAACATGTGTCAATTACAATTTCTCTAATCTTGATGCGTTTTTATTAGTTACTATCACAATCACAATGAGGGTTTTTGATATTTTTTCTGACACCAGATGTCGCTACCTAAGCGTAGGGTCTAAAATACTGTCAAATTGTACTGATTTTTATGCTAGTGGCACTTTTTACCGATTATTCATCGTATTTGCACTGTTTTACAATATAAATATGGATTACGAACAAAGAAAATTAGCTTAACTAAAGATTAAGCTCAAACGCAGAGAATCTATAGTTCAGCTACTGTTCTTTGTCCGCAATCAATATTTATAATGTAAAACAGTGCAAATACGACGAATTTTAGGTAAAAAGTTTCACTGGCGTAATATTCAATACAATTTGACAGTTCTAAACAACTCTACGCCTAAGCAGCGATATCTGGTGTCAGAAAAATATAGAAAACCCTTATTGTAACAATACCGTGTAGTCATCAGGCTACATAAATCATAATTACATCATACACTAGTGACTCACCCCGGCTTCGCACGAGTAGCACTCACACCTCGGCATTTTTCTTACTTTTAGCATATTAAAAACCTTCAAAAAAACTCAGCCAGAAAAAAAAGTTTCAATATCTTTGGCAGCATCGATCGTGGTGTTGTTTGACCATAGACATTTGCCTTATTACTCACGTACTTGACAAACTTGTTATTATTTCGTTTCCATGGCAATGTGTCATTATTATTTCGTTTCATTCGGTAGCAACGTCATTTCGTTCTGTATTTTTGATACCTTGGGTTACATTATTGCAATTTTCGTAGAAACATCTAATTTTTTGAAAAAATTTGTTCCTTCCATGTTACTCGCTGCTAATGTAGCTTTCGATAAGTGAAACAATTTTTTAAATTGTTTCTTTATTTTTTGAGTTTAACCATTATAAACAAACATACAAACAATACAAAACTTTCCTCTTTAAAATATTAATAGATTAAATAAATCTTTAAATGAAATTGTAAGCAATTTCGTATTCATGTTTTATAAGTCACGATTATGACTAATAAGAAATTAATCATGAAAAATATGTATTCAAAGACCCTTTGAAACTCCAAATCCCAGGGCATATTATTTATTCTGTGCCCAGGGTAACTTGACTTCAAGTCAAGCCTCCCTAAAATACCCCAACTGTCCAGGTAAAACGCCGCGCATGGTAACCCTGCCTGAGGTACAGAATTAATGGGTTATAAATGAAATAAACAGAATAAAAGTGCATCTCACCTCCGTGTCGTCGAATTAGATAGGCGTTTTGATGCACGCACAGTAAAAGGTGTGGAGACTGAAAGCGTTCTTTATTTAGTAACCCCAAATTTCAAACATTGACTCTAAGGCCCACTTGCACAGATGCCCCGGGCTAGTGTCTAGTCTGGGCACAGAATAAAAAATAGTAAAAATTAAGACAAATAGGATAGAGAGACATATATAGATACAAAAAACTTTATTACACACAAAAGATAGGTACATAGGCGAACTTAATGCTAGTAAGCATTACCTCGGTGTATTGGTATGCTTTTAGTTTGTAATAGTGCCAATTTTAATTTTACATACTCAGGCAGTAGCGCGAAAGAGATAACAATATATTTTTGGACTAACTAGATACTTTGTAATGCAGTAAGATTGAACAAAGAAGTAACTTTCAGTCATTGTCCTCAAAAAGTGGTTTTTCGTTACAGATTTCCAATAATTGACCTTATGTATTGCATTAAACATGCTGGATAAAAGAAGTCTAAGCTATTAATTGTATTATTATTCTGCACCGAAACAAGGCAGTGTGCAAGAGCGACTCTACACCATTCCGTGTCCAGAGATAGTAAAAAAAAAGACCGATAGTATCAACCCGCCTAATTGGCGTCCATAAATTTACCTCTCCTCTCCGGAGCGGAGATATCTCCCGACTGTTTGTTTGTAGTGGAGCGGAGGTTTAAGTGAGGTGTAATAAAAATGGCAGTTTACATCTGTGGCGAGCCTATGATGATATTAATTTGATTTTGTTTTTGATGTTATCGACACATAAAACATCGCAAATAAAATATATTTTTTTACTTATTTACAACCTTGATGGACGTGGGTACGAAGTAAATAAATATGTCTATGACCGTGGGACTAAAATGAAGCATGTACCTACCAGTTGTAAGGTAGGCTTATTGAAGCAGGCCTTATGCCCATGTAGGGTAACCTACTTTCACTGCCAAACAGGCCCTGCCCTACCTCCACCGCTACCGATGTCCTATTTTAGCGAGTTTGGTATGTATAATCTATGCTGTAATAAAAAAAACAATGTATTGAAAACATTCTAATTGTAAAAAATGGAAGTTGGTGCTAGCAACTGGCAACTCAGTGTCATATTTTTTTCTAATTTATAATGCCTAAAAAACAATCGTCCTTCGAAACTATTTTAACTAGGTGTTTATAGCCATTGATCGAAAGGACCTTTTTACAATAGATTTTTTCGTGGTTCCTTTCAAAGTAGTTTCCAGATCAAATCTCAGATCGGACTGCAGATAACTGATGTTCTTTACGTTTCAATGATTCTATTTAGATAATGGTTTTAAAATGTTAAATCTCAATAAAATGCTCAATATTTATCAAGGCTTCACTATAAAAGGCAAATTATTATCAATTTTTAAGTGTTCTAGGATGTTGCGAATTTTAATTACTTGGTTACTTGACACCATGTTAACAAAAAGTTAGATTGAATACCTTCTTGGTACTTATTCCTGAGCATTTTTTTAAAGCATATACCTACAAATGTACATAAAATTTAAGTCGTAACCGGTTTAAACAATACAATTAGGCTACAGATTTCCCAGGTGGCAGAGAAATAAATAGAGTTCCCGCCAGTTTCCCTTGTTTTTGGCATCGCCTGGCACTTTACACGGGCATATATTACGGGATGCACCCGATAAGCGCCGATTCAAGTGGTTCCCGAACGTATGCACTTGACAGCTGCCGTTTGGCGGGAAAGTCGTTTCGCGCCATTTTATTGCCGCCATTTTGTTTTATGATTTCTTATAAAAAGTTCTTAGATTTAATGTGCCTGCCAGTTCCTGAGACATTTTAAAACTTATGCTAGCATTATATTCGCAACTAATTATTGAATATTTTTAGGACTTACATAGCAGAGTTTGTAAGGAACAAGGATTTACACACCTAAGTACAAGCAGTGACACTTTAAAATATAATTATTTTTTTAATTATAATAACTAGCTTTTGTCCGCGACTTCATCCATGGACTACTGTGTATCGTGATGTAATATGTCCTTACCCGGGGTTCAAACTACCTTCATACCAAATTTCTTCAAGATCTGTTCAGCCGTATAATCGTGAAATGGTAACAGACAGACATTGACAGGTTACTTTCGCTTTTATAATTATTTACTGATATCGAGATTCGATGGGAAGTAGATAGGACCCTTTTTGGGTTCTATGATATGCCTATAAAGTTGTCCATACTCAGAGTATGGACTACTTTAACAATACCAATTAGATGTAAATAAAAAAAATAAAAAAATACATTATCTATGGTCGGGACTGTGTAAAAATACTTTTTATTTGGTCTTGGTCAGCTTGTGCATTGAGCCAATATCAAAAAATAAATGAGTTCTGTAGATACCTACATTTTAAAAAGTTCGCGGGGTTATGAACCGTAGGATCGTTAGTTTCATTAGCTTCTCCAATATCCATAAAGGGACATAAAAAAAAGGGACATAAAGAAGTTTAATGAGTAATAGTCCTGATTAAAGTACACATAGTCGTTCCAATAAATACACAAAGAACCTGTTTCTTTTCCCGTAAGAAGGCATCGATTCCAATATAGTTTGTAGCTGACCATCCACTAAGCCCCACTCGGTCGCACTTAACGAGCCCCTAACGTCTTTGTATGCACTTTAGTTCGGCCACAGGTTTCGCAGAGTAGGCACGGTGACAGAGACTTCACATTGTGAAGACTTCCCGTGTCCCGCCCACACGCGTCGTGACCCATGACGTGACACTATGGCACCATAGATTAAATTTATAATACGAAGAAAGTCGTGGCAAGTGTAGCGAATCTTGATTACGTGAATTTGATTATCTATTACTATAATAAAACTGTAAATGGGCTAAATCTATACATTAAATATTTATTATGTTAATTTGAAAGTAATAAAAATAATACATCTGTTAATAAAAGGGTACCGTAATTTCGACATTCCCTTCACGAAGCAGAGTGGCACAGTGGCAGCATGTTAGGTGCGTAATCCAGAGGTCCGTGGATCAAAACCATGCGCTTCTAAATATTTTTTGCTCCCATTTATAAAGCATTTACATATTATATGCGTTATTTTTAGATTTTCTTTAGATATTTTTAAGGCTCCTTTAATTTCCTGAAGTGAACCGTCAAGTTTTGTTTGTGTTGAAAACAAGCATATAAACATATACAGACGAACGCGCGTTTGTTATATCATGGGATATTGATAATTTACAACACAGAGACCGTATAGGCTTCGGGTATGTTTTCAAATCTAGAAAGCGAAAATGTATGGAAAAGTATACCTTTATCCAACATGTATGACGTCACTGGCCGAGCTGACATCGGTTATACTTTCGAATTTAGGATTTTGCACGGTGTATTTTGAAAATATACCTCCACATAACGCTACCGCAACACGTATAGATTTCTGTCAACAACCTTCAGTCCTCTTCGTCTTCTAACCTATCACGGCCGTATCGGATCACCACTAAAGGTTGTTAATACAGAGGTTATCAAGACATCAGGCTTATAGGTACTTTTGATCCTGCAATAACACGTATGAGTTACTTTTAAATGAACAAACTACGCGAGCAAAGCCGCGGGTACAGCTAGTCAATAATAAAAGTATAGTCTTATCTCTGAAACTAGGCAAATAATTTTATTTTAAAAGGGAGTAATTAATCTTCTCTAATTGACGAAGACTGCTAGGTAAGTTTATCTATCTATTAACTGACTGACTGATACGAGCAGACAACGTACAGCCTAAACCGGTACAATAGTCTTAGAAATTTGGATGGAGGATATATTCCTTGTGGATCTAGGGAGATTTTTTTGAAATTCCATCTCTAAAGGGTTGTAAATGGGTGGTAAAGTTTGTATGATATTTATGACATCTACATAAACAGCTGTAGAAAATTAAGTAGAAAAACATCAAACTGAGAACCTCCTTTTTATTAATGCGGATAAAAATGAAAACCATTTTTTGAAAAAAATATAAACATATATAGCATACCATACATCAATTTCAAATAGGGATTGCACGCTACAAAACCTCCCAAACATGTACTTTTCTCCGACACTTCTTTAAGGAAAATCGTTCTAAATAGCGTCTTGCGTCGGGCTAATTTAGACAATATACCTACATTTACTTTTTACACTGAAACTTTCCTAGGTGTCAACCTGTGATTAGTTGGAAAACTGGAAACCAGTACAAAGTTTCAATAGTTTTTTAAATCTTTCTTTACAGATACAGAGGTGTTTTTTTTTGAAGTTACATTATTATTATGTAGTCTATGAACTAAAGGTTAGTAGGTAGGGATAATACTAAATACTATTACCACACGTACAGATACTGTTGAATAACGTTACAAAACAGAAACTCTCTGAACTTCCCTACTCTACGCTGATTCCGCGGCGGGCTAGGCGCGCTCTCTCCCGCTTCATTTGGCAAAGTTCTGGTCAAGCTGCTGTGAGCTAGAGATGGGACACTATCGCTGTGTCGATATCGGTATCTGTAGATAGGTACTAATTAAATAGTAATCGTACTTCTTGGCTTTGTTTCGCATAATCTACAAATAACTGTAATTTAAATGGACAATCCATTATTTTAGGCAAGCGTGATACTAGACTGTATTACTATAAAACATCAAATCAATACAGTTGTCATCACTTGTTTCTCGTCAAAATTATTACACATTCTTCAATCCAAAATGGAATGTCAGCTGCTGAAGAGAGCTGACGTTCCATCTCACCGGAATCCGCCTCCATATTCTGTTTCTTTGAGCCAGATCTCAAGTCATATAGTGCCTCAACAGATTTCTACTTTTGAGATACCTAGTACAGCACTAGTTAATGCAAAAAAATGGTGCACTTGTGCTGTACAAAACGCCATGGTACAAAAATTGTCTTCAAATGGATTAACTTATAACTAAAAAAAACTACTCTTTCAATTTTGATACAATTTATATGGGACCAACGTGGAGGCCTAATCATTCAAATAAAAAATAAAAAAAATAAACCGGTCCGCATATGATGGAAAAGTCGGTGAATGAAAAAACCGTTGAACATAGAACCTCCTCCTTTTGTGAAGTTGATTAAAAATAACAATGTAAACCCAATTCGCTACAGTCCTACGCCTGTGCGTAAGGTAGCTGCATTAATAGTTATTTATGCTAAGTCATACAAATTCCCAAACCAAAAGTGCCATAATGTTGTCACTGATGTCAAAAATGAGTAGCTACACATCACTCACTGTTTCTTTGAACGGATCGATATCGATAATACATTATTTTCCCCTCCCTACACCCGCTTGCCATAAGTGGCTTAGTTACAGTACAAGTGCCGCCAAATACCGAATCAATGCGGGCGAAGAACAAAAGAAGGATTACCGGAGCTTTCGGACCCCGAAAAGAATTAGCGCGCAATACAGAGTGCTAACCTAACCTTTTTTGTTTTTTTTAGGGTTCCGCAAGATTAAGACTGAAACATAAAGTAATAAATACCTACTGAGCCATTAAAGCTAACAACATGGGGTCACACGCTGAAATAAGTACATAATAATGTATTAACTTAATATAATAATTTTGCATAACTTTTATATATATCAGTAGGTTAGGTACCTACCTTAATTAACATGTTGCTTATGTACGGTAACACTTAGATGACAGAATATTTTCTACTGACTGAAAAAAGTGGACCAAACTGTTTGAAAAAAATACTCATTCTATACGTGCGGGACGTAATGCGCCAATGTATTTTATTACAGAAACTTTTATGGATGTGAAATAATGTATTAACATGTAAGCTGACGGACATTGTGTATGAATATCGTTATGTGTTTATAATATTTTATATTTTTATTAAAATAAAATTAAAATAAATAAAATAATATTATGCTACTAAATAATATGCGTGTTTATCGTTATGCTAACTTTAGATATGGTAAACATGATTATGCCTAAACATTAATGCGTAATTATTATTATGCGTGCACATTACTAGGATAAGTAAAATTATGCGACTCTAAATTATGACATTATATTTTATGCGTGTCGATAGAGAACCGTAACCTTTGACGTTGTAATTTTCATTTGTAAAAGTAGTACATATATAACGATGCGTAAGTCGTACGGGTCGTAGTACAAGTACAAAGCTTGTAAAGAGGTCCGGAACCCTCGTGTTTCAGAGCGGCTCGCACTTGTCCAGCATTATTTCGCCGTCTCGTTAGTGGCAAATCGGGCGGTCAGCTTAAACCGACGTATTTTTGTTACGCACCCGCATTGATGTGCACTTTGGCTTAACTTGTTAACTTCTTAGACGGGTTAGACATTGAACAAATAAAAAAGCAAGTGCCTTTGTCTATGGCTCTAGTTTTGAACCCAGTAAGCATAATAAAAACTCTTTGGTTTTGAATTAAGCGTACCCCAACGTCTTTGGTTTTGAACTTGGTTATCTAGAAATTTTAAAACACGGAACGGCGGTAATTAAATATGTAGTCACAGACGAAGTAACTATAACTCAGTCGAAAAATTGAATAATTACTTACTAGTAATTATTCAATTTTTGGATTTAAATTTCCTAGCTAGGTATACGAATACAATAAACAATTTTCTATTTCAAAATCGTTCAATATTTTTGATATTTAACATCTTTCCGCTCGCTTTCCTGCAATCTATGTGATTTCGTGGAAAGCGTAACCAAAGTATAACCGGAAGTGTGTAACAGGAATCTGGGGAAGCGCGCGCTATTTGATTTACATTTTGCAATCTATGGGAGTGATTTCGTGAAAAGCGTAACAATGTGTAAGAGTGTAACCGTAAGTGTGTAACAGGAAGCCGTCCCGGCTTCCTAGCGCGCGCTATTTGATTCGACCAATGACCGCGCGGTGAAATCAAGCTAGAAGCTGTCACATAAAATGGTTATAGTGCAATCGGGAATAGAACTCTGGTACTTCAGACTAGCAGCCGAGCGTGTGCAAGCTGAGCTATACCGACATACCTACTGTTTTCTGATGAAAAGTAAGATCTATAGATTAGATGAAGTACATGCTGATTCAAAGTTGACCAATGAGCGCGTGCGGTGCTAGAGTTTGTTAATGTTGCTACCAAGTGAGAGGTTTATTATGAAGGGTTGCACATCACATGCGATTATTGTAACGCCCGCGCGTTATTTTATTTGTTGAGAAATAAAAAGAATAGAGTTTTATTTTTAAACTATAGGCTTAGCTCTTAACATAACTACATAAGTATACTACATAAGTAATGGTAACCATGGTATGGTAGCCTAACTGTATAGACTTAGAATCCAACAATACCATGGGCTCCGCACCAATGACTTTTCTGTTATGTGCGGTTTTCCACCGCTCCGTGCTTCGGAGGGCACGTTTTACTTTCGCTCCCGACTGCTATCAGGTGGCCTGACAAACTCTGACTCAAGGTACTAGTAGTGTGTAGGTACTTTTAAAAACTCCCACACTGTTCGAAACAATTGAATTCAACATGGCGGCACGTATGCGCATTGCGGCTGATGAAAATATCTATGTATTATCTGCCCAGACGATCAATAATTCTAGCTTGAGGGTACGAACTAGGCTACCTAGACTCTTATAGTCTCGACTGACTGATCTTTGCTCGCTCCCACGCAGACTAACGGTTTTTGAAGTGAGAAGAAGACAGGTACCTACCTAACGCCCATGTTAACGTAAGATGACTGAGATGTTTAAATTTGTGCACATAAAGCACTATCGTCCTATAAGTACAGTATTTGTAATAGATTTACAGAGACCGCTGCTATACGAAAATATCGCTTTTTGTGCAAATTTTGGGAAATTTATTTCTATGGTATCTTTTTTTTATACGCTTTATATTAGCTTCACTTGTATGTTTGTATGTTTGTAACCGACTCCTTTGGACACTATTTTGACTCACTTTAAACGGTCAGATTTCATTCAAATTTTGCACACCTGTCAAAGACCGATGACAATGCAATAATTCCAAAAAAAAAAATGTTAAAAAAACTCAAAAATACGCTCTATATAATAATTCGAAAAAAAAACACTAAAAAGTAGAAAATAAATTATAATTTAAAAAAACAAAAAAAAACACGCTTTATATAGAAAACCAAACTAAAAAATAGAAAATAAATTTTAATAGTGTAAATTAAAAAAAAAAGTTTTATTTTAAAAAAAGCGTGGGGTGCTTCTCATATCTGTCAATGAATATTTATAACTATTGACCCATGCACCCCACGACTTTTTTTAAATTAAACCTTTTTTTCTTATTTACACTATTAAAATTTATTTTCTATTTTTTAGTTTGGTTTTCTATATAAAGCGTGTTTTTTAGTTTTTTAAACTATTATTTATTTTCTACTTTTTTTTTCTTTTTTATTTCGAGTTATTGCATTGTCATCGGTCTTTGACAGGTGTGAAAAATTTGAATGAAATCTGACCGTTTAAAGTGGGTCAAAATAGCGTCCAAAGGAGTCGGTTACAAACATACAAACATACAAGTGAAGCTAATATAAAGCGTATACAAACAGACTTGGGTAATTTTTTCGCTAGTTTGCGTTCCAGAAACCGGCAGCCCGATTCCATAACTTGGCTTCAATCGAATTCTCAGTCTCGCAACCACTAATGCCTTGCGATAGAGTCGAATTTGCTATGAAAAAAGTGATAATCCGATTGTAGCCAAGTTATGGAATTGGGCCACGGGTGTGAGTATTCCAGTGATACCTTTAGGAGTAGCAAAGGCAACACCGTTGTTTTTTCACGACTTTCCTATTGATTCGCCATTTTCTTATCAAAAACTATATCCTTCCTTATTTTTTTCTTCGGCAGTGTTTCCTATTTCTTGCGCAGTAGATTTTGTACATGTACATGTACCTTGCATAAAAGTTATATCTAATCAAAATCAGTTATTTTTTCATAATAAATAAATAAAATATATAAAATAAGTACACAGTGCCTCGAGTCAATGTGTACCCTTTCAAGTTGAGCCAGTGAACACGACTTGGCCATTTTCATTAAAAATATTTTAATTAAATCGAAACCAAAATCATTAATTTCAAGACAAGCAATATACCTTATTTTAGCCTATTTTAATTATAATTATTTATGCACTAACTGTGCCCGCGGCTTTGCCTACGTGGTAATTTTACTGGGTAAAAAGTAACCTGTGTTATTCCAGGACCATGTTGTTTTGGCCAATCTTATTGGTCTCGCAATGTATACAGAGACTAATAAGGTTATACAAGGTTATACAAAACCTACTTACGTTTTAAGGCAAAAATATTGATAATAACCAGAGATGTACAAGATACCCCATACAAAACAAACATCTGGAATACAAAATAAAAGATATTATTAAATTAAGTATTACAGTTACCAAATACAAGATACCTTATGGAATGGTATCTGAAATCCTAGATACAAGATACGTCTTCTAAATACTTTTTATAGATAAAATACTTTATGAAAGAAAACTCAATTTTATGGAGTTTATTATATGAAATAGGAAACTTTCGTCTGAGGCCAATGATAGATGGCCCCAGACTAAAGTTTCATCAAATGTCAATAGATTTCTCTTTGCATTTGCATAGGCAATTCATAGGTAATTATTACTAAAAGTATTTTAGCAAACGTATTATTTACGAAATACAAGATACCGAACGAATGGTATCTTAATACTAGATACAAAATGCATTTAAAAATAAGTATTTCAGATATAAGATGGAAACACGTATTTTGTATCTTGTATCTGTATTTCAGATACTTGTATCTTAGATCACATTCCTGGTAATAACAATCTGTTATAATCTAAGTCATGGAAACAAACGAAACATACCCGTAGCTTAGAAAGTAATTTTTGGGCACAAAAACGAATAAAAGCGCTAACAGATAGGCTCTCTTCTTGAAGAAAAGACAAGGCTGTAACACTGTACCCTACTGAGTCACTGTTCTCTACATGACCCTACGAGCCGACATGCCCAGTACACCATAGACAAAGTCTTGATTCAAAATAAAAATAAATAATCTATCTATATACTTATAATAACACTGAAGCCAAAACTGTTTTTTTTATGTGTCTGTCTGTCTGTATCATGGCTAGGCATCACGCCGAAACTACTGAATGAATGTAAATGAAACTTGGTATGATTTGAATTCATACTACCCCCGCAGGATAGGGGTAGAAAGTTATTTAAAAGAACACTTACCACGCTAAAACTACTCAACGGATTTTGATGCAACTTCGCACAGTGATAGTTTATATGATGGATACTTTTTATTCCGAAGAAATAAAGGGTTCCTGGGGAATACGGGTCCAAAGTTATTTTAGGTATGAAGTAATTATTATTTTTCGAAGAATACTCTGTATTCGACTCTGAAACCAAACCTGTATTTTTTTCAAATGACTGAATGTTCTGAATGTCTATCTGCCTGTCTGTATCTTAACCGCGCAGCACGCCAAAACTATTGAATGAATTCAAGTGAAACTTGGTATGATTTGAGTTCATACTACGAGGTAGGACATTGGATACTTTATCCCGATATTTAGCGTGGTTCCCTTGGGAGAGGAGATGAAGGTCAAAATGTGTACTTAGTTGTAATTCATTAACGCGTAGTCCGATTTCATTCATTATTTTTTTGTTAGAAAGGAGGTACCTACTTTAAATATTGCCATGTAAATATTTAAAGGTTATCGGGTTTGTATTTCAGAAATTACAGACAGCACAACCCTCAGTATTATGTCCAAATAACTTGAAACCCGATATGTACAGGAAAGTTTGAATTTACGGCTCATCTTCAGCTGGCCTTCGCACTTTATAATTTAGGATTTACGGTCACTGTAGACACAAACAACGTAGTGTGGTACGCCCGCCGGCCAAGTGGAGTGACAACTTGCGAAAGACAGCTGGTAGCGACTGGATGAGAAGAGCCGAAGATCGAGCTCAGTGGCGTTCATTGTGAGAGGCCTACGCCTACGTCCAGCATTGGACTGGTATAGGCTGATGATGATGATGACGATGATGATATAGACACAAATATCGCGTCAAGCTTATTCTGTGATTAGGTCGCAAAAATCTGTACCGTCCTGTTTTTTTAGGATGTTGTTAGGTTAGATACGAGGCATGCCTTTTAAGTTCTGTCGTTTCCATATTTCCCGGCAATTTTGAATTTGGAACTGTTCTATATTCGAATGTGTTTAAATTTTGAATCTCAAAACAGTTGAAAGTAAAAAAAAAAAAAAAAAAAAATGCTATTGTTTAGTCACAGCGTCGATTGGAATCTGTCAGGTTACGTACGAAAATGAATCTTTCTAAGGAAAATGTTCGTGCAATAATTTTCTACAACTTTAGAAGAGGCCTGACACGGCTTCAATGTTTTGAAGAGCTAACATCTGTGTTCAGTGATGAAGCCCCATATACCAGTAGTGTAAAACTTAATTTGCAGCTTCGAAAGACCTGAGCTAATGCCGTGGTGCTCGATTTTTTTTCAGATTTTGGCTTATAACTTCTAACGGGTGCTTCCCACGGAACAGTTGTTATTCACAACACTTATAAAGAAAACAACATTTTCTATAATTTGAATCCAACCGAAGCTCTATTAATTGTGAAAAAACCTGAGATGCAGTACTTCAAACATTGGCCATGTTTTCCTAAAAAGTTCGAAATTGTAGTCTTAGCCTCCTTCCGAGCAGAATATCGGCTACAATACTCATTTTACGAGAAAAAACATGAAAAAATGTCGTAGTACAGTTATTTATCTTTAATCTAGGCACAAGTGAAACTTTGAAGGACCAAAAGTTCCAAAGAAAAATTAAGAAAATCGGATTTTTTAAGAAATGTTATTATTATTAATATTGCACAGTATCTATTTTAATGTCATTAAAATGACATCACATTTATAAATTTGATTTATTTTCAGTGTATCATACCTACAAATATATTTTTTTAAATCGTGTGTTCCTGTTTGTCTGTTTATCTGCGTCTGTTTGTTTGCTCGCACATCACCTAAAACCTAATGCGCCGATTGTGATGCGGTTTTCACTGATGGATAGCATTGAGTTTGACTTACAGACTGGTGTACTTGGTATCTCAAAATAATGTGTAAAAGCCGAGCAATCGATAAAAAACTTTTTGTCGCCTGAAGGAATTTTGATTAAATCTTGGTATATTGGTATTTTAGATCCTGGAATAGCACATACTTTTAACCTAGAGAAATGAGCACGCGTGCGATGCGGCGGGCACAGATAGTATAATATGAATTGTATAAACAAACAATGTTCGCCTAAAAGTTAAAAATATTATTTAATAATACTTGCATTACTCAAAAAGAAACATCTTAACGCTTATCACTGGCAGTTGACAGAGCGGGAGCAGCGTCGCTCGCTATTTTGTGCGAAGACGTTCGAAATTCGAAAATCGCGCTCGCGGTTCAATGGGCGGCTAATGGCGCGGAAACCATAGACTAAACAGGTGTCCGCGAGTTTCGTCTGTTGCCGCGCCGCGCCTCTGCTCTCTTTACAATCTTAAACAACTTTGCAGAGTTGTTGAAATTTTTAATAGGAACTACTAAGCTGTCTTTCTAACCTCTTCATTCGTTATAACCACGTGTATAACAAGTGATATTCATTGAACTTATCCTGAAAGTGCAACTTGTCATGAAAACGTATATCATATCCTTTAAATTAAAGAAATAAAATTGAAATAATACCTATAGGTACCTTACTCGCACTTCAAGTGTGTTTTATGAATGAAATAACAATTGATCATCGTAAACAAGACGGGTAATACAGAGCACGCTGAAGATTGTACTTAAAAAGTAACTGAAAACCACTTGAGATCCCTACTTAGTTAAAATTACTGCACGTAAGCAAAGTGACGAGGTCGAATACCAGAAAACATGCTAGGCGGCTTCAATTAACTTTCATTTTCAAAAAGTACATATTTATTTATTCGTTGCAAAAAAACTTGTTATTTTATAACGCAAAATGTATTCGAGTGTCAACTCAAGAGAATGATAACCTCGCTCCATTTCGCGCACAAGTTCCGCGCCTAAATCGCCGTCAAAGAACTGTCAGTAGACGCCGCCATCTTGTTCTTATGGGTGCGTTCGCTTTATCGGCGCGTTTCGCCGGATTTATAATGTGTGAATAATGTTTTCTACGACGCTAAATACGTTGTCTGACAAAACATAAATTATGACGTCGCGAGGGGTGGCGGTTTCTTTGTCGTGTGGGATAGAGATGGGGGAGTTGTAGTTTGGCCGGAAAGCAGAGCCTGTGAAAATGACAGGATCGTATGAATTTTCGCTTTTCACTTGAAAAATTCACTTTTCCAAACGTATTTGATGACAAATAATGTTGATTGAATACTTTAATTGTACTTAAAATTGCATTACTTAATACAATAAATACAATTTAATACATACTTTAAAATAAGTATTTGAATGGAATTTGCTATTAATCCTTACCGTTCTATTTATGGTTAGATAGAGTTCGAATCAAACTTAAGGCCCAGTTCTAACATTTTTAGCAATTTTCGGTCATTTTTGAACGTTTTTATCATCTTTTACAATGAACCCAGAATTATGAAATTGTTATCACATCATAATTTGACTTTTTAGCTCGTACTTTGTGAACATAGAAACATTCTATGTAACATTTCACTCGGTAGAAAATAAAATCAAAGGTAACACTACTTTATGCTTGGAACATTGCTTGGAAAGAGATCTCGTCACTAAATTATATCCACGATATACCAAGAGAAAGAGCTTATTATTATTGAGAAAATTGTAAGACACTTTTTTGTTTTAAGCTTTATTTATCCTACAAATATATAAAAACCTTAAATTTTACTCTTAACGTGTATCATCTCTCCCGCTCTACTTAATGACGGATGAGAGGGACAAAAATTTACTGACACCCGGCCTTAATGGTGGCTGTGAAGTTGTCGCGAGGCGCTGTGCAATAGCATAAATTAGGAATGCGCGGGCGTTGGAGAGTGTGAAGTGCGCAACCTACAAATTAAATTTTACATCATCCCTGGGTAGAAAAAGTATATTATGAAAGGAAGTAAAAAGTGGTTTCGATCTACGCTTTTCTTCATTGATGTACTGCTTAGATTATTTATCTGTACCTATCTAAGGATTGACATAACCTACTGGCAATTTTAGCCCATTATTTATTTTATGATATATGGCTGAAAAATTGGAAATATAAAACATTTGGACGGATATCATCCCATCACAGACCGAAGTTACAGATAACTATTTGGCTGGTTATCGGCGTGGAAAGGTCCGTTCTGCGGGACAACAATAATGGCTGTCTCATATTATGTTTGTGCGCTCATTTTTATGTTTGTGCAGTCATTTGTTATTAGGTTAATTTGGATTTATGTTAGGAAAATACTATTATTCGCACCTGATAATAGTAGAGGCGATTTTATTAGTTAGGTATGTTGCTAGGTACTAGTAGCACCAAGATTAATAACCCACCGTAAAAATATGCTAGTTAGTTAAAATGTATTAGTTATTTAATCGAAATGTGATTTAAGTGAAAGTCTACACTTGTGACCGTATACTTCCGCTGGGTTGCCTAGCAAAATCTTGGCACAAGTACAGAAAAATAGACTTCAAATTGCTAAATTTAAAGAGAGTTAGAATCGGTATATGTTCATATGTACTTATGAAGGAGAGGAGAGAGGGGGGATAACGTTCTCCCTTTAAGGGGGTGGGGGGATGGAAACCCATAGTTTTACAGAAAAATCAAAAATAAAAAAATTATGATTAAACGTGCGAAATGAATCAGTAATATAGAAATTACATGAAACAAGACTTGAGTTCAAAAACTAAAACCCGTCTACGGTCGGGTAAAAATTGCATAAGACACTCTTCCCATGAAAACGAATCGATTGATACCTCGCTTGTCAAATCGGACCTAATTGGTACATCCACATATATACATACATAGACTGTTAAACTCATTACCCTTCCTCTGCTTCGCCATAGTCGGGTAATGAAAGAGAAACTCCGCTTCAGCAAATCGCTGGTCATTGCACACGGCGGCATTTCCTTAAGAGACCATTAAACAGTCTAATATTATTCACATTCTATGTCCGGCTGTCTGCTTTACTGCCTTTGCCTCGCGTCACCGTTTCCCGCCAATTTTACGAGACGCCATAAATTGGCGCGAAAACTGCGCTCATAACTGACGTTTCTATGTGAATAAATAGGTAGCTAGTGGTGGTTTTGTCCGGTTAGGTAAATTATTACAGAACTTTCTTAGTGTTGTCAACCTTAATGTTGTGAAACTATTCCATAATCATTTAAAATAATTACGTGACTATCATTTGGCCTTATCATGTTATGTTTACGTATGGTATAAATGTTACCTAATAAGAATCATTATTATTGATATAACTACATATAATTATATATTTTCCTTCTACTTGGCTTCGCACTTCTTGTGCAGTCGCCACACTGTCATTTGTATCTTTGATCTAAAATATAACAGCATCAAGTAATTTTGATATCTCCTGCCATAATAGTAGTTAAGATCTAGTATAAATAATAGTAGGTACTAAGCTACAGCCCAGTTTATGTACCATTTAAATTCGTAGAATTCATTGTAATAAAATATTTGCGTGTATCTTTGTAGTATGTAATCAAATTTCATATTTGTGTTGGTCCTGTTACTAAAAAGTTTTTTATTTTGAAATGTAACAATAGTTGGTTATAATTAGAATAAAAAAGTTCTCCACTGGTAAATCATATGAGTAGGTAGGAACAACAAGACTGATCAACGGGATTCGCATCCACCGCGGCCGCTCGTATTTTGTATTTCCAAATATATAGGTAATCTAAGGTTTCAAACTAGCAACACACCGCAGCAGCTATATTGGATCGTTATATTAACGGGTTTCCATAGTTATTGCAATATTACAATCTTATTTTATAGGGGCAACATTATTACCACAGATGATGATGCCATTAAAATTGCCGTGGTAAAAAATATCCCACCATTTTATGACAAGTTGAGAATACGCTGCCCTTTCGTTCAACTGCTAGACAAAGTACCAGCTTTGGTATCAGTAGTGGCAAAATAAAAACAGACACAATAAGGTTAAAAAAAAACTGAGTCCATACCGCCAAACAAACGAGTGAAGTATGACAGTGAAGTGGTAGATAGATAGATAGATAGATAAATAGATAACTCTTTATTGCACTAAAGAAACTTAAATTATGGCACATCAACAAAAAAACACAAATAAACAAAGATACAGAATTTCATCACAAAGGACTGCATTGGATTTGATTTTCCGTGAGAATTTGACAGAATTGACACGACTTAACAAGGCCGAGATCTTGCTGCGATCTTGTACTATTATTTATTCTGTGCTGCGATGTGGCGGCCGATCCGCATAACAAGGTGTAAGTGTGTGTGTGTAAGGCTTGTGCGTACGAGTGGATTGGCATATCTTGGATGTTTAACTTTCGATTTTGCGGTGTGGACTCAGTCTTTTTTAAACTTTTATCCCTTATGCACTTTAACACAACATTTTCTAACTTTCAGATTCCGCGCTTGCCTGAAACTCGCCGACACGTCGGTTTCCAACATGGTGGGCAAGCTCTTCTTCAACGTCGTCCAAACGAAATGTTTCATTCTCAAACCTGTGAAAATGTGCACGCAAAGGTCTTGGTGGGGCAAGTGCTTACGTCGAGGCTACATGAAGCAAGCTTTTCTAAGGGACAACTTACCTTACTAGATGGTTTCTAGCTTGGGAATGTTATCTTGGGTAGAAATTATTTTTGAAGTGTCGTGTTTGGCAGAATGCTTTGTTTGCATCTGCTGAACTCTATGTAAAGGTAAAATAACACTGTCTGAATGGAAGAAAAAAAAAGGTGGGAAAATATCCGTTGAACGAAAGTAAAGCATGAATTTAACCCGCGAAATTTAAAAAAACGCAACTGGAAAACACTGAGCCTGAATATTTTAGAATAGTCAGTTGTTTAATTTAAGAATTTATGAAATAAATAGGTATTCATTATTGAAAGAGTATAATCTAGTCTAGTTTTATTTAATTTCGCAGGTTAAATTAAGTCTTGCTCTAACTGTATACAGTTTCGTTGGCCAAAAAAGAGGTTGAGTGACGCTAGACCAAATTCAATGGGCGGTTTTTCAAGTGTCATTTTAGCATTATTTATCTCTCGCTAGATGGCGTTGGTGACAGTTTTGGTAACAGTACTGTAGTTTGGTATGACCAAGGAAGTTCTATAAGTACATAAAACTTCCTTGGGTATGCCAAACCAAAGATTTTGATTTACGCTTACTGGCGGGTATGACATTCTGCGGTCCCTTGTTTATGGCAAGTTGTGCGTCAGTTTTGTAACAAATTCATTACTTATAGTATTTATTGGTAGTATTTTCTACCTTCTTGATATTTTTTATTATAAATTACAGCTAATGATACAAAGAAAATGGAACGTTTTATTTAGATTTAATTTATCTGCTTTAATCAAGGGGTAAATAAAATCGGAATATGTCAAAACTACCAAAATCATAACAATAAAAAACAAATAACAAATTTCACTAAACAAACAACTTGTCGTTCGTTTGATTCGCTCATGGTTTGTGTATTTTTACGGTAAAACGCTGTTTTTACCTGTTTAATTAAATACCAAAAGTTACGCGAGCGCCATCTCTTGACGATGAAAGAACTAAACTGACAATGCCTAATGGAAAACTGCTCATAACAATTATTACCGAAAAAATCATTTTTTTGTTTTCTCTGTGACTTTATTTTCTTTTCGACCAGTAAGTAAAGAGTATACAAAACCAGAAGCTGATAAGGGCGTCACAGACGACTAAGATACGATAATATTTGGTGTTACGATATCTGCATATAAAATATTATAGCATCAAGGTATCACACACGGTTAAGATACGATAATATATTGAAATTATTCATTCGCTCGCTGGCCGCCCTAGGTGCCACACGTATTTCTTCACCGCTTTCTATATACAGAATGATAAAATATGAGTAATACAGTTTCACTATTAGATTTATTAGATAGCTCATCAGACGACGATTCTGATTTCGAATTTGATATGCAAATTGATGAAAAAAAAACAAAAAAAAAACAATGAAGGTAATTAAAAAAAAACAGGGTACATTAAATAAACTACTGTAAGTACAATAATATACTTTTTTTAAATCGTGTTTTTCTTTCTGTTAATCTGTCTGTACTTATGTTCCTGGAATAACACATAGGTAACTTTTAACCTAGAGAAAAGCCATGGGCACAGCCAATTAAACCAATAACAAGCACTAATTAACCTCAGCTTTCAAACATAAAAAAACTACAGCTAAATCGGTCCATTTGTTGGGAAGCTACAATTTTCACCCCCCTTTTCTTTCTCACCTCCCCCCTCCCTCTTCCCATATGTCTAAGAAACATCTCGATAATATCAGCTTTCGAACAGAAAAAAACGCATCAAAATCGGTCCATTCGTTTGGGAGCTACGATGCCACACAAACACAAACACGCACACACACACGCACACACACACTGATACACACCCTAAACTTATAACACCAGTCTCTTTGTTAGGGGTTAAAAAAAACGTCACGAAAACAAAACAGAGCAACCTGTAGAGCATTTACGATATATTTTGTATCTTAAGATAGTATATTAATATATATTTTGTATCGGTTACGATATATTTCGTATCTTAAGATGACATCTTTTAATAAATTCCATATCGCTCGATATCTTAAGATACTGTAAAATGCAAATATATATTATCTTCGCCGTTTGTGACGGTTCATATAAATTGTACAGCGAGCGATATTTTATCTTCAGATAAAATATTATCGTATCTTAGTCGTCTGTGACGCGTTTTACGTTGAATGTCGATAGTTTTCACTTGACCGCCATGCGCCATTTTGAATTCAAATTTTGAACAGCTTTGGCAGCAACTTGCTGCCCCCCCCAACCGATGAAAGTGTTGGTAGCTTGGTAGGGATTAACTTTATTCAAAATTAACATTATAGTGTCAGAATGCTCTATGACATGTTTTATTTTTTGTTAGAAACGTGACATAGCACAAAATATTTTTCCAGAAGGCCAGTTAAAGTCGGAAAGGCTAGTATAAAATGGCAAAGAACTTAATGGACTACTTATCTCAGTGCTAGATCTGAAAGTAGATAGTTTGTACAAACTTCAAGAATGGACAAAATATTATACGCAACTACACGCATAGGCCAATCAGTCGGTATTTTGCCCTACAAAAGGTGGAGTAGTTTCATTTTATTTGCTTTGTTTCAATAAAAATCAACTGTTGAAGTATTATTTAAAAATAAACAAATATCGGCAGCTTAATTTCAAGATGGTGGCTAACGCTCCCAACGCTCGAGGTAGAAAAAATATTTTTTATTGATTATCCCACTGTCAAAATCTTTCCTTCTCCACCTTTTGGAGGGCACAGACTATTTTTTTCCCCAGTGACTGGATTATCAAACGGTGATAAACATTGTTGATTAATTTATTGTAACAACAATAAAATACTGTTGAGTATATTGAATACTTCATTAACAAAACGTTTCAACATTCTCATAACATGTAAGTACTTAGTACCTAACTCAACAGTTTTATCAATGAGGTGTTTATTATTTACAGTTAGCTAGTCAACATGTAGGTCATCTACGTATTTTTAAAGAGATAGGAAGGTTACATTATGTAAAAAAAACAAAAAAATAATAAAAAAAAAAAACGGGACAATTCAACACCAATTACCTAGCCCCAAACTAGGATACCCTGTACTATGGGTACTAGGTAACGGATAAACATACATATATACGAATATTATAACATCCATGACTCGGAAACAAACATTTCTGCTCATCACACAAATGAATTGCAGGATTCGAACCCGCGACCGTTACTAGTGCTTACTTTTTGTGCTGCATGTGAATCTCCATTTTTTTTACCCGTACTGTCCCTCTGATATTTATTAAAGCCCACGAAAGAAGAGTTTTATAAGTTTAGGGTGGTTCTTAGCTATGGGAGGGAGGGAGAGGGGGTTGGGATCATAGTTATCAAACAGATGGATCTATTTTGATGCGTTTTGTTGATTGAAAGCTGATGTGACTGAGATGGCTCTTGTTATAATGTTTTTTTTTTTGTGTATCTCCTCATAGTTCATCAGTTAGTTTTCAGGGTCATGTATGTCAGTTTATTTATTCCACCATAACTTTTAAATGCCTGAACAGATTTGGATGTATGGGGTATCGTTAGAATCTTTACATCATCCCGAGTAACATTACTTTTTGAAAAAAAAGTGGCGGCCGGCGGCGTGGCTCCAAATTCAAAAACGAAAAAAAAACTTCGAATTTTACAATAGGGTTATCAAATTGAAGGCCTTGATGAGCACATTCCAACAATATATATAATTTATTGGCAAGTTTTTTATTGGCGTATTTTTTTAATATAGAAAACAAGCCAATTGCATCTAGTTTCACCCAATTTCATTATGTGCGCTATTAATGGAAACACACTGCATAAAAATAGCACTGTTTGGCACTGGACTATTGGAAAAGTTCATACAAGGGTTTTTTTATTCTACTTACGGACGGCAGGCCATTCGCATGGTGTTATAAGCAGAGGTAGATACCGTCGTGTTGAGTTGCTGACTGTACTTAGTAGTTTATAAGTACTTAAGTATAAACTTGTTTGAAGTTCCTCTATTTGACAATATTGTATAATCTATTAATAATTATAAGTAGATATTCTCGTGACGTGATCGTGTATATTATAAGTAGATATTCTCGTGACGTGATCGTGTATATTATAAGTAGATATTCTCGTGACGTGATCGTGTATATTATAAGTAGATATTCTCGTGACGTGATCGTGTATATTATAAGTAGATATTCTCGTGACGTGATCGTGTATATTATAAGTAGATATTCTCGTGACGTGATCGTGTATATTATAGATTGTAGAAAAAGGTTTTAATACGTCAAATAAGTAATTTAAATATTTAATTTTCAGTTACAATCAGATTATTAAGTATAACGTAGTGGGCACTACATAATAATAAACATATAGTTCCCGGGTTCTATGTTACAAGATCATAATTATACATATATTAAAATCCAAATCTTACTTACAGAAAAACAGAGAAATAAGTTGGTAGGTACTATGAAATCATGTTACGTTGGCTACGTTCGTAAACGTCACTCGATGACGCTCGATGACATGAACTCGCGTATTATGTCATCGAGCGTCGTCGAGCGACGCTTACGAACGTAGCGAGGAACTGAAATAAATGGTATTATACCTAAAGTCTGTTCTGTTCAGAAATAGAGTGGACTTGGGATTTGAGGGCGCAACTGTGCTAAATTACCTTTTTTGTGTAGAGAGCAACACAATACCGCGCTTGATTCCATTCCATTTTGATCCTTTTACCGTTTTTATTAGTTGGTCAAGACTCTCAGATAGAAACCTACTCCCGAGTATAGTTCAATAATGTGGTTTAATAAGTCGCAATATTAGTTCTCCTTTTGGCCAAGTCCACTCTCTTTTTAAATAGAGTCTACCTAACAAATATAGGTAATGTGTTTATATGATTTGTCTGGCTACCGACTAGCGATATTTGAAGGAACTGTAAAGCATTGAATTTTGTCGACAAGAGGCTGCCATTTTCCAGCCCTCCGTAGATGCCGTCGCGATGTCTTTGACGATCCGGACGACGCCATTGCAGCCAAAGTACCTACTGGCGGCGATGGCCTCGCCCAATCCTATATCCTCTGGCAACCCGCCAGTGGAATTATCAACACTTAGACACAGACACCGACCTCGCCGGCGAGGTCGAAGGTCCTGTAACTCATCTCATAGTTAATATTCACCTTCGAGTTTCTTACCGATTCTTCTCGAAGGTGTATTACGAATCGGTGATCAGTTATCAAATCAATCAAACGGCTCCTAGCCATTTTTTCAGGCCCCCCTAGACCACTACTAACACTAGCGATCCAGGGGTGTTTAGTTCGATTCCCGTAATCGAGACGACCGTCTAAGCCGAGGTTCGTACACTTAGGGTGCCCTTGTACCGGTCGTCAATAATTTTAACTTTGCCCTTCTGCGTCACGCATTGCGGCGGATCGCTTTAGCGAAGATGAAGCTGTAGACGCACCGGAATATCAGTTAGGAATTATCAGTGCTTTTAGTCTTTACCGAAAGAACAAAAGCACTTATTCCTTAAAAAACGCCATATTTTTTACACGTCTTTAAAACCGGAATTATAACTCTGTAAGACACCTAGAGCAGTAATTTGTTTTTTTCTCTACTTGATCTCAAGCTCTATCAGTACCAACGCTAGAAAAAAATAACAACTAGAGCGGGTATAACTTGTCATCCTCAAATATCTCCAGCCAGACTAGCCAGGCCAGCCATACTGTTTTATAGTCTTAGCATAGTTATACTTAAGAATGGGTGATATGGCAAAGCAGCGCACGGCCCGCCTGGTGAGACGCGGTTAATGTTGCATAAGGTCAACTGTAACAAACACTAGTAACTTATTTGACGCTAGTGTAAAAGTGACATTAATTAAGTATTCATAAACTGAAAGCAATACCTTGCCTTTCAAATATATCGAGTAGAACTCGCGTAAGGCTCAAAACCCAGTGCCAATTGATAAGACATGCAAATTTAAGACATAAGTTCAAAAATTTAAGACATAAGTTCAAAAATTTAAGACATAAGTTCAAAAACTAAAACCAGACTACGGTCGAGTAAAAAATTGCCTATGACACTTTTGAAATGAAATGAAATGATGAAATGAAATGATAAAATGAAATGATGAAATGAAATGATGAAATGAAATGATGAAATGAAATTATGAAATGAAATTATGAAATGAAATGATGAAATGAAATGATGAAATGAAATGATTTATTTGTACGGAACACGGTCACATTAAAGCAATTACAGGTGTTCGTAAACATTAGATCACCGTGCCTCACCATTGCTGGCATACATATATATTGAAATACAAATAAGTACATTAAAATAAATCAAACAAAATTAAAAAAATATTATAATACATTAAAAGTCATGCACATCATGCAAAATAAACATTTATAGTAAAAATGACATACAAAAAAAGTCAATCAAAATATTACAATAGTAAAATATAAGTTTATTAATAAGCATAACACATGGAATCTTGCGATGAAGACGAATCGATTGATAACTCGTTTGTCAAAATCGGACCAGTAGAAGCGACGTTATGGTGGAACATCCACATGCCCACATACATACATACATACCTACATACTTAGAGACTGTTAAACTCATTACCCTTCCCTTGCTTCGCCGTACTCGGGTATTCGTTGTCACATGATCTCAAAAGAGTGAGTGAACGAAACGATTGAGTTCACTCTGCCGTACGTAAGATTCCTCGATAAATACGGATAAGTGGTAGGAAATCTGTAAAACTCGCCCGTTTACAAACGGCGACGTCTGTTCGCAGGCAGTTTGTGGAACTCGTCAGTTTAAAAACGGCGTCGTCTGCTCGCAGGCAGTTTGTGGAACTTGTCAGTTTACAAACGGCATCATCTGTTTTATAAATATTCGTCTGCTTACTAAATATTATGTCTGATAGAATGGCGCCTAAAATACGCATTGCGCCCATAAAACAAAGTAGCTTAGTTAGGTGGAACATTAATGATTTTAGGTTAAAATGTCCAATTGAACCTAAAAGCTCCTGTCGTAGGACAGGAGCTTTTAGGTTCAGTTACGTGGGTCACACTGAAAGTTCCCGGAACTGGCCACTTGCTAAAATATTGAAAAAATTATGACAACATTTGAAAAAGGAACACTTTGGTTGTAATTTGCAGTTTGTTTAATCTGACTGTCGAAACAATTAAAAATAGAAACAATAAAAACATTTTTGACCATTAATAGTTTTTTTTCTTATTTATCCCGGAAACTTTCAGTGTGACCTATGTATTTGCCGTTTGTAAACGTTCGAGCTCTACAAATGGCCTGCGACCTCGAGGCGTTTTATAATTTGCCTTCGGCACTTTGCTTACAGACGAACGTTTATTAACAGGCGACGCAATTTGTAAACGGACGAGTTCTACAAATTGCCTGCGACATCGAGGCGTTTTATAATTTGCAATCGGCACTTTGCTTACAGACGAACGTTTATTAACAGGCGACGCCATTTGTAAACGGACGAGTTCTACAAATTGCCTGCGACCTCAGGCGTTTTATAATTTGCCTTCGGCACTTTGCTTACAGACGAACGTTTATTAACAGGCGACGCCATTTGTAAACGGACGAGTTCTACAAATTGCCTGCGACCTCGAGGCGTTTTATAATTTGCCTTCGGCACTTTGCTTACAGACGAACGTTTATTAACAGGCGACGCCATTTGTAAACGGACGAGTTCTACAAATTATCTGCAGCATAGCCGTTTGTAAACGAGCGGGTTATACAAATTGCCTGTAACAGATGTATATAGCATTACATAGCTTTTCATTAACAATTTAAAAAATTGAATGAGTAAGTTTATTTTGATCGGCTACATAAACAAAACTTATTTAATAAACAAAACTAAGTACCTACCTACGTAAAGTTGGGCAAAAATAAGAAAGGTTTTCCGGCGAGATAATTGTTATTCTTATGTATTTAACTATGTATGTTTATAATTATCTTAGATTTTTGTCACAAACTTTATTCAAAAAAATCACAAATGTATAGACTACAATATCAGTTACATGATAAAATTCATATTTTAGTTTTGTTGACGACGTTACCGCTAATGCATACCATTTAACAACGAAAGCCCAAACTTCAACATTGCTTGATTGCGGTGGGTTTTGAGCCTACTTCCTTGTCTAGACCTACTTACATTGTGAGAAAAATATATCCTAGTATTTATGAAGTATTTGTAACTTAGCTTTTAGTGAAAAGGTTACCATCGTATGAAACTTTGTGTGACCATTTATTTTACAAATCGTCTGTATAATCGAAATGGAGGAGGTAGGTACTTACACATATTATGTATTTTTATACCTAAGAATGTTTACTACCCCTTTAGAAGTCCACTGCTGAACATAGGCCTCCCCCAAAGAGCGTCACCATGACGAGCGATCTTGTGCCACCTCCATCCACCGACTTCCTGCGATGGCTACAATGTCGTCGGTCCATCATGTGGGGGGTCATTATGTCGGTAGCCTTGGTTCTTCTACGAATTTCCGCGCAACCAACCTACTCGAAAAAGAGAAATTGACAAACTGACAACAGTATTATCAGTTTCAATGAACACTGTATATTATAAGCTTTTGGGGTTCCATTCTCAAAAAAGAACCCTTACAGTTTCGTCATGTATTCTGTCCATCTGGTCGAGTAGCTTGGTCCTGGCTACGGAACCCTGAGCCTGTGAGTGTCCGACACGCACATGGCCGGTTTTAATTTTTGACATTTTCCTTTCCATATTTATTTATTACAGGCATCCTACAAACACATTCACAGATATAAAAAAAAACTAATCATGGAGGTTTTTATACGCTTAAATTATTATACCGGCGATATACAATCTTGAAATTAGAATTTTAAAGTCGGGATTATATAGCTAGCGGCACGTAAGTCTAGCGGTGAACGAAACGTGGCGGGGATCTTGGCACAGTCAAAGTTTATATAATGTGTTAAAATTTTGAATACTTTTTATCCCGAAAACTGACTGTGCCAAGATCCCTCCACGTTTCGTTCACCGCTAGACTTACGTGCCGCTAGCTATAATTGTTAATACGACATGCCGTTTCGTGTCGGTAAAATTAACAAGTGTCATCTATTTCCGGCCTAAAAGCAACCTACCCGTATCTTCCATCTTAAAATTTCGCACAATAATTGCTTTCACCTATAATTGTGCATATTTTATTTAAATGTTTCTCAAAAACTTAAAAATGTATTTTAAACTATTTTGTAAATAAGAATGCATGTGTAGCGTCTCAAATGTTTTAATGTTATAGAGAAATTTATTTTTTTGTTCTGAATATTGTATGATGTATTAAAGATCTTGTAAATAGAAAAAAACTTTTTTTATTGGTACCAGTTGACAATTGTTTCATATCCCCACTTTCCTCACTAATATATAAAAGTGAAACGTTGTTGTCTGTCTGTTTGGGACGTTTTCACGCTAAACGGCTAGACTGATTTTTTAAAATTTGTATATAATTTCTGTATACAACAGAGACCAACCTAAGGTACTTTTTATTCCAGTTATGGGAAAATTGTTACGGGAAAATGACGATTACTTGCTTTCACACCAAAACAGCTAAGATGAAGCTCTAAATATACCAATCCTACCTCCTCTGAACCTCGTCAGGGGATATCAACACACTGAGACACAGACACCGAGGTGAGGTCGAAGGTCCCGTAACTAATCAGTTATTATTCGCGTTCGAGTTTCTTGCCGATTCTTCTCGAAGGTGTATTACAAATTGGTGGTCAGTTATTTAAATCAATGAAAGGACTCCTAGCCATTTTCTCAGGGCCCCCTGGAACACTACTAACACTAGCAATCCAGGGGTAAATAATAATTTAATTAAGTTTTAGTAGATTTAATTTAGTCTACTCTAGCGATGTAGTGGCGTGCGCCTTCTGCGTCACGCATCGCGGCGGAACGCTCTAGGTACGGTGCGTGCGGGGTTTATTATATGTTTTCTACACTGTTTGTTTGTTTGTCGTATGAGGTAGTGCTGGCTTCTCGTGTCAGAGTTTTCCAGGCTGCCCGAGGGCCTTTGATATGGCTTAGCGACTGCTATTAATCAATACCAGCTGAGACCGACAGCTTAACATGCTCTCTGAAGCACGGAGCCACGGATTTTCTACACTAATATTATTAAGGGAAAAGATTTGATTTTTGTATATTTGTGTGTAACGGATAAACTCAAGACTGCCGAATTTAAAAATTCTTTCACCTATAGAAAACTATATTATCAGCGAGTAACATAACAAAATATTTTATTTTTCAAAAAATTAGATATCCCTACGAGAATTGCAATAATTCAAATTCATTTTATTAATCATTTATAACATTACAGTAGGTACCAACTCGTTACAAATACCGTCAAAAAATATAATATCGTCATACTAAATTGTACAATTAATTTAGCGCGCGCTAGTAGGCACGGGGTGCGCGGCCGCAGGCGAGATGTCGGCCGTATATTAGGTACAGATAGCCTCAGGAAAACTTCTACGAGAGCTACGCAGTCTATTTTGTCTCTGAATAGTCCTAGAGCGAATTTGGCTTTTCTGACATCTAATGTTTCAAATCCCAATTGTCCTTGAATAAGTCTTTATTCACTCTCTTTATTAATGGGTACATAAAGAGAGTGGGGTACATAAAGAGAGTGGGGTACATAAAGAGAGTGGGGTACATAAAGAGAGTGGGGTACATAAAATGGTTGTATAGGCTACGCAAAAACTTCTTTTGAATTCGCTCCAGCATTAGAATATATTTATCCTCATGCGGGCTCCAGACCACTGTATTCGTCTCCAGAATACTTCGGACTAGGGCAGCGTAAAGTATACGTGTAGCGTCGACGGACAACGGGCGGCGTTCCGGAGCACGAATCCCAGCCGGCGATAATAATGTAACACACGGTATAAAAATATTGCAAAAATGACGATTACTCGCCGACACAAACTAAATACGATAATTCGGAGATCTTGCTATTAAGGAACGGACATGTTGCCGTAGAAAAGAAATAATAACTAGTCTGTCCAGTACGTGAGTAATAATGCAGTTGCCTGTGGTCAAAAAGCACCACGGCGTTTTTTAGAAGTTACGACGGGCATCATCATCATCAGCCCGTGTCAGTCTACTGCTGGACATAGGCCACTCCCAAAGCACGCCACTGAGCCCGAACTTCGGCTCTTCTCTTCCAGCTGCTGCCAGACACTGCGTATATCGTTGCTCCACTAAGCTGGAGGGCGCCCTACACTACGTATACCGAGTCAAGGTTTCCACTCAAGAACACGGTCTACCCCAACGGTTGTCAGTCCTTCGACAGTTATGACCAGCCCACTTCCACTTCAGCTAAATAATGGGATACCTAAAAAAGCAAAAGGCCACGGAGTGAGCGCTACCGAGCTCATCAACTTCCTTAATATCAATAGCTTAGCTTAACGGAAGCTGAGCATTAGCGACAAGTCATCAATGCCAGCTTTCGGTTGTCTATTAAATATTAAAACTTATATATAACCAACTTGTGAAGACCATTTCACTTGCGCGATGCAGGATCATGTGGTTGTTCTTACTTTTACAGAGTTAATTTATGATGTTTTGCATCTTTGATTTCTTAATTGTGATTATTTAGTCTTAAATAGAGAATTACAAGACTGTTATTTACTGAATGAAGTCGCAATCCAACGTTTTAGAATATGAAACTGGTAATTGTTTATAGCGCCATCTAGGCATAGGGCTTTTATTTATCAAAAATATTTCTAGTAAAAAGAGGGTAGTTTTCTGTCGAGAGTACTGCAAAGTATAATTTAATCTGTGGTTGAAATATTGAGGAAGTCCAGCACACCCGCACCCGGGAACCGCAATCACAGAATCATACTAGTTACTATAATTATTGCGAAAGTATGTTTGTTTGTTGCTCTTTCACGCAGTAACTAAGCGATGGATTGACGCTATTTTTTACTTCAAGGACCGAAAAGTGACATTAGGCTCATCATGAACACCCACGCGGGTGGAATAGTGGGGCGTAGCTAGTTCCCAATAATGTAAAATGACGAATCCTACATCGATATCTGCCACCGTATTCAGAATGTGCGAAGTTCTTTGATTGCAAAAGTCAATTTATTTGAAGCTCGAGTCTACTGCAATTAATGAATACTCTCCTACAAATAATATTATAGAAAACCTGTTTTTGAACCAAGGTTCTCAAAGAAACAATTAACAGTAGTTCCCCTACTCGTCAATAGATGGCGCTAGTTAAAATTACATTCACAGGGTTATCTATCAGATAGACACAACCCTAACAGATTCTGTTAGCTAGCTTCCAAACGTATGCACTGATTTTAATGCGTTTTTTTAATTGTAAGTTGTGGCCCTATTACAGAACTTGGCTACAATCGGATTATCACTTTTTTCATAGCAAATTCGACTCTATCGCAAGGCATTAGTGGTTGCGATACTGAGAATTTGATTGAAGCCAAGTTATGGAATCGGGCTGTTGGAGTTGGCTCCTAACTTTGTTTGAAATAAATCTTTGTAGCCATTCCTAAGATACAAATAGAACAGCTTGGACTACCCCAGATATTCAGCTCAGACTTTTCACTAACTCACACAGAGAAAAAAATACATACCTACAACTTGTGATATCACTTTACTTGACCCTGGCTAAATGCAGTAGTCGTGCGGAGCAATCTCAATAATAATAATTAAATGACTTGTTTTCGCTAATAAGTATTTGTATTGTACTGTTATTTATAACGACTAGTTGCGCGCCGCTTTGCTTACCATACCAAGTTATAATAAGGTTATAATACATAATCCCCCTCCTAAGCCCTAATTCGGATTATACGAACTTTATTTATAGCCAATTCGGTCCTGCCGTTCTCAAGTGATGCAACAGTTTTTTTTTATATCGAAGATAGAAAATACAGGTAAATAAATGTATGACGATTATACCAGCTAGCTAAAGAACTAAATAAAATACATTGTTATATTTTTAAATATAATTCGTTTATTTCTAAATAAATAATAATAAAATTACTGTGCGGGATTTCATAACATTAAGATTACATAATAAAATATGTGTAAAAAGTATTAGGTCTTCAAGTACCCGTAAACGTCGATTAACGCTAACTAGCACTAACATCTGCTAAAGTCCATATAAAACGATTTCATGTTGTTCGCGACGACACTAAATAACTTAAGACTTAGAATATAAGTGAATAGATTAAGCTATAGTTTGTACATACGTTTTACACAATAATAAATACTGATTTTGGGTTTGTTTGATTGGTAGGGTCTATGAGAGCAAAAATAAATAGGTAATACAGACGACAAAAACATTAAGAATTAAAGGCTAAAATAGGATTACAAAGACAGAGAGGGAGCGACGTGCGAGCGAGAGACACTGCTTGCCACTCCCACCGCCCGCGCTGCGGCCGACCGCCGCGAGACAACAGTGCGAATCAACCGCATAAATACAGGAACATTTTAGCCCGAAATTCATTCCATCGCCAGCAGCCGTCGAGTAAACATCTCTACTAGAACTCGCTCTCAAGACCTCTCCAGTCAAGAACAACCCAGGGTCGGAACCCTGAACCAAGGCGACTTTTCTTCATCAACCCAGTGCCCGTTCCATCGACCAAACGAGCGCCATCGACCACGGTCGGTCACTTTCCGACTTCCGCCTCAGCTATACAGTCCACTAATCGACTGGTGGCTGGCCGAGCGGTGGCGCTCAGGAACACATGTTAGTTAAATTTAGTTGACTTCTACAGGTAAGGCAGTTAAAATATGTTTGTTTTACATTGTTTGACGAGACGGGCAGGTCGCTCGCCTGATGGTAAGCGTCACGCCTGCCCATAACAGTTGCAGTGGCACCCAGAACTGCGCGTTGCAAAGTCTTGCGCGTCACTGCACTGCGCTCGTCACCCGCCGACATTGGTTGTTAAGTCTCATTGCCCAGTAATTTCACTGGAAACTTTTCCCTTCAAGCCGAAACACGGAAATGTTTACACACTACTACTGCTTGGCGGTTCCTGGCGGACTCAGGCGTAAGAGATCTACCATTACTAAACAACAAGTTTGATAATAAATTACATATAATTTTGTTAGACAGTGAAATATAGTTATATCCTATCTGCCTTACTCATAATATTCAATTAACGCTAATCAAACATTAAGTTACCAAAATGTATACAAAACAAGCGATTTAATGCTTAATTAGCGTTAATTGGCGATTATAGTATGTCACGTAAATTCACTAGATCGTAATCAGTTAGGGTCAGCACACATCTGACGGAAGATGCGTCGAGCGTACTGGGCCCTTATTCACTGTGACCATGCAGACACGTAACGCGCCGCGTTACGACGTCTTCGTGGAGTCGTTCGGCAATTATCGTAACGACATCACACGTTTTCGGCAACGAATTTCGTGTGCCATAACGAATAAGGGCCCTGGAGCCGCATTCAGCTGAAAACATAACCTTCACTGGCCATAATTAGAAAAAATAAAATATGAAGAAATAATGGGGTGATGAAGGTTTGGGGAAGTGAGGGTAGGGGGATGTGGACGAATAGCAGGGTATGTCGGGGAAGAGTGCGGGAAGTGTGGCAGGTGGTGCAAAGTGGGGGAAGACTGAAAGGAAGAGAGGGTGCAGAGTGGGAGAAATGGAAAAAAAACCCTCTCCTAAATTTACCTACCTTCCCCCACATCTCCCCAGTTTTTTATTTTTTCTACGTATGACCACAGCGAAAGTTAACGATTACGTTGCAGTGCAGGTTAGGTTTGCATACGGAACTGAGCGTTGAACCGCTCCGTTCGCTCAACGCACCAACGGATCATCGGTCAAGTGTGTAAGGCTGGATGTTTTACTATCTATTTACTGTTCTGGCGTTACGCGACCGAAGATACGCGACGCACCTCCCGTCAGATGTGTGGTGACCCTTAGACTAAGCTCTATAATTAAAATATATTCGGAACAATTTACATCAACTAACTAGCCCCAAACTAGGATACCCTGTACTATGGGCACTAGATAACGGATAAACATACATAGATACGAATATTACATCCATGACTCGGAAACAATCATATCTGCTCATCACACAAATGATTGCACCTAGCGGGATTCGAATCCACGACCGTTGGTTGACTAGTCAGGGTCACCGGTCGGCCAACCGATCGTCAAAAATAATTAATTATAACATTTTGTTAGGTAAGATTGTAACATTGGCATGTTTTTGTTGTATCGTAGTACTTACATCGTTTATGTTTATTGGAAATAAACGATTCCGAGTGTACACGGTTACTTCAAGGCAAATTATGTAGTAACCTGATTATCTAGACAAAAACAAGCAGGAAATGTGAGGAAAAGAGTATTAAGTATCTAAGGGCCGATTTTTCAATGCTCAGATAAGCAACAGATAACGTTTATCCCACGAATAGCATAATACTGAATTTTTCAATCAAGCTTTATTCGTCGATTAAGTCGCTTAACTGAGGAATAAATTTATCTACTCGTTCAACGGCCAGATAACCGCTTACTCGACCGTTTATTTGACATTAAGTCGTTGATGTATAGACGCAGTTTATTTTGAGGTTATGTTTACAAAATCTTTGTAACATGGATATTTTTGATAGTATATACGACCTGCAATCGAAAAAGAGGCCATAATTGTTGAAATGATGCTCTATGTGATCCCAACAATATTATTATCTCTCTGGCAACTTCACCATTACTTGACACTGATCTGACGTTTCAATGTTGCTGTCAGTTTGACGTTCGTCTATCTCTCTCTCTTATCTCTGCTATCCCAACATGGTGAGCTTGCTCCGAGTTATTCCTTTAGTAAATAATTGATTGCTATAATATTAAATACTTAACTACTAATAATTAACACCACTTGTGTACGTATCTTTATTCTGAGTAATAAAGTGGAACAAAGATATTTCATCTTTTATTGAAGACGCACCCGCTACCACAGACCAACTATATCACGTGACGTCCCCTGGCTATATGTATTTTGACAGTGTGATGACGTCTGTGCAACAGCTTACTGATATTGGAAAAACATAGAGGATGCAGAGATTGCGGAATTGCTGCTACGCGGTTTACCACAAGGGTTTTATGCTTTGGCTTCTAACCTACAAACAGCCTGCATCACTAATATTCTCTCGAGTGAATTGGTCCTCAGGTATTGTGGCACTGGCCACAATACCTGAGGACGGACGCAGTGAATTGTCGTTATTTTTATGTTAAAAATAACAAAATTCGCGCCATAGCGGGAAACATTGTGCACCAGTGATTTTCGGAAGGAGCAGAAGGCTTGATCTCCCGTTTTAGTACGCAGTATGGGGAAAGAGCGTGCGGTGATCGCTTCTGTAAACCTTCCATAGGCGTTCTACGAACTAACCGTGAGTGATAGTGAGATGGATCCCGCTAAACCGGGACTGTCTAAAGGCTCTTTTCAGGGCCAAAGTAACCAAAACCCATGATGTTCGCGACGACACGACTATATAATGTTTAATACGACAAGACCTAGAATATAAGTAGATTAAGTAGCTATAGTTGTATAATATGTTTTATAAGTTTTTCCTGAACGTAAATAAAGCCGATTTGGGACTGTTTTTTTGATTGGTAGGGTCCTTGAGAGCGAGAAATAGGTAGGTATTTAGATAGGAACAAGACATAGGTGATAGACTCGATAAAAACACAAAAAAATAGAAAGGCTAAAGTAAAACTATAGAGAGAGAGAGGGGGGGGGGGGGCAACGTGCGAGCGAGACACCACTTCTCACTCCCACCGCCCGCGCTGCGGCCAACCGCCGCGAGACGACAGCGCGAATCGGCCATATAAATATAGGAACGATTTAGCCCAAAATTCTTTTTAAAATTCTTTTAGAAAAAAAAAACAGTCCGGTGCCTGCCGCCGAGCCGTGCGGTCGCGTCCCTGTGCTCCGAGCCCCCGCTGCGCGCCTCTGTCGCCGCTCTCCCTCGCACGTCGCCTTCTCGCTTTGGCACCGTGCCGAGCGAGACAACGACATCGACTCGCTCTGTCGTTCCTGACGACTTTGCAGGTTCACGTGCTCTTTTAAGAGCGCTTCTTGGCCCGCAAAGTCCGAAGGCTTGTTTCGTTGGACAAAAACGCTTGGACTCTTCCAGTCAAAAATCCACTGTTTGGTGGTGGCCAGTGACGCTTCAATCGAAGTGATCTGGTCGGCGCAGACCCAAAGCGCCGTCTGTCCCCTCTTCCAGGGGCGGACGAATTTGTCTGGGTCTGGAGACCTTGCTCTTGGGGGGTGCTCCTAGGCAAGCTCCAGGCATCGCCCTTCCCACCCTACCTGACCTCCTCTCCTTCCCCCAGTGATTTGTTTGGGCCTGTGGGTCCGGCTGCCTCAGGTGCCGGGACACTTGTCCTCAACCACTGGGAACGCACTCCCCCCTCTGCACATTAAGATCGGCAGAGGGACACACTAGGGTCCACACTATAGGATCACCCCCTCCACCTAACCCGGTGGAGGGGACTAGGACACTCACTCACCACCCGCAGTCCCCGGGTTGGCCCCTGTCCACTATGGACCCGGTCCGGGAGATACACAATGACGCGTGCGTAGAGTTTCTGCGCTACGCGTTAGAGTGTGGTCTCCTCGACCAATTTGCCCGCGCCCGTAACCTATCTCCATCGGAGATAGACCTTTATCGTAAGATATTTCCGGTCAGGCAACCGGTTTCCCCCCCCGCCGCGCAATCCCCCGCGCCCTCCGCCGCCCCTCTGCCCCCCCCCAAAGGCCCCTAAGGCCAAAAAGGCGCAAGCCAAGCGCTCTTCCAGCGCTGGCTCGCGTCGTTCGCGCTCCCGATCGCCCGTAGCGATCTCCTCAAAACAAGTCCTGAAGGCTCCTAAAGCCGACAGGACTCCCGCTGCCCCTGCTGCATCGACGACCTCTACCGGTGAGTCCGCGATGCAAACGGAGTCACCAATCGGCGCAGACGACGGCTTCACCGTCGTCTCGCGCAAAAAGCCATCGGGGAAGCGTCCCCTTGACGCTCCCTCCGTCCCTCAGGCCCCTCCGGCCAAAGCAGCCTGCCCTGCCTCCAGGACAGCCCCTCCCTCGGTTCCGGGACCATCCGCCGACGCGGAGATGCCCGAGCCGAGGAAGGCTAAGCTCCCCCCGCCCCTGTACGTCACCGACAAGGGAAAGTGGGACTCCATCACGCGATTCCTAGCCGCGGAACGCATAAACTTCACCTCGGCCGTTAATACCCACCAGGGTATTAAAGTACAAGTCCCCACCGCGGATGACCATCGCGCGCTAACTAAATCCCTCCGTGAAAAGGGTATCCATAATTTCACGTTCGCTCGCGAGGACGAGAAATTACTTAGGGTTATCCTACGCGGCATCCCGAACGAGCTCCCCGTGGACCTCGTTCGCGATGACCTTATCGCCCAGGGGCTACCAGTGCTCCACACCCACCGCCTATTTAGAGGCGCAAACCGCGTTCCCCTTAACCTCGTGCTAGTCGTCCTCGACCGCACCCCGGAGGGAAAACAAATCTTCAATCTCCGATCGGTCCTGAGCCTCTCGGGGATCGCTGTCGAGGCCCCGCACCGGAACGGAGCCCCGACCCAGTGTCATAAATGCCAACTATATGGCCACGCGGCGCGTTTTTGCCAAAATAGACCTAGGTGCGTTAAGTGCCTAGGCGACCACGGCACAGAGGACTGCAAACGCACCCTCGAAACCCGCGAAACCGACGGTCCGCCCGGCTGCGTGCTCTGTAGGACCGAAGGACACACTGCGAATTATCGCGGGTGTCCCAAGGCCCCCAGATCCGCGAAAGGGCCGGGCCGTCGGCCTCTCGCTCGCCCGACCCCCCCCCCCCAACCCGCGATTGCAAAGATACACCCCTAAGGTGTCTCTTGCTCCCCCACTGGAGAGGGAATCTTTTATTCCCGCTCCACCCCCCAAGGCAAACGCCTGGGCCAAGGCTCCTCCCTTGACCCAGCCCGTCGCACTGCCGACTCCGCCCTCCGCCGCCCCGTATAGGCCGCCCTCAGCGCGCACTCAAGCACCTACCCCCGGGCCCGCGCCCGTAAACGACAATTTAGCTTTCGTGGCCAGCTTCGCGAAAGCCATAGATTTGGACGAAGTGGACGCAGTTGCGGCCAAACTTCGTTCTTGCACTTCAGAGGGCGCCCTCAGCGTCCTCTCTGAGCACAGAACGCTCTTCAGAACCCTCCGTAACCTCTACTAACTAATCAAAAATGTATAGAAACGCGAAAATAAAGCCCCGTTCCGTAACGGTAGCTTTCTATAACGCGAACGGCCTCAAAAAACAACGCGACGAAGTATTTCAGTTTGTCAAGACCCATCTGGTCGATATAATGTTAGTCCAAGAGACATTTCTCAAACCTAGCGATAGGAATCCCGGTCTAGCCAATTTTAGTGTCATACGAAACGACAGAGTTACCTCCGCCAAAGGAGGTACTCTAGTCTATTATAAAAAGTCCCTGCACTGTGTCCCGATTGACACACCTCCCTTAACTAACTTAGAGGCATCTTGTTGCCGTTTAGCGATGACCGGTCATCAATCAATTATCATAGGATCTTGTTACCTCTCTCCTTCTAAGCGGTTACTCGACAGCGACCTTGAAGCCCTTTTCTCTCTAGGTAACTCAGTCATTCTGGCTGGGGACTTCAATAGCAAGCACGTCAACTATGGCTGTCTATACAACACCGGAAACGGTTTAGCTATGGACCGCCTTAGTGAGGTGATTGGTTTTGACGTCATCCCTCCCTTAGAAAGTACCCACTACCCCTTTAATAGTACTTCTCCTGACATACTGGACATACCACTTCTAAGAAACGTAGCCCTCAGCTTTCGCGCCATAGAAGTACTCCAGGAACTCAACTCAGACCATCGACCAGTTATCTTGCGCTTAGGCCCAGATCCATCTGATCGCGCTGCCCCTCCACCAACCAAGACGGTAGTGGACTGGAAGCGTTTGGGGGAATCCCTCAAAACTATCAGTTCGCCCGCTCTTGATCGTATCCCCGACGATATTGTCTCGACTGACGACATAGACCGCTCGATCGATGCCCTTACCAGCCACCTCGAAACCGTCATCGGTGAATCCTCCAGGCGGGTACCAGCGGTGGACCACCGCTGCTGTTCCCTGCCTGAGGACGCGAGAAAGCTGATAACGGCAAGGAACGCAGCCATAAGAGCTCACGACTCTTTTTCCCTTCCCCGGATCGCAAATCCGACCTTCAAGCCCTTCATCGTGCGGTTCGGTTCCGCCTTGAGGAAGTACGCAATGATAGCTGGGACGATTTTATGACAGACATTAAGCCGTCCCACGTTGCTTTTTATAAGGTGGCGAGAAAACTCAAAACCGAAACACAATCATACATTCCCCCGCTTACTCCTCCCACCCGCTTTCGAGGACGACGAAAAAGCAGAATGCCTGGCCGGTAGTCTCGAGGAACAGTGCTCTCTCTCCGATGACCACATAGATCATGTCCACACCGCCGCGGTGGACCGCGAAATCGAACGTAGGAACGCTCTCCCCCCTTCCGACCCTCCCCCCGAGCCCGTTAAGGCCGCGGAAGTTGAGTCGATAATAAAGGGTCTCAAAGTGCGAAAGTCCCCTGGAGCTGATGGCATCAGCAACAACTCAAACACTTTTCCGTTCCTTTAGTTTACCTCTTAGTCAGCATCTTCAATGCTGCTCTGAGCAACCATTCCTTTCCCGTCGCTTGGAAGAGTGCCGACGTAATCGGCATTCACAAACCAGGCAAAAAGGCCTCTGAGCCTTCCAGTTACCGTCCTATCAGCCTCCTCAGTTCCCTGGGGAAGATTTATGAACGTATCATTCTGAAACGTCTCTGGTCCGTAGTAAAGTCCAAAAACCTTATCCCTGACGAGCAGTTTGGGTTTCGGCCTAGACACTCTTGCATCCATCAAGTGCACCGCATCACGTAACACATTCTCACCGGTTTCAATAAGAAGCCAAAACCCCAAAATACGGTAGCCGTCTTCCTGGACGTAGCCAAAGCCTTTGACAAAGTCTGGCACGCCGGACTGATATACAAGCTATATCAGATCGGCATGCCGGACCATCTTGTACTTATAGTGCAGGATTACCTCACAGGCCGAAGCTTTCGTTATCGGGTCGGCGGTGACCGTTCTCTCCCGCATCCCATCAGAGCCGGGGTCCCTCAGGGCTCCGCATTATCCCCACTCCTTTTTTCGCTGTACACTAGCGATTACCCACGCACTCCCAAAGTAGAGATTGCCCTCTTCGCGGACGATACCGCTCTCTATTCCACCGGTTGGAATTGGGCTCTTAACGTCTATAACATCCGAAGAGCGCTTGTCGCGCTCGAACGATGGTTCCGTATGTGGCGTATAACGGTGAACCCGGAAAAGAGCGTAGCGATACGTTTCTCTAACGAGTATCGCCGTTACTACCCCACTATCGATGTCAAACTTAGTGGTAAACCCATTCTATGGGCTAAATCCACTAAATACCTAGGCGTCACTCTGGACTATCAACTCAACTTCAGTGAGCACATACGCAAAGTCCGGAAAAAGGCGGCCTTCGTCCAAGGTCGCCTCTATCCTCTTATAAATTCAAATAGTAAAATGCCCCTCCGCAGTAAGCTCATCCTGTATAAAACTTGTATCCGACCGATAATGACGTACGCTAGCGTGACCTTCGCACATGCATCCCCTATAGACCTGTACTCTCTACAGGTAGTCCAAAATAGATTCATACGGAATGCAGTCGGCGCCCAATGGTTTCAGAGGAACGTCGACCTGCATTGCGATCTCGAGCTTCCCTCTATCCTTCAATTCATGAAGGAAATAGCACGACGTTACTTTGACGCCGCTCCCCATCATTCGAATCCACTGATCGCGAAAGCGGCAGACTACAACCCGACAGACATACCTAATCCCCTCCGTAGGCGCCCCCGCAATTTTCTGAGCGACCCAGACGATGACATCACTACTGCACTGCAGGCAGCGATGGAATCGTCTAGCCAACCTTCAAACAACACACGTAGAAACAGACACCGACCCCGCCGGCGGGGTCGTTGAACCCATACTTAGTCATTATTATTATTCTTCTTTGAGTTTCTTACCATTTCTTCTCAAAGATGTATTCCGAAATGGTGGTCAGTTATCAAATCACTTATGAGGCTCCTAGCCATAGTTCAGGGCCCCCTGGATCGCTATTAATCATTAATACCGATCCAGAGGAGTTTAGTCAGATGTCCCGTAGTCTAAGCGACGGCCCAAGCCGAGGTTCGTACCCCCTGGGTGCCCTTGAGCAAGTCGCTAAAATTTAACTTTGGCGTGCGCCTTCTGCGTCACGTATTGCGGCGGAGTGCCTTTGCGCCCGCCCCCCCGCCCGGTGCGCTGTAGAGGCCGTTAGAGGCCAACAGCAAGTAGTCCATCCTAAAAAAAAAAAAAAAAAAAAAAAAAAAAAAAAAAAAAAAAAATTCAGTCATTCCGGTGTCTGCCGCCGAGCTGTGCGGTCGCGTCCTCCGTGCTCCGAGTCCCGCTGCGCGCCTCTGTCGCCGCTCTCCCTCGCACGTCGCCTTCTCGCTCTGGCTCCGTGCCGAGCGAGACAACGACATCGACTTGCTCTGTCGTTCCTGACGCCTTTGCTCGTCAATGGCCCGCAAAGTCCGAAGGCTTGTTTCGTTGGAAAAAAAAACGCTTGGACTGTTCCAGTCGAATGTCCACTGTTTGGTGGTGGCCAGTGACGCTTTAATCGAAGTGATCTGGTTGGCGCAGACCCAAAGCGCCGTCTTCCCCTCTTCTAGGGGCGGACAAATTTGGCTGGGTCTGGAGACCTTGCTCTTGGGGGGTGCTCCTAGGCAAGCTCCAGGCATCGCCCTTCCCACCCTACCTGACCTCCTCTCCTTCCCCCAGTGACTTGTTTGGGCCTGTGGGTCCGGCTGCCTCAGGTGCCGGGACACTTGTCCTCAACCACTGGGAACGCACTCCCCCCTCTGCACATTAAGATTGGCAGAGGGACCACACTATAGGAACACCCCCTCCACTAGGACACCTATACACCTCCCGTTGTCCCCGGGTTGGGCCCCGTCCGCTATGGACCAGGTTAGGGAGATGCGCAACGACGCGTGCGTGGAGTTTCTGCGCTACGCGTTGGATTGTGGTCTCCTGGACCAATTTGCTCGCACCCGCAATTTATCTCCTTTGGAGATAGAACTGTACCGGAAGATGTTCCCGGCCAAGCAAGTAGGCTCCAGCGTAATCCACCGCGCCCTCCGCCGCCCATGTGCCCCCCTGAAGCGTCCTCTCGACGCTCTCTCTGTCCCTCAGGCCCCTCCGGCCAAAACAGTCTGCCCTGCAACTCCAGGGCAGCTCCTCCCTCGGTCCCGGGTCCATCCACCGATGTGGAGATGCCCGAGCCGAGGAAGGCTAAACTCCCCCCGCCCCTGTACGTGTTCCAGTGCTCCATATCCACCGCCTATTTAGAGGCTTAGGAAGGCTACACAAAACAAAGTAAGAGTGACCAAATAAAAGGTTACAAAAAATAACCAACCAAAAAAGACCCGCCTGTAGTCGCAGGCAGGAGACGAGCCAAAGGCAGAGGGCAATCGCCCTGAAACCTTTTTCCCTGCAACCGGGGTCGGAACCCTGAACCAAGGCGACTTTTCTTTATCAACCCAGTGCCCATTCCATCGGTTCCCCCCCCCCTCCCTCCCCCCACCCCACCCCATCCCTCAGACACCGGGAGCGCCGCAGGGTATGATTACGAAGTAGTTCAGGACATCTCCACACCCGACATACTTTCCACGACTGAATTCCGGTCGTTTTACTTTAAAGTACATGACGGTAAGTTCACCTGTTCTTAAATGTTTGTGTTCTAATCTAGACAAATATAGGTAAATAAAATTGAAGTGTCTGTTTGTAATAATAAACTTTCTGTCTGTTTGTTCCCCTGACGGGGCCCTCCTTCCGGACGACGCATTTCGACGACCAGTACTCACCGGCGTCACCAACGGGACCCAACAGCGGAGTCCGGCACCTAACAGCCCGACTCCCCACTGTATCAACGCCGACAACGACGACGGACGCGGCCACTGACAGCGCCGCGCCCGCGAGCCACCTGCAACAACTGCGGTTGCTCACGGCTCACTCCAGCATGACACACCATGCGGAGCAGACTCTACCCCGAGCAAGGACGCAATCGGGAAGAAACAGCCGACAATCAGAACGAATACTACGACTGGCGCGTGCTAAGGAAGAGCACATACGCGCCAAAGAAGAGCAAGCCCGACTACAAGTCGATCTTTCCGCTGCCCGTTTCACGACTTTGGAAGCGGAAGCTCAAGTCGAAGACGAAGAAGACGCACGAACAACACTCTCAGAAGACGAAGAAGAACAATCTCAGCGCGTGGGCACGTGGGTCAGCGATCATCACATGATCTCGCTGAACGACCGACGCGAGCTCACAGCCCCGCTGCTGATACCACCACCTTTATGGGAGATAACAGCTCCAACCGAGCAGCTGCAACTGCCCGCCCCTACTGAAACACCAGTCACTGGGGCTCTGCCGCGCCTGCCGCTACAAGAAGCGACATCGCGGAACTAGCCGCCGCCATCACAATGGCCACCCGACAAGCGAAGCCCGCTCCACCGCACCGCTACTACGGAGAGCTACCCATATACAACGGGTCGCATCAACAATGGCTCTCTTTCAAAGCCGCCTTCAACGAATCTGCAGACAGCTTCCGCGCCACGGAGAACACAGCCAGACTCCGTCGCAACCTCAAAGGCAGAGCGCGAGAAGCGGTGGAGAACCTCCTACTTCACTTCACCGAGAACTCAGGCACACACTCAGAACTCAAACTTCAAACAAACCATCAATGATCTTGCAACTGATCATGCGCTCTGGCCACTTCTCCACAAGTTGGAAGACCGGGAAAGTGGTCATGATACCGAAGCCGGGCAAGGACTGCAAGAAACCCGAGAGTTATAGACCGATCACTCTACTGAATACACTGTCGAAGCTGTTTGAGAAACTGCCAATGCCACACTTGACGCCGCACATAAAACCTAGGGAGGAGCAATTCCGATTCAGAGCTGAGCACTCTACGACGTTGCAAATAACCAAGATGGTTAGTGACATGGCCACATGTTACAACAAAAAAGAATTCGTAGCAGCATCTTTCTGGACATGGAGAAAGCCTTCGACAGAGTATGGCACGAGGGGCTGCTATACAAACAGTCGAAGGCACCAGCGTCCAGAAAAGTAATAGAAGTAGTGCAAGTTTTCTCAAAGAGCGCCGAATCACAGTCGCGGTCGAGAACTCCCTGTCGTCTGTGAGACCAGTGGAGTACCACAGGGAAGCTGCCAATTGCTACACTTCACCACCTCCCTTGGAAGGCTCATAGCACAATCATTCGATAGATTATTAAACGGGATACTCAGGACGGGACACTTTCCGAGCGAGTGGAAAACCACCAAGGTCGTAATTATGCCCAAGGCAGGTAAAGACAAGCGACAAGCCTCTGCTTACAGGCCCATATATCTTCTTCCGCATTTAGTAAAATTATTTGGAAATTTACTACTGTATCGAATGAAGCCATTCATCATCCCCCGGGAGGAGCAATTTGGATTTAGATCGCACCACTCCACCACACTTCAACTGATTAGTCTTGCATCACCTCGCCGAAGAGCTAAATAGAGGGTTTCAATGCGTGGCAGTGTTCCTCGATATGGAGAAGGCCTTCGACAGTGTGGCACGAGGGCCTTCTTTTCAAGCTGGCCAACAGGGAACTGCCAAGCCAATACCTTAAACTTATTTCATCATTCCTCATCGTACGGGAGTTCTACGAAACAGTGGAAGCCCACGACTCGCCCAACTAAACAACCAATACAAGGCGCCCGCGAGCCACCTGCAACAACCGCGGTTGCTCACGACTCACTCCAGCATGACACACCATGCGGAGCAGACTCTACCCCGAGCAAGGACGCAATCGGGAAGAAACAGCCGACAATCAGAACGAATACTACGACTGGCGCGTGCCAAGGAAGAGCACTACGCGCCAAAGAAGAGCAAGCCCGACTACAAGTCGATCTTTCCGCTGCCCGTTTCACGACTTTGGAAGCGGAAGCTCAAGTCGAAGACGAAGAAGACGCACGAACAACACTCTCAGAAGACGAAGAAGAACAATCTCCGAGCCGAGCCGAGCGAGACAACGACATCGACTCGCTCGCTGTCGACACTAGTCGTCCCGCAATGCCGGAGCAACTATTTGAACCTGTCGACACTAGTCGTCCCGCAATGCCGGAGCAACTATTTGAACCTGTCGACACTAGTCGTCCTGCAATGCCGGACTACTCCTACTCCTCGACTACTATCATGTACATGCGATGCAACATTCACGGAAAATGGGACAACGTCGTTAAATGCATTCGAGGTTTTGTATTTATTGTTCAGTACTTTGAGCCGCACGCCCTACTATTATTTCACTTACGACCTGGATGACTGGTAGATAATGCTGTTTAGCATTAAGTCGTTCCTTGTACTATTTTTGTGCAAAACAATTAAATAATAATACCACATAGAGCAGTGATCAACCAACAACTCATACAAACTCGAAATGGGGAAGCCAGAGGAAACCAACAGCATCGCAAAACAATCCAAGGCGACCGAAGGGGACCCCGAAACGAACAGGTTGGCGATGGCCAACCACGAAACAGTACCAACATAAGTACTGGAAAATTGGAAAAAAACCGTTGAGAAAACCCACCTCTGAGGTGTGCGACTCTGACGGAAAAACAAGATAAAAACAAGTCGAACGAAGGGGACCCCGAACCGAACCGGTTGAAGGTGGCCAACCACAACATCCAACTTCCAACATAACTCAAAACTCCCTTCCTAAACCTCCAACATCAGTACAAAAAAATGCATGAAACAGTACCAACATAAGTACTGGGAAATTGGAAAAAACCGTCGAGAAAACCGACCACTGAGTGGGCGACCCAGACGGAAAAACCAGAAAAAAATCAAGTCTAACGAAGGGGACCCCGAACCGAACAAATTGGCGATGGCCAACCACAAGTTCCAACTTCCAACATAACTCAAAACTCCCTTCCTAAACCTCCAACATCAGTAAAAAAACTGCATGAAACAGTACCAACATAAGTACTGGAAAATTGGAAAAAAACCGTCGAGAAAACCCACCTCTGAGGTGTGCGACTCTGACGGAAAAACAAGATAAAAACAAGTCGAACGAAGGGGACCCCGAACCGAACCGGTTGAAGGTGGCCAACCACAACATCCAACTTCCAACATAACTCAAAACTCCCTTCCTCAGCCTCCAACATCAGTACAAAAAAATGCATGAAACAGTACCAACATAAGTACTGGGAAATTGGAAAAAACCGCCGAGAAAACCCACCACTGAGTGGGCGACCCTGACGGCAAAACCACAAAAAAAAACAAGTCTAACGAAGGGGACCCCGAACCGAACAAATTGGCGATGGCCAACCACAAGTTCCAACTTCCAACGTAACTCAAAACTCCCTTCCTAAACCTCCAACATCAGTAAAAAAACTGCATGAAACAGTACCAACATAAGTACTGGGATATTGGAAAAAATCGTCGAGAAAACCCACTACTGAGTGGGCGACCCTGAAGGAAAAACAAGAAAAACAACAAGTCGAACGAAGGGGACCCCGAACCGAACCGGTTGGCGGTGGCTAACCACAACATCCAACTTCCAACATAACTCCAAACTCCCTTCCTCAATCTCCAACATCAGTACAAAAAAATGCATGAAACAGTACCAACATACGTATTGGGAAATTGGAAAAAACCGTCGAGAAAACCCACCACTGAGGTGTGGGCGGATCTGACGGAAAAACAGGAAAATAAACAAGTCGAACGAAGAGGACCCCAACCGAATTGGTTGGCGGAACGCAACTGAACCTACAGGAAATAGGCACATAGGTATGTAATAAATAACAACACACGTTGTTAGCCACTGGGAACGCACTCCCCCCTCTGCACATTAAGATTGGCAGAGGGACACACTAGGGACCACACTATAGGAACACCCCCTCCATCTAACCCGGTGGAGGGGACTAGGACTCCTATTCACCTCCCGTTGTCCCCGGGTTGGCCCCCGTCCGCTATGGACCAGGTTAGGGAGATGCGCAACGACGCGTGCGTGGAGTTTCTGCGCTACGCGTTGGATTGTGGTCTCCTTGACCAATTTGCGCGCGCCCGCAATTTATCTCCTTCGGAGATAGAATTGTACCGGAAGATGTTCCCGGCCAAGCAAGTAGGCTCCCCCCCCCACGCAACTCCCCGCGCCCTCCGCCGCCTCTGTGCCCCCCCCCCCCCTCCGCCGCCTCTGTGCCCCCCCCCTGGAAACACCAGTCACTGGGGCTCTGCCGCGCCTGCCGCTACAAGAAGCGACATCGCGGAACTAGCCGCCGCCATCACAATGGCCACCCGACAAGCGAAGCCCGCTCCACCGCACCGCTACTACGGAGAGCTACCCATATACAACGGGTCGCATCAACAATGGCTCTCTTTCAAAGCCGCCTTCAACGAATCTGCAGACAGCTTCCGCGCCACGGAGAACACAGCCAGACTCCGTCGCAACCTCAAAGGCAGAGCGCGAGAAGCGGTGGAGAACCTCCTACTTCACTTCACCGAGAACTCAGGCACACACTCAGAACTCAAACTTCAAACAAACCATCAATGATCTTGCAACTGATCATGCGCTCTGGCCACTTCTCCACAAGTTGGAAGACCGGGAAAGTGGTCATGATACCGAAGCCGGGCAAGGACTGCAAGAAACCCGAGAGTTATAGACCGATCACTCTACTGAATACACTGTCGAAGCTGTTTGAGAAACTGCCAATGCCACACTTGACGCCGCACATAAAACCTAGGGAGGAGCAATTCCGATTCAGAGCTGAGCACTCTACGACGTTGCAAATAACCAAGATGGTTAGTGACATGGCCACATGTTACAACAAAAAAGAATTCGTAGCAGCATCTTTCTGGACATGGAGAAAGCCTTCGACAGAGTATGGCACGAGGGGCTGCTATACAAACAGTCGAAGGCACCAGCGTCCAGAAAAGTAATAGAAGTAGTGCAAGTTTTCTCAAAGAGCGCCGAATCACAGTCGCGGTCGAGAACTCCCTGTCGTCTGTGAGACCAGTGGAGTACCACAGGGAAGCTGCCAATTGCTACACTTCACCACCTCCCTTGGAAGGCTCATAGCACAATCATTCGATAGATTATTAAACGGGATACTCAGGACGGGACACTTTCCGAGCGAGTGGAAAACCACCAAGGTCGTAATTATGCCCAAGGCAGGTAAAGACAAGCGACAAGCCTCTGCTTACAGGCCCATATATCTTCTTCCGCATTTAGTAAAATTATTTGGAAATTTACTACTGTATCGAATGAAGCCATTCATCATCCCCCGGGAGGAGCAATTTGGATTTAGATCGCACCACTCCACCACACTTCAACTGATTAGTCTTGCATCACCTCGCCGAAGAGCTAAATAGAGGGTTTCAATGCGTGGCAGTGTTCCTCGATATGGAGAAGGCCTTCGACAGTGTGGCACGAGGGCCTTCTTTTCAAGCTGGCCAACAGGGAACTGCCAAGCCAATACCTTAAACTTATTTCATCATTCCTCATCGTACGGGAGTTCTACGAAACAGTGGAAGCCCACGACTCGCCCAACTAAACAACCAATACAAGGCGCCCGCGAGCCACCTGCAACAACCGCGGTTGCTCACGACTCACTCCAGCATGACACACCATGCGGAGCAGACTCTACCCCGAGCAAGGACGCAATCGGGAAGAAACAGCCGACAATCAGAACGAATACTACGACTGGCGCGTGCCAAGGAAGAGCACTACGCGCCAAAGAAGAGCAAGCCCGACTACAAGTCGATCTTTCCGCTGCCCGTTTCACGACTTTGGAAGCGGAAGCTCAAGTCGAAGACGAAGAAGACGCACGAACAACACTCTCAGAAGACGAAGAAGAACAATCTCCGAGCCGAGCCGAGCGAGACAACGACATCGACTCGCTCGCTGTCGACACTAGTCGTCCCGCAATGCCGGAGCAACTATTTGAACCTGTCGACACTAGTCGTCCCGCAATGCCGGAGCAACTATTTGAACCTGTCGACACTAGTCGTCCTGCAATGCCGGACTACTCCTACTCCTCGACTCCTATCATGTACATGCGATGCAACATTCACGGAAAATGGGACAACGTCGTTAAATGCATTCGAGGTTTTGTATTTATTGTTCAGTACTTTGAGCCGCACGCCCTACTATTATTTCACTTACGACCTGGATGACTGGTAGATAATGCTGTTTAGCATTAAGTCGTTCCTTGTACTATTTTTGTGCAAAACAATTAAATAATAATACCACATAGAGCAGTGATCAACCAACAACTCATACAAACTCGAAATGGGGAAGCCAGAGGAAACCAACAGCATCGCAAAACAATCCAAGGCGACCGAAGGGGACCCCGAAACGAACAGGTTGGCGATGGCCAACCACGAAACAGTACCAACATAAGTACTGGAAAATTGGAAAAAAACCGTCGAGAAAACCCACCTCTGAGGTGTGCGACTCTGACGGAAAAACAAGATAAAAACAAGTCGAACGAAGGGGACCCCGAACCGAACCGGTTGAAGGTGGCCAACCACAACATCCAACTTCCAACATAACTCAAAACTCCCTTCCTAAACCTCCAACATCAGTACAAAAAAATGCATGAAACAGTACCAACATAAGTACTGGGAAATTGGAAAAAACCGTCGAGAAAACCGACCACTGAGTGGGCGACCCAGACGGAAAAACCAGAAAAAAATCAAGTCTAACGAAGGGGACCCCGAACCGAACAAATTGGCGATGGCCAACCACAAGTTCCAACTTCCAACATAACTCAAAACTCCCTTCCTAAACCTCCAACATCAGTAAAAAAACTGCATGAAACAGTACCAACATAAGTACTGGAAAATTGGAAAAAAACCGTCGAGAAAACCCACCTCTGAGGTGTGCGACTCTGACGGAAAAACAAGATAAAAACAAGTCGAACGAAGGGGACCCCGAACCGAACCGGTTGAAGGTGGCCAACCACAACATCCAACTTCCAACATAACTCAAAACTCCCTTCCTCAGCCTCCAACATCAGTACAAAAAAATGCATGAAACAGTACCAACATAAGTACTGGGAAATTGGAAAAAACCGCCGAGAAAACCCACCACTGAGTGGGCGACCCTGACGGCAAAACCACAAAAAAAAACAAGTCTAACGAAGGGGACCCCGAACCGAACAAATTGGCGATGGCCAACCACAAGTTCCAACTTCCAACGTAACTCAAAACTCCCTTCCTAAACCTCCAACATCAGTAAAAAAACTGCATGAAACAGTACCAACATAAGTACTGGGATATTGGAAAAAATCGTCGAGAAAACCCACTACTGAGTGGGCGACCCTGAAGGAAAAACAAGAAAAACAACAAGTCGAACGAAGGGGACCCCGAACCGAACCGGTTGGCGGTGGCTAACCACAACATCCAACTTCCAACATAACTCCAAACTCCCTTCCTCAATCTCCAACATCAGTACAAAAAAATGCATGAAACAGTACCAACATACGTATTGGGAAATTGGAAAAAACCGTCGAGAAAACCCACCACTGAGGTGTGGGCGGATCTGACGGAAAAACAGGAAAATAAACAAGTCGAACGAAGAGGACCCCAACCGAATTGGTTGGCGGAACGCAACTGAACCTACAGGAAATAGGCACATAGGTATGTAATAAATAACAACACACGTTGTTAGCCACTGGGAACGCACTCCCCCCTCTGCACATTAAGATTGGCAGAGGGACACACTAGGGACCACACTATAGGAACACCCCCTCCATCTAACCCGGTGGAGGGGACTAGGACTCCTATTCACCTCCCGTTGTCCCCGGGTTGGCCCCCGTCCGCTATGGACCAGGTTAGGGAGATGCGCAACGACGCGTGCGTGGAGTTTCTGCGCTACGCGTTGGATTGTGGTCTCCTTGACCAATTTGCGCGCGCCCGCAATTTATCTCCTTCGGAGATAGAATTGTACCGGAAGATGTTCCCGGCCAAGCAAGTAGGCTCCCCCCCCCCCACGCAACTCCCCGCGCCCTCCGCCGCCTCTGTGCCCCCCCCCCTCCGCCGCCTCTGTGCCCCCCCCCTCCGCCGCCTCTGTGCCCCCCCCCGCAACTCCCCGCGCCCTCCGCCGCCTCTGTGCCCCCCCCCCCCCCCGCCGCACCTGTCCCCCCCCGCTAAGGCCCCAAAGGCCAAAAAGGCGCAAACCAAGCGCGCTTCCAGCGCTGGATCGCGTCGATCGCGTTCGCGCTCGCTTGTAGCGCTCTCTCCCCAAGTTCCGAAGGCTCCTAAAGCCGCCAGGACTTCCGTAGCCCCTAAGGCTAAACCCGTCGCATCGACGGTCTCTTCTGATGAGTCCGCGATGCAAACCGAGTCGCCGCTTGGCGCAGACGACGGCTTCACCGTCGTCTCGCGAAAAAAGCCGTCGGGGAAGCGTCCTCTTGACGAACCCTCTGTCTCTCAGGCCCCTCCGGCCAAAACAGTCTGCCCTGACTCCAGGGCAGCTCCTCCCTCGGTCCCGGGTCCATCCGCCGATGCGGAGATGCCCGAGCCGAGGAAGGCTAAACTCCTCCCGCCCCTGTATGTCACAGACAAGGGTAAGTGGGACGCCATCACTCGCTTCCTCGCCACAGAGCGCATTCAGTTCACCTCGGCTGTTAATACCCGCCAGGGTATTAAAGTCCAGGTCCTTACCGCGGACGACCACCGCGCACTGACTAAGTCCCTTCGCGAAAAGGGAATACACAACTTCACATTCGCTCGCGAGGATGAGAAGTTACTCCGCGTAATCTTACGCGGTATCCCGAACGAGCTCCCCGTGGACCTCATTCGCGATGACCTTATCTCCCAGGGGCTTCCAGTGCTCGATATCCACCGCCTATTTAGAGGCGCCAATCGTCTCCCGCTCAACCTAGTGTTGGTCGTCCTCGACCGCACTCCAGAGGGGAAACAAATATTTAATATCCGCTCGGTCCTCAGCCTCTCGGGGATCGCTGTCGAGGCCCCTCACCGTAACGGAGCCCCGACTCAATGCCATAAGTGCCAACTTTATGGCCACGCGGCACGCTTCTGCCAGAATAAGCCTAGGTGCGTAAAGTGCCTAGGTGACCACGGCACTGAGGGATGCAAACGCACCCCTGAGACCCGCGAAACCTATGGTCCGCCCGGTTGCATACTCTGCATGACCGAAGGTCACACCGCGAACTATCGCGGTTGTACCGACACCCCCCCTCAAACTCTTGATCGTATCCCTGACGATATTGTCTCGACTGACGACATAGACCGCTCGATCGATGTCCTTACCAGCTACCTCGATACCGTTATCGGTGAATCCTCCAGGCGGTTACCAGCGGTGGACCACCGCCGCTGTTCCCTGCCTGAGGACGCGAGAAAGCTGATAACGGCAAGGAACGCAGCCATAAGAGCTCACGACTCTTTCCCCTCCCCGGATCGTAAATCCAACCTTCAAGCTTATCATCGCGCGGTTCGGTTCCGCCTTGAGGAAGTACGCAACGATAGCTGGGACGATTTTATGACAGACAGCCGTCCCATGTTGCATTCTATAAGGTGGGAGAAAACTCAAAACCGAAACTCAATCATTTATTCCCCCGCTGAATAGGGACCCCCTCCCACCCGCTTTCGTAGATCATGTCCACACCGCCGCGGTGGACCGCGAAATCGAACGTAGGAACGCTCCCCCCCTTTTCTTTAAAGTAGTCAATACTTTGTTTCAGAACGAATACTTCGTTCTAAAAGCTGGATACATAACATTTACATGTACCAAGTATTATTTTTATACATTTCTAGATTTACAATAAGTAGACATCTAACAAGCGCAACAGGGTAGTACGAGCGGTATAGACCTTACCTAAAATAGCAAAAAAAAACGATGGTATACAGTATATATTGGTCGAAGGTATAGGCAACATTTCGACAGACTACACATTAGAGATTTGGGAGGTTTATCTAACACTTTTTATAATCACGGATAAGCAACTGCATATTATAGGAATAAACTAAGGTTTTCTATATAAACGGGCGCACACTTTGAGATCTCGCCTACGTAAAATTTTTGCTAGGGCCGCCCCTGATATTATGCATCAATCGGCATAATGATAGGCCAACGCATTATCCAGAATTATAATATTTAGTTAAGGCTTAGGAAAAGGCGAACGTAGTTTTGAAAACTGCGTGCCATCCCGTATGACCACTATAGCATACGGGATGGCCACGTAACGTGATAGGATAACGCAAGCCAAAGCATGCAGCCACAGAGGGACTGAAGTTCTCTGTGGTTGCATGGTCAGGTACAGGTTTGCTCAGGAACAGCCCCGCTTTGTAAGGGTACTAATTTACAACGCGGGGCGAACCTGAGCTGGCCTAAAAATGGTAATTTGTATAGGTAACTGGAAATATAAACGGCGAGAGCGAGAACAGGCTACATGGGAAAAGCTCCTCTAAAACGGTCAAGCTTGTTGACTCGTAATGAGTCATACTTTGGAATGCTATGATTCTGAGACAAAAATAATTTAGCTATCTCAAGTAAGGGTGCCGTTTCTGTACGAGTGCGAAGAGCTCGAGAGATCGGAAGACCTCCTCGCACCCGTGGCCCGGACAAAGGCTCGCATCTACGTCATTTTCCCATGACGTAGATGCTTATGTAGATGTGCTTACGTAGATGATTCCAATGGAAGATCGTCGAACGCTTCTGCGAAAAGTATAAATACCAATACTTGGTAAAAACATTGTGCATTATTCTATCGTCGTTCGAGAAAGCAAGAAGTTCTTCCATAAGTGATCAAAATTAGTGAAAAGCACAAACCAGTACATTACGGCTCCGTAGCCAAAGTTTATAATCAGTGACAAAACTATTATTCTATACTATCTTTGTTTAAATGTGACAATAAACTAAACTGAATTGTGAATAAGTGCATTTCCGTTTCGTCCACCTATCCTGAGCTCATTGAAGTCTCATTTCTCTGCAACTGGGACCCCGCACCTACGCGAGAGTCTGCAACAACAACATTCAACTTCCACCGTAACTCCAAACTCCCTTCCTCAACCTCCAACATCTGTACATTAAAGTGCATGAAACAGTACCCACATAAGTACTGGAAAATTAGAAAAAGCTGAAAAATCCATCACTGTGGTAAAGACGACACTACCGGCAGGAAAAAGCGCCCTTAGAAGGCCTCCCCGCCAGTAAAAAGCTGTTGATGGAAGTCAAACAAGCACAACAGTTTAACAGTCTGTAAGCTCCAATATCGCAGAAACGTGACAAGCCGGATAGCTAATCGGGAAGTGTTCGAAATTCGAATTGCAAGATTCCAGGACTGACAAAATACATAGTCAGCCTTTAGAAGTCCACTGCTGAACATAGGCCTCCCCCAAACATAGATACATAGATATATATATATATATATATATATGTATATATATATATATATATATATATGTATATATATATATATATATATACATACAAACAAGTGATGTTAAATAAAAGCTTATAAAATGCCTTGACGTAACCCTCCCACTGGTACATAGAATTTCAGGCCCAATTCAAACTTAACGGCCGCTGTGAAGTTGTCTGTGAGTCGCTGTGCTAAATATTAAGTGTGCGTGATGTGGGATACGTGACGGGCTGTGCTTGCAGCACACTTCACAGTCTTAAGTACTATTAACAACTAATAACATTTACACACCAAGTATCATCAAGTAGTCGTCCAATAGTTCCTTTCTTCGTTCTACGCCGCCCTTCTTCCTCCAGGAAGGCCAGCAGCTCTCGAATTCAGGTGCAGGCCTCCTGCAAGGTTCCTGGTGCTCCCAATAACTGCACCCTTTGATTCGCTACGCCGCTGCACTCTAAGAACGCAAGCATGCCGTTTCCTCGGCCTCTGATAACTTCTATGATAACTGAGATGACTTAACCTCTGCATTTCTTGTCCATCTTTGATCAAAAGATGTTGTGATTGAAATGAATCCATCATGAATTCTTTAAAAATCCCATCTTAAAGACACCACCTGTATTTTGAATCCACCTCTTTCTTCAAATTAGATAATTGCGTCTTCTTTTTTTATTTCCTTTTGTACACAATTCATTTTGCAACTTCTATTATGTCATCTCAGCATTTCCTGACCTTCAGTCCGTGTTTGACCAAAATATGTACTCTCATGATTGTAAATAAGGTTGTTAATCATCCATACCATCATAAAGACGATATCTATATTTCAAATATCACTACTGTCTTCTTTAGATCATTGTGTCCTCTTTTTGCATTTCCTTTTGTACACAATTCCATTTGCAACTTCTATAATGTCATATCTGCATCTGTCCGTGTTTGACCAAAATTGTTATCTTGTAATTATAAGGTTAGTCCATCCATACCATTATAAAGACGCCATTTTGAACCTCACCCCTGTCTTCTTTAGATCATTGCGTCTTCTTTATCCATTTCGTTTTGTACACAATTCCATTTGCATCTTCTATTATCTCATCTAAGCATTTCCTGATCTTCAGTCCGTGTTTGATCAAAATATGTCCCCTAGTGATTAACAATAAGGTTGATACCATCCATACCATCATAAAGACGCTATCTGTATTTGAACCTCACCCGTGTCTTCTTTAGATCATTGCGTCTTCTTTTTCCATTTCCTTTTGTACACGATTCCACTTGCAACTTCTATTATCTCATCTCCGCATTTCCTGACCTTCAGTCCGTGTTTGACCAAAATATGTTCCCTTAAGCTGCTGAAGATGGAATACTGAGACCCACAGTTAGGACAAATGTGTTCTTTGGCATTCTGGTGCACAGCTGATATGTGTTCTTCGAGTCCCAGTTTACGGTTGAACTGCTTTTTGCAAATGTTGCACTGGAAATTAAAAATCAAGGAATAAAGCAATAAGAACGAAAAAGTCTATACAATAAAGATAATTAAAAAAAATAGTTTACGGTACTTAAAATAAACTACTGAACAAGAATATATAAAAAAAAATAATCGTGTCACTCCGTTTGTTTGTTTGTTTGCGCATCACGAAAAAACTACTGGACCGATTGCAATGCGGGTTTCACTGTTGGATAGCTTAGGGTTTGATACTAGTACTACTAGGGGATACTTGGTATCTCAATCCGATGAGTGGAAGCTAAGCAATCGATAAAAACAAATTGTTGGCCGAAAGAATTTCAAGCAAATATTGGTAGTTAAGGTCCTTGAATAGCACATGGGTACTATTAATCTAGAGAAAAGACCACGCGTGCGAAGCCGCGGGCACAGCTAGTAATAAATAAAGATAATTAGAGATATTGCAAAAATATGTGTAGGTAACAACCATAATTTGTAAGGCACAAATTATGGTTGTTACCTACACATATCTTTATCAACTACACATTATGAAGCAAAATATAATTATTATACTACTACTATACTAGCTGCGCCCCGCGGTTACATCCACGTGGAAAATTACGATGATGATGAATAGTAGTCTACGTGTTAATCCAGGATATAAGCTATCTTGGTACCAAATTTCATCCAAATCTGTACAGCCGTTTGAGCGTGAAGGAGTAACAACCATACACACCTAAAGATAAAACATAGATGGCGTGGCGCTGATCGGTTTTTATACATTTCATGACGTTTTCTATGGACTGTCACTTCTATTATATGGAGTTCATTTTCAAAACTCTAAGCTCTGGTTGGCCTGTTTATGACAGTGATTTATAATATTAATAGTGTGATTTGACTACGTCTAACAGTTCAATAGTGCAACTTAGAATCCAACGATATGGGGTACGATCCTCACCACTAACTAAGACTTTTCTAAGTTATGTACGTTATTCATCCCTCCGTGCATTGGAGGGCATGTTAAGCTGATGGTCCCGGCTGTTATTGATTAATAGCAGTTGTTAAGCCATGTTAGAGGCCCTCGGGCGGCTTGACAAACTCTGACACCAGAGGCCAGCACTACCTCATGCCTCATACGACAAACAAACATTGGTTGTGCAGTTTTACAATATGCCCATTTTACAATGCATGTTCATTTTGTGTGTAACCAGATACTATTTTTGATTTGAGTATGTCTAGAGCAGCAAAAATGGCATAAATTAATCCATATCAATATTATTGCGAAAGTAACTGTCTGTCTATCTGTTACCTTTTCAAAACTAAACGTCTGAACATATCTTGATGAAATTTGGTATGGAGATAGTTTGATCCCTGGTGTAGGATATAAGATACTTTTTATCACGATAAATATAGTCCACGCGGATAAAGTCGAGGGCAAGAGCTCAAATATTTTAGTAGGTCATTCCAAGTATTGGAACAAGTGAAGCAAGGATATTGGTAGCGATTCGGAACTAAATTTCTTCAAATGTAATTTCAACCTTATCAGCTTCGTATCAAGGTATTTTTTCCCCTGGCTTCTATTCCTCACTCACTAAACTATTACTAAAGCCTGTCAGCGTAAAATCAACTTTGTTTTCACGCAGCGAGAGTCCCGATTTGTCCAAACGCTGGCTCAGAACGTGTCCGAATTTATCCAAACGCTGTTAGACAGCGTGTTAAAAACCTGTTTTAATTAAGTTATTTTAAGCGGTGCAGCTTAAATTGACAAAAGTTTAGAATAGGTAGGTGCCAGGGCCAAAAAGATCTTGTTACAAGGTCGACAAGGTTAAATTACATTTGAAGACATTTAGTCTAGTTTAGTTTAAAGAGTAAAATGACCAAATTGCTGCTATTAGCGATGATGTTGACGATCATACCTCAAACTCCTTGATTTTAAAGTGCAATTTCCTGTGCTTGGTTAAATTTGAACTACTGATGCATCGCTGGGGACACAGATTGCATGCGTAGGGACGTTCACCTGTGTGCCTTCTGAAACAACATTTAGAGGTTAAAATGGACAAGCCCAACGCGAGGCAAAGCCTATGGGCACAGCTGAGCACCCTGTTCCTACTCAGGACCAATGTCAGCTGTAGTAGGCATAATATGGCCAAATGGGGTATAATCATAGACAACTGCATATTAGTCCATACTCTAGACAGGCTTTTGACGAACGTCGCAATGAGAGCATTTGGTTAAAGCCATTTTGGCGCTGATAGCAGTAGTTTGGCAGAAGTGAGTGTCCGCAGATTAGAAGTATTATTATTTATAGCTGAACCCGCGGTTTCGCACGCGCGATCGTTTCTCTAGGTAAAATGTACTCTATGTACTATTCCAAGACCTAAAATACCAATATACCAACATTTGATCAAAATGTCTTCAGCCGTCAAAAAGTTTTTATAGATTGCTCGGCTTCTACTCATCAGATGGAGATTCCAGTTTATAAGTAAAAGCTATCCAAAAGTGAAAACCGCATCGCAATCGGTTAAGTAGTTTTTACGTGGTACTCTAACAAACATACAGACAAACAGACTGCCACGATTTTTTTAACTGTTATATTTTTGCTCAGTAGCTTCTTTTAATTAGCCTGGACCATTTTTTTATATTATCTTCATTGTACAGACATTTCGTACTTATTGCCAGATACTGTGACTATCACCCTGATTACAGAATCTATAGTCCAATTTTAGTTCCAATGACGTTCAGTGGCAGCGCTTTGCATCGGCACAAGACCAAAGTATGGCAGAGCAAATCCATACAGATAAGTGGGTATAGTGGTTGAAACTGCATGTAATTTCTGTTGTGCCGCCACGGCGGAACACCTAAACGAGGCAACCTAAAGAGACCTGGCAACTTATCTAGCAACTTTTATTTAATTAGAGTCGAACCAATGATACAATAAGAATGAATAAAAATAAGAAAACGAAAAATAAAAAGATTTTATTCCAGTAGCATTTTTGCATGGTGTTAGACAGGGCGCCACACTTGCACATTGCTGCAGTACCACTCAAAACTTTCAAATGCAAAAACCAATGCAGCACAACACTATGCTGTGATATTTTAAGTCTGCTTTTAAGCAAAAGAGCCAACAAAATAAGAAAAAAACAAACAATAACTGTGGATCCAATATTGAGGCACTTTTGCCCTCAAAACTGCATCCACAGAATAGCTAACAGCTCATTTTCATGCTGATGTTTCAACCGTATGCACAGACATTATGAACAGTCTAGGGGACTTAAAATAAGCTATTGACCAATATTTTTTTAAATGGTTTCTTTATGTTTATTCACGCATCACGTAAAACTACTGGACCGATTTAGATGGAGTTTTCAGTGTTGGATAGCGTAGGGTTTGACTTAAAAACTAGTTTACTAGGTATCTCAATCCGGTGAGCAGAACTCATGCAATAGGTAAAAAAATGACCATGAGTAAAAAAAAAACAACGTACAACTGTTTTGCATCGCGCACTCTCATTGGTCAATGTGAATCAGCAACCACCTTTTAAATCCATTTCGGCCTGATACCATAAGTCTTGACGGTGCGATGGGACATTGTTTGATTGGCGATATCTAGTACCAGAGTTCAATTCCCAACTGTACTGTATTCACATTTAGCACATAAAAAAAAGTTATTGCTTATAACTTGAATATGGCCGAGCCGAGGCGGAAAGAGCCGACGAGCCACGAGCGCTCGCATCGCAAAATGTTCACGTCGCGGAACACTGGCGTCGCGGAACGCCTCGACGCTACGCCAACAGTCAGCATTACTGAGCCATTACATGTTACACATCTAAAATCATTTGACATCTGAGTGAAGTTTGTGATATTGGTACTTTTGGTCTGGAAATAACACATATTATCCTTATATTGGAGAAAAATGACCACTCAGGCAAAGCCACGGGCACAGCTAGTATAATATGAAGAAGGCAACAAACATGCGGGTCGAAAGGTCTTCAATTACCGGATGTGGACAGCCATTGAAGACGGCTGAGCAGCCCTGTAGTCACAGTGCGCACATTGAAACCGCTTCACTTTCTCGTGTCTGTATTGATGCATGACCAAGTTTCCCTTATTGCTGCACACCTTTCCGCATATCTGTGAAAAATCATACAATTAACTTCATGCCGTACAAATACAAAAAAAAAACTTTTTTTTTTTCTTTCAGTAACTTTACTAACTAGCTGCGCTGAGCAATATCACCCTCAGTTGTTTTTCATTTGAATGCTAACTATTTTAATAATATTACTAGCTGTAAGTACTCAACGGCTTCACCTTCAGCTGTTTTTATTTTAACCTGTCAGCTATTGGTATCGGTACGGGAATTTGAGGTTATTTTTGCAAATTTTGCAAAAAAAAAAATATTGTTCTTTTACCTTCCTCAAATACAAAATTTGTGTATAGAAAATCTTTTAATAATTATTTATTTAAATTTTATTATTATTTTATTACAATACAATAACAATTTTAGCTGCTATCAGCAATGTCACCCTCACTCTCTGTTTATTCCTTCCGATACTAACAATTAATAACATTCATGGACACTTTAATTAAGGAATAAACATCCAAACTTTCACTCTCATAACCATGAGATATTGTCAATACTCCCACTAATAAAACAAGCAAACATGTTAAAAAAAAGATAAGATTCCACACCGCCCAATCGAGAGTGAAGCACCCAAGATACGCTCATACGCACAAGCCTCACACACACATTTACACCATGTTATGTCGATCTGCCACCATATTGCAACAAGATCTCACCCTGGTTTAATAAGTCATGTTAATTCTGTCAAGTTATCACAAAAAAACAAAAAAAATACAGTCTTTTGTGATTAAATTGTGCAATAACCACAAAACACCACAAATTATCCACTCACATACACTTACAGTAGTCGCAGCCAATGTATATGTTTGTGAAGTTAGGCTCTGTGAACGATTGCTCAGGTGCTGTGGGGATAAAACAGCATAAAAGCGAGCAGCAGTAAGAGCGAGATGAAATATGCGAAAAACGAAAGCAAGTGAGCGAGGCAGCTATACAATGCTGTCTTCAACTTCAACATTAGGATTGCGCCTGAAAAATAGCAGTTTGCGCAGCGACTAGCAGATAACATCCGAGACACACTTCCACTGCGACTACTGTAAGCAGCTGCACATTTGCTATGGTTCACTCTTTTGTTTTGCAGAGCATACTGTCTTTTTTTTAAACACTCTTACACAAGAGTTTGCAGTCTTGTAAAAATATACCCACCTCACAAATACATTTACTTCTCTTATGATTTTGTTTCTTATGATTTTGTTTTTTATGTTGTATAAGACTTTCTGAGATTTTAAATGTTTCAGGGCATTTACAGCACTTGTAAAGTTTTTCAGAAAAGATTTTTGTACATGACTGACACGTTTTACTTTGGTGTATCAGTCTCAGATTAAGGTCTTTAAACCTTTTACCACATCCGTAACATTTGAAGAATCCATTTTCTTCCAAACCATGGCACTTCATATTGTGCTCTGTTAGTTTTTCTGCAGCTTCAAAATCCAAGTGGCAGGTGGAACATTTTAGTTTTTTTTTTTTTTCCAAATTGTCGCTAATTTTACAAGTTTTTTTGTTTTTCGGAAATTCAACAGGAACATCATCAAAATGTTGATCTATGTCATCTATTTCGTAATTTGAAAATTCTAATCTCATAGCCTTGTGCAAGTTTTCTTGGAACTTTGTTTCAAGTGATTGTATTTTATGAAGCAAATCAGTTTCTTCTTTAAAAATCATTGAGTCGTCAATTTTGTCATCTTTTTCATCTTTGAGGGATTCTATTTGTTCTGAAGAGCTCTTTTTGAGAATATTTAGTAGTTTTCTGTTAGTTTCTTGGCAAAACCTTTTGAATTCAGTGAACACTTCAACATCGTTTACGCATTTTGTGCAAACTTTTTTCGGAAAACTATGTGTAGTCACATCGACGCCTACACATTCTAGTATTTTTTCAGCAATTGTAGCATCAATTCCTATAGATGTATCATCGTCTTTTATGGATTTAGAGCCGCCAGATGTTAATTCTGTAACACCATCGGTGCCCCAGCACAATCTACAGACGTAATCCAGACGAAAGTAGTCGTAAGTGTAATGGTCGCTACCAAGCACTGAATTTTTAATCTTCTCAGACATCTTTATTTCGAGAAAGTAATTTACCTACCCAAATCAAACCGAAGAGATCAAACATCATCACAAAACAATCAATACATAACTTTGTTCTTTGCTTCACTCGACTTACGTGGTGATTATATTCTCTTGGATGTACTTGTACCTTGTGTTTGACTCGACTCGACCAACGGAGGCCACGGACCAACAAATTACAAGCAAAGATTATCTACGGCGCGGTCCGAATCAGGCCATAATCAATATTATCGCGCTCCTATGCGGTCCGATTCAGCGTAAGCGCGCCAACGACAGACTGACGATATCGCCTGTAATGTCATAGATGACGTCATTATTGCCGCCATATTGAACTTACGGTGATTAAGCTCCTGCGTGAAATCACTGTGAGCCTTACGTCAAATTTGACGTTTCTGCCATACATCGCCGGTTTTGTGGACTAATGCAAAGAGAAAAGAACCCTTACAAGTTGAGTTGAGATTAATGGATATAATCACTACGTACATCCCCAATAATCCCCATATCTTCCTATATGGTCATTGCTACCTGCGTTTAGAATTTTGGAGAAAATTGAATTCTCTATTACTGATGAAGGGGAGCACCGGGAGAACCGGGAGGCAGTTCACCCTCCGTTTGACGCTGCAAGAGATCAAACGAGGTAAATTGAGTGAGTCCACGTAAAAGAGAAAAATTATCCGCGATCAGTCCATCAAGGTCCAATACAAAATCACGCTGACAGCACTGTGAGCTGCCAAAATCTCTATTTTTGATTCGGACCGCAGTTATTTCCGTCAACGCTTTTGAGCAATGAAATTCGATTCGGACCGCAGCCCTAGGCGTTACTTGCGCTAGCATCCTGCAGCCCGATTCCATAACTTGGCTTCAATCGAATTCTCAGTATCGCAACCACTAATGCCTTGCGATAGAGTCGAATTTGCTATGAAAAAAGTGATAATCCGATTGTAGCCAAGTTATGGAATTGGGCCACTGTTTTTTTTATGGCAATTGTCTTATGGACATTTCTGCCAGAGTGGTGTAGCTTCGCGTCAAAAACTTTATAAATAATTTACTAGTACAGGAAATTTAGAAAAGCCAAACAAGACCAGATTAATATGATGAATTTTATAAACTTAGGAGAACTATCTACATAAATGAATTAAATATATATATATACTACAATAAATATACTAAATATATATATGATACATATGTACTATAATTTATAAAACTACAATATACACAAATACTTATTAAAGTTTCAGATTATTTAATGAAAGGAATTGAACTAAAGACATAAATATTACGACTATTGGATGATAAAAGTTATGTTATATGAGTTGGCAATGAAACTTCTAGTGAAATAAGTGACTGAGAGAATGAGAAATGATTCAGTAGCGGACATGAAAAGAAAATATGATTGAGATCCCCTTCATCAAGACCACATTCACATATTGAAGAATCTTTAATATGAATCTTTTGCAAATGAGTAGGGATACAACAGTGACCCAGCCTCATACGAATGATTGAAGATGTAAAAAGCTTGCTGAAGTGCCACCGTGCAAACCATAGTTTACTAGGGATATCAGGCTGAATTCTAGCAAAACCAGAACCGTTGTATTTGCTAGAAGATCTCCAGTTTATACACCAAGAATTGAATAAATATTTTTTTGGTAGGCAAATAAGGTCCTGGCTATAATTTATAAAAGGAATCTTATCGCCACAAGAAACTGCTTCCTTGGCCACTTTATCGACACGCTCATTACCAGAGAGACTAACATGCCCAGGCACCCAGGCAAGAACTACGTCTAAGCCTTTAAGGAGAAATTCAGAAATAGTCTTTTTGATATGAAGTAAGATTGGATGAAATTTAGAAGAAAATGGATTAGAAACCAAAGATTGGAGGGAACTACGTGAATCCGAGAAGATAATAGTACGACGAAGTTTGAAGAGAGGGACATATTTAACCGTTTCAAGGATAGCCAGACATTCATCGGTGAACACTGACGACTCAGGAGGACACTTAACTTTTTGGACAATGTCGAATTGTGCATGGAAAACACCACAGCCAACACATCCAAACTGGCGATAATTTTGAGGCATCTGTGAATATTGTATGCCAACCAAGCCAATCCCTGTGCAAGATCTCTCGAAAATGCTCATCAGCATAAAGGTCACCTTTTGCAGATATCAAACTCTAAAATTATTTGCGGATGAAAGGTAACAATATCGTAATCAAAATTAAAAATTGGGAGTTTTGGAGACTGATATGTAGGCCTTTAAGGTAATGGTATGTCTTTAAGGGATTTATAAATCATGAAACTTTTGAGAAACAGAGGATGGTGGTGGTGGTCTCCAATAACGGGAGGTATGAACGTATTGATAGAGAAGTTGAAGCTTGGGTATAACAGGTGATTATAAAATTGAATAAAACGAAAGAAGAATCTGTTGGCAAGAAATTGTCGGCGAAGATGGAGAGGAGGATCAACACACTCCACCTGGAGTGCATTGATTGGAGAGGACTTCATCGCACCTGCAATAACCCGAAGTGACTTTGACTGAATTAAATCAAGTTTTCTTAAGCCAACCCTGCAAGCAGGATCAAGCAGAAAAGTACCATAATCTACGAATTATAGCGTTATATAAAAGTTTAAGATTAAAAGGATGAGCACCCCACCATACTCCCGACAGACACCTTAAAATGTTCAGATTCCTCTCACACTTATTTGCAATATATTCACAATGCAAACGTCCAGACAACTTATTGTCCAACAAGAGACTCCAGAGACTCTTTAACTGGAATTCTGCTCTCATTAACAGTAATGTTTAAATCAGGAAGATTTCTTTTACGAGAAAAGATAGCGATATTACTCTTAGAAGGCGAGAGATCCAAGCCATTTTTATGCAGCTAAACATTTAAATATTTAAGGGAAAGAGAAATACAGTTACTAGCATCATTAATTTTATGATGCTAGTAACTGCTTAGTGCTGCTTAGTTTTTTTTTTATTATTATTATTTTAATTTTTTGTATGTTTTTTTTTCTATATAAAAGAATGTCATCCGCATATTGAAGAATGCGGCAGAGACCAATTGAGGATTCTAGATCATATGTATAGACGTTATAAAAGAAAGGACTGAGGACAGAGCCTTGAGGTAATCCCCGCCATATGGTCCTAGTTGCAGAAATCGAGGGGTCACTACAGTGGAGGAATATGTAGATCACTGAAAGAAGGTTCATTACAAAATTACTTATCTTTACTGGAATTTTCAACCGACTAAGCTTATTCTTGAGAAGGGGAAGCTGAACATTATCATAGGCTGCAGAAATATCTAGGAAAGCACCAACAACAGATTCATTCCGAGTAAAGGCAAGTCTTATATCGGTAGTAAATATACCCGGGCTATCCATAGTGCTCTTGCCTTTTCTAAAGCCATACTGAGACTTTCCAAGAAGCTCATGACTTTCCAGGAACCACTCAAGGCTGTTCTTTATTAAATGTTCAGCAAGTTTAGCCAAAACTGAAGAGAGAGCAATAGGGCGGTAAGAATTAGGATCTACCGGATCTTTATCAGGTTTAAGAATATGGATTATGAATTGAGATTTCCAAGTAACTGGAACATATCCAGAATCAAAATTAATATTAACAAGAGATAAATAATTGATATGAAGGCGGACGTTAGCTTTAGAAAGAAAAGAATTCGGAATTTCCATACCGGGGGCTGAGTCTCTGACTGATTTCAAAACTATTTCTAATTCTTTTAAAGAAAACGGTTGGTCTAATGTTTCAATAGATGAAGGATTAGAAAGAGATGGTAGTTCTGAAGGAAGAAGGCAATATTGAGGGGCTAATTTGTCCATGAAGGAGTCAGCCCAAGCCTGGGACGGGCAACAACTTCGATGAGGAGGACACCACGAACGACGATACCTAAAGATCTTCTTCCATATCAAATAAGCAGGAGTGTCGGGTCCAATGCTAGTGCAAAAACCTTTCCAGCTATCACGTTTCATATTATAAAATAGTTTAGATTTTGCGATTACTTTATTTAATTCAGAGAAATTTTCACTAGTCATAGCCATACAAAAGGTGAATTCAGCAACCTTACGAGATTTAATTGCTTCAGTACAGTCTTTATCCCACCACGGAGGAGATGGAATTTTATTCGAATGAGGTTTTTTAATAGGGAAAGACCCATTAGTACACTCTAACAAACTGTGCACAAGCGCATCAGAACAAGATCTTATATTGTAAGAATTGATGACAGGTAATTTAGGAGAGTTTATATCAGTGAGTTCATTAAATTTGGCCCACCCTGAACTATTATTGTCTATGGCATATTTAAGAAGAGGAGGATTTCTAGAAGCAGTACGTGGACATTTTTGTGAAATATTTATAAGAATAGAAAAATGGTCACTACCATAGAAGGAAGGACATAAGTGAAGCAAGTTCAGGAGAACACAAGGACAGGTCCACTGCACTAAGGTATTCATCTGGCCGAGATCTTCTAGTCGGGGAACCATCATTTAAAATACAGAGATAAAGATGATCTAAGGAATCCAATAAAAAGATCCCAGGTGAATCCGACAAACCACAACCCCATACAGAGTGATGACAATTAAGATCACCCAAAACTAGAAGAGGCTTAGGAAGAGAATTTAAAACAGCAATAAGTTTACGATTATAGATTATAGATTTGGAAAGCAAAGGAATGTATAGAGAGATAACTGTTGAATTCTTAAGCCGAACAGCAACCACCTCGAAACCTTCATCATAATAAGGCAAAGAAATATTTGAGTAGGTAATATTATTATTAATAAAAAGGGCAACACCACCGAAACCATCTTGACGGTCTCTTCTAACATCAACAAAACCCGATAACCTAAATTTGGAATCGGGTCTAAGCTAAGTTTCTGACACCGACAAGATGTCCGGACTGTAATGGTTAACTAGATAAATAAGATCGGACTTTTTGTTAATAATACTTCTAGGGTTCCATTGGAGAAAACTTGATCCATTTTGTAAGAAAGATAAAAGGCAACTTAAGGTGGGGGCAACGTTGGACGGTAAGTTAGAGAGAGAAGGAGCACTGTTTAATAAAGGAAGAAGAGAGTTTATAAGCTTCATAAGAAGATCAACAATGAGTGACTGAAGAGGGGGATTATCTATATTTACTCTGTCCTAAACTTGACGAGCGCAGCCATTAGGAGCTGCTTCTGATAAATCGTCTCTAATAATATTATTATGAGCGACTCGGTCGTAACCGTTACCGTTAGCGACGGCCGAAGTAGGGGCATGATGCTTCTGAATTACCTTCTTTTTGTATACGACTCTTTGAGGTTCCACAATATTATTTTTGATCATATGAAAAGAGAAAAAAGGGGGAGAAGGAGACGTAGGAGAAGCGATGTTGACGTAGGACACTTTTGACACAGAAAACAATTTAGAAGCTTCCGAGTAAGAAATTGCTTTTTGCGCCATAGCTACTTTTATTTTTTTTTGGCGTTGCATCTCCGGGCAAGAGTTATTCGTGGCAAAATGGTTGCCCTTACATGAAATACATATTGCATTGTCCTCCTCTACTCGGCAAGACTCGCCAATGTGAGTGGACGCACATTTATAGCATGTTGGATTAGAATGGCATTGAGAATGAACAAAATAAAAATATGTAGCTTACTTCCGCCAAAACTGTAAGTCAGACAAATGATAAATGGTAAAATTAACATAAGTAAAACCCCACGCTAAACAAAACCCTACCCAAAATCGAACTAATGAAAAATATAAATGAAATGAAAGCTAAGGCCTGGAGGCCAGAAAAAACACTTATATACAAATAATATATATAAATATATATATACACAATAGAAAACCCCCAAGCTTAACAAACCCTACCCAAATACAAGTATTGAAACACTTATATATTCATATACACATAATATAAAAACACAATAAAAAATATATACCTCGATCCAAATACCAAACGTCTGACATCAATACGACACGTGTTTCGCCTCTGCACGGGGCATCTTTGGGTGATGTTGACTCGTCGAATGCTGGACTGAGAGTGCCTAAGCAATGGTGACAAATTCTCACAACAACGGCATTGAGTTTTCGTGTGACCATACCGACAGCACTGGAAACATTGAATAGTTGGGAAGTTATACAATGCCACTGGGAACGAATTATAACAAAGAAACACTTAGTTCGGAAGAATTTAGCCGTCGAATGTTAGAACCACCGTTTGGGACGGCTTCCAAGCCACAGATCCATCGATTATAACTTTATAATTAAGTCGACGGACTTTTATAATTGAGCCACAATTGGGAGGGACCTTCATCTCTTCTTTTATTATCTCTGGGGACATGTCAGCTGGGATACCTCGTATTAATCCCATTCGTGTTACATTGTATGAAGGAATTCGGGCATTGTAATTATTTGCAGACAGAGTCGGAGATTCTATGAATTTATTGGCGTCTGTTCCGGAATGAAAATCTAAAGATATTCTGTTTCGACCGATACTTTTTATTAAACCATCATTAATCCCTTGAAACACTCTGTATCGGCTAAACAAGAAACGGCCAAAGGTGACTGGGATTAATGTTGTACCGTCTGATGCAGAACTTTGAGATCTTTGGACATGAACCGTAAAAGGCCCGCGATCTGTATGAATATACAAGTGGCGACCCACAGGAGTAAAAGCTTGACCTAGATCTTGCGATTTTATTGCAGGTATAGAGGACAAGGAAGCCGGGACTTGGTGAAGCAGGGGAGGAGAAGTAGCTGTTATATTCGTTGAGGCATCAGAAAAGGAGGTTGGAGGAGTACGCTGCCCTGCTTGGAGATCAACTTCATCACCTGTCAGCGTAGATTGTGATACCGAACAAGAACGATTAATACATTATCTATTTAATGCTCTGCGCTTTCGAGCAGATGAGGACTCAACCTGCTCAGTAGTCATCACCATTGTATAGGCAGCCGGAGACGGCGGCCTAGTTACATCCATATCGCCCTATTTACACGATTAATATCAAAAACCAAAATTGTTACAATTTTTCACCTATTGTCAACAATGACCCCATTCCCCTAGCATCCTGTAGTCTGTGAATGTATAATATTCTACTTCACTTCAGTCAGGCGAAACAGCTTAATAAAAAACTGTTCATAACTGTTTTATCAAACGTGAGCTAATTTCTATGGCGGCTATGTTTTCTACTTCACTATATGCATGACCTTCTTGCACGCCTTCGCTATGATTATGTGTTCTGTAGGCGATGGATCGCAAGGTCTACACGATGTACTGGAGACTTCGGTTCGTAGCTCCTAGTAGTTCAGGTTCCTGGTTCGATGTGGACTGTAGTTCAATTAAACACTGTTGCTTGTTCAAGTTCCGTTGATTGAATGGTCGGATCCAATCACTTTGACTACTTCAGTTCAACTACATTTATTTACCAAAACTTATCGCTATATATACAGTTATACGATCTTACAACTAGTGCGGTATACACGCCGCAGTTAAAAGGGGCGTGGCCTATTTTATATGTTGTCTGTGTTCATGCTGTCGCGGGCAGGCTCGGCGTCCACAACATCTCTCCCCCCGGCGCAGCTCGCGTAGCCTCTTGTTCCCTTAGCAGGACGGCGAGTTTGCTGGTAGGGCGTCGGAAGGTACCGCTCTTAGTTTTTACGTCGGCGACTCGGACGCCGCCATCTGGACCGGGATAGGTGCGCTCAACAATCCCGATTGGCCAGACGTTCCGGGGCAGCGTGTGGTCGACCACAACCACGATGTCGCCGGCTTGCAGTTGTCGTCGGAGGTAAGCTGGCTCCCCCCGTGGTACAAGCGTGGGGAGGTATTCCCGCAGCCAGCGCTTCCAGAAATGGTCAGCGAGCGCTTGGCTTGCTCGCCAAGTTCGTCGGTCAGCTTCATCGCAGGGGCCTGTGGTAGGTAGGCCGATCGATGACCCCAGCAGGAAATGGTTCGGTGTGAGCGCTTCTGGGTCGAGTGCACTCACGCTCACGTAGGTGAGGGGGCGAGCATTGATCGAATGTTCGGCGTCGGTCAGGTGGGTCTGCAGGACCTCCTCAGATAGCACCTTTTCACGTAGCGTTGTGTGCAGAGCGGTCTTCACGGAGCGTACTTGCTGCTCCCTCGCTCCGCCCGGGTCAGGTGGCCGACGCTCGCTTTGCTCTGTTTCCATGTGCGTTGTTCGATGCTGGCATATGTCGTTCAATGCCAGCACACGCGCGGACACCCGTATCAACGTCTCGTATTTAGAGAAACGAGTGGGTTCAGGCAGCCATCGGTCACTATATTCATCCCGCTCGTTCGTGTGCGGGATCTCTAAATGTTCGTCCTGCTCGCTCGTGTGCAGGACCTCTTGTTGGTCAGTGAACGCTTGGTGTGTGGGCCATTCTTCTTCGGGTTCGCGAAGGAAGCTGGGCCCCTGGAACCAGCGATCGCTAGCGGCTATGGGCGTGCGGCTCAGTCTCGTCGCGTCGTCGGCTACGTTATGTTCGGTAGGCAGCCATCTCCACTCACGTCGGTGAGTTAACTCCGCTAACTCGCCCAGCCGGTGCGCTACAAAGGGCGTGTAGCGCTTCGCGTCGTTGTGCACCCAATGGACTACGGTCGCAGAGTCGGTCCAGTAGGTGGTTTTTGTTACTTGCACGCGATGCTCCTTTTTTATAACGTCCGCGAGCCTCGCGCCGATGACCGCTGCCTGAAGTTCTAGGCGCGGTATGCTCTGCGCGCGTCGCGGCGCTACCTTGGCTTTAGCAGCCACCAAGGCAATGGTCACGCTGCCGTCGTGGTGGATGGCCCTCCAAAAGGCCACCGTAGAGAATGCCTGCTCGCTCGCATCGCATAGTATGTGCAGGTCTACGCGCTTGTGTCCCTCTAGCGCGTAGCTACGGCGTAGGCGCAAGCGAGTTATCTCGCTCAGCTGGCGTAGCCATTCTGCGAAATGTTCGGCTTCTTCTGCAGGTATCGGCTCGTCCCATGGCATGTGAAGACGCCACAGGCTCTGCAGGATGATCTTCGCTCGAATGGTGTACTGACTGAGGAGACCAAGCGGGTCATAAATGGACATGACCGCGCTGAGGGCCTCTCTCTTCGTGGGTGCGCGGATCTGCGCGCGCACCTCAGCCGGTACGCGGTGCATTGCGGTGTTGAACCCCAGTTCGTCTCTGTTGGAGTCCCAGCAGAGCCCGAGTATCTTGCTCTCAGGGCTCTCTGCTCCCAACTGAGTGGGCGTAGTCGCTCGTAGCTCTGGCGGTACGTCTCGTAGCACGTTCGTGTTGCTAGCACTCCAACTGCGCAGAGTGAAGCCAGCGGCCGCGTGCACCTCGCGTAGCTCTTGTATGGTGCTACGGGCCTCCTCTTCATTGGCGTAGCTGTCTACTAGATCATCCATATAGTGGCTGTTCGTGATGGCCACTAGAGCGCGTGGGTGAGTCTGTGCATGTGCGCGCGCATTGTGGTTGCGCACGCTGTGCGCCATAAACGGTGAGCTGGCGGCGCCGAAAATCATGCTAGCCATCTTGTAGTGGCGAGGCGGGTTAGTTCGGTCCCGGCCTCGCCATAAGAACTGCTGTGCGGGCTGGTCTTCAGGTCGGATCTTCACTCGTAGAAACATCTCTTGTATGTCGGCGGTGACGGCGATCGGCCGTTCTCTGAATCTGAAGACGATTCCTTGTAGTGATAGTAGAAGGTCCGGGCCCTCCAGCAGCTGGTCGTTCAAGCTCACGCCGTGACATTGGTGAGCTGCGTCAAAAACAAGCCGTTGTTTACCAGGCTTGTTCGGGTTCTGTACTGCGAAGTGCGGGAGGTACCAGCAAATGGGGCTCCGTCGTTCAGTCCCGTCGCATGGCACCGCATAATTCTTAGCCAACAGATTTTCTATTTGCGCGGCGTATTGGTCCGCGAAGTCTGGGTAGGCGTCCATCTTTCGTTCGATGCTTTGTAGACGCCGTAGAGCCGCGCCGTAGTTCGACGGCATGGTGACGTCATCTCGCCGCCAAGGCAAGCCCACTTCGTAGCCGCTGTCTGTTTTCTTTATTGTTTCTTCGAAGATCTTCGTAGCTCGTAGATCTGCGTCGCTCACTCTCGAATGGATAGCGACGCCGAGCGCGTCGATGCGGAAGTGCGCCTCCACAAGCTCGTGTAGGCGCTGGTCGTGCTCGTTCGTACGCTGGTCGGGCGCGTATACGTGCAGCACGCTCTCGTTTTCGTAGATCAGGTTTCGGGGTGCGGTTCCATGCATCACCCAGCCAAGTCGGGTCCTCGACGCGGCCGGTTCATTTGGCCCGCCAAGACGAAGCTCACGGGATACAATGAGCTCCCAGTGGTCGGCGCCTACTAAGATGAGGGGGTGTGCCAGGTCGTAGCACACCTCTGCCTCCATCAACTCCCGTAGGTGTCGGTGTTGTAGAAGCGAGCTCGGGACGGTCTGCCGATGTAGCTTTAGGTCGCGTACCGTGCGCGCTTTGACTTTGTATAGCGCTGTTTCCTTTGCTCCCCTCAGTGAGAGTGAGACGGTTTGGCTATCTTCCTCTCGCTGCGACATGTTAACGCCATTCAGATGTAGGGGCTGCGTAGGGCCTTCTGCGCCGATCCGTTTCGCCAACTCATGGTCGATGAGTGTGATAGTGGCGCCTTCGTCGAGCAGCGCGTAGGTGTCGACCTCCCCCCGTGGACCAGTGACAACCACGGGGCAGATCTTCAGCATCACGGTCTTCAGGCCGGCAGCATTGGTGGGTGCTACCGACAAGACCGCTGCATTGTGGCTCGACGAATGTTCGGGTTGCGCAGCTGATCGTGCGTTAGGTCGCGCTTCTTCGTGCAGTGTTGAGTGGTGCGGGCGGTGGCATTGGTTAATGCCGCACAGCTTCGCCTTGCATTGGTACCGGCGATGTTTCTTGTCGGCACATCGGAAGCAAACGCCTTTCTCTTTGACCAGCTCCCAGCGTTTATCAACGGTCAGTGCCCGGTAGGTTGGGCACTGATGTAGCGCATGGGCTTGGTTGCAGCTCTGGCATAGGTCAGTCTTTGTTTCTTGTTCCGCGCCCTCGTCGGTAGTGTACACGGCGTTCCCTTTCTTCTTAAATGCCGCTGGTCTCGTCTCACGGGCGGCAGAGGTCGCTGCCGGTGCGTATGTAAAACGCAGTGCCATGTCTGCTTCTCGCATGAGGAATCGAGATAGCATGACAATTTCTGGCTCCGAAGGTGACTGGTGTTCGTTGGCGTAGTGGCACCACTGCGTTTTGATGTGCGGGCTTAGCTTCTCCAGCACCTCACGCGCCAGCATCGGGTTATACAGGTACCCCCGCCGGTCGATGTTCTGTAGCACGCAGACGACGTTCTGAAGTTTGACAGCGAACGTGTTGAGGTCGGTCGCTGTCATCCCTGGCTTCGGGAACCTTCTTAGCTCTTCTAATGCTCGGTCGATGATGAGCTCCGGTCTCCCAAAGCTCTGTTCCAATGTTTTGATGATGACGTCAGGATCAGTGGCTGTGTGCAGTAATGCAGCCACGGCGTCACGTGCGTCGCCCTTGAGGCAACTTCTCAGCCGCTGTAAGTTCTCAGCGGCTGAGATGTGGTACAGGGCTGTGGAGTCCCGTACTGCTGCCTTGAATGGCAGCCACTCGTTTGGTGCCCCAGTGAAGACGGGCAGGTCGGAGTTGTAGCGGGCCCGAGGTCTGGCCATTCGTTCAATGGCCTCGGCGAGTTGTTCGATCCCGGATCTGCGGTCAGATCGACCCGGGGTAGGTGATCTTGTAGAACGCTCAAAGCGTGCTCGTCGTGGTTCTTCTTGTTGCCTCTCGGTGTTGAGGCGCGGCACATCCCCGCTCTCCCCCCGTAGGGTGGAGGGGTTTGTGCGTTGCAACCAATCGTCCACCTTCTGGTGGTTGTCGTTGTTCCGCACGGTTGGCTCGTCGTGAAGGCTCTGATCTTCTTCAATATTCGCGATCTGAGCCGCCAATCGCTTCTTCACTAGGTCCGCTTCCATTTCCAACTCCTTTCTCTTCAATTCAGCAAGTTTCTCGGCCGCCTCTAACTCCGCCAGCCGCAGCCTTAGGGTGGAGTTCGCAGTTCGTTGCGAGTGCGCCGGTGACTTGCTTCGTTCGATGTTGCCGGACGGGCCGGCGGTCGTGCCAGCAGCCGTGCCAGCGGCCGGCACAGATGGTGATGCTGGCGGCTCTAGGGATAGCCTTCGAAGGCGCTCTTCGTCCAACCGCTTCCGCTCTTCCAGCTCTGCCAGGTCGCTTTGGCTCCTCGTGACCACCATGTTCGATGGGCGGCAGACGTTCACTGGATAAGCTGTTGGTCGCTTAAGTTCTTCTGGTTCTATTCGGCTCCGATGGACCAAAATGTAGTCGCTGGTTCTTCTATCCGGATCGTTAGGACCAAAATGTAGGCGCTGGTTCTTCTATCCGGCTCGTTAGGACCAAGATGTAGGCGATGGTTCTTCTATCCGGCTCGTTAGGACCAAGATGTAGTCGCTGGTTCTTCTATCCGGCTCGTTAGGACCAAGATGTAGGCGATGGATCGCAAGGTCTACACGATGTACTGGAGACTTCGGTTCGTAGCTCCTAGTAGTTCAGGTTCCTGGTTCGATGTGGACTGTAGTTCAATTAAACACTGTTGCTTGTTCAAGTTCCGTTGATTGAATGGTCGGATCCAATCACTTTGACTACTTCAGTTCAACTACATTTATTTACCAAAACTTATCGCTATATATACAGTTATACGATCTTACAACTAGTGCGGTATACACGCCGCAGTTAAAAGGGGCGTGGCCTATTTTATATGTTGTCTGTGTTCATGCTGTCGCGGGCAGGCTCGGCGTCCACAACATGTTCTATGGTTTAACTTTGTTTACAAAATTAATAAGCAAGTTGCTTTTGTGATAATTACCGTCTGTTGATGTATTTAATGCTTTGAAGGTGTTTGTTTCTACATTAAATAAATAATAGTGTGATTGAGTTTGAAAGTTTTCTATGCAATGAGCTATAAACTAAACTTGCGAAATTTGTGGTTTGCGATCTGTTAGAGCGATTGGTCAAAAACGAACATTTATGGCTAAATTTCCACTGAATAAAGATAGGTAAGTGGTAAATCTATTCGGTAATCTATTAGGTACAAGAAAATAATGATTTTTCTTTCATAATATTCAACAAAATAACATAGCCTTGCTAGCACCAGTGCGGTGACGGTGTTATCGATATTTTTTCTAACCCGTTATTCGACATTTGGTTCCTAATCTTAATCTAAGTCGTTCTGCATTCCACGCTATATAATAGTAAACGTAGTATAAGTACATAGTACGTAGTATAAGTAACATTCAGCCTTCCATTGTGTCGCACTACTTATGCCCATCACTCTCCGCTATATCGAATGTGCTCATCTTACAATGAGATTTGTCATGATCTGGATATTTTTGGCGATTCCATAGATTTCATAAAAAAAAGAGTTTTCAAAATTGTAAGTAAATGTGTTTAGATTATAAATATTATTTTTTAGTCTAATTATTTAAAAAAGTGTTAAGTATTATTTTATGCATGTTGTGTTCACCTCAAGAAGGTCGTGCACTTATTGTGTGTATAATCTAAGTTTGTATGTTGTTGTGAAACTAAAGTGCATCGTCCAGTTTGGTGGACCTTTAATAAAAAAATAAAAAAAAATTAAAAAAGTATAAATTTAAAATACCTAATGTCGCGTAGCCTAAAACCGCTTAATCTTCTAATTTTCATTAAAAAACTTATTTTCAGGTGCAAAAACTGGATACAAGTGACCGATAAAGAGGACTTAACATACATACCGATCGAAAAGCTGCATGAATTAAATATTTCTGTGGCAAATATTTTCGAAACACCGGCTACAAAAAGAAACAACCCAATTTAAAAAAAAATGCTCCTCCTTAACTGCTATTAATCACGGACCACTGCTAGTTTGTAATATTAAGTAAGGAGTAAGGAAGATTAGACATCATTTTAAGGGAAAAAGACACAAATTGTGTTGTGTACTATATAATGTATTATTTTTGTATGTAATAAAAACCACATGCTTAGAAAAAAACATATTATTATTATAAACCCCATATAAATTAAAATAGTCCTAATACGTTTTTTTTTTCTCAAAAAAACGATATCGGTAAAAATGTCCTATGTTTGCAGACATCCTTTTCTGTTTGTCATGTTGGCTAACATGCTCGATATAGAGTGTTATTACCTATGGTCATTAGTTTTGTTATGTTGCACTTATTCTCAGCGCACGTTACAAAAAATCATAACATCCGTTCCAATATACGTCAGTCCCGTCTCTTCTTATGTAGTATTTTATCTATTCTTTGCTTCACTTCACTTCTTAGGCGCGTTCACTTACTACGTTCGAGGACGCACGGATCACCCGCGCAATCACTCGATATCGTTCACGGCGTCGTCGGGCGTTCGCCTGGGTCATCCGAAAAATAGTAGGGGAGGGGAGGAATAGTATGAAACTGACACTTGACAGTTGTCAGTTCTATGTGGACGTCCACTAACACCAGTGGCCCAATTCCATAACTTGAAGCCAAGTTATGGAATCGGGCTGCAGCAGCCCGATTCCATAACTTGGCTTCAATCGAATTCTCAGTATCGCAACCACTAATGCCTTGTGATAGAGTCGAATTTGCTATGCAAAAAGTGATAATCCGATTGTAGCCAAGTTATGGAATTGGGCCACTGTTTTTTTTATGACAATTGTCTTATGGACATTTCTGCCAGAGTGGTGTAGCTTCGCGTCAAAAACTTTATAAATAATTTACTAGTACAGGAAATTTAGAAAAGCCAAACAAGACCAGATTAATATGATGAATTTTATAAACTTAGGAGAATTAAATATATATATACTACAATAAATATACTAAATATATGTATGATACATATGTACTATAATTTATAAAACTACAATATACACAAATACTTATTAAAGTTTCAGATTATTTAATGAAAGGAATTGAACTAAAGACATAAATATTACGACTATTGGATGATAAAAGTTATGTTATATGAGTTGGCAATGAAACTTCTAGTGAAATAAGTGACTGAGAGAATGAGAAATGATTCAGTAGCGGACATGAAAAGAAAATATGATTGAGATCCCCTTCATCAAGACCACATTCACATATTGAAGAATCTTTAATATGAAGCTTTTGCAAATGAGTAGGGATACAACAGTGACCCAGCCTCATACGAATGATTGAAGATGTAAAAAGCTTGCTGAAGTGCCACCGTGCAAACCATAGTTTACTAGGGATATCAGGAGTGAATTTGCTATGAAAAAAGTGGCCCAATTCCATAACTTGGCTACAATGGGATTATCACTTTTTTCATAGCAAAAAATGTGGAATTGGGCCACAGTGGCCCAATTCCATAACTTATTACATATACATATTGCAAAATTATAATTTTATGTCGTTAGCTTCAATAAATGAATGTCAGACTTTATATATAGGAATATAGTTGTTATGGAGTAAACATTGTATATATGTAGGAAAAGGAATTTCAAGTTTTGCCAGGTCTTTGTAAAACGTAGTCTTATCGTACAAGGGGCAGTTAAATATGATGTGGTTAATATCCCCAACAACTTCTCCACATTCACATTTTTGAGAGTCATTAATTCGAATTCGACAAAGATGTGCCGGACTGCACATGTAACACAAACGCATACGTATAAGCACGGATGTAGCTCTCTTGCTAAGTCTTACCTTGGAGAACCAAGGCTTCACTTGAATTTCAGGTTGTATGGTACAATAATATTTTCCTTTTAAGCGGGCGCTACTCTTCCATGCTTCACTCCAAGATTGTTGGAGATGAAGTTTAGGAAGAGCAGCGAGGTCGTTGGGTATAATTTTTGAAAGGAAACACGTCTCTCCACACTCTGTCGCCTCATTAGCAAGTTGATCTGCTTTTTCGTTGCCTTTAATTCCAGAATGGCTCGGAATCCAGGCAAACGAAACGGAATATCCCTCGCTTACGCAGCTAAAAAGTTTTTCTCGGGCCATAACAATTACAGGAGAAATGACAGTATTTCTTTTGAAGGGAAATTTAGAAAGGGCTTGTAATGCACTCATGGAGTCAGAGAAAATTACAGAATTTTTAAGTTTCATTATAACGATGTATTCTAAGGCTTTATATATTCCGTAGCTGTGAAAATTGAGGTTTCTGAAGGAAATTTTATTTTTTCGACTATGTTATACTGTTGATGAAACAGGCCTACACCAACACAACCACTGTCGGAATTTTTCGAAGCATCACTATACATATGATGCCAATTTTGCCAACGTTCTTCAATTACCGAATTAAAATACGTGTTTCCATATGGATCACCCTTTACAATACCTATGTTAAGATGAATATCTGGCGAAATTATAAGAGCTTTATAGTTAGTTTCAAATAGTGCAATATTGGGTGTACGGTGAGTTGGAACACTTATTGTATAAAATTTATTGTAACTTGTAATCAAATGAGGTGAAGATTTGTGAGTCCAATTTTAAGAAGTGTTAATTAGTTGTGAAATTCGATTAAGTTTTACAATGAAATCAAGTGGCTGTTTGAAAAATGTAAAATACGGAAAAAGAATCTATCTGCCAGAAACTGTCGTCGTAATTGCAGAGGTGATTCAACAAATTCAACCTGTAAAGCGTTTATAGGACTGCTTTTCATGGCACCGGCTATGATTCTACGGGCTTTAATCTGGACGGCATCCAATCTCTTCTTTGCTACAATGCTACAGGGCTGTAACAAGAAAGTTCCATAATCAAGAACACTTCTAATCAGAGCATTGTAGACCAACTTTAAAGTGAAGGGATGCGCGCCCCACCAAACCCGACAGGCACCTAAGGATATTAAGTGAGCGTTCACACTTACCAGAAATATATTCACAATGTGGTAAACCACACCGTGTGGTTAATTTTGAGTCTAGAATTAACCCTAAAAATTTAGTTTGAGTTTTAATAGAAATGGGCTCTCCGTTGTATATATAATACAGTTATAGGTGGGGTTATAAGCAGTCCGGTAAATAACTCTTGGACACTGACAGTTCTAGACCATTAGTGTCCAACCAGATTTTAAGGTGTTTTAGAGCATTTGAAAGTGAAGAGCAGGCTTTATCGACACTTTGATTTGAACTATAAATGACATCATCTGCATATTGTAAAATACTTGAACTTCAGTTTAATGCACTTTCTAGGTCGTAAGTGTAGACATTGTATAGAATTGGACTAAGTACTGAGCCCTGCGGGAGTCCTCTCCAGATTATCCTATATAATGAATCCAACTTAATCGAGCGACCAGACATTCAATTTAAAATAAAATTACCTTAACCTTAGGTTATCTGGTATATATTTTTCTTTTTGGAGTATAATTTTATCGTGCAGGCAGCACTATTCGCGGGGATTCCCCATAAAATATCTTTTATTTTAAGCTCTCTCAATTCGGGCTACTTTTCGTTCGGACACATGAACGACAGTATGAACGTTATAAAAAAACAAGCAGAGGAATAGAATGGGGTTTTATCTTTTAACTGCCATATTAAGAGTACGCTGCGGTATGAAGTTAATAGGGAAATGCTGCAACAACTACGAAATCCCAGCAAATGTTGTCAAACAAATTGGTAGTAAAGAATCATATCAGTCGAAAATTGACGATGATGGTAACGATTCATCTGAAGAAGTTGACATTTTATTATGATATTAAATTAATTATAAATTCATTGATTTGTTTTTTCAAAATTGTACTTTCGATACAAAATGTGTAACGTGTATTTTATCTTGTTCTAATAAACACATTGTTTTCTTTCGCAATGACCAAAAATGAAGTTAGTGGAGAATTTAGCGATAATGGAAGTTGGCGTGCTTTTTGTTAGTGGTTGTCTGGTGGTTTTAGGAGTTGACTGTAGTGGGGAGCTAGATAATTCGTTGGCAACACTGCTCAAAATGCCACTGCATCATATCGTCTCGAATGCAGGGTTACCGTAGGTTTTATACACTCTTTGGCGAAATTAACTGTTAAAAACGCTAAATATGATCACATTTGCCGTTCCCTTTGGAAATTTGTAGGCGAAATTAGCGTCCTGAACTGTTTTCAATCACCTTTCCTTTTGCATGTTTAGATGACATGCATGTTGACATAGGAAAATCGAGTTTATTCCCTTAGCTATAGGGTCGTTTTTCGTTCGGTTTGAAAAGGATCGGTAGTGTCAAAAGTTGCAAAAGTGTTGAAAATGTTAAAAGAGAACGGCTTGTTAATTAAAAATGTACATTTCAAAACTGCCCACAACGCCATATCATCATCTCGAATGCAGGGCAAGTTTAATAAATGGTAATGGTACATAATAACTGTTCCCATAGTGAAATTATTTGAAATGTGTTACTAAATTAATGTAGTGACATATTATTTAATTAGTTTCGTGTTCTAAATTCATTGAATAATGTGGTCCATACCATTGATACTATTCTCTACTAAAATTGGAAGGCAAGTAGTAGATAACTCGCTGTGGTTTAAATTGCACCAATATGCGTGTACTGTCAGCGCGCACAAAGTCGGATTAATATGCGCATTTATTCTCCACGTCGGTCACATGACGGCAGTGGTGACGTCATTTTGGAGTGCACACACACACACACACACAACGCTCACAAAAAAAGAGGTAGAGCAGGGGCGCGTTCACTTACTACGCTCGAATCATCCGTGCGAATATCGTTCGATCATCAGCAGTGCGATTACGTAATGTTGATCATGACGGTTTCGAGCCGTCAAATTTATTAGTGCCTTGCAATAGAGTCGATTTTGCTATGAAAAAAGTGACAATCTGATTGAAGCCAAGTTCTGGAATCGGGCTGCCGGAGTTGGTGAATGACTTTGGACGTCCACATAGAATTGACAACTGTCAGTTTCATACAATTCTTCCCCTCCCCAACTATTTTTTGGATGATCCAGGCGAACGCACGACGACGACGCCGTGAACGATTTTGAGTGATCACGCGGGTGATCCGTGGCCCGTGCGTCCTCGAACGAACTTAGTGGGCCTGTTCGCATAAGCTGTTCATAACTGGCCACGCATCACCCGCGCGTACACTCGAAATCGTTCACGGCGTCGTCCGGGCGTTCGCCTGGGTCATCCGAAAAATAGTAGTGGAGGGGAGGAATAGTATGAATCTGACACTTGACAGTTGTCAGTGGCCCAATTCCATAACTTGGCTACAATCGGATTATCACTTTTTTCATAGCAAATTCGACTCTATAGCAAGGCATTAGTGGTTGCGATACTGAGAATTCGATTGAAGCCAAGTTATGGAATCGGGCTGCAGTTGTATGTGGACGTCCAAAGTCGTTCACGATCTCCAGCACTGTGATTACGTAATGTTGATAATGACGGTTTCAAGCCGTGAAATTCAATAATGCTTTGCGATAGAGTCGATTTTGCTATGAAAAAAGTGACAATCTGATTGAAGCCAAGTTCTGTAATTGGGCCACTGCAGCCCGATTCCATAACTTGGCTACAATCGGATTATCACTTTTTTCATAGCAAATTCGACTCTATCGCAAGGCGTTAGTGGCTGCGATACTGAGAATTCGATTGAAGCCAAGTTATGAAATCGGGCTGCTGATAATCGAGCGATAATCGCACGGATGATTCGAGCGTGTAGGTGAACACAGCCACAAAGTGAACGCGCCCCAGCGTATGCGGTAACGTCAAATTCAAATAACATAATATTATGATGTCATTCTGTGTTGTTAGGTTTAGTATCTCTACCTAGTCTGTGGATATGTTGTTGGAATTCCCGCCAGACTGCCAGTACATATAATAATTATTATGTATATTCTTTTATCAGAAGCAAACGAATTCAACAGAACTATGAGAGAAATGAGAAAACTAAAAACAAAACAACAGTAGGTAGATTGCCAGAACAGCTGACTCGAATTACCTAAAAGCATGCAATCGTCGGTTTAATTTGTTTGCGTGCATATGCTGACCAACTATTTAAACCTATTGTTAGCAGTGTTTGCAGTCTCAGCACTAAGTGCAATTTAAACCACACTAACGAAGATTCGAAGTAATCATGGCGGATCCGCTCAGTGCCCTTCGACATTACAACGTAAACAAAAAAGAAATCATCGAACGCGATAACCAGATTATATTTGGTGAATTTTCTTGGTCGAAATATGTTAAAACCAACTTTCTTATTTTCGGGTAAGTTTTACTATCTAGACGAATGAGTGATAGTAGGTACGTAGTATCTATAAGTCTGTGATAGTAGGTGAATCACCCGACTGAGGAGAACCGTAATAGTGAAAAAAATGCGTGGGAAACCTTGAATTATGCAGACATGTCAAATGTTTTGAAAGCAATTTTTAAGTGTTAAATAAGTGGTCAGGAGAGTTTAAATCAGTAAATAATATTCACTTAGATTCTATTTTTCTTATTTATTACTAGGTATTTATTAGTTTAGGTTAGGTACATATCTTTTGGTAGGTAAGTCTTTGTTATTTTTTCGGAAAGGAAGAGCCACCCCTTTCGGGGGGCTCACAAGTTCCCTTAGCGTCATGGAGACTGATAGCACCGTGATCTCCATACCTGATCATCAGGGCAGACATTACTGACGTGACTAATGTTTTTAATTATTTATTTTCATGTCATACATTTTAGTGACAAGTTGTGAGTTATGCCGAAACTATGTTGTAATGTGAGCACATTGATGAGCATCAAGGCCTTCAATTTGATACCAATAAAGTAAAATTTGAAAAAAAAAAAATTCTTTTTCATTTCAAAATGGAGACATACTGCCGCCATATTGAATTTAAATAATAATAATAATAATATAGCCTATGTTTAGGTAAACGTAGTGTAGGACGCCCGCCGGCCAGGTGGAGGGCGACAACATGAGTAAAACGGCTGGCAGGAACTGGATGAGGAGAGCCGAATATTGGGTTCAGTGACGTTCACTGTGAGTGGAGTTCATGCGGCAGTGGACGAATATAGGCTGATGATGATGATAGTAATGTATACCTATTAAAAGATAAAACCAATCTCCTGATAATAAATGAAAAGTATTCAATATTAATCAAATGCACAAGTGAGCAAAGTGAGCCTATCGGCAATTTCAATGTCAAAGTATGAATAATTGAAATTCGTTGTCTTTTACGAATATAAACAGAGCTTTTTAATGTTAATACTAGAACTGAAAACCCGGGTATTCTCTTTGAGAAAACCGGTTCTAAGAACCGGCAGCAAATTGTTCCCAGACTCGGACCTACCCAGGTCCTACTGAAAAACCTAGTGCTGTTGACCTTTCTATTGTCACTTCAAAGTTAGTATCATCATCATCATCACATTCTTGACACAACCTTTCATTTCATCCCCTTTTGGTAGTGACCATTTTCCGATAACCTTCTTGGTAATTAAAGGTAAAACGTGCTTCCTAAACCTCGTATCAAATACTAGCTGTGCCCACGGCTTTGCCCACGTTGTCGTTTATCTGGGATATAAGGATCCTGTGATATTCCAGAACCAAAAGTACCAAAATCATAAAATTCATTCAGACGTCAAATGGTTTTTTTATCGAATGCTCGAATTCTACTCTTCAGATTGAGATACCAAGTACACCAGTTAAGTCAAACCCTATGCTATCCAGTGATAACCATATCGCAATTGGTCCAGTAGCTTAGCGCAAACAAACAGACAGACAATTTAAAAGAAAAAAAAACTGTTGCTTTTGTTAAGAACCGTAGACTTTTTTTAAACATCTTCTTTGTACAGATTTTTTGGTACTTACTGCTTTATCTAATAATTGGTAATTAGGCTAAACATAGGGAACATGTTGTAAATAATCTTAATAACGTACCAGACACAACAGGCAATAAACAACAATGATCTGCAGCATACTAAATTAATGTTAGATGCTGCTGATGACAGTGACTCTCTGATGATCTTGGACACTCCAATATGTTTTCCAGAACCCAAAGTATCAAATGTAAACCAAATTCGTTGATTTTTCTTCATACAAGAACCACTCCCCATACCCCATTCAACCCTGAGATTCATTTTAGCCGTAACTTTAAATAAATGTATCTTATTAAACTTTATCACCGTAACTGTAAATAAATGAATCTGGTTAAACTTTATCACCATAACTTTAAATAAATGTATCTTATTAAACTTTATCACCGTAACTTTAAATAAATGTATCTTATGAAACTTCCTCACCGTAACTTTAAATAAATGTATCTGGTTAAACTTTATCACCGTAACTTTAAATAAATGTATCTATCAAACTTTATCAATGTAACTTTAAATAAATGTATCTGGTTAAACTTTATCACCGTAACTTTAAATAAATGTATCCTAATAAACTTTACTACCCTTCCCTCCGTAGTAAACCTTCAAATTACTCAATATTTCTTCTCAATTTAAAATCACTAGGTTCGTCAGTTTAGGCCGTGCGTTATCTGACTTCAAATGGTTTTTTATTGATAGCTTGTCTGCTACTTATCGGTTTAAGATAAGTAGGAGTCGAGCAAGTACCAGTTTTTAAGTCAAACCCTATGCTATCCAATAGTGAAAACTGCATTGCAATCAATTCATATTTAGGTATAGATTAAACGGTTTTATTTAGCTTACTAAAACAACAATGATCTGCACATTGTTGTTTTGTGGGTCAAATTTAGTAATTACCCCCTTCCTGATGAACCATTTATCTATAATTTGATACACACCTTTAGTTCTGATGACAATATAATTTTATTCAGTATCATTGTAAATCCAAGATGGCCGCCGCCACAAACTGGTGGATTACAGTATATTATTTCAACCCCCTCAATATGGGTATCAAATGAAAGGGCTTATCTAGTAGAATACACTAAACCATGAAAATTCCAAACCCAAGATGGCCGCCACCACAAAATGGCACAATACTTTTTTTTTCAATCCCTCAATATGGGTATCAAATGAAAGGGCAGGACAAGTAGAACACAGTACACTTTAAAAATAATTAAATAAAAAACTTGAAAATAAAATAAGTATAAAGACGTCTCTTTATACTTATATACGTCTTAGACGTCTTTTATCAGGAACCGTCGTTCCTGAGAAAAAGGTTCTTGACAGATAGACAGTTGGACGTACGGACGGACAGCAATGTGATGAGGGTTCCTTTTTTCATGGACAGCAATGTGATGAGGGTTCCTTTTTTCATATTGTTCATAATGGGTACGGAAACCTAAACAACAAAAAAAATAATGTATTTTTTTTCAGATCTAGAAGAAAAGGTGGTGTTATTAAAGAGTATTATACATTGGAATGTCTCCTTTTTTTCCTCAAGAACAGCCACTTGATACATCCAGTGTATTATAAGCAAGCTTAAGCGGTATGTACAGTGCAGTTTTTTTTTCTTTGACGTATGATGTACATTTTTATTTCTTTGTTTTTTTTTATTCTGGTGTCAGTTTGTCAGGCCGCCCAAGGACCTCTGGCATCGCTTAACGACTGCTATTGATCAATACCAGCCGGGACCGACAACCGCACATAATTTAGAAAAGTCATTGGTGCAGAGCCTAAGCCCAAACCCATTATCGTTGGATTCTAAGTTGCACTATTGTACCGTTATGCTACCATCTCTCTGTGATATCTCCTACAATGCAGTGATATCTTCTTTTGATTATTAAACAAGGGTCATGCCACACAGTGTTAAGAAATTGTCTTTTTCTGTAGGATGCGAACATACAGGCTGTGCGTCGACCAGATCGTAAAGGATTATTGGCATATTTAAATAGTGAAACTACCACAAGTGCATCTATTGATAAAACCGTTCCATTGCAAATGCCAACACAGGTAAGAAAGATGCACAACTGTTCACCATGTAACAAGTAACAAGCTATGTAACAAGTAACAAGCCATGTAACAAGTAACAAGCCATGTAACAAGTAACAAGTCATGTAACAAGTAACAAGCTATGTAACAAGTAACAAGTCATGTAATAAGTAACAAGCTATGTAACAAGTAACAAGCCATGTAACAAGTCTTTAGGTAAAGTTTCAGCAGTAAAATGTGAAATATTGAAATGTTGGTCTCTATACAGTACAGTACCTATATACAATGTTTCATCAAATTCGGATCAGCCGTTTTGGCGTGAAAGCTCCCCAAACAAACACACATCATCATCATGTCAGCCTTTAGAAGTCCACTGCTGAACATAGGCCTCCCCCAAACAGACAACGTTTCACTTTTATATATTGGTGTGAATTATGGCTCGGCTTGGCACTGACTTCGTAACTCTTTCTTATAATATTTTTGTATAGGTATGACTTGTTTAATATCGAAAATGTGAAAATAGCCCTCGTTTCATTACAAACATTTTTTTAATATTAATATTTGGTTACAAAAAAAACACGATAACTTCGCGTGTCATGAGAGATTTTTGAAGCTAATTTTGTTTCAAAAGGGCTGAAAACCACTGCTTTATACAACTACTCATAACAATAGCTAATTGTAGGCGATGGATCGCAAGGTCTACACGATGTACTGGAGACTTCGGTTCGTAGCTCCTAGTAGGTCAGGTTCCTGGTTCGATGTGGACTGTAGTTCAATTAAACACTGTTGCTTGTTCAAGTTCCGTTGATTGAATGGTCGGATCCAATCACTTTGACTACTTCAGTTCGACTACATTTATTTATCAAACTTATTCTCTATATATACATTTTTACGATCTTACAACTAGTGCGGTATACACGCCGCAGTTAAAAGGGGCGTGGCCTATTTTATATGTTGTCTGTGTTCATGCTGTCGCGGGCAGGCTCGGCGTCCACAACATCTCTCCCCCCGGCGCAGCTCGCGTAGCCTCTTCTTCCCTTAGCAGGACGGCGAGTTTGCTGGTAGGGCGTCGGAAGGTACCGCTCTTAGTTTTTACGTCGGCGACTCGAACGCCGCTATCTGGACCGGAATAGGTGCGCTCAACAATCCCCATTGGCCAGACGTTCCGGGGCAGCGTGTGGTCGACCACAACCACGATGTCGCCGGCTTGCAGTTGTCGTCGGCGGTTAGCTGGCTCCCCCCGTGGTACAAGCGTGGGGAGGTATTCCCGCAGCCAGCGCTTCCAGAAATGGTCAGCGAGCGCTTGGCTTGCTCGCCAAGTTCGTCGGTCAGCTTCATCGCAGGGGCCTGTGGTAGGTAGGCCGATCGATGACCCCAGCAGGAAATGGTTCGGTGTGAGCGCTTCTGGGTCGAGTGCACTCACGCTGACGTAGGTGAGGGGGCGAGCATTGATCGAATGTTCGGCCTCGGTCAGGTGGGTCTGCAGGACCTCCTCAGATAGCACCTTTTCACGTAGCGTTGTGTGCAGAGCGGTCTTCACGGAGCGTACTTGCTGCTCCCTCGCTCCGCCCGGGTCAGGTGGCCAACGCTCGCTTTGCTCTGTTTCCATGTGCGTTGTTCGATGCTGGCATATGTCGTTCAATGCCAGCACACGCGCGGACACCCGTATCAACGTCTCTTGTTTCGAGAAGCGGGTGGGTTCAGGCAGCCATCGGTCGCTGTGTTCATCCCGCTCGTTCGTGTGCGGGATCTCTAAATGTTCGTCCTGCTCGCTCGTGTGCAGGACCTCTTGTTGGTCAGTGAACGCTTGGTGTGTGGGCCATTCTTCTTCGGGTTCGCGAAGGAAGCTGGGCCCCTGGAACCAGCGATCGCTAGCGGCTATGGGCGTGCGGCTCAGTCTCGTCGCGTCGTCGGCTACGTTATGTTCGGTAGGCAGCCATCTCCACTCACGTCGGTGAGTTAACTCCGCTATCTCGCCCAGCCGGTGCGCTACAAAGGGCGTGTAGCGCTTCGCGTCGTTGTGCACCCAATGGACTACGGTCGCAGAGTCGGTCCAGTAGGTGGTTTTCGTTACTTCAACGCGATGCTCCTTTTTTATAACGTCCGCGAGCCTCGCGCCGATGACCGCTGCCTGAAGTTCTAGGCGCGGTATGCTCTGCGCGCGTCGCGGCGCTACCTTGGCCTTGGCAGCCACCAAAGCAATGGTCACGCTGCCGTCGTGGTGGATGGCCCTCCAAAAGGCCACCGTAGAAAATGCCTGCTCGCTCGCATCGCATAGTATGTGCAGGTCTACGCGCTTGTGTCCCTCTAGCGCGTAGCTACGGCGTAGGCGCAAGCGAGTTATCTCGCTCAGCTGGCGTAGCCATTCCGCGAAATGTTCGGCTTCTTCTGCAGGTATCGGCTCGTCCCATGGCATGTGAAGACGCCACAGGCTCTGCAGGATGATCTTCGCTCGAATGGTGTAATGACTGAGGAGACCAAGCGGGTCATAAATGGACATGACCGCGCTGAGGGCCTCTCTCTTCGTGGGTGCGCGGATCTGCGCGCGCACCTCAGCCGGTACGCGGTGCATTGCGGTGTTGAACCCCAGTTCGTCACTGTTGGAGTCCCAGCAGAGCCCGAGTATCTTGCTCTCAGGGCTCCCTGCTCCCAACTGAGTGGGCGTAGTCGCTCGTAGCTCTGGCGGTACGTCTCGTAGCACGTTCGTGTTGCTAGCATTCCAACTGCGCAGCGTGAAGCCGGCGGCCGCGTGCACCTCGCGTAGCTCTTGTATAGTGCTACGAGCTTCTTCTTCATCGGCGTAGCTGTCTACGAGATCATCCATGTAGTGGCTGTCGGTGATGGCCGCTAGAGCGCGTGGATGAGTCTGCGCATGCGCGTGTGCATTGTGATTGCGCACGCTGTGTGCCATGAAGGGTGAGCTGGCGGCGCCGAAAATCATGCTCGCCATCTTGTAGTGGCGAGGCGGGTTAGTTCGGTCCCGGCCTCGCCATAAGAACTGCTGTGCGGGCTGGTCTTCAGGTCGGATCTTCACTCGTAGAAACATCTCTTGTATGTCGGCGGTGACGGCGATCGGCCGTTCTCTGAATCTGAAGACGATTCCTTGTAGTGATAGTAGAAGGTCCGGGCCCTCCAGCAGCTGGTCGTTCAAGCTCACGTCGTGACATTGGTGAGCTGCGTCAAAAACAAGCCGTTGTTTACCAGGCTTGTTCGGGTTCTGTACTGCGAAGTGCGGGAGGTACCAGCAGATGGGGCTCCGTCGTTCAGTCCCGTCGCATGGCACCGCATAATTCTTAGCCAACAGATTTTCTATTTGCGCGGCGTATTGGTCCGCGAAGTCTGGGCAGGCGTCCATCTTTCGTTCGATGCTTTGTAGACGGCGTAAAGCCGCGCCGTAGTTCGACGGCATGGTTACGTCATCTCGCCGCCAAGGCAAGCCCACTTCGTAGCCGCTGTCTGTTTTCTTTATTGTTTCTTCGAAGATCTTCGTAGCTCGTAGATCTGCGTCGCTCACTCTCGAAGGGATAGCGACGCCGAGCGCGTCGATGCGGAAGTGCGCCTCCACAAGCTCGTGTAGGCGCTGGTCGTGCTCGTTCGTACGCTGGTCGGGCGCGTATACGTGCAGCACGCTCTCGTTTTCGTAGATCAGGCTGCGGGGTGCGGTTCCATGCATCACCCAGCCAAGTCGGGTCCTCGACGCGGCCGGTTCATTTGGCCCGCCAAGACGAAGCTCACGGGATACAATGAGCTCCCAGTGGTCGGCGCCTACTAAGATGAGGGGGTGTGCCAGGTCGTAGCACACCTCTGCCTCCATCAAGTCCCGTAGGTGTCGGTGTTGTAGAAGCGAGCTCGGGACGGTCTGCCGATGTAGCTTTAGGTCGCGTACCGTGCGCGCTTTGACTTTGTATAGCGCTGTTTCCTTTGCTCCCCTCAGTGAGAGTGAGACGGTTTGGCTATCTTCCTCTCGCTGCGACATGTTAACGCCATTCAGATGTAGGGGCTGCGTAGGGCCTTCTGCGCCGATCCGTTTCGCCAACTCATGGTCGATGAGTGTGATAGTGGCGCCTTCGTCGAGCAGCGCGTAGGTGTCGACCTCCCCCCGTGGACCAGTGACAACCACGGGGCAGATCTTCAGCATCACGGTCTTCAGGCCGGCAGCATTGGTGGGTGCTACCGACAAGACCGCTGCATTGTGGCTCGACGAATGTTCGGGTTGCGCAGCTGATCGTGCGTTAGGTCGCGCTTCTTCGTGCAGTGTTGAGTGGTGCGGGCGGTGGCATTGGTTAATGCCGCACAGCTTCGCCTTGCATTGGTACCGACGATGTTTCTTGTCGGCGCATCGGAAGCATACGCCTTTCTCTTTGACCAGCTCCCAGCGCTTATCGACGGTCAGTGCCCGGTAGGTTGGGCACTGATGTAGCGCATGGGCTTGGTTGCAGCTCTGGCATCGGTCAGTCTTTGTTTCTTGTTCCGCGCCCTCGTCGGTAGTGTATACGGCATTTCTCTTCTTAGTTGTCGCTGCCTGTCTCGTTTCACGGGCGGCGGAGGTCACTGCGGGCGTATAAGTGTAGCGCAGTGCCATATCCGCCTCTCGCATGAGGAAGCGAGATAGCAAGACGATCTCGGGTTCTACTGATGACTGGTGTTCGTCGGCGTAGTAACACCATTGCGTCTTGATGTGCGGGCTCAGCTTTTCCAGCACCTCTCGTGCCAACATTGGGTTATAAAGGTACCCACGCCGGTCAATGCTCTGAAGCACGCAGACAACGTTCTGAATCTTGACAGCGAAGCTATTGAGATCAGTCGCTGTCGTTCCTGGCTTCGGAAATCTTCTAAGCTCCTCCAGAGCTCGGTCAATGATGAGCTCTGGTCTCCCGAAGCTCTGCTCTAATGTCTTGATGATGACATCAGGATCGGTGGCTGTGTGCAATAATGCAGCCACGGCATCACGTGCGTCGCCCTTGAGGCAACTTCTCAGCCGCTGTAAGTTCTCGGCTGCTGAGATGTGGTACAGGGCGGTGGAATCCCGCATTGCAGCCTTGAAGGGCAACCATTCGTTTGGTGCCCCAGTGAAGACGGGCAGGTCGGAGTTGTAGCGGGCCCGAGGTCTGGCCATTCGTTCAATAGCCTCGGCGAGTTGTTCGATCCCGGATCTGCGGTCAGATCGACCCGGGGTGGGTGATCTTGTAGAACGCTCAAAGCGTGCTCGTCGTGGTTCTTCTTGTTGCCTCTCGGTGTTGAGGCGCGGCACATCCCCGCTCTCCCCCCGTAGGGTGGAGGGGTTTGTGCGTTGCAACCAATCATCCACCTTCTGGTGGTTGTCGTTGTTCCGCACGGTTGGCTCGTCGTGAAGGCTCTGATCTTCTTCAATATTCGCGATCTGAGCCGCCAATCGCTTCTTCACTAGGTCCGCTTCCATTTCCAACTCCTTTCTCTTCAATTCAGCAAGTTTCTCGGCCGCCTCTAACTCCGCCAGCCGCAGCCTTAGGGTGGAGTTCGCAGTTCGTTGCGAGTGCGCCGGTGACTTGCTTCGTTCGATGTTGCCGGACGGGCCGGCGGTCGTGCCAGCAGCCGTGCCAGCGGCCGGCACAGATGGTGATGCCGGCGGCTCTAGGGATAGCCTTCGAAGGCGCTCTTCGTCCAACCGCTTCCGCTCTTCCAGCTCTGCCAGGTCGCTTTGGCTCCTCGTGACCACCATGTTCGATGGGCGGCAGATGTTCACTGGATAAGCTGTTGGTCGCTTAAGTTCTTCTGGTTCTATCCGGCTCCGATGGACCAAGATGTAGTCGCTGGTTCTTCTATCCGGATCGTTAGGACCAAGATGTACTGGAGACTTCGGTTCGTAGCTCCTAGTAGGTCAGGTTCCTGGTTCGATGTGGACTGTAGTTCAATTAAACACTGTTGCTTGTTCAAGTTCCGTTGATTGAATGGTCGGATCCAATCACTTTGACTACTTCAGTTCGACTACATTTATTTATCAAACTTATTCTCTATATATACATTTTTACGATCTTACAACTAGTGCGGTATACACGCCGCAGTTAAAAGGGGCGTGGCCTATTTTATATGTTGTCTGTGTTCATGCTGTCGCGGGCAGGCTCGGCGTCCACAACACTAATAATTAGATCTTAAATATTTTTCTCAGATGAAAAGAACACATGACCATGAAGGTGGTGAGTCAGTGGCTAAGAAACCTCGCTTTGAGGAGACACAGGATTGTGCAGAAAGTCCGGGAACAACTGGCAGCTCGTGTTGATGCTCCTAAGGAAGCTTCTGTAGCCGAGTTTTATTGTTAAGTTTCTATTTGTCGTTTACTTTTCGAGGGTTTACTGCGAAAACCTGATAAGCGCAGTGAAGTTACTTAAAAATCCATTTACAATGTTTGTGCCTAATTAAACCGCAATTACATCATTATTTATAGCTCATATCTAGGAATACTTGTTTTGTCTACTCCTAGGAAAGATTATATCACAGAAATCTCGATTTTAGAAAAGATATGATTAAGGTCGAGCAGCTAGCTCGTTTTACTTGTTACTAACTTCCAACATGATCAAACTATATTGAAAAATCGAACTAGTGTCGTTTAGTCTGTTTTGCATGTAATATAGACGGTATTCACAGTAAAGTTTCTATGGGAAAGTAATGAACACTTACGTTTAAATGCGTTTAGTAGGTTTTTCGTGAATACGTGTGAGAACATTATTTAAGGTACTAAAAGAATAAGGTATTAAGAATTCTAAAATCTTTTTTCCAGCTAACATTACAAGATTAGTGTATAGTAAAGGTATTTAAGTTATTTTATCAATAGAGTGTCGGTCACTTCGCTTCATTTGAATTGTTTTACCATGTAACAACACCTATGCTATTTATTATAGCATTTAGCCGTTTCTACTAGTCAAGCACGAAAAATTATGTATTATCATGTTAATAAGTAATTTTTCATAAAATTGTCGGCTAGTCGGTCTTCGCAGTACCTTGTGAACTTTCAGTGTCTCATAATTACAAGCCCGCTATTTTTAGTAAACAAATATGTGTTTAATTTTTCTGTTTCAAGATCTCTTTCAGAAGCTATGTCAGTTGAGAAGATTGCTGCTATCAAAGTCCAGTGTTGGCCAAAAAGAGAAAAACTTGAACAATGAAAATAGATTTAAGCCGGCTTCGCCAGAAACAAGATTAGCCAATGCAAAGATTTCCCTGATATACAGCATGAGTTTTTAACAGCAATTGATAACCGTTGAATTACTTTTATTAGTTTGTTTGGTAGAGTTAGAAATCCATTGAGAGATTTTCAAACAAATTTAAAAGTACCTACATATAAGGATTACTTATTCCAGAATAATAATGAATGAGATATTTTTTACGAATTTTGACCCTGCTGATATGCTGCTTCATTAATGTACAGAATTAATAATAATAATAAATAAATATATTCGTGACATTTCCACACCATAGTGCCCATAGCACTAGTTATATAGTGCACATTCATTGATCATTGTAATAGATCAATGGTCTGTTTCTTAAATCTACAAAGTGTAACATAGGTATTGCCCTATTACATACCAGGCTGGGGTAATCCACACTGGAAGACGAATAGCAAACAAAATTAATAATAATAAATAAATAAATAAACAACTACTGTTAGTTTTACGACTTTTGTCATTTTGAAGTTTTTACACTACATTTCTTCAAAGTGCGTTCAGATGTGAAGTCGTTTTTTATTGATTGCTTGGCTTCTACGTGCTTCCCTATCTATTAAAGACTTTTCACTTAAATTGTTCAAAATATCATGTAAATCATGTACCTTCTTCTTTAAATATCTGGTTTTTGCCTGTTATTGCTTCATCTTTTTACTTCTAAATTCTAGTTTAGCAAACAAAATTAATAATAATAAATAAATAAATAAACAACTATTGTTAGTTTTACGACTTTTGTCATTTCGAAGTTTTTACACTACATATCTTCAAAGTGCGTTCAGATGTGAAGTCGTTTTTTATTGATTGCTTGGCTTCTACGTGCTTCCCTATCTATTAAAGACTTTCACTTAAATTGTTCAAAATATCATGTAAATCATGTACCTTCTTCTTTAAATATCTGGTTTTTGCCTGTTATTGCTTCATCTTTTTACTTCTAAGTTCTAGTTTAGCAAACAAAATTAATAATAATAAATAAATAAATAAACAACTATTGTTAGTTTTACGACTTTTGTCATTTCGAAGTTTTTACACTACATATCTTCAAAGTGCGTTCAGATGTGAAGTCGTTTTTTATTGATTGCTTGGCTTCTACGTGCTTCCCTATCTATTAAAGACTTTCACTTATATTGTTCAAAATATCATGTAAATCATGTACCTTCTTCTTTAAATATCTGGTTTTTGCCTGTTATTGCTTCATCTTTTTACTTCTAAATTCTAGTTTAGCAAACAAAAATAATAATAATAAATAAATAAACAACTATTGTTAGTTTTACGACTTTTGTCATTTCGAAGTTTTTACACTACATATCTTCAAAGTGCGTTCAGATGTGAAGTCGTTTTTTATTGATTGCTTGGCTTCTACGTGCTTCCCTATCTATTAAAGACTTTTCACTTAAATTGTTCAAAATATCATGTAAATCATGTACGTTCTTCTTTAAATATCTGGTTTTTGCCTGTTCTTGCTTCATCTTTTTACTTCTAAATTCTAGTTGTTTTTATATGTTTTCTCTTTCGAGATGAAATAATATAAAAATATATCATCATTAAGCATAATCTTATTTACTACTAGCTGTACCCGCGGCTTCGCACGCGTGGTCTTTTCTTTAGGTTCAAAGTACCATAATGTACTATTCCAGGACCAATATGCCAACATTTGATCAAAATTTCTTTAGCCGTGAAAATACTTTTATCAATTGCTCGGCTTCTAACTCACCAGATTGAGATACCAATTACACCAGTTTTTAAATCAGACTAAGCTATCTAACAATGAAAACTACATTGCAATCGGTCCAATAGTTTTTACATGATGCGTGAACAAACAAACATATAGATAGACAGAGGAACACGATTAAAAAAAAACGTGTTCAATGCCCTTTTTAAGCACCCAATCGCATTTTTTATCTTCTTTTTATAGCCTTTTTCGTACCTATTGCTTTATTATAAGTATAGATATATGACTGTGTCAATTTGCATCCAAAAATCCGTCCAGTAGTTTCAGCGTGATACGTTATCTTTTTAATAACTTTCAACACTTATATTGTGGAAACAACCTATATTACAAAAATTGAAGGAATTCATTAGTTTATTAGGAATTTATTAGATGCGCGGTCAAACAAACTAAAAGACAGACAAAAATAAAAAGTAAAACAGTTTTGGCTTCAGTAGGTATCGAAATAGAGAACCATCCATTAATAGAACTTTGGACCCATATCCCGCAGAAGCCCTTTTTTACGGGATAAAAAGTATCCATAATTTTCACCCATCTTATAAACTACTAGCTGTACCCGCGGCTTCGCTCGCGTGGTCATTTCTCTAGGTAAAAGTACTCTATGTGCTATTCCAAGACCTACAATAAACATTTGATCAAAATTCCTGTCGCCGTTACAAAGTTTTTTTATCGATTTCTCGGCTTCTAACCATTGGATTAAGATACCAAGTAAGTAGTTCCCAGTTTTTAGGTCAAATCCTAAGCTACCCAACACTGAAAACTGCATCGCAATCGGTCTAATACGTTTTTACGTGATGCTCGAACAAACATACAGACAAAAAACAAACAGAAAGACACGAATTTAAAAAATGTTCTATTCAAAGACCTTTTTTTTTAATTATCTTCTTTGTATAGATTTACGTTCTTATTGCCTTATAGCTGTGCCCGCAGCGTTGCTCGCGTGGTAGTTTTTCTGGGATATAAGGATCCTATGAGTTATTCCAGTACCAAAAGTACCAATATAGGTATCTACCTACCTGTGTTAACAACCTTCAGTGGCGATCCGACATGGTCGTGATAGGTTAGAAGACGAAGGCGGGAGCGAAGCGTAGCGAAGCGTAGCGAGCACCCGCCCTCGGCCAAATTATAGCTAAGAACTATCTTGTTTACCTCAGCTATTAAACATAAAAACCCGCAGTTAAATTGGTCCATTCGTTTAAAAGATACGATTTTCACCCCCACCCCCCCCCCCTTTCAACTCCTCCCCTCCTCCAATATAGCTAAGAACCATGATGAAACATCTCGATCACATCAGTTTTCAAACTTAAAAAACTGCATCAAAATCAGTCCATTCGTTTGGGAGCTACAATCCTCACTCCCCCCCCCCCTCCCCCCATCCATTCTAGCAGAACCATCTTGTTTACCTCAGCTTTGAAACATAAAAAACAGCATAATTAGAAACCACAAATACTTTCGAACACGTTTCTGTTTTTTATTCTATACTGTGCTAAGTTGCATCAAAATCTATACGATAATTTCAGCGTGGTGCGTGCGTTTTACCATAACTTTATTAAAAATATCAAGGAAAATGTAAAAAATAACGAATAAATAATGTAAAAATCTTTTAATTATGGAGCAAACATTTCTACGGCGAGTGATTTCTATCCGGAGCGGAGTGACGAAATCAGGTACCGGTTAAATTTAACACAACTTTGGGCCCATAGGCTGCAGGAACCTTTTAATTTTTCGGGATAAAAAGTATTCAACATTTCAACACATTATATAAACTTTGACTGTGCCAAGTTACATCAAAATCCGACCAGTAGTTTTAGCTTGATACGTGTTATTTTAAATAACTTTCTAACTCTATCCTGCGGGAACCGTTAATTTTTCCGTGATAAAAAGTATCCTAAATGTTAATCCAGTACATCAGCTATGATTCTGCCATGTTGCATCAAAATCCGGCTGGTAGTTTCAGCGTGATGCGTGTTCAAAGAGACAGACAGACAGATAGACAAAAAATTAAAACATAACCTTTTTGCACTCCATATCGATTTTGAAGTTTATATCAATGAAAATTTTTAAAAAATATTTAATGTACAGATTTAGCCCAGTTACAGTTTTATAATAGTATATAGAAGATAGATAGATAGATGTCTGTGCCAAGTTGCATCAACATCCGTCCAATAGTTTCAGCGTGCTACGTGTTCTTTGAATTAATTTAATTAATTAATTTAATTAAATAATTTTTCACCCCTATCCTGCAGGAACTCTTTAATTTTTCGGGATGAAAAGTATCCAATGGCCTACCTCGAAGCACGAACTCAAATCATACCAAATTTTATTTGAATTATGTGTGTATTTTCGGCGTGATGCGCTGCCAAGGTCTGTACCTTGGCAGCACACAGACGGACAGACAGACAAAAATTAAAAAATACAGTTTTGGCTTTAGTATTGAATGTAGAACAGCCTCCAAAAAAGTTACAAAATATCTTCAATTTACAGAATTTGGGACATTATCCAACAGGAACTCTTAATTTTTTCGGGATAAAATTTTTCCTCAATTTTGTAAACTATGACTGTGCAACCAAGTTGCAACAAAATCCTTCGAGTAGTTTCAGCGTGATACGTGTTCTTTTAAATAAATTTCATCGCCTATTCTGCGGGAACCCTTTTATTTTTCGGGATGAAAGGTATCCTATGTTCTACCTCGTAGTATGAACTCAAATCATACCAAGTTTCATTTAAATTAATTCAGTAGTTTCGGCGTGATGCCTAGCCAAGATACAGACAGACAGACAGATAGACAAAAATGAAAAAAAATTAGTTTTGGCTTCAGAATCGAATATAGTACCCTCCAAAAGAACATTTCAAAATATCTTCAATGTACAGAGTTGGACCCGTTACAGTTTTGTTATAAGTATATAGATAGAGTAATTTGATATCAATCGGACAGTAGGCAATTCAACAGACAGACAAACAACTTCCAGTCGCAAGGATTTGAGAGCTGGAGGTCGTGCTGAGGCAAAGCGCTAAAGATAGTGCGAGCCGAATTCGAAAAGTTTACTGATTTGATTTTAGCGGAACGCTTGGTTGCAGTGAATGAAATGCTTGCGTGTTTTAAGGGCAATCAGCGCCATCTAGTTAAATCGGAGGCAGAAGTTTGATTCGTTAGATTTATGCGCTGGAGTTGTTGATGCTGGCAAAGATTTGATGCTGGCTTTCTAATAATCTTTGATGCTGGTAAATTATGTAGTGTCTTTTTTGTTCTTATTGCTTTATTATAAGTACAGATACTACGCTTTCTTGTGTAGAGGTTCTACAATAAAAAGACTTACGCCGTGTTAAGGAAGTAGGATAGTCCATTGTGCTATACCTACTCGTTCCTTAATATCTAAGAACCATCTCGATTACCTCAGCTTTCAATCAAAAACCGCACCTAAATCAAACCATTCGTTTGGAAGCTACGATTCTCACCACTTTTTCTCACCTCCCCCCTCCCCCTCCCCATATAGCTAAGAACCATCTCAATCACATAAGCTTTATTAAAAAGAACACGTCTCACGCTGAAACTACTAGACGGATTTTTTTATGCAAATTGACACAGTCATATATCTATACTTATAATAAAGCAATAGGTACGAAAAAGGGCTGTAAAAAAAGAAGATAAATAAAAAAAACTCTTGAACCATACTTCCGTCACACAGAATGCTTTCAAAAAATTAAAAATATATTTCCATCGTTACACGGGGGGATGTAAGGATTCTAACGATACCCCATAAGTCTAAATCTGTTCAGGCATTTAAAAGTTATGGTGGAATAAAGAAACTCACATACATACAAACATACATGAATGCTAAAATATGACACTCTTTTTTTGGGCTGTCGTATAAAAATAAGGGGTGCTTATATTAATACAAAACGTGTTTTTTCAACGTATTGTTATACGTACTGTTATACATACAAACGTCAAACTTGGTGTGATTAAAGAGAAACCCCCCGACTTTAGCCAGCCGTTTGGCCGGTTGTAATTTTCGATTTTAATTTGGGCATTATTTAAACATACCAGTTTGTTCAATTCACTCATTTAGTAGTACTAAATTGCTCAATCGCGATTGATTTATCTTCTTATGGAGTCTAAAAAGTACAAAATAAAAATTGAGGTACAATTTTATTTTATGATTACATACATACGTACATACGTACAATACAATCATATTAATATGCACATGATTGTACTATTTATGAAATACGTATGTTTGGGTCAGATAGAAGACGAAAATATTTGAGGACTAGCTGTACCCGCGGCTTCGCACGCGTGTTCTTTTCTTTAGGTTCAAAGTACCATAATGTGCTAATCCAGGACCAATATACCAACATTTAATCAAAATTTCTTCAGCCGTCATAAATACTTTTATCAATTGCTCGGCTTCTAACTCACCAAATTGAGATAACTATTTTTTAATTACACCAGTTTTTATATCAAACCCTAAGCTATCTAACAATGAAAACCGCATTGCAATCGGTCCAGTAGTTTTCACATGATGCGTGAACAAACAAACATACAGACAAACAGACAGAAAGATACGATTAAATATATTTTTATATTCTTGTTCAATGCCTTTAAGCACCCAAGAGCATTTTTTTATTTATCTTCTTTGTACCGCCTTTTGAGTACCTATTGCTCTATTATAAGTATAGATATATGAATATGACAATTTGCATCAAAAAAACCGTCCAGTAGTTTCAGCGTGACACGTGTTCTTTTCACAATAACTTTCAACCCCTATCTTGCGGAAATCCTTTAATTTTTCGGGATGAAAAGTATCCAATTTCCTACCTCGTACCTCAAATCATACCAAGTTTCATTTGAATTCGTTCAGTAGTTTCAGTGCGTTGCGCGGTCAAGATATAGACAAACAGATAGACAGACAGACAAAAATAAAAAGTATAACAGTTTTGGCTTCAGTATCGAATATAGAGAATCCATAAAATTTATTCATTACTTCAATATTAAAATAACTTTGGAGCCATTTTCCGCACAAACCCTATTTTTAGGGATAAAACGTGTCCATTATTTTAACCCATCATATAACTTAAAACGGTGCCGTTGCATAAAAACCCATCCATTAGTTTCACCGTGGTAAGTGTTCTTTTAAATAAGTTTCAACCCCTATCCTGCGAGAACCCATTAATTTTTCGGGAAGTATAGTCCTATGTCCTACCTCATAGTATGAACTCAAATCATACCAAGTTTCATTTGAATTCATCCAGTAATTCCGGTGGCGTGATCCGCGGCCAAGATACTGTCAGACAGACATACAGATTAAAACGGAAAAACATACAGTTTAGGCTTCATTATAGAATATAGAGTAAACTCTAAAAAAAAAACAATATGTTTAATTTACAAAATTTGGACCCATATCCCGCAGGAACCCTTTATTTTTCCGAGATAAAAAGTATCCATAATTATCACCCATCTTATAAAGTATGTCTGTGCCAAGTTGCATCAACATCCGTCTAATAGTTTCAGCGTGCTACGTGTTCTTTTCAATAATTTTTACCCCTATACTGCAGGAACCCTTTAATTTTACGGGATAAAAAGTATCCAATGTCCTACCTTGAAGTATGAACTCAAGTCATACCAAATATCATTTGAATTCATTGAGTATTTTCGGCGTGATGCGCTGCGAAGGTACAGACACACGGTACAGATATACGGACAGACAGACAGACAGACTAAAATTTAATAAATACAGTTTTGTCTTTAGTATTGAATATAGAACGGCCTACAAAATAAGTTACAAAATATCTTCAATTTACAGAATTTGGGACATTATCCCGCAGAAACATATTTTTTTTTGGCAAAAAAAGTATCCTCAATTTTTACTTATTATATAAACTATGACTGTGCCAAGTTGCAACAAAATCCTTCCAGTAGTTTCAGCGTGATACGTGTTCTTTTAAATAACTTTCAACGCCTATCCTGCGGGAACCCTTAAATTTTTCGGGATTAAAAGTATATGAACTCAAATCATACCAAGTTTCATTTAAATTAATTCAGTAGTTTCAGCGTGAACATACAGATGTATGTCTGTCTGACATACAGATAGACAGACAGACAAAAATGATATCATCATTATGGATCAGCTGCGTATGTATGTTTATAGTTCGTATGCACTGGCTTGCGAAAGCGAAGGGATTCAAAATGTTTTCATTCCTCTACAGAGAAATATTTATTTATGGGTAAACTAAACTTCTTGAGCACTGTAGCCCGATTCCATAACTTGGCTTCAATCGATTTCTCAATATCGCAACCACTAATGCCTTGCGATAGAGTCGAATTTGCTATGAAAAAAGTGATAATCCGATTGTAACCAAGTTATGTAATTGGGCCACGGGTGTCCTCGATAGAAACCCAAATAATTTATAGAGACTCATCCAAATATGGCACTTACATGGTAAGCTAGGACTATATATATTTTCTAGTCGGGTAATACGAGAAAACAAACTACAAAATAAGCTTATATTTTAGTTAGGGTCCGATAATAACATGTGAAAATAACTAATTACAAATGATACGAACGTTCTATCGCAAATACTTCGACAAACATAAGAAAACATGCTCACTTACCGATAAAAGGTTATGGCTTATTTTACTGCTTAGCCCCAGAACCCTTCGATAGCGAACCGAATCGATTCGATTCGATATAGTGTATTAAGCGGGGAACTGCTCTTTAGAGCGAAACTATCGGTAAAGGCAAAAACACACTTTTTTCTCTAAGCAACTTTTACTCCATTCAATCTTCAATGACATACTAAAAACAAAACACCACTCAAAAAGTATAAAAAACATAAATCAATAAAAAAGGACAAATATATACAAAAAAGGCCGCAACATCCTCCCCCTTTGTGGAGACACCACAGTATTAAAAATATTAATTTATTCAGGGGATAGGTACTTGGGAAACTTGGCTGAGCAGGGGCACGAGTTTTATCAAAGGCCGCCTCAATATACCAGCTATTGTTTGCACGTCAGCCACCCTTATTACGTTGTCACCACCTGGGTGAAGTGCTACGACTCTTCCTTTTGGCCACATTCCTCTGGGCAACGCTCCATCCACAATCATGACTATGTCTCCAGTCTTCAAGTCGGGACGGGCTCCCAAGCCAGCTCTTGGCAGCAATGTAGGTAGGTACTCTCTGCACCATTTGGACCAAAAATAGTCAGCAAGATATTGTGACTTTCTCCAGTCGCTTCGTCCAAGTAATGCTCCAGCATCAACAGCTAGTGGGATGGGTCGATAACCAGATGACGACCCCAAAATGAAGTGAAATGGAGTTAATGCTTCTTCAAAGTTCGAGTCTGATGGAATATGGGTCAATGGGCGGCTATTAATCAGCGCCTCCGCTTCCAGTAATACAGTGTGAAGAAGGTCGTCTTTTGGAGTTCGGTCCTTCATTGTGGCCTTCAGGGCTACCTTGACACTTCTTACAAGGCGTTCCCACGATCCTCCCATGTGAGGAGATGCTGGTGAAATAAATTTCCAATTAATACCTCTATCAGCTAATTCCCGGGCCATTTCTTGTCTATAAACTTGCTTGAGAATGTTATTGGCCCCAACAAATGAATTACCATTGTCTGAAGTTATAGTATTTGGTGTTCCTCGGCGTGAAACAAATCGTCTTAGACACATTACTGCAGCATCCGCTGTTAAATCTCGTACAACTTCTAGATGTATTGCTCTCGAGGTCATGCAGGTGAATAGCGCAACATATCTCTTCTCACGTCTTCTGCCCACAGAAACTTGGATTGGACCCATGTAATCAAGCCCTACGTGTGTGAAAGGACGTTTGTTAAAGGCGAGACGCTCTGGTGGCAAATCTCCCATCGGTGGGTTGAATGGGCGTCTTTTTAATAACGCACATGTGGGACATGCATTTGTTACAGATCGGACAGTTCCCCTCAGACGAAGCAACCAGAAGCGCTGACGAAGCTCATTTATTATGGTCTCATGGTTCCCATGTGCTGCTTTTCTGTGGTAAAACTCAATTAATAGCCGTGAAGTTCTGTCTCGACTGTCCAAAATTACTGGTCGTTTCAGGCTCTCAGACACGTCTTCGGCAGCTCCTATCCGACCAGATAATCTAATCAGGCCATCTGAATCTAAGACTGGAGACAATTTCCTCAATGGACTTCGGCGATAACTGGTAACGACGCTCGAAGCTTTGCAAGTTCATCCGGAAAACTCTCCAACTGGCTTCTTCGTAAAATGTGCAATTCAGCCTCCATCAGATCAGAAGAGTTCAGATATCGTGACAATGGGATTCTTGATTGATGAGCATGTGATGTTGATGGTTGATTCGGATCACAAGCCAAACGTTTGTTTTTTAATTTGGAATTTAAAATTTTGGCAAATTGGTGCGCGCGAGCGGTCGCACGAACCATTCGCATCCAATCACTAAATCGTGTTGGGTCTGGTGCGATTGGAAGAAGAGAAGGTGACAATTCGTCTGCTTCCGATAGCACGTTGATGACATTCAAATCGTTTTTAAATTCATTGCGAAAGTTTTCATCTTTTGGAAGATGCTGAACCTCTGAGGGCCACAAATCAGGTGAAGATTTTAGAAAATCGGGGCCTTTTATCCATCGTGTTGGAAAATCTTTAACTAAACGTGTTCCATCATCAGCCACATTTAAACTAGTGGGAACCCAATGCCACTCAGATACTTCTGAATTTTCTAAAATCTCCCCAACCCTGTTAGCTACGAATGGCTTCAAAGTTCGCGCATCTGTTCGTAACCAACCCAATACATTCATAGAATCAGTCCAAAAATATCGCTTTATTGGACTCCCGACATGTTCTGATTCTATGGTAACAGCTAAACGCATGCCTATTAAAGCTGCTTGAAGCTCAAGCCTCGGAATGGATACTGGCTTCAAAGGCGTTACCCTGGATTTGCTCGCAATGAGCGAAAGTTTCACGTTATCGTTTACGGTAAAACGCCAAAATGCTACGCATGTATACGCCAATTCACTAGCATCACTAAATATGTGAAGCTCTCGCTCATGATAAGAAGCAAATTGATACCAACGTGGTATTATCAAATCCTTAATTTGGGACTCAAGCAACAGCCAAGCCGCCCACTGAACTTGTTGGTCCCTGGGTAGTGAATCATCCCAGCCTACACCTAATCGCCAGGCTTTCTGTAATAAAATTCTTCCGTGAATAGAAACAGCAGCCAACAAACCCAAGGGATCGAATATTCTCATCACTAACGATAGAGCATTTCTTTTTGTCAAAATGGGAGGATTATTAGAATCCGTATCCGACCGAAAACTTAAATTGTCTGAGCTTGGGTCCCAGATTAAACCTAAAGTGCGAACAGGAGCGTCGTGCATATCTCCTATTGGTACCGCTTTACTAGAGACTGCCCGCAATTCTGTAGGAATTTTACTAGGTGCTTCGGGGACATTAGATATCCAACCTCTCATTTCAAACTTGGCTTGCTGATGTAAGTTTGTTATGTTGATGGCAATTTGTGACGCCTTGTCAACATCGTCCACGCTTCCAACGTAATCGTCCATGTAATTATTTTTACTAGTAGCTAGAGCCGCATCGGGATATAAGTGTGAAAATGCATTTACATTTTTATTTAAAACAAAATTTGCGGTACACGGACTTGATACAGCACCAAAAATCAAAGAACTCATTCGATATTCTTTAATGGGAGAGTGAACTTCTCCATTACGCCACAAAAACCTTTGCATATCCCTGTCTTCAGTGCGTATTTTAATTTGAGGAAACATTTCCTTTATATCGGCCATTAAACCTATTTTCCCCTCCCGCCAATGAAACAAAACTCCTAATAAAGATTGCAGAAGGTCGGGGCCCGTTAGTAACATAGAGTTTAATGAAACACCTTGAGTAGTTGCTGCTGCATCATGTACTACGCGCAACTTATTTTTTTGAGGATGAACAACGGGAAAATGCGGCAGGTACCAAAATTTAGGCATATCTACAAGTGAAACAAGATCAGCATGAGTTGTTAAACATTCTTCTGCGTACCCCTTTTCTAACATTGCGTCTATATTGTGCTTATATTCCGTCGCGAATTTATTGTCTTTAACCATCCTACGCTCTAATGTTTTTAATCGTGATAACGCCTGAATATAACTATCCGGGATCTTCAAATGATCTTCACGCCAAAGCATACCTATTTCGCACCTACCATCAGGCAATCTATGAAAAGCTAACCTACAAGCTATAAGTTATACCTATAGCATCTAATCTGTACTGCTGTTTAACAAAGGTTTCTAAATTACACATATTTTCGTCGAGTACGACTGCTTCAGTGACCGCAATCTTATCAATAAATTGAACTGGTTTTGCACGACTGTCCAACACGCCATACAAAGACCAACCCAAAGCAGTGCGCGCAGCCACGGGTTGACTAGTTGTTCCAAATTTAATTTCCAGCGAAACGGACAGGTACCAGTTCTGATTTCCTATTAAGACTAAGGGCTCAGTTTCCTCTCATGAGCAATACCTGTCAAATATTCAAGTTTCATCACGTCATCTATACTTACGGATTGGGTACCTACACCGAGGTTCGCGATAGAGGAAGCATTGTCTATTGTAAATTCCCTATCCCTATGCTTGCCTCGAATTTTAAATGAAACACGATGAACTTTATCTTGACGGTTCATCCCTGCACCTTTCCCATAAAAATCTAGTTCAGGACCCGTGACACCTATACGTTCCGAAAGTTTAGAATCTATCAGTGTAACACTGGCACACTCGTCTAAAATTGCTAATGTCTCTACACTGCCTAATGGTCCCGAGACTATAACTGGTATCATTTTTAGAAGTACTTGCTTACGATGTTCACGAGATTGGTTCCTCGAACACACTAAAACCTTACCTCTTTCAGAATCAAGATGAACGTTCTCTGGTTTTGGAAAAGGCTGAACTTCAGGTGTAAGTTGAACAGAACCTATTTCTTCTATTCTAACCGTATTTACAGAAGCGGATTGAACTGAAGTTGAACCTTTCACAGTAGCACCATGCAATAACGGGTGGTGGAAACGGTTACAGCTATCGACATTGCATCGATGATTGCAAGAGCGCCAGTTGTGTTTTTTGTTACTTAAACAACGAAACATCGACGAGTTTTCGTTACAAACCTCATTAACTGTCATTGAACCAAACTTTTTACATCCGGTCAAGGTGTGATGTAAATTACATAAGTCACATTTGAAATTGTCACTATTGTCATTACTGATGACAAATAAATTTTCCTGACGTATGTTTTTCTTGTTGTCTTGTTGAGTTGTGGTTGGAAATAAAAGGCCAAACTTTGAATGATTTTTAGCTTCAAATCTAAGAAAGTCCGAAAGTAACTCGAGTTTCGTGCAGTTTGATGGATGTTCTGCAGCATATCGAGTCCACAAAGCACGCAGAAGCGGCGTCAACTTTCCCAACAAAATATTAAATATTTCGGGCGAATACAGATATGGAATCTGATCTAAATGTTTGATGACCGCTACTAAATTATGTACTTGACATGCAAAATGGTTCAAATCTTTAAAGTCGCTTTGCAGTCTAGGCAAAGCTTTAGCTACCGCCAACTCTTGTAAAACTATTACCTCCGGCCTTGCAAAACGTTCTTCAAGAGCCTCCATTATTTCTTCGGGTGTGTTCGATGTAATTAGTAGGGCTGCGACAGACTGCGCGGCCTCTCCACTAAGTGCACAGCGAAGACGCGACATATTCTCAGCATCCGAAAAACTGCCCTTTGTGACGTTAAATGCTTTTTGAAACGAAATCCAATGTAAAGGTGAACCATTAAATATTGGCAATGAAATGAGATTACTTTTATTTTTATGCGTATTACCTAAAGATAATATTATCTCTGCTAACTGTTTGATCTCCGATTGTTTAGAGTTAGATGCGATTGTAGCAGGATGGATCTGTAGATTATTCGAATTAGGATAGGCTGATACCGCAGGCACTGTAACAAAGTCAGGACACCCCGCAGGTACAGCAGACACAAGTGGGACATCTGCCGCCTGGTGTGTAGACGTTTTCATAGCTTCGTTATTCTGATCAGGTAAACTGCAAACCCAAGAATGCACACGATTGCTACGAATACTACGTTCACTTTCTATAGCAGCAAGCTCAGCCGCCAACGATAAGCGTTGAGCTTCTTTTTGTTTTTCTAACAATTTTTTTCTCTTTTGAGCAAGTTCATTAAACATCTCCGCCTCTAAATTAACTACAGCCTCGGCATGACGAGCCTCAGCTTCAAGACGGCGTTGTCGAGTTGAGGTGGAAGAAAACTGAGTAAAAGTTGGTGTTACCGATCTTGTACGCTCTCCTTCGAAAACATGCCCCTGAGAGGCTTCAGCAGAAATGGCGGTAGAAGGCGCCGCTAAACCCTCGTCGTGTTGTCTCGATGTCCCGGTTACCATGGCGGTGGAAGGCGCCGCCAGGATATCGAGTGGTGTGATGAGGTCTGCAACGGGTGCGACATAGTAACAAGCCGCTGGGCCCGCAGTGGCAGTAGAAGATGCCACCGCCTGGTCCACGGAACCTACGGTATCAATGGCGGTAGAAGACGCCACCGGAGGATTCCGCTTCTTAGTTGTCGACCTTAAAATCATCACAAACGTTTAAACGGACTGTAAAAAAACGAGAGGACCAAATTATTAAGCGGGGAACTGCTCTTTAGAGCGAAACTATCGGTAAAGGCAAAAACACACTTTTTTTCTCTAAGCAACTTTTACTCCATTCAATCTTCAATGACATACTAAAAACAAAACACCACTCAAAAAGTATAAAAAACATAAATCAATAAAAAAGGAAAAAATGCATACAGGTGTTAGTTAGGACTTACAACAATGATTTTCCAGGTAGGTGTTTAGACTGAGTATCTACTAGGTACCAAAATAATAAAATTAGAACTTTAGGCTCAATTACTACAAAAGATAATTTCTGGAAGTAGGTAAAACGTATCTAAGTATTTTGATATTATTATGTAAAGTAGATACCTACTAACATTGATGTATATGTTACTATATGCTTACTAAAACATGCACAGGCATTACATTAGATCCTTGTCAAATCGCCCTAAACACCTTGAATGAGGGCGAGGGCAATTTCCTTATTAACTGTATTAATGCTGTTCTGAAGAACAGCATTTTAAATTATTATTTTTAAGGATCCCTAAAACGTTGCCTATTAATCCTCACGACCGCGATGTTCTAACGCCTCCTCCTTTCGGCTATCAATGTATATTGCCGAAATCCATTTTACAAAAATATATTTATGTTTGTCGTGTAACTTTGGAAAGTCGATAAAATTCGATATATTCGGTAAGATTAACGTAATTATACCGACAACAATTGTCAAAAATAAGATCCATGCTTCCTATTGTCGTTATAAATCGATATATTCGATATGATTTACTTCTCGACTTTATGTCGTTCTCGATAAAATGCGTTCCGTGCTACCGATCTCGTTTTACGTTTTACGAACATTTACGTCAAATTTGACATTTAAATTCGGTAAATTAGGTAAGTTTATCGATCGATAAGATCCATGCCGATTCAGCCCTGCGAGCTGAATCGGGGGACAGGTCCAAAAACAAAAATACAAAATATTAAATATTATTTATACAAAATATTAAACAACAACGCTCCATAATACAGCTAGTATGAATTATCTGTTTTACTGAGAAATACGCACAATTATGAAATATGTAAGCCTCACAAATTCAGTTTTACAAATAATTTGCTATCATTTACCGCAAGCTGACATTAGTTTGTTCTCAACAGAAACAGGCGTATACGCGAAAAGGATAAAATATATGCATATTCGTCTCGCTCAATCTTACTGTTTTTATGGTATGTGTGTCCTTCTCTCATTATTATTGCTATTCAATAGAGATGGCCGTTTCAGAAAAAACGTTGTTGGACATCGATGACAGTGAATGATGCTGGCATCCGATGCCGATATAATGTAAAACGGATGCTTTCAACATCCGATTCTAAGAAACGTGAATACAAAACATCACAGATGCCTCCGAGCGCACGGTGCCGATATAATGTAAAACGGATGCAACGCATGCTCTCAACATCCAATTCTGAGAAACGTGAACACAAAACATCACAGATGCCTCCGAACGTACGGTGCCGACCAACTGAACATTATAGTCTTGCTCGCTCGGTCTCGGTCGTAACTATTGTTAGAAAGTCGTTTATGACAGGGACCCGAGGGCCGTTATAGGTAAGAACACTTCATCGAGCAATGTGTCTCTATTCTGAGATCTGATTAGGAGATGCCTGTCAATTAAAGCTATCGTACTTATTATTACCCTTTGGGTGGACGAGTTAAGTCACAATAATTCCCGCCCTAAGTTAGGTATAAACTAATAAATAAGATGATAAATCCATATGCATGCACCTGTAACATAAACCTATAAACTATTTGAGTTTATATAATTAAGTTAGAGCTAGGTTTTAATTAAGGAATTAATGAACCTTTAGCCCTTTAGGTTGTATGAGTATAAAATATCATTGCTCATAAAGTCACCTATTTCGAGACCACTCCTTACAATTACTGCGACCAATTCCCACGACCACGGGATTTTGAATCTGGTTAGAAAGTTAACGAACAGGATAGAGACCTTTGTAATTGTCTTTTTTATGACCAAGAGATCATTTGTAAAATATACGCATTACGCACGCATTCATTTGTTTAAACCAGTTGTAGTTTTTGATCATGTCGAGATGGCAAAGAGCAGCAAATCCTTTTTGGGACCACTTTGATAAAAAAGACAACACTATCGGAATTTGTAAATATTAATAATAAGTCGACGATGAGAAACTTAAGTTCTCCGACGGGATCGTGGTTTCGTCATTCTAAAATATACCCGACTTTGAAATATACCGTACAAGGTGTAATATTTTTATAAACTCTGTACCCTGTAAACGGATATTCTCCAAAGCCGGGTATATTCTCAATGAACGAAGGACGCGCCTTTCCAACTCCTAATTAGAAAAACTCATATTTTTGAAAAAAATATTATTTTTTCATAATATAAGTTCTTGTTTTTTCTCATTTCATCCTGACTCAACTGGAACATAACTAAATACGTTTTGGTCGTGACTATAAACAAAACTCTAGGTAAATAGGTAACTTCAAAGTTATGTTATTATAAGGCACCGTCCTCTTACAAAAGTTCCGTTGCGCGAGCCTCGGCCAGGCGGTAAATTTATCACGTCTCGGCCGGCATCGATGCCGAAAACAACGATGCCGGCATCGGTTATAAGTAAGTAAGTATCGGTTGTAAGGGAAATAACAATGCGCATCGATGCCAGAAATTAACAATAACGCCCATCTCTAATTCAATGACAAGTCTTTAGGTACAAGGGTTTAAGTCAAATAACCAGTTTTAAATTTATACTGACTAAACGTCAAACACCCCGTTCAAGTACACCGCGAGGCGAAAAATTAACGCGACTAAAAGTTAATCTGCCCCGTTGACGGGCGCCCGCTATTATAAGTTTTCGCCTGGTTAGGATAAATTTTAGCGAGCTTTTGAGATCGCTAAATTTTAGTCTGCTGTCAGATTGACAGCTGTTTGTCATTCGTTTCGCGATTAGATTAAATTTGTTGGTTGTTTTAATCGAAAATACTATCTATATTTTTAATAGAGCAGTAACATTAAGTCTATACAACGAATATAATAAAAAAAAAAACTATCTAGGGGACCTCTAATAGCCGCTCGGTTGTCCACGTGCTGAAGACCGCAGGACCAAACTGATAACCCAAAAAAAAAATGGCCGACGCGACACATCTAACCTCAAACTGGTAATTGATTGTATATGCGTTGAGACTACAGGTACTTGATGGTCAATCCACAAAAAAAAAAGGTCGACGCGACACATCTGGCTGCAAACTGGGGATTTATTGGGTACGAGACAAGATCAAAAAGGTATCTGATTGTCAACCCACAAAAAAAAGTAGGTCTACGCGACACATCTGGCCGCGCCGACTTTGCGTAAACAAACAGTTTTTATGACCACTTCATTGAGCGCTTAGATAAACAAACTGGTGATTTATGGAGCTAAATAGGTACGGCACATATTTCAAGTGTTTATGTTGTGGGTTTCGAAGCAAAATAATTATATAAACACGCTTAGATTTGAATGATTATTGAGGTCAATAATGTTCAAAATTGAGTGGCAAAATTTACGTCGCTATAGAGTGGTCCGATGATCGATGAAAACAAAAAATGTCACTGTAGCGTTAGTTGCGATGATCAATGAAAACAAAAAAAGTGACTGTAGCGCATAGAATCAATCGAGCGGATAAGACAATGGACAAGAATTTAACAAATTGAAAATTTGAATTTGACAGCTAAACCTGTGACTCCGTTCAGCGAACCCTCGTTAGTTAATTTTTATCCGGTGAAAATTTCGCCGTCTTAAACGCATCCCAATACTCGCGTCTACGTCTACATAAGTCACTAATGCTTAGAGTGCGTTTCATCGAATAGTTCCTATGCCGTCATGTTGGCAATAGTGCGAATAAGTGTTGTCATTATTACCCATTCTGTGCTACCATAAAATCAGGGAGATCATGTATCTGAGTAGTACCCGCGACTTCGTACGCGCCTTATGTAATGACTTTTACGATGTCCTCTTTTTAAAACATTTAGCTTTAAATTATATTAATCTAAATTATAAACCAGTCCGCTTTCAAAATTTCGTCCACATTACAAATTATTACCTGTATTATACGAATAGCCATTCATAGCCATAACCGTCGTAAAAGTCGACTATATGAAAGTCCTATTACAAGACTCGTATGAAGTCGCGGGAACAGCTAGTTGGTATAATTAGTATATTAGAAAGATAGTAGGGAATTTAAAAATACAGGATCAATGAGTAAAAAAAAATGAATTTTTATTTTTATTATTTTCGACAGTAGCTGTGTTCATCTAAAATGTCTACATCTGACATTTTCTCATCTTCGATGTCAGCAAAAGTATCACTATCATCTCCTACTTCGATTATGAACCTATCCATTTCACTATCTATAGATGGGACATCGGCGTAGTATTTTTCTTCAATTTTTATTACGTGCTCACATTCTTTCCTCCATTCCTTTTCAGTGATTGTTGCAAATACTTCTTCAGTAATTTGTACCATCTTACTGGCTTCCTGACCTACGTTTTTTCTGCAATTCGTCTTTTTAATACACTACGTATGAACTCAATGGGATTCAAATCACAATGGTGGACGCCTTACCTCTTTATGGCCATTCTCTTCCAGCATCACATCTGCTTCATATACAGGTGGCTTTTTGTGTTAATAATTCATACATCTGTGCCTTTATCATCGTAGGCAAATAAAAAAGTCCTTTATTTGTGATCCAAGATTGTATTTCTGACTTAGTACTGGACATTGTGGGTGGTTTATCGATCTGCTTAGTATGGTAGGAGGCATTATCCATGACAACAATTGACTGTGGAGGTAGATTTGGTATGAATTTTTCTTTAATCCACTTATTAAAATTAACTTTATTCATCTCATCATGATAATCACCTGATTTTGATTGTGATCTAAAAATCAGCTGAGTTTTGGGTATGAAGCCCATGGCGCCACCTGCTTGAACGATAATCCACCGTGGTCCTTTGGAATCTGAGGATAAAACGCCTTCTTCAATTTCACTTTGCCAACATTTTCCAGCACAATATGTAGCGTGCATGTATGTCTCGTCTAAATACACAACTGGCCACTGAGTTCTAAGACGATTTATTCTCAATTCTTCCAAGTATCGATGACACCAGGCGATGATGTCATATCTCTTCATCAAAACCTTTCTTTAGGATTTACAATTTTTGAAATAAAATCCTATATTTTTTATAACTGTCCACAAAGTGGTGCGACTCCCTTTATAATCTATGTCATTTCGTATTTCATTCAATAATTTCGTTAGTGTAGGCAATACCTTTCTTACGGCATAAAATTCATGTATTTTATGCCTTATAGCACACCGTTCGAAGTCATCCAGTTCGTGAGTTTTTCGTCGAGGACCGCTTTTGCACGGTGTTGTATTTTTTGATTGGTGATTTTCGATACTGTTTTTTCTGATATTCCTAAAACAAAATTCGATCATGTTGACAATAGTGCGAATAAGTGTTGTCATTATTACCCATTCTGTGCTACCATAAAATCAGGGAGATCATGTATCTGAGTAGTACCCGCGACTTCGTACGCGCCTTATGTAATGACTTTTACGATGTCCTCTTTTTAAAACATTTAGCTTTAAATTATATTAATCTAAATTATAAACCAGTCCGCTTTCAAAATTTCGTCCACATTACAAATTATTACCTGTATTATACGAATAGCCATTCATAGCCATAACCGTCGTAAAAGTCGACTATATGAAAGTCCTATTACAAGACTCGTATGAAGTCGCGGGAACAGCTAGTTGGTATAATTAGTATATTAGAAAGATAGTAGGGAATTTAAAAATACAGGATCAATGAGTAAAAAAAAATGAATTTTTATTTTTATTATTTTCGACAGTAGCTGTGTTCATCTAAAATGTCTACATCTGACATTTTCTCATCTTCGATGTCAGCAAAAGTATCACTATCATCTCCTACTTCGATTATGAACCTATCCATTTCACTATCTATAGATGGGACATCGGCGTAGTATTTTTCTTCAATTTTTATTACGTGCTCACATTCTTTCCTCCATTCCTTTTCAGTGATTGTTGCAAATACTTCTTCAGTAATTTGTACCATCTTACTGGCTTCCTGACCTACGTTTTTTCTGCAATTCGTCTTTTTAATACACTACGTATGAACTCAATGGGATTCAAATCACAATGGTGGACGCCTTACCTCTTTATGGCCATTCTCTTCCAGCATCACATCTGCTTCATATACAGGTGGCTTTTTGTGTTAATAATTCATACATCTGTGCCTTTATCATCGTAGGCAAATAAAAAAGTCCTTTATTTGTGATCCAAGATTGTATTTCTGACTTAGTACTGGACATTGTGGGTGGTTTATCGATCTGCTTAGTATGGTAGGAGGCATTATCCATGACAACAATTGACTGTGGAGGTAGATTTGGTATGAATTTTTCTTTAATCCACTTATTAAAATTAACTTTATTCATCTCATCATGATAATCACCTGATTTTGATTGTGATCTAAAAATCAGCTGAGTTTTGGGTATGAAGCCCATGGCGCCACCTGCTTGAACGATAATCCACCGTGGTCCTTTGGAATCTGAGGATAAAACGCCTTCTTCAATTTCACTTTGCCAACATTTTCCAGCACAATATGTAGCGTGCATGTATGTCTCGTCTAAATACACAACTGGCCACTGAGTTCTAAGACGATTTATTCTCAATTCTTCCAAGTATCGATGACACCAGGCGATGATGTCATATCTCTTCATCAAAACCTTTCTTTAGGATTTACAATTTTTGAAATAAAATCCTATATTTTTTATAACTGTCCACAAAGTGGTGCGACTCCCTTTATAATCTATGTCATTTCGTATTTCATTCAATAATTTCGTTAGTGTAGGCAATACCTTTCTTACGGCATAAAATTCATGTATTTTATGCCTTATAGCACACCGTTCGAAGTCATCCAGTTCGTGAGTTTTTCGTCGAGGACCGCTTTTGCACGGTGTTGTATTTTTTGATTGGTGATTTTCGATACTGTTTTTTCTGATATTCCTAAAACAAAATTCGATGTTTATTAATTACTTATTTTTTTCGTTGGTTTGACATTAGTCAAGTGCTTAAATTCGTCTCAGTAGTGTCGGACATTATACGCAAACCCTTGATTTTTATATTATTAGTATATAGGAAAACGCATCAGAAAACCACTATAAAAATATATTAACTAAATTTAAACTGAAGTAGATACAGTGCTTCTATTTTATAGCTCTAGATAACGCTGTACATGTATAACTATATGGGTATTTCCGACTCTGACTATTGACAGTATTTTTACTTACCTTTATTTAAAAGGTCGAGAGGAGATAATATAACAGCAAATACAAAAAAAAAGAGTTTAGTATAAATGATAATAAGTATATAATTAAGGGCCTAAGCAAACTGATGCTGGTAACCCTATTTTACTAACCTGTAATGGCGGCGACCCCAGCTTTTACACAACTTATTGGAATAACTTATTGGAGTGGGGCCTCGTTACGTTTTTCTCTTTCACAAAAGTCCTTCACCATCACTCTTTCACCACTTTTTAATGTTTTATGCATGGTTTTCTCAAGAAATTATAATAAAACTTTAAAAAACCTGGAGATACGTCTTAGCGTGTTGACACTGTTGACAGACAGGGGTGCCAACATGACGGCATAGGAACTATTCGATGAAACGCACTATACACTCGACAATTAAGTTGAAATCGATAACAAATTAATCTTCAAACAAAATCGATTTTGTCCACAATAACACATACGTAACATTACTATTTTCGAGGAACAACGGAATTTGAGTTTGAACTATATAGTGGTGTAAGTATAATTTATTGAAATGTGTTATTATTTCATTGACCTATTGAACACCTATTACATTTAACAAGTAATGTTTTAAATTATTTTATTAATTTGGTCCATACCTAGATATTCTCATTTGGAAGGCAAGATAAGCAAGTGGTAGCTATTACAACGAAGTAATCATGGCGGATCCACTCAGTTTTCTTCGAAATTACAACGTAAACAAAAAAGAAATCATCGAACGCGATAACCAGATTATATTTGGTGAATATTCGTGGACGAAATATTTTAACATTAATTTTCTTATGTGGGGGTAAGTGTTTGGTTACTACATAGCAAAGAGTATAGGGCAGGAATGTAGTTGCTATACCGTCGATTTTGGGGAAGTATAGGGGGTAGTGGGGGGATGTAGAAACCCCCCCTTTAAAGTAAAAGTTCCGCAGCCCCCCCTTTCCGACTTTTTTTTTTTTTTTCCATCCTTACTTTCAAACATACTTCCGATGCATTTGATTTAAGGTGGGGGGGTGGATGGGGGAGGTAGAGGGCTACCCCCTGCTACCTCTATCCCCCGCGAAGGCCCTTAGTTTATGAGATATTTCAGTTTTTAGTTTATTAATTGTCGCCCAAAGACAAGGGTAGGTTAGGTTGGAACATGACTAAACATCGCGCGAGCTGAGCGACCGAAGCGAGCGTGCCGCGGCAGCGGCCGGCAAGCGCCAAAGTTAATTTAAGGGAGTTTGGTCTCCGAAGGCGACCAAACAGCCGATTTTTAATAAACTTAAAACTGAAATATCTCATAAACTAAGCATCTCCGCGGGGGGATAGAGGTACCAGGGGGTAGCCCTCCACCTTCTCCCTCTGCCCCCTACCTTCAATCAAAGGGGGGGCTGCGCAACTTTTACTTCAAAGGGGGGGGGTTCCTAAATCCCGCACTACACCCGCCACCCCTCCCGACCCCCAAAATCGACGGTCTATACTGTAGTTGCTATAAACTACAGTTTAGCCATATTTAACAAAATCTGTAAATGCAGGTCAAAATACTTCCAAAAGCTAAGGAGAGTCTCGAAAGTTTTCCTGTAGCCGCAACGGTTAAGATATGAGAAAAGTATTTCGCAATTTCTGACATATCTAGTACTCAAATCTCAGTTGGTCCGGTAAAGACGTTTGATATCTAGTACTCAAATCTCAGTTGGTCCGGTAAAGACGTTTGATATCTAGTACTCAAATCTCAGTTGGTCCGGTAAAGACGTTTGATATCTAGTACTCAAATCTCAGTTGGTCCGGTAAAGACGTTTGATATCTAGTACTCAAATCTCAGTTGGTCCGGTAAAGACGTTTGATATCTAGTACTCAAATCTCAGTTGGTCCGGTAAAGACGTTTGATATCTAGTACTCAAATCTCAGTTGGTCCGGTAAAGACGTTTGATATCTAGTACTCAAATCTCAGTTGGTCCGGTAAAGACGTTTGATATCTAGTACTCAAATCTCAGTTGGTCCGGTAAAGACGTTTGATATCTAGTACTCAAATCTCAGTTGGTCCGGTAAAGACGTTTGATATCTAGTACTCAAATCTCAGTTGGTCCGGTAAAGACGTTTGATATCTAGTACTCAAATCTCAGTTGGTCCGGTAAAGACGTTTGATATCTAGTACTCAAATCTCAGTTGGTCCGGTAAAGACGTTTGATATCTAGTACTCAAATCTCAGTTGGTCCGGTAAAGACGTTTGATATCTAGTACTCAAATCTCAGTTGGTCCGGTAAAGACGTTTGATATCTAGTACTCAAATCTCAGTTGGTCCGGTAAAGACGTTTGATATCTAGTACTCAAATCTCAGTTGGTCCGGTAAAGACGTTTGATATCTAGTACTCAAATCTCAGTTGGTCCGGTAAAGACGTTTGATATCTAGTACTCAAATCTCAGTTGGTCCGGTAAAGACGTTTGATATCTAGTACTCAAATCTCAGTTGGTCCGGTAAAGACGTTTGATATCTAGTACTCAAATCTCAGTTGGTCCGGTAAAGACGTTTGATATCTAGTACTCAAATCTCAGTTGGTCCGGTAAAGACGTTTGATATCTAGTACTCAAATCTCAGTTGGTCCGGTAAAGACGTTTGATATCTAGTACTCAAATCTCAGTTGGTCCGGTAAAGACGTTTGATATCTAGTACTCAAATCTCAGTTGGTCCGGTAAAGACGTTTGATATCTAGTACTCAAATCTCAGTTGGTCCGGTAAAGACGTTTGATTCATTTATGAAACAGGATCGATTGGCATCAAATAAGCTTTTGTGTAAAATTACCATTTCCTTGCTAACTGTACATTTTTTACGAATCTGTGAATGCACTTCAGAATATCTCAAAAAGTTATGGATGGTCTCATAGGAACGTTTTCCTGTAACTATAACAGTTAAGGTACCTGCCCTTACTGGCCTGTCTCAAAATCCACCCTGTACATATATTCCCTACCCATCATCTCAAATATCTTAGCAGTTTAATCAGAATAAATTTACTACCAAAACCATTCCTTATAAAAATAGCTTCCTTTACTAAGTTTTTCAGTAGGACATGTACGAGGTGTGGTACCTATATTTAATATGCAAAGATTGTGTTGATCTAATAGATCTACTATTTACTCTCCATTATAATTTTCTGTACTTATTAGTGATTTCAATAGCCACTATAGGTTGTGGGGTAGTACAGAAAATTATAAAAATTATACCACACCTCGTACAGGTCCTACTGAAAGCCCTATTGATGTAGACCTCTAAATTGTCACTGCAACTTTAGCATCATCATTATCATGGCATTCATTTCATCTACTTTTGGTTCTGATCTCCCTAAGTAAAAAACATGCTTCCTAAACCTCATATGAAATATAGGATAATCACTAATAATTAGGCTAAAAAAAAACATGTTGAAAATAATCTTCATAACCTACCAGGGGTGCGATTTTAAATATCAGCGAAATGATAAAAAGTCACCGATTTCCCCCAAGTTGTATTTTTGAATTTCACTGGGTGAGAAAAATTTCATACATATGATTTCGTTTACGAGTGTCTCCCCCCACTCGTTTTGAAATCAACCGGTGATATTTTTGAAATTTCATTCATAGTTTCATTCACCTACTTTTCGTGTGTTGTTGTTTTTCCTAAAATATGAACAACAAATGAGATAATACAATGAATATTATATACATATAATATACGAATGAGATAGCCAACCTAGTAGTAATACTAAAGATGACTCGTCAGATGAAGATACTGGGACTAAAGTTATGCTATGCATGAAGAGGCATCTCAATGTCCGCTAAGTCATTGCCTCTCAAAGCCACTGGCTCTCGAGAATGAGAGGCTTTTTTTCAGTGATAATAGGACAAGCGGCTTCCCTTCTCTATAGAAACAAAGGTAAGTCAATGTTTTATTGTCTTCTCCTATGCGCTAGCACTAGCAGCCAACACCCAGTTGATTCTTACCTGTAGCACAGAATAAATAATAGTACAAGTATGTAGACACAGATTACCATAAATACTTACCTATGTAGGTACCTTCTTTTTTACTAGGTTAGGTGGTATCAGTAGGTAGGTACCCACAATACAGGGGTAGCCTGTATGTCTGTAACCCTATTTTGTTAGTTTAGCACTCAGACTAATCTGAGGTCTAGCGCATGTACCTACTTATTTAACTATTCATATATATTTTTTCCAGATGTTAGTGGATAATTATAAAGCCTTGGGGTAATTTATTAAAATTGGATTGTGGACTGGATGTGGTATACATTAAAAATAATGTATACCACATCCAGTGGTGGTTGATTTAGAAGGGGTCGTTGGGAATCTATAGGTAATCTGAGGACTGATGTTCTACACAAGTTGATTTTAGCCTCTATGATGTGTCCCTGTGTGTGGAAGACCAGAATCAGTGACTATTCTGCAATCTCTTTGTGCATTGATTATTTGATATTACAATAAATAAATAAAACATCAATTGATTTTTAATTTTAATAGTAGATACTTTGTAGAAACGTAGAATCATATTTATGTCACAATTTACAAAATAATTGGCATGTGGGCAGCTTCATAATAGGTGCACTTATTCTAACCCCATTGTTGCTGTGAGTGCATAGGGAATTCAGGAAATGGGCAGCAGCATTTTTCTGTAAGTATCAACATGTACTGGGGTCACCGCGCTGCCTGCAAATGTGGTGATTATGGTAAATCGCCCCTATCTTCGGGGAGGCCCATGTTCAGCTGTGGATTGTAGTCAGTTTAGACCACAGATCCGTTCCGTTTTACGTTTTACTGTCAATTTGTATTAAAAATAAAACCCGGTACTTATTACCCATTAGATGCTGCTGATGACACTGACTCTCCGATGATGTTGGGCATATTAACCATATTATATTTAACTGTCCCTTGTATGATAACTTAACTATAATCTATAAGACATTGCTTCTTGCCAAGTTTTATGATTCTAGGTCAGCGGGAAGTAGGTACCCCTATACGTTTTAATTCTCTTGTGAGTGTCGAAAATATCGAAATATGCGGCATAAACGGCCGTATCTTTTGATTGCGTTAACATATAAGTTTGTTTTTTTCACAGCTCCAAGGGATTGCAGATTGGTATTAATTTCAACTTGATAATTCAATGCGTTCATGCGAAAAAGGGTCTTGACAGACGGATGGACAGACACAGACTTGAACGATTTCGAATGATCGCTCGGGTGATCAGCAGTGCAATCCGATTGTAACCAAGTTCTGTAATCTGTGGCCCGATTACAGAACTTGGCTTCAATCAGATTGTCACTTTTTTCATAGCAAAATCGACTCTATCGCAAAGCATTATTTAATTTCACGGCTTGAAACCGTCATGATCAACATTACGTAATCGCAGTGCGGGCCGCTGTGCGTCTTCGAGCGTAGTAAGTGAACGCACCCCAGAGTTCCTTTTTCCTATTGTGGTACGGTCATAGACAACTGCACATTACTAGTACTCTTGACAGGCTGTTACCGAATGTCGCAATGAGCGCATTTGATTATCGCCATTTAGCATTACTTCGGCAGTAGTGAGCGTCCATGGAACTAACTAACTATTTGTACTATTGGACGCTCGGTGGGGCGCTTAGAATCGGCACAAACGAAAGTACGGCAGAGCCTATCCATAGAGATCAGTGGAAACGGAACCCTAAAAAGAAAAAAAAACAATTTTAATTGTATGTTGTTTCAGACCTAAAAAAAAGAACCGTATTATTAAAGAGTATACATTGGAATGTCTCGTTTTTTTCCTCAAGAATATCCACTTGATACATCCAGTGTATTATATCCAAGCTAAGGTATGTACAGTGCAGTTTTTTGTTTGTTTGACGTATGAGGTAATGCTGGCCTCTATTGTCATAGTTTGTCAGGCCGCCTGAAGATCTCTGACATCGCTTAACGATTGCTATTAATCAATACCAGCCGAGACCCACAGCTTAATATATCCTCTGAATCACAGAGTGATGAAAAACTGCTCATAACTTAGAAAAGTAATTGTCGTGGAGCCTGGGACCGAACCCAGTATCGTTGGATAATAATTTGTACTAATGTACCATTATGCTACTATCACTCTGTAATATCTGATACAGGGCAGTGATATCTTCTTTTGATTATTGAAACAGTGTCATGCCACACAGTGTTAAGAAAATGTATTTTTCAATAGGATGCCAACATACAGGCTGTGCGTTATCCAGATCGTGAAGAATTATTGGCATATTTAAATCGTGAAACTATTACATGTGCATCTATTGATAAAAGCGCTTTGTTGGAAATAACACAGGTAAGAAAGAGGCACAACTGTACAAGCCAGTGGCTTGTACAGTTGTGCCGATGAGAGACTTTCGTCTCTATAATGTTAATCTGTTTATGCCACTTGTATCAATAATAATGGGTGCTGGTTTACTTTTGTTTTTATTCGTATAATGTATCGGAAGTAGCTCAAATTTTTGCGCTCGCTGTGCTCGCTCTTTCTTGGTAATGTTAAATGTTTTGCAAACATAGAAGATCGATCGTAAACATATTTTTTCCACATAGTTACTCTAATAAACGTATAAGTAGCTTGAAATTTTTGCGCTCGCTTCGCTCGCACCTTGATAGTATTGCTTGTTTCATCCTCATAAAAGATCGACCATAAACGTTCGGTTTTCACATAACTACACTAATAAAAGTATAAGTAGCACAAAATGTTCGCGCTCGCTTCGCTCGCGCCCTCTTGGTAATATTACGTGTTTTGCACACATAGAAGATCGATCATAAACACATAGCTACACAATAAAAGTAGGTATATACAGGGTTATTGGTCACGATCCCGTGGCAGGGTGTTAGGACATGCTGCCCACTATTAAATAACACAGAAATGCATCAGGCAAAAGTCAACCATTTTAGAGATATTATTTATTTAATTATTTTTTGTAAATTGACGGATACATAAAAATTAATAATAAAAAAACGATTGCAAGAAATCAAACTTTTTTATAGTTTTTAGGTTGAAAAAACAGTGATAAAGAATTGTGTCTAATAAAATAAGAATAATCTGCAAAAGTTTTTGAATCGGGTCTAAAACTAAGCAAGTTTGATGATTTGTGAAAGTTTCTTCAACAAAAATCTGATTTTGTTCAAAAAAGCACATAGTAACTTAACCTGCAGATTATTAAAAAAATAACTGCATTTTAACAACTATCCAACACTGTATAATTTGTTGGTAGTTAGTGACAAAGTAACAAAACATTAAACAAAACAAAATGTACATAACAAAATGTAACAAAATGTATGTATGTGCGACATTAAACAAAATGTCAGAGAATTTTAATAATGGGTCAATGTGGTTTGTTTGGATAAATCGTCTAATAGAACAATACTTACAGTTGCCCAGGTGTTCATCATAGTGATAATTCACAATTGGCCACAGATTTTCAAAAGAATTTTAGTTTTGAGAGATAATTTCGAAATAGCTTTTTTATGTTATACTTAACAATGGTTTATTCAAACAAATCACTTTGACCCATTTTTAAAATTCTCCGAATTTTGTTTAATACTTTGTTACTTTGTCACTAACTACCAAAAAATTATACCGCGTGTTGGATATGTGATAATATGTAGTTGTTTTTAAATAATCTGCAGGTTAAGTTACTATGTGTTTCTTTAAAAATAAAATTAGCTTTTTTGTTGATAAGACTTACACAAATCATCAAACTTGATTAGTTTTCGACCCCTGATTCAAAAACGTTTGCAGATTATTCTTATTTTATTATACACTATTCTTTGTTACTGGTTCTTCAACCTAAAAACAATTTATAAAAAACTTGCTTTAGTTTTTTTATTATTAATTTGTATGGTTGCCTATCCGTCAATTTACAAATAATAATGAAATAAATAATATCTCGAAAATGGTTGACTTTTGCCAAATGTATTACTGGGTTATTTGATAGTGGACAGCATGTCCTAACACCCTGCCACGGGATCGTGACCAATAACCAATAATCCTGTATAAGTAGCATCAAAATATTCAAATATAAAAGGGGCGCTGAATTATGTCTCGACCGGGCGCACTATGGCCGGTCCTGTTTACAAGCATAGGCTGATAATGATGATCATTTGGAATAGTCATAATTCAATTTTACACAAATAAAATATCAGAAGTTTTCGCTTCCCGCTTATGATTGTCTATCATTTTGTGATTTGTTATTTAATTTTAGATTTTATATTAAAATAAAATAAACAACAATATATGAAGGATAAGAAAAGATTCATTAAATAAATAAAATTATTTTTCGTTATTTTATGAAAAAATATGAAAATCTTGCTTTAAAATAAACATGGTTTTTCAGGGATAAATCAGGGTTTTTTTTTAGATTTTTCAATTGAATTTGCTCATTTTTAGGCACCCTGAATTTGCTCATTTTTAGGTCTACCAGTTCTACCAGTTCAGTTTAGATCAGTTTCTACCAGTGGAATCAGGAAGTTTTACAATAAGGTAACTACCCAAGTAACACAGGAAGCATTTTAACAAACGAATAGTAAACGTATGTAGAACTTAAGGTCCGTATAAAGTCTTATATAAGTTCACCGAGCATCTTGACGCTTTATATTGGCATTTCAAACCCATTATGATGCTTTACACTGTGTAACAGTTGGATAATGGCATACTAAAATGCCTTTGTAAAGCCTTTAGTTTTAGTGATGCAAACCACAACGCAGTTGTACAGCTTTCAGCAATTTTTTGTGCATTTGGATCTACAATAGCATTTTAAGTAGTAAATAAATTCTTAATGCTGTTTAATAGCATAAACCTGAACCATTATAATGCCACGAAAATCTGCTATACAGCTCTAAGCTGTTGTTAATGCCTTTTGTTGTGTAATAGCATTTTTAAAGATCAACTGAGTTCTGTTGTACAGCTAACAGCTCTTTAATCAAATACAAGTGAGTTATTGTAATGCGTAAAGCTATAAATACATTCATTTGACCTTATTTGTAAAACCATTTGTCGGCCATTTATTTCACAACATGTTGAAAAAACGTTTAAAATTAGAGTAAGAACCTGAGGAATCAGGCGAAAAATATCAAAGGAACATGCTAGAATTAGGATGTCTTCGAATCCGATCAATGCGATAATGAAAAAGGTTCCGTAGTTAACCAAAATCAAGTAGGACCTGTCAACATTGGAAATACACGCGATACGGAATCCTCGTGTTTTAAAAATATTTTATTTCGAATAATGAGAATATTCAACATAATCGGGTTTATTCCAGGGCCCTGTTTCATAAAACTTACAATTATAGTTTACCACTACAATTTAGTGTACATTGATGCATATGTTAGAGTGTTACGTGTAAATATGAATTTTGCTAGAAGATAAACTTCAGTGTACACTAAATTGTAATAGTAAACTACAATTGGAAGTTTTATGAAACAGGGCCCTGTCCGCTTTATGCTGAAAATGTTAGAACTGAGAGCAACGGCAAGTAGGAATAATTGTAGAGTACATCATTTACAACAGTTTAAAGTCTCCTACAAAATAAAAGTCAGATATTTATTGACAACTGTCAACGATATAGTTAAAATCAATAATATTGTTGAAGAACCCAGTGAATTTCGTATTAATGGCTTAAAAATAAGTAACAAAGAAGATGTGTTTACGTATCCCATAAAATCTTCACTTTTACAAAGTGAAAAATGATGATGGTAGCAATTGTGATATTGTATGTGATTCTAGAGACCTAGTGAAAATTAGTGTGTGTATCATCATGAATACTTATTTTATCATACCACTATTGCATATGTACCAATAAAAAAACGTTATTTTAATTACTTAAGTTTTTTATTTATGTAGATTTCAGGGTAATTAACAGTTTCTTTTGCATGTTTTAATTTTTAATGTAAAGTAATCGAAAAGAATCAAAATAAAAAAAAATGGGTTTGACAATTATCATCATGTACCGCTATTTAGTTTTTGTTAAAGAAGTATGACTGAACCGTCATTCCAAGATGATTAGATTTAAATCATACTTTCCTAGACAAACGTGAGATGAGAAAATAATACAATTCATTCAATTTTACTCTAGTTTCTTTTGATTAGGATTTTAATTATTAGAATGGGTAAAAAAAAAAATGCTAGTGTTTTAACCATTGTGTAAATTATAACTTTATTAAACAATGACACTTGCAAGTTTGAATTGTTTTACGAAAACTAACTTAATATACTTGTTTTATTATCATTGCCTTATTAAAAATAGATTCATTACATAAATCCAAATCAGACTTATTTAGCGAAGACATATACAGGAAGATTTTGTTATTTTTGACCATACTTTGAGGGGTGCTTCTACTACATGTTTTACTATGGGACCAAAACCGAAAATGTAAAAATAAGGTTATGCCGAAGTGAATGAATGTTCTTTTTGCGTTTCCTTCGTTGGTCTGATAGTAAAAGTCGTTCAGTATCTACATTTTACCTGTCGGAGTATAATCAGACAACAAAATCACCCTGCATGTAGGATCATATTTTTTATCTAAATTTCTAAAAAACATTCTCAAAAACAAATAATATTATTCTTTTTATCATTTTCAATAACGTACTTTAAAAACAAGAAACATACTTCTCGAAACATTTATTCATATTATCGTAGATAGACTTTTCACATTATATTTACTGTAGGTACTTAAAAGATGTTCAGGGATTGGATTGGTTTGCACTTGGCAATAACGACTCGTATAGTAATGACAGAACAAAGCGTGCAAAAATATCTGACACACTTTAATCGACCTAGCAAAATAGTTGTATCAGATATTTTTGCGTCGTTGTTCTGTAATATTTTATTGCCAGTAACTGTACCAAAGACCTTATAAGTACGAAGATGTAGATGCACCTATTAATAAAGTAAAACTAAATTAATAGCATTGTCTACAGATTAACATAAACCACCTTCAATATCATCATCAGTCATCTAATTTAAAGGAAGGTTTTCTTTTTCCTTTTCTTGTTCTTGAATTTGCATGCTTTCCTCTTCACTTTCTTTTTTATCATCATTAGGTTGTCTTTTATTTACACTCTTTTGCTTTTCATCTAAATTATCCATATTCTTGCGACATCAGTCAGAAGACATCCTAAGGTTTTTCACGGATTTCCGTTGATTCGAATTTATCGTAATAATCTTGAAAAATGTTTCATTGTCTTGTACAGTATACGTCAGATCCCAAGTTTGAATAATTCCATGAAAGAATTTTAAAACGTTCTCGTAATCTTTAAGGGCAATTTTCGATTTATCTCCTTTACTTCCACCTGCCCGTGAACAGTTGCAAAGAATTCACTAGTGAATAAAATATCTTGTAATTTATAAGCACATGTTTTTCCTTCGCCATTCGAAGCTGAGCATAAGAACGACAAATGTCTTATTAGTTTATTTTTTTCTGCTTTATCTGCCAGTGTAATGTTTAGTGATATAAGATCTCTTTGATTTTCAATGGGTTTTAGTGTAAAACTTTCGGTATCCACAGGGTTTGTATCTTTCAACAAAGTAACCCTTGGACCCTCTTTTATCTCTGCAAATTTTACAGATATTTCCTCTAGCTGCACAGATTGAGTGGCCAAGTTTTACAGATATTTCCTCTAGCTGCACAGATTGAGTGGCCAAGTTTTACAGATATTTCCTCTAGCTGCACAGATTGAGTGGCCAATTTTTGAAAAAAAATTCTGCTGGTTTTGGAGCATATTTTATTTTTACAATATTGTTTGGTTTGCTAAAATTTGGTCGAAGTTCAAAGTTTCTGTGCTAATTATCTGAACTATGTTTTCATGATTAGTGGTGTTTTCAGTAGCTGTAACGTTACTATATATTATCTGTACACAGGTTTCCTAGATTTTCTTGATTGCATCTCTGAAAATAATATTATTATTGTATAATAAGTACAAAAATTTGATTATCCTAGTTACCTCCTCGATTTGAACGACTTTCGTCGCATCATGGGCGCCCTCCTAAACAAAACCGGCTTAAAAATTTGCTGTTAAGATAAATTATTTATTTTTAAGACTTTTTTACGTTTATTAATACACTTAATTAATTTAACTTTAGCAATAAAGGTAATTAATTACTATTATAAAAAGGTTATTTTAATCGCGATTTGAAGTGAGGGTGCTGGCCTATCATTAAATATTAATTTCAATATATTGGTATACGCGATCAAGCCAAAAGGGCCAATTCTAACTTACATTTTGATATCAAAATGATGTAATTTTGCTATCATTTGCGCGTGCGTCTGGCTCGTACTTGTCCGTACATGTATTGGTGCGAGATGCACGGAAAATTGTAAACTAAATAAAAACATTTTAACATCAAAATGTAAGTTAGAATTGGCCTCCCGTCTTGTTAAACATGAAATAGAAGATTTTTTAAATTTTCTCGGGTGTGAATAAAACGTCAACAACCCAAATAATAATAGATAAATAAACGTACAGTAGCCGGCAATAAACAGGGCACACCGGTCTTTGGAAAGAGACAATTGGCTGTTTACGATGAGTTCCGAACATTAATAATCGTATTTATCAAGTGTCGTTTCATATGAAATAAATACTGCACTGTATGGACTTTATTAGTTTACGTCAAATCGATGATATTTAAACTTTAAAGATCTATAGAGAGCTGTTGCAACTACTAGAAGAAGAATAGTAAAACAATTATATATAATTATGTAATTTAATAAAAAAGTTGGAGGGTTTCAACGACTCTATATTATATATGTTTAACAAAACAAACAAACATCACATAGGCAGTATGTGACAACGCTCCACGAAGCCGAAATTAGCCGAGTCTCTTTGCAGATACCGATGTGCAGCATTTATCGCCGGGTACTGTAATGAGATTTATATCTGCGTTCAGCCAAGACAAATAATCTATTGACTAGTCAACCGGCCAATACACTTCATCCCTACATATCTACAACTTATTTATGTTATGAAGTGTCGAAGTAAAGGTGTTAGATCTCGTGAACTAGGTATATTTTTCTCCATAAGTGATAAGGTCACTTCAGTTACTTTTCTAATATTAAATAAGGTAGACGTCCGAGTGCTCGTCGCTTTCCCAGTACATGTGTGTCACGCGAATAGCAATAGCTTTTTTATCAACTCTTGGCAAACTGATTCAAGTTGCACAGAAATTGTGAAATGCCCTTAATTTTTTTGCTCAAGGATCCCCAAAACTGCGATCAAGTAATGGCACTATTTCAGTCTACATCAAGTCTTCTGGTATACCGTTGAACCCAAATAGAACTTCTTTATAGACAATGGCACTACAGTGGTTCATCAGAAGTCTTCTCTCTGGCCTCTGGCTTAATAATTGTTCACGTGTGAGTATTTATACTGCCGTCGACATTAATTAGCCTTTTTAAAGGCTCACCGGGCAGCTATAGACCGACACCATTTTGTAAATATTTTATAACAAAAAAATATTATCATTTTGACCTATTTAAAAAAGCAATAGACCTATATAATAATGACATTAACTATATACTGTCCAACCAATACTATTATCTTAACTATATACTGTCCAACCAATACTATTATGTTCACTATATACTGTCCAACCAATACTATTATGTTAACTATATACTGTCCAACCAATACTATTATGTTAACTATATACTGTCCAACCAATACTATTATGTTAATTATGCAAAAATCATTCTATACTAGGAATACACAATTGTTTTGGTTATTTCACACATATCGTTACAACAACATTTTATATCTAAACCACAAAATCACGAAGGCCCGTGAAAATTTTAAATGAAAGTTACATAGACATTTACAGTAAACTACATTGCGCAGTAATATTTGAAGGCATGAAATAACAACAGAGTCGAAAATTTGCCCAGTATTATAAATTTTGGTTTAATGCACAAATATGGTGTCACTCACTAAGTTTTGACCGTCTTCATCCATATTATATTGCGAAACAACGTAGTTAAATTACAACGTTAATTGTATTATAACATTTGTGCCGAGGTATTAGAGATGTTTTTGCAATGTTGTAGGGTTTATTTAAGTTCTAACTGTGAACACTTAAATACCTTCAATAATTCTTTTCCTAGGTTCTAATGATAGTCTAATGCAATTAAACAACTATTGTGAACCTATTTAGGATCGAAAGCCGTATAATTTGTGCCCAAGCCAGGGCGGTCGTACTCCGCAACAAGTATAAATATTATACCTAAACTTCGGGGCCGCAATATTAGGGTTCATTCAGTAGAGTGTCAAGCGTGCGCTCGATGAGTCGCTGTGTGCTTAACGATAAAGTACCTACTTACGTAAAATTTTTGTCAAATTTTATTATTTTCTTAATTATGAATACCAAGGAGAAACCTAGAAGGTACTGCATATCATTTGGTCTGACCAATCTCGTAAAATACCTACATACCGACATTTTAAGCCATTTCTTTTTCATTCATTATTAAGCATTGAAGTCAGACAGGCACCTTTTATTCATCAAAGTGTAACCTATTATGATATAATCAAATAATGACGTACTAGGTCTATTCTGATAAGAATTTCATTATATGTAGTTAATAGAACTATCAACATTTATAACAATAAGTAATAAAATAATACATTTTTACATAATTGTTTATTCGGTTACAATATCTAAGTCATATTATATCACAGAGTAATTACTAGTACAAGTACCTAGTCATATCTTGATACAACCCTACCGAGCGTAAAAATGACAGAGCGATTCTGAAACGATTAGAGCAATGGAAGCTCTCGCGCGTTGTGATACGGTACATTCTAGTCTGCACGCAATGGGTGAGCGCCTTCTAGGTAAATATAATTGAAAGCTCGCAGCGCTGTGCGAGTTAAATTGCACTTTATTGCGTTGTAGCGAGAGTTGCTATATATTTTTTTCCATTTGCTTAGGTTACATCGCAAAGATGGCCCCTATTAATATTACAATCTAGCCATGAGTTAGGCTAATAAGTAATTTAATATTAACTTAAACTTTTAAAATGTCTTAACTAAGAATGTGTCCATTAACACTTTTCTTATCGTCTCTAATAAGGCGAAGACACTTTGTTCATGTGTTCTTTATCGGTAGCACTTTCACTAGCACTACTTCACACTAAAATCACTGACATTAAATACTACACTAACTGAAACGGTTTAGTTCTTTTAAGTCTTCTAACTATGTCCGTGTGGTCGAGGAGCTGGATCGCCTCGACATTTACATGCTGGTGAAGTCTACGTTCGCGAGCTTCTGCATATTTTTAATAACTTTGTCGACAAACTCTACTTTGAGGTCCCGATGGAGATGTCGTATGTACCAAAGAGCATTTACAATTTCCCCGAGTACCTTATTCAGGAATCGTTGTATAATTAATGTATTGCTCTGTTTGCTGCAGCCCCACAGCTGTATACCATAAGTCCAAACTGGCATTAGGACTTGCTTATATAACAACAGTTTGTTGTGAATTGACAGCTCAGGGTGTCTTCCAAGTAGCCAATATATTCTTTTATATCTTAATTCTAGTTCATTTTTCTTCTTCTTGACTTGAGCTTTCCAGCGGAGCTTAGCATCAAGCGTCATGCCGAGATACTTAGCTGTATTCTCGTACGGGATTTGTTTGAACTGGAGAATACTGATGTTGTTTGTTGCTGAAGTAAATGTGTATAGATTTGGATTAATTTAGTTTAATCCTCCATTTTTTTCGTCCAGCTGTGGACTTTATTGACAGTAATTTGAACCTTCTCCGTTGCTTCTGCATGGGTGCTTCCTACAGCCATTATGGCTGTGTCGTCCGCAAAGGTTCCAATGGTGTTGTTTTCTAGTTCGGGAATATCACAGGTGTATAGTAGCTACAGGACCGGACCTAAGACACTTCCTTGTGGTACTCCCGCTTTTATTTCCTTCAGTTCTGAAAATACATTTTTTTGTCTTATTCTAAATACTCTATTTGTAATATAAGATTCTAGTATATCCGCAAATTGTTTTGGTAGCCTATTGTTCAGCTTATATATAAGACCGTCATGCCATACTTTGTCAAAAGCTTGTGCTACATCTAGAAAAACCTTAGAGCACACTTCTTTATCTTATTTTCTTATCTTCAAGAGTTTTTTCGATGATGTTTGTGATTCTGTGCACTTGATCTATGGTTGAGTGCTTTTCTCGAAACCCAAACTGGTAATCCGGTATTAGGTTCCTCTTATCAATGATTAATTGTAATCTTTTGAGCAACAACTTTTCAAATAGCTTTGACATGATGGGCAGTAAGGAGATCGGTCTATATGAAGTTGTTTCATGAGGAGGTTTCCCAGGTTTTGCTATCATAATCACTTCTGCAACTTTCTATAAGTCTGGTACATGCTTTAACCGTAGTGTGGCATTAATTAGTGTTGTTAACTTGACAATACCTTTTCTTGAAAGGTTATGAAGTAGTTCCCCTGATATTAAATCATACCCTGGTGATTTCCGCTGACTGATACTTAATTTTATTTCTCTTAAGACTTCTCTCGGTGTGACTAGTTTTATATAATCATCATTATCATGTGGCAACTTGTTAACCAAAGTAAGGACTCCATTAGTTTCACCCTCATTCGGTTTAAAGATAGTTTCTAGGTGCTCTGCAAACCTCTTAGCTTTTTGCTCATTGTTTACTGCCCATCCCGTTTGCCATTTTAATCGGTGGGATTTGGGTGATTGGCCTTTTAAGATTCTTAGTAGCCTTCCATAGGGAGTAGTCTGTACTGCGGTCACTGGTTAGCTCCTGAAGATACTTATTGGTGAAGTCATCGTTAAAGCACTGGATCAGCCTCTTGAATTTGTTAGTTAAATTATTTAGCTTTCTTTTGTCTTCAGGGCACCTAGATTGATGCCACATTTTCCTTTGCTTTCTCTTCTCCATTATAAGGTTTTTAATACTCAGGGGGTACTTATTTCCTTTCGTTTTTTTATTAATGTCTGGCGTGTTTTATCAAGCTGTTTGTTGGATTAGCACTGTAAAACGTTCTATATCTGAATTCAAATCTTCCGGTGTCTTAAGTGAAACATTGAGGTCTATATGACTATCTAAGTCTATCTTAAAGCTCTCCCAATCGGTAAATCTATTAACTAGTGTCAGTGCAGCTTCTTTAAGCAAGACTCTCTCACTTATTTCAAACAGTATCGCAGAGTGGTCCGAATTCATATCATCGCTATGTTCTACTCTCAAGTAGCTAGATGATAAATTCTTGGTAATAAAAAAGTCTATGAGGTCAGGAATTTTATTGGGATCCGTTGGCCAGTAAGTTAGCTTTCCAGTAGAAAAAAACGTCACATTTCGTCTCTTTTATGGCACATAAAATACAGTATACAGTAAGAGGTTTTTTTTTGTTTGGAGACAAATCGCCACTGCTTGGATATTTTTTTTCGTATTTTAGCTCTTCGTAGTGCAGATGTTCTTTAACAATGACAGCACTACCTCCTCTTGCAGTATTATCTTGCATGATAAACTTTATACCCTTTAAACTTAATAAAGGATTGCTTCATGGAGTGCGTTTCCGATATTAGACACACATCCACGTTTTCTAAATCTAGGACTACTTGTAAATCGTTATGATGTTTTTCTAGCCCATTTGAGTTCCATGCAAAAATTTTGAGTGTGGTGTTCATTTTCTTGTCTTGGTAGCTATTTTGGCACTATTTTCCATTTTTTTCAATCTTTCGTTGAATGAAGACATAAACTTCAAGATTTCATCTAACTTTTTATCATTGTTTCTTTCCCTCTCGATGCTGCTTGTGCATAAGAAATATTTTTGGTTGTGAAATTACTTGTTAATTGGCTTTGCTTCTTTTGGCTATGGCCATCTTGTTTTTCGCTTATTACATTTCGTAGCCGGATTTGCTGGATTTATTTTGTTATAGTGCATCCCCTGTAGTTGGCTAGATGTGGAGCTCCACAATGAACGCACTTTGGTTTCTCCTCTCTAGGTTTTGTACAGTCCTTGGTAAGGTGTCTACCTGTGCATTTTACGCATCTGGGTTCTTTGGAGCAGTTTTTTTGAGTGTGACATCTTTTACACTGAGGAAACAATTTGGTGGTTTTTAATGGTTGTATTTCGACATTATAACCTAATACAGTTTTGATGCTGTAAATTTTATTTATCTCCTCGTCATTTGAAAAAGTTAGCATGAACATATTGAGTGGATGTTTAGTTTTCCAACTCGATTTATTAACTGCTTCTACGATCTTGTAGCCCTTGTTATGTAGGTCTCCAACAATTCTTTCTGGTGTGCATGTATAGTGCAATATTTTAACCATCACTCTTATTGGCCTCTATTGCTTATTTTCATAAGAGTGCCAGAGGCAATTGTTATCAGTAAGGGCTTTTGTTATTGCTCTGTATGATTGTTCATTAGTGGCATTGACTTTTACATTTTCCCCATTCATCATTTTTATGCTGAACGCGTCCGCTGATTGGTTTTCTGAGAGATTGTCAAAGAAGCTCTGGTAGTCTTTTATGCCATCTACTATAATAGGTGGTGGCAAAAGGCTTTTTCTGATTTTATCCTTGCTTTTTGGATCTTGATTGCTTGTTTCATCTATAGCGGGTGAGGGGTTCAATTTTCTTTTTGTTCTTGTTTTTGACCTATTCCACTCTGTTTCTCGAGCAAGATCTTCGTCATCCATAGAATATTCAACACGTGTAGGCGAAGTCTCCATGGTGGTTGTTGCTGGTGTTGTTGGGTTCTCCGCCAGACATTTCAGCTGTTGCTGAAGGATAGCTACTTGATTTTTCAAGTCATTTACGAGGTTTTGCAGTTTATCTGAACGAGCTCTTTCTTCGATAAAATGCTTGTACAACAGATGCTCAGTCTCTGTTGTCAAGTTTATTTTTCCCTCTTCCGTCGTCTCCTCCTTTTTAGAACTCATAATAAAGTTAAAGCAAGTATTTGCCTTAACAATAAATGATTTGCCGTCAGTAGGCAGCCTAGAGCATTAACTAGGTCATCGCAGTAGGGCGGCCTGGCGGCGTGTTATGTTAACGTCGGCACTTTTTCACTGTTGGTACGCGCGGTCGCGAGCAACAAACAGTACTGTTCTCAGCGAAAACTGAACGATCACTGAGAGTTGCTATGTATTTAAATGACTTTCCTCAGTTATCCTTCTGTACTTGTACTATTATTTATTCTGTGCCCAAGCACAAACTATACGGCTATAAGCATTACATTAGCTGTATAAACGTTTTAAATGCTACTATAGGACTAACTCAAAATGCGAAAAGATACTGAAATGCTGTAAGTCAGCCGTTATACTGCTTTGATGTGTTACTTGGGTAGATGGCGCTACTGTGCAACGCTAGATTGTTCGCAAAAAAGTTTGTACTCGCGAGGTGTACAGCTCAGAGCCACTAGTTATTATTATTTACATAATTATCTAATCTCAGTTAACAATCTACAATGACTTGGTAGTTTAGATTCATTTTGTTCATATCGTAGATAATAATAAATATATTTATCCACCAAAAAAAAAACAAGTTAGTTATCTTAAAGCCAACTTACAACAGGAGCAAATAAACCTTATGATTTTGCGTTCCATTAAATTTGCACGTGAGCGTATGAAGACGTTTATTTTGTTATTAAAATCTTTTTATTTAAATTCATAGCTAATAGTAGCTCAATATTGTCACGGTTGCTTTGCGTGTCAAGACAGTTATTTAAGCTATTTTTGTTTTATAAGTGCTGAAAACCACTGCTCTAAACAACTAACTCTACTCTTAACTATGGCTAATTATTTGATGAAAAATATTTTTTTAGGTGAAAAAAACACATGACCATGTAGGTGGTGAGTCAGTGGTAGTGGACGCCAATTCAACAGAATTGCTATAACAGAGCTTGTTGTTGCTCAACAGAGCAACTCACTAAACTAAACTAAAGTTAAATTTAATTTATTTTAGTGATTCCTAAAATTTTATCAGTTGTTAACTCAATAAAAATAGGACATCATTGTGACATGCAAAGAGTATAGTAATATAGGGGGGAGTGACAGGACTGATTTGATTTTGACATCGACTAAATTTAATTACTAGTGTTGCCCACATTTCAATAATGAACGAGAGTATTCATAAATCGTTGTTTATTATCTGTGTTTGTGAGCCGTTTGTTGGAATTTTTATTAAGCCGCTATGCGGATGCGCGATCGATAGTTTCGAACAGTTTAGAAATGAAACATCTTTAAAATCACTCCGAAACATAGGGGTACCTGGTTTTAAAAGTGAACCATCACGAAAAGGGCTATATCGTCTCGCCTTTATAATGTTGTAGGTGGTTTTTTTCTGGGTGGCACTGCAACTGTTATGGGCTGGCGAGACGCTTACCATCAGGCGAGTGACTAAAAGTACTTAATATTTTTTTATTTTTTTTGACCTTCATAGTCCGCTCGATGATGTATAATGTTTAATTTTGTCAAAAGACAAAAATTCAACATTACGGGGTGGCAGGACGCACAGAGCAAAATCAGCCAAATTGATGTTTTTGTGATTTTTAATTCGGTAAAACTCGAGATTTAGCAAGGGTAGCATGTTGATTCCAGTATTTTTGTAAAGATCTCGTTGAGAAAATTCTATTCAATATGAAAAAAAAAACAAAAGTCTACTTAAACCTAACGAATATTAAAAAAATGGGGTAAAAATTACAAAAGTGGTTGCAGCACCCAGAGAGGTGCTCCTGGGGTTGTTTATGTTAATCGACTGGCGTAATATCACTGGACTAACACTGCATGCTCGGGACGAGCATGTCTTAGGAGGGGGCAGTGTCACGCCCGGTCGATTCTTAGAAAAACAGTAGGTAACAAAATGTTCGGGAAGCGTGGCTGAATGACGCAATACCATACATTAAAAGGAACATTCTGGAACACACCAGTGGAGCGTAGGCTACAGAAGTTTCCAGAGCGCGCGGTAGGTATATACCTACGGGTGCGGCAACATCAAAGGCGCCGTCGGCCTTAGGTACCTACGGGTGCGGCGTGGCGCGGCAACTTCAAAGGCGCCGCCGACCATGAAAGTTCAATTACTTACCGACTACCGCACACAACTGACTGGTACAAACTAGTACATACGAGTACCTTCTGGAAATTTCCGTCGCGGTATAAATAGGGCACGCATCTGCTGGGACAGTATTGACTTGGCAATCGGAACGAAACGATCAAAATGATTCGAAGCGAGTATTCAGTGATAATTGATAAGAGTGCAGCTCGTAACAATATGAACTTTCAGTGTCTCATACAAGCCCGCTAACAAACATGTGTTTAATTTTTCATTTTTAAGGTCTCTTTTAGAGGCTATTAATAGTACATTATGATACAAGTGTGCTATGTTGGTCAATAAACTCAAGGCAGATTATTCGCGCGAGTCATATCAATTTGCATTGAATGTAATAGTATATTACTGCATGTAGTGGAAAGTGATGATTGCTGCACTGAGTGTTAGGGCTCTAAAAACTCGAGTACAGCAAGAAGTCACTTAAGCGAGTGTCAGTAATCTAATATTACATTCAATGCGAATTGATATGGTGAGCGTGATAAGGGAGGCGAGTGTGTAAAACACTTGCGAGGAAAAAACAGAATTGTATTTTTAGTCTTCATGATTGATTTATCATATTATGTAACCTATAATAACTAAAGTTGAAGAATGAACTAAAGCATTCACAAAAATATTCATTGTTTTAGACATAAAAACTCTTTGCGGAGATTGAAAAAATAATTGTAAAGTAAAAAGCACCAGTATGTAATAAGCTGAAATATGAACCTAAATACGTTGCCATAACAGTCACTTTACGAACAAGTGTGGCGAACAAATATTTATACAGGTTGTAGTTATGCATCCCCGCCATACTTTTAGAGGTAGGTATACTCCACTTAACGATCACTGACAACAAAAAAAATACATTAATAAAAGAAGTACAAAACAAATGAATTAAAAATAAGTAAAAAAAGTTTAGAAAAAGCGATGTGTACGCGAGCCTAATTTGAAATCACCCAGTGTGGCAAGAGCCTGCGCCCACACACACTAATGAAGCCTTGTCGCGTGTATTGCCTCTTTCACGCACACTACGCGCCGCCGGCGGCGCCCCAAGGCTGGCGGCACCCTCAAAGAAAGGCGGCGCGGCGTAAGCGGCGTTTGACAAAGGCGAAACGCGCGCCGGTCATTGCCCCGGTCGTTGCCCGAGCAATCAGCTGTTCGATCACTCACAGTCAATCAGTCGGCAGCGGCACACGCTCGCCGCGATACGCTCGATGCTAAAATGGAGCAATTTTCTAATGTCGAACTTATGGAGATGGTTCATTTGTTTTGATGGTCCACGCCCACGCGACTTGATGCTGGGTGCCACACAGAGCAATTCCAGGTGTTAACTCAGTTAACTCCATTAAGACATCGTGCTCAATTGTGCATTAAAAATAAAGGAGGATACTGAAGAGTATCAAGTTCGTTACCTTGATACTCTTTAGTATCCTCGTTCATTTTACATTGTAAACTTGTTCATAATTTTTTTCATTCCTTTCGTACTGTAAATAAGCTGATTCCAATTTTTTTACTACGCCGGAAATTCCTAACTAAGCTAATGTCAACTTTGATAATGCATTCTCACTTGCAATAAGTTTATTTATACAAACTGATAATTAAAGGTTCGCTATTTATTCTGTGGCGCGGGCTGCGGCGCGCGGCGCCTCTATAGGAGCGCGTACACATACCTACCATACATGTGTGTGTCGTGGGGTTCTACTCCAAAATAAACTTGGCCTTACTACGATTTATCAATAAAATATTTAATTAAAAATTCCACCTCCAGTTAAATGTAGGAATTAAAAAGTATTGTTAGTTGATTAAGGTATACCTATTACAATCGACTCTGCGAATATGGCGGGGGTGCAAAACTACAACCTGTATAATATGTGTTATCGAATGCCAAAAATTATCATATTTGCAGTTCAGTTTCGACATTTGTTATATTTTTAGACCACCAATCACATGAAAAAATAATATAATATGTGCTTATTTTAATGTCTATAATGCTAAGAAACGAATAATTGCAACGATTTTAAATTAAGACAGACTTTTTCAAATAATAAATGTGAAATGTAACGCGTATAAACCTGCACCGTATTTGATGATGACCGAGTGAGTTGAAGACACTGGTTATTATTCTGTGGTCTGTAAAGGTTGCTGCTGGACATTTCAAGTTTATACTATTGAAATGTGTTTATGTTAATTTACTATTTCAGTGACTAATGAGTGAAATTGTCTCGTGTATTAAATTGTTATAGTTGATAGATTCAGGCGTTTCTTTGTGGAAAGCCATATTATATAAAAAGAAAAAAAACTTCATATTTTTATTTTGTTCATTTTAAATTGTTATATTAATTTGGTCCGTACATAATTTTCAGTGAAGAAAACAAAATAAATCGAAAGGCAAGCGGCAGCTATTACGAAGTAATCTTGATGGATCCGCTCAGTTTACTTCGACATTACAACGTAAAGAAAAAAGAAATCATCGAACGCGATAACCGGATTATATGTGGTGAATTTTCTTGGCCGAAAAATGTTAATACTAACTATCTTTTGAGGAGGTAAGTGTTACTATCTAGACGTTCCAGACACCTGAATTTATAGGAGAACTATTTTGATTGCATTTTGTTTCAGATCAAGTGGAAAGAAAAGCAGTGTTAAAGAGTATTATACATTGGAATGTCTCCTTTATTTCCTCAAGAACAGCCACTTGATACATCAAGTGTATTGTAAGCAAGCTGCGGTATGTACAGTGCAGTATTTTGTTTGCTTGACGTATGAGATAATGCTGGTCTTTGGTGTCACAGATTGTCGGGCTGCCCGAGGGCATCTGACATGGCTTAACAACTGCTATTAATCAATATCGGTCGGGACCGACAACCGCACATAACTTAAGTCATTGGTGTAGAGCTTAGGACTGAACCCGGTTTCGTTGGATTCTAAGTTGCACCGTTAAGTGCTATTGAACCGTAATGCAGTGATATCTTCTTTTGATTATTGAAACAGTGTCATGCCCACACAGTGTTATGAAATTGTTTTTTTTTCTATAGGGTGCCAACATACAGACTGTGCGTCGTCGAGATCGTAAAAAATTATTGGTATATTTAAATAGTGAAATTACCACAAATGCACGTATTGATAAAAGCGCTCCATTGCAAATACCGACACAGGTAAGAAACTGTTCAGTTAAGAAATTTTCTTATTTTTAAACTATTCTATATTATAATGTCTTTAGGTAAAGCTTCAACATTATAATGGCAGCAATTCAGTCAATTTGCTCCTTAAACTAAACTAAACTTAATTTCTTCAAATGTAATTTAAACCTTGTACTCTTCGTAACACAGTCTTTTTGCCCCTGGCATCTATTCTAAACTTACGTCAATTTAAGCTGCACCGCTTAAAATAACGTAATAAAAACAGGTTTTTAACACGCTGTCTAACAGCGTTCGGACACGTTCTGAGACAGCGTTTGGACATATCGGGACTCTCGCCGCGTGAAAACAAAGTTGATTTTACGCTGACAGGGTTTAGTGATAGTTTAGTGAGTGAGGCATAGATGCCTGGGGAAAAAATACCTTGTTACGAAGCCAACAAGGTTTAAATTACATTTGAAGAAATTAAGTTTAGTTTAGGGAATGTCAAAATCGCTACCAATGTGAAATATTCATGAGTTTATTTTAAATATTTTGGCTTTTTGTAAAAATTTATTTTCAAAAATAATTTCTTATTAAAAAAAAAAAAAAAAAAAACATATATAAAACAACGAGTTCAAATTCAATTAGTTGCTTTTTTGTAACCAAAAGCTAGAAACAACTAAATAATATTATAATTGAACGAGAAATATTTTAAATCAAAAATAGCTTCAAAAATCTCTCATCATATATGTGAAGCAATCGTGAAAAATGTTGAGCTGTTAATAACTGTGAATTGAAACACGAATATTGTACGTTGACTGTACCACTTAATTCTGATTTTGTTATTGCAATCTACGAGTACAACCGACGATCGTAGAATGCAATACGAATACTCTATAGAAGTTTTTATCAAAACAAATTCAAATGGAGTGAGTTTGTTTGTTTGGTATGTTTTTGTGAGCAAAACCGCCTTTAAGTTATTTACTATGCGTTTCAACTAGTAAAAAAGAATCTTGTCATTATCTTTAAAACTAGAAGTTCTTGAGAGATGTTGCTTATTTGCAATTAGTAATAGGGTAATCTTAAACACCAATAACTTTAAATTGTAGATGTACATGAACTTTTACTAACTAGTCAGAGATCGCTAGCAAAACAGGCCGTGTCCTTTAAACTTTAGATCCTTTTTTAGATCGAATTGCATCAAAAAAGTTTTTGTATAAATTGCCAATTTATATATTATTATTATTTATTTATACTTTATTGCACAATTAAAAGTGTACAAATGGAGTACTTAATACTAAAAGCATTATCTTTCAGTCAACCAAACAATGCAATGAGAGAGAGGATTTACCTGTTGTCTGTTAATTTTTTCAAAATCTGTTAATGCTGGTCAAAGTATGTCTTAAAGTTAAGGACAATCTCCTAACAACGTTTTTAAGATAGGTACCTGCCCTTACTGTTCTATCTCAAAAATCCACGCTGTATATAGCAAACTATAAAGTAGTGCAGACACTTATGTACTCAAATAGCTTATTAAACTTTAAACTAGCACGACAAACTGTTTATCACTTAAAATGTTTAAATAAGCTCAATTATTAAAAATGATGGCTCGGCTTGTCACCGACTTTGAAACTCTTTCTTATATATGTAGCTAGTATTTTGTATAGGTATTCCTTGTTTATGTCGAAAAAGTGAAAATAGTCCTTGTTCAAAATTAATATTCGGTTACAAAAATAAAACTTTAAATAATAAAACGTGTTTTTTTTTAAATAAAATAATTTAATTTATATTCACAGCTAATAAAAGCTCAACATTTTTACGGTTCCTTCGCGTGTGACGTGAGATTTATGAAGCAATTTTTGTTTCAAAAAGGCTGCAAACCACTGCTCTAAGCTCTAAACAACTCTATTCTTAGCAATAGCTAATAAATATAATCTTAAATTTTTTTCTCAGGTGAAAAGAACACATGATCATGAAGTTGCTGATTCTGTGGCAAAGAAACCTCGCATTGAGGAGACACAGTCATGATTATGCAGAAAGTCAGGGAACAACTGGCAGCTCGTCTTAATGCTGCTAAGAAAGCATCTGTCGCCGTACACAATATAATGTGTTTTTTTTTAAATTCAATTAGTCTTTTCCATTTTAAAATTATAAACTTTCAGTGTCTCATACAAGCCCGCTATTTTTTTAGTAATAAACAAAATATGTCTGTGTTTAATTTTTCTTTTTCTAGGACTCTTTCAGAGGCTATGTCAGTTGAGAAGATTGTAGCTATCGAAGTCAATACGCCAGTTTGCCTTGCAAAATGTGGTGTAGTAATGATTTTCATTTTGATGTTTAGGTCTAGACTCTGATGAAAAATCTAAGTTTTCGACATTGGTGAGCGCAGTCCGCCATCTTGGATTAAAGGTGTGAAAAATTGGTTTAATCAAAATAATTCATTCAAAGGCAAAGTTAGACGGTAAAATTATTTTCATTTTTTTTAAATACTTTTTTTGTAAGTCCGATAACTAATTAGTTACAGGGCGAAAAGATGAACTTTTTACCAAAAATCCCCCCATAGGTACCAGTCAACCAAACAATGAAATATTTTTTTTAAGCTCAAGTGGTTCCCATTCGCCTTCGTCGGAATACTCACATCCTTTCTCTTCTCTACACCATTCTGTTTAATCCTTCATCCCCGCGCTATCTTAGGGAATGTTTTCAATTCCTTCATTGCTCCCACATCTTAAATCTTAGGTTATCAGATAATCTTCTCCTAAAGACTCCTCTACACAAGAGCTCCTATTATGACAAGTCTTTTGCTGTACAAGCGGTAAGATTAGGGAACTCTTTGCCAGTAACCATAAGGCAAGCGACATCGCTTCAATGTTTCAAGGATCGGGTCAGAAACTTTTATCATTCAACGCTATGACATGTTGCTGTATTTAATTATTTTAATATTTATTATACTTATGTAGTGTAATATATTTTGTGTGTAGGTTCCTATTTATTTAGGTCTACACGCTAAGTACTGTAGAGTTCGGGTTCCTGGCTTCGATGTGGACTGTAGTTCAATAACTCACGATGTTGTTTGTTCAAGCTCCAAATGTAGACTGATCGATTTCCCAATTTATTTCTCAACTTATTCTATATATATACAAACTTAAACTATGACAATTAGTACGCTACGTATCCCGCGTATCAAAGTGGGCGGGGCTTCGTGTTCGCGCCTGCGCAGTGGCTAGTTGGATACAGGTAGGCTCGGCGTCCGTAACAACTCTCCCCCCGGCGCAGCTTGCGTAGCCTCTTCTTCTTTCAGCAGGACGGCGAGTTTACTGGTAGGGCGTCGGAAGGTGCCCGTCTTGGACCGCACGGTGGCGACTCGGACGCCGCCATCTGGGCCGGGATATGTGCGCTCGACGATCCCCATCAGCCAGACGTTTCGGGGCAGCGTGTAGTCGACCACGGCCACGATGTCACCCGTTTGCAGTCTTCTTTCTCAGTCAGCTGGCTCCCCGCGTGGTACGAGCGTGGGAAGGTATTCTCGTATCCAGCGCCGCCAGAAATGGTCGGCGAGCGCTTGGCTGACTCGCCAAGTCCGTCGGTCAGCTTCATCGCAGGGGCCCGTGGTAGGTAAGCCGGTCGATGACCCCAGCAGGAATTGGTTCGGTGGAAGCGCTTCCGGGTCGAGCGCGCTTACGCTGACGTAGGTGAGGGGACGAGCATTGAATGAGTGCTCGACCTCGATCAGGAGGGTCTGTAGAACCTCCTCCGAAGGCGCCTTTTCCCGCAGCGTCGCATGTAGAGCTGCCTTCACAGAGCGGACTAATCGCTCCCACGCGCAGCCCTGGTTGGGCGTGCCCGGCGGGATACAAATACAAATTCGTTTATTAAGCGAAATACATTTTTACAAAATAAGGAGTTTCCAGTGGCCCCCGCACTAGGTCAAACCTGTATCGCGGGAGGCCGTTACAGATTAACAAAACATGTAGGTATGTTATGTAGTAAGTATGTATGTAGTGTTCGTTTGGATTATAACAGGGGTGTGTGCAAGTGTATTGTTATGTTTGTGTTTGTGTGTGTGTATAGATGCTTAAATATTTTGCATGTATGTTTATATTTACTTATGTTATTTCTGAACGATCAGAAGTAACTCCGTTTCATCATAATCCAAAGTGAGTAGCCATTTCCTCACTTTTTCTTTGACACCGTAAAGCGAGCTATCAGTAAGATTGCAGAGCTTCATTATAACTAAAACGTCTGGCGTACGTAGATTTGACAGTGGGAACTTCTATTTTTATTCTGCGTTTTTTGGCTGATATGTCTTATAGAGATCTATTAGTATGTTAAGTAGTTATAAGGAATGTTAAAACAGCCCTTTGAATGTAAAGCTTCCGAACCGACAACGTTTGAGTTTCATTGTATAGTGTCTTAGTTGGACAGTATCTATATACAATGTTTCATCAAATTCGGATCAGCCGTTTTGGCGTGAAAGCTTCCCAAACAAACACATCATCATCATGTCAGCCTTTAGAAGTCCACTGCTGAACATAGGCCTCCCCCAAACAGACAACGTTTCACTTTTATATATTGGTGTGAATTATGGCTCGGCTTGGCACTGACTTCGTAACTCTTTCTTATAGTATTTTTGTATAGGTATGACTTGTTTAATATCGAAAATGTGAAAATAGCCCTCGTTCCATTACAAACATTTTATTAATATTAATATTTGGTTACAAAAAAAAACACGATAACTTCGCGTGTCATGAGAGATTTTTGAAGCTAATTTTGTTTGAAAAGGGCTGAAAACCGCTGCTTTATACAACTCTACTCATAACTATAGCTAATAATTAGATCTTAAATATTTTTCTCAGATGAAAAGAACACATGACCATGAAGGTGGTGAGTCAATGGCTAAGAAACCTCGCTTTGAGGAGACACAGGATTGTGCAGAAAGTCCGGGAACAACTGGCAGCTCGTGTTGATGCTCTTAAGGAAGCATCTGTTCCCGTGGACAGCGTTAAGTTTTATTTTTAAGTTTCTATTTGTCGTTTACTTTTCGAGGGTTTACTGCGAAAACCTGATAAGCGCAGTGAAGTTAGTTAAAAATCTATTTACAATGTTTGTGCCTAATTAAACCGCAATTACATCAGTAGCTGCTTCATTATTTATAGCTCATATGTAGGAATACTTGTTTTGTCTACTCCCAGGAAAGATTATAACACAGAAATCTCCATTTTAGGAAAGATATGATTAAGGTCGAGCAGCTAGCTCGTTTTGCTTGTTACTAACTCTCAACATGATCAAACTATATTGAAAAAACGAACTAGACTCGTTTAGTCGGTTTTGCTTGTAATATAGACGGTATTCACAGTAAAGTTTCTATGGGGACGTAATGATCACTAATTACGTTTAAATGCTTTTAGTAGGTTTTTCATGAATGTGTGAGAACATATTTTATTTGAGTTAGGTACTAAAAGAATAAGGTGTTAAGAATTCTAAAATCTTTTTTCCAGCTAACATTGGTCTGTAGTATATAAAGGTATTTAAGTTATTTTATCAATAACGTTTGGTTTGAAGTGCTTGCAACAGGAACGCGCAATTCCTTACCAACTAGGAATTCGCAGCACTCAAACATCTGCGCACTGTGTGGCTGGACCTGCCTGTCCTTTGTTGAAAAATACCCCCAAACAATGGCTCTGCTTGAATCATCTGTTTTACAACGTGTCACTGAATAGCCTTATAGGTACGCAGCAGGTTTGTTTCGAGCAAGCATATAAATTCATTTACGTGTGCAATAGTTGAATACATAGTGTTACGAGCTGGGGTTCGGATAAAATTAATGTACGCTAATTACACCAAAAAAATAACACCGTTATTCGAAAAACCACAAAAGAAATTAATCCAACAAATAACGCTGAAACACTCTTTAACTTGACTGTACACTCTTATCAATTATCACTGAATACTCGCTTCGAATCACTTTGATCGTTTCGTTTCGTCAGCCAAATCAGTACTGTTCCAGGCAGTCGGTGCGCGCTCTATTTATACCGCGACCGACGTTTCAAGAAGGTACTCATAACTACTCGTATGTACTAACAGTAGTCGGTAGGTATTTGAACTTTCAAGGCCGGCGGCGCCTTTGAGTTGCCGCGCCGCGCCGCGCCTGTAGGTACTTAAGGCCGGCGGCACCGCGCCCGTAGGTATATACCTACCGCGCGCTCTGGAAACTTCTGTAGGTACCTACGCTCTACTAGTGTGTTCCAGAATGTTCCTTTAAATGTAGGTATTGCGTCATTTTAGTACCTAATGTTTTTCTAAGAATCGACCGGCGTAACAATAGTATTTAAAATTATCATCTATAAGTAAAAATTAGAAATTTACATTAACCTTAAATGTTCTTTTTACTATTCTATCACGTTGTATAAAAAAGTAGATAAATACATACTGCTTTATCTGAGGTTTAACGTTGCTAGGCTTCTCCTCGATTACGCGCTGGTGGAATGACCCCCCCATTGAGTGGAGATTGACCATCTGAGAAAATGTGGGACGAGCATAGACATATATATTATGGGTACGACCCAGCCTGTACGTATATAGTTCGAGTAAGCAGTGTTACTTATAGTTGAAGAAAACACTGAAGGCTAAGGAACCGACAATGTTATGTAACTGTTTAAACTGTTTACAAAAACTACACTTACTCTTCAAAGCTACAAATTTTACAATAAGATTCACTTTTTGCAGAAAATATTATAGAAAATTCCGACATATTTTCACGATGACATTATACTGACATGTGACTCGTAGTATTGTATTCTCTTTAATGTGACTGACCACAGTACTGTGCAGTTCAGCTTCATTGCGCGGGTCTGTTGACTTCACAATTCAAGATGATTATCGATTTTCCCCAGCTGATTACTATTATTTCTGTACTACTAGGGTTTGAAGTGCAAAGTTCTTTTAGGAATTTTTAGAAGTAATATCATGAATGAAAATCTTCGAAATAACAAAAACCATACAACTAACGCTATTCGTCTTCCCGTGTGGATTACCACAGCCCGGTATGTAATAGGGCAATATGTTACACTCTGTAGATGAAAGAAACATACCATTGTTAATTTTATTAATTTTGTTACTATTATTAATTCTGTACATTAATGAAGATCAGCTATCTTATTCATTATTATTCTGGATTAAGTAGTTTTTTTAAATATCCTTATTTGTTGCAACCTATAAATTTGTTTAAAAATACTCGTATCTCATTGGGTTTCTAACTCTACCAAACAAACTAATAAAAGTAATCTTCCATCTTCAATGGTTATCAACTGCCCGTAGAGATCCCTGTTAAAAACTCATGCTGTATATCAGGGAAATCTTTGCATTGGCTAATCTTGTTTCTGGCAAAGCTAGTTTAAATCTAGTTCCATTGTTTAAGTTTTTCTCTTTTTGGCCAAGCACTTGGCTTTGATAGCAGCAATCTTCTCAACTGAATAGCGGGCTTGTATTTGTGATACACTGAACGTTCATATCGAGGGTACTGCGGAGACCGACTAGCCGACAATCTTATGAAAAATTACTTAATAAATGATGATACATATGTTTTCGTGCTCTGTCGACTGGTAGTATGGGGCTAGGTAAATGGTGTGAATTATCCTGAATAAATTGTCCTCCTAATATAAGTTACATTGAAGTAGAACTTATACTAGAAGGAAAGAGGAAGATCATTCGAAAAACTGACCTAAAAGAATTCACGCCGGGACAGCTTTTGAATCTTTATCAAGCACAGGTCCGATCTTGTATGGAGTACTGCGGCCACCTCTGGGACGGTTCTGCCAAGTATAAGCTCGAGGCCATGAATTAAATTAAGAGATGTGCTCTTTGGGGATGACGCTGTGGTAAAGAGTAGGCTTCAAAGTCTGGCACATGACGTGAGGTCGCAAGCCTGTCGGTATTCTACAGATTGCACTATGTGGAGTGAGTCCAAGAACTGCACAATCTGATTCCCGCATCACTGTACGACCAGAAGATCGGCAAAGCGCCACCCTTTTATGGTACTAATACCACACACAAAAACAAAGCGTTACGCTTCTTCATTTATTATAAGAACTGCAAATAATTGTAATGCTCTGCCCTCGCCAGTGATTCCGGTAAATTATAACCCAGGTTTGTTCAAGTCAAGAGTGAATAGGTATCTACTAGGCAAGTGTGCTACACCTTCGACAGAATCGTCGCTTTCCATCAGGTGAGATCGTGGTCAAACGATTGCCTTTACCGTAAAAATAAAATAATAATAGTAAGCTACGATATTATTATTGTAACGAAGTCATCCGTTTGTACCATCATTAAAACCTCATTTCATAGTTTATATAGAAAATTACTAGTCAAAAAAACAGCATATCTGAAAAAATATGAGTAAATTATGAGAAAATATCAAAATTGTATCAGAAAATTTTCATAATGATATCGGAAAAATATCATAATAATATCAGAAAAATATCAAATAATATGAGTTAACTATCAGAAAATTACGAGAAAATATCAAAATTATATCAGGAAAATACGAGAAAAGATATCATAAAAATACGAGGAAAATATCAGAACAGAAAAATACGAGTAAAAAATATCACAAAATTATGAAAAAATATCAGAAAATTGCCAAAATTTTCGTCGATATTTTGCAGCCTAAAACACATTGCATTGCAAAATATTTTCCTCAACTGTGAGATTCGAGGTTGTCTAAGAAAAAATGTATTTTTGTGTAATATATTATGTATTTGCCAGGCTTTTGGATTATACAGAGTATAGTATGTAGCCACAACACATAAACATTATCAATACCAAGGAAGTTATATGTACTTACGTACAACTAGAAGTAGGTACATAAAACTCCCTTGATCAATACATAAAGTTATACATATAACATTATAAGAATCAAGTAGTAAGTACATAATCAATACGTGTGTACTTTTTTTCATACAATTGGTATTTAGCTTCGATGAAAGATAAATATTCATCGAAGGTATTTATTGATAAAATAATACAGCTTATATCATAATCATAGTACTAGAAGTATGTACATAAAACTTAATTGATCAATACATTATTATGTAATACAGGTATATAACATTATAAGAATCAAGTCCATAATTCAATACGTGTGTACTTTTTATTTCATACAATTGGTATTTAGCTTCGATGAAAGATAAATATTCATCGATGGTATTTATTGATAAAATAATACAGCTTATATCATAATCATAGTACTAGAAGTATGTACATAAAACTTAATTGATCAATACATTATTATGTAATACAGGTATATAACATTATAAGAATCAAGTAGTAAGTACATAATTCAATTTGTATGTACTTTGTATTTCATACAATAGGTATTTATTAATTAAATAACACAGCTTATACTTAACGAGCGCAAAAATTAGGTAAACATGAGTACATAGGTAGGTAGGCATAGGTATATAAGACCTTATGTATCCCTAGTATGTAAGATTGACAAAGAACACTTTTTATATATATTTTTGAATAGAGCTTAGTACTTAAGAGTGGCCGACCCGTCATTTATTTATTTATTTCAATTGAAATGCTTACTGTACTGACAGTATTGCGACCAAAGCGCACAGTAAGCCATACTTTTATACAAACGCTCGTACGTGATTATGGCGTTGTAGCTCATCATTCTTTGTTTTTTTTTTAACTAACAGGTATCCTTCTACACTGTCTAGGTTTCTATTAAAGCAAAAAGTAAAAATTTGGAGAAACAAATTCAGTATAAGCCTCAAAAAATCTGCTTTTTCGCACGAATTTTACCTGAACTTTGACCGTTCATAATGTACTCATAAATTGTAAATGTAAAGAAAACATCTTCGTAGAAACCTCGCACATGTAATGGAGATTCTAAATGAAAAACATTTATTAGGATTACTCAAAAACGCGTATTTCCTGGAACTAGTTTTATGAAATTTCCACACACTATTTTTCATTCAATGTTGTTATTATTGTTATAATGCGGAAGTTTCCGAATGCCTACCGAGCGTTCAAACGCTATCTCTCTCATTTCGCTTTGTCTCTTTTTCAAACATTGCGCTGGATGAAACAACATTATTTTCGACCATGCTCGCGTTGACGATAGACGGGCCGAGAAGGGCCCCCCTAAGTATTTATACAAGAATAGGCTTTATTTATACTAACACATTAGGAACCCTGGTAGAGTCTACGATGAACTACACAAGCACACGTAGTTATTACGTACCCTTTAGGGCTAATCACTATAATATATGAATACGTATAGGGTAAAAACGTACTTAGTCACATAAGAATAGATCTGTTCAGCCTGACATCTACGTGTGAGGTAACTAACACGTACTTAGTCACATAAGCATAGATCTGTTCAGCCTGACATCTACGTGTGAGGTAACTAACACGTACTTAGTCACATAAGCATAGATCTGTTCAGCCTGACATCTACGTGTGAGGTAACTAACACGTACTTAGTCACATAAGAATAGATCTGTTCAGCCTGACATCTACGTGTGAGGTAACTAACACGTACTTAGTCACATAAGCATAGATCTGTTCAGCCTGACATCTACGTGTGAGGTAACTAACACGTACTTAGTCACGTAAGCATAGATCTGTTCAGCCTGACATCTACGTGTGAGGTAACTAACACGTACTTAGTCACATAAGAATAGATCTGTTCAGCCTGACATCTACGTGTGAGGTAACTAACACGTACTTAGTCACATAAGCATAGATCTGTTCAGCCTGACATCTACGTGTGAGGTAACTAACACGTACTTAGTCACATAAGAATAGATCTGTTCAGCCTGACATCTACGTGTGAGGTAACTAACACACGTAGGTACGTCATGATTGAATTGATCTATAAGACGTACAATTAATGTTTGTACACGTAGGGAAGCATTCTTACATCAGTAAAAGCGTGTGACCAACACCCGTAGAGAACACACACATATGAGTATGAGTTACACTTATGGAATGTTAACAAGACATTCATTTAAAAACTAAAACCCGACTACAGTCGGCCAAAAAATAGACTGACACTCTTGCGATGAAGAAGAATCGATTGATACCTCGCTTGTCAAAAACGGACCAAGTTTTTAGTTTGAACACATAACTATTATTTTTCCTGGCCGTAAACGTGTAAAATATTGACTATGACACTATACATGAAGACAAATCGATTGATACCTCGTTTGTCAAAATCAAAGTTTTTTATTTGAACGCATTATCCTTACTTTGTCTTGCCGTAGTCGGGTAAAAAAAGAAAGCCTATGACACTATATCTGAAGAAGAATCTATTGACACATAACTTGTCAAAATCGAACCAATAGGGGCGACGCTTTGGTGAAACATCCAAATAACCACATAATAGACTGATAAACTCATTACCCTTCCCTTGCTTTGCTGTAGTCGGCTAAAAATAAACAAACCTTGAAACCACCTCACAGAAAAGCTCTATCTAGACTGCATCAAATAGGCAATAGAACATTGTCAATGATCGGATAAACGGTTCGCACCGGTAGCAAGGGCAATAAAAGAAAGGCTAACTTTTTGGTAAGGATCCTACCTAGGACGGTGGATTTTTATATGGAAAGCCATGCGGCTGAAATTGAAGTTTAAAGCCTTTGCGTCGCGTGTGGTTGAGCCTTGCTCCCGCCCTCGCCGCAAACTCTCGCCTTCGCTTCAATTCGCCGTGCGGACGATCCGGTACACCACCACCTCGTGCACACGTCTGCCAGGATCGACGCATCGCCCGGCTCTGACTGGTTTCATGAGGAAACCTTAGTTCAGAGCCATCTGTAAGTTCGACAAAGCCAAACGTTCCGCCCTTCCCTCCGATAGCGCGTTGGAGTGAATTTCGAGGTCACCTGGCTGCGCCTTCCTACGGGATCTCACCCGGCCCGGGTTGCACCTCACTTCTCCGACGCGGCTCGGAGGTAGACGCACTTCACTTCACTTCATTTTTGGTACATCTACCACATACCACTTCTCTTCATACTTCGCTTCGCTTCCATACTTTCTTCTACTCTTCGTCCTTCTTACTTCGCATCACTCTACTATACCATTGTATCGTTCAACACAACACAACATGTCGGACAGGGAACCAAACCCCCCTCCTACACCTACTACATCACAACATCCAGCCCAGGAAGGCATCGTCTGCCAGAACCTGTTTCATCCGGAGCAGTCGGTGATAGTTCCACCCTCTGCTCTGGGCCTGAGGACTGGAGCTCGTACGAACCGACAACGGGTAAGCGGGGGCTCCGAAGGGCTCACTACCGAGGAGTTTGTATACTCCGACGGTGGTGAAACTGAAAGACCCCCTTTGGCCCAATTGTCGGGCCCGACAACATCAACACCGGAGCATTCAACAGCAGCACCATTCCAGAGGAGACCCGAGGACCTCCCTCCCCTCGGCCCGGAGCGCGCGGCCGACCTAGTTCTCAAGGTAAGTGGCCATGATGGCCCACGAGGCCTCGAAACGGTTCGGTCGCCTCGGCGCAGCGTCAAGAAATCGACACGTCAGTCTACTAACGATGAACATGGAGGTGACGAAAAGAGGACCAGGGTTAAAGTCTCAATCACCCCCTCATCTACTGAGACAAAGGCCTCGACAGCGAAACAATCCCAATCATATTCTTCATACGACTCATCGTCATCGGATGAGTCGGTTAGCTCAAGGCAGCGAAGGCTGAGGCGATCGGACAACACGTCACCGGCATCGCATCCCTCGTCGTCACCGCAACAATACTCCAGCAAACATCGTCATCATCATCAACATCATACGGCAACAGACTCCACATCGTATGCGGGTCTGGAGTCGGTGCCGATGGATGCGGCTCCGATGCCGTCTCCCCCATCACCGTCCCCGGAAGCTGCTGCTTCTTATGCTACAGCTATTGCCTCTCCGCCGCCGGCTTTTGCCAGCCAGGCGTCCAACGGTGTAGGAAGCCAACAACTAAACCAGCCAGGTATATCAGCGCCTCTTAAAGGCTACCCACCAATTATGGTGGAAGTATTACCCGACTGGACCAAACACTTTGCCGCACTAAAGGAGAAACTCGGCCACGCCCCCAATGGGCGTCCCATAGGTAAGGGCTTTCGTTTTATGGCCAAGACAGCCCAAGAGTTTCGTGTGATCCAACGCTATTTAGCAGAAGCAGCCAATATCGACAAAACCATCTCCTGGCATTGTTATGCTGTGGAGGAAGACCTCCCAACTAAGGTCGCCATAAAAGGACTGCCTGTTGGTACGAACCCGGCTGAGATAAGAATGGCCTTGGACGCCATGGGATACCAGACAAGGTACGTAAAAGAAATTACATCCAAAACCAAATATGGCCCTCCCACGTGCATGTACTTTGTACTGTTGGAAAGAATCGACGAACAGGGGATTACTAGACTCTATGCATGTGACGAAATGTTAAATATGCCGGGCATTAAAGTACAGGGATGGCACCCGCGAGGGGCGATACCGCAGTGCCACCGATGTCAACTCTTCGGTCACGCCTCCGGGGGATGCCACCGACCCCCCCGCTGCGTTAAGTGCGCAGAAGAGCACTTCGCCGCCGATTGCACGCGCGTCGCAGGCGATCCCCTTAAATGCGTGAACTGCAAAGGCTCGCATACGGCTAATAACAAGCGCTGGCCGCTGTACTTGAGAATAGCCCGTAAAAAGGGCATCCATGTACCCGGGCAGTACCACGATTTCCATCATCAAACGGCTCCCAGGCAGCAAGATCAGGACGAACTATCGCAACAGTACAGGGCGGTCCCCCAAAGGGCACAGCCTCACCCCAACGATCCGCGACTAACTACGTATAACAGGTATCAGATATTATCATCAGTATCTACCCCAGCTAACGAGCCAACGGAACGAGGAGCTCCTCTTCCCCAAAGGCGCCCTCGGAGGCGCGGGAAACCGCCCAGGAAAACGGAAGATGTACGCCGGTCAACGGTTCCCACCTCTTCAGCCGAACAAGGCACTTCTAACCTCAACCAGGAACGCAGGTCACAACAGCTACAGCGCCCTAGATCACAGGAAGCTGCGGCTACAAGAACCAAATCACCCAAATCATCCTTTCCGCAAAGGAGGTAAACCGAGGTTCAAACCCAGGCACCTACGGTGCGTATCCCGCAGTTATCATCAACACAGCAAAACAGAGAGGAGCAGTCGAGGATACACCGTTCTCGTTAGGTGCTACTACACAGCACCAGGAAATGCCCCCCCCCACCTCAGATGATGCCGCCCCCCCCACGGGCAACAGACACTCCAACACCAACAACAATACCAACAGCAATAACATGTTCAGCATCACAGGCCGGCGGGCAGCGGAAGGAACCCCATGATAATCATCATGGGGATCCTTACGGAACTCCTCGCCTCCATCGTCGCTAGGGGAGACATCCGCGAAGTGGCGAGGAGAGGGCTCGACATCCTCGCTCGGATCCAGTATGGGTAGTACGCGCATACTGTACTGGAATCCGGGGGGGGATAAAAGGCAAAACGAAGGATTTGAAACTAATCGCCCAAACACAGGATGCCCACGTTCTCCTGCTGGCCGAAACAAAGTTCAGAAACACTCAGAACTTACATTTATCAAATTATTATACATATAGACAAGACTGCATTTCTCCGACGAATACTGCCTATAGGGGCACGGCAGTATTGGTCAAACGCGATGTTATTCACGAAGAACTCGCCACCCCCGGTCTGCAGGGAACTCTGCACAAACGGAGTCCGACTGATGACGTCGCATGGCGAACTAAAAATATTCGCTGGATATAGACCTCCAGGAAACCGGCTGCAGGCAAGTGACTTCATCCAAGTACTCAACGGCGAAGGATCTACTCTCCTCGTGGGCGACTTCAACGCGAAACATAGCTCGTGGGGATCGCGTGTGGACTCGCCTGCGGGGAGAACGCTCTATAACGCAGCTGAAAGTGGCAACTTCGAAGTGTTGGGCCCTGATGAGCCCACAAACATACCCAACTGCTCCCGGTACCAACCGGATGTATTGGATATAGTTGCCCACCAAAATATTAGAATTCCGATTCACGTGGAGGTGCTGTACGACCTGGACGAGCAGCACCTCCCAATTCTACTCACCCTGGGTACACCCATCTCCTCTCTTCATCGGGGACCGACGATACGAATTGATTGGGAGGCCTACCAGAGAGGGTTGTGGGACCTCTCTGTGGGCCCGATCAACACCTGCGCCGAAGTGGACGAAGCCGCGGAATATATTACTGAGAAGATGATGGAGGCATAAGAGGCGGCGACCTCTTCTCGACCACTGCCACATAGAAGGTTTGAGCTTCCATTCCCCATCCAGCGGCAGATTAAGAAGAAACGCAGCCTACGTAAGATATCCGTAGCGGTGGAACTATGGCGCGGCCATGACATGGAGAGAGCCATCGACAGGGCGGGAGACAGACTTACTAACCTCCACCAGCTCAATCGCCAGTTATCCAAGACTCCACAGCCTATTAATCCATTACTCGACGGTAATAATACCCGCAAGTACCATCCCAAAGACCGGGCACAACTGATGGCGGACCATCTACGGATCCAGTTTTCTCCGCATCCGATTCCATATGACATCAAAAACAGCACCCGGGACCACCACGAACTTGTCATCGCGAGGGTGAAAGCGCTATCGGAGGAACCAGCCCCTCCGTTAGTAGGTGACGACTTTATTTCACCTGCGGAGGTGTGGAGAGTGGTACGTCACCTCCCGAAGCGCAAAGCAGCCGGATATGATGGATTACCCATTGCTGCAATTCACCAGCTTCCCAGGAAAGCCTGCAGCGCCGTTACAAGGCTATTCAATGGAATATTAAGAACCGGTAATTTCCCCAATAACTGGAAAACAGCAAAGGTGATAATGATTCCCAAACCTGGGAAGGATAAACGCCGACCTTCATCATATCGCCCAATATCTCTCCTACCTCACTTAGCGAAGCTTTTTGAAAAACTTCTCTTATCCAGACTCAGACCATACTTGACCCCACGGCAAGAGCAGTTTGGCTTCAGAAATCAGCATTCCACAACGCTGCAGCTGACGAGGGTAATTCATCACCTATCTGAAGAGATGAACTGGAAACACCACTCAGCGGCCGTGTTCCTAGATGTGGAGAAGGCCTTCGACCGAGTGTGGCACGAGGGCCTTCTCTACAAGCTGACGGCCAAGGAACCCCCACTGATATTTTGGAAAATCGTAGCATCATTTCTCCATGACCGCAAATTTTACGTAACAGTTGAGGACCACAACTCCACGCACCAACCTATTACAGCAGGAGTCCCGCAGGGCAGCTGCCTCTCTCCAGCATTGTACGCGCTGTACACGGATGACATCCCCACCCTGGAGAGTCGCCTTCGGGAGGGGGAGCGGGATGTCACATTGGCCCTCTTCGCCGATGACAGCGCGTACCTATCATCTTCATGCAATCTGAAGCACGCTGCCCGGCGTATGCAGAGAGTGCTGGACGACCTGCCCGACTGGCTTGACCGGTGGCGTATGGCAGTCAACGTGGGGAAGACTGCAGCGCTGCCGGTCACTCGTAAGCACCATATCCCAGAGGAGCTCACTCTCAACGGACATATCATTGAATGGCAAAATTCGACCAAGTACCTGGGCATCCATATTGATAAGAGGCTGACTATGAATGCCCAGGTACAATACGTAACTGCCCTGTAAAAAGAGCTATACAGATTCCCCCAGCTCTCGGAGTAGAGCAGCCAAGCAGCCTACTCAACACAGCTACCAGCTGGCAGTTGCTAGCCGAGGTCCAGCACTGGTAATGGGCCACACCCGAAACCAGATCCGGCACTCGTAAGAGGACCGCAGACACATCGCGCGAAAGCCATGCCTGAAATTGAAGATTCCGCCTTTCGCGCCGCGTGCGGTTGAGTTTTTGCTCCCGCCCTCATCGCGAACCCCCTGCCGACTCTTCAATTCGCCGTGCGGCCGATCCGGTCATCCTCCACATCGTGCTACGTTTGCCAGGATCGACGCACCGTCCGGCTCTGACTGGGGTTTCATTGGAAACCTTCAGCTCAGAGACACTTCGTAAGATCAGCGAAGCCAAACGTTCCGCCCTTTCCCCGTTCGCGCGTTGGAGTGAAGTTCGAGGTCGCCTGGCTGGGCCTTCCCTACGGGATCTCACCCGCCCTGGGTAGTACCTCACTTCTCCAGCGCGGCTCGGAGGTAAGACGCACATCGCTACATTTCGCTTCAGTTTTCTTCACATCGCTTCACTCATCTTCTCTCTGCTACACTCATCATCACCACCTGTCTCTACTCTTCTTCTTCTCACTGCTCTTCATATTGCAATTTACACCACATACATACATTATACATTTATACATTTACCATACACCATGTCGGATAGGGACTCAACCCCCTCTCCCACTCCATCAACATCGTTTCATCCAGCCCAGGAAGGCATCGTGTGCCGGAATCTCTTCCACCCGGAGCAGTCGGTGATTGTCCCACCTTCTGCTCTGGGCCTGCGGACTGGAGTTCGTTCAACCCGACAACGGACAAGCGGGGGCTCCCAAGGGCTCATCACCGAGGAGAGTGTACACTCCGCCGGTGGTGAAACCGACAGACCCCCTTTGGTCCAAATGTTGGGCCAAATACCTACGTACCAGACATCACCAGCAGCACCACCCATGAGGAGACCTAACGACCTCCCATCATCCGGACCGGTGCGTGCGGCCGACAATGTTCTCGAGGTAAGTGGCCATGATGGACCACGAGGTGTCGAAACGACTCGGTCGCCCCGGCACTGTCACAAGGCACCGAGACGAGACGAAGACCTCGGCGGCGATGAGAAGAGGCCAAGGGTGAAAACCTCTCTCATCCCATCATCTGGAGAGCAGAAGGCTTCGGCAGCGGAGCATTCTGGACCATCCTCGTCATCATTATTATCCGACGAATCGGGTAGCTCAGGGCAGCGTAAGCCGACACGGCTGGGCACTATGTCACCGGTGTCACTCCCTGTTCCCACACCATAATCACCATCATCAACAGCAACATCACAATACAGCTACCGACTCCACGTCATACGCGGGCATAGAGTCGGTACCCATGGATGCGGCCCCGATGCCGTCTCCACCATCACCGTCCCCGGAAGCGGCTGCGTCATACGCGGCAGCAATAGCCTCCCCGCCGCCGGCTTTCGCCAGCCAGGCGCCCCAAGGAGTTGCCAACTCACAACAGCTTCAGTCAGGTACCCCGGCGCCCTTCAGGGGTTACCCACCCATTATGGTAGAATCACTTCCCGACTGGACTAAGCACTTCGCCATTCTAAAAAACCAAAATAGACCGCGCCCCGAATGGACGTCCGGTCGGCAAAGGTTTTCGATTTATGTGCACTACAGCCCAAGAGTTCCGGATAATCCAGCGCTACTTGACGGAGGCAACGGACGCCGACAAAGCCATCTCCTGGCACTGCTACGCGGTGGACGTCGACCTCCCATCCAAGGTCGCCATTAAAGGTTTGCCGATGGGAACTAACCCGGCCGAAATACGTATGGCTCTTAACGACATGGGTTATAATGTTAAACACGTGAAAGAAATCATTTATAGAACCAAAGTAGGTCCACCTACGTGCATGTATTTTGCGCACAAGGACCGGGTCGATGAGCAGGAGCTCTCTCGACTTTACGCCTGTAACGAGTTGCTCAACTTGCCCAGCATCCAGATACAGGGGTGGCACCCGCGAGGTTTAATTCCGCAGTGCCACCGCTGTCAACACTTTGGACAGGCTTCGGGGGGTTGCCACCGTCCGGCCTGCTGTGTTAAGTGCGCGGGTTCTCACTTTGCAGCCGACTGTACGCGTATCGCCGGGGACCCTCTGAAATGTGCAAACTGCGACGGCCTGCACACAGCTAACAACAAGCGTTGTCCGCTCTACCTGAAGCTACCTCATGACAGCATGGGGCAGTATCATGACTTCCACCACCAAGCGGCTCCACGACCCCAATATCAAGCCGACCCCCCCCCCCCTCCTAGCAATATTCAACAACCCATACTGGCTGGTAGCCAAGCCTATCAACAACGTCAACAGCAACAACAACAGCAGAGGATGGAACCCCCTAGAGGTCAACCTCATCCTAGCGATCCTAGGATCCCCACTTACAATCGTTTTCAAATGTTGTCTTCGGTGACCACCCGCGCCAACCAGCCAACAGAACGAGGAGTCCCGTTACCCCAGAGACGTCCTCAGAGGCGACGGAGGTCTAAGTCAGCCAGGGCGAGACAGGACGCCCCACCGGCTGCCGCATCAACACCACTAACCAAAAAAGGTACGGCCAACACCAATGTAGATCGCCAAGTACCCCAGGGTCCCCGACCTAGGTCACAGGAAGCCAGGACCAGGATGACCAAATCTCCATTCCCCCAAAGGCGACCTACCGAGGATCAAATCCACTCACCCGAATCACAAGTCACTACCCAACCCTTACAACCAGTAATCCAACAAAACAGAGAGGAACACCAGAGAAGGGTGACGGGAAGGGAAACACCCGCGTCACAGTACCAGGATATCCCCCCCCACCACCTCAGAGGCCAATTAACACACATACCCATCAGCCGACCCATCAGCAACAGCATCATCAACAACAGTATTATCAACAGCAACATCACTATCCGCAATTGCATCCAGCATTTACGCCAGCGAGTAGCGGGGGGAACATCATGATAATCATCATGGGGATCCTCACGGAACTGCTCGCCTCCATCGTTGCCGGAGGGGATATCCGGGAGGTAGAGAGGAGGGGCCTAGACATCCTATCCCGGATCCAGTATGGATAGTACAAGATTACTATACTGGAATCCGGGGGGAGTGAGGGGTAAAATCAAGGACTTACGACTAATCGCTCAATCCCAGGATGTCCAAATCATCCTGTTGGGGGAAACAAAACTCAGAGAGTTAAGAATAGCCAACTATTACACATATCTCCAACTAACACGGCTTATAGGGGCACGGCGGTGTTGGTTCGGAGGGGCATCGTCCATGACGAACTCCCATTCCCCAATTGCAGGGATCTCTGCACCAATGGGGTCAGTGCAATGACGCCGCATGGGGAATTAAAAATATACGCCGGATATAGACCGCCAAACAACCTAACAGCGAGTGATTTCACACAAATTCTAAACGGCTCGGGATCGACCCTCCTCGTGGGCGACTTCAACGCTAAGCACGTAGCGTGGGGATCGCGTCTGGACTCGCCCGCGGGGAGAGTTTTGTACAACACGGCTGAGACCAACAATTTCGAACTAATTGGACCCGATGAACCCATACATATTCCCACTTGTCCCAATCAGACACCAGACGTGCTGGATATAGTGCCTTTCCAAAACATCAAATGCCCTATTAATGTGGAGGTGCTGTACGACTTGGATGAGCAGCACCTCCCCATTCTAATCACAATGGGAACGTCTATTGCATCAGTACGACGAGGACTCAACCCTAGAATAAATTGGCAGACCTACCAGAGTGAGTTGTGGGATCTCTCTGTGGGCCCAATTAGTTCAAGCATTGACGTCGAGGAGGCCTCCGGTTACATCACAAGCAGGATGAAAGCGGCGAAGGAGGCTGCTGCTTCACCGAGACCCCCCCTCACCGACGATTCGAATTGCCTACTTACATCCAAAGGGACATAAAAAAAACGGGGCTTGAGAAAAGCTTGGGCCCGTACGCGTTGCCCTACCATAAAAAGGGATTTAAATAAATTATCAGCGAAGATTTCTGCTGCGGTGGAGGTGTGGCGAGGCAACGAGTGGGATGATGCCATAGATAGGGCAGGCGAGAACCTCGTCAACCTCCACCAGCTGAATAGGCAATTAACTAAAGCCCCGCAGCCTATATATCCACTATTGAATGAGAATGGCGTACGAAAATATCATCCTCAAGATCGTGCTGAAATAATGGCTGACTTCTTAACTATACAGTTCACTCCACATCCGATACAGCCTAACACCAATCCAAACATTCTGGAACACCATGACCGGGTGAAGGATAGGGTGAGAGAGTTCCTGGAGGAACCAGCACCATCACTGGCAGGAGACGCATTTATATCGCCGATGGAAGTGGTGAGAATAGTGCGTCGCCTCCCCAAGAAGAAGGCGGCCGGTCAGGATGGTCTTCAAATTGCTGCTTTACACCACCTGCCTAGAAAAGCGATTACAGCTATTACCCGACTGTTTAATGGCATTCTTAGGACGGGCCATTTTCCAAGCGTATGGAAGACAGCCAAGATCATCATGTTATCCAAGCCGGGGAAAGATAAGCGGCTAGCCTCCTCTTATCGGCCGATATCTCTCCTCCCACACTTGGCGAAATTATTCGAAAAATTGCTTCTGTACCGAGTAAAACCATTCATATCGCCCAGAGAGGAACAATTCGGGTTCCGCACGAACCATTCTACTACCCTATAACTAACGAGAGTTCTTCACCACCTCGCTGAATAGTTGAACCGTGGTTTCCAATCTGTGGCTGTGTTCCTGGACGTGGAGAAGGCCTTCGATAGAGTGTGGCACGAGGGCCTTCTCTACAAGTTGATCACCACAAACCTTCCAGCTCAATACATCAAGTTAATCGCCTCATACCTCATTGGAAGAAAATTCTACGTTTCAGTGGAGAATCACGATTCTACGCAGAAAATCATTCATGCAGGAGTACCGCAGGGTAGCTGCCTCTCTCCAGCACTGTACGCGCTGTACACCGATGATATCCCCACCCTGGAAGGACACCTCCGGCCGGGGGAGAGGGATATCACGCTGGCACTATTCGCCGATGACAGCGCGTACATCTCTTCATCAAGCAGTTTGCGGCACGCTGCCTTGAGGATGCAACGAGTGCTTAATCTTCTTCCGGACTGGCTGGACCGGTGGCGCATGGCGGTCAATGTGGGGAAGACCGCGGCGCTGCCGGTCACCCGTAAACGCATTATCCCTGAAGAGTTATCCTTTAAAGGCCAGACTATCAAGTGGAGTGATTCCACGAAGTACCTGAGGGTACACATCGACAAAAGGTTAACTATGAACGCCCACACTGCGTACGCCATAAAGCACGCGCGTATGGCTAGAGCTATGCTGAGACCAACGTTGTGCTCCAAACTTCAACTGAAGACCAAGCTGGGGATTTATAAAACCTACATACGTTCCCGCCTTACTTATGCGTCCCTAGCTTGGTACACTTTCTGCTCATCTAAGATCAAAAAGCGACTTCAACAACAACAAAACGTGTGCGTACGTATCTTAACCGGAGCCGGAAGGTACGTACGCAACGAAACTATCTTAAAAGATATAAGTTTGGAAACGATCCAGCAGTTCGTCATCAGGTTGTCAAGAAAGATGTTTGACAGGGCCGATAACGGCCCTAACGTACACCTCCGTGGCATTGCCCCCCTCCATGCCCGCCCCCCAGACTTAAGGAAGTGTTACCGTCCGCTCCCCAGAGAACTGCTGGACGCCGCGGAGTCGGCGGCCAGCAGTGCGGAGGAGTGAGTTTTCTGCATAACCACCACCCCCCCCCCCCCCCCTCCTCTGAATACATCCCCCATACTCACTTCATTAAAAAAGGACGATACGTTAAAGAGCATACGTAGCCAGACAAATCAAAATACAAAAAAAAAGGATAAATGCGTCAAAAAAAAAAAAAAAAATTATGCATCCATACAGCACACTTATAACTAATCATTCCCAACAGAGTCTCCAGTACATGTGAAGCCTGTGGGAGCAGCTACCGATGGGTAGAAGCCCGTCGAGGTCCAGCACGGGCAATGGACCACAGTCCGAAGCCCGACCCAGCCCTCTACCAGGACTGAAGAAACAACGATTCGATTCGAAAGCCATGCTGATGGCTGAACACCTTCAGGTCCAGTTCACTCCTCATCCAGTGAGCCAGGATACTCACCCTGATACATTGAAACACCATAGGGAAGTTGTCAACACGGTAGAGAAACTCCTCAGCTCGTCACCGCCGCCACTCGACGGAGATGACTTTATTTCACCTGCAGATGTGGTGAAAGCCGTGAGGCTGCCTCGGAAGAAGGCGGCTGGTTATGACTGACTCACCATAGCAGCAGTCCACCAGCTTCCGAAGAAAGCACTAGTGGCTCTCTCCAGACTCTTTAACGGCATCCTACGGACGGGTCATTTCCCACAGGCTTGGAAAACTGACAAGGTAGTGATGTTGCCAAAGTCCGGCAAAGACAAAAGACAGCCTTCTTCATATAGACCAATCTCACTACTTCCGCACCTGGCCAAGCTGTTCGAGCGATTGCTCCTTGCGCGTATTCGACCTTATCCCCGCGAGGAGCTATTTGGATTTCGCTGCCGCCACTCCACGACCCCCCAGCTGGCCAGGGTCCTACATCATTTGGCGCACGAATGGAATCGGAGACACTACTCGGTGGCAGTGTTTTTGGATGTGGCGAAGGCCTTCGATAGTCTGCCACGAGGGCCTTCTCTACAAACTAGCAGCCTCACAGATGCCCCAACAATATATCCATCTTATAGCCTCATTTCTTAAGGGCCGCGATTTTTTCGTATCAGTGGAGCACACCGACTCCGACAAGCGACCCATCATGGCGGGGGTGCCTCAGGGCAGCTGCCTCTCCCCGGCTATGCGCTATATACGAATGATATTCCTACACTGGCAGGGCGCCTCAAGGAGATGGAGAGAGACGTCCTACTGGCGCTTTTTGCCGACGATAGCGCTTACATATCCTCCTCGGGAGGGGTGAGGTGCGCTGTCCGACGAATGCAGAAGGTGCTCGACCTACTATCGGACTGGCTTGACCGGTGGCGGATGGCGGTCAATGTGGGGAAGACCGCGGCGCTGCCGGTCACCCGAAAACGCAACATTCCCGACGAACTATCTTTTAAAGGCCAAAGTATAGCGTGGAGCGACACTACCAAGTATCTGGGAGTACATATGCAACATGGTCATTCATCGTTATTTTTTTTATCTATATAGATAGATAGAGATGCCCCGTAATCAAGCAGGAATTGAACAGTCTTGCCGAGAAGATCCAGACCGAAATAGAGGCATGGAGATGTACCAGCTGGGGCAAGACCATCGAGCAAGCAGGTGAATCCATGGTGAACCTTCACCAGCTCGCTAGGAGGCTCACCAAGATCCCAGCTCCTATAAATCCCTTATTGGACTTAAATGGCATAAGGAGATAATACGATCCCAAAGTGAGAACGGAAATGATGGCCGAACACCTAGAGGTTCAATTCTCACCCCACCCGATCCTTCCCGACACAACCTCCGCGATCCTCCAACACCACGAGATGGTAGAGGACACGGTTAAACAGGTGCTGAACGGCTACATACCACGTTTGCAGAGGTGTGGAGGGCCGTCAGACGACATCCGAGAAGGAAAGCTGCTGGGGACGATAGACTCCCAATAGCAGCTGTACACCAACTCCCAAGGAGAGCATTAGTGACCTTGGGCAAGACTATTCAATGGCATAATTACGGACAGGACATTTCCCGAAGACTGCCAAGGTAATAATGCTCCCCAAGCCGGGAAAAGACAAAAGGCACCCAAGTTCCTACAGACCGATTTCGTTACTGCCTCACCTGAGGAAGCTATTTGAGCGGCTACTGCTGGCGCGGATAAGGCCCTTCGTCACCCCGCGCGAAGAGCAGTTTGGGTTCCGCAGCCGCCACTCAACGACCCTTCAGCTCACCAGTGCTTCACCACGGTGGCGGTCTTCCTGGATGTAGAGAAGGCTTTCGACAGAGTGTGGCACGAAGGCCTTCTCTATAAGCTACAGAACTACCCAGACATTTCCTTAAGTTAACCGCATCGTTCCTGGGGGGTCGGCAATTCTTCGTGCAAGTTGAGCGTTGCGATTCCCAACTTAAACCTGTCAATGCTGGAGTCCCACAGGGCAGTTGCCTGTCGCCAGCATTGTACGCGCTGTACACCGACGACATACCAACGTTGGAGGGTCACCTCCGCGAGGCGGAGAGGGACGCCCTAGCCCTCTTCGCGGATGACAGCGCGTACCTCTCGTCATCAGGGGGTATCAGATGCGCGACGCGCAGAATGCAAAAATTGCTAAATCTACTCCCTGACTGGCTGGACAGATGGCGTATGGCTGTTAACGTCAACAAGACAGCCGCCATACTAGTCAGCCGTAAAAAGAAAAGCCCGCTAGATCTTACGCTGAGAGCACAGACCATCGAGCCAGTCGTGCGCTACCTGGGGGTCCACAGGAAGCTCACAATGAATGCGCAGGTGGAACATACAATCAGGAACACACGGGCCGCGAGAGCAGTGCTCCGGCCTGTCCTGCAATCTAAACTGGACTTCAAAACTAAGCTGGGAGTGTATAAGACGTATATACGGTCAAGACTGACCTACGCCACCCCAGCTTGGTACCAATTATACTCGAACACGAACAAAACCAAACTACAAACCCAGCAAAACACTGCCCTGCGCATCATCACAGGAGCCGGACGATACGTCAGGAACGATGTGATAGCCAAGGACGCAAACCTGGAGACAGTGGAGAGGTTCATTGTACGGTTCTTTCAAGCTCTCAAATTCATCTTCGGCATCATCGTCATCTGACGAATCGGGTAGTACAGGGCAGCGTAAGCCGACACGGCCGGGCACTATGTCGCCGGTGTCGCACCATTCCTTGTCCCCACACCACAACCATGGACTCGGCCCCGATGCCGTCCCCGCCTCCGGAAGCTGCTGCGTCGTACGCGGCAGCTATAGCCTCTCCGCCGCTGGCTTTTGCTAGCCAGGCGCTACACGGAGATGACATCCAGCAAACTATACAATCAGGTACACCGGCGCCCCTTAGGGGCTACCCTCCAATCATGGTGGAATGCCTACCTGATTGGACAAAGCATTTTGCTACACTCAAAAACAAACTCGGACACGCCCCGAACGGAAGACCCGCGGGCAGAGGCTTTCGCTTCATGGCGAAGTCAGCCCAGGAGTTCCAAATCATACAGCGGCATCTATCAGAAGCAACCGAAAAAGACAAGACCATAGCGTGGCACTGCTATGCAGTGGAGACCGACCTCCCCACCAAAATTGCCATCAAAGGTATACCGCTCGGGACTAACCCGGCGGAAATTCGCATGGCCCTCAACGAAATGGGCTATGCGGTCAGTTATGTCAAAGAAATAACATCCAGAACGAAGTCGGGGCCCCCTCTGGTATGTACTTCGCCCTGATGGAACGCGTCGACGACCAGGGGTTAGCTCGACTTTACGCATGCGAGGAACTTTTGAATATGCCGGGCATTAAAATTCAGGGAAAGCACCCGCGAGGCTCGGTCCCGCAGTGTCATCGCTGCCAACACTTCGGGCACGCCTCGGGAGGCTGCCATCATCCTCCTCGCTGTGTCAAGTGCGCGGAGGAGCACTTCGTTAGTTGTTCTGTTCACAGCCAGCCGTGAACAGAACAACTACTAAGGAACAAGCAGAACGACCTAGCTGTACTGAATCCCCTCACAAGTTTCGATAGTGAACAGGAGTGAAGGCTCCGAACGCCGACAGTTGTATCCGCGCCGTAGATTAGAGCAAAAGTAACTACACCTAAGCCTAGTTATTAACAAAATAAACATTTCATGTTTGTGTAACCAAACTCCGTGTTTTATCTTCACTCCGTCAACACCTCTTCTCTCGACTGGAACCCCGCTCCTACGCGAGAGTCCTTATCATAATCATCAAATTAGAGAACATATATGTCCACTAAGCTATAAAAATCCATACTACAAATAAATAGCGCCATCTGTTCCTTTTACTATTTTCTTAAGAGATTCAACTGCTCCAATATTTGTTTATCGTGTTTCTCCACAAGATGGCGCAAAACAGTAACATTATGTACGGTTTTAGATCATGCTACGCTATCGCACGTTAAATTATGGATTTTAAAAATACGGCCACTAAGCTGAATTTTAATCCCGACACCTATATATCGTCCTGTCGCTCTTCTAATTGAGCTACAAATATATTCAGGCCAAATTCACACCAATTACCTAGCCCCAAAACTGGGATAGTTTGTCTAGCCTAAAACTGAACGCGCCTCTAATGTGTAAACTCTCACTCTGTTGCAATGAGTATTTCCTCTCTCACATTGAAACAATCAAGTTTAGTGGAGGGCCGTTCAGTTTAAGGTTGGATTATCTATACCCATGTTTCGGAAACAAACATTTCTGTTCATCACACAAATGTGCGCATAGCGGAATTCGAACCCGCGACCGTTGGTTGACTTCGCAGTCAGGTTCACTAACCACACAGCCAACCGGTCGTCCGTGGCCCTACCTCTTATGCTGAATCTTACCTTCCCTTGTATGCGTCTTGGCAACACGTGTCAGTTTTTTTTTTGCATAACTTGCTTTAAATAAAAACAACATGCTTCCATTCCATCAGCATGTCTCGACTCTGTGCTTTCTTCCAAAAACCTACACCATGAAAGCAACGCCATCTGTGTTTTGATCCTCTGAAACACCTTCAGCTGCCTTCAACTCAAACCCCGAATCATTCGTTCCTTCCTTTGCCTCCGTTTGGAATTCCACAAGGTTGTCTTTGCTTTTTTTCACTTTCGTCCCGTGTTTCCCTAAGAGATGGCGCCGCAGTCCTCTAAAGCGGGAGTAGGTCGAGCCGCAGTGAACGCACGCGTGTGACTCCGAGCGCTCGTGTACTGCCGACATGTGCTCTTCTAGGCTTATTTTGTAGCCAAATTTCTTGTCACATAGTTTACACTGAAAATTGAAGATAAAAGTTTTTTTATAATTTGATGGTCACACAGAGATGCCAAAATGCTTATTTTTGATGTTTTTTAGGTCTGAAATAAACGATTTAAAGCTCGATTCGTGTTAATTCGCTTCAATTATGTCTCACTGCTGCAGTCAGTTAAATCAGTTCAGTATAGTATTTAAACAATTTCATTTTTGATTAGCGTTTATTGTAGTTAGTGAGGCAGGTATTGTAGATTTAATAATGCCATTAATGTTACTAACCAATTAATAAGTAGATTTTAAAATTATTAAAAATAAGGTAAATAATACAAATAATCTATACTTATAATAAAGCAGTAAATAACTAACCAGAACAAAAAATATCAATAAAAAAAATGTCTAGGGGGGGGGGGGGGGGGGGGGTTTAGTGAACAAGAATATAATATTTTTAAACATCGTGTCTCGTCGACGGCACCTAATTCAATCCAGTCGACGCCAATACGCGCCAAAGGCACCAGAATTGAGTCCAGTCGACGCCAAAGGCAACTGAATTGAGTCCAGTCAACGCGAACACGCGCCAAAGGCAACTGGTTATGTCGTCTTCAAACGCGGCACACAAACAAATCTGACCGGCAGCGAATGCGCTAATAAACTATTTGATGGCTGAATGTTTGGTATATTGTATGATTTGTACGGAATAAACCATAGGATAGGTACTTTTACCCTAGAAAAATAATCACGTGGAAAAAGCCGCGGGCACAGCTAGTACAAAATAAATGTTACAAACCTCAAAAGCTTTGACGCCCAAGTGCCGTTTCCGATGCGCAAGCAAGTTTGAGCTGGTCACGCAGCGGTGGGGACACAGATCACAAGCGTAAGGTCGCTCGCCTGTGTGTTTCCTGGAAATTAATATTCATCATCGTTGTTAACGAGCGCAATAACGTTAGCCTAGCTGCAAGCATAGGTACATAGGTGGTTGACGCTTTGTACCTTTAGAACGTAAGCGAGATAAAAGTTGAATGTTGTATAGGGCCTAGTAAGTAAGAATGTAAAGCAGCGTAATATTTATTTACATCACCCCGTTAGGCAACTTGAATAGAATCTACGTGCCATCACGTATGGCATCTAAGCATACGGGATGGCCGTGTACCTCTTTAGAAATAATTATAAACATGCAGCCACAGACAGACTGAAACTATCTGTGGATGCATGATGTTAGGAGGTACAGATTCGCTCAGGTATCTGCGCTATGTAAAAGGTACTTATTTATATAAGCAAAGTACGTCTGAGCCAGCCTAGGATAAAAAGTTATCACTGAAAATGTATAATTTAGGTGGTAAGAGCGAGAGAAAGCTTACAGGTAGGCACGCTTATAAATTCGGCAAAGCGTGATGACAAATTATGAGTCATACGGAGGAATGTTTAAAAAGTGGACACTTTTGGAACATACCTAAACTTAGAAAACCGTCCTCGTACAGGTGAGAGCAGGCCGTAAACTCGGAAGTTCTCATTGCACTCGTAGAAAACCACAAAAATTAGGCTCTCTTCATGGTTAAGATTTGACGTTAAACCGTAGGGAACTTCTGGGACAACTTTTTATGCCTATTATATTAAAGAGCAAAAAGCAGCATTTCTTTCAGCGTCCGGTGCAGTGCAGTCTTCCTAGGCAGCCTGCGCATCCCAGTTACCTGCTGACCGTCGTCAGCAGAGGTTCAGCACGGGCAATGGGCCACGGCCCGAAGCCCGACCCAGCCCCCCTCGGGGACTGATGACAACATTCGCGACAACTTTTTATGTCTATTTCTGAGCGCGGGAAAATAAGTCTAGAGAACAATAGTGTATCTTTAGTGTGAATAAACTGAATTGAATCACCCAATAGGAGAGCTTCGCTTGTTTTGGAAATAGTATAACAGTCCATACGTCTAAAAAATATTGTGCATTTTATTAGTTCCCGTTCGCAGAAGCAGTCGAAACAATGAAGCTCTCCTACAAGTGACCAAATATAAGAATAGTATAGCACCACCAAGTATATCAAGGCCCCGGTAGCCAAACTTTGTAACCAGGCTATATTTCAACTACTATCCTTGTTTCAAGTTGTAAATATACGAGTTAAAGTGTAACCCAGTGTGTTTCTGTTACAAACTCCTATCCTGAGCTCAACAAAGACTCATTTTCTCTCAACTGGGATCCCGCACCTATGTGAGATTCTCCAAGAATCATCATCATATCAGCCTTTAAAAGTCCACTGTTGAACATAGGCCTCCCAAAAAACGCCATGATCTTGTGCCACCTCCATCCATCGACTTCCTGCGATGGCTACAATGTTGTCTGTCCATCGTGTGGGGGTCTCCCTACACTTTGCTTGCTTGTTCGTGGTCACCATTAAAAAACCTTTATTCCCCAGCAGTTATTGGTTCTGCAAACTATATGTCCTGCCCATTGCCACTTCAACTTGCTAACTCTGAGAGCTAAGTATATGGCCTGCCCATTGTCACTTCAACTTGCAAACTCTGAGAGCTATGTTGATAACCTTGATTCTTTTACGGATTTCCTCATTTCGGATTCTATCACATAGTGAAATACCCAGCATAGCTCTCTACATTGCAAGCTGTGTGACTTTGAGCTTGTGTATGAGACCAATAGTTAGCGACCACGTCTCAGTGCCATATGTCATCACTGGCAACACGCACTGATTATAAACTTTCGTCTTGATGCTCTGCGGTATCTGCGATAAAAAGATATGGCGCAATTTCCCGAACGCTGCCCATCCGAGTTGGACTGGAGATGGACAGTCATGGTGGCCTTGCTGTACAAACACTTCAACACTTCGATGTACCGGTAGTCAATCTGGCACCGCTGAAATTACTATAGCACTGCCCAGGTTCTACTGAATCAAAGGCTTTCTCATAGTCCACAAATGCTAGACATAGGTGCCGATTATACTCTTCGGTCTTCTGTATAATCTGCCGGATTATAGCATATGATTGTGGTCTACGGTGCTAACGCCCTTCCGGAATCCAGCTTGTTTGCGAGGCTGAAAGTCGTCAAACCTACGAGCGAGATGGTTTGAAACTACTCTCGAAAACAGCTTATAGACGTGACTCAGCAGCAAAATGGGCCTATAATTTTTCAAGGGGGTGTTACACCTTTCTTAAAAAAACTAAAAAAACACGCTTTATATAGAAAACCAAACTAAAAAAAAGAAAATAAATTTTAATAGTGTAAATAAGAAAAAAATGTTTTATTTCAAAAAAATCGTAGGGTGAATGGGTCAATAGTTATAAATATTTCATTGACAGATATGAGAAGAAGGAAAATTCGATATTATCTGAAAAAGCACCCCACGCTCTTTTTTAAATAAAACTTTTTTTTCTTATTTACACTATTAAAATTTATTTTCTATTTTTTAGTTTGGTTTTCTATATAAAGCGTGTTTTTTATTTTTTTTTAACTATTATTTATTTTCTACTTTTTAGTTTGGTTTGGTTTTTTTTTTCGAATTATTGCTTTGTCATCGGTTTTTGACAGGTGTGCAAAATTTGAATGAAATCTGACCGTTTAAAGTGAGTCAAAATAGCGTCCAAAGGAGTCGGTTACAAACATACAAGTGAAGCTAATATAAAGCGTATAAAAACAACACCGCTACGCTCCTGTGCCACACCACTGGCGTAGAACCCTCGAGGATGATAGAGTTAAACAGCCTCTGCAGGACTTCAAGTACCGGTGTTCCACCCGCTTTCAGTAGCTCTGTCGTTATTCCATCCTCCCCTGGTGCTATGTTGCTCTTAAGCTGTTTGAGAGACATTTTGTAAAGTCTGACATCCGGGATATCTTCAGTATAATGTCAGGTCAAACTAGCTCTTGCATTGCTGATCGTGCTAGGAGGACTACACGGTGAGGTGTATAATTGTTCATATAACTTCTCGAGCTCACTCAAAATCTCTGGCTTCGACAAAACGATGCTGCCACTGTCGGTTTTCAGCTTGGTCAACCGGCTTTGCCCAATAGACATCTCTTGCGAACACTTTGGAGCCCTTGTTCCGTTCTATTGCGTTCTTAATACAAGTAGTATTATAGGAACGAAAATTGTGTCGCATCGACTTGGAGATCTGTTTATTAAGCAAGCTGTAACTCAACATAACCACTGAAGACTGCAGCCTCATTTCGCCTCATACTGCCGTAAGTTTGAGTGTATGCTCAGATAGTTTCTGTTCTATTTTTGAGGTGGGTCTTAAAGAACTCCGACCCGACCGTGTGAACAATTACAACCAGCCCGTTGTTTAGTTTGTCCACTGTATCGCATTCGGTAAGGATTTGGAAGCGATTTTGGAGTTCCAACTGAAAACTCTTAGGGTTTTGGATTTGGGCAGGACTTGGGCCGAAGAGTAGATCTCATCAAACGAGTCCTCTCCAGCTTTACGTTGATATTCAATGAGCCTCTTAACTTGCGGTGATCACTGCCAGTCTTAACCCTGTTGATCACAGTGACATCATGTAATATATGCCGATTGGTCATCAAAATGAAATGTATCTCGTGCTTATGACTGCCGGGGTGCAGCCACGTCCATTTCTTGGACGGGCACTTCTTGAAAAAGGAGTTCATCATCAAGAATCCCTCCTTCTCCATGAAGTTGGCCAATCGCTGATCCCTTTGGCTCCACTGAATATAATATTATTAATTAATTAATGATTATTTTTAAACAAAGAACAACTTTTATGATTTTAGCAGTTGACAGCTAGGCGTTGATGCCTGTAATTTAGAAAAAAATTGAGGTGAAAACATTTAGTTCTCGCACACTCAACCACTCCACTTCGGGGAATAATAGTTTTGACAACATATTTGTGTTGTGTTGAGAATGATAAAATACAGAGCTGTTAAATAACACCAAATACCATGTTTAGTTTTACATTCTTTTCAATCGCTCCCACAGACCATAATTATAGGAGATACGAGGATATTACACCTTTTCTTTGTCTTCTGTTCAGTTTTCAAATAAACTTTCTTTACAATGCCCGCATCTATGCGAGTTTTCCGAAACTTTTAATGTTCATAATTCAAAATGTTCCCAGTTTTGTTATTATTTTTTAAACGTAACAGAGACAAATGCATAATTTTCATATTGAATGAATGCATTCATCCAATAGATATTCGACGGAACGCGACAGAATTGGTTCTAATTTAAAAGTCAATGTGACTGAAAATTGTACTGCTTACGTTTAGATGAACAATTGTGATTTTACTTTGTAGTGGAAAGAAAAGCAGATTAGTGACACTCGCTCAAGTGACTTCTTGCAGCACCTGTTTGTTCTTAGACTCACTAATCTAACACTTGATGCAGTAAACTACTATTTCTGGCACTTTTATTAGAAAATTATTATACACTTTTATTTGTATAAGTAATTGCAAATAATCTGTATAGATTACTGATGTGTTATAAAGTAGGCAATATTAGTGATTTGGACATCCCCTAAACTAAACTTAATTTCTTCAAATGTAATTTAAACCTTGTTGGCTTCGTAACAAGGTATTTTTTCCCCTGGCATCTATACCTCACTCACTAAACTATCACTAAAGCCTGTCAGCATAAGATCAACTTGGTTTCCACGCTGCGAGTCTCGATTTGTGCAAACGCTGTCTCAGAATGTGTCCGAATTCCATACGCTGTTAGACAGCGTGTTAAAAACCCGTTTTAATTATATTATTTTAGGTGGTGCAGCTTAAATTGACGAAGTTTAGAATAGATGCCAGAGGCAAAAAAGCCTTGTTACAAAGTCAGCAAGGTTTAACTGACATTTGAAAAAATTTAGTCTAGTTTAGTTTAAGGAGTAAAATAACTGAATTGCTGCCAATGTTGAACTATACCTAATGTGAACAGTTAGTGAAGACCGCTGTACAGTCCTATAGTCACAGTGTGGACATTTCTGCAGCTTGCTGCCTTCATGTACTAGCTTGTGTTTGTAGAGATAGTCGCGACGGGTGAAGACTTGTCCGCAAATCTGTTAAGAAAATTATCCTTTGTAATTAAAATGTCATAGATATAGAAATCATATTGCCCATTTGTATATTGACTGCTAGAATAAACTATGATTGTATGTAGATTTAAATACTCACATCACAAACATACGTTTTTTTCTCTCTCTTGTGATGTGTTAACATGTGTTCTCTCAAACATTCTGTACTTTCAAATGACTTCAAGCACTGTTTACATCTGTAAATACCATCACTCAATTCAATTACTTTGTTTTCTCGATGTGCTCTCATATGACGTTCATACACTTTCCGCCTAGGTAAAAATCTGTCACAAATGTTACATTTATAACCACATTTTAGTTCTTTACATGACTCAGCTTCATGTCTAAGTCTTTTCTTTAGATTTTTAAATCTTTTCTCACATCCAAAACACTTGTACATGCCATTTTCTTCAATTCCATGGCATTCTAAATTATGCTCTGTGAATTTATCTATTGATTCCAAATCCAGATGACACAAATTGCAGTATGTTGATGATCTGTTTTTTCTTTTTCTTGCAGGCCTATCTTCATTAGTCCCGCCAGGTTCGCAATTTTCTTCTATTCCATGGCATTCTAAATTATGCTCTGTTAATTTTTCTATTGATTCCAAATCCAGATGACACAAATTGCAGTATGTTGATGATCTGTTCTTTCTTTTTCTTGCAGGCCTATCTTCATTAGTCCCGCCAGGTTCGCAATTTTCTTTTATTCCATGGCATTCTAAATTATGCTCTGTTAATTTTTCTATTGATTCCAAATCCAGATGGCACAAATTGCAGTATGTTGATGATTTGTTTCTTGTTTCTATTCTTGCAGGCCTATCTTCAATATTCCCGCCAAGTTCGCATGATAGAGGTAAATCGTCAAAGAGGTCATCGTCGATAGAGTTGTTTAATTCAATATTTGAAAATTTTACATTGGTTTCTTCTTTCAAAATCATTGGCTCATCCAGGTAATCTTCTTTTTTTATTCTAGGTTGTTGTATTTTTTCTTGCGAAGAGCCTTTTTGGAGTATAACTTGTAGTTTTCTGTCAGTTTCTTGGCAACATCTTTTGAATTCGCTAAATATTTCAATTTCGTTTAAACATTTAGTACATACTTTTTTCGGATGACTTTGTGTGGTCACATCGATCCCTATACATTCTAGTATTTTTTGAGCAATAGTAGCATCGTTTTCTGTGGAATTAGGGCTGAAAGATGATAATTCTATAACGCCATCGGCTCCCCAGCACAACCTGCAGACGTATTCAAGAAAAAAGTAATCGTAGCTAAACAGTTCGCCATCCGGTATTGAATTCTTCAAAGACATTATAGCAGCTGTCTTCTGTCTGATATCTTCAGAAGTATTTTAGTGTTCATTTAACAAAACACAATAGCCAACCAAACCAAACAACAAAAACAAATTATTATTAATCAATAGGCGTCTGTCTACGTCAGTGTTGCCATGTCAAAAATCAGATTGACGGTGAATCTATTTAAAAAACCGGTAGATTCTAAGAAATTACGGTAACTGCACCATGAAAAAAACGGTGTAAAATACGGTGTATTAATTGTTAACAATACAAAAACTTTACCGCACAAATCACTGTTTATCGGAAAAACTAGAACATGTATTTCATGTAAAAAAATATACAATTTCATATTTTAATGCAATGTAACAAGAAGTCAGATAAGATGGTGTTTACACCGCTAAATAAACGATTACAGTATAGCAAATGGGGGCTGCTTATGTGTGCGTGAGTTGATAATTTGTGCTGATTTGTATTAATGGTTAACAATACAACAACTTTACCGCACAAATCACTGTTTATCGGAAAACTAGAACATGTATTTCATGTAAAAAAAATATACAATTTAATGTAATGTAACAAGAAGTCAGATAAGATGGTGTCTACACCGCCAAATAAACGATTACAGTATAGCAAATGGGGGCTGCTTATGTGTGCGTGAGTTGATAATTTGTGCTGATTTGTGGTTGATACACAATTTCATCACAAAAGACTGCATTGATTTTGTTTTTCCGTGAGAATTTGACAAAGTTAATACGGCTATTTATCAAGGACAAGATCTTGCTGCGATGTGGCGGCCGATCGGCATAACATGGTGTATTTAATTGCGTGCGTGAGGCTTGTGAGTACGATCAGATTGACATATATTGTTTGCTTCACTTTCGATTCAGCGATGTGGATTCCGTCTTTTTTAAACATTTTTGCAATGTACCTAATGTAATTCTTGTAAAATTACTTGAAATTAAAACGTATAATAGACCCACTCAGATTAGTAGCATTGTATTGCTCCGAGCATCTACTAATCCGTAAGGTTATGGATGCGTTCTAAACGTAATTTAAGCGGTTTGTTTTTGTTTACAGAAAAATACTTTGACAAATAAATGTCACGAACTTTGCGCCAAGATATCATTGTTAATTTTATTATGGTTTCGAAGCTTAAGAGTTGTCTTTTTCATATAAATAAGCAATCTTAGTAAAAAATAGTTAAGGAGGTTACGCCCTAACCATATTTTTTAACAAATATTCGTACCGCTGCAAATTACGGTAGATTTTGTCACCGTTGTCATGCTTCGATGGTAAGTAGTAAATTAGTGCTGATTACGGTGCATTTACCGTAATTACGGTGCACATGGCAACACTGGTCTGCGTCAATATCCCTGCGTTCGAGATGATGGGATAGCGTTGTGGCGGTTGTGGGCAGTTTTGAAATGTACATTTTTACAAGCCGTTTTCTTTGAAAATTTCATCACTTGTCATTTCTGCAACTTTTGACACTACCGATTCTTTCCAAACTGGATGAAAAACGACCCAATCTCTCACGGAATAAAGTAGATTTTCTTATGTCAATAAAAGAAAAAAAAAAAAAACTTTTGTAAATCTTGTAAAACGAACGGTGACCGAAAACGTTCAGAACGCTAATTACACCCACAAATGGCCAAAGGGAACGCTAATTGTGATCATATTTAACGTTTTTAACAGTTATATTCGCCAGTTGTTACAAAACGAACGGCCCCTAGGTAATCATCATTCACAGAATATCAAAAAATAAAACAAATTACAAAATCTCTCCTACATCTACCCTGCGCACGAAATGAAGCAGTGGCGTTTTAACTTGGTGTGCAATAAAGCTTTTATCTATCTATTGGACGGACAATAGGTAATGGACGAGCATTATTGTACATATGCCTACCTCCATATTTGTATAATCATAGCCGCTCGATTGATTCTATGCGCTACAGTCACTTTTTTTGTTTTCATTGATCATCGCAACTAACGCTACAGTCACATTTTTTGTTTTCATCGATCATCGGACCACTCGATAGCGACGTAAATTTTGCCACTCGATTTTGAACATTATTGACCTCAATAATCATTCAAATCTAAGCGTGTTTATATAATTATTTTGCTTCGAAACCCACAACATAAACACTTGAAATATGTGCCGTACCTATTTAGCTCCATAAATCACCAGTTTGTTTATCTAAGCGCTCAATGAAGTGGTCATAAAAACTGTTTGTTTACGCAAAGTCGGCGCGGCCAGATGTGTCGCGTAGACCTTCTTTTTTTTGTGGGTTGACAATTGGATACCTGTGATCTCGGCGTGTACCCAATAAATCGCCAATTTGCGACCAGTGGCCCAATTCCATAACTTGGCTACAATCGGATTATCACTTTTTTCATAGCAAATTCGACTCTATCGCAAGGCATTAGTGGTTGTGATACTGAGAATTCGATTGAAGCCAAATTATGGAATGGGCTGCAGCAGCCCGATTTCATAACTTGGCTTCAATCGAATTCTCAGTATCGCAGCCACTAATGCCTTGCGATAGAGTCGAATTTGCTATGAAAAAAGTGATAATCCGATTGTAGCCAAGTTATGGAATTGCTGTGCCGATGTGTCGCGTCGACCTTCTTTTTTTTGTGGGTTGACCATCAAGTACCTGTAGTCTCAACGCATATACAATCAATTACCAGTTTGAGGTTAGATGTGTCGCGTCGGCCATTTTTTTTTTGGGTTATCAGTTTGATCCTGCGGTCTTCAGCGCGTGGACAACCGAGCGGATATACATTGAAGTTAAAAAGGTCATCGAAAATGACACTATACTGCAGTGTGATTCCGTATCTTGGTTTCAATCAGATTGTCACTTTCTTCATAGTAATTTCGACTCTATCACAATGCATTAGTGATAGGTAGTGATAATGAAAATCTGATTGAAACCAAGTTACGGAATCGCACTGCTGTAGGGTCCGTAGACACAGTACATATATAGTCCTATATGTACTGTGCCGTAGACGCGAGTATGTATTGGTATCCTCTTTCTACGGTACGGATTATGATCGTTTGTCGTCCGGTTTAGGAAGGATCGCTAGTGGCAAAACTTACAAATGTGATGAAAATGTTCAAACCGAACGACTAGTTAAAAATTTACTTATCGAAACTGCCCAAAGGGCTCTTCTTTCATTCCGAACTTAGGATAACTAGGCCTAATTCTATAGCGCCAAATTCAAATTTAATTTTAATCCTGGTGAAGATGCATTCATTCTTAATCATAGCAATTTTAATTACACCAGGAGCTCTAGTATCTTACGTAACTAGTAATATTAATATAATAACCATGAAGATGGGTTGGCTATAGACATCCGGTACGGGCGTTGAAGGAGGGGAGTGGGGGGAATGGAAGGGAAAGGGGGCAAGTCCCCCACGATCCCCTCCCCCTTTCCAGGACACATATTTTATGTGATAGGATTGACTATAGAATCGAGGGGCAGTAGTTGGGTGGAGGGTGGTCAAGGGCTACCCCCTAGTACCCCTCCCCCCCCCTGCGGAGATGCTTAGTCTATGAGATATGTCAGTTTTAAGTTTATTAAAAATCGTCTGTTTGGTCCCTGTAAATAAAATTAATAATTAGTAGAATGTGTTTTTTCCTCTGCTTTTCGCCAGAAAGTAAATTGAAGATGTTATGTATGGCCCCTATACTAAATGAGATTTTATATATAACATCATTGCCTATACTAGGGTAGGTTGAACATTACACATCGCGCGAGCCGAGCGAGCGAAGCGAGCGTGCCGCAGCAGCGGCCGGCAAGCGCCAAAGTTAACTTACAGGCCCTGTAGGCCAAGCACAAATTTTTCAAACATTCGTATCGCATGCGTACCGTGTTTACCAGAGCAAGGCGATAGTCGCCATCACAACACCTTGCGTACGACTAGCGTCCTTACGTTAGTGACGTATTTCTAATGTAAATAAGGATGGGCTCGGTTGAACGAAAGCCGGCCAAATTGAATGAACAAAGAACGAATAGTTTGTTTGAAAACCTAATAATATAATGTATGTTCTGTGAAAACTCCTTTTTTTTACCAATTGTCTATGAACGACATTTCTTTCGTTGACATCAAGGTTGCCAGAATATTACTTTTGTAACATTTTGCGTTACTTTTGACCCCCTCATGTTACTTTCATGTTACACGACTTACAATGTTACTTTTACGTAACTTTTACGACTAAAATATATATATTCAAAAGACATGGCCAGTTCCTGCCTAGAATGTACTTTGACTGTAGGTAATTGTTAAAATTCACAAAAATAAAATAAAAGTTATGGCTTGTGTTATGTATCTCTAGAACGCTTTAAAGGGCTGCTAATAAAAGTAATTAATTTGTTCTATCTGAAAATCAACGACATTTTGAATGTCTTACGTTCCGTTCAACGAAATGTATGTACGATGATAAATAAACTTCTATATGACAAATGTATCAATAATTAAAGTGAATGTACATAAGGTTTATTCAAAATGCATTTTGTATATTGCAACATTTTTCTATTTCATTATTTGTTTGTTATTTCATTCATACAAATAATACAATACGATTTCGCACTTTCACTTAGCAAAAACGGACTACGAGAAATGTCAGACATTTGTGATATCACAAAATGTCATGTCACTTGTGAATGCGATATCCATTGGTTCCGATGCACTTGCATTCGTGTGTACTGTACCATTTAATTCTGATCTTGTTATGGCATTCTACAACCGACGACCTTGGCTTTCTCCCGGACTGATTTCTTCGACGAATTCGAGATATTATTATTTACTATTCGAGAGTGATTAGGTATCTAATAAGCAAGCGTGCTACACCTTCGACCACATCATTGCTTTCCATCAGGTGAGATCGTGATCAAACGATTGCACAGTCCGTAATAAAAAGAAAAAAAAACGCTTGTTATTATACTACGGACTCAGTTTTGCTCACGTTTTGGGTAAATATTTATACAATTGATTTGATTATGAGGTGTATCAACTGCAGCACATCCACACGTTTGCAAAGGCATAATAATGCGTTCTCACTATCAACGCATTTTCTGATGATACTTACACGATGGCTATCAATTGAGGTAAGCATGTGAAAATGAATTTTAATTGGGCTAGGTAAAGATTGTGTCTAATAATAGTTATTTTTCAATGATACACTCTATAGTTCAAAAGATTTTCTTAAAACAAATTCAATGGAGTGCCTGATAGGTTTTTGTGACCAAAAGCGCCTGTATAGTTATTTAAAATGCGTTTCAGTTAGTAAAAAAGCACGTTGTTATCTTTAAAGCTAGAAGTTCTTGAGAGATATTGCTTATTTGCAATTAGTAATAGGGTAATCTTGAACACGAATAACTTTAAATTATTGATGTACATTGACTTTTAATGTCTAGGCAGAGAGCGCTAGCAAACCGGGCCGTGTCCTTTTATTCAGTAATAAAAAAAAGCGTGAAATGGAACGCATCAAAGGAAGTTTTCGTTCATCGTTTTGGCGCATTTGATTTTGAGCCATCATCGTCTCGAATTCGACGAAACGCGAAATGGACCAATCGCGTATAAGTTGAATTGTTGCTATGAACTGTAGCTGTGAAGACTTTTTGACCGAGCAAGTGCAAAGCGCTAGCGTAGTATGCAAGTATGTCAGCTTGGGCAAAAATGCTTTCGTATGTGTTTCCGACTGTCCGGCTGTTTTCCACTACAGGTAAAATTTCTCAACCAATATAGACAAAACTTGGTATACAGGTTTAACACATGTTTTTTTTTTGGGATTTTTGAGGAAGGGGGAGGGGGGGGGGGGTACTTCCTCCAAAAAGAGGGCTACTGAATGTCTCCACCTTATTAGATCTGATTTCAATGGTTATTTTTTTATTTTACTGTGACAAAGACGTTTTCTTCATAAAATAAGATAATGTTACTTTTCTTGTGAAAATGTTACTTTTTGAACTGTCTCGTGTTACTTTTGACTATCGGCCATTGGCAACACTGGTGGACATTTGGTTTCGATTTGGAATTTATTTCACAAATACGAATTCATTCCCTTTTTTAGAAGATCTCGTTGTTTTTAACCACTCCCAAACGTGATATGATTGGATTGGAATCATAGAAAAGTAAGTAAAGTTCCCATAATGTAGATAATATAGAAAAGGTACTTGTGTTCCTAAATGTAATTACTTATTTGAATTTATGTTCTAGACATGGAGATTTATCCAAATCCCCTTTGGAATCTCATGGCCGACACATCCTCCAAGAGAAGTGAAAGGAGCTGACAGCCATAGCATAGAATACACTAATAAAACCATGCTAACATAAGTGACGGCACCGGGGACAGTTCAGAGGAAAAATGGCATATGATGAACAAGCTCCACCACAAAAAGTAAGTAATGTGACAAGCAAGTCATTCACCTGATGCTAAGCATCATACCTGCCAATGATGGTTGTATTATCAGTTAGGATATCAAGCTGTAAAGTTTTGCACAGCACTGCACTGAGCTTGTCGCAAGGTGGTCCTCCGAGGGTATGGCCTACTGAGCTTGTTGCAAGGCGGTTCTCTGATGGGTATGGCTTACTAGCTCAAGGGGGAGACTGTCAGCAAACAATAATACGGTACAGAAACACGGAGGAGTCTATCAAACAAACCAATAAACACCTAGTGCACAAACAGCACCAAGTTCTGTGCCGGCTCTTCCTTCAATGGGCAGTGGAGGCTTCTCAGCTGCAAGTCTTCATACGAACACCTGCATTGCTACATGGCACAGCTTCTGTCTATTGCATACTATTTTAGACACATTTCCTTCAACTACGTGCAGTAAACTTTGATTTTAAAATTAAATGTATTATAAGCATTATTGATTATTTATTCATTTCGTTTAAATTCGATTTTATTAAAGTTTGTACAAGGATAGGTAAAAACATAGTTTTGCCAATTAAAGACAATGTCTGAATGACATAAAAGTATATGTGATGAGGATGACATTGTCACAAGCTGTTGGCCCAGTAGTTTTGAATAGGTATCTCTTATTTATTCCTCCCTATTTTATGTTTCAGATCGGCACACCTGGGGACAAGCCGGTGGTGGAGATCCCTGATGAACAATGAATGGAAGCCGTTTCAAACAATAGAAAGAAGAATGATGATGCACTTGTTTGTTGAAAGAAGTTTAATAAATCTTGTTATTTATGTAATAGTTCTGATTAAATACATATACTGTTTGTAATTCAGTGGTTTTATTGAAGTATCTGTAGCTCTAGTCAGTGCAGTGCTGTGTTCTAGTGCTGGTAGCGCGGGGGGGGGGGGTGGACCCTGGGATTGCAGGATTTCTCACATGTAGGCACACATGGTAATGAGGAGGCAGATAATACAAAAAAAACTTATCCAATACAAAAGTTACATCCCATTAGAATGAGTACTTTGATATTGTCTCTCGAGAAAATGAATATGGTACAGAACAATGCAAAGTGAGCCTCCTCGTATACCATGGTGTGCCGATATGAAGTTGAGTAGGAAACTAATTGTGATTTCTCATAGATTGCACTCGACATATGCCTTTAAACACTTAACGAAGAAAAACAACAGCCCCAACTGTGATCTAAGTAGTATTTCGAAAGATGTCTACCATTTTCTGATGGAATGAATAAGTCTGGAGTGCACCTATGAGAGAGGAATTAGTTAAGGTTGTTAATGTAAACCAACTTGATGTGGGTCTGTTCCAGAGCATCTTAGCTGCGCAAACATCTGGCACAGCAGGGATGCTCTATCAGTCCACATATAGTTAGGTCAAAGCTGTTAGAAACTAGTGTGTATACTATGAGACTGACATATTCATTGGACAACTAAAAATCCACTAAAATAAACGGACAACAAAACTGTACCACTGGTGGTACGGTGAGTCTTTTAAAGTTAAACCATACCACTAATAAGTACCTAACTAGCTATTTCCCTACTTTTGGAGAAATTAGTCAAAGGGAGAAAGCCCATCCCTTTCTCCAAGCACCAATTATTATTAAATAGGTACCTACAACAAATGTACCAGTAACTAGATTTATTTGCCTTATTGTACCCAGAAAAAAGAATGAAAGAGATTGGAAGTTTCTTTTCAATAAATTTGTTTATCTAAATAATAATAATATAGCCTTTTATTCAGATCTATTATTTACATAGTATAAAGATTATAATAGATGAGAATTAAATATGTTGTTGTATATCTACTATTTGCTTCTTTTCTGTAGATCTGTTTGCCAATCGGCAAAGGCCTCCGCCAACCTTTTCCATTCATGTCTTTCCTGAGCCACTCTGTTCCACATCACTCCTGCCGCTTGTCTGATGTCGTCATGCACAGAAAAGGTGGGATGGGATTTCAATAATAGTTCTGATTTAATACATATATTCTTTATTAAATCAGTGGTTTTATTTCTCTAGTGTTCTATAGTCATGTACAAGTGATAATTTAGGTAGCAGTGACACGTAGGCGAAGCAAAGGCCCTTTCATTTGTAACAGTGCAGTGCAAAACTGATTTAGATTATTTCTTGTACCTCATTACCGTTTTCTTTTAAAATGTTAGGAGGCGATGAGACTGATTAGTTTGCTTGTTCTTCTGATTTGGTTATGTTAAAATCCATGAACATGTTCAGACCTTTTGACTAATATCACAGCTAATATCTCTGAAAGTAGATACATAAGTAGTTAGGCTAGGTACTATCGCAGTCAAAAAATCATATGTAGCACACTGTTTGCATTAACACCTAAATTGCTATGTTTAGGTACTTGTTACTTTTTAATAGTGTAGCATTGATTCAACTAAAAGAGTGTTAATAACTTTTGATGATAAAACTCTTAAATTTAAACGCCCCGCATGCTGCAACATTTGACGGGTTAATTTTAAAGTTGACATATAATTTAATGACCTGCTCGGTCAGCAGATATGAACCCATAGAGGTAGTATAAAGCAGTAAGCATAATTCAATATCTTTGTATGAGGTTATAAGGTTTCCTATATTTATCGTAGACAGCTATCTTGAGCTTAGAGAAATGATTATGAGGACTGGCATATCTTGAGTGACCGTTTTTGTATTGATAAAAACATGATGCTCTACACAAAGATCTTGAATTATATATTATACACAGCAGCCATTTGCTATGCTTCACTCGTTTGTTTAGCGGTGTGGAATCCGTCTTGTTTTAAACATTCTATGGTACCTAGAATAAAGACTGAAAAAAATATTTTTTTGTTTGCATTCTTTCACTTTCTTCTTCTTGTTTTCAATTTATCTTGTAGCAATTTAAATAATAAGTCGCCCCCCATTCCGTTTTCAGTATCTAAAACAGTTTTTAGGCATATAATATACACAAGTTTTATATGCAATAACATAACCTCAACATATGATCAATATCTACATAGTTGAAACATAGGGCTACAAAAAATGTTATTTAACTTAGGTACCTACATAACAAACTATAAAATACTAGAATTAAACAATATTATTGTCTTGTATATAACATTCTTGGTACTTATGTACTTACTAAAAATATGATATTTATCTTCACATTTTATCGCTTTCTTCTTCCTGTTTTTAAATTTATCTTGTAGCAAATTAAATAATAAGAGGCCCCCCATTCCATTTTGAGCATATAAAACAGTTTTTATACGTTTAAAATACACAAGTTTTCTAGTAGCATAACCTCGACTTTTGCTCAGTAACATGGTCATTAATATGTTCATATTAGAAACATAGGGCCACAAAAAATTTTATTTAACTTATGTGCCTACATAAAAAACTATAAAATACTAGAATTAAACAATATTATTGTAATTCAATACCTTACGCAAGTATTTTCACTGACAAAATCTACGTGAATAAATTTGCGTACGTTCACCGTAGTTTGACGTGAGCCAGCCTGCGTGCTCATGTCAAAAAAATATTCGTGATCGCTGTTTTGATACAAAATGTACTAGGTTACGCTAGGCATGCGATACGAAGGCGATACGCAGGCGATACGATAGTATTTCTGCTGCCGAAATTAAGGCTGATTAACGCCCGGTAGAGGCGCTTATCAAATCTCATACAAAATGGTTACGCTAACGATACGAACACTTTCTCGCAAATATTCGTGATTGGCCTACAGGTGACTAAAATTAAAAGTTAACTTAGTTTATTTTAATAACTGTTACGGCTGTTTGGTCGCCTAAAACTATAAATTTTTATGTACTACTATTTAACTTAAAAAAATCATAACTCAAAAACTATACATTTCCTGGACAGGGGTCGAGGGGGACTTCCCCCCTCTCCTCATCTCTCCTGTAATCTTCATGGTAAAACTAACATACTCATCCGGTACCGGCGTTGAGGTGGTATTGGGGGGTCCCAATACCCCGTCAACGCAGGTACCGTATGGCTATAGTTTTACCATGAAGATTACAGGAGACATTTTAACTTTTAAATTAAAATATCATTAGATTAATCATTTGCGTAAACAAGTGTATGTTTGTGTATGTATTCTTTGGTTATGTAGAGTAGATGACTTGTTTATTTGGAAGTTGCATAAATAAAATTACAAGTGAATAATATGAATTCTCATTTAATTTTCTCTTACAAATTTCGGGAACTCGACAATTTAAAAGGCAAAAGACACTTATCTACAAAAATACCTCATAATCTTAATGTTTAGTAATTTAACTAGAGCAATTTTATAATTAGGTTTAATTATTTATTTAGGTACGTGTCACGCACGAGCAATCAAAATCAAACGTTACATTTTCAAATGTTAACTCTTGCTGATTCTTGAACCTACGCGTGAGATTAGTTTTCATACGGGATGACGTCACATAGTAGGTATAGCCATTGACGTAGGAAATGTGGTGGTATAGCACAACTTTTTCGAAATATAGAAGCCTCCTAACAACCTCGTATGGTGTTTGGTCTCACACGCCCGAGAATCAGCCCATAGAGCTCTCTTTATGTAAAAATTACAATACATGAATCAAATGTATAGGTCACTCAACAAATAGGATCAATAACCTTAAAAAAATACCTTAGGGTTCTTGAATTGAATAACTTTATTTTAACAGAACTTCGTTCACTTATTTTAAGCAAAATTTGTTTACATAATTTTGAAAAATCTATGTGTATTTAATTGCTTGTGATTGTATGTACCTATAATTTAAACAAACTAAATCTAGATTAAGGTATTCCATTAGTTGCCTTACAGTACGGTAGTAATTTGTCATCTTACAGTAGTCGCAGTCAATCTATATGTTTGTGAAGTTAGGCTCTGTGAACGATTGCGCAGGTACTGTGAGGATAATGTAAAAGCGAGATAGAATATGCGAAAAACGTAAGCGAGTGAGCGAAGCAGTTATACAATGCTGTCTTCAACATCAACATTGGGATTGCGCCTGGAAAATAGCAGTTTTGCGCAGCGACTAGCAGACAACTTCCGAGACACATACTTCCGCTGCGACTACTGTACTTTAGTATTATTTTTATACTATGCGCCCAAGAAGTCCACTCTAGTAACTATGGAAATGGTAATGTTTGGCATCCACCATACTGAATCGACGAGAACCGGCATGAAGTAGTTTTACGTCTATGTAAAAACAATAGCCCATTACTGTGCTTGAAGGAAAACCTCTGAGCGGATTAGGCGGCAAAACCTTAATTCACTAACGCGCGCGGTGACGTGTCGCGGCAAAATCCCGCGTGTCGATCTAATAAGACACAGAATTAAAAACAAAAAGACTACGAGGCTGTTTAGTGCCTGTCCACTATTAAAACAATTTACTCTTTAATGTGTCCATTAGTAAAAAAATATTTTTTTATAACTAATTTTCACTTTTTATAGCACAATTTCTACCCGTAGACAAGTACGTATTATCCTGTTCCGTAATATTACTAACATGCTCTTTGACTTCCACAAGTGAATATCACTAGTCATTAATTTAAATCAAAGCAAAGGAAGTAAATCTAACAAATAAAACTCTCACAAAATTATTCTTATACTAGTTGCTTTTATAACCTAACTAAAATAAAAATGTTTGACAATGTCAAAGTGCACAACGGCAACGAAATAAAAATTAATGCTGTTATATACTAGGAAATACCAACATTGACCTGAATACTTTATAGCATTTTTTTCATTCGTCAATTTAATAGTATAGTTTTAAGCCAGATAGCCTGCTGTTTTTGCTACCATTAACATAAAATAAAGTGAGTATGTACGTAATGTCATCCATAAAATTAAACTGGAAAAAACATAATGGAAGTGGACTTGGAATAAGTTTAACTATAGTACTATTCATCTCTGAAGTATTAAGTTTTTACGGTAAAATGAGCAAAGGGCGAGTGCTTGACTTCTTTTTGAGGTACCATAAATGCACAAAGAAAACAATAATTTCTCTTAACATTATAATTAACCTAAGCATTAAATGTACATCATTGCTCTTCACTCTTCTTCCCGCTCTTGTTCTTTGTCCTTCTTCTTTTTCTTCTTCTTTTCCTTCTTTAAAGAGACATCGCCTTCGGCTTGTTCTGCTGTGGTGTCCGCTATAGTAGTGTCACCGCCTTCCGCACTGAAAAGTAAAGTAAAAAATTGAATAATTATTAACTTCTTGAAGCAGCATAATTAACAAACAGTCTGTAATATGAAGATAATTTAAGAAATGGTCTAGGCCCTAGACTCTAGGGGACTTAACATAAGCTATAAAATAATTTAACATTTTTTAAATGATGTATGTCTGTGTGTTTTCGCAAAAATTAAATACTGGACCAATTGCAATGCGGTTTTCACTGGTGAATTACTTAGGATTTGACTTAAAATCGAATGTGCTTTACATTTCAATGCAATGAGTAGATAGCAATTAATAAAAACTATTTGATGGCTAAACAAATTTTGATGTACGTATTTAGGAACTTGGTGCTAACACAAAGGATTTTTATCCTTGAAAAATGTAGACAAAGCCGTAAGCCGCAGCAAAGCACAGATTTGTAGAAAACTGTTCTGTATGTGGTGACACTGTATCAAAGCACAGATTTATAGAAAACTCTTCTGTATGTGGTGACACTGTAGACTACAACTTCTTTAGGACTATGACAAAGTAATCAACATCGCTCTAAGGATAAGCAAACTGAAGTGGCAGTGGGCTGGTCACATTTCCCGCAGAACTGAAAACTGTTGGGGTAGATGAGTTCTCGAGTGGAGACCACATAGTAAACAAACATGTAGCAAACATTTAGTATAGGACGCTCTGTGGCCAGGTAGAGTGACAACCTGTGAAAAGCAGCTGGAAGAAACTGGATGCGGAGAGCTGAAGACCGAGCTCAGTGGCATGTATTAGGAGGCCTACGTCCAGCAGTGGATTTTATCATCAGCCTATACTTGATAGGCTGATGATAAAATCATAGTGTTTTTAAAATTCAATTCAATTCATTATACAGGGAAAGAGTACCTAAGCTAACTCCGCTCAGTTATTGAATTGGAATTTAGTTACATTTTTTTTCGTGGATTTAAAAAAAAAGTTTATAATATACTGCCACTTACGGTGCTTCACTGTCCCGTTTCTTCTTCTTCTTTTTCTTCTCGGACTTGAGCTCTGTGGTGTTGTTGGGATCATCTGCGTTTGCTGTGCTCGCCGTCCTCTTCCTGCTGCTTTCTTCTACTCCTGGTTCTCCATTTTCTACCTGGAAATTAAAAAATAACATTGAAATATATTTGGCGCTGTTTAGTCACTCTCGTGGTAGCTCCCAACTGTTCCTGAGGATGCCTCATGCACATGTGACATATTGATGTCATGCTTATATTGGAATTTCTATAGTATTTTTCTATTCAATTTAATATTCTGAATAGGGTACCTTATGTAGGAAGTAATATATTTAGATAAAGCCTTGTACAGTGACCTTAACATATTATTTTACAATAGTTGAATTCAGAGTCTTAAGTTTAATAATGTACATCTTTCAGCATAGATGGCGTAACTCAAAGTAATAACTACTATGAGATATGCCACCTATCTAACATGTCTATCTTTCATAGTCTATTTGGAAGATGTAAGCTAGATATTTCCTCATCACTTGGCTACAAATTAGTAATGTGTTTAGGATATGTATCAACAGATTGAACAGTTGTGTCATCATAGTGATAGTACAGATAATATTGTAAATAGCTAAGGGAATGCCAAGCACAGATTTTCTAATTCTTCTTTTTCTTTGTATTATTAGGTACTAATTATATTTTTGTATATTTTATTTGATGTGCCAATAAAAACTTTTTTGTCTGTTTTTTTTTGTACTTATACATTTATAATTTGGCAAAAATATGTGGACGAAACTATATCCTAAGTAAAGTTACCATTCAATTAAGTCATAAAAATAATCTTAACTACACTTCTTCTTGAAATAAAATGATCTTATATGAATTTCTAATTGAAGATAGATTTTTTGTAACATAAATATATCTAATAATTTGTAACAATGATAATATATTTACCTCTTTCTTGGCATTGTTCTTCAAGTCAACGTAACTTGTCAACCATTCTTTAGGTGTATTTTCATTTGGCTTTCCAAATTTGTCTAACTTGCCTTGCTGGATGAGCATTTTTTTCTTTGACGCTTTCGGGCCCAATCCCCACTTTCTGGGGTAAGTGTCTCGCTCCATAATAACACGTTTTAGTTTAGCTGCCACTCCGTGATCGCATGAAGACATTGTTGACGTCGTCATTAGCGCAATAGCCAGAGCTACTGCCTCTCCTTTTGTGGTAACTATCACGATTTCTTGCCCAATTTCGATGCCATCTTCATATCGTAATATACCTGGGAGTAAAACCTTGGCACCATAACAAATTGCGTTGACTGCACTGTCTTTGACGAAGATCCGTTTGTGTGCAATTAGAAGACCTTCCAATGGTTTGATTACTCTTCGGATGTATGTCTCGTCTTTGTGGTTTTCGTATGCCCATTGTGCGTCTAAGATATCATGCATGGTCACCATGCCTTCTTTTTCGCCTTGAATACCAGAACGTACACGTCTCAGCTCAATCATCTGGCCGCCGACGCCTAGCATCAGTCCTAAGTGGACACACATAGTACGGATGTATGAACCAGCTTCGCAGCTCACCCAGAACACGCCAACATTACGTTCCTGGTCAAAATCTAGAAGTTTGCTGTCGTACACAGATCGGACTCTCAGCTGACGTTTCACAGCCGATATTAATGGAGGACGCTGGAACAATGCACCTCTGAGCTTCTCTAATCCTTGAGTGACGTTTTTAATGCTCTCAACAGCTGAATGTAAACTGAAAACAGCAACATATTCCTTACCAGCGTTTTGCTGCGATTTGACCAAGCGAGTGGCTCTATCTATACACACGATGAGACAGCCTGTAACCTTGGGATCTAAGGTACCGGAATGCCCTGTTTTTTCGACTTTGAGGATCCTTTTTATCCATGAAACAACTTCGTGGGAGCTCGGGTTGCTCGGTTTGTCAACGTTTATGAAGCCCGACTTGATGTAGTCAACGATGGGACGCTTCAGCGGAGAATTTCCAAACGGCAGCGGCGTGTAATGGTTAGTCCGCACGTTGAGACGATCGAAATTCTTCAACAACAGCGGCCAATACGCTGTGTCCAGCTTCGTAACACTCTCTGAAGGCTCGATTTTGAAGTCTCCGAGCTTTTGGAACTCTCCAAGAGAGACATCACCCTTGTTTTTCTTCTTTTTCTTTTCGGAAAATACTTCCGCACCGGGTAGTACAGCCTCCGTCATTTTCGATTAATGTGCCTCTTTGTTTTTGCACGCGACTGAAGCACTTGGCACAGTTAGAAAAGAGTCCAGTGCCCTAATTACGAGCACTGTTTGTAAATCAGATTAATGCGCACATATAATCACACGTGCAGCGTGCTGACAAAACTTTGAGGTTAGTTTTTTTGGGGCAAACAGGCAAGCAAAGCAAACCAACCACAAAACCAGTCCGTCCGACTCTGCTCCGAACGATCACCCACCAGGCGGCGGTGATGCCCGCAGTCAAACGCAAAAAGGTCCTGAATTCTTGACTTTTCAATATTTATATTCTAATCAACCCATCATTTTATGTTGTACATTTGTAAATAATCAGTTTTATTGTCATACAACGAAAGCATATCTTTCAAAATGCAATTTTTGTAAAATAAATTGCCATTGCCAGTTGCGTACCTAGCATACGTAGCATGTCAATAATTAATTAATACAAACGCATTGCAAAAGTTACGGAACTTGCCAAACAAAAATCAAGCGTGCAGATATTATAAGACAAAACTTTATTCCATTCCGTGGACCTATGACTCCATTGAAACCTGGGCAGTGGGCAGTACTGGGCAGTTCTGCCCCCGATTGGTTCTGAATCTGAATTTCGATAACGAACTGATTCGATTCGATATTGTGAATTAAAAATGTATTGAATTGAACTATTTCAAACCGAATCTACAGAATAAATAATACTCAATCGATTGACAACTGAGTTACTGAAAGGTTCTGAATCAGGGGGCTGGGGTCTTTGCAGCGTTGCCAAATAGACTGGCAATACATCGAAGTACTGAAGTTTTTGTAAGACACCGCAACTATGAGTGTCCAAGTACAAAACCAGCAGTCTAAAAATATCCAAGTGCGCAGGGGAGTGAGACAGAGGGAGAGGAAGGGATGTTATGTCTTCGAACTATTCACTAATGCCTTGGAAGACATGTTAAGATGCTGGATTAGAAAGAAATGGGCATAATATCAATGGAAGACGAAGAAAAAACGTTTATTCAAACCACAACATTAGATAAAAAAATAATAAAATGTGTTTCTGAGTGTGTTGAAAGGGGTTTATAATCAGCACAAATGCTCAGTGCATCACACACACAGATGCTAGTGCGAGAAAATCCCACACTATTTGCCGATGATATTGGCGAACTCGCTGCAAGACTTGCAAAGTTTGCTGACCAACCTAGATGGCGCTTCTAGACGCATCAGTCATAATGTGACCGAAATAATTTGTCCTAAAAGTGTCTACAACCCTTATTGGTGAATCCAATAAACAGACATTTGGCACTCTCTCCGGACCCTTACCTGCACGAAATACCAGCATTTCTGTTTTCCCAACATTGTCCATGCTGTTTAGCATATTGTTCATATACTGCCAATAGTTTCCTAAATGGCTGAAAAGCACCATAATTATTATCATCAGCTTAGCTGAGGTTATTAATGCAAACTTCACCAATATGTTTTTTTTTATTCATCCTATTATGGTGCTTCTTAGCTCCTTGATCAGATTATACTCACTGGATGTAGTGTCTCGCCCATCTCACTTGCATTTGTTTGGTTACCTTATCAGTACTTAAACACGTTCACCACTTTATCTGGGACTTGAGTCTGGGACAGTTTGTTCCAAAGAATGTCATAATTCATCAAATCAAACACCCAGCTCAAGTCCAAAAAACAGGTTTAGACTGACTTTTCACGTGTAAGAATAGCAATTTACCGTGTATTTTAGACTACAGATAGCAGAGTCTGTTGAAAATCCGGGGCGCACAAACAAACTGAGCATCATCGATACGTATATTATGCACCAATAAAGGCTGCAAAAGCAGTTAAAATATCTTGCCTATTACGGTCCCCAAAGAGATATGATATGATGTCTATTATTAGCTGCACTACTTAAATTATCGGTCTTATATTTAACAAAATAGGTACAACAATATTTTTCATCAAATTATCCGACAGGAAAGATACTTTAGGTACTTTCGACATAAATTATGTAATTTAATATAAATTATATAATTTAATATAAATTATATAATTTAATATAAATTATATAATTTAATATAAATTATATAATTAATATAAATTATGTCCCCAGCGCAAAGAATGTGGTCGAGACTTAGCCCGTCGTATCCTGGCGACTTACCTTGCTTCATAATTAATAACCGCTCGGTTGTCCACGCGCTGAAGACCGCAGGACCAAACTGATAACCCAAAAAAAAATATGGCCGACGCGACACATCTAACCTCAAACTGGTAAGTGATTGTATATGCGTTGAGACTACAGGTACTTGATGGTCAACCTACAAAAAAAATAAGGTCGACGCGACACATCTGGCTGCAAAGTGGGGATTTATTGGGTACGAGCCGAGATCACAGGTATCTGATTGTCAACCCACAAAAAAAAGAAGGTCTACGCGACACATCTGGCCGCGCCGACTTTGCGTAAACAAACAGTTTTTATGACCACTTCATTGAGCGCTTAGATAAACAAACTGGTGATTTATGGAGCTAAATAGGTACGGCACATATTTCAAGTGTTTATGTTGTGGGTTTCGAAGCAAAATAATTATATAAACACGCTTAGATTTAAATGATTATTGAGGTCAATAATGTTCAAAATCGAGCGGCAAAATTTACGTCGCTATCGAGTGGTCCGATGATCGATGAAAACAAAAAATGTCACTGTAGCGTTAGTTGCGATGTTAAATGAAAACAAAAAAAGTGACTGTAGCGCATAGAATCAATCGAGCGGTTATAGACAGAAATCCGATTATACCCTGAATTTGTTTGAAAATAGGTCTGCAACCTCTTTAAGGTCCTACAAGCCATCAATCGCTACCGGGAGAGCCTTTTTATTATGAAGTTTTTAGTTAAGTTCCAAAATTTAATAATATTTTTATTGCGTCTATGAGTTGCCAATATGTCTGTTTTGATTCTCTCTTCGTTTGCTTGACACCACTATAACTTACTTTTAAATATCTTACGTTATAATGACATATTAGCATAAATATCGCCTGCTGTAGGCCTACCGGCAAGAACCCACCATTTAAATTCATTCTGACTATTTCATGACTATTTTTGACATGATAATTCCACCAACAACTTGCCTATGTCCACCAGTACGAAAACCAGCACTGTTCTTGGCTGCATCCTGTAGAATAGTCTCAATATTTTCATACGACTTATTTATAAATCGTTAATGGTCATTAAAGTTTAATCAATAATTATTATTATCACAGGTAGGACATTCCATCTTTGTATGAATACTACCAAAATTATCACTACAGTGTTCTTTGTAGGTACTTAATTATTTGACTAGAGTTACGAGTACCCCACAGGATTTTGAGTAGCGGCCTTACACTGCTATCAAAACACTTACTAGTGCCAATCTGACCTAATGTCACTGTTGAATATACAAGGGGAAGTGTTACGACCATGCAACGTCTTACAAAAAATACTTACCCGGCACCAACCTCAAAAATATGGGCTTAGAATCCTTCCTTTTGAATTGATTTTCTTTTCAAATAAGTGTCATATTGTCTTTCTTATAAATACTACCGAGGTACTACAACTCAACGATATCTACCTACCCATAGCCGTCCTTAATTAATCTTTGATTAACAACCCTTATATTGATGGTGTATTAACTTGAATTCGTATAAAAAAAACTTTAATAAGGGAAACAATTGCTAAAGATAACAAACATCGATCGTTTTTTCTAATGGCGCTAGTTTTGTTTGCTTGTTTTTTTTTGTATGTATGATCGTAAAAGATCGGAGTCATCTGGATCCCTAGCTCCAATAAAAGATCCGAAATCGAACATAATGATCCGTGCTGGCAATGCTGGAAGCGTGCTTTGATTTGAATTTGACAGCCGCAATGTTTGGTTATTTGACTTGCGTTCGAGAAGAAGCAGTAGAGTTTTGGGCAGTTTCGATTGCCATTTTTACCACTCACGATCCTTCCCAAACCGAACGAAAAACGACCCTGAACTTATGGAATACAGGTGCCTTTTCGATGTCAAATTTAACTGTGATGTCCAAAAGAAACGTTGATCGAAACATATCTAGCGTTTTTAACTGTTATTTTTGATCATTTTGCTTCAACACGAACGGCCTATTGGTAGAAAATTTTGTGGTGTAGCCAGTTTAAGCATAGAAATATTATTTTACACAGTTTAAAAACAATGTTACATTCTTTCAACGTTTGTGAGTACGTATCACGTCCAGAATCTGAAAATAAAATACTAAAACGAGATGTACCTATTATAATTTAATTCTCACAGATTCCGCTACTTTGCTACGCGTGCGCAAGCGCAGTATGCGCGTGGTAGTGCGCGTAGTAGATTTTACGCGCGCGGCCAAGGTAGTAGATAAAAGAGTAATTTTGCCATGAAGGTAAAAGTTACGCAGTACGTTTAACGTATGGAATACACCAATAACTCCAAAATAAAATAAGATTATAATTGTGTGAATTTATTTGGATGAATAATATACAAAGTGACAACTAGATGTAAACACAAAAGAGTAGAACGGATATCAAAGAGTTCAAAAGTATCTATGGAGAAGTAAAACTGTTTAGTTAATTTTAAATAGTTCCAACAAAGGTGACGTCCCGAGGGAGTGTGGTTGGTAAAAAATACCAATACTTCTATAGTAATCCTATCTGAAATACAGAAAGACTCCACTCCATTCGAGCAAACAAAAATGTATAAATTATTAATCTACCACGTTACCAGCCTAAAGAATAATTTACCTTACTTTCATGCATTGTACGTAGGAAATGACTATTCAATGCTTTCATGGGGCCGTTCATTTTGTAGCAAATGGCAAAAATAACTGTTAAAAACGCTAAATATGATCACATTTGCCGTTCCCTTTGGACATTTGTGGGCGAAATTAGCGTTAGGAACTGTTTTCGAACACCGTCCCTTTTGCAAGTTTTGATGACATGTTGACATAGGAAAATCGACATTATTCCGTGAAGGATAGGGTCGTTTTTCATTCGGTTTGGAAAGGATCGGTAGTGTCAAAAGTTGCAAAAATGACAAAAGTGTTAAATTGTACATTTCGAAACTGCCCACAACGCTATCTCATCATCTCGAACGCAGGGAGAGAAAATCAAATGTCAAAATTTATTGTTATTTGTCATCAAGTCAACAGACGCGCCGTGTTTTATTTCAAATTTCAAGTTTTCCGGAATGAAATGAAATAAATCAAATCAAAAACCATGGCCGGCGTATTATTCGAAGATATTTTCAATGTTAAAGACATGGATCCCGAAGGCAAGAAATTCGATCGTTGCAGCCGTTTGCACTGCGAATCAGAATCGTTCAAAATGGACTTGATTCTTGACATAAATTCGTGGATTTACCCAATGGAACTCGGTGATAAGTTTAGACTGGTGCTCGCTACTACTCTCAGGGAGAACGGGTACCCAGATGGCGGTGAATGGAATCCTCTAGAAACTGAGGGAAACCGTGCAGACAGCTTTGAATACGTCATGTCTGGGAAGGTTTATAGGTTAGCTTTTTATGATTGTTTATGGGAAATATTGAACAGCACATAAAAAATTAATGCACACCAAATGTTTGTATCAATTCAACTACTGTAACCAAATATACGACTAGGTACTAATTAAACCGATTGATTATCAACTAAACAATACATGCATTGACTGTAACACAACAAGCGGTGATGGCCAAGCGCTAGCATGTGTGATTCACAGTCCAATGGCACCTGCTTTAAAATCTAAGCCTAATCGATTTTAGATTGGGGGAGCGGTAGAATCCCCCTGCAAAGAAAAGTTTTGGACCCACACAGATATTATTGATATCTCAAATAGATATCAATAATATCTAGGAAACTCTCTGAGATATTATTGATATCTATTTGCATACCAACCTTTTAAATATATGTAGCTTACATTGATTTCAGGTGTGAAAGGGAAAGGTGGTTGAACACCGTCCTGAGATATTAGTCTCCTGCCTTAGCCTTAGGTATGCTAGAAATACCATGGCCAAGTCGGATTGCCTCTGAATTAGCACTCAGTTGCAGGGCCAAGTCGGATTGCCCCTGAATTAGCACTCAGTTGCAGGGCCAAGTCGGATTGCCCCTGAATTAGCACTCAGTTGCAGGGCCAAGTCGGATTGCCCCTGAATTAGCACTCAGTTGCAGTGAAAGTCCTGACGAAGTGAGGGGTTTCAACCTCTTCAGCCTACTAATCCCCTGTCCCTTTCACACCAGAAATCAATATAAGCTAAAATAAATTAAAAAGAATGGTAAGAAATTAAAAAACAAAAAAGAACAGAATGCACTGAAACTTTTACTTTACAGCGTGCCCTTATACCCCTCCTCCCCTACCCCTCTCTCATCCCTAAAATAGATGGGTGACAATCTATAACTTAGCTGTACTGTGTCCAAGTTTCATTCAACTTTCTGCTCTTACAGGATAGAAGGTGACGAAGGAGCCCTGGAGCCAGCATCCCGACTAGCAGCCTATGTGTCATTTGGAGGCCTACTCATGCGGCTGCAGGGTGACGCCAACAACTTGCACGGATTCGAAGTTGATCAGCACATGTATCTACTAATGAAGAAACTCGCTTTCTAAGAGTTGCTTATTGTAAAACTTCATTCACTCTGTTGTTTTCTGCCCAATTGGTGTCTTGATTGAATTGTGAATGTTGCAATTTAAGGATGTACAATTAATGTGATATTTAGACTCCTGGCAATATTTCTGCCAGGAGTATAAATACCAAAGCATTTGTTTTGTTGGCCAACAAACATATAATCAACACTTCAATCAATTTGCGTGAAAGTAATTTTGGATTCAATATTACTATTATTTTGCGTGAAAGTAAAATTGGATCCAAAATGTTTTGGATACTTTCACACAAATTGATTGTACAGTGTTGATTATATGTACATTGGTCAACAGAACAACCGCTTTGGTATTTATACTCCTGGCAGAAATATTGTCAGGAGTCTAAATATCCTTAAATTGCAACATTCACAATTGGACAGAAAACTACAGAGTTAACCTTAATCCTAATTAAATTGTATATTTTAATGGTCAGTGTTTTATTACCCTTTACTTAGTTGTGGCAACCGACAACTCGCAACTAGCTGTTAATACGATTTTCTTATTATTTTGAGAAACTGCACAGGCGTAGCAACTATAGTTGCAATTTTCGCTCATCGCAACAGTTTTCGGATGCAGCAATCGGTGACAAAACCAATTCTAAACTGCGGCAACTGTCAACTGTCAAATTTTCTGTCATAGCTAGAGTAATTTGCTGGTAAAAGTAGAAGTCTTACTAGAGCATTTTGAAGGTTCCATAGGCAAACAAGGAACCCTAGTTTCACCACGTCCGTACGTCTATATCGCCCTATCCGTGGAATAAAGCCACAGTGGCCGTTAGGTCTTTATGTTTTTATTGCATTTTTGGGATCTTATAATGCATTATAAGATCACAATAAAAACAAAGACCTAACGGCCACTGTGGCTTTATTTTCCACAGATAGGGCGATATGTCATAGCAATATTATTTAGAAACTATTAACACTACTAAGTAGAAATTTTGTTCAGGTATAGATATAATCGACACATGTGTATAAGAATAAATGAAAAGAACTGAGTTACTAGCGCGTAATACGAATTTACTAACAAAATTATTACGGCTGTCTAGGGTTTACTAGTAAACGAGGTATAGCCGACCAAGATAACGCATTTTATGTCCGCGGCAACTATGAACAAATTCCATAGTGAAAGACATTTGTAATCCAACCGTAATAAAATCAACTTTGTTGGTGAAACTACTGGACCGGTTGCAGTGGCGGTTTTCACAGTTATGTAGTTTAGGGTCCAAACATAGCACCCCTGGATAAGCAAGTTAATGCGTGCGTGTCCAACACGCACTTCCGCCTTTACAAAACTGGAACAGCAAATAACTAGATAAAATCTAATAAAACACGCCTGCCCTGCTCCAAAAAATAACTTTTGCCAATAAATTATATATTGTTGGAATGTGCTTATCAAGGCCTTCAATTTGATACCCATATTGTAAAATTCGAAGTTTTTTAGTAGTTTGAAAATGGTGCCATGCTGCCGCCATATTGAATGTACTTAAAAATATATATAGCCTATGTTACTCGGGGGATATAAGGATTCTAACGATACCCCATACGTCTAAATCTGTTCAGGCATTTAAAAGTTATGGTGGAATGAAGAAATTCACACACATACATGAATGCTAAAAACAAAACTCCTTTTTTTGGGCAGTCGTGTAATGACCACAGATTTTAGTTTGAACGCCATCTTGCGTTGAGCAGTAATAGTAAAACTGTTTCTTACTGTCATCTGTTGTGGAGTAGCAAACAGATTCCTCGACTGCCATCTATCTTATGTAATCAGAATTAATTTAGTATTCAAATATATTCATAGAGGTCGAATAAAATGGAAAGTTCTGTGGAAATATCAAATTCCGCCAGTATCTCATTTATCACTAGCTGATGCCCGCGGCTTCGCACGCGTGGTCATTTCTCTAGATACAAATTACTGTATGTGCTATTCTAGTACCTAAAATACTAATATACCAACATTGATCAATATATATATTTGATCAAAATTCCTTCAGCCGTTATCTTTTTAACCCCCATACAAAGAGACGGGTGTTACACTTTGTGTGCGTGTGTGTGTGTGTGTGTGTGTGCGCGTGTGTATCACTGCTTTTGTGTGTGTGGCATCGTAGCTCCCAAACAAAGATATCCTTTCGATTATCTTTGCTCCGAAACGAATTGACCGATTTGGATGCATTTTTTTCTGTTCGAAAGCTGATGTGATGAGATGGTTCTTAGATAGAAGGAGGGGAAGGGGGGTGAAAATAGTAGCTTTCGACAAATGGACCGATTAAGCTGCGGTTTTTTAAACTTGAAAGCTGAGTTAAACGAGATGGTTCTTAGCTATAATGGGGATAGGGTGGCGGGGGGGAGGGGGGGGGGATGGGGGTTGATGATCGTAGCTCTTAAACGAATGGATTGGTTTTAATGCGGTTTATTCTGTTCGAAAACTGATGTGATCAAGATGGTTCTTAGCTATATGGAAGGGTGTTGGAGTCGAGAAAAGGGGGGTGAGAATCGTATTTTCCAAACGAATGGACCAATTTAGCTGCGGTTTTTCATGTTTCAAAGCTGAGTTAAACGTTATGGTTCTTAGCTATAACGGGGGGGGGGGGGGGAATGGGGGTGACGACCATAGCTCTCAAACGGATAGAACGATTTTTATGTTTGAAAACTGTTGTTTTGAACTGATCGAGATACTTCCTAGCTATAATGGGGGGTGACAAGTCGGGGGGCTTTTTTTTTTTATTTGTGCTTGTTACAGCTGTGTCCATAGATCTACTATTGATTATGATTAAATACTAGTGACACACTCACATAATATGTACCAGTTGTGCTAACCTGTGTATAGGATTATATTTCGTGTTGTGCTCCTACACAGGTTTGTACTATAAGTTGGTGTACATATTATGTGACACAATCATCATCATCATTACAGCCTTTAGCAGTCCACTGCTGAACATAGGCCTCCCCCAAAGAGCGCTACGACGAACGGTCTTGTGCCGCCTCCATCCACCGACTTTCTGCGATGGCTACAATGTCGTCGGTCCAACGTGTGGGGGGGTCTCCCTACACTTCGCTTAATTGTTCGTGGTCGCCATTCCAGAACCTTTATTCCCCACTGGTTGTCGGCTCTGCTAACTATATTTGCAAATTCAGAGAATTTCGATAACCTTGGTTCTTCTACGGATATTTTCGTTACGGATCTTATCACGTAGTGAAACTCCAAGCATAGCTCTCTCCATTGCACGCTGCGTGACTTTGAGCTTATGTATGAGACCAATAGTTAGCGACCACGTCTCAGTGCCGTATGTCATCACTGCCAACACGCACTGATTATAAACTTTCGTCTTGAGGCACTGCGGTATCTGTGACGAGAAGATGTAGCGTAATTTCCCGAATGCTACCCATCCAAGTGTGACACAATACTAATTATTATTTATTCTGTGACAAGCAAGAAGATAAGACTAGTTAAGGTTAACATAACTTCAAACTTGGCTGGATAGATTAAATTGCTTGTTGTAGGTAGGGCATGTAGGGTTATAGCCGCGTTCAACTCTTCGGCCCTTGAAGAGTTTTAATTGCCGTCGTGGGACGCCTGGCAGGTGAGTAAACATAAAAAAGAAAATAACTAAAACAACGTGCAAAGTTTTGCACCGTGCGCTCTCATTGGTCAACTATACATCTTCATCTGATCTATACTAACTTTTCGGTTTACTACCTACCATAAGTTCCGTTGCGGTAGAACGTTCAACTGCCGGTCTTTAGTACCGGAGTTCAATTCCCAACTGGAGTGTTAACATTTGGCACATTAAAAAAATGTGATGGCTTATCTGCGTTACCCCCTTACTGCGCCATCACATGTTTACACATCAAAAATCGCGTCCATCACCAGACACCACGTGTCTTTTCTGTCTTGCTGTCATACTTGCTAATGCTATGGGCTATGTCGATAACTTTGGTTATCTGTCGGATCACCTCGGTCTGGTTTTGATCTTACAGAGAATCTTGGGGCATAGCCCTAATAGTCGGCTGGGGGCGTCTTTATTTTGGTGGACTAGACGTTATCGTATCGTGGCATCGTGAGTGTCCAAGTCTTGGCTCCTTATGTCATACTTATCGTCTGTGGGTCGTCTGTGGGACGTTTGTGTCTGTATGTAAGTAGGTAGTTATAGTACTTATAGTGATTGTTTTTTTTTTTCAAAATTGTCGACCTCTAATTTATATGATTTTAGTAAAAACGCCTGCTTATCGAGAACATATCTACTCCGTCGGTGATCCAAATTTCTCGTTTAGAAAAATAATAGATATGTTCTCGCTCAGCAGGCGTTATTGCTAAAATCATATAAACATTAGATTTGGGAGGCGTAATCTTTACGCCACTTTTTTTTTTTATAATGTATGCCGTGTTCTGAATACTGCCAATAGATGGCGTTACCGTCCCCGTAAGACGGGTTTAGAGAGGCTAAAGGAGAAATTTGGATGGCGTTGTAATAGCCACGGTAGCCGAATTGGTACAGGCATGTACCGCGCAGAGGCACGGAATGATGCGGGTTCGTACCCCGTTCATGATCCAAATTTTTCCCTTTATATAATTATTAGATATTATCGACCTCACCTCACGGTAAAGCGCGCTGACTACTCGTATTGACCTTTTCGTCAGCTGCTTTCCGCATGCGTGGCCGCCATGTTGAATTCAATTGTTTCGATCAGTGTGGTTGTTTTTCAAAGAAACTAGTACATTTACGAAGCGGATCCCTATTTAAGGTAATCGCATAAATGTATTTCTTTTCGCAAAAATAATACAGCGGCGTTAGAAATTCCAAAAAATATCAGAGAAAAATTTACTCAAAATATTAGTACCTACTAGAGATGCGCCGAATATTCCTCAATTACTCGTATTAGGCATGGTTTTCATATGCTCGGTATTCGGCCGAATATTCGGTTGAGGTGCCGAATATTAACCGAATATTAATTTTATGTAATTTTAAGGTAGGCCTTAAAATTACATAAGATATTAATCTTATTGCTGTACCGAAGTACAGCAATTTCGGTACAGCTTGTATTGACTTTAAAATATTTAGCATACACATCAATGTTAACCAATTAATTAATATTAAAGTACGCGCCAAAATTAGCCGACTTAGTCATTTTTATTTGGAAAATAAAACCAGTTAAGAATATAAGACAACATGACATTTATTTAACATTGATGTAAATTTGTATGGTGACAATTAGAATAATAGTAAATGAGTATGTATTCATTCAATCTCAGATAACGCAATGAAATAGAAAATAAATATCAATCAAATTGTAATTAATTAAGCAAATTTGTTTTTATTAGCTCCATCCCAGTAGCGTTTTGGTTTAGATAAGGTCGCAGTAGGTAAAGTACCCTGGAACTCTCCACTTTGATCCCAGATTACGAAGTTTTGGGCTTAGTTTCGAACGATTGATTGGTACTCTAATCATACGAAAAACACTTATTTATGTCGAAAATGTAAAGACAGCGCGAGTGATGCCCATCTTAAAAAGATATCGGTTTTCAAATGATTAGCCGGCCGGGCGCCTCGCGTACCGTAAAAAAGTGTTTAATGCGGCAAAGCGCCCCTAAATGGAACCCAATAGTTCGGCCGAACATTCGGTTCGGTAATCGCTGAACCGAGTAATAATGTTCGTTATTCGGTTCGGTTTAGAAATCCATGTTCGGCACATCTCTAGTACCTACAAAATATTAGAAGAGTAATTAGCTAATTAGTTATACCGTAAAAGGGTTCCATCATTTTGTTGTTGAGTTCCTGTGACTACCTTCCGGCTCGATAATCAGACCCTGGATACCACATAACACCGGAGAACTCATCAAGGCAAACCAAATGAGCCCAATCTCGAAGGGGTTCCATCATTTTGTTGTTGAGTTCCTGTGACTACCTTCCGGCTCCATCATCAGGCCCTGGATACCACATAACACCAGAGAACTTATCAAGGCAAACCAAATGAGCTCAATCTCGAAGGGGTTCTATCATTTTGTTCTTGAGTTCCTGTGACTACCTTCCGGATCCATTTTCAGACCCTGGATACCATATAACACCAGAGAACTCGTCAAGGCAAACCAAATAATCCCAATCTCGAACGGGTCCATCATTTTGTTGTTGAGTTCCTGTGACTACCTTCCGGCTCCATTTTCAGACCCTGGATACCACATAACACCAGAGAACTCGTCAAGGCAAACCAAATGATCCCAATCTCGAAGGGATCCATCATTTTTTTTGTTGATTTCCTGTGACTACCTTCCGGCTCCATCATCAGACCCTGGATACCACATAACACCAGAGAACTCGTCAAGGCAAACCAAATGAGCCTAATCTCTAAGGGGTCCATCATTTTTTTGTAGAGTTCCTGTGACTACCTTCCGGCTCCATCATCAGACCCTGGATACCACATAACACCAGAGAACTCGTCAAGGCAAACCAAATGAGCCTAATCTCTAAGGGGTCCATCATTTTTTTGTTGAGTTCCTTTGACTACCTTCCGGCTCCATTTTCAGACCCTGGATACCACATAACACCAGAGAACTCGTCAAGGCAAACCAAATGATCCCAAACTCGAAGGGATCCATCATTTTTTTTGTTGAGTTCCTGTGACTACCTTCCGGCTCCATCATCAGACCCTGGATACCACATAACACCAGAGAACTCGTCAAGGCAAACCAAATGAGCCTAATCTCTAAGGGGTCCATCATTTTTTTGTTGAGTTCCTGTGACTACCTTCCGGCTCCATCATCAGACCCTGGATACCACATAACACCAGAGAACTCGTCAAGGCAAACCAAATGAGCCTAATCTCTAAGGGTCCTTCATTTTTTTGTTGAGTTCCTGTGACTACCTTCCGGCTCCATCATCAGACCCTGGCATACCACATAACACCAGAGTACTCATTAAGGCAAACCAAATGAACCCAATCTCGAAAGGGTTCCATCATTTTGTTGTTTAGTTCCTGTGACTACCTGCCGGCTCCATCATCAGACCCTGGATACCACATAACACCAGGGAACTCATTAAGGCAAACCAAATGAGCCCAATCTCGAAGGAGTTCCATTTTTTTTGAGTTCCTGTGACTACCTTCCGACTCCATAATCAGACCCTGGACTAATTAGAAAAAACCGGATAAATAGGTACATATAAAATTTATCGTTCCACCTATACCGCTTTTTGTATAGCCTATAAATGCACCAGAGCAGTATTAAATTAAAAATAAAACAACAGACTAGACCCGACAAAACGAGTCATTTTCCCAGGAGCTACCGTATCACTCCCACTTCGCCCCATCATTCTCACTTCACATTTCATTTCATCATCCCCAGTTGCCCACGGCGCTTCACAAATGATCACACTCGCAGCGGTGTCCCTGAGAATGGAGTACAAATATGCAATTTGTGGACAATGTACACGCGTGCAAGCTATTATATTGAACCCTGTGGAGTTCATGAAGGGGTAAGTGCGGAACTATTTTATATCAGTATATCCGTGTTAACAAATTTTTATAATGTTACTAATTGTCAGGAGTCATGTTATCGTGGAATATCTGAATATCTGTATTGATGATTATATTGACTGTGTTTGTTTGCAATAAATACATTTTCTTATTATTGTTATTATTATGTAAGTATTAGTAATACACCTTTATTTTTACCCGACTGCACGGTGGGTTATGTGTTTGGGTTGTATGTATGTTTGTTTGTACGTTTCTTAGGCGCGTCCTACAGCCTGAACGGCTTGATGGATTTTGATAAATGTGGTATCATTGGATTCGTCTTGATCACGAGAGTTCTTTAAGATATATGAAGAGTCAAGAAAAATAATATGGCGGCTTACAGCTGCCATATTGTATTTCCGATAGAACAAAAAATTACCAAAACCTATCGAGTGAGGTATCAAAATGAAGGTGTTTAATAGACCATTTCAAAAATATAAATATAATTCTTATAAACAGAGTAATTGTCTTTTAAGATTCTTCCAAAATTTTCAATTTTAGGTTATTCAATAACTTGAAATACTATGGTCTAATGTTGCAATTGCAGCTATTAAAGTAAAGTGAAATATAAAACTAAAGGAAAATAAAATTTATATCAATACTAGCTGCACCAAGCAGTTGCACTCGCTTCCCTCCAAAACCGTGCATTTACGGGATAAATAGTAGCCTGTTTTAATCCAGGGTATACGCTACCTCCATACCAAATTTCATCCAAATCCGTTCAGCCGGTTAAAAGAGAAGTACAGCCGCTGTCGCAATCGCAGTCACAGTCGCAGTCACAGTCAGAGTCGATGTCGCAGTTGAAATCGCCAGCGAAATCGCAGTCGCTATCGCAGACGCAATCGCAGTCACAGTCACAGTCGCAATCTCAGTTACAGTTGCAGTCGCAATAATCGCAGTTGAAATCGAAATCGCAGTCATAGTCGCAGTCTCAATTGCAGTCGCAATCGCTGTCGCAAAAACAATCGCAGTCGCAGTCGCAATTGCAGTCACAATCGCAGTTGCAGTCGCGATTGCAGTCGCAGTCACGGTCGCAGTCGCAGTTACAGCCACGGTCGCAGTCGCAGTCCCAGTCACAGTCGCAGTCGCTGTCGCAAATGAAGTTGCCATCGCAGTCGCAGTTGCTATCGCAGTAGCAATCGCTGTCGCTATCGCAGACTCGTTCACAGTCTAAATCACAGTTGCAATTGCAGACGCAATCGCAATCACAGTTACAATCACTGACGCAATAGCAGACGCATTTGTAAACACAGTCTCAATCGCAGTCGTAGTTGTAAATTTTTGTCACAATTAAAGTCGCAGTCGCAATTAAAGTCACATTCGCAATCACAATTACAACCACAAACGCAGTCCCAGTTGCTCTCATAATCGCTGTCGTAGGTGCAGTTGCTATTGTAATCGCAGTCACAGTCTCAATCAGTTACCACACTCCCCATTAGTCCTACCCATGCCACCATGAGCCTGGCACTTCGAGCTCGTTTCATTCGGATTACATTCTGTGCCATTTCATTCCAAGTTATTAATTGTATATGCCATATTCCCTGATTTATCTATTCTTTCTAGACATAGGTAGGCTTATTGTAGGTATTTTAAGGGGTTTCTCCCAGAAGCGTTACTTCCATACAGCCACCTCGTGCCTCCAGGAATGTTATTGGCTTAAGGGCGTCACAAACGATTAAGATACTATAATATTTGATGTTAAGATATCTGAATATAAAATATTATAGCATCTTTAGGGTATCACACACAGTTAAGATACGATAATATATTGAAATTATTCATTCGCTCGCAGGCCGTCCTAGGTGCCACACGTGTATTTCTTCACCGCTTTCTATATACAGAAAGATAAAATATGAGTAATACGGTTTAACTATTAGATTTATTAGATACTCGTAGCTCATCAGACGATGATTCTGATTTCGAATTTGATATGCAAATTGCATTAGCGCACTGTAAAAGGCGATCAATTTGGATAGAAAATCACAAGATGCAATCGCAATCGAAGTCACAATCACAGTCTTAGTCGCAGTTGCAGTTACAATTGCAGTTGCAGGTGCAGTTGCAGTCGTAGTCACATTTGCAAACGCAACAGTCAATCAACAGTCGCAATCAATATTCGCAATTGCAGTCGGTCACGGACGGTCGCGGTTACGGTCAAGGTGCAGCCAAAATCACAGTCTAAGTTGCAGTCGCAGTCGCTATCGCAGTCATAGGTAACAAAATCTGGTAAAAAAATCTGGTATCTGGTAGTCATAGGTAAATAGCAGTCGCAAGTGGATATTGTAGTCATAATTGTAGAAACAGTCGTAAACGCAGTCGCAGTTGCAATCGCAGACACTGCTGCAATCGTAGTCACAGTCACAATCACAGAAGCAGTCGCAGTCGCAGTGACAGTCACTGCCGCATTTGCAGTGACATTCACAGTCACAGTAACAGTCGCATTCACAAACGCATTCGCAAACATAGTCGCAATCGCCAACGCAGTCGTGGTCATTATTGCAGACACTTTCGCAGTCACAATCGCAGTCGCAATCACAGTAGCAGTTGCAGTCGCAATCACAGTCACATTCACAGACGCAATCGAAGACTCAATCGCAAATGCAGTCACAGACATTATCGGTATCTGTGCCATTTCATTCTAAGTTATTAATTATATATATGTCTTATTCCCTGTTTTTTTATATTCTTTCTAGGCATCATCATCATCATCAGGTTTATTGTAGGTATTTTGGGGGGTTTCACCCAGAAGCGTTATTTCCATGCAGCCACCTCGTGCCTCCAAGCTAAAATGATGGCTTACGCTATTATTTTAATAGTATTGATACACCAAAATATAGTATGGAATCACCAAATTCACAGCTGGTTCCTTTTTCGACCCTTACCACACTCTGTAGGGATCTCACATCATTATTCTCTTTCAGTCGCAGTTGCAGTCGCGGTCGTGGGGTCGAGGTTGCAGTCAGAATTGCAGTCGCAATCGCATTCACAGTCACAATTGTATTCTCAATTGCAGTGGTAGTCACTATCGTATTAATAGTCGCGGTCGTCATCGCAGTCATAGACAGTCTCAGTTGCAATCGCAGTAGTAATCGCAGTCGCTTTCGCAGTCGCTTTTGTAGTCGCTATCAGTCACTGTCACTTTCGCAATCGCAGTCGTAGTTGCAGCCACTGTTGCGTACGCAGTCACAATCACAGACACATTGCAGTCACAATCGCAGTTGCAGTTACAGTCACAATCACAGCCACAGTCGCAATCACAGTCGCAATTGCTTTCACAGTCGCTGTCGCAATAACAGTCAAAGTCGTTGTTGCAATAACAATACCAGTCGCAATAACGAATGCTGTCACAGTCGCAGTTGAAGTTGGAATTGCAATCGAAGACACAATTACAGTCGTAGTCACATTTCCGAAAGCAGACATAGTAGTAATCGCATTTGCAGTCAAAGTCACAGTCATAACCATATACTGCAGTTCAGTTCCACCATATACTGCAGATCGTGGGCACGCGATCTCGCTTACCGTGAACTTACTCCGCGAAGTTAACCATTACGTAGCTTATTTTTGTTTGTTTACTTCTATATTCGCTCGCCACTTATCGTATATAAACGATGTTAATGTGCAAGCGCTGTGGAGTGGAGTTCAGAGATGGTGTGCAGTGTACCGCCTGTCAGGGGAATTTCGATTTTTCTTGCGCTGGTATCGGGGACAGAAGAAATATATGAAAATGCTCTTCCTGCAAGAGTGCTGGGGCCTTGAGTCCTCTTATCACTCCTGTGGAGAATGTAAGCTCAGCTAAATCTCCCACGCCAGCTGACTTAGAGAGCATCGCACTGGACCTCAAGTGCTTGACCACCCAAGTATCCTCATTGCCAACTTTGATTGAAAGTGTAAAGTCCATTCAGGTAGACGCAGGTGCAGTCGCAGTCACAGTCACATTTGCAAATGCAGACATAGTAGTAATTGCATTCGCAGTCGAAGTCGCAGTCATAATCACAGTAAAAATCTAAATCGCAGATGCAGTCGCGGCAGTCTTAATTGCAGTCGTAAGTCGCTATCGCAGTCATAGTCGCATTCGCAATCGCAGTCGCAGCCGCATTTGCAATTGCAATTGCAGTAACAGCCGCAGTCACAGTCACAATCACAGTTGCAGTCACAGTTTCAGTTGCATTCGCAGTGACAGTCGCAGTTGCATTTGCAGTAACAGTTGCTATTGCAGTAACAGTTGCATTTGCAAACGCAGTCGCTATTCCCGATGCAGACACGGTCACTATCGCAGTCACATTCGCAAACGTAATCGGAGTCGCAGTAGTAATCGCAGTCGCATTCGCAAACGCAGGCGTAATCACACACGCAGTTACAGTTACATTCGCAATCGTAGCCTTAGTCACAAGGCGCGTTCCACTTAGAGCAAAATGCTAGCAAAACCCTCCGATGCTAGCACAAATAACACACGTCAAACGTTCCACAATGAGAAATGTTAACATTTCTAGCTTCGGAAACTAGCATCTTCAGATCCATGTTGTTTTGTGGGTTCGAAATGCTACTTTTTGAAAGTGTCAAAATTTAGCGGCAGAGCATGTAATTTTGAATATAAACTTGCGGTATAAGTGTAAGATTTACGATAATTATTTTCTTTTCCTAGTTTTAAATTAATTGGGATGAGGGAATGGTGCTACCAAAGTAAATAGAACAGTAGTGCTATTATCTACCTTGGTTTCAATCCGATTTTCAATATCACTATCACTAATGCGTTGCGATAGAGTTGAAATTGCTATGAATAAAGTGACAATCTGATTGAAACCAAGTTCTGTAATACGGCCACAGTTGTGTTGAGCAGCAAAACGTTTCACTTGTAGATGTCAACCGTGCTAACATTGCTGGTTTTTCGTAAGAGAAACGCTGATTGAGCGCTAACATTCGTGTTAACACAAATGGTATAGCATTTATAGGTGGAACGCGGCAACAGTTACAGTCGCAGTCGCTGTCATAATCGCAGTCGCAGTCACACTCGCAATTACAGTCGTAGTTCCAATCTCAGTCAGTCACGGTCGCAATTGCAGTCGAAATTGCTGTCACAGTCGCAAACGCAAACGCAGTCACAGTTGTAGCCGTAATCGCATTCGCAGTCACAGTCGCAGTCGTAATTGCATTCGCAATCACAATCGCAATCGCAGTATCAATCGCAATCGCAGACGCAATCGTCAAACGTAGTTGCAGTCAGAGTCACAATCACAGTCGCTGTCCAATCACAGTCGCAGTTGCAATCGCAATCGTAGTAGCAGTCACAGTCGCAGTCACAATCACAGTTCTGTGACTGCGATTGCGACTGTGACTGCGATTCACAATGGTAATCGCAGTCGAAGCTGAGCAATCGATAAAAACTATAGGCTAGTGAAATTTAGTTTTTTGGTACTTTTGTTTCTGTAATAACACATGGGAACCCAGACCATATGACAATATACCAGGGATAATATTTCAAGGATGTTGAATTATGCTTAATGAAAGTAATAGGTACCAAAGAGAATATAATATCTTATTTGTTTATATTTTACACTTAAGGAAAACAAACAGCCTTAATCAACAAAGTTAAAAATGAGATCTATTTAAAACAATAGGGCTATCTCAATTTCCGCTTATTCTTATTATTATACTAGAATAATAATAATAATACGGAACGTTGATATGTTTTATACATATACTACTAAATTACCTACCTATACAAAGTACGCCATAAAGCCACTACTACGTAAGATAAGTATAACCCGCGTAGTACATGAATAGATTATAAATGGCGGCCACTCTCATGCTGTCCCGCTCAGATCCCGCAAAATGGATGTTTTTGTGATCTCTAATTCGGTATAACTCGTGATTTGTACGTAGCGTAGACGTTTCACGACAAACAAACGGCCGTGCGCCTTAACACAGCCCCACCCGCTTCTTTTCTTTCTTCTGGCACCTTGATCTTGCCTTGATCACATTAGCCATTGGTTTTTTTGTTTAACATTGACATGTACTCAGAAACAGTTTGAGTTTGACTTGCAATATTGGCATTGTGTTGCTATCAACATTTATAATGTATGCATTCATGAATAATATCCAAAAACGCACTCGTCCACAGGTGAAACAGTGGCCCAATTACAGAACTTGGCTACAATCGGATTATCACTTTTTTCATAGCAATTTCGACTCTATCGCAAGGCATTAGTGATATCGATACTGATAATCCGATTGTAACCAAGTTATGTAATCGGGCCGCAGATCTCCGGTTCGCAAAAGTACTTACGGTTGGTTACATGGTTTCTTTGAAAACTGACCTTGTTCGAAACATTTTAATTCAGAACGACAGTTATATATAGAGAATGGTCTAAAGATCAGTTATATATAGAGAATGGCTACCATCACCAACGAACTCCAAAATTAATAAATCCAAATAAGCATATTACAAAAATACAATGCGCTAGCTAAAGCTACACGGTCGATTTCACGCGAGCGCACGTGCCCTCTAACGAGCGACACGCGATAATTGGCGTTGTTTTGTTTTAATTTGACGAGGCAAAGGTCGACGTTTTCATTGTGCCTGATGTCAAAGCTGACTTTGACGGAACGACGACGATTACGATTTTATTTAAGTTAATTTATAAAAGTAGGTAAGTAGGTATACCTATATTATACGCTAGCTGTTACACGCGACTCTGTACGCGTGAGCTTCCTACGTTATTTATTTTATGTTATTTGGAAAACGAACAGTGATATTTAACTAAAAATTAAACCAAAACTTAAACTACATACCATTTACAGTTTTATTCTGAACACCATTCATTTTCATATCCTTTTTTTATCTTGGAAACCTAAGAATCCATACCTATTGTTAAAAGTCATATCACAATAATATTTTTGTTTTACATATCTACCTAAAAAAAAACATCGCCCTGACATTAAAGACATTGGATTGGACCTCCTAAATCCATCTCTGTCGAAAAAACTAATCGAGCGCAATTTTTCTTAACGACAACTCATGCTGTCATACATACCTGCAGCCCGATTCCATAACTTGGCTTCAATCGAATTCTCAGTATCGCAGCCACTAATGCCTTGCGATAGAGTCGAATTTGCTATGAAAAAAGTGATAATCCGATTGAAGCCAAGTTATGGAATCGGGCTGCGGCAGCTCGATTCCATAACTTGGCTTCAATCGAATTCTCAGTATCGCAGCCACTAGTGCCTTGCGATAGAGTCGAATTTGCTATGAAAAAAGTGATAATCCGATTGTAGCCAAGTTATTGAATCGGGCTGCTGTACCTACAAATACTAGTTGGCTCTGAGCTATAACGCGAGTGTGTCTTTGCATTTGTTTACACTAATAGGCTACAGACAGTCTTAAAAAAGATAAAAGAACTACTAAAAATGTTAAGTTTTATTTTTTGATCGTCTAAATAAATAAAGAAATTCTTTTTTTGTTTGGAGGGTATACTTTCCAAATGGTCCCATATAAATTGTATCAAAATTGGTTCAGCAGTTTTTCGAAAATAAATAGTTTTGTTGAGTAAATCCATTCGATTTTGTGTTTATATTGCCTTTATTTTGTGTTTATCTCTGAGATTTCTGAACCGATTTAGATGGTTGTGTTTTTATATAAAAGGGTTAACTTTCTGTGTAGTTCTATACAAATTTCATAATAGTTGGTTTAGTTGTTTTATTATAAAATCAATTTGTTTTATAGTTCATGTTCTCTAATATCTAGGGATTTCTGAACTGATTAGATGATTGTTTTTACTTGAGTAAGAAGACCTCTAGTGTGGAACTGTATAAATTTCATCAAAATTGGTTTAATAGCTTTAAACAAGGTTTAATTTAATTCATTGTGTAATAATATTTAGTACTGGATTGCAAGTCAATTTTGAAAAACTATTATTTTTGCAATTTAACTATTAAACAAACACTTTTTTCTTTTCGTTTTACTTCTTTGGTTACTCTATAATATTTCCTCTCTAAAATAAGTAAAAAACATTTATGTACTCATTATAGTTAATAATTGTAAAATCAGCACCCAAAGAAATTGGCGGGAACTCGCCGAGCGCGCGAGATTTCCCGCGCGTTGAAACTTATTTTTTGTGAAGTGCAGAATAAATAACTTATTGTGTTACACCATTTTATAGATAAAACAATAAAGAACCAAGAAACAATACTAAACAGTAATAAACAATCAAAAATATATTTACGAAAACGTTTTCCCAACTAATACGGCTCCACTCGCCCCTGTTTGATTCTTTTTTTGATTACTTTTGTTTTAACAAAACCCATTTTTTGCTATCATAAAATTACTATAAATTGTTCCTTTTAGTATTTTTAGACGTAGTAAAATGAAATACAAGCACTGAAAGTCTAAACACAGCACAAAACATAACCACAAAACTCACTTTGCGGTCGATGACCTCGCGAGTGTGAACTTCGACTTCGAAAGTTCGAACTGTAGTTAGTCTCATAAAATGTACTGAGACCGAATCAGTTGACCCACCAATACAATCCCTCGGTTCAAGCGGTGTTCATGCATTACACTACACTAATATGAAACTCTACTCTGATGTTACGTAAATAAGGTCGGAACTCGACTCTGGCAAAAGTCAGTCGTGGTTCTTGAGCGACCGCGCGCGCTGTGACTTTTGTCACTCGTGGTATTGAGGTGATTACATGTCGGTCGATTTCGGCGCCTCCCTCATGACGACGCCCGGTGCGGTCGCACTGCTCGCACCGCTCTAGGTTTTAAGTCAAAATCTAGTTGATACGTGATGCGCAAACAGACAAATAGACACGATTTAAAAAATATATAAAGGATATTCTTGCTCAGTAGCTTATTTAAGTCTACCGGACCTTTTTTTAAATTATCTTCTTTGTACAGACTTTTTGTTACCTACTGCTTCATTATAAGACTTCTTTATTAACCCCCGCACTCGAAAAGAGAGAGCTGTTATAAGGTTATGGTGTGTGTATGTATGTATCTATCCGTGTGCCTGTCTGTGGCACCGTAGCTACTCAACGAAATTGGACCCCTATTTTAATGCGTTTTTTAGATATCTCCCGTGCCTGTTTGTACGGTCACTATTTACATAAAATATATATTATACTTTTCTTATTTCGGTACCGGCTATTTCGGCAATTGCCTGAAATAGCCGGTAACTATAACATCTATTCCTTCATAAAACCCTCTTGTTCGTTCTGTGCTGGAGTTAAGGGTACTGCTGAGAGCTCCGGAACTTCTTCTTTCCAATAATGTGCCTCATATTTAATAAAGCATGGAGCATGGAATTTCCGGGCGCTGCAGCCACTTTTGTGATTTTTACTCTACGTCACGTACAATTAGATCTGGTCTTGGAGCTCTGTGCTGGAGTTAAGGGTATCGTTATGAGCTCTAGAACTTCTTCTTTCCAACAATGTGCCTTATCTTTATTTGAGCATGGGCTTTCCGGGCGCTGCAGACATATTTGTGATTTTTACTCTACGTCACGTACAATTAGATCCGGTCTTGGAGCTCTGTGCTAGAGATAAGGGCACCGCTGTGAGCTCCAGAACCTCTTATTTCCAACAATGTGCCTTATCTTTATTTGAGCATGGGCTTTCCGGGCGCTGCAGACATATTTGTGATTTTTACTCTACGTCATGTACAATTAGATCCGGTCTTGGAGCTCTCTGTGCTAGAGATAAGGGCACCGCTGTGAGCTCCAGAACCTCTTATTTCCAACAATGTGCCTTATCTTTATTTGAGCATGGGCTTTCCGGGCGCTGCAGACATATTTGTGATTTTTACTCTACATCACGTACAATTAGATCCGGTCTTGGAGCTCTGTGCTAGAGATAAGGGCAGCGCTGTGAGCTCCAGAACCTCTTATTTCCAACAATGTGCCTTATCTTTATTTGAGCATGGACTTTCCGGGCGCTGCAGACATATTTGTGATTTTTACTCTACATCACGTACAATTAGATCCGGTCTTGGAGCTCTGTGCTAGAGATAAGGGCACCGCTGTGAGCTCCAGAACCTCTTATTTCCAACAATGTGCCTTATCTTTATTTGAGCATGGGCTTTCCGGGCGCTGCAGACATATTTGTGATTTTTACTCTACGTCACGTACAATTAGATCCGGTCTTGGAGCTCTGTGCTAGAGATAAGGGCACCGCTGTGAGCTCCAGAACCTCTTATTTCCAACAATGTGCCTTATCTTTATTTGAGCATGGGCTTTCCGGGCGCTGCAGACATATTTGTGATTTTTACTCTACGTCACGTACAATTAGATCCGGTCTTGGAGCTCTGTGCTAGAGATAAGGGCACCGCTGTGAGCTCCAGAACCTCTTATTTCCAACAATGTGCCTTATCTTTATTTGAGCATGGGCTTTCCGGGCGCTGCAGACATATTTGTGATTTTTACTCTACATCACGTACAATTAGATCCGGTCTTGGAGCTCTGTGCTAGAGATAAGGGCACCGCTGTGAGCTCCAGAACCTCTTATTTCCAACAATGTGCCTTATCTTTATTTGAGCATGGACTTTCCGGGCGCTGCAGACATATTTGTGATTTTTACTTGTACAATTAAATCCGGTCTTGGAGCTCTGTGCTAGAGATAAGGGCACCGCTGTGAGCTCCAGAACCTCTTATTTCCAACAATGTGCCTTATCTTTATTTGAGCATGGGCTTTCCGGGCGCTGCAGACATATTTGTGATTTTTACTCTACGTCACGTACAATTAGATCCGGTCTTGGAGCTCTGTGCTAGAGATAAGGGCACCGCTGTGAGCTCCAGAACCTCTTATTTCCAACAATGTGCCTTATCTTTATTTGAGCATGGGCTTTCCGGGCGCTGCAGACATATTTGTGATTTTTACTCTACGTTACGTACAATTAGATCCGGTCTTGGAGCTCTGTGCTAGAGATAAGGGCACCGCTGTGAGCTCCAGAACCTCTTATTTCCAACAATGTGCCTTATCTTTATTTGAGCATGGGCTTTCCGGGCGCTGCAGACATATTTGTGATTTTTACTCTACGTCACGTACAATTAGATCCGGTCTTGGAGCTCTGTGCTAGAGATAAGGGCACCGCTGTGAGCTCCAGAACCTCTTATTTCCAACAATGTGCCTTATCTTTATTTGAGCATGGGCTTTCCGGGCGCTGCAGACATATTTGTGATTTTTACTCTACGTCACGTACAATTAGATCCGGTCTTGGAGCTCTGTGCAGGAGTTAAGGGTACCGTTGTGAGCTCCAGAACTTCTTCTTTCCAATAATATGCCTTATTTTTATTTGAGCATGGACTTTCCAGGCGCTGCAGACACTTTTGTGTTTTTTTTTTAGTTTTTTTTTTCATATTGAATCTAATGTTTTCAACGAGATCTTTACAATAACACCCAAATATAAATATAAAATATGCAACCCTGTCTAAATCGGGATAAAATTATAAAATATCACAAAACCATCAATTCTGCTGATTTTGCTATGTGCTGTTTTTTGACAAAAATTAAATATATGGGTGATTCTTGGCCCCGATTTTCGACGTCCGAGAAACTCATTTCAATGAACTATAATTTAGAAGTATGTTTTTTTTCCAGAAGTAGCTTATATTCGTTTTTAACTGGGATATATATCGGTTTTTGTGTAACTGATTCTAATTATTTTACATAAATATAGTGAAGCCATTCTATTCTGTCTATGTGTGTTAAATTAACTTAACACACGTTCTGAATCCTTATTTGACATTGTTTTTGTTTTAATTATCCGTCGAGGCAAAGATCGGCGCCGTTATTGCTTTGTATTCGATGGCTTGGAAATGTGACGTAAGCTACCAATGCATCGATGCACAAAAGGATGGGGTGCTACTACAGTTAACATAATAGTAGCTACGGTTAGACCGCCGAATCAGAATTTATGATGAACTATTGGTATTGGAAATTGGAAATTGTAACATAAAATATAGGAAGTTGTAGGTTGGCAGGAAAATATTGCGAGGAAAAAAATTAGAGACATTTTGACTCGTACAAGGCTCATTGGACTTGACTGCACTAAATTGTAGGACATACTTTTAAGACATACATTTATTTTTTACTCTTCAGGGCCAGAGTCTTTAGAGTCATCCATTTTCTTCCAGCCGCTTTTCGCAGTTCGTCAATCCACATATTCGTGCATTAGGAGAGGCCTACGTCCAGCAGTGGACAAGTATAGGCTGATGATGATGATGATTAGGGCCAGAGTGCTGGACTATAGCTCGTCCTATCTCTGTGAGAAGGCTTGTGTGTCCCGTATCTCCTACACGGTCAGTGTGTGTGTGTGTGTGTGTGTGTGTGTGCCCCTCCCATCACTGCTGCACTTTTTTCTCAAAGCAAGAATGTTCAAAAAAATACGGATCCCACACCGCCTAATCGAAAGTGAAGCCTCCAAGATATGCCGTTCCGCTCGTACGCACATGCCTCACGTACACACTTACGTCATGTTATATCGATCGGCCGCCATATCGCAGATAGATCTCGATTCTGTCAAGTCCTCAAGAAAAATCAAAAACAATGTACCTAGTCTTTTTAAAATGTATCAACCACAAATTATCCACTCACGCAAACATATGCAGTCACCGTCTTTTTTAAACCCTCTTGTCTGATAGAAAGAAGATAGACCTTTTCTACTTGCTAGAAAACAATAATTACAATGGAATGGCTAAATTTTAAATGATATTTTAATATCTGATTAATCTTAACAGTTAGGTACATCGCTTCGACGCTACAAGCACAATCTTTTGTGTGTATGTACTTAGCGTTAACGGCATTAACGGGCATTTGCGTATTAACGGGCGTATTTCCGAAGCACCAGATTAAAACAGTTAGGTACATCGCTTCGACGCTACAAGCACAATCTTTTGTGTGTTTGTACTTAGCGTTAACGGCATTAACGGGCATTTGCGTATTAACGGGCGTATTTCCGAAGCACCAGATTAAAACACTTAAGTACATCGCTTCGACGCTACAAGCACAATCTTTTGTGTGTATGTACTTAGCGTTAACGGCATTAACGGGCATTTGCGTATCAACGGGCGTATTTCCGAAGCACCAGATGGGTATTTCCTTTTCTAGTGTGAGATTTTACTCTGTTGGCACATGAAAGGGAAATTTCTTTTTCAAACTCAAAGAATACTTAGTTTACCTAAATTTTTATAGAATTGATCTTTTCATCATTTTTTATGTATTTCTCCTTGTTCATGATATGTTAATTTTGACTTGTAAAAGTGCTATTATTTTGTCAATTTACAATAAAATACTTTGACTTTAGCATATCTCTGTAGCTGGCAGCATTGCCATACAACGTGGCAATGCGGCCAGCATTTTGGGAACGTTGCCCACTGGCAGCGGATTGTTAGACTAGTATTAGTATTACTTTGTTTTAGGTTAGGTAGTATAGTAATTGTTTTCTGTAAGTCCTTTTTTTTCTGGTGGTAAATAGAATTCTCTGTAGCTTAATTATTCTGTCTGTGGTATGTACCTATTTTGTAGTTTGAGTATAGGTACCAACTTTACAAGACCAAACGACGCACGTAGGTACTCACAACTGCTTATGTATCCATACTCTAGTCAGGCTGTTGACGAACGTCGCAATGAGAGCATTTGATTATCGCCATTTTGGCGCTGATAGCAGTAGTTTGGCAGTAGTGAGTGTCCAAGGAACTAAAGTTTTTGTAGTATTATTACATTTAGTCTGAGACTAATGCCAGGAGATGAAGCAATGATAATTTTGCTTCCATGGACGCTCGGTGGGGAACGTTGATTCAGCACAAAAAGTACGGCACAGCATATCCATAGATAGCATAACTACCTTAAAAAAACAGGTTTGTGTTGGTTATTATTGAAAGTCTCTTTAAATAGATAACTCCACAGTTCAAAGCACATCCGTAAGGGGTGACAGAGAGTTCAGAGCGGGCGTAGCTTGGTACTCTCTCTAGGAGAGGGGTGACCAGGAGGCTGCGAGGGTGACAAATTAGTTCAATTTGCGACAAAATGGCGCGCGAGGTAACAAGCGCAGTAATTAATGTTTAGATGAGTTTAAGGGCAGAGTAGACGGCTATGGGTATATTATTTGTAATTCCTGTCTGTTTATCATGAATATACCCTGGCCTACAAAACAATACCAAACTTTTAAAATTAATAGTTTTTATTAAATTGCTTGGCTGCTACTTATCGGATTGAGATACCAAGTACACCAGTTTTTAAGTCAAAACCTAAGCTATCCAAGAGTGATAATCGCATTGCAACCGGTCCAGTAGTTTTACTTAAAACTTAGTAGGCAACTTTTTTTTTTAAATATATTTCTTGGCTCTTAAGCGCGTCACAGATGACTAAGATACGATAATATTTTTATCTTATGATAAAATATCGCTCGCTGTACAATTTATATGAACCATCACAAACGGCGAAGATAATATATATTTGCATCTTACAGTATCTTAAGATATCGAGCGATATGGAATTTATCAAAAGATGTCATCTTAAGATACGAAATATATCGTAAAAGATACAAAATATATATTAATATACTATTTTATGATACAAAATATATCGTAATATGCTCTACAGGTTGCTCTGTTTTGTATTCGTGAAGGTTTTTTTTAAACCCCTGAACAAAGAGACGGGTGTTATAAGTTTAGGGTGTGTATCACTGTGTGTGTGTTTGTGTGTGTGTGTGTGTGTGTGTGTGTGTGTGTGTGTGTGTGTGTGTGTGTGTGTGTCTGTGGCATCGTAGCTCCCAAACGAATGGACCGATTTTGATGCGGTTTTTTCTGTTTGAAAGCTGATATGTTCTAGATGGTACTTAGATATATAGGGAGAGGGAGGGAGGAGGTGAGAAAAAAAGGGGGTGAAAATCGTAACTTCCAAACAAATGGACCTATTTAGCTGTGTTTTTTTTATGTTTGAAAGCTGAGGTAAACAAGATGATTCATAGCTATAATTTGAGGATGGAGGAGGGCGGTGGAGGGGAGTGGTGCGAATCGTAGCTTCCGAACGAATGGACCGATTTAGCTGCGGTTTTTTATGTTTGAAAGCTGAGGTAAACGAGATGGTTCTTAGCATAGGTACTGCAAGTCGTTGTTCTGTACAAATGCTCTCGCGCATGTTCGTATTTTGTTTCACTAAATCTTCCTTAATCAAATTATGAATTTCGAGAAAAGTTTCCTTCGACTTATTAAAATAACTTTTTTTTTGTAGAAACATCTGCTAAGTAAGGATTAAATTCACCGCGGCTTTTTCTAAATTTAACGTGATTTTCAATCCAAATTGATCACTTTTTACAGTGCGCTAATGCAATTTGCATATCAAATTCAAAATCAGAATCGTAGTCTGATGAGCTATCTAATAAATCTTATAGTGAAACCATATTTTATTACTCATATTTTATAATTCTGTATATAGAAAGCGGTGAAGAAATACGTGTGGCACCTAGGGCGGCCTGCGAGCGAATGAATAATTTCAATATATTATCGTATCTTAGCCGTGTGTGATACCCTAAGATGCTATAATATTTTATATGCAGATATCGTAACATCAAATATTATAGTATCTTAATCGTCTGTGACGCCCTTTACTCATTGGATTGAGATACCAAGTACACCAGTTTTTAAGTCAAACCATAAACTATCCAACTGTGAAAATTGCATCGCATTGGGTCCAGTAGTTTTATTTACAACTTAGTAGGTACCACACTTTTAAAATTATTAGATTTTTTATTTTTTATTATATTGCTTGGCTTCTACTCATCGGATTGAGATACCAAGTACACCAGTTTTTAAGTCAAACCATAAGCTATCCAAAAGTGAAGACCGCATCGCAATCGGTCCAGTAGTTATAACGTGATGCGCGAACAGAAATTGGTACTAAGTTTTGAAGTCCAGTGTATATCACAGAATACTCGTAGCTACGAGTAGTAACAATCTAAGCATATACCAAACATACTATTGTCCAATTGCTGTATCTATGGAAATACTGTCATTTTCTACCAGACGTAAGCTGACTGTTCCATAATAAGCATAATTCAAAAATACGCTGCCAGTAGAGGCCGTTAGAGGCCAACAGCAAGTAGTCCAACCTAAAAAAAAAAATAAGGTTTTACGGGTTCATTGTAACTTGTACGTTTTTTTTTCATTTCTTCTTATTTGCTTTTCACATGAAACTTTTCTTTTTTTTCATATATTTTTATTGCATTGTCATCGGTTTGTGAGCTACCCTGAAAGTTTCAGCCAGATAGCTAATCGGGAAGTGCTCGAAATTTGAATTGCAAGATTCCAGGACAGACAAAATACATACATGGATACATACATAGATAGATACGACTTACAAGTGAAGTTAAATAAAAGCTTTTAAAATGAAGTTTTGTTCCCAACAACCCTTACCAAAATACCATACCATAATGATGGGAGGGTTACCATAGATACCTTCGTTCCGTTACCATTGTAACTGACAGTTCCTCATGTTTTTTTTTGTAGGAACACCATAATTACATTGACCTTACGTAGACCTCGCAAGCACAAACTTTTTGCAAACAATCTAGCGGAGCACAGTAGCGCCATCTAGTTACCTTAATGTAAAACTAACATTAATACCCAAGGTAAAATACCTGTATACCAAGTTTCGTCTAGATCGGTTGAGAAATGCGACCTGTAGAGGAGAACAGCTGGAAATCCAGACAGCTCGCGGACTGACATACGAAAGCATTTTTGCCCAAGCTGAAACGGAGTCGTTTCGCTCGCGCTTCGCGCTCACTCGGTCAATTAACCTAGGTTCAAAAGGTAAGACAAATGTGGCAACAAGAATTTAATTTCACCACACACGTAGCTTTACCAGGGAATAAAGTATTTCTAGGCTTATTCCGGCTACAAGAACGTGTGCTTCAACATTGTCCTACGTTCCTTTCAGTTTCAGGAGCTGGGATCACTGAGAAGGACCTCTACTCTCCCCTTTCGTCCAAGCCACTACGAGCCTAGCACTTCGAGCTCGTTTCATTCGGATTACATTGTGCCATTTCTTTCCAAGTTATTAATTTTATATGCCTTAATCCCTGATTTAGGTTTAGTATAGGTATTATGAGGGATTTCTTCCCAGTGGCCTTACTTCCATACAGCCACCCCGTGCCTCCAAGAATGACGGCTTTCGCTATTATTTTAGTAGTATGGAACAGACTCACCAAATTCACGGCACCAAACTCACCACACTCGGTAGGGATCTCGCACCAGTTTTCTCTTTCGTAAGTCTTGTGTGGCATCAAGTTTATTTCTCCTTTGCACCTTATTTAGTTCCTTCACTTTCCACTGTCGGCATTTACACAGCATGTACAGTCATACTTCACTAGTTTACACTCTATAAATTTTGAGGTATACATTCTACATTCTCGCTCACAACTGCCTGGCACTCAGCGCCGCTAAAATGCTTATTTTTCCTTTTTCCCGCCATTTCTAGTCTGTTTCCCGCCACTAGTCAAACTTGTCGTTCCTTCTTTTCAGGAAGTCAAATCATGTTCCTTTAATACCTCCCATTTTTTGAAAAGAACAGTGCTGCCAGCACGAAACTTATTCCAGAATCGATTCAATAATCTTACGTTCCTAAATCGTATTTCGCGACAAGTAGGTTGATTTCGAACGGTTGCTATGACATTGATGTACTGTTAATTATAGAAACCGGACATAAGTAAGCATATAAAGAAAGTCTCCACTCTTCATACCTAGATTATGGATTGCCTTATCTACTACAGATTACAGAATGTTATAGATAAATAAACCATAGTTCAATCTGAAACTAACGGGATATCAATCTATCGTAAAAAAAGTATCCCAGATAAAAAAATCGGATAGTTTCGATAATTCGATTTTATATGAGAGCCGTGCCCGCGGCTTTGCCCGCGTAGTAATTTTTCTAGAATATAAGGATCCTGTGTTGTTCCAGAACCTTATGTACCTGTATCCCTAAGTACTATTATTTATTCTGTGCCCTATATTAACAAACTGCGTTCAGACGTCAAATGGTTTTTCATGGATTGCTCGACTTCTACTCATCGGATTGAGATACAAAATACAACAGTTTTTAAGTTAAACCCTAAGCTATCCAACAGTGAAAACCGCATCGCAACCAGAAGTTTTTAAGTGTTGCGCGAACAAACAAACAGACATACAGACACCATTTTTTAAAATGTTATAATTATGTGCAGTAGCTTATTTTAAATCCCCTATACTTTTTTTAAATTAACTTCATTGTAAACACTTTTAGCTACTTACTGCTTTATTTTAAGAGGTATAGACATAGCACACCTTGTGATAGTGTCATAGAGAAGCAACTTTTACAGTGTGATTACACAGGGTAGAATTTAAAGGCAGTCGGGCGGATGGAAAGTAATACATACCTTAATTTATATTGATAATGTCGGATCAATTCTCGGCCGAGGCATGCAAATTTTCAAAAATATTTTAATGCAGTTAAAAATAATTTTAAAAATAAAGGAATGTTTCCTTTGTTCGCTATCACTAATATTTAAGGTACTTACAGTGTGATTACACAGGGTAGAATTTAAAGGCAGTCGGGCGGATGGAAAGTAATACATACCTTAATTTATATTGATACCCTCCACCGACCGCATTTAAATTCCATCCTGTATATTATAAATGCTAAAGTCTGCCTCTCTTTCTGTTTGTTACATTTTCACAACACACGGCTGTACCGATCTTGATGAAATTTGACGAGGAGTAAATACGTACCTACCTATCAGGAAAACTGAAATCACGCTTAAAAAAAGCAAGGCAAGTCAAGTCAAGTCAAGTGCTAGTCGGACTCGCGCACCGAGGGTTTCGTACAAACTTGTATGTAGGTATATGTAAATAGTTCTTCCATCACGGGTAACATTGCTGAAGTTCACAATTAATGTGCAGAGTGATCATTGAATACAAATATGTGGAAACTTGTAACTGCCCCAAAAAATATGAAAATGTCGAAAAATGCATTGCAATTTATTTAGAAGTCTACTATCTGTGGCCGCGGCTTTGTCCGCGTGATAATTTCTCTGGATTAGGTTCAGCTGTCAAATGTTTTGTATCGGATTGAGATACAAACTACCTAGATCTGATTTTAAGTCAAAACCAACACTAAAAACCGCATCGCAATAGGTCCAGTAGTTTATACGTAATGGGCGAACAAACAGATATACAGATACAGATACCATTTAAAAATATTTAAGTATATAATTACCACATCACTATGCGAGTGTCGCAACCCTAGATATATTTACCTAGTCTGTGCTCATCATTCTTTACTACATATTGACTATAGCTGAACATGAGTAACATAGTACGGCAGCGCCGTAACTTATCTGGAAAATTTCAAAAAATAATATATATTAAAAAAAAAAACAAAACTGATCCAAACACCTGCTTCATTTAACCTGCAATTAAGAAAATTACTTACAATATTATGGCTTAGAAACATAATTTAAGTCCGTTAAATACACCATTTTTTAATTATCTCCGTTGTACAGACTTTTTGTACTGCTTTATTATAAGTATAAATAGATGCTGATGATTTCAACAGTATCTCTAAAAGTCAGTGGCGTACGGTTTAACAAGATAAAATTGACACAATTTAAAAAGAAATGACCTTCAAACCCATTGGTTACGGTTGCGCCAATCACAAGACGCGGCGCGTTGTAGGCGGGAAGAGGCAAACGTCAGATGCAAATGAGATTTTTTTAAACTTGTTTCCCGCGCTCAAGGTTTTGTTTGCATTCAGCCAGCTATGAGGAGAATCGTTATTTTATTCCGAGTTTTGGAGACGAATGCACGTACGTATAATGGTGGGCACCTGGAATTGTGGGAGGTAATTTAAATAGGTAATTATTAATTACCTATTGTTTCTAGTGTACTCTACTAGAGATTAGTCGACTACGGGTTTTTTCTTTTTTGTACACCAATACAACTTTGCTTCCAAATTGAGACTATTCTAATAAAGACTTCTTTATGTACCTATTCTGCTGTTAATAGAGTTAACAAACTTAATTCAGCTTTAACAATATTCAACTTTGGTAGTAGGTAAGGTACCCAACTTTGGCACCCACACCCACATATTGGCATGTCACATAACATAGAATATTCATATTTATTTCTGTTGACACATGTACAATTAGGTTTTAAATATAATAAGTATAAATTAAAAAGTTACATATAAAAAAAGCCTTTGTGTGTTTTTTATGACATATTTTACCCTATTTTTTTTCTTGCATTGTCTTCGAGGTTTCTGAAAGTTTCAGCCGGATAGCTGCTCGAAATTTGAGTTGCAAGATTCCAGGATAGATAGAAATAGGTAAAAGTGAAGTTAAATAAAAGCTTTTAACTTAGTTATTATAGGTATCTTGGAACCCTGGTGACCACTACATAGTATAAATATGTGTATATGTGTGAGGGTAGAAAACACTATTTAGATGGTTGATTATAACAAATAAAGCGTTGTTTAGGATTTGTTGCTTTCATTGTTGACGGCCGGTTGGTCTAGTGGCTAGTGACCCTGGGAACGAAATCAAACGGTCGCGGGTTCGAATCCTGCAAGGTGCAATCATTTGGTGATGAGCAGAAATGTTTGTTTCCGAGTCATGGACGTATTTATGTATGTTTATCCGTTATCTAGTGTCCATATTACAGGGTATCCTAGTTTGGGGCTAGGTTATTGGTGTGGAATTGTCCCAAATATATTAATTAATTTATTGTCAATACTTGATCTACTAAATAGGGCTTCAAAGTCTTATTTTCGACGAAGACAATGTTTGGGGGAGTGCCAAAGCTAGGGCGTCTTCCACTAAACATAATTTTCATTATATAGGTATTAGGATTTAGCATTTTTTAGGGACTCATAAGTAAGCCGTAATTTAATCTAGGTCGGTTGAAAATCTTAACCTTCAAGAACAAATAATGGTCCTGGTAATGGTACTTATATGGAAAAAATTGCATAAGTAATAGTAGTAGTAGTAGTAATATTATTGTATATTATTGTTTGTACAAAATATGTGTGTATTACTCAATCCATCTCACAATGTGTAAGTGTATTTTTACAGCTATTAGGAAATACAAAATACAAAAAAATAAAAAACTCTAGGTAATAGTAAATATTAGGTTTAAATAAATACATTCTGTATAAATAGTATGATTTCTAAGGGCCCCCGCACTAGGGCTGGCCTGTTTTGCGGGAGGCCATAGCCGTTAACAAAATAAAGATTTAGAGAACATCATACTAATATGACTGACGTTGATAAAATAATCTGTCAAGAATCTGATTAAGTCCTCCTTCTATGACATATGCACGTCACTGATGTTGTCGAAAAATAAACAGTAGGTAAGTTCATGTCGAAATCTCAAATTGATTGTATTAAAAAAAAGTTTTACATTTCAAAAAGCCGATATAAAATGTGACCTACGAAAATATAGGCTTTTATAGGCAATCATTTAAACCATATCTACAATCAGGCCACTGTTCACATTAACAGCACTAAAATGCGTGTCAAAATTCATGCTACGTGTCTATCCCGTGTATCGTTCAGGATTAGCCCCTCCCTTTCCCTCCCATCCCTCTGTAACCTGCGGGAGCAAGGCGAGGGGGCGAACGAAAGCTCTCGTCTCGCGGCTGTCAGTCAAACTACTGCGATCGCCACGCGATAACGCTGCGGTTTAAAAAAGTTAATTATTTGAATTTAGAATTAGATTCGTGTGCATAGACTTTGGTTTATTAGACGTGACTTCCATCAAAGTATTTTTTATTCTGTTAACTATGAAAGCTAAAGCTTGTGTGTTCAATCTCGTTCTTATCTCGAGCCAGTAGCTTTCAGTGTTTTTTTTTATGAGAAATGTTGACTAGTGCGTTCAATGAGGTTTTCTAGTGTTGAAAGTTTAGTGATGTGAAAAGGCGAACAATAGAACCAATGTAACAAAGCATTCGAAGAGAATGTATAGTAATGTATTTTGTCTGTGTGAAAGTGTCTTTATTCTTATTGGATTCCAGTAAGGTACATTATTTATTTCTATTATTATTTTTAAGTACCTCAATACCTACTCAGTTATTTATTGGTTTATGTGTTTAATTGAATATGTTTTTGTTAAATAATGCAGTTTTACAGTGGTAGGTAACACTGAAGATTGTAGGTTCATTGGCTGAAACCGTTACGTATACATTTTATAACAATACACATAATTCGACATTAAAAAAATAACACAAATTTAAGTCAAAAACATGTTAGGTAAGTCTACTACTCCATAATAGCTAACTACTTTCTAGTTAGCAATCAAAATAAAATACACAACCAATAGGTATTATCATTTTGCAGAAAAGTAACGTGAATTCCAGGGACGAAAAAGTACCTAACATTTATTATTTAGTTCGAGAAAAATGATAGTTATGGCACGCATAGCCGGGAGATTACGCATAGTCATTATTTACTGCTCAATAACTCAGAAAAAAATTTTTTTTTTAATCATGAGGTTAAAGCGTTTGAAAGCCATGTTCGTTGTCCGTCGGCGAAGCGTGTAGTTTGTGTAGGTGCAGCCTGACCTCTTTTCAAACTTCCTTTGTAAAGTATTGTAACATTAAAAATAATATAATAATTCTTAAGTAAGAGCCCAGCTCTAGTCGGTGAAGCATTTCTTTCCGTTACAGCGTTTCCATCTTCGGCCAAAGCTTTGACTTCGCTATACGACATGACATTAGTCTTGTCCTATAACACATCTGTTAATGTCCTTCTAGGTGCACCTCTTCCTCTCTTCCCTACTACCTTCCTCTTCTTCTTTTTATAGTCGCTAGTATTACTTAGGAAGTTTACTTTCATCAATCCCCAGGTTTCAATGAGGTTTCACATTTAAAAGCATTTCAGTAAGCCATATTCAGTATTTTTGACACCTTTAATCTGAATTTATATTCGCTTGTTTAAATATTATCCATTAAAAATTGTAAAACAGCTCACGAAATTTGAACTGAACTCAAATTAATTTAGCCTGCTATTAGCAAGGGACCTGCCAAAACGTCAGAAGATATTCTCCAACATGCAAGACAAAATGGGACGTAGAAGAAAGTTACAGGACGTGGTAGACAGGCATATTCAAGACTAGCTGTGCCCGCGGCGTTGTCCGCGTGGTTACTTCTCTAGGTTAAAAGTAACCTATGTGTTATTCCAGGACCTAAAGTACATATAAAATACAAAATACCAAATTTCGTTCAGCCGCCAGAAAGTTTTTATCGATTGCTCGGCTTCTAATAATCGAATTAAGATGGTATCTTAACTCGATTATTATGATTATTTGAAGACGAGCAATCGATAAAAACTTTACTTAGAAACGTACACTAGTTTTTAAGTCAAGCCTAAGCTATCCAACTGTGAATCGGTTCTGTAGTTTTTACGAAATGCGTTTTAATCGTGTCTGTTTGTCGGTAGCCCATTTTTTAGAGTTCCTTACCTCAAAAGGAAGAAAAAAGGAACCCTATGGGTTACCCTATGGGAACCCTATGGGTTCCTTTTATCGTATAAAGGATCACTTTTTGTACGACCATCTATCTGTCCCCTTCTGGTCTTGACTTGACAGACAGACAGATGGACGCATGGAGTCATCAAGTTGAAATTAATGTCAAATACTCAGGTCTGCAATCCTTTGGAGCTGTAAAAAAACAACTTCTAAGTCAACGCAATGAAAAGATATGGCCGTTTATGCCGCATATTTCGACACTCGCAAGGGAATCAAACCTATAGCTTACTTCCCGTTGACCTAGAATCGTGAATTCGTGGTTATCGTTTTTTTTTTTGGGTAATTTTGTTCGGACAGTGCCGTCATATTTTTTTAAGTGACCACTACTGCGGTTAATATTATATCGTAGTCCTACATCAATAAACATATTATAACATGCCCGCTTTGTTCTAAGTGATATCGAAGCTTAGATATTGGAGTTTGATTTTTACGTTTTACGTTGATGATACTATATCATCCAAGTAAACAATTAGTGATAACAGAACGTTGTACTCAGTGGAATAAGTATTAAAATACAATAATGTACAATAATACACTCTTTATTTTAGTGACATTTACTTATAATACTATGTCTACCTTTATTTTGAATAGGTAAAAAAAAACAACTTAATTTTCGTTATCTGTTTCTTAATCGGCTTCATTTTTAACATCATTCCGAATGATTAGATCCAAGAACTCTGCCGCTGGTGATAAGTGACCCAGTATCTTACCCATCCTAAGTACCAAATGACTGACATTACATGGGCATAGCATCCTAAAGTGCGTTTCCTTACTATACAAGAGCAATAATGCTCCAGTAATGCCCGTCGCCTTCAAAGCCGCTTTCAATCAAAATTTAAACATAACGCATTCTTCTATTTGACTGCCGAGAATTGATTCTCAAAAAAAAACTTCTTTAAAATCCACTATCAATTCCTTTTGAATTTTCCTTCAATTCCTTCAATTAATTCCTTCAATTTCTTTTGAATAATTTCCGTCAGAGTTGCGATTAAAATATTTTGAATTAAAATCTTTGTATACTTCAATTCGACACGTGCCCTGTTTGATGTGTTCCCCATAATAGCTACGGGCCTGTTCAATTCGGTATGTACCAAGGGCATATATGATTAAATCGTCAGCACTCGATACCGAAAATGCATCCACTCCGGGGACTTCGGCACTCATAAATTGAAAGTCCGTCCTTCTCCTGTTTAATTTATTAGCGACCACAAACTCAGCTAAGCGATTTATACTGCTTAATCTTGGAGTTATTTGGCTAATTATTTCTAATATTAGCTTGTGGTCAAACAACGGTGCTCCGAATGCATTTAATAGTGCTCCAACTATTTAAGTTTCATCCAATGAATGACCCGCAGCTCTATTACAATTCTAGGAGCGCAACTGACGGAATTGTTTTTTTAATCTTTTGTTTATTGTCGCAACAACCCATCGTCACATTGTAATTTTCTTGAGTCATTTGCTTGTTTTGTGTTGTTTCATCATCATTTCTAGTAGCTGGCATATATGTTTGATATCCATATACACTTCTTCAATATAGTCTGGAAATCCTCAATCTTATATCAAAACATAGTTTTCACGGAAGAACCAATAAAATGGGTCAGATCGACTTTTCATTATTCCAGGAGGAATAGTCGATTCTGACTTGGTGGCTTCATACAAGCCACATATGTCAAAAATGTGCCCATCTGGACAAACAATTAAAATGAGTTTCACTAAGTGTCGGAACTTATGTAGGCTAAGACTTACGCTGAAAATGATAATTTGAACTCTTTTGTGGTTGCCGTCTAATATCACAATGGCTCTTCTTTGCGATATTGATCATCTGGATAATTATCCAGATAATAAATATAATATTTAGATATATATATATATATATATATATATATATATATATTTTATATATTTTAGATATGATATTTTTATTATCTGGATTTTTTCCAGTTTAATTAAACTGGTTTTTTACACTGACTTTTTACATAACACTGTAAGACAGACAAGTACCACATGGATTTGGTGTTCATAGATTCGGATTTGTGTCAGTATACTCGCATAACTTTCACATGACTTTTGTGAACATAATCTTGGTTTCCATAAGCCGAAAAGTCTACGCCGAGAATTTGGACTCCAAACCAGTACGCTGCAGCTGAAAGAATTTTTACCCTTCTTTCCTTAGGATTCCCATTCATGGGTCTGTGGAATTTGGCTAAACCACTGTTGTGATGGTTGTACCGCCATCTGTCGGTAGTCCGAACCTCGTTTGTTGTTCGTCACGATGCATCGGCAGGTGTGGTTGACTTTGGGATTTTAGGTGGTAGTTGCCCCTTACATCAAGAGTTTCTTGAAGTACTTAGATGACATGTTTGTGAAATCATGTAAAACGCGTTATCTATTTTTGTGATTTTCGTGTCGAATATCTCGGCTCTGATATAGTTTAGACATGTACTGTAGAAACAAAATCTGCTTACTATAAATAGCTCTTTTTCATAAAACTTATTTCGTAAGTGGTCGCTAAACTTGGAATAGACGCAACTTTTACCCAAACCCCAATGAAGGCACGAAGCAATGTCTTTTAGCACAAGTAAAGGAAAACACAAAAAAAGAACTTCGAGACTCGATACCCGTGATAGACAAACTATTTACATACCTAAAGTTTGTACGGAACCCTCAGTGCATGAGTCCGTCTCGCACTGGGCCGGTTTTTTTTTATTATTTGTACAGACTTTTATTTGCAGTTGTACAGAATATTTGTTACCTTATGCTTTATTATATAAGAATATACCCTGATTCATAATTAAAGATCAAAAATGTAAACAAAGGGGAGAACAGAACGAAAAAAATTTATAGAAAACTGTGCAATCCATAATTTTATGACATACATCATTATTAATTGATTTTAAAATATAACATAATAAAACTGAATTATTTAAAAAAAAGGTTGCTTGCTGAAAATTACTATTTTAAAGAAAACTATAATAATGGAAGTCTTTTTCGTGCAGTTATTTTTCCACAGCAGAGATTTGAAACATTTTGTGCGTTCGCCGCCATTTTGTTTTCTGTCTGTTCCATACGCTGTGTGACTGTGTTTGACAACGTCTTAATAATTCTTTAAATTCCTACATCTATTACTTCATGTGATAAATCCTTGAATTAGGTAGGCACATATATATAAATAAATAAATAAATAAATACACGACAAATTTGAACGTAGGTATTATATGTACTGTACATACAATACAGAGATAAACATAAAACACATTCATTACGGAACAAGGTAAGTCAAAACGCGAATACTGAAAAACAGAAAAATCCCGTAGGAAAATCGTAGATCTAAAACGGCTTAACAGATTTCGATGAAATTTTGAACATAGGTACTGTACAAAGCTAATAGATAAATAAAACGAATGAATGAACCAATTAACGTGGAACGAGAGCGATTTGAATTGATACTGAAGTTGACATTGACATAAAGAAACTTGAAGGAACGGTAGTCCCCGAACGAATAAAGCAGTGTTGCCTTTCCATTATTGTTTTTTAATCGATTATCAAATAAACGATTAATTAAAAAATAATCATTGGCTCAATAAATGGTTTCATTAAAAGTTTTATAAAATATATTTTTTCGGTACCCTGTTTATACTCTATGTTAGGGGAGATCCTTTGCGAACGAACTGAGATAGGGGCTGGGTGTGAGAGTGGTCTGCTACCGGGGGTGGTCCTTTTGCGCCTCTAGGAGCCTTCGGGCAATCGCTATAATTCGCTGTGTGGTCCTTTGGTTTGACAGGACTGCGTTCTGAGATGACTAGTACGAAATTAAACGGGATAGGTACAACATTTTTGAATTAAACTTCTATATAGCCTACCTAGTGAAGAAATTTCACTGGCGCGATGCAGGAACATGTGGTTGTTCGTACTTTTACAGAGTTAGTTTATGATGTTTTGCATCTTTGATTTCTCAATTGTGATTATTTAGTCTTAATTAGAGAATTACAAGACTTTTATATAATACTTAATGAAGTCACAATCCAACATTTTAGTATATGAAACTGCTAATTGTTTATAACGTCATCTAGGCCTAGAATTTTTATTTATCAAAAATATTTCTAGTAATAAAAGAAAACACGCCTACCTTGGCAAAAAATAACTTATGCCAATAAATTATATACTGTTAGAATGTGCTTATCAAGGCCATCAATTTGATACCCATATTGTAAAATACGAAGTCATTTTTCGCATTTGAAAATGGAGCCATACTACCGCCATTTTTTTTTTCAAAATCATATTCTATTTTACTCGAAGGGATGCAAGGATTCTAACGATACACCTTACGTCTAAATCTGTTCAGGATACACATACATACATATAAACAAACAAACATACATGAATCCTAAAAATATTTCACTCATTTTTTGAGCAGTCGTGTAAAAAGAGGGTAGTTTTTAATCGCGAGGACTGCAAACTATAATTTAATCTGTGGTTGAAACGTTGCGAAAGTCCAATCAGACAAACACCCGCCAACCCGGGACCCGCAATCATAGAACCACACTAATAACTAATTAATTAAATAAACTAACAAAATAAAGTATGCTTGTTTGTTCCTCTTTCACGCAGAAACTAAGCAATGGAATAACGCGAATTTTTGCTTCCGTAGGTATTCTTTCAAAAAAATATGAAGTTGTCGATGGTTAGCTAAATAATTTCTCATGTAAAGGTCAATCTTGATTTCATTCCTTATCACGCCTGGATCCCAATTCACCCCGTTTTACGGTGTATATACTTCAAGGGCCGAAGAGCGCAGGTGAAACCGCGGGTCGTATGTGTGTAATAAAATGTAGGAATTTTGTCTCATTTTTGTGCTATTTGGACGAAGTTGAATGCTATATTAATATTTATTTTATGTTGGTAAGTACAATGTACAATATTCTTGTACCGATTCTATAATAATAATAATTGAATTCCTAAAACCATAAACTACAGCAAACAGCTGAACGTTTTATTATTGACATCGGTCACGGCCCGCGACGTAGGTACGACCTGGGCAATAAAAAATAAAAAATAAAAACATAACTTCAACTCGGAACGTCAAAACAGTCTCGAGTGTCGATATTGATTAGAGATGAGAATTTCCGGCTTTTTAATGTTAATGTTACTAGGCACGCTAAATTAACAACAAAATTTAAAAAAAAAAACTGTCTCTCGATTTAATTTACGGTGTTTGCGTTTTTAATCTGGTAGGGTCTTATATTTAGGAAACTTGTGAAAAGTAGAAAACAAGCGCAGCTGATTATTAGCCATGTATTGTACTAACTTAAGAGGATCCTTTACCGAACACTGTTTCCGTTGTTGATTTCTTTGAGAATTGCCGCCCGTTAAATTATTAGGTACATTTTTGATAGAATTTACTTTCCGGGGCAAACCTCTTTCCACTCCTTAAATTGTAGCAAAATGTTTTGTTATCGGTGTCAATCGCTCGTAGAGGATGTATTTTAGGCTTATACGTTTTAGGTATTATGTTCAAAAAAGTTTTCGGATTCTGAAATATAAGTCAATAGTGTCAGCGCAAAAATATGTCTGATGCTTGTAACTTTAAGGTGATTTTAAAAACTGGTAAAAATAAGACGTATAAGTCTAGTAAATAATGTGTTAATTACATGATAAAAAAAAGCCCACGAAAATCGGAAAATGTTAGGGCGTAGAAAAAAGGTTTGTCTTTTTGACAAAGAGGAGGTTAATATGCCTCATAACACAAAATACAGTTTTTTTATTAAAAAAAATATATACATATTATACTTTACAACTCCGGACAAATAACCGGCCAATTCAACCTCACATCACTAATATCGACCATTCGAAAATCGAACCCTATGAGAAAAAAATAAAAACAAAGCTTTGTTCCGCGGCCTCGTTCGAACGATTCTGAATATGAAATACAGCTTTTGTTCTTTGTTTAAAAAGTGTGACCGCTATTAAAAGGTCAACGGTTTCAGATTTATTGAGTGTTACATTTATTAGTCAGTAGAGGATTATACAATTTTAAAAGAATTGCGCGCAGTCAAAAACTTCGAGGCCATGTAGCATGAAGATTGGACACAGGGTCTGAACTTAGTTACAAGGGGCAAAGGAGCGCACGCCGGAACCAGTTTTTTCTCTGTGGATGCGTTCGCAATTCAGACCTAATTCAGACTTATATTATATAGCTTAACTCAAATCGTTCTGAATAACTGAACAATTTAAGGAGACTGCTAAAAATAAGTTGGGTTTGGCAGCTACAAAATGGTGGCGTTGCAGCCACAGTTTAGATCAGTAGGAGATTTATAAATAACAAATTGAATAGTAGGTAAGTAGGAATTCAATTTAAGCAAGTACCTATATTAGCAAAATAATTATTTAAAGCGTAAGTCCCTCTGACTATGACATTTTTTATCAACGTTTTACCATCCACTCAGTCCCGACATCCGATCCTAAGCCTACTCAAAAAATGGGAAAAAGTATCGAGCGCGCCCTCACCTTTTAAAAAAGGAACATCAATTAAAACGACAAACAATTGGAACGCAGCGTAAACACAACTTTAGGGCCGTAGGGTGCTGGCTGGAGATAAAGCACGTTCGCGGGAAGAGCTGTGATTGGTCGACACGCGCGGCCGCCACCCTCGGCTCGACCAATCAGGTGCGAGCATCGACACCCTTGGTTGAATGAGGGGATGGGCTTGAATAGATTTGACATTTTGAATGTTCTTTTTTTGAATTTGTTATACATGTTTTTTTTTGTTACTAATATGGAGTAGGTACAATAGGTACCTGATCGTTTTAAGACCCGATGCAATAACAGGGCGGTGCTATTTTCTGTATGTGGCATCCATAGAGGATAACCGATTCAATGAGGTTTCGGATCTTTTTGAAATAAAAAAGGAATGTTTTTAAATGTATTAAGGAAATACCTATTATTTCTTCATCACCTGAGTATAGGATTTTTTGTCTGTACCTATTATATTAGTAAATAGGAAATGGCCACCTCCCTACCATTTTTCTTTGGCAAACCATTTCTGCCTTACACTCTGTATATAGTAAGGGGAAGTTAAGTTATAGAAATAAAATAAACGTTAAATAAAAACTTTAAACAAAATAAAAAGACTATAAAATATGGATAAACTAAAAAACTACTGAACCAATTTTGATGAAAATATGAGGCCTGTCTGACCATTTAAATAAAAAATAATCATCAAGTTTGGTACAAGAATCTCGATCCTATGAGTCCAGATAGGTAATAAATAAAAACAAATTGATTTCTACTTTGAAGTCGGTTAAAGATAACAGTGTTCAGTGTTGTTCAAAAGTCTAGTGCTAAACTACTGGCTTAGTAAAACATATTGACTTATCCAGTTACATAATTTAATCTTGCAATCATATATATTTTGAGTGCTCAATACGAGCGGTAACTGTTGATAACAAAACTCGGTACAAAACACGTTATCTGCACGCGCGCTCGCTTTGAGCCTTAGGGGGTAAATACGGCACGCTTTATTTAATACTAGCTGTACCCGCGGCTTCGCACGCGTTTTCATTTTTTTAGGTTCAAAGTACCATAATGTGCTATTCCAGGACCAATATACCAACATTTGATCAATATTTCTTTAGCCGTAAAAAATACTTTTATCCACTGCTCGGCTTCTATCTCACCAGATTGAGATACCTATTACAACAGTTTTTAAATCAAACCCTAAGCTATCTAACAATGAAAACCGCATTGCAATTGGTCCAATAGTTTTTACGTGATGCGTGAACAAACAAACATACAGACAGACACGATAAAAAAAAAGTGTTACCATGTTAGTAAAAATACCATTTTTAAGCACCCAAGAGCATTTTTTTATTTATCTTATTTTTTTACAGCCTTTTTCGTACCTATTGCTTTATTATAAGTAGGTATATGACTGTGTCAATTTGCATCAAAAAATCCGTCTAGTAGTTTCAGCGTGATACGTGTTCTTTTTAATAACTTTCTACCCCTATAATGCGGAAACCCTTTAATTTTTCGGGATAAAACGTGTCCTTAATTTTTCGGGATGAAAAGTTTCCAATGTCCTACCTCGTAGTAAGAACTGAAATCATACCAAGTTTCATTTGATTTCACTTAGTAGTTCCTGTGCTATGCGCGGTCAAGATACGGACAAACAGACAAACAAAAATAAAAAGTAAAACAGTTTTGGCATCAGTATCGAATATAGAGAACCATCCAAAAAATATTATTTATTACTTAAATGTTACCATAACTTTTGACCCATATGCCGCAGAAGCCCTTTAATTTTTCGGGATAAAACGTGTCCTCAATTTTAACCCACCATATAAATTAAGACGGTGCCAAGTTACATCTAAACCCGTCTATTAGTTTCAGCGCGGTACGTGTTCTTTTAAATAAGTTTCAACCCCTATCCTGCAGGAACTCTTTAATTTTTCGGGCTGAAAAGTGTCCAATGTCCTACCTCGAAGTATGAACCCAAATAATACCAAATTTAATTTGAATTCAGTGAGTATTTTCGGCGTGTTGCGCTGCCAAGGTACAGACAGACAGACGGATAGATAGACAAAAATTACAAAATACAGTTTTGGCTTTAATATTGAATATAGAACGGCTTCTAAAAAAATGTACACAATATCTTCAATTTACAGAATTTGGGACATTATCCCGCAGGAACTCTTTATTTTTCAGGATAAAAAGCCACCCATACCCATTATAACCATTATTGCCCATTATATAAATTATGACTGTGCCAAGTTGCAACAAAATTCGTCCAGTAGTTTCAGCGTGATACGTGTTCTTTTAAATAACTTTCAACGCCTATCCTGCGGGAACCCTTTAAGTTTTCGGGATTAAAAGTATCCTCAATTTTTACCCATTATATAAACTATGACTGTGCCAAGTTGCAACAAAATCCGTCCAGTAGTTTCAAAGTGATACGTGTACTTTTAAATAATTTTCAACGCCTATCCCGCAGGAACTCTTTAATTTTTCGGGATGAAAAGTATCCAGTGTCCTACCTTGAAGTGTAAGCTCAAATCATACCAAATTTCATTTGAATTCAGTTAGTATTTTTGGCATGATGTACTGTCAAGGTACAGACAGACAGTTCGACAGATAACAATTACAAAAATACAGTTTTGGCTTTAGTATTGAATATAGAACGACTTTCAAAAAAAAATTCAAAATATGTTCAATTTATAAAATTTGGGTCATTATCCCGCAGGAACACTTTATTTTTTCGGGATAAAAAGTATCCTCAATTTTTACCCATTATATAAACTATGACTATGCCAAGTTGCAACAAAATTCGTTCAGTAGTTTCAGCGTGATACGTGTTCTTTTAAATAAATTGCAACGCCTATCCTGCGGGAACCCTTTAATTTTTCGGGATTAAAAGTATCCTATAACCTACCTCGTAGTATGAACTCAAATCATACCAAATATCATTTGAATTGAGTTAGTATTTTTGGCATGATGTACTGCCAAGGTACAGACAGACAGACAGACAGACAGATAACAATTACAAAGATACAGTTTTGGCTTTAGTATTGAATATAGAACGGCCTTCAAAAAATTTACAAAATATCTTGAATTTACAAAATTTGGGTCATTATCCCGCAGGAACTCTTTATTTTTTCGGGATAAAAAGTATCGTCAATTTTTACCCATTATATAAACTATGACTATGCCAAGTTGCAACAAAATTCATCCAGTAGTTTCAGCGTGATACGTGTTCTTTTAAATAACTTTCAACGCCTATCCTGCGGGAACCCTTTAATTTTTCGGGATTAAAAGTATCCTATAACCTACCTCGTAGTATGAACTCAAATCATACTAAGTTTCATTTAAATTCATTCAGTAATTTCAGCGTGATGCCTAGCCAAGATACAGACAGACAGACAAAAATGAAAAAAAATACAGTTTTGGCTTCAGTATCGAATATAGAGTATCCTCCAAAAGAAAATTTCAAAATATCTTCAATGTACAGAATTGGACCCGTTACAGTTTTATTATAAGTATAGATCACGCAAACAAAAACTGGACTAGAGACAACAATACATGCTTTTGCATAGACTAAACTATCTAGTGCTTCTCTTGTACATCTAGTCTACATTTCCACAGACTGCTTCATGTTCATCAACAATAAAGATAGAAGTCATACGCACACTGTAGCGCGAAAGTATACAAACACCTGCTACACAAACGACATTCCGATTGTGACTATGGCAACGGTTTAGGAAAAGTTTTTTCGGTTCCAAAAGAACCGGGAGTTCCCGGTTCTGTTGCAATGATGTGGTTGAAGGTGTAGCACGCTTACCTAGTAGATACCTATTCACTCATGACTTGAACACACCTGGGTTATATTTTACCGGAAACACTGACGAGAGCAGGGCATTCCACTCCTTTGCAGTTCTTATAATAAGTGAAGAAGCGTAACGCTTCGTTCTTGTGCGAGGTATTTGAACCATAAAAGGATGGCACTTTGCCGATCGTCTAGTCGTACGGTAATGGAATGGAGATGGGGGAATCAGATTGTGCAGTTCTGGTGCACACTCCATAGTGCAATCTGTAGAATACCGCCAGGCTTGCTACCTCACGTCGATGCGCCAGACTTTGAAGCTTACTTTACCAGAGTGTCATCCCCAATGAGCCTGATAGCACGTCTCTCAATTGAATCCAAAGACTCGAGCTTACTTGATACTTGGCAGAACCGTCCCAGAGGTGGCAGCAGTACTCCATACAAGATCGGACCTGTGCTTGATAAAGAGGCAAATTACCAAGTTTCTTTACAGCTACTTTGGTTTTGGATTCAATGTAAGACCCAAAATTCAGGTTCGATGTGAGTTCGAGACCTAAAAGCTCCAGATGGTCACCTAATGGTATTGTTACACTACGGAAAGACGGAGATCGGTTAAGATGACTCTTTTTAGCAGAGTTAAACACGCCTGCGTTTTAGTGGCATTAAACTTAACCAGGTTAGCAACGCCCCAATCGGACACGGCTTCTAAGGCTAAATTCAAACGGTCTCTCTCTGAAGCTGGCCAGCGTCGCAGCTGGCTTGAGCAATAGAACTGTATCTCTCAACCACAGTACTGTCATCTCCATACCCAAAGGTACCGGGCTGCAAAAGATCATTAATGTGCCGTAAAAACAGTGTAGCCGAGAGAATCCCTGAGGTACACCAGCATTGATGGCCATTTGATCAAACGAGCAGCCCTCTAAGACTACTAGAAAACGTCGTTCCCTCAAAAAATCAGCTGTCCAATTGCATAAGCCAACAGGTAATCCATATGAGGGAAGCTTGTTTAAAAGACCATCGTGCCAGACCCGATCAAGCGCCTCACCATGCATCTCGATGGCTTCGCTCAGTACGTGAGTGGCATACGCAAGAAGATCCCCAGTAGACCGGTTTAGGCGAAATCCGTATTGCCGGTCACTGAGGAGATCATTGTTCTCAAGGTATGCCAATAGCCTAACGTTTATGTCACGCTTCATACATTTACAGAGTAAGGAGGTTATCGTGATGGGGCGATAATTGGCCGGATCAGCACGACTACCCTTTTTAGGTACTGGTTGTACATTGGCAAGCTTCCAGCTCTTCGGAATTTTACCAGAATGAAGAGAGAGGCGGTACAAACGCGTTAAGATGGGAGACAACTCGGGCGCACAGTATTTCAACACAATCGCTGGAATGTAACACACTTTATTGTAAACTAGTTGATGCCTGCGGCTTCACACGCGTGGTCATTTCTGTAGGTTAAAAGTACTCATTGTGCTATTCCAGGACCTAAAATACCAATATACCAACATTTGATCAAAATTCCTTCACCGTCAAATTTTTTTTATCGATTGCTCGGCTTCTTCTCATCGGATTGAGGTATGAAGTACCGCAGTTTTTAAGTCTGACACTAAGCTATCCAACCGTGAAAACCGCATCGCAATTGGTCCAGTAGTTTTTACGTGATGCGCGAACAAACAGACAGACACGAATTTTTAAAATGTTATGTTCTTGCTCAGTAGCTTATGTCATGTACCCTAGACCATTTTTTTATTATGTTCTTTGTACAGACATTCGTTCCTATTGCTTTATTATAAGTATAGATAGAGTATAGATAGATATAAATAGGCAAAATAATAGCACTTTTACAAGTCAAAACTTAACATCACCACAGAATAAATAATAGTACAAGTACATCACCATGAACAAGGAGAAAATCATAAAATATTATTGTTTGTTTGTTTGTCGTTTGTCGTGCTGGCCTCTGGTGTCAGTTTGACAGGCCCGTTTGTTCCCAGTAGTTTCGTTCCTACGAATACATTAAACAACATTACATAAACATTAAACATTTAACATTTGACGACCAGTTGGTCTAGTGGCTAGAGACCCTAGGTACGAAATCGAACGGTCGCGGGTTCGTATCCTGCTAGGTGCAATCATTTGAGTGATGAGCAGAAATGTTTGTTTCCGAGTCATGGATGTAATATTCGTATCTATGTATGTTTATCCGTTACCTAGTGCCCATAGTACAGGGTATCCTAGTTTGGGGCTAGGTAATTGGTGTGGAATTGTCCCGAATATATCTGTACTTATAATAAAACTGTAACGGGTCCAATTCTGCACATTGAAGATATTTTGACATTTTCTTTTGGAGGGTAATCTATATTCGATACTGAATCCAAAACTGTATTTTTTTTCATTTTTGTCTGTCTGTCTGTCTGTATCTTGGCTAGGCATCACGCCAAAACTACTGAATGAATTTTAATGAAACTTGGTATGATTAGAGTTCATACTACGAGGTAGGACATAGGATACTTTTTATCCCGAAAAATTAAAGGGTTCCCGCAGGATAGGCGTTGAAAGTTATTTTAAAGAACACGTATCACGCTGAAACTACTGAACTGATTTTGTTGCAACTTGGCACAGTCATATTTTATATAATAGGTAAAAATTGAGGATAATTTTTATCCCGAAAAAATAAAGAGTTCCTGCGGGATAATGTTCCGAAATCTATAAATTGAAGATATTTTGTAATTTTTTTTTGGAGACCGTTCTATGTGCTATACTTCAGCCAAAACTGTATTTTTGTAATTTTTGTTTGTCTGTCTGTCTGTCCGTCTGTCTGTCTGTATCTTGGCAGCGCATCACGCCAAAAATACTCACTGAATTCAAAGGAAATTTGGTATGATTTGAGTTCATACTTCGAGGTAGGACATTGGATACTTTTCATCCCGAAAAATTAAAGAGTTCCTGCAGGATAGGCGTTGAAAGTTATATAATAGAACAAGTATCACGCTGAAACTACTGAACTGATTTTGTTGCAACTTGGCACAGTCATATTTTATATAATAGGTAAAAATTGAGGATAATTTTTATCCCGAAAAAATAAAGAGTTCCTGCGGGATAATGTTCCGAAATCTATAAATTGAAGATATTTTGTAATTTTTTTTTGGAGACCGTTCTATGTGCTATACTTCAGCCAAAACTGTATTTTTGTAATTTTTGTCTGTCTGTCTGTCTGTCCGTCTGTCTGTCTGTATCTTGGCAGCGCATCACGCCAAAAATACTCACTGAATTCAAAGGAAATTTGGTATGATTTGAGTTCATACTTCGAGGTAGGACATTGGATACTTTTCATCCCGAAAAATTAAAGAGTTCCTGCAGGATAGGCGTTGAAAGTTATATAATAGAACAAGTATCACGCTGAAACTACTGGACAGATTTTGTTGCAACTTGGCACAGTCATATTGGCACAGTTATATACTTCTAATAAAGCAATAGGTACGAAAAAAGCTGTAAAAAGAAGATAAATAAAAAAATGCTCTTGGGTGCTTGATAATGGTATTGAACACGAATATAAATATATTTTTAGTCGTGTCGCTCTGTCTGTTTGTCTGTATTTTTATTTGTTCACGCATCACGTAAAAACTATGGGACCGATTGCAATGCGGTTTTCTTTGTCAGATAGCTTAAGGTTTGATTTAAAAACTGGTGTATTTGGTATCTCAAACTGGTGAGTAAGATGCCGAGTAAGTATTTTTGACGGCAAAAGAAATTTTGATCAAATGTTGGTATATTGGTCTTGGAATAGCACATTATGGTACTTTGAACCTAAAGAAACGACCACGCGTGCGAAGCCGCGGGTACAGCTAGTTATTATTATTATTAAATATAATATATAGTTATTTTTTATTCCCGCTAGTTCCGTTCAGTCTTACACAATTTCAATGATAACCATGTGGCATTGTCCCCCACTACTTAATTATTGTAATAAATCAACCAAGCAGATGAAACCGCGGAGCACAATATGAAATAGTAATCATATTGTGCTCCGCGGTTTCATCTGCTTGGTTGATGATGATTATGAAAGGTTGTCTATGTGTTCACATCCGTGAGGAGAGGGAGAAAAAGCAGACCGCCCGAGGGCCTCTGACATGGCGTAACGACTGCTACTGTTCAGGTACCAACCGCTCCATATGGAGTTTAGTTACATATTGTTATTCTATTGTTCTATAAATGACCGGTGCTGGACAGATTCAATAACAGCCTGGACCGACAGCTCGACGTACCCTCCGTAGAACGGAGCGATGGAAAACCGCACATAACTTAGTAAAGTTATGGGCAGCACTATTGAACCGTTATTTATACTATATAAGTACACCGCGTACAGAGCTAGAAAAGATACTTGAATATTCCACTTTTAAATAAATTATAATCAATAATTGAATAATGGTGGATGGAGGTGGCACAAGATCGCTGGTCGTTGCACTCTTTGGGGGAGGCCTAAGTTCAGCACTGGACTTCTAAAGGCTGGCATGATGGAATAGAATATTTATTCACCTAAAAGAAATGAGCCTAGACGAAACAGGAACGTATATACACTCACGGTCACGGTCCACAATCATTAGGTCGATCGGCGAGCTATGGAGAGAGCTATGCTTGGACTTTCTCTGAAGGACAGGATTCGTAATGAAGATATCCGACGGAGAACCAAGGTGACCGACATAGCTCTAAGGATAAAGCTAAAGTGGCAGTGGGCTGATCACAGAATCGATAACCGTTGGGTAGACCAGTTCTCGAGTGGAGACCACGTTTAGGCACCTGTGGCCAGGTGGAGTGACGACCTACGGAAAGCGGCTCGAAGAAAATGGATGAGGAGACCTGAAGACCGAGCTTAGTGGCGTGCATTAGGAGAGGCCTACGTTCAAGAAAAAAGAAATACCTACCTCAATCATGTTACTTAGGTATATACAGACGAGTATGTATGTCAGTCTGTAGTATGATGAGTCATTGTAAATTATTAAGGTGGCGACCTAATGACCCAGTGACTTTGACATACATACTTATCTTAGCCAGCGATTTTTATATAACAAATATAATGTGTAATAATAAGAGCAAAATAAGTATTATATTTTCTTACTAGCTGTACCCGCGGCTTCACACGCGTCGCCATTTGTCTAGGTTAAAAGTACTCTATGTGAAATTCTAGTACCTAAAATACCAATATACCAACATTTGATCAAAAATCCTTCAACAGTAAAAAAGATTTTATCGATTGCTCGGATTGAGATACCAAGTTTTTTGAAACACCAGTTTTTAAGTCAAACTATAAGCTATCCAACAGTGCAAACCAAATCGCAATCGGTCCATTACTTTTTACGTGATGCGTTAACAAACATACAGACAAACTTCAAAGTTTGAAGTTCAAACAAACAAACAGACAGACACGAATTTGAATAATGTTATATTCTTGTACAGTTGCTTATTTTAAGTCCCCTATAGAGCATTTTTTTAATTATCTTCTTTGTATAGACTTTTTCGTTCTTATTGCTTTATTATAATTACTAGCTGTACCCGCGGCTTCGCACGCGTGCGGTCATTCTTTAGGTTAAAAGTACTATATTATGTTCCCTGACCTAAAATACCAAAATCAAGGAATTTATATACTAAAACCAAAATACCGACATATTTTGATCAAAATTCCTTCAGCTGTCAAAAAGTTATTACCTATTGCTCGGCTTCTACTCATCGCATTGAGATACCAAGTACCGCAGTTTGTAAGTCTGACACTAAGCTATCCAACCGTGAAAACCGCATCGCAATTGGTCCAGTAGTTTTACGTGATGCGCGAACAAACATACGGACAAATTTTAAAAATGTTATATTCTCGTTCAGTAGCTTATTTTTAGTAACCTAGACCATTTTTTTAAATTATCTTCTTTGTACAGACTATTTCGTTCCTATTGATATAATTGATAGATTCAGGCGTTACTTTGCGGAAATCCATATTTAAAATGAACAAAATAAAAATATGTAGCTTACTTCCGCCAAAACTGTAAGTCAGACAAATGATAAATGGTAAAATTAACACAAGTAAAACCCCACGCTAAACAAAACCCAACCCCAGATTGAACTAATGAAAAAAACAAAAAAAAAAAAAAAAAAAAAAAAAAAACACTTATATACAAATAATATATATAAATATATATACACAATAAAAAACCCCCAAGCTAAACAAACCCTACCCAAATACAAGTATCGAAACACTTATATATTCATATACATATAATATAAAAAAACACAATAAAAAACATATACCTCGATCCAAATACCAAACGTCTGACATCAATACGACACGTGTTTCGCCTCTGCACGAGGCATCTTCGGGTGATGTTGACTCGTCGAATGCTGGACTGAGAGGTATATGTTTTTTATTGTGTTTTTTTATATTATATGTATATGAATATATAAGTGTTTCGATACTTGTATTTGGGTAGGGTTTGTTTAGCTTGGGGGTTTTTTATTGTGTTAATTTTACCATTTATCATTTGTCTGACTTACAGTTTTGGCGGAAGTAAGCTACATATTTTTATTTTGTTCATATTTTTTTTTCGTTCCTATTGCTTTATTATAAGTATAGATAGATAGATAGATAGATAGATACCCATACGATGATCGGTTGGCCGACTGGCTAGTGAATACCTGCGAAGTCAACGGGCGCGGGTTCTGATTCCGCGAGGTGGGAATATTAATTTAAAGTGTGATGAACACAAATGTTGGTTTCCGAGTCATGGATGTATTATTCTTATTTATCTAGGTATGTTTATCTGTAGCCTAGTAGCCTTTTTTACATCACCCGCAGGGTTTATATGAAAACCAGCGTCTAGTGTGATGCACTGGCCATTTGTGCTGATTATGAGCCCCTTTCAATACACTCACAAGCATATTTTATTTATTTATATGAAAACCAGCGTCTAGTGTGATGCACTGGCTATTTGTGCTGATTATGAGCCCCTTTCAATACACTCACAAGCATATTTTATTTATTTATATGAAAACCAGCGTCTAGTGTGATGCACTGGCTATTTGTACTGATTATGAGCCCCTTTCAATACACTCACAAGCATATTTTATTTATTTATATGAAAACCAGCGTCTAGTGTGATGCACTGGCTATTTGTACTGATTATGAGCCCCTTTCAATACACTCACAAGCATATTTTATTTATTTATATGAAAACCAGCGTCTAGTGTGATGCACTGGCTATTTGTACTGATTATGAGCCCCTTTCAATACACTCACAAGCATATTTTATTTATTTATATGAAAACCAGCGTCTAGTGTGATGCACTGGCTATTTGTGCTGATTATGAGCCCCTTTCAATACACTCACAAGCATATTTTATTTATTTATATGAAAACCAGCGTCTAGTGTGATGCACTGGCTATTTGTACTGATTATGAGCCCCTTTCAATACACTCACAAGCATATTTTATTTATTTATATGAAAACCAGCGTCTAGTGTGATGCACTGGCTATTTGTACTGATTATGAGCCCCTTTCAATACACTCACAAGCATATTTTATTTATTTATATGAAAACTAGCGTCTAGTGTGATGCACTGGCTATTTGTACTGATTATGAGCCCCTTTCAATACACTCACAAGCATATTTTATTTATTTATATGAAAGCCAGCGTCTAGTGTGATGCACTGGCTATTTGTGCTGATTATGAGCCCCTTTCAATACACTCACAAGCATATTTTATTTATTTATATGAAAGCTAGCGTCTAGTGTGATGCACTGGCTATTTGTACTGATTATGAGCCCCTTTCAATACACTCACAAGCATATTTTATTTATTTATATGAAAACCAGCGTCTAGTGTGATGCACTGGCTATTTGTACTGATTATGAGCCCCTTTCAATACACTCACAAGCATATTTTATTTATTTATATGAAAACCAGCGTCTAGTGTGATGCACTGGCTATTTGTACTGATTATGAGCCCCTTTCAATACACTCACAAGCATATTTTATTTATTTATATGAAAGCCAGCGTCTAGTGTGATGCACTGGCTATTTGTGCTGATTATGAGCCCCTTTCAATACACTCACAAGCATATTTTATTTATTTATATGAAAACCAGCGTCTAGTGTGATGCACTGGCTATTTGTGCTGATTATGAGCCCCTTTCAATACACTCACAAGCATATTTTATTTATTTATATGAAAACCAGCGTCTAGTGTGATGCACTGGCTATTTGTGCTGATTATGAGCCCCTTTCAATACACTCACAAGCATATTTTATTTATTTATATGAAAGCTAGCGTCTAGTGTGATGCACTGGCTATTTGTACTGATTATGAGCCCCTTTCAATACACTCACAAGCATATTTTATTTATTTATATGAAAACCAGCGTCTAGTGTGATGCACTGGCTATTTGTACTGATTATGAGCCCCTTTCAATACACTCACAAGCATATTTTATTTATTTATATGAAAACTAGCGTCTAGTGTGATGCACTGGCTATTTGTACTGATTATGAGCCCCTTTCAATACACTCACAAGCATATTTTATTTATTTATATGAAAGCCAGCGTCTAGTGTGATGCACTGGCTATTTGTGCTGATTATGAGCCCCTTTCAATACACTCACAAGCATATTTTATTTATTTATATGAAAGCTAGCGTCTAGTGTGATGCACTGGCTATTTGTACTGATTATGAGCCCCTTTCAATACACTCACAAGCATATTTTATTTATTTATATGAAAACCAGCGTCTAGTGTGATGCACTGGCTATTTGTACTGATTATGAGCCCCTTTCAATACACTCACAAGCATATTTTATTTATTTATATGAAAACCAGCGTCTAGTGTGATGCACTGGCTATTTGTACTGATTATGAGCCCCTTTCAATACACTCACAAGCATATTTTATTTATTTATATGAAAGCCAGCGTCTAGTGTGATGCACTGGCTATTTGTGCTGATTATGAGCCCCTTTCAATACACTCACAAGCATATTTTATTTATTTATATGAAAACCAGCGTCTAGTGTGATGCACTGGCTATTTGTGCTGATTATGAGCCCCTTTCAATACACTCACAAGCATATTTTATTTATTTATATGAAAACCAGCGTCTAGTGTGATGCACTGGCTATTTGTGCTGATTATGAGCCCCTTTCAATACACTCACAAGCATATTTTATTTATTTATATGAAAGCTAGCGTCTAGTGTGATGCACTGGCTATTTGTACTAATTATGAGCCCCTTTCAATACACTCACAAGCATATTTTATTTATTTATATGAAAACCAGCGTCTAGTGTGATGCACTGGCTATTTGTACTGATTATGAGCCCCTTTCAATACACTCACAAGCATATTTTATTTATTTATATGAAAACCAGCGTCTAGTGTGATGCACTGGCTATTTGTACTGATTATGAGCCCCTTTCAATACACTCACAAGCATATTTTATTTATTTATATGAAAGCCAGCGTCTAGTGTGATGCACTGGCCATTTGTGCTGATTAGGAGCCCCTTTCAATACACTCACAAGCATATTTTATTTATTTATATGAATACCAGCGTCTAGTGTGATGCACTGGCCATTTGTGCAGATTATGAGCCCCTTTCAATACACTCACAAGCATATTTTATTTATTTATATGAAAACCAGCGTCTAGTGTGATGCACTGGCCATTTGTGCTGATTATGAGCCCCTTTCAACACACTCAAAGCATATTTTATTTATTTATATGAAAACCAGCGTCTAGTGTGATGCACTGGCCATTTGTGCTGATTATGAGCCCCTTTCAATACACCCACAAGCATATTTTATTTATTTATATGAAAACCAGCGTCTAGTGTGATGCACTGGCTATTTGTGCTGATTATGAGCCCCTTTCAATACACTCACAAGCATATTTTATTTATTTATATGAAAACCAGCTTCTAGTGTGATGCACTGGCCATTTGTGCTGATTATGAGCCCCTTTCAACACACTCAAAGCATATTTTATTTATTTATATGAAAGCCAGCGTCTAGTGTGATGCACTGGCCATTTGTGCTGATTAGGAGCCCCTTTCAATACACTCACAAGCATATTTTATTTATTTATATGAATACCAGCGTCTAGTGTGATGCACTGGCCATTTGTGCAGATTATGAGCCCCTTTCAATACACTCACAAGCATATTTTATTTATTTATATGAAAACCAGCGTCTAGTGTGATGCACTGGCCATTTGTGCTGATTATGAGCCCCTTTCAACACACTCAAAGCATATTTTATTTATTTATATGAAAACCAGCGTCTAGTGTGATGCACTGGCCATTTGTGCTGATTATGAGCCCCTTTCAACACACTCAAAGCATATTTTATTTATTTATATGAAAACCAGCGTCTAGTGTGATGCACTGGCCATTTGTGCTGATTATGAGCCCCTTTCAACACACTCAAAGCATATTTTATTTATTTATATGAAAACCAGCGTCTAGTGTGATGCACTGGCCATTTGTGCAGATTATGAGCCCCTTTCAATACACTCACAAGCATATTTTATTTATGCTTGCACCTATGTTTTTTTTTCTAAAGCTGTTTGTTGAATATATGATATTTCTTTCTTTCTTTCCATAGTACAGAGTAGTTTGGGGCTGGGTAATTGGAGTGAATTGTCATGTTAAAAAAAAAACACGTTAAAACAAGACATAGGTTTAATTTTCGGTTTATTCCCCCAATTTATACTCACTCTTTGTCTACTTTATTGCCCCTAGCTCGCGGCCGATAAAAGTACGTAGTGAGTACTAAGTAGTGAGTTTTAGTAATATCACATATACACCTTCATGTAGTTTATGATAGGCTGGTACTTTGTATGAATCTGAGGAGCGTCGAAGGCACCCCCGTGCTGCATACGTCCGTCCGTCTTATTTTTTGCACCTCCTTCCGATTTATGGGAGCCTGGTACTTTAGTCAGCTTAAAACCGCAGTCACTAACCCCAGACTATTTTATATTTGCGCTAACTCCTGTTAATTCATTATATCCTGGTACATTTCACTGAACATTGAAGTTATATATTGATTTTATCACAAAGTGAAGAATCCACAGAATAAATAATAGTCCAAGAAGCTGAATCATTCGTTATGCCTCCTTCCGATTTATATCTTCTCCTTCCTGATACTAAATTTGGACACAATTAGAAAACGAATATTGAGATAATATTAAGTGTTTTTCTGTCCACTGTACATAAATTTGCATAACAATAGGCCTCATAAAGTAGGAAAAGAGTGAGTATAAACTGGGGGAATAAACCCTTATTTTATGTACCCTAGACCATTTCTTTTTTAATTATTTCTTTACAGTACAGACATTTTCGTTCCTATTGCTTTATTATAAGTATAGATATACATAGATTGTTAAACTCATTACCCTTCCCTTGCTTCGCCGTGCTCGGCTAAAAAGAAGAAGTTTTCAATAAATAAAGACCTTTATCGTAAAAGCTGCCTTCTCTATTGAACGGAAGGTCGTAATTTGAGAAATTTATGAGTAGGTATGCGAATTGCAAACGTTTTCATCGTGCGTGCGACCACACAATGTTGACTAAACTCGTATATACCTACTAACGATAGGTTCGTTCGTTTATTTGATCTAATGATTATACATTACTCAAATATCACCTACTGACCTCTAAGCTTCATGTCGAACATCTTACGTTGTCTAAGTGATGCATCGATTTTAGTAAAAACTATTTTTTTGAAATAACACTTTTGTTTTCAACAGTTAGCTCTAGTGGTTTTTTAAAAGCTTTCATTTAACTTCACTTTTATGTATGTATCTATGTCTTTGACGGTTGGAACTAGACCAACCGGTCGCAGGTTCGAATCCTGCAAGGTGCAATCTGAGTCATGGATGTGATATTCGTATTTATGTATGTTTATCCGTTTACGGATCATCATCGTATCATCATGATGATATGATGATGATGATCCGTTATCTAGTGCCCATATTACAGGGTATCCTAGTTTGGGGCTAGTTAATTGGTATGGAGTTGTCACGAATATATTTAATTTATTTATATGTATCTATGTATTTCTCTGTCCTGGAATCCTGCAATTCAAATTTCGAGCACTTCCCGATTAGCTATCCGGCTGATACTTTCAGAGTAGCTCACAAATTGATGACAATGCAAAAATATGTATATATTAACTTATTTTTTTAAATGGAGTACATATTCCTATTTTATGTTAGGTCAAATTAATCGGAACCCTAGGCCTGCAGTTTCGACATCGACAGAGATTGCTTTACAACCAAAATCGGTCGCAAAATCCGATTATAACTCGATATCGATGTCAATCATGATCAATGTTAGTACATATACCGATGACAGTCGATAGCTTTTGACAATAGCTGTCAAAACTAGCGATTGTTATGAGTATATGTACCGATTTCAGTTGTTATGCAATAATTGTCCATATCGAAAAGCGGCTTGAAGAGCGGCAAATGTGACCAGGCCACTGCCACTTCAGCCTGCTAATCCCATGGGCTATGTCGGTTACCTTGTTTCTCTGTCGGATCTACACTACGAATCTTGTTCATCAGAGAAACTCCCAGCATAGCTCTCTCCATAGCTAGACACTACTGTGGACTAGTCTGACCATGACGGTACGTTTCGGCTACATAGGTCATGACTGGTTGCACGCACTGATTTAAAAATGACATACACAAGAAGAGAATTGCTACTAGATTATAGCTTAGCTATTCATTAGTGAATTGAAAACTGAAAGCAATCTAAAGACGAGATTTAATCGAAGAATAAAATGATGTACTTAGCTAAAAAAAACACGCCTGCCGCCAAAAAAGAGCTTTTGCCAATAAATTATATACTGTTGGAATGTGCTTATGTATGTATTAGGTATTTACCTTCAATTTGATACCCATATTGTAAATTTTTAAGTTTTTTTCGATTTAAATATGGTGCCATACTGCTGCCATATTGAATGTTTAAAAAAAATATATAACCAGTGTTACTCGGGGGGGATGTAAGGATTCCAACGATACCCCATATGTCTAAATCTGTTCAGGCATTTAAAACTTATGGTGGAATAAAGAAACTCACATAGGTAAATACATACATAAATGCTAAAAACATAGCAAGCGTTTTTTGGACAGTCGTTTAGAAAGAGAGCGTTTCTTATTGCTTTACAAATCATATGTGCACAGTAGACTCCCCTTATTGGCTATGATCATTCACACACGTAACGCATCGCGTTGTTGAATCGTTCGGCAAATTACGACAATTCACTAGCATTCACGAATTCCACGCGATACCTTGACGCGGAGCGTTACGTGGCCGAACGGTCATAGCGAAAAGGGCCCAGATCTAGAATCACCTTGGAGCGGCCATAGGCGGAGCGATGGGCGTTCCTATCTCCTCCCACTTAGATCTAGATCGATAAAGATCGATAAGGAACGTAGGTCAGTCTGTTTCATTAAGACTATGACTAATTTACCTACACTTATATGTTTTGACAGGTCACATAGACCCAGGGTTGGCAATGTTTAAAGTATTTGTTTAAAACACTCGAAAAGAAATATACCTATTTAAAACACATTCAAATCCTTTTTTTTAAACATGTTTAAATATACATAAAACATCACTGTTTTATTTCATAACTAGCGCCCCATCCCGGCTTCGGCCGTTTTTTTCTAAATTAATTTAGAAATGAAAAATGTAGTTTTCGCACACTCGACCTCACTCCGCTTCGGGGAATAATAGTTTGACGACATTTTTGTGTAGTGCCGAAGATAATGAAATACGGAACTGTCAAAATAATACCAAATACCGTCTTTGGTTTCATATTCGTTTCAATCGTCCCCACTACTTTGGATTGGAGATTTTGTCTTCTGCATATGGTGGCCAGTTCTGTTTTCAAATAAACTCTCTTAACAATGCCCTTATCTATTAACGTTCCTAATTCAAAGTTCTCAGTCGGTTTGATTTCTTCCGACATCTTGAACAATTATTGACATATTTCAACAAATTAACACAAAACAATATCAAACTATACGTATAAACATTCCTCTTGAATTACTCTATCTATTGATGAAAACCGCATTAAAATGCTTTTAGTAGTTTAAAAGATTAAGGTCAAAACTTAACTTTGGCGTGCGCCTTCTGCGTCACGCATTGCGGCGGAGCGCTTTTGAGCCGGTGACGCTGTGAGGTCAGCTATAGACCAACAGAAAATATCCTATCTAAAAAAAAAAGTTTAAGGGTTACAGACAGACAGACGACGGGAAGCGACTTTGTTTCATATTGATTCTTCTGAAATTTTGAACAATTATCGTCATATTTCAACAAATTAACACAAAACAATATTAAACTATACGTATAACCATTTTTTTGAATCACTCTATCTATTGATGAAAACCGTATTAAAATCCGTTGCGTAGTTTAAAAGATTAAGCTTTACAGACAGACAGACGGCGGAAAGCGACTTTGTTTTACATAGTAATGTATTGATAGTTACTTTGCATTACTGAAGTTAATTGTACTAGGGCATGGAAAAAGGACAAGTATCACGCTAAAAGACCACTGAATATAACCAATGGTATAATCCTTGATTAAACTTCAAAGTGGATATGAACCCACTCTGAAGTTTAAGCATGGATTTAGCTTGGTGATTACCCGAAATCAGACTATGAAACAGTACCTATTACCTACAGGTGCAGGTAATTTTATTCTTTTATAATAACTTTGCACATTAGCGAGTAATTTCTGAGCTATTATGACAACACGCCTCTGCACTCGGCACTGTGACAAAATTATTATAATCACTTGATTTAATATAGTCAGGGGTAGGTAGTACCTACCCTAGTTAAAAATAAACATTTGACCGGCCTTCCGCGACGTTGTTTACGATGCTCATTGTTTAAAACAACAGAACAATTAAATTGTGCGATGTGCGATATCGTGTCAGCGCAGCGCCATGCTCGAGGAATCAAACAAAGTGTTTAAAACAATGTTTAAAAAATGTTTTAAACACAAATTTTGTTCTTTTTAAAACTCTGTTTTTACCAGCCCTGCATAGACCACGCTTGTTTTTGAATATATTTCCCGCCAGCGTCGACTGCCCCTTTTATAAATGCTGAAGGAATGCACTCAACTTTTCGACGTGTACTTATGCTAATTTCGAGTTGATCTGTTTCAGTATTAATCAAGTATTAATGCAAAGTAAGTAACTATTATTGTTATTAGAAAAGACTGAATCAATTTGTTCTTGTCTAAAATCATTCATAATGTTACGTTAGATAGAACTGCGCCCATAAAAAAGTAGTAGGATTCGTTTTATTACTTATTCATAAGCAGTAGGTTTGTTAGGTTGAATTGAAATATAGCAAGCTGCCGGGCCTTTTATTTTTTTGTTTGCCAGTTTTCACAAGTTGTAATTATTAAGTCTAACACCAAAACATACAACCTCTTCTCTCAAATGTCATTTCCACATTCAGGTCTGCCACCCGTCTAGCCGAAAAAACTACAGACCCACATTCACAACGGCGGCAATGGCAAACGCTTAATTCGTCCCGAGCTTTCCGCGTCACGTTCCATAGACAATCGTAAGCGGCGCGTAGCGACCTCTTTTGTCCGATCCTGATTTATTATTTGTCACCGTATGAATCTCGAATGCTTATTGGAGGGAACGGTGCGTTGAGCGTTTGATTAATGAACGAATGCTATTTTGTAGGCTTCCGCTTGCAACCACATAATGAACATAGGTTACATAGGTTCATCCCCGTGGAGTTTCTTGGCGCTCTCTTCTCTAACGGGCTATATTGTGGCATGGCACTTATTACCTACCTACGTATCTTCACGATTTTCCTAATTTACATTAGGTAGGCATAAACATGTAATTTTTTTAAAAGGAAGTGTCGAATATTCGAATATTTAATTTAAGTACCTACCTTAAGGCCCGGTTCTAGCACTTTTAGCAATTTTCGATCATTTTTGAACGTCTGTATCTTGTTTTATAATTAACCCAGAACTATGAAATTGGTATCACATCAAAGTTTTACATATTATCTCGACCGAAACATGATTAGTATGAATTCACTCGATAGAAAATAAAATCAAAGGTAACATTACATTAGTCTTTGAACATTGATTGGAAAGAGACCCCCGCACTAAAAGATCAAACATATACCAAGAGAAAGAGCTTATTATGATTGAGAAAATGGCTAGACACTTTTTAATTCAAAGCTTTAGTTTTCCTACAAATAAATAAAAACATTAAATTTTACTCCCGAGATGTATCATCTTTCCCGCTTTACTTTATCACGGATGAGAGGGACATAAAACTTACTGACACGCGGCCATAACGTTAACATTTTATTAATATAGTACCAAATCAAATCTTTATTTGCAAGAATATAACATTACATTGGTTAAAAAATGATTAAAGATTCACTATACTCGACGTTTTAGTCGTGCAAATATTAAAATGATTAAACTGACAGTCAAATTGTAAATCTACACATATTATAATGGGTGCTATTTTATCATCAGCATTGTCGTCGCAGGTACAACCGCTGGGCGCAATTAGTTTAAAATAGTTATTAATAGAATAAACATATCAATCACATAGCCAATTATAAAGTTTTCTATTATATTCTAAATCTTAATCATTATCATTTAACTATTTATCTATCTATCTATCTATCTATCTCAAAGGATATATACCGTATATATGTACATTACATAATGGAGTAAGTAGGCATTTAAAACTGTTGTGGACGCCGAGCCTGCCCGCGACAGCATGAACACAGACAACATATAAAATAGGCCACGCCCCTTTTAACTGCGGCGTGTATACCGCACTAGTTGTAAGATCGTATAACTGTATATATAGCGATAAGTTTTTTGAAATAAATGTAGTCGAACTGAAGTAGTCAAAGTGATTGGATCCGACCATTCAATCAACGGAACTTGAACAAGCAACAGTGTTTAATTGAACTACAGTCCACATCGAACCAGGAACCTGAACTACTAGGAGCTACGAACCGAAGTCTCCAGTACATCGTGTAGACCTTGCGATCCATCGCCTACATCTTGGTCCTAACGATCCGGATAGAAGAACCAGCGACTACATCTTGGTCCATCGGAGCCGGATAGAACCAGAAGAACTTAAGCGACCAACAGCTTATCCAGTGAACGTCTGCCGCCCATCGAACATGGTGGTCACGAGGAGCCAAAGCGACCTGGCAGAGCTGGAAGAGCGGAAGCGGTTGGACGAAGAGCGCCTTCGAAGGCTATCCCTAGAGCCGCCGGCATCACCATCTGTGCCGGCCGCTGGCACGGCTGCTGGCACGACCGCCGGCCCGTCCGGCAACATCGAACGAAGCAAGTCACCGGCGCACTCGCAACGAACTGCGAACTCCACCCTAAGGCTGCGGCTGGCGGAGTTAGAGGCGGCCGAGAAACTTGCTGAATTGAAGAGAAAGGAGTTGGAAATGGAAGCGGACCTAGTGAAGAAGCGATTGGCGGCTCAGATCGCGAATATTGAAGAAGATCAGAGCCTTCACGACGAGCCAACCGTGCGGAACAACGACAACCACCAGAAGGTGGACGATTGGTTGCAACGCACAAACCCCTCCACCCTACGGGGGGAGAGCGGGGATGTGCCGCGCCTCAACACCGAGAGGCAACAAGAAGAACCACGACGAGCACGCTTTGAGCGTTCTACAAGATCACCTACCCCGGGTCGATCTGACCGCAGATCCGGGATCGAACAACTCGCCGAGGCCATTGAACGAATGGCCAGACCTCGGGCCCGCTACAACTCCGACCTGCCCGTCTTCACTGGGGCACCAAACGAGTGGCTGCCATTCAAGGCAGCAGTGCGGGACTCCACAGCCCTGTACCACATCTCAGCCGCTGAGAACTTACAGCGGCTGAGAAGTTACCTCAAGGGCGACGCACGTGACGCCGTGGCTGCATTACTGCACACAGCCACTGATCCTGACGTCATCATCAAAACATTGGAACAGAGCTTTGGGAGACCGGAGCTCATCATCGACCGAGCATTAGAAGAGCTAAGAAGGTTCCCGAAGCCAGGGATGACAGCGACCGACCTCAACACGCTCGCTGTCAAACTTCAGAACGTCGTCTGCGTGCTACAGAACATCGACCGGCGGGGGTACCTGTATAACCCGATGCTGGCGCGTGAGGTGCTGGAGAAGCTAAGCCCGCACATCAAAACGCAGTGGTGCCACTACGCCAACGAACACCAGTCACCTTCGGAGCCAGAAATTGTCATGCTATCTCGATTCCTCATGCGAGAAGCAGACATGGCACTGCGTTTTACATACGCACCGGCAGCGACCTCTGCCGCCCGTGAGACGAGACCAGCGGCATTTAAGAAGAAAGGGAACGCCGTGTACACTACCGACGAGGGCGCGGAACAAGAAACAAAGACTGACCTATGCCAGAGCTGCAACCAAGCCCATGCGCTACATCAGTGCCCAACCTACCGGGCACTGACCGTCGATAAGCGCTGGGAGCTGGTCAAAGAGAAAGGCGTATGCTTCCGATGCGCCGACAAGAAACATCGTCGGTACCAATGCAAGGCGAAGCTGTGCGGCATTAACCAATGCCACCGCCCGCACCACTCAACACTGCACGAAGACACGCGACATAATACGCGATCAGCTGCGCGACCTAACGAGCAATCTGCTGCGCAACCCAAACATTCACCGAGCCACAATGCAGCGGTCTTGTCGGTAGCACCCACCAATGCTGCCGGCCTGAAGACCGTGATGCTGAAGATCTGCCCCGTGGTTGTCACTGGTCCACGGGGGGAGGTCGAAACCTACGCGCTGCTCGACGAAGGCGCCACTATCACACTCATCGACCATGAGTTGGCGAAACGGATCGGCGCAGAAGGCCCTACGCAGCCCCTACATCTGAATGGCGTTAACATGTCGCAGCGAGAGGAAGATAGCCAAACCGTCTCACTCTCACTGAGGGGAGCAAAGGAAACAGCGCTATACAAAGTCAAAGCGCGCACTGTACGCGACCTAAAGCTACATCGGCAGACCGTCCCGAGCTCACTTCTACAACACCGACACCTACGGGACTTGATGGAGGCAGAGGTGTGCTACGACCGCGTCGCGTCGTACGCGTCGAGGACCCGACTTGGCTGGGTGATGCATGGAACCGCACCCCGCAGCCTGATCTACGAAAACGAGAGCGTGCTGCACGTATACGCGCCCGACCAGCGTACGAACGAGCACGACCAGCGCCTACACGAGCTTGTGGAGGCGCACTTCCGCATCGACGCGCTCGGCGTCGCTATCCATTCGAAAGTGAGCGACGCAGATCTACGAGCTACGAAGATCTTCGAAGAAACAATAAAGAAAACAGACAGCGGCTACGAAGTGGGCTTGCCTTGGCGGCGAGATGACGTCACCATGCCGTCGAACTACGGCGCGGCTCTACGGCGTCTACAAAGCATCGAACGAAAGATGGACGCCTACCCAGACTTCGCGGACCAATACGCCGCGCAAATAGAAAATCTGTTGGCTAAGAATTATGCGGTGCCATGCGACGGGACTGAACGACGGAGCCCCATCTGCTGGTACCTCCCGCACTTCGCAGTACAGAACCCAAACAAGCCTGGTAAACAACGGCTTGTTTTTGACGCAGCTCACCAATGTCACGGCGTGAGCTTGAACGACCAGCTGCTGGAGGGCCCGGACCTTCTACTATCACTACAAGGAATCGTCTTCAGATTCAGAGAACGGCCGATCGCCGTCACCGCCGACATACAAGAGATGTTTCTACGAGTGAAGATCCGACCTGAAGACCAGCCCGCACAGCAGTTCTTATGGCGAGGCCGGGACCGAACTAACCCGCCTCGCCACTACAAGATGGCGAGCATGATTTTCGGCGCCGCCAGCTCACCGTTTATGGCGCACAGCGTGCGCAACCACAATGCGCGCGCACATGCACAGACTCACCCACGCGCTCTAGTGGCCATCACGAACAGCCACTATATGGATGATCTAGTAGACAGCTACGCCAATGAAGAGGAGGCCCGTAGCACCATACAAGAGCTACGCGAGGTGCACGCGGCCGCTGGCTTCACTCTGCGCAGTTGGAGTGCTAGCAACACGAACGTGCTACGAGACGTACCGCCAGAGCTACGAGCGACTACGCCCACTCAGTTGGGAGCAGGGAGCCCTGAGAGCAAGATACTCGGGCTCTGCTGGGACTCCAACAGAGACGAACTGGGGTTCAACACCGCAATGCACCGCGTACCGGCTGAGGTGCGCGCGCAGATCCGCGCACCCACGAAGAGAGAGGCCCTCAGCGCGGTCATGTCCATTTATGACCCGCTTGGTCTCCTCAGTCAGTACACCATTCGAGCGAAGATCATCCTGCAGAGCCTGTGGCGTCTTCACATGCCATGGGACGAGCCGATACCTGCAGAAGAAGCCGAACATTTCGCAGAATGGCTACGCCAGCTGAGTGAGATAACTCGCTTGCGCCTACGCCGTAGCTACGCGCTAGAGGGACACAAGCGCGTAGACCTGCACATACTATGCGATGCGAGCGTGCAGGCATTCTCTACGGTGGCCTTTTGGAGGGCCATCCACCACGACGGCAGCGTGACCATTGCTTTGGTGGCTGCTAAAGCCAAGGTAGCGCCGCGACGCGCGCAGAGCATACCGCGCCTAGAACTTCAGGCAGCGGTCATCGGCGCGAGGCTCGCGGACGTTATAAAAAAGGAGCATCGCGTGCAAGTAACAAAAACCACCTACTGGACCGACTCTGCGACCGTAGTCCATTGGGTGCACAACGACGCGAAGCGCTACACGCCCTTTGTAGCGCACCGGCTGGGCGAGTTAGCGGAGTTAACTCACCGACGTGAGTGGAGATGGCTGCCTACCGAACATAACGTAGCCGACGACGCGACGAGACTGAGCCGCACGCCCATAGCCGCTAGCGATCGCTGGTTCCAGGGGCCCAGCTTCCTTCGCGAACCCGAAGAAGAATGGCCCACACACCAAGCGTTCACTGACCAACAAGAGGTCCTGCACACGAGCGAGCAGGACGAACATTTAGAGATCCCGCACACAAACGAGCGGGATGAACACAGCGACCGATGGCTGCCTGAACCCACCCGCTTCTCGAAACAAGAGACGTTGATACGGGTGTCCGCGCGTGTGCTGGCATTGAACGACATATGCCAGCATCGAACAACGCACATGGAAACAGAGCAAAGCGAGCGTTGGCCACCTGACCCGGGCGGAGCGAGGGAGCAGCAAGTACGCTCCGTGAAGACCGCTCTGCACACAACGCTACGTGAAAAGGTGCTATCTGAGGAGGTCCTGCAGACTCTCCTGACCGAGGCCAAACATTCGATCAATGTTCGGCCCCTCACCTACGTCAGCGTGAGTGCACTCGACCCAGAAGCGCTCACACCGAACCATTTCCTGCTGGGGTCATCGATCGGCCTACCTACTACAGGCCCCTGCGATGAAGCTGACCGACGAACTTGGCGAGCAAGCCAAGCGCTCGCTGACCATTTCTGGAAGCGCTGGCTGCGGGAATACCTCCCCACGCTTGTACCACGAGGGGAGCCAGCTAACCGCCGACGACAACTGCAAGCCGGCGACATCGTGGTTGTGGTCGACCACACGCTGCCCCGGAACGTCTGGCCAATCGGGATTGTTGAGCGCACCTATCCCGGTCCAGATGGCTGCGTTCGAGTCGCCGACGTAAGAACTAAGAGCGGTACCTTCCGACGCCCTGCCAGCAAACTCGCCGTCCTGCTAAGGGAACAAGAGGCTACGCGAGCTGCGCCGGGGGGAGAGATGTTGTGGACGCCGAGCCTGCCCGCGACAGCATGAACACAGACAACATATAAAATAGGCCACGCCCCTTTTAACTGCGGCGTGTATACCGCACTAGTTGTAAGATCGTATAACTGTATATATAGCGATAAGTTTTTTGAAATAAATGTAGTCGAACTGAAGTAGTCAAAGTGATTGGATCCGACCATTCAATCAACGGAACTTGAACAAGCAACAGTGTTTAATTGAACTACAGTCCACATCGAACCAGGAACCTGAACTACTAGGAGCTACGAACCGAAGTCTCCAGTACATCGTGTAGACCTTGCGATCCATCGCCTACAAAAACAATAAAACATGTTGACAACTTTCATCATACATATAAAAATAGACCAGTACAAATATATAAAAAAAGTTTGAAACGGCATAACATGTTACAAGCTAAAGCGACAGCAAGATTTTATCCCCAATAAAAAAGCAAAGTGTCATAATTATCATGTTAACGTCATAGATCGGCTCGGCATAGACAAAGGCAAAGGCAGTCACTTATTCAGCCTCACGTATTGGCTGTTTGGAGCGCCATTGTCCCTCGATATAGTTTATGGTATAACGACCGAAGCTTATGTAAACGATTATTTTTATTGTAATTGCTGGATATATTAACGAATTTATTTCCAAATAATTATTGTACGTAGGTATTGTAATTACAGTTATTTGAAGTGACATTTTACATTGTACAATATTATAATGTCTTCAGTAGTTTTTAACTTTTTAGGACATGTTAAAAGTCGGCTCTACTTTGTCTTTTACATCATCTTAACTCGAAAGATAGGTACTTAACAATAATAATAAAAGTATTTTTTTATATTAAGTTGCCGCCGCATCTACCGAAAGGATCTAAACGATTGTTGGGCAAATCTATAATAACTTGTACAACACACACAACACACAATAGCACTGTGATTGATAAAAAGGTCTTGTTTAAATCGTACTCTATCTACATATTAACATGCTCTATTCATGTTATTCCTTTCGTCCGATGTGTAGTAGATGCCCCCTGGTATCAGAGGAACATCGACCTGCACAGCGATCTCGAGCTTCCCTCGATAGTTCAATACACGACAGACACGACAAATAGATTCGTCCAATCCGTCTTCTTCACCAACTTTCAACAGAATTAGACACACATTCGACCTCGCCAGCGAGGTCGAATGTCCCGTAATTAATGTCGATTTTATTCGCTTTCGAGTTTCTTGCCGATTGTTCTCGAAGGTGTATTCCAAATCGATGGTCAGTTATGCAATTCATTCAAAGGGCTCCAGCCATTTCATCCGGGCCCCCTCGTTCACTACCTAACAGAAGAGATCCAGGGGTGTTTAGTTACTCCCCGTAGTCAATGGCAACTGTCCAAGCCGAAGTTCGTACCCCCTGGGTGTCCTTGAGCAAGTGGCCAAAACTTAACTTTGGCGTGCGCCTTAATGTTGCGGCTGTGATGCTGTACAGGTCAGTTATAGGCCGACAGCACATACACTTTATAAAAAAAAAAGAAGAAAAGTTATTACATTTAAGATTTCTCCAAAAAATAAATGAAAAACTGACATGGTAAATAAAGCTAATATTAGAAACGGGATACTTACCATGTATTTCATTTCTTTTGTTTTTGCAACACGGGAAACTCTTACGGGCCCTCTCACTTTTCAAGTTCGCGCAGGACTAACTGTGAACTAAGCTGTGCTCTTTTCACGGGCGCAAATAAATTATTCTATTTTTATATTTAGTTTATGATGTATTGTTTTATTATCAGAACCCATATTTTAAATTAATCGTGATGGAAATGTGTGAACTTTAATGTAGAGTATTTCTAGTTTAGAAAATTTATTTTATTTAGGAGAAAATTGAATAGTTTTAGCAAGATTGTGGCTAGAAAATGAGTATAAATAGGGTAATTTATCTCGAATTTAAAGAAAGAAAATGAAAAAAATAAAACCACTGTCTACAATACTAATAAAACAAAACTGTAAAATTGAAAATTTTATGTTAGTAATTACGCGTAAAACGATCTCAAAGTTTTCTGTCCTAGCGTTTTACGAAAAACTACTTTTGAAGTTGGCATGTCGAGTTTTGCCATTATTCGAAGCCGCTATATGTAATTCTATAATTTATTTTTTATAGATCTTTCTATTTCTTAGAATAAGTTCGCCTAAAATCTGCATTTCGTTATAATAGGCCTCTTAAAGCCCAAAATTATTCTCTATTGCCACTCGGCCACGTAACGCCCCGCGTTAAGATATTTGCGTGGAATTGTTTGTGCATGTTCGAGAATTGCCGTACTTTTCCGAACGATTCCACAGCGAGACGCGTTACGCGTGTGACTAATCATAGAGAATAATGGCCCAGTTCTAGCATTTTTAGTAATTTTCTATCATTTTTGAACGTATCTTCATTATAGTATCTTCATTATAACCCACAATTATGAAATTGGTATCACATCAACAGTTGTCATATTATTATCTCGTATTTTGTGAACACAGAAACATGATTAGTACGAGTATCAATTCACTCGATAGAAAATAAAATCAAAGGTAACTCTACTTTATGCTTAGAACATTGATTGGAAAGAGATCCCGCCACTAAATGATATCAAAGATATACCAAAAGAAAGAGCTTATTATTATTGTAAAAATGGTAAGACACTTTTTACTTCTAAGCTTTAGTTTTTCTACGAATTAATAAAAACCTAAACCTTACTCCCAAGCTGAATCATCTGTTCTGCTCTACTTGATCACGGATGAGAGGGACAAAACATCACTGCAACCTGGTCTTAACAATTAAAAATATCCCGTTTCTAATGTTGACTTTAGAAATGACATAAAACGAAGTTAAGTCATTTAAGTGGAAAGTTATGAGGTAAATTGGAAAAATATGGTACGGATGGCTCCACGGGCAGAAGCCTGTGGAGGCTGTGAGATGCCCAAATTGAAAATGTGGAGAAGATTGCGCTTGCTTTGATATAAGTTGCAGGTCAAAAACTTCAGTTATTGCTTGCAGTACCGTGAGATCGCACCAGAATGAGCTCGAGAGGCATACTACACAATATCATTATAGAATAGGTCCAGTGCGTCCTACCAGACCAGTCCTACGGAGCGAAACGTAGACACTCACAGTCAGACTAGTCCACAAATTTAAGGTCAAGGCGAAGGTAAGCTAACGGAGAGCTATATGCTTGGAATTTATCTAAAGGACAAATTTCGTAATGACGATATCCGACGGAGAACCAAGGTGACCGACATAGCTCTAAGGATAAGCAAGCTAAAGTGGCAGAGGGCTGGTCACTTTTCGCGATGAACCGATAACCGTTTGGTAGAGTTCTCGAGTGGAGACCACGTTTAGACAAACGTAGTGTAGGACGCCCTGTCGCCAGGTAGAGTGACGACCTGCGGATGGTAAAAAATGGATGAGGAGAGCTGAAGATCGAGCTCAGTGGCGTGCATTAGGAGAGGCCTACGTCCAGCAGTGGACAAATATAGGCTAATGATGAATTCTCATGTTATTCAATAGCTGTAGGTACGAGTAGTTTCGGCCTGTGTAGTTTTTAATGAACACGTAAGGTTAATTCAAGAAAAAGTGATTATCATGAATTAGGTTTTATTTTAACCCTTAATTATATTTTTTACCACACCTACCAGTGGATAAATATAGGCTAATGATGGTGTTGATTATTAGAGTAATAAGTGCGTGTTGCCAGTGATGACATACGGCATTGAGACGTGGTCGCTAACTATTGGTCTCGTACACAAGCTCAGATTCGCTCGATGTTTCACTACGTGATAGAATCCGTAGAAGAACCAAGGCTACCAACATAGCTTTCAGAGTTTGCAAGTTGAAGTGGCAGTGGGCAGGCCATACAGTTTGCAGCACCAACAACCACTGGGGAATAAAGGTTCTCGAATGGCGACCACGAACAAGCAAGCGAAGTGTAGGGATTCCTCCACACGATGGGCCGACGACATTGTAGCCATCGCAGGGAGTCGGTGGATGGAGGCGGCACAAGATCTGGTCATGTCGCTCTTTGGGGGAGGCCTATGTTCAGCAGTGGACTTCTAAAGGCTGATATGATGATGATGATGATTAGAGTAAGTCCCACATATCCAATGACTTTTCTAACGTTATGGTGGTTCCCTGAGATACTTAGGTGGTTCATATAAGAAGTTAGAATAAGGTGGGTCCTTAACTATAAAAATCTATACTCAATTTGATTTTCTTTTCATTGTACACTAGTAATTATTGTATTAGCTTACTATTGTAAAGTATATAATTTTGAAGTCATATTACACCATGCCAAGGTTAGCAAATACCAAACTAAAAACTTGCCCTGAAAAATGTCATCAATGTTAATTTTACTTCATATAGTTTTATCAAGGTCGTATGTCACAAGAAATTAAAGGAAACATATTATTATGCAAGCCGTTTATCTATAACGGGGGCAGTTACAATGTGTGCAAGCAACCTTTAGGTATTATACCTAAACAAGTCACAAAGGCGCGAGGTGCGAACCGCTGACGCCGCGGAACTTTGACATTGATTTTAAACGCGGAAGACGATAAATCTGCAGCCACTTCTAAACATCTTGCAATTGTTTTTAATTAATCTTGACAGTTGCATCGACGCCAAGTGCGCGAGCTCGTTTCCCGCAATTTTCGTGGCATAGACAATTTGTTTTTTTTTGTGTGGATTTTCGGCCAATATTGTGTGTTCAGCCAGTGTTTTTAAGTGATTATTTTCTGGATTTATTTAGTGGTGCCAAAATTATAGGATTATTACAATGAAAAGTGAAAAAAGTACTGGTAAGCTTTATATACACTATTAGATCAATAAAATCCTAACATAAAGATCATAACTACATTTAATATTTAGATAAATAATGGGATATGTAGTATGTAGGTGTACATAATGTATTTGTATTAAAAGATTTAGAGATATGTAATTATTTCGCAAATTACCCACATAAACGGTCACAAAATTACTAACTTTTTATTAATTTGTGTGCGTAAACTTTTGCGAGCGGCCTCTATAGTGAATACTCTAGAGGCGGCTCGCAAAAGCTTTCGTAGAGTAAATAACGGTTATTTTTCTTTTTTTAAAAGCTATACAAATACATTAAGAATTGTATTTGTATATAATTAAGGGAAATGTGGTGTTTGCGTACAGGTGGTCAGTAATATGTTTGTTTTATTAAGCCATTTTAAACACAATCTCATAATTCATAAAGTTTAAATTCGTAAAAGCTTTCCGAGAACAAATAAGAATCTTCAATAATATTTGCCAAAGTGTACCGAGCTTTATAGCGTTGTCGTTAAGCTCGTTTAGTTTCCCTTTGGATGTTGAATGTGTTGTCTATGGTTGTGTATAAGCAATATCTTCCCATTAGCACTGCAGTCGGGAATGGTAATTACGTCGGCTGGATAGCTTTAGGGTCCCGCCCTTTAAGGTATTTTAGTTCACAATATTAAGTTCACATTCACATGCATGTAAATAAATAAATATATTTTTTTATCTTTTTTTTCTCTTGCTTTCTCATCGAGTTGTGAGCAGCTACCGTGCTGGATATCTAATCGAGAAAAGCTCGAAATTTGATTTGCAAGATTCCGCCCGGAACGACAGACAGACGACAAACAAAAAAGTGACTTAAGGCGGGGTCAGTCCTTAAATCAGCAAAAAGACGAATAGCAAAACGTCGAGTACGGCGTAATGAAACAGCATTATGCGAAACAAAAAATACTATGGATAGAAAATTATACTACCTAAACAAATAACTGAAAAAAATATTCAGAAATGGCTTAGTATCCTTGGAAAAAAATCACGAACTACCACATGAAAATACTTGTTTCATCGCAGTTCTCATTATTTCAGCTACAACAACATACTTTTTTTGAATAATTATATATCTAACTAGACAAATAACCGAACACATTATTTAATTGACTTATAAACATCGTGAAAAGCACAAAAAATATGTAAAATCGACTCCGGAGCTGCATCACCTCTCCCGCTCACACTGCACCTGGACGAGCAGGACAAACAATTGAGAGCCTACCCCGCCTTAATAAAAACGTGGTAATAATTGAAAGCAGCATATTGTGATCTTAGCGCCCGTGAACGACAGAAAATATAATGAACAAACCCAAAGATCACTTAGGCATTTTATTTAAACAACTCATTTCGTTTCTTACAATTTTTCCTATCTATTGACACTAGATTCATTTATAAACAACTATCTGCGTTTCGCGGGCTCACCCACGTGTTTGATGAAAAGTACACACAGTGCCTGAAGACGATTCGAAAGCCTTCAATCAGTGCGTCCTACAGTCAGGACTTACGGAGCCGAAACGTGGACACTCACGGTCAAACTAGTCCACTAAGGTCGCTCAGCGAGCTATGGAGAGAGCTATGCTTGGAGTCTCTCTGAAGGACAAGAATAGTAGCGAAGATATGCGACGGAGAACCAAGGTGACCAACATAGCTCAAAGGATAAGCAAGCTGAAGTGACAGTGGGCTGGTCAGAACCGATAACCGTTGGGGTAGACGAGTTCTCGAGTGGAGACCACGTTTAAGCAAACGTAGTGTAGGACGCGCTGTGGCCAGGTGGAGTGACGACCTGCGAAAAAGCGGCTGGAGAAAAGTGGATGAAGAGAGCTCAGTGGCGTGCATTAGGAGACGCCTACGTCCAGCAGTGGACAGATATAGGCTAGTGATGATGATGAAAAGTAGACTGTGTGTTAATCCAAGATATAAGCTTTCCCGTTACCAAATTTTATTCAAATCCGTTTATCCGGTTGAGCGTGAAGTAGTAACAAACATACACACAGTTCTAAAGGCCTGGTTACGACAGTAGCTACTCTGATTTGTAATATTTGTGTGAAGTGTGATAAATCAAGTTTATTTTCAAAATGTCGGAAGTTAATGTACCTCATGTACATCAGGCTCCAAACAAAAATGTTTGATGGTCGTTAAATTTGAATGCCACTAAGAAATGTTATTTCGGATATCAACCCTATGTATATCAAATAAGGTATAGTCAAAATCAAAGAATTTTATTGTAAATAGGCAAAATAATAGCAAGTCAAAATTAACATCTGATGAACAAAGAGAAATACATAAAATATTATAAATAGTTCAAATCAATAATATTAGATAAAAAATAAATATGTGTTGAGTTTGAAAAGGAAATGTCCGTTTCATTTGCCAACAGAATTAAAACTCACACTGGAAAAGTAAATCCCCCCCATAAATACCCTTCTGACACACTTCTGACTCTACCGGTGCTTCGGAATCACGTCCGTTAGAGAAGAAAGCACCAAGAAACTCTACAGGGACGTCATTTTTTCCATATTTTTTTATTATTTATAATTTTTCAAATGTCAGAAATTATAATAAAACATATTTAAATTACAAATATAAAAGTGAGAAGGAGATGTCCCACAATAATCAAACTGGGAAAATAAAGTAAAAATTCTAACTAGGTACTTACCTAGTTAGTTTTTTTTTTTTAGTATGTTGCATAAAACAACGTGACATCATGTTATGATCTAACATGTTGTAGTCATGAGACATCTCACAAAGTACTTTGAACATTTTATTCACTTAAAGTAAACATAGAAGTGACAATTTATTATTATATCCAAGTTTGTCAGGTGTGCCAAGGGAAATGGCTTAACGGCGACTGTCAGTTATAGTTAGCATCCGGGACTGACGGCTTAACGTGCCCTCCGAGGCAAAGCGATGTTAAATCTGTTATTAAAAGCATCCATCACTCAATCATCAGCCCGTGTCAGTCCACCGCTGGACATAGGCATCTCCTAAAGCACGTTACTGAGCCCGATCTTCGGCTTTTCTCTTCCAACTGCTGCCAGACACTTTGCGTATGTCGTAGCTACACTAGCCGGAGGGCACCTACACTACGTTTGCCGAGTCGCGCGGACTCCACTCAAGAACACGTCTACCCAACGGTTATCAGTCCTTCGACAGATATGACCAGCCCACCACGTCAGCTTACTAATCCACGGTTATGTATGGGACTTTGGTTTTCTGCCGAATACTTCATTCCAAATACGATCACATGATCAACCCTTCAGGGGTTCAAAAGCTCTTTGAATGCAAATAGTTCACATATAATTAAACGTTCCAAACGGAAGACCAGCGCTGGTTGTTTTGCAACCAGCGTTATGCTGAGTTGGGGCCAGCTTGTGGCAAAAAAACGTTATTGTAGGTAATACCTATTTTTAGTCTTATAAATCATTTCATCTTATTGATTACCCTGTTTGTTTATTGTTTTTTTTTGTCACAATAAGATATGTCTATGTCTATTTTTTGTAATATTTGACTCAAAAATGTATACTTTGTTTACTGTAATACTGTAGGAACTTTTTGTTTCTATGAATGGAGACCTCTAACTGGCTGTCTTATACTGTAAAAGGTTACTGTTGTCTTCATAATTTAAAAAAAAAAAAAAAAAAAAAAAAAAAAAAAGGAACAAATATAAATCATCGAATTTAGAGAAATGATGTAAGGATTCTGATACCCCATACATATAAATCTGTGCAGGCATTTAGAAGTTATGGTGGAACAAAAACTCACATACATATATACATGAACCCTAAAAACATTACACTCCTATTTTGGGCAGTCATGTAAAATTGGGATCACGGACGGGACTCGTACCCGCTACATCCGTGCGATAGCGCGGCCATGCCTTTACCATTTAGGCCACCGGCACCGACTACAATCACAATATTATCCAATTATGTTCTCGCTAAGCAAGCGTTAATTCTAAAATCATAAAAAAAAGATTAGTTCATACTATTTAAACTACTATTTAAACCATATAGTTCACGTTCAGTTTAAAATAACGCTTGCTAGGCATAAAATTACCACTGCATTACTCATGCATACTTTCCGTCACCAAATTTAGGCGTAATTCTCTTCTCGTAATATATTTTTCTCTTGCGTGTTGACCAAGCGCCAAGAGTGGCCTTATTTGAACTTATTTAACACTGCCCTCAAACTATATCAACATATCTATCACCGTTCATACAATCCCTACGGAACCGAACTATTCCCATACGAAAGAAAACACAAACAAATTTCTCACTTCGTATTGACTTGTCAAACAGCGCGCGAGACGGTAGCCATCTTGGTCAGCATTACAAACAAGAAAAAAAAAGAAAATGGCCGACGAATGGAACCTCCTTTCTAAGAAATTGTTTTTTTCTTTTTATCGGTCGCCTGTGAACTGGATGATCCAGTTATTTAAACCTGTTTCCGCATCTCAATCCGTTGGAGGAAAGAATTCTATCCCTATAAAAATAATGTTTAAAGAATGAAGGATTACGTAGATACTGTACTTTCATTCGACTTCCAAAAGGAGGGGGTTTTCGAAGAAGGTTTCGGTTTTTGTTTGTTTATGATGTGTATTGTGATATAGTATGTCTACTTATCACAGAATAACTAATAGTACTAACTCATCACTTAGCTTTCAGAGCTGATGCGGATGTATTTTTTATTCAAAATGGAGATTGGTCCAATTTCAAATTTATAAAAAATGCTTCAATAATGGACTATAATTAAAAACAAGTTCAATTACTGTTATAAAAAATCTTGCTGTAATTTTGTATGTTGTAAATATTTGAGTGTTTCTCAAATTTAATTTTTCAGAAAAGTTTCTGCTTACAAGTCCAAGATATCGGATATTTTGATATACATATATTTTATTTTAGTAGGTACATGAATGTATGTTTTTCGAAACCTGAGGACCCCGTTGAAGTCTTTTGTTCATGAAAATGCTTGAGGAATGGGAATAAACAGAAAATCAGTATAATAAAAAAAAACAAGTGTTATTTTTTTTTTTTACATTTTTATGGTTTTTCCCTTTTATCTTGATTTGTCATCGGTTTGTGAGCTACCTTGAAATTTTCAGCCGCATAGCTAATCGGGAAGTGCTCGAAATTTGAATTGCAAGATTCCAGGACAGACAGAAATATAGGTACATACATACATACATACATACAAGTGAAGTTAAATAAAAGCTTTATAAAAATGTGTTATCTTTAAATAAAGGTATGTCACACTATTAATATTGCCCGTTGCTACCCTTTGACTTACTATTACTACTTATGCCCGTTTTTAGATTTTTATTATAAACTAGCTGTACCCGCGGCTTCGCCTGCCATGTGGTCATAACATATTTTTTTTTAGTAGACCATTCATGTTATTCCAGGACCAAAAGTACCTATAAAGTACAACAGATTACATATCTTCAAAATTCGATCCACCGCCAAATAGTTTTTTATCCATTGCTCAGCATCTAATCATCGGATTAAGATACCAAGTACCCCAGTTTATAAATCAAACCTTAAGCTATCAAACTGAACCGCATCGCAATCGATCCAGTAGCTATTACGTGATGCGCGAACAAACATACACAAACAGACAGACACGATTTTTAATAATGTTATATTCTTGTTCAGTAGCCTACTTTAAGTAAACTTGACCTTTTTTTTTAAATTATCATCAATGTGCCTACTGCTTTGTTATATGTATAGATAGGTGTATATATACGTGCTAGAAATAGACTCTATATGCAACGGTAATACTTATATTTATGTTGAATTTAATTACTGGTTTTATTAATATACTAGTTGCGCCCCGCAGTTTCGCCCGCGGTCAAACTTTGCCACTCCCACAAGTTTAGAAAATTAATCTTAAAAATTCCCTCCTTTTTGCATCTATATTTATTATCTATTCGGGACGGATACAAATTCAAAAAATCAAAGATAATAAAAATCTGTCCAGAAGTTCTTGAGTTATAAATAGTGTAAGTAACACGAATTTCTGACTTTCTGTTATATATATAGATGTTATATCTCCAAATTCTTAAATGTTTCTGCTCTCCTAGTTCTTAGTTTTTTTTAAAATATAATCACACCATTTCATGTTCATGGGGAGATAAGTATACTCACTTTTAATAACTATAATTGTCAATATTGTATCTCCAATTTTTTAAGTTTTTCTGATTTCCTAGTACTTAGAAATACATTTTTAAATACAATCACACTTATTTAATGTTCATGGGGAGGTATTCTCACTTTTAATAAATTGTCATATCTCCAACTTCAGGTGTTTCTACTCTCCTGGTACATAGAAATGCTTTTTTTAATATAATAATTACACCATTTAATAATATTCATGGGGAGGTAAACTCACTTTAAATAACTTTATTTGTCAATGTCATATCTCCAACTTCTTAAGTGTTTCTACTCTCCTTGTACTTCTCACTTTTAATAAATTTATTTGTCAATGTCATATCTCCAACTTCTGATATGTTTCTGCTCTCCTTGTACTTAGAAATACTTTTTTTAAATATAATCACACCATTTAATGTTCATGGGGAGGTATAATCACTTTTAATAACACACTATTTGACTCTTTTGTATCTCCAACTCATTAAGTGTTTCTGCTCTCCTGGGACTTAGAAATACTTTTGTTAAATATAATCACACCATTTAATGTTCATGGGGAGGTGTACTCACTCACTTTTAATAACTTTATTTGTCAATTTTGTATATCCAACTTCTTAAGTGTTATGCTCTCCTGGTACTTAGAAATACATATTTTGTTTTGTTTTTTTTTCAAAAGAAAACGATACTATTTTTTTTCCCTATTTCTGGATCAAAAGTAGCCTATGTGTTAATCCAAGATATTATAAGCTATCGTGGTACCACATTTCATCCAAATCCGTTCAGCTGTTTGAGCGTGTAGGAGCAGGCGTTTCTGCTCTCCTGGTATTTTGAAATACTTAAAAAAATATAATAACACTATTTAATGTATGAATGAACATTAAATAGTGTTATTATATTTTTTGTTTTATGTGCTCACTTTTAATAGCTTTATTTGTAAATGTCATATATCCAACTTCAGGTGTTTCTTTTCTCCTGGTACTTAGAAAAACTTTTTTTAATTTAATCACACCATTTAATCTTCATGGGGAGGAATACTCACTTTAAATAACTTTATATTTCAATATTATGTCTCCAACATCTTAAGTGTTTCTGTTCTCCTGGTACTCAGAAATACTTATTTTAATATAATCACACAATTTGTTCATTGGGAGCTAAGTATACTCACTTTTAATAACTTTATTTGACAATTTTATATCTCCAACTTCTTAAGTGCTTATGCTCTCCTGGTACTTAGAAATATATTTTTTTCATATTTTTTTTCGTTTTTTTTTAAGTTTTATAGAAAACGATAATATTTATTTCTCCTATTTCGAGATAAAAAGTAGCCTATGTGTTAATCCAGGACATAAGCTATCCTGGTACCAAATTTTATCTAAATCTGTCCAGCCATTCGAGTGTGAAGGAGCAACAAACACACCCACACCCACACACACACACACACACACACACACACACACACATACACACACACACACACACACACACACACACAAACATACAAACTTTCGCATTTATAATATTGGTGTGATTAGTGTGATAAGTACTAATTAATGTAAAACAAAACTAATTTGTTAGACCTACAATGTGCTTGCCTTTAGCAATCACTAAATAACTGTACCCATCCTATACAAAGATTAAACGTATGATCAAGTGGCGAGTTATTATGCAACCGTTTCGTAAACTACTATAGTTTACGAAACGGTTGCATAATAAGAGGTATTAAAACACGAGAGTGAGTTAATAGTATCACTCGAGTGTTTAATACCTAGTTATGTGCCGCTTCATACACTACTTTATCTACTCATGCAATAGGAACTTACATTTAATGAAGAAAAATAAACGTAATATTTTCTTGTTTTTTCCTGGTAAAAGCTCGTTCGTCTTGCTCGTTGTTTTTTCTGTGATGTCAGGTGGAGTCAAATTCTCCTCACTAACACTGCTGTCGGACATTTGTAATCAGGATACAGCTTTTGATCAACAGAAACACATTATTAGGTACTAATGTAAAATAAATTATGGCGCCAAAATCCAGTCCACAGCGTATTCGCACACCTACGGTATAGCACGCGCCGCCATGGATAATAAATGACGAATACCCTCATAGGTGCGCAGCCAACAGTTTTTTTTTATTATAACATCGTTTAGTTCAAAAACAGTGTCATTATGTTTTTTCATTCGTATTATAGATGTGCCGTGCGTAATGTATGTCATTATGCCACCATTCTTGAGTTCATAATCCGAATTTTACTATATGTGTGTAGATAAAAGTTATAAATAGTTGTATCAAGCAGTTTGACAACTGTGTGACTCTTATCTTCCTGTTTTTTTTTGGGTCCATCCCATCACTCGAATTGTTACCTACCAACTCCACTGCTGCAACATGTTATTATTTGGTTTCTATGGCAACCGTACCTTACAGCGAGTAATCAACATTTCCCTGTAATCCCGTGGGAACTTACCATTTTACGGGATAAAAAGTATCCTTTCTATATTGTACAGTACTTATTACAAAGATTCATTAAAATCGGATCAGCTGTTTTGGGGTGAAAGCTCCCAAACAAGCGAACAGACAAAGTTTCACTTTTATATATTAGTGTGGATAATGATAAATGTTGATTGAACGCAATAGTGTGAAAGCCTTGCATTTGTCTGGAAAATATAAAGTAATAATTGTTTAAGACCTCCAGCGCTTGCAGGTGAACAATATGAAAGAGTGGATACGCTGAACGCAGCGCTTCGTCCATCTTTAAAGATCTTCGTCTCTGCTGTTTAAGGGTTTTTTCCATAAATATGCTAGGTCACCCACAAACCTGATAAATGTGAAAGTTAACATATATATTTTGGAGATCTTTATCTCTCTAAGACTAAAACAAAAACATGATTAACAGAATTTCATTCGGTACATTTTCTTATCAAAAATTACGTTATTTTCAGTAATATTTACATTTTTCTACTCAACGGCTTAAGTATTATCTTTAAAATAAATCTCACAGCAAGAAAATATAGTTTATTATCCAATGCTTAGACAAAGTTTACCTATAGTTAAATATTTAAACGGGACTTAATCGCGCTGAAAACTTAATATTTATTTACCTCGACGTTTCTATGAAGTTGCATCAAAGTTGATCAAGTTGTTGATCAAGTTGATTGAAACGTCGAGGTAAATAAATATTAAGTTTTCAGCGCGATTAAGTCCCGTTTAAATATTTAACTATGTGTTCGAATCGCGAAAGTTTAAAAGTTTACCTAACTACATTATTAGCCTGCCAATAAAATAAACAACTTTTGAGACTTACGTCATTTAGTTCAACCTTGTTACGCAGGCACTTCAGTGCTTATTGCGGGTAGCGGGTGGCAGAGTGTAGGGGGAGAGGGGGGTTGACAGAGGAAGAGTGGGAAAATGTAACCTTGGAGCCTGGCCTTAACCCACCTTCATGCAGCGCGCGGTGCCTTTGTTGGAAGACTCGATCTCAAAAGAGGTCATATTGAACAATACCTTAGGTTTTCCTTGAAATGTGCTTTATTACTAATATTACCCTGAAATTTGGATAAATTGTATGCCAGTTGACCAAATAACAACATTTTTTATCAGCAACACTTCGAGTGACGTATCCTGTATGTGCTTGATAACTTGTCACTTCACAAACCCTAGTACAATTTAATTTAATTCTAATGCTGAGTAGACATTAGCGTCTACCTACTGACCATTGAGCTGCAGAGTTTATGTAATGCAGGTCAGTGTTACTGATTCAGTTATGTTTTACAAATTGCTCTAATAGATTACTAAAGCGATGGATTAGATTTTATTACTACGTACCTACCACAGATTAAAAGAAAATAACCTCTTTTTCTAATATGAGAAAAACCTTTTTCTTCTAATTTGAGGTAAGTAACACTTTACCATGAGTAAATTGACTCTGCCTATTAAACACGTAGGTATCCATACCAATATATAAAAGTGAAACGTTGTCTGTTTGTTTGTTTGGGGAGCTTTCACGCGATAACGGCTAGACGATTTTTTATGAAATTTAGAATGGAGATAGCTTATACACTGGAATAAAACATAGGATACTTTTTATCCCGGAAAATTGTATGTTTCCACGGGAAAACTGGAAAATGTTGATTACTTACTGTAAAAAACGGTTGTCATCACAGAATGGTCTGTGGTTGCCATGGAAACGTAATAACAAGTCTGTCAAAAAACATCAAGATCATTGGTCATAGACATATATATATAATTTAACTCTATGGCATTGGTGCTATACCTACTTTTGCATTGGTTTTGAATATCCTAGAAGAAAATAGGATGCTTTTTTTCGCGATAAACAGTAGTCCGCGCGTACGTAGTCGCGGGCGGGAAAACTAGTATTGTATATATACCTATGTGTGTGTCTGCAGCAGCTGAAACAGAAATACTATCGGTGTTCATCAATGAAAGCGAAAAACTCTACCTTGATACCCTTGAATGAAAACCTTTGTACCAACAAAACAGAATACTGGCAAACATATCAATGAACATAATTTAAAAAAAAACTCCTCATTCATTTGTTTAAATATAGAAAAAATAAACTCGTTCAGAAATCCCCGAACGTCACGTACTAAAACGATCTGTAAAGATTTGGCGGGAAACGAACGTGAGGGCGTCGAACATGGCGGGCGTTTTTGACATTTTTTATTTTTATTTGTTGTGTTTAGATCTATATTTGTTTTTATTGCACCGGTGTGCATTCTAGGAGTCACGGATTCGCCATTAGAAGGGATTATAGTGTAAACTGGGAGTTCGAACCGCATCGAAGTGTTATGCGTGAGGGTATGCACCTAGCATTTGTTATTTGGATTTCGAACGTCAGCATTAAGTACCTAGTAAAAATGTTTGGGAAATTTATGGTAAACCTATAAAAAAGTAATGCCAAAATATTGCCCTTATTGTACTTTTAAAAACATCATCATCATCATCTTCAGCCTATATTTGTCCAATGTCTCGCCTCTCATAATGCACGCCACTGAGCTCGGTCTTCAGCTCTCCTCATCCATTTTATTCCAGCCGCTTTTCGCTGGTCGTCATTCCACCTGGCCACAGGGCGTCCTACCTAAACGTGGTCTTCACTTGAGAACTCTTCTACCCCAACGGTTATTGGTTCTTCTGGAAATGTGACCAGCTTTCTACCACTTTAGCTTGCTTATCTTTAGAGCGGTCACCTTGGTTCTCCGTTGGATATCTTCATTACGAATCTTGACCTTCAGAGAAAACTCCAAGCATAGCTCTCGTCATAGCTCGTTAAATGACCTTAAATTTGTGGACTAGTTTAACCGTGAATTTCCACGTTTCGGCTCCGTAGGTCATGACAGGTAGGACGCACTGATTGAAGACTTTTGTCTTCAGACAAAGTCGAGAAGACTTGACGAAGCTTGCTGAATTCTACCCAACCCAGCTGAATTCTTCTGCTGGCTTTCTTCTCAAAGATGTTTTTACCCAATTGCAATATTTTCCCAAGATAAACATATTGTTAGACAACTTCAAGAGGCACGCCATTGACTGCAATCGGTTGCGGGTCAATAAGATCATTGAACATGATCTTGGTCTTATCTATGTTCATTCTGAGACCGATGCTTTGAGAAGCATCATCTAGGTTGGTCAGCGTACTTTGTAAGTCTTGACAAATCGTAAGTGTGAGATATTCTTGCCATTAACATACCATTCCAATCCAGCGTGTTAAACATATCTTCCAGGGCATTAGTGAACAGTTTCGGGGATATAACATCCCACTGTCTCATTCCCCTGCGCAATTGGATATGTTTAGACTGCTGGTTTTGTACTTTGACACTCATAGTCGCGGCGTCATACAGAAACCTCAGCACTTCGATGTATCGCCAGTCCAATTGACACCGCTGCAAAGAATCCCGAACCGCCCAGATTTCACCGGAGTCAAAGGCCGTCTCATAGTCTACAAAAGCAAGACACAGGAGCTGGTTATACTCTTCAAACTTCTGTGTAACCTGCTCACTGTGTGTATGTGGTCTATGGTGCTAAATCCTCCGCGAAAGAGTCTTCTTGTGAGATAATATGAGATGACCCTCGAAAACAACTTATAGAGTGGCTCAAGAGCGAAATAGGTCGGTAGTTCTTTAAAAGGGTTTAATCCTCTCTTTTTTAAAGAAGAGTACTACCAAACTTCTGCTCCATGCCTCTGAAGTTCTACCACTATTAAGAACAATGCTAAATAGCCCCGGACTCTCCCGAAATACGAGTTTCTTCCCTGCTTTCAGAGCTCCGATTTATACCATCCTCACTGGGGGCCTTTTCATTCTTAAGTTATTTGAGCACCATTTCAATCTCGTCTAGGCTGACGTCGGGCATTTCGTCAGTGTAGTGGTGGGTCAGTATTGCGCGGGAATCCTCTGTGTGGAGCAGGAGTTTGGTAGTACTCTGTCGGGTCGTACAATCGACCATAGAAGCCTTCGATCTCAGAAAGGATCTCCGGCTTAGAGACGATGGTTGTGCCCTTATTGGTCTTGAGCTTCGTCAGATGGGATCTACTCAATTGCTGGGCGAAGACTTTTGACCCTCAATTTTGCTCAATTGCTTTTCTATTCGGCTTGCATTTGAGCATCGGAAGTCACGTCGCTACTTAATATTTTTTTATTGAGCTCCCTTTTTTCTGACGGCTTGTAAAAGTTACACGATGACAATCAACAGGTTGGTGCAATTCTTAATACCTTGACGAATTCTGTTAGTTTTCTGGAGGAGTTTCTATGCGGTTTTTCTGTTTGAAAAATTATGTGATCGGGATGGTTCTTAGCTTTGGGCATATATGTATAAATGTTTGATTTGGGCTAGTTGTAAGTACTAGATAGTAGATAAAAACTTAAGAGAAACTTATTACTTCCTATAATGGGCCTCAGATAGCTGAAATCCATTTGTTTGTTTGTCGTATGAGGTAGTGCTGGCTTCTGAAGTCAGAGTTTGTCAAGCCGCCCGAGGGCCTCTGACATGGCTTAACGACTGCTATTAATCAATAACAGCCGGGACCGACTGCTTAACGTGCCCTCCGAAGCACGGAGCGATGGCAAAAACCGCAAATAACTTAAAAAAGTCATTGGTGCAGAGTCTAGGTTTTGAACCCAGTATCGTTGGATTCTAAATGGCACTATAGAACCGTTAGGCCACCAAAACGTTAGGCTCTTGCTGAAATCCATACCAATATATAAAAGAGAAATGTTGTCTGTTTGTTTGTTTGGGGAGCTTTCACGCGATAACGGCTGGACGGATTTTGATAAAATTTAGAATGAAGATAGCTTATACCCTGGAATAAAACATAGAGTACTTTTTATCCCGGAAAACTGTAAGTTTCCACGGGAATACTCGAAAATGTTGATTATTCACTGGAAGGAACGGTTGCCATGGAATCGAAATACTATTACGATATAAACTGCATGAGAAAAGGCTCCAAGTGTCTGGCGTATGTGTGATGTATCGTGGTGTTCCCTAGAGTTGTCGATGGAACTACAAGATTTTGAAATCAAGTTCTGGGTGGCACTGCAACTGCTATGGGCAGGCGTGACGCTTACCATCAAGCGAGAGACCTGCTCGTCTCCTCACTCAAATTTATTAATTTATTTTTTACCATCTCTGTAAACTTTGATTCATTGAAAATAATAGTAAAAATAATTCAAAGGTGTATAGAGAAATGAAAAAAAAGGATCATTCTCGTAAGATCCAAAGCTAAGATCTATTGAGATATTTTTTTCTCTCAATCCCATTTTGAAATTATGGATATATCGAGAACTTTTTTTCAGAAGATCCATTGTTTATACCACGATGGATCTAAAAAGACTTTTTCTTCGTGTTAGATCACATTTTGAAAGTATGGATCTATTGATCCATTGATGAGATGCATGATGTATAAAAAAAAAATTGAGAGGCACATAACAATATATTTAGCCGTGGCTGGACGAACTATTAATTATTCTATTCTTTAAGCTTTACAACCGTATTAGTAAGCTAATAAATAAATCACACAAAATCACTCACTACAGTTCGCAAGTCACTCACTGTAGCTAAGTTTAACCCTCAAAGCGCGAGGTGCACGTTCCAATCAGAGTTCCGTATTAAAATTATAATAGGTAATGGAAAGTTTTTATGTCGCTCTTTTTTGTTTAAATATTTAAACTCATTAATTTCAAGTTTATGTAATTTAAAAAGCAAATCTGGTTCTCTAAACTTGCCTAATTTAGGTAAGTATATTAAAAATGAATTATGTAAAAACAAAAATTTACTACAACTTATTAATAATATAAATTAAATCCATTTATAACTAAAATAATAAGTACTATAAATTAAAATAATAAGTCTGTTTCACTAGGAATACCAACTAATTTTACTTTTACTATAAAAAGCGTATCGCAGTGTACAATTAATCTTCTCAATTGGTAGAGTACACAAACAATTAGCGCTTTATCAAAATTTGTTAGAAAATATCAGGCTAGTGAAGGAAATCAGAAAATTTACTAATTTTCTTGTCTTTCTTAAATGTATGAACATTCAAGACATATATTTTTTTGCCTTGTTAAGGTCAAGTGAGAATATTAATGCTAAATTCTTAGCTAAGTTCAAAATCAGTCCATTCCTTTGGGAGCTACGACACCTTCTCTTTCTCCCTATTATAACTAAGAATCATCTCAATCACATCAGCTTTCAAACAATAAAGAACCGCATCAAAATAGGCCTACTCGTTTGGGAGCTACGATCCTCACTCCCCTTCCCCCATATTACAGCTAACAACCATCTCGATTACATGCTTTCAAACAGAAAAAAACAGTCCATTCGTTTGGGAATTGCCACAGACAGACACACGGAAACAGTGATACATACACACCCTAAACTAACACGCTTCTCTTTTGGAGTTCGGGGGTTAACTAGGCAAAATTATATTACTAAGCGCTCTTTACAGCTCTGTAAAAAGAGCGCTTCACGCTCACGCTTTACGCTCTTTTAGAAATCGGCTCACCTCCGTGACATTCGGTAGTGACGTAAAAATGTTAACTTTGGCGGAGCGCTATTGCGAGGTTAGGCTGTAGAGGTCAGTTATAGACCAATAGCATACATCCAACCAAAAAAAAAACATGTGAAGCTAATTCGCACAATCCATCACTGAACCCTAATTTCTTACAAAGTAGCACCTATTCTCTACTGGATATTATCCGTACGTGCCTTTCTCGCATACAGGCCTCAGTATTTACGCCTAGGATCACGTCCGCGCAACTATGTGGCTATCACTGCATAGTTGGGTGATGATATGGTTTCTACATAGTGCAGTACTACCCTATTTAGGGCAAGTGTGATGTCAGCTTTTTTAAACTATTTAATTTAAACTTTGTTAAATATTTTATGTTACGATCGAATCAAAGAATAATCTCTACAAAATGGAGCCATTTTGTGTTTAGCCAGTGTTAAGTAAATATTTTATAGGGTACTAGCTGATGCCCGCGGTTTCGCACGCGTCATTTCTGTAGGTCAAAGGTACTCTTTGTGCTATTCCTGGACCTGAAATACCATATTGGTATTTCCGCACAGTCACACAGTCAGTTTTCGGGATAAAAAGTATTCAACATTTTAACACATTATATAAACTTTGACTGTGCCAAGATCCCCGCCACGTTTCGTTCACCGCTAGACTTACGTGCCGCTAGGTATACCTAGGCCCAAACTAGGATACCCTGTACTATGGGCACTAGATAACGGATAAACATACATAGATACGAATATTACATCCATGACTCGGAAACAAACATTTATGCTCATCACACAAATGATTGCACCTTGCAGGATTCGTACCCGCGACTGTTTGATTTCGTACCTAGGGTTTCTAGGTTATATGAAAATTGATACTGCGGCAGAGCGTTTTTGCGCCCGCCCCGTCCGGTGATGCTGTAGAGGTCAGTTATAGACCAACAGTATAATATACTTCCTAAATAAAATGATCATTCCTCCTCTTATCCCTGAAACTACAGAGCCTAAAGTTTTGAAAAATATACCGAAAACTAGCTTTCCCGCCCGCGACTTCGTCCGCGCGGACTACATTTTATCGGGAAAAAAGCATCCTATTTCTTCTCAAGCTACCTTTGCATTGCAGCACTTTTTACGGACGTTCTTTCACGGTAGAAGCTGTTCGTCTGTGGAATAAATTGCCTGTTTCTATACGGCGTGCGCCATCTTTGGAAGTTTTTAAGTGTCAAGTGAAGAGGTTTTACTTGGAAGTCTAGCAAATATTATGTTTATTATCACTTTTTTTTTTTTGTTTTTTATCATCTCATAATTATATTTGGGTATTTATGTATTCATATAATATATATTTATTTATATATGTATGTATATATATTGGAAATTTATATATTATTATATACTATTTCTTACTAAGTAGTATTTTTATATCATAATGCACCCCGTCCCTCACAACTATAACAAATCCTCTCCATCCAAAGGTTGCCTGGAAGAGATCGCTTTTAGCGATAAGGCCGCCCATTGTAAACTTCTTCTGCTATTGTTCCTTTATTTTTTGTTGATTTTGTTTGTGGTGTGTGCAATAAAGAATTTATCTATCTATCTATCTATCTAGAATATTAAAAACCAATGCAAAAGTAGGTATAGCTCCAATGCTCTTGTTTTTTTCACTGAGTTTTTATTTCGTTACCATGGTTACCGTTCCTTACAGCGAGTAATCAACATTTTCCAGTTTTCCCGTGGAAACTTACAATTTTCATCAAAATCCGTCTAGCCGCGTTATCGCGTGAATGCTTCCCAAAAAACAAACAAACAGATCACGTTTCACTTTTATATATTGTTATGGATAGTTGTTACCCGACTACAGCGAAGCAAGGGAAGGGTAATGAGTTATATTTTGTAGTAGTTTTATACTACATCAAACTCAAAGGGTTCAAACAGAGTCCAATTCTATTCCTAAGCCTACACGCGCCGCCCGCTGTCTGTCTGTCTGTCCTACATTTAAAGGGTTATATCTGAACAGTAATAGGAAGCTGGTTGAAATTTTCACAAAAGTAAGTGCATATACCTATCCCAACACAAAAAAAAAAAAAAAAACTTAAAAATAAAATATGAGCTGAAACGGACGGACGGACCAGCTGGTGGATCTGCGACAAAGAGGCTGAAAGAAAATGGATGAGGAGAGCAGAAGACAGAACTCAGTGGCGTACATTAGGAGAGGCCTACGTCCAGCAGTGCTTAAGTTTTTTTTTTATTGTTACGCACTAGGCATTCGTTTGACCACGATCTCACCTGATGGAAAGCGATGATGTGGTCGAAGGTGTAGCACGCTTGCCTATTCACTCTTGACTTGAACACACCGGGGTTATAATTTACCGGAAACACTGACGAGGGCAGGGCATTCCACTCCTTTGCAGTTCTTATAATAAATGAAGAAGCGTAACGCTTCGTTCTTGTGCGAAGTATTTCAACCATGAAAGGGTGGCGCTTTGCCGATTGTCTAGTCGTACGGTGATGGAAAGGTGATGGGGGAATCAGGTTGTGCAGTTCTTGTGCACAATGATGATGATAACGATAAAAAGGGCGGAAACCTCGGTGTGCGAGTCCGACTCGTACTTGGCCGGTTTTTAGTAAATCAATCATAAAGTCGATCATTTTAAACAAAGAATTATTTAGGTAAATTGTTACCTAAATAATTCTTACTTGATTACTTCCTCACAAAACCAAATAAGTATAGGTAATCCTCCCAGCCAAAGGTGAGAAAACAGCACTAATTCACAGGAAGCGCGCGTAAATCAACCATTTTTTTGCCCTGGCAATACATTTAGTTGGTGGCACCGGGATTAGAATGTAGTGGCTTTAGGCATTACGACTGGGGCTACATAATCCGGTTGCAACATCTGGTAGGGTTTTACTTTAAACGTTTTGTGTCATTTTTGTAGCTGGGGAGACACGGGAAACTAAGTAATAGGTAGGCAATGGCCACTCAGAATATTTTTCTGGAGTAAAATATTAAAATATAAAGTAAACAATAAGTTTTTTATTTCCTTTCCCTTTTGTCTCGCACGTCTTGTGCTTCTGCCAATTTCAAGTGGCTTCTGCTTCAACTTGTTCAATTGAATATGTATTGCTTCTAAATTTAACCCCCGAAAAAAGAGACGGGTGTTAGAAGTTTAGGGTGTGTATCACAGTGTGTGTGTGTGTGTGTGTGTGTGTGTCTGCCTGTGGCATCGTAGGTCCCAAACGAATGGACTGATTTTGATGCGGTTTTTTTGTTTGAAAGCTAATGTGATCGTGATGGTTCTTAGCTATATGGGGGTTGTTCTTGGAGGGATGAGGATGAGGATCGTAGCTCCCAAACGGATGGACCGATTTTTATCTGGGGGGGAGGGGGTGGGGGTAATTTTTTTTTTTTATGTTTCCTGTCTTGATTAGGTAGGTAATCAATAACAATGTTGCAGTTTGATTTTTTGCATTATTTCTTCTGTGGCTTTGTTACAAATGTGAGGAAACAATACGCGACTTGTAACTATTCTAAATATTTGGAATAAGAAACGGATCAGGAGGGGTAATTTAGGAAGGAAAGTATTATTTACAACACTTATGAAATAATTACGTACTTTGCTATGTTTTTCCTCGTGTGCACTATTTCCTTGACAAAATGACGTATTCCATAATGATCGGTTGAAAATTTCATCGAAGGTTGAAACCCATAAAAACTGGAAACTAGTTCTGTTGCCATATATATATAGCAACTAGCTGATGCCCGCGGCTGTGCCCGCGTGGTCATTTCTCTGCGTTATGTTATGATACCTGTCCTATGAGATATTCCAGGACCTAAAATACCAATACATTTATATAGATTGCTCTGCTTCTACTCTCTTGAGATACCAAATACACCAGTTTTAAGTCAAACCCTAAGGTATCCAACAGTGACAACTGCATCGCAACAGACAAACAGACTGACTTAAAGAAAACAGTAGGTTATTTCTAAGTCCCATAAACCATTTTTTTTTAATCTTCATTTTACTGACTTTTTGTTATGTACCTACTAGCTGCTTTTTATTATAGGTTAGATTATCAATATCATTTTTTTAAATAAATATATATATCAATAATTAAATATATAAAGAAGTTAGAACGTTACCCTTTTCCAAATTAACTCAAATACAATATTAAGCATTTATCCCAATTATAGTACATATTCAAAAATAGCGGCACTTACACAATGCTTGAAAAATGTCTTTGTAATTTTGTTCGTCTCCCGTTCCCGCGCAAAACAAAGATTTCCTGCCTTTTAGGACCTGTCACTGTCACCAATTCAAACAAAGATCATAGACAACAACATTATATTATGTTAAAACTATTCCGATGCAATTTTCATCCTTTCTGTACAAGTAATACAACCTTTTTCCTTGAAATTTGTACTGGTTCGTCTGTAAAAATAATTATGTTGTGAATTTAACGCGTTTAAATAGGTAAAGATGCAAAAACTGTGTTTTTATTTTGTAATATTACACTTATTTGTATTTACTTGCGTGGGAATCGATGTCAGAATAGATTGACTGTAGTTGTTTATGAATAAGTATTTTTTTTCGATTTAGGAGGTGCGACTAACAAGTTAGGAACTCTTTTGAATGGTCACGTCTCTCACACTAGATCATTTAGAAAATGGTCTCATGGGTTGCCCGACTAAAATTGAGTGTTATTTTATTGTTTTTAATATTTATTTAGTACATACCTTCTCTAATAAGATCAAACTTTAAGTTTAGTAACGCATTACAAAATACAAATATTTTATCTAACAGCTTTTGTAACGTGTTAAAAAGTAGGTAATGTCAATTATCTGTCAATGTCTCCCCCACATTATCATAGCAATCAGATTTTTAAACTTTAAAAATATATAATAATTATAAATACATAGTAATAAATAATAACAATGGCCATAGGTATTTTAAATGTTCATAGAGAAAACTTGTATTTATATTAAACAAATAAATAGAACGCAATAACGTTTAAAATAATGAATAACAAACCGATACTCTGGTAAAGATAATAAAATACCTACGAAACGTAATCAGAAAACAATACTAATTTGATTTCAATATTCAATACACTGAGTCATCAAACAAAGAACTGATATCGAACACCTCCCTTTCCCACGGACGACGCAAAAATTACCAATCTATTACTACAAAAAAAAAGTTATGAATGACGCTACAGGTGTCTTACTACGTCCACAAAAAAAAAGTAAACAAGCAAAACCGGCCATAGACACGTGCGTCCGTCTTTGCGGCCAGAAACAATGACATTATGACTATGCCTCTGTGATGAAAAAAAAAGGAAACAAAAACTTTTGGCGCTTTTTTTTCCTTTTTCATATACTTGTCACCTGTTCCCACGATGAGGTAATAGAGTAATTTTCTTAGGGTTTTCGTACAATAATGACTAATTTTTGGGTTCCGTGAGCCGTTTAAATCGTTTGCAGGTGACTTGTTATCCAATTACGAAGGATGGATTACGTAGATTTGTGAAAGTGACATCTGTTGCGTCTTAATTTTTTAAAAGGATCTCATTTTAGCGTTGACTTATCAGAGCTTTTTATCATTACACTGTAAAGAATAAATAACTATGAATACACCAGAAACATTATCATCTATTACTTATAATAAAACTGTAACAGGTCCAATTCTGTACATTGAAGATATTTAGTTTTTTTTATTGTACGATACTCTATATTCGATACTGTAGCCAAAACTGTTTGTCTACAGTATCGAACCATCCAAAAAAATATTATTCATTACTCCAATATTAACATAACTTTGGACTCATATTCCGCAGAAAACCTTTATTTTTTCGGGATAAAACGTGTCCTCAATTTTTACCCATAATATAAACTATGACTGTGCCAACTTGCAACAAAATCCGTCCAGTAGTTTCAGCGTGATACGTGTTTTTTTAAATAACTTTCAACGCCTATCCTGCGAGATGTCCTACCTCGTAGTATGAAATCAAATTATACCAAGTTTCATTTGAATTCATCCAGTAGTTCCGGCGGCGTGATGCATAGCACATTATGGTACTTTGAACTAAAGAAAAGACCACGCGTGCGAAGCCGCGGGTACAACTAGTCCTAAATAATAATTGTTATTATAGTTATGTACCTACTATATAGTTAAATGATTGCATAGGTACTTACCTGTGGGATATGGAACTGTTTTATATAGATTTTAGTAGTTCATTGTACTTTGTAGTATATGGTAGTACTTCGTTTTTAGGGGTCCAACCAAACAGAGCCCTATTACTAATCTTACGTCACCATCGGCGTAAACTGTCTGTATGTCTGTCTGACTTAACTGTATCTTTCGAATCGTAATAGATGGCCGGTTGAAATTATCGCAGAATAAGTAGGTATGTTATTAGGTATTGCGGATTTCCTAACAAATACTAGATATTAAAAAGAAGTAAAAAAAAAAGGCAAGGTAGTGCGCTACTGACTCGCACTCAGCCTCTTTGATAAATACACTTGCCTGCTTTATAAAAATCATTATACCCAGTTGAATGAAAAGATAACAGGCTGTATGGAAAATTATGTAATGTATTATTAACTATTTTCAGCCGTAGTAGTCCCGCTGCAGGGCAAAGGCCTCCCTTCCCACCTATGTACTATTGTAATATTTTTAATTCAATTCAGTAACGAGACGAGCAGGTCACTCGCCTGATGGTGAGCGTCACGCCAATCCATAACAAAATTAAATGCAATGCCATTTAGAACTTTAGTTGCAAAATGTTGCGCGTCACTGCACTGCGCTCGTCACCCTGAGACACTGGTTATTAAGTCTCATTGGTCAGTCATTTCGCTGGACAGTTTGTTTTACAATATGAAAACAACATAGAACAAAACTTATCGACATAGGCCATGTCTGTTGAAAGACCGATAACCGTGATTAGACGTGTTCTTTAGTGCAGCTAGGTGGAGCGAAGATATAGGTACGCAAACAATATGCAATGGCGGCAGATGGAAAAGAAGAGTCGAAGATCGGGCTCAGTGGCGTGCTATGGGAGAGGCCTATGTCCAGCAGTGACAAAACTGGACTGACACGGGCTGATAATGATGAATATGAGATACATAGATGTGTGACAGTGTCCACCTCTTTCATATCAAAACAACGTGTCCATGCAGGTGATAGTGCTGTTGATGAACATCCACGAGTGCTTCCTCCGTGTACCTGTAACCTTAATGTTGTCCGCTGAGCGTCGGTCCCTGGACTGGTATACAGAACAACCCCTTAGGACCGCCTCGCGACAGACGTAACAAATGACACGGCCAAAATCCTAGAACGCAGTTTTGGTAGAACCTGTCTGGCACAGTCCTCGAATTGTAAGATAACGTGTTAGTTATTTATGAGAACATTCTTTACCGGAAAATTAAATCTGACAAGAATTTTGTCACAAGGTTCATCGTTAGCCACAAATCACTTCCCTACACAGATTGCGCAACAGTAGCCCCCATACGTCACCGCACACGTGCTTCTAAAGAGGGATTATCTCGGCTCGTCGGATCCGGGCGCCGCGCGGTGGTCTCACGCGTCATCGTATTGTTTTAAAGGGGACGCGCCGGTAGACGGTACGAGCTCTGTTTTTTGAGATTTGAGAAGAGGGTAGATCGATAACAAATGGGCATTAAATCATTTGTTAACTTACTTTTAGACCCGAATCGTCCCTGTAGTATTTAATAGTGTCTGAAGTGTTTCGCGTGCTCCTTCCTAACTAAAAAGAGGATTATCTCGCGATAGTCTCACGCGTCACTGTGTTGTTTTATTTGGGACCGCATCGGTTGGTTTTGAGATTTGAGCACAAACTGGTAAAGAATCATATAAAAAATGGATTCTGTACCTCAAAAGGAAAAAAGGAACCCATATAAAATCACTTCCTTGTCCGTCCGTCTGTCTGTCTGTCTGACTGTCAACACCCTTTTTCTCAGGAACGCGTAGGAGGTATCAAGTTGAAATAATATATCAAATACGTCTGCAATCCCTTGGAGCTATGAAAAAAACAACGCTGACCGCTATCTTTGTGGGCGCAGTTCTATCTAATGTAATCCGTAACTGACGTTCTGATTTGGCTGACGCCGACCTGCATCAGATGCATGCAGACCAATGCGACAATAGGGTCCGTAGTAATATTTATTCTGTGATTAGGGCTAGAACATCCGACGCAGGTATTTAGTAACGTCTGCTACGGCATCTTTTTTCCTTGCGACCGCGGCAGGGCGGGAGCTGTGCCGTGTAAGATTCGCCTTGCAAGGTACATAGAAGAAGAAGTCACAGGCCACAGCTGTTAATTTATAAATAGCCTCTACAATTTATTTAATCTCCCATTATCAAAGATCGTTAAAGTGTTAGCGTCACGTTTGTCACTGAATTATGCACGGGCACACTCTCCAATCAAATTCAAAAGGACAAACACGCAATAAAACCGATCTTTGAATAAGATTTTGCATATCTACTGCCATCTTGGATGAATGAGAAAAGGGCAGCGCGAATTTGAGACGCGGAAAAAATTAACAATTCGTAATTTGAAACTTGGAGAGTCCTCACGAATGTCGTTACAAAACTGCGTCGATTAAAAAAGTAGAGTCATTGTTTGTGGTTTGTTTTTATTTTATTTTTATTGTGTCAATGTAATTTCGAAGCTGAAAATTGATGATTTTTAATTTAAATATCGCAAACAACGATTTAATAAGTACTATGTTCTGTCGATTGTACTTACCTACTTAAATGGAAAGATTCTTGCACTGTTTTAGCAAATGTAAAAGTATTGTATCACAGTCCCTCAGAATTTCATTCATACTTCCAAACGAACTACTTGGTTCCCACGATGCAAGACAGAAATGCAAAAGTCGGATTGTCTTTAGTTTACAGTCTACCTGTCATATTTATGAATATTGTTTTATTGTGGGTACTTTATGGACAGTTCACAAAACGTTGTATTTAAAGTTTCGTTTGTTTGTCTCATAATTTTAAATAATATTACTGTTACAAAATGCAGTTGTTTTAATTAGCAATACACATAAAGTTAACTTTTTCAATTTCTTCTTTCAATTTTTATTTTGGTGTAAATCAAAGAGATTGTGTAGTTTTGTACTAAAAAGTTTGTTTACTTTATTAATTTTAACAGTTGCACTTTTTTATCTGTTAACCCCGCTTACCGTTGCCCAACCTTATCGATTCACAATACGAATCAATCGAGAGAGATGTCAAACATCGCCTGTCAAATCGATATGCGGGTCGCTCTATTGTCAATGTCTATTGTTGTACCTGTCGTTGTTTTTTTTTTCTAAACGGACATAGGAAGGAAGGTGTTTCTTCCTAACCAGCCAGTAAGCGCTTGAAACTGATCGAGTAAGGTGCAATTTGTTTTTTTTTCCAGTTTTGTCTTTGAGATCGACTGCAGTAGTTGAACAATTGTTTATTTAATTATTTTTTTTTATATTATACAATATTTAAAATTATGAAATACCCGTGTAAGAAGCTATTCAGCAAATATACGACGGAAGTTGATATGGATTTTCGTAAGTAATTATTTTTTCATTGATAAAGTTTAATTTTATTCGCAATATTGCATTATAGCATGTAAAATTGTGGTCTAGAAAATAACTATTTCCCGCGCTTTTCATTATAAACTATCTACCATAGACTAGTGGTTCTATACATATACAGTCCATTAATTCCAATTCACACCGGCTGGCGTGCAGTCAAAACAAAAATAAACGAATGTTAAGTTTGAAAAGCGAACGAGCGAATTCCAATCGAACAGCTACACTTCGTAATGGCCCGTGTAAGTTATAAATGGTAGGTATTTGAGAACGTAATTATGTGGATACATTTCAAAATAACGTTTCTACTTACCTAGAGCTTTTTAAGCTTTCTAGCTTTGTTTGCATTTGACGCATGACTAAACACAAAGTCACACATAAAAAATGTTCACACACTAATATAAAAGTATACAAATGTGAAAATTTGTAAGTGGTGTGTAAGGTTGAACAACATAGACATTCTATGCTGAACAACTAAAAAACGATTATTCAAATATTAATTTCAAATAGTGTTGCCAACACCAACAAAATGCAAAAATTCAAATCCCATAAAATTATGAGAAAAACATACCTAGTTATGTATTATTAATATTAGTAAATAAATTGTGACATAATGAATTTCAAGTAAAAGACATCGACGCGCGCACGAGCTTTTTCATTAGCCGTAAAGGAATCTTATTTTAAATTTAATATATTATTTTTCATTTAGTCTATAGTTATTTAACAACGATTAGACTTGGCACATCGAAACAAAATAAAACATTATAACGAACTTGATTAATTTCCTTGGCGGTAAAGCATTTGTGCTAGCCACACCCACTTTTAGATTGTTCCAGCACTTTCAGCAGCAACATTCTATTCTATTCTAGCGTATTTAGATCTTCGACTATACGAGTACGTCCTGTCGTCACTCATAATTAGATAAGATAGTATAGCTAGTCCAAAATCAATAAAAAAAAAATGAAGCGAATACACTCTCCATCGTAAAACAAATTGTATCACTTATACACATTTCACTTGTATTACTCTGCCACACCCCAATATTTCTAAAAGGTAATCCGCCAATTTATTAGAATTAAGGTCATGAAATGAATTATTCACGAATGATGTTGTTTTCCCGCCAAAACACGGCGATTCTTCTCTCTGGTCTGTTTTCTTTTTTATTTCTCTAGTGGCAAAGGCGCGCGCTATAGTGCCTGTCATAAATATGTATGTTTAGTCGTTAGCGGGGGTAATGCAAATTTTATGAATGTATAATTTAGATGTGGTAGGGTAGGTCAAGAATTTTGCTGCGAAAAAATCCAATAATAAATTGTTCTATCCAATTACAATAATAAATTGTTTAACAAAACATCGATAAAATTCAGTGGTATTACTATAGAGTAGTAGCAAGTATGGTGGCGATGAAGGTACAGTACCATCAGCCGATTTAGGCAAACGTGAAGTTAGCCATTTGGCTGCGCAAAAGACAATTTAGTTCGTAAAAACTATTCTGCACAGCAAACGGCTAACTTCACGTTTGCCTAAATCGGCTGACGGTACTGTACCTTCATCGCCACCGTATTTGCTACTATACTCTATAGTAAGTCCACAGATCTACAGACCCATATAAAAATTTACCGTAGCGTAAAAAACTGTCTTTCAGAAGTCCGTTTAAACTATTTTATTGTTATTACGTTTTATCATCAAAGATAAACTTATATGTTTTTTTTTTTTTATTTTCAGCCTGCCGCAAAGAAAACGCGCGGCATCAGCCGTACGCGGCGGCCATCATGAAAGAGAAAAGCAAAAACGCGGCGCGGTACCGACGCGAAAAAGAGAACGCAGAGTTCTTGGAGCTCGCTAAACTTTTGCCACTGCCCTCTGCGATAACGTCACAGCTGGATAAAGCCTCTGTGATCAGACTGACCACGAGCTATTTGAAGATGCGGCAGGTATTCCCTGATGGTGAGTGAGGCGCTTTATTTATTTTTCTTCTGTTGCAACTTGCGTTCGGAATTTAAATATTTTAGTGATGAGATACTTAGTTTTTTGCGTTATCGATAAAAGTAGGTAATTTTGTGAGTCAGTTGAATGACTAAAATCTTTAAAATCAACTAGCGACTCGCCCCGACTAGCTTAGAAACTAGAGAAACTCTTAGCTACCCGTGCGGGTACCTAAGAGTTTCTCTAACTATAGATAGATGAACTATTTATTGAAACACCACAATATAGAATATAACGGGTGTTTTCTTTAAAGGGTACTTTAAGTTGGTACACTTTTTTAACTGGCGGCCATTTTGTCAGCTGTCAAGTGATTAATGTTTAGTTTGGTTTGGCATTTGAATAGACTGACGCCTGAACAACGCTTCCAAATTGTGCAAATTTATTTTGAAAGTCATGGTTCTGCTCGAAATACGTATCGCGCACTACGTCCATTTTACGGTCAACATAATCGTCCATCAGAGCAATTAATTCGATTAACTATGGAACGTTTTCGGACCACGTTTACTCTAAATGATAATACGCATCCACAGAGACGTCGTACAGTGCGTACAGAAGAAGTCATTGCTGCTGTAGAGCGTAGCGTAGAGGAAGACCCGAATCAGTCTATCCGCACAGGAGTTGGACATGTGTCTATCCACTTTATGGAAGATTTTGCGGAAAGACCTTGGTTTGCGTGCTTACAAAATCCAACTCGTGCAAGAATTGAAGCCACACGATCACCTAGCAAGGCGTAGATTCGGAAGGAATGGGCGCAAAACCAAATTGCCGTTGATCCCGATTTTCATAAGCGAATTTTGTTTAGCGATGAAGCTCACTTTTGGTTAAATGGATACGTCAATAAACAAAACTGCCATATTTGGAGTGATGATAATCCTCAAGCTTATGTTGAGACACCGTTACTTCCTGAAAAACTGTCTGTTTGGTGTGTTTTATGGGCTGGTGGAATAATTGGACGGTACTTCTTTAAAAACGATGCTGGCCACAGAACGTCACAGTCAATGGTGATCGCTATAGACCACTTGGAGGACAACATGCCAGAAGTCATATTTAAATTATAATGCCAGAAGATTATCTTTCGAATACAGTAAATTTCATGTCAATTTAAAAAATGATCTTTGTTTTATTCCATTTCATAGTTAATAAACTTAGTCTGACAAAAACATGTAACAATGGCCGGTCTAAATATTTCTTTATATGAAATTTCGATATATACCAGTGTTTTGATTGACTAATTTGAACAAAAAACGGTTATTGTGATAGCTTAGGCTTTGACTTAAAACTGGTGTACTCGGTATCTGAATCCGATGTATAGAAGCCGAGCAATCGATAAAAACCTTTTGACGGCTGAAGGAATTTTTATCAAATGTTGATATATTGGTATTTTAGGTCTTGGAATAGTTTTTTAACCTAGAGAAATAACCACGCAAGCAAAGCCGAAGATACAGCTAGTACATACATAAATGAACCCTGAAACATTACACTCCTTTTTTTGGGCAGTCGTGTGATAAAGAATCTCACATACATATGTATACATATATGAACCCTGAAATTATAACACTACTTTTTAGGGCAGTCGTGTAAAAACATTCGTATTCCCATACACGTGCAGTTGCGTTACATCTACAAAAGTCATCTTCCCCCCAGGTCTAGGCGATGCCTGGGGCGCTTCGCCCCCGCCCCCACAGCCCCGGGAGCTCTCCATCCGTGAGCTAGGGTCCCACCTACTGCAGACCCTGGACGGATTCATCTTCGTGGTGGCCCCTGATGGCAAGATTATGTATATTAGTGAAACGGCGTCCGTGCATCTTGGGCTTAGTCAGGTTTGTACCAGTATCTTGTCTTGTCCTAGAAGGTTAAATTTGCTGACGGCGAGTGAGGTGCTTTATTAATTTTTCGTCAGTTGCGCCTTAAAAACCACATCGGAAATTAAATATTTTAGTGATGAGGTACTTAGAGTTTTATGTGTTATCGATAAAAGTAGGTCACTTTTGTCACCGCATTGAGTGACATATTTAGAGTGATATAACTATTATATATTCTACAAATAGTATTCTCTTGGATGTTTCTGGATTTATCATAGTTAGTACAGAGATTAAGAGAGATACCTTATTGTTTTACGATTATGATCTAAAAAGTCCTAAATTTGGAACGCTATAATTTCTGATTCCATGATTTTAGATGATATATTAAGAATTTTCATGGATTCACCTGCTTATCTTTAGATTAAAGTAAAATAGACGGATTTACAACGTAATCTCAACTCACAAAGGTTAATGTTAAATTTTCCAATAGAAATATTACAAAGTTCCATTAAAACGATTAATCAGATGTCAATAAACCTCGACAGTAATTGCGTAAACATAGGAACATAATGCCGCTCACGTTATATTTTTAGTCCTTTCGTGACCATGATCAAGCAACTTGATCGAAATTTGAGGTGACGTTTATAGCTTTGTCAAGTCCAGTTTAAATTAGTAATGGTGTGTTCGAATTGCGAAAGTTTAAATGTTACAATTGCGTAAACTAATTATTTTGTTCCAGGTGGAATTAACAGGCAACTCCATCTACGAGTACATCCACCAAGCAGACCACGAGGAGATGAGCGCAGTCCTCAGTCTCCAACACCCGCACTCGTACCTTGGACACCAGTATCCTTCATTAGGGTGAGTGCGTCTCAGTTGTCTGCAATCTATACAAAGTGTCAAAAAGAAATCGATATTTACAATATGACCACAGACTAATAAGAACTAAGGTAATTGACGTAGCTCTAAGGATAAGCAAGCTAAAGTGGCAGTGGGCTGGTTACATTTCCCGAAGAACCGATAACCATTGCGGTAGACGAGTTCTCGAGAGGAGAGTGGAGACCACGTTTTGGCAAACGTGTACAGGTGGAGTGACGACCTGCGAAAAGCGGCTAGAAGAAAATGGATGAGAAGAGTTGAAGATTGAGCTCAGTGGCGTAGGACAGGCTTACGTCCAGCAGTGGACTACCATAGGCTGATGATGATGATAATGATGATGAAATAAATAAGATAGAGATGAATAGACACACATTTTAAGCGAAACTGCTTAGTATTATCGCATCATCGTCATCGCCACCAGCCTATTACGTTCTTACTACAGGTACACCAGCCTTTTCTCAAAGTGAGGGATGAAATAAATAAGCTTGTATTTAAAGAGGTCATAAGCTTAATCTTAGTGATATTTTGAAAGCTGTGATTTGTTTTTTGGACCATGATTTGGTTTTGGTAGCAATATCTAAATATTAATTTAGGCCGAATAGTTTACGTGTTGTGTAGACTCTCGTGCGTCAAGCTATTGTTTTATGAATAAAAGAACAGTTCATCGTTGTAAAAAAGAACCGTGATGGGGTTAATTACGACTTGAAAACTCCTATTTTTCGTAAACAACTTAACACTTAGTTTAGTAAAACATTTTTATTCTTAACTAGCGCGTCCTGCGGTTGCTCCCGCGTGGATGATAATGATTATCAAAAGTATCTTATGTGTCCAGGGTATAAGCTATCTCCATACCAAATTTCATCAAAATTCGTTGAGCCGTTTCAGCGTGAAAAAGTAACAAACATACAAATACACATCCTAATACACACACACTCACTCACGCACGCTAACTCCACGTAGCACTTTCAGCAGATCTGTTGAGGGTATTTTGAAGTGTACGAGTGTGTCCTCCAGTGGAGACGTCTCCTCTTTTTATTTGGCACTGTTCCCTATTCATGAATAAGAACACTTCACATGGGAAAGAACACTTTTTCTCTTGTGTTTCGGCGCTTAGCAAGGGTTGGTCAGATGGACAGCCAAGGTAGTCGGTCTTGATAAGTACTGGTGACATTTCTGATGTCTGCCTTGATTGTACTTATTTCAAGGTTATCATGTATTTCTGAGTTAGTTATGTACCAGGGCACATTGCTTGTTGATCGCAGAATTATGTTTTGTATTCTTTGAAGTATAGATATATGTCGGAAACCGTACATCCAGACTGGTTTTTATAAATACCAAGTTTATTGTACAATGACAGTTTGCTGTTCCAGTCCAGGAACTAGTATAAACTTTTGTAGCGAAGGTTGAGTTGCTCTCTTTTAGTTAAACGGCGGTCCAGATGGAGTCCCAGGTATCTCACATTGTCTTGGTGTTGTAGAATTACATTTTCTATCTGGACTGGAGGACAGTTTCCTTTCTGAGGATGAATGTGACTTGAACCGATTTGGTTGAACTGGCTTTAATCTTCTATTTTCGTAGAAATTTGGTAATCTCATCCAGTTCTTTTCGGAGAGTTGCGGATGCATTTGCTGGGATTGCGATACTGGCGAGAGTTACCGTGTCTTCAGCAAAAGTGACTGTGGTGACTTTTTCTGCTTGCGGAAGATCTGCTGTATAGCTGGTGTACAGACAGGGCCCAAGACTGATCCCTGCGGAACCCCAGCTTTGATTCTATAGAATGCAGATGTTGCGCGAGGCTCTTTGGAATATTCTGTTCGAGAGGTAAGATTGCAGCAGAAGATTGTAGGAATGCAGCTGGTTTATCTTTAATTGAAGACAAACCTTTGATGGAGTGTGGCACTATCAAAGGCTTGCTGTATATCCCCAAGAATACTGAAGAGCAGTACTCTTTCTGTTCCAGGGCTTTTCTTATATGCTCATAGACTTGATAGACTTGTTTTATTGTGGAATGTATTTGCTTAAAGTCAAATTTAAGGTATGGATAACTTTACTTTCATCGAGGATAGGCATAAGTCGTCGCAGTAGATGTTTTACGAATACTTTTGACATAGTTGGTCTATATGAGGTAACGTCATTGGCCGGTATGCCAGGCTTATGTATCTTAAGTATAGATGTAACCAAACATAGTAGAAGCAAAAATTGCACTCTGAATATCCCGTTTATAAAGCATTGTGATGAATAGTATGGATTTCTTTGGAAATTTTTTAAGTACTTCATTTGTTTCCTCAAATAAAAACTTATTTTTTATACTAAGTTCTGGTACATTTCTATAAAAATCAAAATGTTTATTTTTATTATTTTTAAGTATTATCCGTACAATTACGAATACAACAAAAAAACATTCAAATCGGTCGAGCCATTCTCAATTTTTTGTGGCAATTGATTTATATATTTATTATTATTAATTTATCCAGGCATCCAGTGGCAGGTTCCTGGGGCCCAACAGTAGACCTGGAATGCGAACGCGCCTTCTTCATCCGGATGAAATGCGTTCTGGCAAAAAGAAACGCGGGACTCACGACTTCGGGATACAAGGTGAGTTTAAGTTAAAGGCATTTCACTAAGTATTTCTGTTATATGTAAGATACAAAAAATATAACTGTCAAGGGCGCCAGGTGGTGGGCGGGTAAATATAATATAACTGTCAAGGGCGCCAGGTGGCGGGCGGGTCGATAAATGTTTTATAATGCTCGCTGGTTCCAAGCATTCGTAAGAAATCATGCCGAAACTTAAATTACATATTAATATATATTTTTATGTATCGGTGTATCGATTCTAAAGCTACGAGGAAGGTGTAGTCGATAAAATATACTTACCTAAAAAGAGAATATCGATATTTATCTAAGAATTATTATTTACCCCATCTTTAATTAGGTATATTATTGGCACAATTTGTGTATGTTTTTTATTTACATTTAATACGGCCAGTAGTAATGAAGTACCTAAAACTCACTGAAAACCGATTAAAAACAAATCATTATAACCTAAATCCTTTTCATCACACTCAAACGCGCACACAACCTTGTTTATAGAGCAGGGTATCGCAGCCGCCGCCCGCCCTCACTAGAACTGCACACGGTCAATTATACAAACATGCTGAGTGGGCATTAACATTATAGAGGGCTTGGACTGGCAGCGAGAGAAGTGGATTGTATTATTTTTGTACCTACCTATTTTTTTATAAACTAGAAGTTTCTGAAATTGTGTTTTGTGGTAAAAGTATCTTAATGCTGTGGTACTTACAGTTTTTTTTATAAAGAATTTAAAAATACATATTATTTTAACACGTTCGCTGTGATAGAAGGCCTAAAGACCTCCAGCGTGTCCTTATGCGCAGTGCGCAGTCAATAACTGCCGTTTCCCTCTGCTTCGGAGCTAATAACTTGAGTATTTATAGGAGTAAGGAAAAGACAAATATAGTTTTGTCTTGTCTCTTAGTGTGACTCGGTAATACAAAAAAATATGTAACATGGCTTTTAGACCACGAACTGAACAGGAAAGGAAAACATATGGTTCATTGTGGCAACGGTCTACAGATCTCTCAAAGAGGGGAGGTGTTTTTGCCCTCTCCCGCACTAACGCGATATAGTTATTTAGCTGCAACAAGTTTTCGTGAAATAGGATGTTATGAAGCAGTTGATATGATAGGAGGCTGTTAGGCCTTTATCGCACTGGTGAAAAATTACATTTCAGGCTTATCAGCCTCTTATCGCACTGTCTGATATTGTTGCTAAAAATTCCGGTGTTTTTGCCCTCTCCTGCACTAACGCGATATAGTTATTTAGCTGCAACAAGTTTTCGTGAAATAGGATGTTATGAAGCAGTTGATATGATAGGAGGTTGTTAGGCCTTTATCGCACTGGTGAAAAATTACATTTCAGGCTTATCAGCCTCTTATCGCACTGTCTGATATTGTTGCTAAAAATTCCGGTGTTTTTGCCCTCTCCCGCACTAACGCGATATAGTTATTTAGCTGCAACAAGTTTTCGTGAAATAGGATGTTATGAAGCAGTTGATATGATAGGAGGCTGATAGGCCTTTATCACACAGGTGAAAAAATACATTTCAGGCTTATCAGCCTCTTATCGCACTGTCTGATATTGTCGCTAAAAATTCCCCGCAGACAACGTGTTAATGATATACTATAGAATGGTAATGTTAAAACATATTATACTGGTCCATCTCCTCGGAGATGAACGTCTTGTCCTCCTTTCAAGCCACAGGATCTGTAGACAGGAAGTGCTAGTAGGTGAAACTATGGTGTTAAGGATTTAGAATAAGAGATTAGAGATGTGGCTTTCTCTTAACATGAATTGAAATGAAATAGAGGATAAAGGAGGCTCGAAGGACCAATAAAAATGACAGAACACAATACAATTTATAAGTACAATGTAATTAATTCTCTCATATATTGGCCAAAGTATTGGGAGTGGTAAAACATTTATTCCAAAGAAATTAATGGGTTCATTAAGTTAATAAACATTAAAAACTTAAAATTGACAATTGTAATACTATTTTTGAATTTCTTACTTACTAATTTTTAAATAAGTCATGGTTCATAAATAACACTAAGTTACGAAACAATTATTTGACCCGTATCATTGAATGGTTTTGTTAGCCTCTAATATTACGAGTTTCACTAGATGGCGCTAATGACAATATTAACTTAAATTATTTCTTTCGGACTTAAACTGCAGTCAGCTTATATTTAAAACTTTATAAAACACTATACGATTTTAATGTTTGATCTATAGTTATCATTGTTAAACTAATATTTTAACCGTATTCACTTCCTAAAAATTTGGGTTCAACACTTGACTCAAGATCTGAACCCAAATTTATAAGCAACGAATACGGTTCAAATATTAGATTTAAAATTGGAACTTAAGATTAAATATAATCATTACATGGTAATATAGCCGCCAATAAAGTTTTTTAATCGGGTTTGAATGCAATCAAAAACCAAAAATAAATAATTATGCACATATTGTCATTTAGCGCCTTCTAGTGAAACTCATTAAATAATGTAATAATATATTCGGGACAATTCACACCAATTACCTAGCCCCAAACTAGGATACCCTGTACTATGGACACTAGACAACGGATAAACATACATAGATACGAATATTACAACGATGACTCGGAAACAATCATATCTGCACATCACACAAATGATTGCACCTTGCGGGATCCGAACCCACGACCGTTTGATATCGTAGTAGGGTCTCTAGCCACTAGACCAACCAGCCATGTCGTGGACCATCCACCTATTTGTTTATTTTAACATATTTTCTGTTCACCAGTACACACACATGCAAGTACGCACGGTACCAACACAATACATTCAATCGAGCTTGTTTTCCCTCCACGTGGGGGTTAAAGGATTTACATTCGCACTACAAACGTGTAGTGTAATGTAATTGTTACGGATTAGATATAATCCCGTAAAGCTGTTACGCATTTTAGAGATTATGGGATTGTGGTGCTAGTCTCACTAGGGCTGGGAATTATTGGTGGCCCAGTTTAAGAGCATAGTCGCTTGATGTGATCTTCGCAAAGTAGGTATTTAGTAAATGTATCGCTATCCTTATTTATACTAGCGATAGAGTAGCTGCTCGTAAGTTTTAGTAGTACAGTTTTTGATAGAATTGGTGTTTTGGGGAAAGCACTTTCCAATACCTAAATTGTGGTGAAATCTTTTGTTATTAGTGTCAATCGCTTGAATAGTTTTTTTTTTTTTTAAAGAAAGCTAATGATCTTTGAATAAGAGCATTTTCAATTTGTCATAGTTTCAGCGATAAAAACCTTATAATGGTTAGGTTTATAATGACTTTGAAGTTATTCAAAAATTTAAAACTACGAAGACGTATAAGCGTAGTTAATTAATTAAATAACATTAACCTCCCCATTCCTATAAAAATGAAACGAGTCGTCTTTCCAACGTCTCGTTACTTTTTGACGTTTTTTGTATGGCGTTTATGTCAAAAGCTGACGGACAGAAAGCGAAAACGGTTCGTTTTAACATATAGGAACCGGCCATTAGTAAACTAAAATTGGAATCGGATTACATTCGAGGTAGACAAGTGTTTTTACAAGGGCGTTGTAGACGAACAATACCGGTAAACTTACCCTACGTTTTAGTATTTGGTTTAGTGTTGTACCACCCGTTACGGAGGTTTATGTAAACATTCCCATAATTCCTCCCAGGTAATCCACTGCTCGGGATACCTCCGCGCGCGGCGCTTCGGCGAAGGCTCGACCCCCCTCGGGCTCATCGCGGTGGGCCACTCGCTGCCCCCCTCCGCCGTCACGGAGCTCAAGCTGCACTCCAACATGTTCATGTTCAGGGCTTCGCTGGACATGCGGCTCATCTTCTTAGACGCAAGGTAAGTCTGTGATATTTTGGCTGTCATTTAAACGGTCACCAAAAATGGCGGGTTTGGTCAACTCTGAAATAAGGTAACTGGATCAAATATGGCCAGATGAATAATATGGCTACACGTTTTAGCTACTAACGTACAAAGCACACAAAAGTGAAAACTTTCATACAAGTTCGGCTACCAGGACAATGTCTCAACTGCGCACACGATGCGCATCGCCACGTGGGCCACACGCATAAGTCAGTTGCTAAAACTCAAAAATTGGAGTATGTGATGACGCTCAATAAAGTGCCGAGAGCTTACTCATTGAATTTGATATTTCTGTAGTATTCGCAAAATAAGCTGTTTATTGATTATCTAAAAAAAAAGGCGTTACTGCAAATATGGCTATTGGTCATATAAAACATATGTTTTCTCACATCTAGGTATACGTTTTCCTATTTTTGTGCTAAGCCATGGCAAAGTAAGGTTATTTATCTCAAACGTAACGTGTTTTGTTGTAACCTTTATTGTTCGTTACGTTGGTTTGAACTTGGATCCATTCCTAACAAAAATACTGATACTTATCCAATTTTCTTTAGTTTCAATATTAGTAAAAAAATAATTATAAAACTCGCACACTTAATTATAAATGTGGCCAAATGTATGGCCATATTAAAACCCCGGTTTAGAAATATGACCATTTTCCAGTTCAATACTAACTTCAATTAATGTTACCGATAATTACCAATTGTTTTGCTTCAATTTGGAAGCTAGATAATCGTCAGGAAATATTGCTAATGATTGACCCGGTATCGTAGCAAATATTTCAAAAACGGCGCCACCACTAGGTAGCCATATTCAACCCAGGTCTACCTTAAATTTTACTAGCCAATTAATGGAATTAGGCAGCAAATTGTGGTCAGCAAATTGAGATCATGCTTTCTGTGTTTACGTCTTAGGTCGTATTATTTCATTTCAGAAACTTGCCAATTAATTGATCCACTTATTGTAGTTTACAAAAACTGTACTTACAACTTAAATTAATAAAAAATTTACAATAATTTTTAATTTGGAAAGTGCCTACAACAATGTATAACTAAGTATCTATTCTATTCCGCTATCCTATAAAAATCAAATGGCTTAGTGTAATCGGATCCAAAAATCATGTTCCGCGGGTCTACATAATTGCTCTTTTTACAGAAAACCCTTTTTCCGAAAGGGTCCATGAATGTAACACGAAGTACTACCAGTATCAACATACTTAATAAAAATATATTTACCTAATATACTTTGATTTGTATATGCAAAGGTCTATAATATCTACTTTTATTTGATTAAATAAATGCTCAGAGATATAACAGATGGCGTTGTAGGTACTCTAACTGCAAGTATTTACACTCAGAATCACATTAATCCACTGTTAGTCTGTGATCATATTGTTACGCCGGTCGATTCTTAGAAAAAAACAGTAGCTACTAAAATGTTCGAGGAGTTTCAGTTGGATGACGCAATACCTACATTTAAAGGAACATTCTGGAACACACTAGTTGCGCGTAGGTACCTACAGAGTTTCCAGAGCGCGTGGTAGGTAGGTACATACGGGCGCGGCGCGGCAACATCAAAAGCACCGCCGGCCTTAGGTACCTCAAGGCGCGGCGCGAAATCATAGGGACCGCCGACCTTGAAAGTTCAAGTGCCTGCTGACTACTGCTAGTATATACGAGTACCTTCTTGAAACTTCCGTCACGGTATAAATAGAGCGCGCATCGACTGCCTGGGGCATTATTGATTTGGCTTTCGGAATGCACAAAAAAAATATGAAAAAATAAGAATAATGATCAGCGTCGCAATTCGCAATATCTCAAAATGGTTTTCGAATTTCGTTGCTTTATGAAATATGAAAACTTGTCAATTGGCGTACATTAATTTTATTCGAACCCTAGCTCGTAACAATATTGTATCCAGTTGGGAACGTATGGCGTCCCATGATTTTACATGTAACAACGGCAAAAACGCGTATTGGAAATTTACATGAAAACTTTTAGTAGAAAATTTCACAATAGTAGCTCTATTTCTGAAACACAATGACTTTTTTATAAGTCGTGGCGATATCGTACAATTCATCAATTCATGAAATGCTCGATAATTTCGTGAAATGGTTCTATTTCATGAAATGATCAGCTAAAACTGACCATATCGTTGAAACATCAAGGTTTATTGATATTTCAATCCACGTATGGCCATATACGTAAGTCCCCGCTGGCCATAGTGGGCCAGCGGGGACATTTGTCCCCAAGCGTGACTGTGTAAGGTATGGATGAGTCACGCGCGTGGACTTCAATGAGTTAATGTAGGGTTTTTTGGTATCCCAAAGGTGTTCAAACAGATAGATTTCAAGGCTAAAAAAACACAAAGACAAAGACGGGAGCTCGCTAAGCTTCGTTCCCGCCTTCGTCTTCTAACCTGTCACGGCCAAGTCGGGCTCTAGCGGTGCATAATGTAACTATTTTACGATATGATCACTAATGTTTGACCATATTATGAAGTAGCCGTGCGTTTAGGTGTTCATATCGTCAAACGCTAATCATTTATTAATCTGTCAATTCATTTCATTATGTCAACGATAATTTCATTAAATAATTAATTAAATTCATACATTTATCATGATGTGGCCAATCATTTCATGAAATGATCAATTTTACGATATCGCCACGACATATATTATACTATAGGCAAAAACAAATAAAACTAACTTTATTACTGTGTGGGCAATACATTTGACAGATACCTCTTATAGCATTACAACGAAATCGGTTTTGAATAAAATAAACTAGGTACATATACTTACCTACAAGAACAAGCTTATTGGAGTGCTTCAAACTCTTTTTGCCACAATTTGGCTATACAATTGTATATTTATTATTAAACTTAATGCGGAGAGTGTACAACCTTCGCGAGGCAAACACAACATGCTATAGATAATTAAACTTAATGCGGAGAGTGTACAACCTTCGCGAGGCAAACACAACATGCTATAGATAATTAAACTTAATGCGGAGAGTGTACAACCTTCGCGAGGCAAACACAACATGCTATAGATAATTAAACTTAATGCGGAGAGTGTACAACCTTCGCGAGGCAAACACAACATGCTATAGATAAATAAACTTAATGCGGAGAGTGTACAACCTTCGCGAGGCAAACACAACATGCTATAGATAATTAAACTTAATGCGGAGAGTGTACAACCTTCGCGAGGCAAACACAACATGCTATAGATAATTAAACTTAATGCGGAGAGTGTACAACCTTCGCGAGGCAAACACAACATGCTATAGATAATTAAACTTAATGCGGAGAGTGTACAACCTTCGCGAGGCAAACACAACATGCTATAGATAATTAAACTTAATGCGGAGAGTGTACAACCTTCGCGAGGCAAACACAATATGCTGTAGATAATTAAACTTAATGCGGAGAGTGTACAACCTTCGCGAGGCAAACACAACATGCTATAGATAATTAAACTTAATGCGGAGAGTGTACAACCTTCGCGAGGCAAACACAACATGCTATAGATAATTAAACTTAATGCGGAGAGTGTACAACCTTCGCGAGGCAAACACAACATGCTATAGATAATTAAACTTAATGCGGAGAGTGTACAACCTTCGCGAGGCAAACACAACATGCTATAGATAATTAAACTTAATGCGGAGAGTGTACAACCTTCGCGAGGCAAACACAACATGCTATAGATAATTAAACTTAATGCGGAGAGTGTACAACCTTCGCGAGGCAAACACAACATGCTATAGATAATTAAACTTAATGCGGAGAGTGTACAACCTTCGCGAGGCAAACACAACATGCTATAGATAATTAAACTTAATGCGGAGAGTGTACAACCTTCGCGAGGCAAACACAACATGCTATAGATAATTAAACTTAATGCGGAGAGTGTACAACCTTCGCGAGGCAAACACAACATGCTATAGATAATTAAACTTAATGCGGAGAGTGTACAACCTTCGCGAGGCAAACACAACATGCTATAGATAATTAAACTTAATGCGGAGAGTGTACAACCTTCGCGAGGCAAACACAACATGCTATAGATAATTAAACTTAATGCGGAGAGTGTACAACCTTCGCAAGGCAAACACAACATGCTATAGATAATTAAACTTAATGCGGAGAGTGTACAACCTTCGCGAGGCAAACACAACATGCTATAGATAATTAAACTTAATGCGGAGAGTGTACAACCTTCGCGAGACAAACACAACATGCTATAGATAATTAAACTTAATGCGGAGAGTGTACAACCTTCGCGAGGCAAACACAACATGCTATAGATAATTAAACTTAATGCGGAGAGTGTACAACCTTCGCGAGGCAAACACAACATGCTATAGATAATTAAACTTAATGCGGAGAGTGTACAACCTTCGCGAGGCAAACACAACATGCTATAGATAATTAAACTTAATGCGGAGAGTGTACAACCTTCGCGAGGCAAACACAACATGCTATAGATAATTAAACTTAATGCGGAGAGTGTACAACCTTCGCGAGGCAAACACAACATGCTATAGATAATTAAACTTAATGCGGAGAGTGTACAACCTTCGCGAGGCAAACACAACATGCTATAGATAATTAAACTTAATGCGGAGAGTGTACAACCTTCGCGAGGCAAACACAACATGCTATAGATAATTAAACTTAATGCGGAGAGTGTACAACCTTCGCGAGACAAACACAACATGCTATAGATAATTAAACTTAATGCGGAGAGTGTACAACCTTCGCGAGGCAAACACAACATGCTATAGATAATTAAACTTAATGCGGAGAGTGTACAACCTTCGCGAGACAAACACAACATGCTATAGATAATTAAACTTAATGCGGAGAGTGTACAACCTTCGCGAGACAAACACAACATGCTATAGATAATTAAACTTAATGCGGAGAGTGTACAACCTTCGCGAGACAAACACAACATGCTATAGATAATTAAACTTAATGCGGAGAGTGTACAACCTTCGCGAGACAAACACAACATGCTATAGATAATTAAAAACTCCTAAGATGAAAAAGATTAAATAAGGCAAAATTATAATAAATCAATATGTACGAATAAGTCTGTACAAAGAAGATGATATAAAAAATAGTCTAGCGTACTTAAAATAAGCTAGAAGAAGAACGTTTGATTTTAAAACGTGTTTTTCTGTTTGTTTGTTTGGCTGTATGCTTGTTTGCGCAGCACGTAAAAACTACTGAACCGATTGCGATGCGATGATTACTAATTTACACAACACAAATAAATTCCACTCGTTCATATAAAAAAGCTTTAAGAGTTAAATAAAAATAAGCACAAAATATTGAAAGAGTTAGCATTTCATGCGAATTTAACGATACACCGGGACGAGAAACGAAATGATTTCACGCATGCATTGGACGGGATTTCTATACAATTCTGTCAGATTTACCATATATATTTTAGCAGAGTGACCAGGCGAGCAGGTCGTTAACCTACTGGTTAGCACCATAATAAACAAAGACATATCGAAAGTGCTAAAAAACCTGACTGCGAACAAAATTTAAGAGTCAAAAAATGGTTGCTAACCAACCTTAAATCGTTATGGATCCTAAATGGTCATTCGAAATGAAAAATGGATAAGATAAACCTACAAATACCTATTCAATGATTTACAAATACCTATTCGACACAAAAAAAATATATTTCACAATATGGCGTCTGGTTGTCGCCATATTGAATTTTGACTACTGTCATGTCTTTAGTGACATTTGCAAGATTAAGACAAATCGATTGACATAAGAATCATCAAAATCGACCCACGCGTTTGGTCTCTAGAGTCTCGTTTGCCACATAGGAACAAACATACATACACCCATAGGCTGATAAACACATCACCACAGAATAAATAATAGTGACAATACCCTCCGCGCAGTCGTTAAGAAGTACATTGCACATTAAACTGCTACAGGCAGGCAAAACTCCATAACGCGAACCAGCTGGACTCCATTTCGAATACAACAGACATTAATGTCGAACGAAGCATAATAATTACGTCGATTAAAAAGTAAGTCATATCCCATGGTCTACAAAAAGTAAGTCATATCCCATGGTCTACAAAAAGTAAGTCATATCCCATGGTCTACAAAAAGTAAGTCATATCCCATGGTCTACAAAAAGTAAGTCATATCCCAAGGTCTACAAAAAGTAAGTCATATCCCATGGTCTACAAAAAGTAAGTCATATCCCAAGGTCTACAAAAAGTAAGTCATATCCCAAGGTCTACAAAAAGTAAGTCATATCCCATGGTCTACAAAAAGTAAGTCATATCCCATGGTCTACAAAAAGTAAGTCATATCCCATGGTCTATAAAAAGCGAGAATGTAGTCCTTTCTCTCTTGTACGACATAATTTATATGCAGTCAATAGATAATATGCCAGCCTCTCAGTATTTTATCCGGGTTATTCCCTTTCTCCCCACCAGCTTTGTCCCACTCCTCAATACTCAAGGAATATATGCTACAAATTTCAAATCTCTAGGTCTACTGGTTTAGGCTGTGCGTTGTATGTCAGTCAGTCAGTCAGTCAGTCAGTCAGTCAGTCAGTCAGTCAGTCAGTCAGTCATTCAGTAGATATGTCACGGTACTGTTTCTTAGGAACGTTTCATAATATACATTTGGCTACTTTCGCAGCTCTGCGGACGATCCGTACGGACTACGGACAGACAGATTAAACATAGACTAAAGAGTTAAGAGGATTTTCCATTTTGCTCTTTGTACGCTTGTGCTTAGTTGCTTGTTTTTAGTTAAGTTGCTCTCTTGATTTCTGTGTTGCTGTGTACTCGTCGTCCATACCGCAGTGCCTGAAGACTAAAGTCTTCAATCAGCGCGTCCTACCAGTCCTGACCTTCGGAGCCGAAACGTGTACACTCACGGTTAAACTAGTCCACAAATTTAAGGTCGCTCAGCGAACTATGGAGAGAGCTATGCTTCTCTGAAGGACAAGATTCGTAATGAAGATATCCGACGGAGAACCAAGGTGATCGACATAATTCTAAGGTTAAGGAAGCTAAAGTGGCAGTGGGCAGGTCACATTTCCAGAAGAACCGATACCCGTTGCGGTGGAAGAATTCTCGAGTGGAGACCACGTTTAGGCAAACTTAGTGTAGGACGCCCTGTGGCCAGGTGGAGTGACGACCTGCGAAAAGCGGCTGGAAGAAAATGGATGAGGAGAGCTGAAGACCAAGCTCAGTGGCGTGCATTAGGAGAGGCATAGGCTGATGATGATATGGACAGTTTGTTGGAATAAAAAGTTACTTATCTTACCTTTTTAATATAAATAATTTTATACAAATAATCCTTGAATTGGCTCAGGACCAATGTCGGCCGTTGTAGACATAATATGGCCACATGGGGTATAATAGACGAGTCCCAAACTGCATGCAATTTCGGTAGACAGAGTATGGGCCAGCTGCTGTCGTGGCCCCTGCCTGCTCGGCGGTACACCTAAACGAGGCAACCCAAAGAGACATGGCAACTTATCTTGCATCTTTTTTTTAATTAGAGTCGAACCAATGACACGATTAGAAGAAGAATATGAATAATGTATGATGTATGGTACCAAAGAAAATACAGCAATTAACTCAAAACCACAGAATAAATAATAGCAGAAGTTGCACTTCGCGCCACCATTAGGTAATACAAATAGCGACTCTTGCTACTAAGCTACAAAGTGCAATTCAGCTCGCATAAGCGCTCAGTGCCTAACGCGATATTCACCTAAACGTTGCCGCTCTCTTCTAACGCGTAACTCTGTCTGGCGTGTAGTCACGCGCTAGCTGTGGCGGTATGGTTGTCGACTTGTCGTTGCTACTATAATAATCATCGTATATCTACCTACTTGACCACGTTATCTATTTTATGTTTGATGTTATCTGTAGGTTATTAGCTCGCGTAAGTAGGTAGAGTGACAGATGCCTGTCAAAACTGCGATGGTAGCCTAACGGTTCAATAGTGCAACATAGAATCCAACGATACCGGGTTCAATCCTAGGCTCCGCACCAATGACTTTTCTAACTTATGTGCGGTTTTTCATCGCTCCGTGCTTCCTAGAGGCATGTTAAGCTGTCGGTCCCGGCAGTTATTGATTAATAGCAGTCGTTAAGCCATGTCAGAGGCCCTCGGGCGGCTTAATGAACTTTGACACCAGAGGCCAGCACTGCCTCATACGACAAACAAACAAACAAAACTCAAAACTGTCCAAAAATATTTATAGATAATTCATTTGAATCGGATGCATACATCCCGCGGGCATGCGACACTTTATGATACCTTATAAATTTCATCAAAACTGGTTCAGCAGTTTTTCGAGTAAATAAAAAACTCTCTATATTTTTATTTTTAAATGGGCTAATGTTTTAGGTACTTCGGTCTCGGTACAGGTTTCCCCGAAGCCCTAACCACGCATTGTTAAGGTCGCGCCGTTTCATGTGCCTTATTGCCGTGAACTATAAATGTTGAACTTGCTGGTTGTTATCCAGTGTTGTCGACTTGGCGACACCGACACTTTCTTGTTATTCATATTATTTTATTATTTTTACACGAGTACGGCGAAGCAATGGAAGGGTAATGCGATTAACTGTCAATATATGTATGTATGTAAGTGGGTATGTGGATGTTCCACCAAAGCGTGGCTTTTTTTATAGGACCTATTTATGCTGTTGGTCTATAGCTGACCTCTACAGCGACACCGGTGGGGCGGGCGCAAAAGCGCGCCGCCGCAATGCGTGACGCAGAAGGCGCACGCCAAAGTTAAGTTTTGGCCACTTGCTCAAGGGCACCCAGGGGTACGAATCTAGACTTGCACAGTTGCTATTGATTACGGGGGTCTGACTAAACACCCCCTGGATCGCTAGTTTTAATAATGATCGAGGGGGCCCTGATGAAATGGCTGGAGCCCTTTGAATTATTTGGACAACTTACCACTGATTCGGAATACACTTTCGAGAAGAATCGGCAAGAAACTCGAAGGCGAATAAAATCGACTTTAATTACGGGACCTTCGACCTCGCCTGTGAGGTCGGTGTCTGTGTCTTAGTGTGTTGACAGATGATGAGGAAGGGCTGGATGAATCAATCGATTCGTCTTCCGGGTTCGTTCTTGAGTTTGACCACTATATCACGAGCGTTGTTAGCCGAGTGGTAACAAACTAGTGCGACTCAGATTCCCGCGATACCCGGTATCAATCCTGGGCTCTGCACCAATGACATTTTCTAAATTATGTACAGATTTCCACCGCTTTATGCTTCGGAGGACAAGTTAAGCTGTTGGTCCCGACTTTTATTGGTTAATAGAGTAGTTAATCCAAAAAAGAAGCCCTCCGGAGGGCTTAAAAACTCTCTCAACAGAGGCCTGCCAAAGGCACCCAGTTCTTTTTTGTTTCTGATTTGGTTATCGTTTGACCACGATCTCACCTAATGAGAAGCGATGAACACACCTGGGTTATAATTTACCAGAAACACTGTCGAGAACAGAGCATTAAATGAAGAAGCGTAACGCTTCGTTCTAGTGCTTGGTGTTTTAAACAACAAGTAAATAGTTAAATAAAGATAAAAACATGAGAGCCTTGCTTATAAAAGGAACTTTTCAAAACAAAGCCTATGGAATGATGTAAGGATTCTAACGACACCCTATACAACCAAATCTGTTCAGGCATTTAAAAGTTATGGTGGAATAAAGAAACTCACGTACATACATACAAACAAGAACCCTGAAAACATTACACTCCTTTTTTGGGCAGTCGTGTAAAAAGGGTGGCGCTTTGCCGAACGTCTAGTACGATGACGGAAAGGTGATGCAGGAACTCTCCATAGTGCAACCTGTAGAATACCGACAGGCTTGCGACCTCACGTCGATGCGCCTACTCTATACAAGAGAGTCATCCCCAATGAGCCTCATAGCACGTCTCTCAATTGAATACAAAGCTGCGAGCTGATACTTGGCAGAACCATTCCAAAGGTGGCTGCAGTATGCTTACAACCATCGGGAAACACGAAATCCAGCAAAGAGTTCCACTCCTTAGCAGTAAGCTTGATGAATGCGGAAGCAAAACGGTTCTTGCGTGTTTAGGTGTTGGTGAAGTTCGCTGTTGCTGTTTATTTTGATGTATCGATGTCACCTTTAAATTGTAAAAACCGATAGATTGCAATTTAACGGATCCTAATCTGTAAGATTGTAAACAAACGAAAAGTCGTGAACGGATATGCTATTCGCTAGCTTATGGACCAATCACAAAGTGTTTTATAATTTTACACATGTTATATTGGAAACCTTCTCCTGATTGGTCGGTCTAAGTTTGTCACTATAGAGCTATTAATGAAATAGAAGCTCACGAAAAGGAATCAGAGCACCTTTACCTCCACGTGGTTTGCACTTGCCTTTCCCCCGGGGGTAATTCCAAATCGCGGAGCCAGCGAGAGTTCTGGCGAGAGCCTTTTATTAACTTGGTGCTCTTGATGCTCTCTTCTCTAACGGGCGTATTTCCGAAGCACCGGTAGAGTCAGAAGGGTATTTCCTTTTCCTGTGAGAGGTTTAACTCTGCTGGCACATGAAAGGGAAATTTCCTTTTCAAACTCAAAGCATACTTAGTTTACCTAAATTTTATTGATTTGATTTTATTATAATATTTTATATATTTCTCCTTGTTCATGAGATATTAATTTTGACTTGTGCTTTTATTTTGCCTATTTACAATAAAATGTTTGACTTTGAACTCACGATAAATTTTTGTCCTTGAGGTCATGTCAGTGTGGATGATATCGAGATCATTTGACTGAGTGTTTAATTTGTAACTCTATGGTGATGAACACGAGTCTGACCAATCAAGAGTAGGTTCATAATTCGACGGTGGCGATAGAATCGCAGAAATCGGATAAATTGTAAAACTGTGCACTGATTGGTCGGTAATATTCGATCATGCAAGTTCGCTTATAGCTTTGTCTGTTTGTAATTTTACGAATTAGTATCCGTCAGATTGTAATCTATCGGTTTATACAGTAAACCGGTGACATCGCAAAAGAGCCTATTGTGTTAGTAGACTGCATGTATTAATTTCCTGCAATCAAATTAGACGGTGATTTCAAATTACCTACTTTTAGTTCACTCATCATCACTTTCATCATCATCATCATCATTTAGCCTTTAGAAGTCCACGGCTGAACATAGGCCTCCCCCAAAGAGCGCCATGACGAGCGATCTTCTGCCACCTCCATCCATCGACTTCCTGCGATGGCTACAATGTCGCCGGTCCATCGTGTGGGACACACTTCGCTTGCTAGTTCACTCACATTTATTTAAATGGTTGAGAACCCATGTGCATTTCATCAGAATTGTTTTGGTAGTTTTTGTAATAAATCCAGTTGTTCCTTTAATCCATACAATTTTTTGGTACAGGTCTCCCTACACTTCGCTTGCTAGTTCACTCACATTTATTTAAATGGTTGAGAACCCATGTGCATTTCATCAGAATTGTTTTGGTAGTTTTTGTAATAAATCCAGTTGTTCCTTTAGTCCATACAATTTTTTGGTACAGGTCTCCCTACACTTCGCTTGCTAGTTCACTCACATTTATTTAAATGGTTGAGAACCCATGTGCATTTCATCAGAATTGTTTTGGTAGTTTTTGTAATAAATCCAGTTGTTCCTTTAGTCCATACAATTTTTTGGTACAGGTCTCCCTACACTTCGCTTGCTAGTTCACTCACATTTATTTAAATGGTTGTGAGAACCCATGTGCATTTCATCATAATTGTTTTGGTAGTTTTTGTTATAAATCCAGTTGTTCCTTCAGTCCAGACAATTTTTTGGTACAAAATGTTTATTTGATCTCTGTTAGTATATAATGTCGTCACTAATCAGGCAGTGGAAAAGCACCGCCTGCTCGACCATTGTTCAACCGTAGTACGGCTTTCTCGGAATGCGGAGAGTTATCGGCGACGGACTGCACGCTTTATATAGTGCTTATTAATGTAACATGTTGTTAAGAAAATAGCTCCTACAAACTTAGTTTGTTTTTTTGTCGTGTGAGGTAGTGCTGGCCTCTGATGTCAGAGTTTGTCAGGCCGCCCGAGGGCCTCTGACATGGGTTATCGACTGATATTAATCAATAACAGCCGGGACCGGCAGCTTAACGTGCCCTCCGAAGCACGGAGAGATGGAAAACCGCTCATATCTTAGAGTTTTTTTTGTATACGCATACTGAAGCGCTAGTGAGTCACTGCTAACACCGGCTACACAATCGCTACTCCGGTTGTCACTAATGGCAATGCGGTCATGCCCGAGGACCTGGTAACTAATCTTCCCACTTTTAATTACATCTATGTTTGAACCCCATAAATAAAAGGTTTCATAGCACGATGACTTTTAAATATTTTCAAGTAATCTATAGCACAATGCCAACATTTTGAAACCACCGTACATTATCTAATAACCAAAGGAAAAATTTGGATCACGGACGGGGCTCGAACCCGCATCATTTCGTGCCTCTGCGCGGATCATGCCTTTAACCAATTCGGCTACCGTGACCAATACATCATCATCCAAATTTTTTACTTAGTTTATAAATCCGTCTTACGGGGACGGTAACGCCATCTATTGGCAGTATTCTGAACTGACTAACTGAACATGGCTATTATTAGATAATATTATATTCTCGCTAAGCAGGCGTTAATGCAAAAATTGCACCATACATTAGGTCGCACCATGCCTTCTTTATTATTTTTGTCGCAGTTACATCGCAGTTGGTACAGAAAAACCACACACAACGTCCTCTTATCATAAAGTTATCGAAATAAAGTATTATCTATCAGTGAACTAGTATTTCATTCCTAGATAAAGTAGGTACCAGGAAAGCATAGACCAAAGGTGTTAAATTACAAAACGAAGATTTGCAAGCGCACCTGAGCGCCAGATGTTTGCAACGCGACACTGTTTTGTATGTGATGCCCTTGTATGGTCAGATACGATTAAAGATTTTGTGATGGAAAAAATATGGTAGCGTTCTTGGACTATTTGTTATTCAATGGTAGAGATAAACCAAGATAACCATGTACTATTATGTATTCTGTGATAACGATATCGAACCATAAACAAGACAAGTTCTAAAAGTACAACCCCACTACTGTCGGGTAAAAAATAGCTTATGACTCTCTTGCGATGAAGGCTAATCGATTGATACCTCGCTTGTCAAAATCGAACCAATAGGGACAATGTTATGGTGGAGCATACATAGACTGTTAAACTCATTACCCTTCCCTTGCTTCGCCGTAGTCCAGTAATAGCTAATCAAAGAAGAGAACATCAAATCTATGCTAGGGTTTTGTGTGTTGTTCAGACTCTGCGTTTATCTATCTATCTTCTTCTGTACCCACAAAACAATACCTTGATATACCTACTGACTGACTGTCTGACTGACTGAATGACTGACTAACAGACAACGCATACCCTAAGCCGGTGGACGTAGAGATTTGAAATTTTGACGAAATATTCCTTGAGTACCTTATTAAGAAGGGATTTTTCTGAACTTCCATCATCCCTAAGAGGTTGAACGGGGGTGGCAAAGAACGCGGGAAACGCTGCAGAGCGCAGCTAGTAATGTTTTTACTTGATTACGAAAATAGAGGGTAATAAACTTATGATATGCATTTAGCACCGTATAATGTATGTTACTCTTTATTCTGTTGAGTGACGGAATAAAAAAAACATATTAACGAGTCGAGCAGGTCGCTCGCCTGATGGTAAGCGTCCCGCCCGCCCATAACAGTTGCAGTGGCACCCTTAATTTTACATTGCAAAATCTTAACGGCACTGCATTAACTTCCTCATCTCGTTGCATAACGTCATGTTTATTAATCGACTGAACGGGTTTTGATGAAATTTAGCATACAGTTTAAATTTTAATATAGGCCTTCGAAAAAGCTCACATGAGCTCACTAGAGGGTCCTGGTATTACACATAGAATACTTTTCATCGTCATCATCACGCGGGTAAAACCGCAGGCCTAGTTAGGTATAACGGGCGTCTACGCGAGCGAATCCACCGGCAAAAGATAGTTCTCAATAAATTCTAAATCAACTGCAAAAATAACTTTGTCGTATCGTACGTGCCAAAGGGCTTACAAAGGAGATTCGCTTCCGCGTCGTCAGCACAAAGATGGCCGTGGAGTCGAATCATTCTAAAAATAATGATGATGTAATCATATTTCTTGGAAATCAGCTGTCGAATGGACTTTGTTATTAAAATGTTGAGTGCTTTTGAAGAATTTCACTTTCCAGGAACTAGACTAATGCGCACGGCTTCGCTTACTCAAATATGATGGTTATTATAAAATTCCTTTATTAATCACGCTAATAAAATAATTACGAAAGTTTATGAGTGTGCGCGTATGTTTGTTACTTCTTCACGCTGAAACGGCTGAATGGATTTTGATCAAATTTGGTATGTTAACTAGATACTATAGCTCATTGAATAACATATAGGATACATGTTATCATCATCATAATCATACACGCAAGTAAAACCGCGGGGCGTAGCTAGTTTTTTTTTTCAATTCTATTTTATTTAGATTACAATTCTATTTTCTTCAAAATAAAAATTATTTCAGTTAAAGTATTTTGCAATCTAGCAAAGACTATAGGTAAGTTTTTATCATTAATGGTGAAGCAATAACCTATTTTCATTTACAAACCGATACAAAATTGTTACACATTGCCTCCTAAATGAAGCAACTAATAAATAATGAATGTATAAACTATTTTGTCGCTGTTCTTTATGTATTTCCCAATTTTACGATTGCGTTAAACTATATAGCTGCGCTCCACGGCTTTGTCTTCGAAAAATTCCGAGTAAGCAAATGTAAAAACGTTGCAAAATCTTATTTTTTAAGCCCACTTTCTTACAAAGAAGATGCTTTTTATTAATCTTCAAAAATCCACGAGGTTACCTCGACTCCACACCATCCGCTATTCCACAGTGAGGGTGTTCAAAAACAAAGCTTTTCACTGCGCCCTCATCGGTAATTGGCGCTCGTTACCCTTCACAATAGTGGACATCCTGTAGATATGGAGAGTGTGAAAAAATATGGTGGGAAAAAGATTTTTAAAGAAAGTATTTAAACGCTTATAATAATAATGATATTATACCTACTATTTATATTTTCCATTCTCCTTATATCGTACGTAATACTCATTACTGAGGGTCGGGACCACCTCTGACTATCCTTTCCTTTCAAAATCACCCTTTTCAGGACATTCTGTACGTCTTTCAACACGAGCAGTTGTGGGTGTGTTAAATACGCTAAAGATAAATGTTAAATGCGCGTCCAATACAACAATGCGTTTGTGTGCTCTTAGTTAGCAAGGCCGTAGCCAAGAATTCACTTTTGTGTCGAGCTTTGGACTAGAGTTTTTTATATGTTGTTAGGACCCCTGTGAGTGTTTATATGTACCCAAGTTTGCAACACTGAGAACCCAGTGCTACTCCCGTGGTCCTCGAAATTGTGGCACTTGTTTCAGCGCGATTTTCGGATATTTTTAATGCACACATTTGTAAAGAAAACAAAATTTTGTACGATTTTAAGCTCAAGTCTGTACTAGATTCATTACAGCCAGAAAAAGATGGGCATTTTTTTCAAAAAAATATTGAATTTTATCTGTTTGGTCATTTCCAAGTTCCAAGATACTGTACTGCTTTTTTTACAGAAAGGGCATGAGAGATGAATTTTTAGGGAATTTACTTAGCTACAATTTCATTCAATTAGATTTAAATATTGTGCCTTTACGCGTCATAGATTCCTCAAAAACAAAAACAAAACATCGGATTTTGGAGAAATGATGAAAGTAATCATACCCGAAAAACGTCATCACACATCACGCATCACGTCAACACTACTGGACCGACTGCAATGTAGTTTTCACGGTTGGTTAGCTTGGTTTATCATAAAAATTGGTATCTTAATGTGATCATTAGATGCCGAGCAATCGATAAAAATCTTATCGACTGCTGAAGGAGAACCATAGTGCCTGAAGACAAAAGTCTTCAATCAGTGCGTTCTACCAGTCATGACCTACGGAGCCGAAACGTGGACACTCACGGTCAAACTAGTCCACAAATTTAAGGTAAGCGAACCAAGGTGACCGACATAGCTCTAGGATAAGCAAACTAAGCTGGCAGTGGGCTGGTCACATTTTCCGAAGAACCGAAAACCGTTGGGGTACAAGAGTTCTCGAGTGGAGACCACGTTTAGGTAAACGTAGCGTGGGAGCCTGCGGATAGCGGCTGGCAGAAAATGGATGCAGAGAGCTAAATACCGAGCTCAGTAGGTAACGTGCATTAGAAGAGGCCTACGTCCAGCAGTGGACAAATATAGACTGATGATGGAAAACCACACAATACAACATTACCATTAGAGATATATAGATGTATCTTGCGCTGTGCGGAATAGAAAAATATATCAAAGCAATTGATTTTGTTCTTAGCACTGGAAATGGCTAACTATTGCACACTGTGTGCTACTTGCACATTGATGAGATTGTCAAAAATGGGTCCCCACAGAGCATACTTAGCATAGTTACAAGTGAATTAGCTTAAAAGCTAAAAAAACACCTGTCCTTCAAAAAAATTACTGCCAATAAATTATATACTCTTGGAATGTGCCTAACATCATCATCATCATCATCATCATCATCATCAGCCTATATCTGTCCACTCCTAATGCACGCCACTGAGCTTGGTCTTCAGCTCTCCTCATCCATTTTCTGCCAGCCGCTTTTCGCAGGTCGTCTCCACCTGGCCACAAGGCGTCCTACACTACGTTTGCCTAAACGTGGTCTCCACTCGAGAACTCGTCTACTCCAACGGTTATCGGTTCTTCGGGAAATGTGACCAGCCCACTGCCACTTCAGCTTGCTTATCCTTTGAGCTATGTCGGTCACCTTGGTTCTCCGTCGGAAATCTTCGCTACGAATCTTGTCCTTCAGAGAAACTCCAAGCATAGCTCTGTTCATAGCTCGCTGAGCGACCTTCAATTTGTGGACTAGTTTGACTGTGAATGTCCACGTTTCGGTTCCGTAGATCATGACTGGTAGAACGCACTGGTTTAAGACCTTTGTCTTCAGGCACTGTGGTATAGACGACGAGAATGTCTTATCAAGGCCTTCAAATTGATACCCATATTGTAAAACACGAAGTTTTTTTTTCACATTTGAAACTGGAGCCATACCGAAGCCAAATTGTTTTTTTTTTAAATACCCTTTTTTACTCAGGGGATGTAATGATTCTCTCGATACCCCATACATCTAAATATGTTCAGGCATTTAAAAGTTATGGTGGAATAAAGAAACTCACATACATACAAACATACATGAATCCTAAAAACATTACACTCCTTTTTAGGGCAGTCGTGTAAAAACTCGATAAGTTGCGGCCACTGATCAATCCCTAATAAATCGATAGTGGACTTGACACTACAAACAAACACTGTTATTCGTTACTGGTATTCTAAAATGTCGCGTTTTTTCTTAGACATAATATATTGGACCACAAAAATAGCGTCTTTTGCATGATGCTATCTTTGAGATCCATTATTATAGAAATGGGTCATTTTATGATTCCAGTGTTCTAGCTATGATTCTAGAATATGCATATTTTATGATTCCAGTGTTCTAGCTATGATTCTAGAATATGCATATTTTATGATTCCAGTGTTCTAGCTATGATTCTAGAATATGCATATTTTTCAAAAAAAAACTTAGTTTTTTTTCGTCTATGGTTAGAAGGCCTTTTAAAACAAGGGCGCTTTCAACTTCAAATTGAATCGTTAGCTAAAACTCACAAATTGTCAAAACAAGCAATTACCCGTAACTCGACACCGACGCAAGTGCTCTAACAACTATTGTCTTTCATCCGAAAAAACGGCTGACTAAAGAACGCGCTTCCGTCAATTAACGCTGAGCGTAGAGGGGCTCGTACTTGAGGGGGTTCATTTGAGAGGGGAGGGACTGTGGAGTAGGAGGGTGTCTGTATCCGTAATGAGGGCTAGTTATAATTACAAGCTGTCTTTTATAAATGTAAAAACGTTGTTATTTTTCAATCAGTAACAAACCTTTTTATTTTTAACTGTTTGTGGTCATCAACAATATTTTTTTACGAAATTTCGAGAACTATATATCCCATTTCTAATGATAATTCCAAATACTTAGTGGTTTTTTAGTAAAACATATAATTATATTTATTTAGAATATTTCTATTCAGTCGTCGTTATAACTAGTTAGTTCAAACCGTCCTAACTAATCAAGTTAGTCTACGGTTTCCGGTGTACAAATTCAATAATTATGAGTAAACTAGGATAAAGTATCATTATTTTTAAGTGACTTCACAGAAGGAGAAGGTTATATGTTTTTTTTTAATGTATGTCGATCGATTTCTCCGTCAATTGCGGACCGCTTTTTATTTTTCCTTTGAAATTGTATACTCTAGTGGTCCCATATAAATTGTTTTAACAGTTTTTCAAGAATAAATAGTTTTTGAGTAAATCCATTCGATTTTGTGTTTATTAGATGGACTCAATGAAAATTGAAATTGGTATTTAAGGATACAATAATTTTATTAAAAAATAACGAGATTCAGAACAATATTCCATTCAATATCAGAGTTCCAAGTAATCTATATATCTATATACTATATTAAAACTGTAACTGGGCTAAATCTGTACATTAAATATTTTTTTGAAAATTATAATAGAGATAAACTTCAAAATCGATATGGTGTGCAAAAAGGATATTTTTTAATTTTTGTCTGTCTGTCTGTCTGTCTGTCTCTTTGAACACGCATCACGCTGAAACTACCAGACGGATTTTGATGCAACTTGGCACAATCATAGCTTATGTTATGGATAAACATTGAGAATACTTTTTATCTCGAAAAAAAAACATGAGTTCCCGCAGGATAGGGGTTGAAAATTATTTAAAATAAAAGTATCTTTGTGTTTTGGTGCGTGTGTGTGCGTGTGTGTGTGCGTGTGTGTGTGTGTGTGTGTGTGTGTGTGTGTTTTGATGCGGTTTTTTTTTGGTTGAAAGCTAATGTGATCGAGATGGTTCTTAGCTATTCGGGGAAGGGGGAGGAGGGGAGGTGAGAAAAGGGGGTGAAAATCGTATCTTTCAAACGGATGCACCAATTGTTTGTTTGTCGTATGAGGTAGTGCTGGCCTCTGATGTCAGAGTTTGTCAGGCCGCCCGAGGGCCTCTGATATGGCTTAACGACTGCTATTAATCAATACCAGCCGGGACCGATAGCTTAACGTGCCCTCCGAACTTCGGAGGGCACGTTCGGAGTCCGAAGCACCAATTTAGCTGTGGTATTTTATGTTTTAAAGATGACGTAAACAAGATTTGTCCTAGCTATAATGGGGGGGGGAAGGGGAGGAGGGAAAGAGGGGGTGAGGTTCTAGGTCCCAAACGAATGCACCGATTTTGATGCAGTTTTTTATGTATAAAAACTTATGTGATGGAGATGGGTCATCATGGTTCTTAGCTATATGGGGATGGGAGGTAGTTGAAAAAAGGGAATCGTATCTTTCAAACGAATGGACCAATTTTACTGCAGTTTTTTTATGTTTCAAAGCTGAGGTAAAACGATGATACTTAGCTATAATGGGGGGGGGGAGGGTGAGGATCGAAGCTCCCGAATGAATGGATCGTTTTTGATGCGGTTTTTTATAATGTGAAAAGAGGGGTGTTAATCGAATTTTCCAAACGATTGGACCTATTATCTGCGGTTTGTTATGTTTGAAAGCGGAGGTAATCGAAATGATTTTAAGCTATAGGAAAGTGTTTGGGGTAGTTGAGAAAAGAGGGGGGGGGGGGGTAGTTGAGAAAAGACCGAGCAAACGATAAAAAAGTATTTGACGGCTGAATGAATTTTGAAGAAATGTAGCATATTGTACTTTGTAGGTAATTTTGTCCTGGAATAACACGTGTGGGCTACTTTTAAATGAAATGACCACGCGGGCAAAGCCGCTGGCACAGCTAGTATAAAATAAATATATTCCAGTGTAGTCGCACCGTCCCGGGGGAAATTTTCGAAGTATTGCACCAAAAATGGTACATTTTAAAAGGAAGTCACCAAACTCGTAGACAGTAGTTTTTCTTTTATTTCTTTGAGTGATGAGTCGAGCTGGTCGCTCGCCTGATGGTATGCGTCATGCCTGTGCCACCCAGAACTTAGGTTGCAAAAACTTACACGTCTCTGCCCTGCGCTCGTCACCCTGAGACATTGTTTTGATGATTGAGACACCCTGAGACAAAAGGATGCGATCTTCGCAAAGGTAGGTATGTAGTAAATGTATTGCTATCTCTACCTCCTCCCTCCCATCCCCTATTCGAGCGATAGAGCGAGTTGCTTTTTTTTAGGAATGGCTAGTAGCCCTTTGATTGATTTAAATAACTGACCGCCAATTCGTAATACACCTTCGAGAAGAATCATTCGACGATTCCTTGGACGGGACCTTCGACCCCGCCGGCGAGGTCGGTGTCTGTGTCAAAATGTGACGATACCCAGGCGGTGTGCCAGGGGAGGTAGGAATGGAAGAGAGTTACTGCTCGTGTTGTTGTTTTAGTAAAGTGTTTGATAGAATTCGTGTTTTCCCTCCCTAAATTATCGTGAAATCTTTTGTTATTGTAAATCGCTTGAATAGAATATAATCTACGCGTATACGTTTCATTTTACTTTCTGTTTTTGAAAAAGAGCATTTTCTATTTGTCACAGTGTGCAATTGTAAAATTTAGTAAAACGAAGACGTGTAGTAACAAAACGGATAGTATTTAGGGGTGTTTCTTCTGTTTGCATGGACAAGGGTGCTATTAGAATCATCTTAAGTCTCAATGCCCATTAATTTCACTGGAAACATTGTCCTTCAAAATTCAGTAATGTTTGTACACTTCTGTTTGGCGGTTAATTTATTTCTGACAAAGGTGTGGTACTTCCCCAGAACGATAACACAAACGTTGTTTGCCAACAGGGTCGCCTCCCTGACCGGGTACGAGCCCCAGGATCTGATCGAGAAGACGCTGTACCACTACATACACGGGACGGACGTGCTACACATGAGATACTCGCATTGTACACGTGAGTGTCTTCACATGTGCCTGTTTTTTAGATGATTTTATGGACAAATGCTAGACTATTTATCTATACTTATAATAATAATACTAGCTGTGCCACGCGGGCACGGTCCTTTGTCTGGTTTAAGACCAGACTCCACTTTTTAAGGTTTTTTTTTTTCATAAATATGCTGGGTCAACCACAAACCTGATAAATGTGAAACTTAAAATATATGTTTTTGAGAACTTTATATCTCCTTGATCAAGACAAAAACGTGATCAAAATAATTTCATCGATACATATTATAATCAAAAATTACTTTATTTTTAAAAAAAAATTTTTTGTCTCTCAAATAAATCTCACAGCAAGAAAATATAGTTTATTATCTACTGTCAAGACAAATTTCACCTAACTAAATTATTAGCCTGCCAATAAAATAAATAACTTTATGAGACTTACGTTCGTTTAGTTCCGAGCTAAATTGTGTGTTCAAACAGCGCTCGCGATATTCAACCTTGTTACGCGCACCTCAGTGTGCCAAAAGTACCTATAAAGCTCATTATATATTTCTTTCACCCGTCAAATTGATTTGTGACCTATTGCTCGGCTTCTACTCATCGGATTGAGATACCAAAGTACATCAGTTTTTAAGTCATAATCTAAGTTAACCAACAGTGAAAATCGCACCGCAATCGGTCCAGTAGTTTTTACGTGATGTGCGAACAGACAGACTGACAGACACGATTATAGAAAATGTTATATTCTAGTTCAGTAGATTTTTTTATTTATTTTATTTATTTCTTTTATAGTATTTTTGTAACTTATTGCTTTATTATAAGTAAGTATGTTTAAATACTCTTATAAAAAAGCATATAATATAAATATTTTATAAAAAAATATGGTCTATGTTAAGAACAACACTATATCAGTATCAGCCTGCTCGCCTCATCACTTGGTGAGTGCTACGCCTGCCCTTAACAATGGGAGAGCCACTCACAACTTTGCATTTAACTACCTATCTAGTATGTGAACTAGGTAGATATAGTATAAAAAAACTTGGCATAGAGTCATTACAAAATCGAACTTTACAGTATGCATAACAAGCACAGATTAAAAATATATGCAACCCCCGACTCCCTACCCCACAATTATAGCTAAAAAGCATTTCGATCACATCAGCTTTCAAACTGAACAAACGCATCAAAACGCTCCAGTCGTTAGGGAGCTACGATCCCACAGACAGATGAGAGATACAAAGATAGATACACACTTTAATTTTATAACAATCTTTGCGGTCGGAGGTTAAAAAGTGCATTACGTCCCCCAGCACAATTAATATATCTTTACTGTTGCAGTACTAACGAAAGGGCAGGTGACATCCCGCTACTACCGCTTCCTGACTAAAGCCGGCGGCTGGGTGTGGATGCAGAGCTATGCCACCATCGTGCACAACTCGCGCTCTTCCAGGCCTCACTGTATCGTATCAGTCAACTATGTGCTGAGGTAAATCATTTACTAACAGTACTAACGAAAGGGCAGGTGACCTCCCGCTACTACCGCTTCCTGACTAAAGCCGGCGGCTGGGTGTGGATGCAGAGCTATGCCACCATCGTGCACAACTCGCGCTCTTCCAGGCCTCACTGTATCGTATCAGTCAACTATGTGCTGAGGTAAATCATTTACTAGCAGTACTAACGAAAGGGCAGGTGACCTCCCGCTACTACCGCTTCCTGACTAAAGCCGGTGGCTGGGTGTGGATGCAGAGCTATGCCACCATCGTGCACATCTCGCGCTCTTCCAGGCCTCACTGTATCGTATCAGTCGACTATGTGCTGAGGTAAATCATTTACTAACAGTACTAACGAAAGGGCAGGTGACATGCCGCTACTACCGCTTCCTGACTAAAGCCGGCGGCTGGGTATGGATGCAGAGCTATGCCACCATCGTGCACAACTCGCGCTCTTCCAGGCCTCACTGTATCGTATCAGTCAACTATGTGCTGAGGTAAATCATTTACTAACAGTACTAACGAAAGGGCAGGTGACCTCCCGCTACTACCGCTTCCTGACTAAAGCCGGCGGCTGGGTGTGGATGCAGAGCTATGCCACCATCGTGCACAACTCGAGCTCTTCCAGGCCTCACTGTATTGTGTCGGTCAACTATGTGCTGAGGTAAATCATTTACTAACAGTATACTTTTATAGTTAGAATCCAACGATACCGGGTTCGGTTCTAGGCTCCGCAACAATGACTTTTCTAAGTTATGTGCGGTTTTCCATCGCTCCGTGCTTCGGAGGGCACGTTAAGCTGTCGGTCCCGGCTATTATTGATTAATATCAGTCTTTAAGTTGTTCGGGCGGACTGCTATTAATTAATAACAGCCGGGACTAACAGCTTAACGTTCCTTCAAAAGCACAGGGCAATGCCAAATCGGTACATAACTGATTAAGTTATTGGGGCCGAGGACAGAACCCAGTTTGTGGGATTGCAAGGCGTACATTTTAACGTCCGGCTAGCATTTCTCAATCATGAATTAATTACACTAATCACAGTTTCTTCTTTCACAGTGAAATCGAAGAAAAGCACCTGATTCTCAACCTGGAGCAAGGCCCCCCGAAACTGAAGCACTCGTCGCCCCCCACGGTCCCCGTGGCCCCCCTACAGCGACACAACGACAAAATGAACCCCCACGCCGATACCGAGTTCAACGGAGACTCTACAGGTAAACTATCAATGTATAGTTCTAAGGAGAAATGACTACTTACTTAATATAATATTAAATTTAAAAGTTACGTAGGTAATAACTTTTTTAATATAGTAAAGTGACCACGTGGGTAAAGCCCGCGCGGCTTTACCCACGTGGTCACTTTACTAAACTATCAATGTATAGTTCTAAGGAGAAATGACTACTTACTTAATATAATATTAAATTTAAAAGTTACGTAGGTAATAACTTTTTTAATATAGTAAAGTGACCACGTGGGTAAAGCCCGCGCGGCTTTACCCACGTGGTCACTTTACTAAACTATCAATGCATAGTTATAAGGAGAAATGACTACTTACTTAATATAATATTAAATTTAAAAGTTACGTAGGTAATAACTTTTTTAATATAGTAAAGTGACCACGTGGGTAAAGCCGCGCGTACAGCTAGTATTTAAATAATTCATTTGTGAATATTTGGTACCTAATTGTATTTCTTTCTGATTTGTTATATTCACTTATTTTTCATAGTATCATAAGTATCCTACCAAAGTATATCCGATCAGAATTTGTCCACGAGTAAATCTCATCTAATAAATTCTACAGTAAATCATATTTATATGTATTTCAGGCAGCTATACCTCATACCCTGAATATGCGCTCCCCGTTATTCCCGCCTACGAGAACCAAGAAGAATACCAACAGCACAACTACCAAGATCTCTTCTACGAAAACTACCCGGAAACGGAAGTCCAGCAAAACTACGTCTACCCTCAAAACCAGCGTCCTTTCTCCGCTAGCTCATCATCTTGCTCTTCCGTCGAAGGTTCTGACCCTAATCAGTATAATTACACGAATTTGATCAGCTTCTACAATAACGGGCAGCAAAATGGCCGCCCGTTGGAAGATTTTGCCGGCAGTTTCGGCAAGATGGCGGCCAGTCCGGCAGAAGGCTATACGAGTGTCATTGTAGATAATCACACTCGTACAACGCAGCAGTTTCATCACGAAGGTGGTGTCAATGAGTTTGTGCATTGAAAGAAAAGTAAGTCGGAGCAGGAGGTTCACAGCAGGCTGTAATCAGATAAAAATACATTTAAAACCACAGATTATAGAATCGACATAAACCCTTATTTTACTTATCTTTCGATTCACAAACTCATTGACACTACGAGTACCTCCGTGAGGATGAAACTGTTGCGTATTATCAACAATCACACACGAACCTATTTAAAATTAATAAATAAAACTTTCCGAGTAGGTACCTACTGATTATGCTACGTTAAAATACCTACTGATTATTGTCTGATATACCCATAGAGCAACGCGGAAGTCCGTTGCTCTATGGTTATACCTAAGCACAGAGAAGGCTTCTTCCTGTAGGTAAATCTTCTGCTGCATTAAATGTTAAGGCATAAACAAGGAGGTTCGACACACTCTGTTATCAAATCTATGGACATAAAGTTCTGCCGCCCTTGGCAGAAAGATGGCAGCTATGAAAAATCTTGGCAGGATTTTGCCAAAATTTTGATTCAGTACTGTTTTTTTTAATTTATTGCTTCTTTTATACATTCTTGGTTACAAACTCTTTGCGGCCAGTACATACACTTCCAAAGATATGGCAAAATTTTGTAAACTCAAATACCTAATTTACATGATGTATTTTTAGATCTATTGTAAATTAATTATTAATCTCCGTGATAAGTACCTACTAACGATATTTCCTGATGTAAAGATGATGTTATATTTAAATGTAGGTATAATTTGTAACTAGGTATTTAATATTAATATAACTGTTATTCTAAAAGGTAAGAATAAGAACTGGTATCTTGCCACCTCATTTATTACTACGTTATTTTCACCAAAACGATTTTAATCGCTGCATAAAACCTAATATCATATTGTCAAAAAGAACGGAATATGAATAATAACATAAAAATTATCTAGGATTGAAAAAATATTATAGTAATTTGTAAAATAATTTGTAAATAATATTTTTTACTCATTTTAAAGTTAGGTTTGAGTTAGTTTGTGTTTAATATTTAAATGAAGTATTATAGAAAACAATCAAATTACAGGAATGAAATAAAAAAATGGCGCCCTCTTTTTCTCTCCATCTTTTTTAAAATGTGAATTATTGATCTCGCAACATGAGCTGAATATTGAAATTTGTACCTACCGACATTTATTTGTAAGCTACGCTTAGAATCTAAGTTTTTTTATATTGTGAGTAGGTACTAGTACAATTACAGTACAGTAGGTACCTACCTAGTTAGTATGTTATATGTAGTTTGCGTTCATACTTTGTTTTAATAGAAATAGAAAGGCCTTTTATCCTTTGTGGCATTCCTACAAGACAGCCATTTTGAAAAAATAACGCACGATTTTTCCAAAATGGCGGTCGTATGTAAAACTTGTATGTGTATTTCAAATTACCCCTCTATAGAATAATAAGGCTATAGGAGCCAAATATCAAAGTGTAGGACAATAATTAGCTTGTAATTCTAAATTCGCAGTCTTTTTAATGTATATTAATAAATACCTAATGATCAGTAAGAAGTAGTTAGGTATACTATTTTTATAATTCACAAGTTTTTTTGACAGGTTTTTGGAGGAGACTTCCTCAATACAATTCTTTTTTGTCCATTTTTTATCGATTTGCAACAGGAGAAAGTTTTTTTGTGTTGTTAAATACCGAACCAAGTAACATAATATTATTATACTGTCTACCGAGAGTTGTGACAGTTTTTTTTATAATAACTTTTGAAGAATCGACACTTTTTGAATTCAAATTATTTTGAATGGGTAAATTATAACTCTAAACTCCGTCAAGAAAGAAACGAAGCTCGGGATGGTCGGTTATAAAAGCGCCCCGTTCCACCGCACACCATAAGCATATATAGTTATTCTTTGGCATAAGCGTATCGAGAATGAAGTTGACGAAATATTAATAACAGGTATTTTATGTAAGACTTGTGAATCAAGTGCCATTGTTGGAGTCTACTAGTCCATAACTGTATATAGAAAGTTATTTTGAGATAGAATAAATTTTCAGATGCTATTCGCTATATGCTATATTTATTTTTCACTCTAGTTATAACTGTAAATATTTATTCAAATAAAAGATAATTAAAATGCTTTGTGGTATTTTTTTGTATTCTATGAGATTTTGTAGGACTATTTTAATTTTATTTGTCTATGGTAGCACATGGAACCAATATTTTTGTACTGGCAACATTGTATTTCCTTTCGATGTAGACTTACGTACTTGTAACCGGTGAAACTATTTTTTTAAAAGGTTTCATAAAAATTGGGATTTATATAAAGAACCTATTCCGACAACTGATAAATAAGTATATATTATTGTAACTAACAATCGAAAACCAAATTTTATCAAAAACTTAAAAACGGTAAAACAATACACGGTCCTAACGAATCAAAAGAAAGATTTAAAAAAAGATAAGTTAATTTAAAATCATTTAAAAAAAACGTTTATGCAGTAGCCATGGCACGATGAAACTTAGAACGAGTTATCACAATTAAATGTGTATACAACATTTCGAGTTTATTCTGTTAACCGATGTCGAGTTCCCTAGTCTGGAGCCAACCCGGAGTGCAGCAACCAGGTCATTATAAAACTTCAAACCTGCTAGCATAATATAATGCGTACACAAATTTTGTCTGTGCTGTTAACCGCTGAGGAGTTCCCTAGTCAGGAGCCAACCATGTCATAGTAAAAACAACCATCAAACCAGCTATCATAATAAAATGCGGACATAAAACTTCGTGATTCTTCAATGGTCAACAGCACGACCGTTGAAAAGTTCCTTTATCTGGAGCTGATCCTGGATGTCGATTCATGTCATGCGTTCCATAAAAATGTATTGTCATCGGAAATGAACCAATATGCCAAAATTCAACTCCGTAGGATGAGTGGAAGTGGTTCTAATTCAGCTTGCAAGATTTGACCTAAACATACATACAGATTAACAGATATACTTACAAAACATGGCAAGTTAAATAAAAGCTTTTAAAAATATAAGTAAATGAAAAGATCATCCATGTTTTATTACCGTCTACGCAACTAAAATTAGTCAAGTAGTTTTCTGGTTACGGCAACTTTTATGCAAAAACCCGGAAGTTTCTTTGAGGTATGGTCCTGCTTGAGGTTCTAATCTAAAGAAGGAGGTAAAACAATACTTAATATTTGTGAAAAACAAAAAATATTTTAATAATTTAATTTTTCTAGTTCTAAGAATTACATAGTTATGCATGTTATGTACGTGTTTAGATTCAGTAAAGCACCTCCCACATTACTGAAAGACGTGTTTACGGAGTATTCAAAGTAGACTTTTTAGTTTCTATTTTCCGATAATATTTGGTTCCCTGTGCTACTTCCTACAGGACTTTCGCTTGAGGAGTGATTTTATAACTTTAAATAAACATAGATATTTTATATCGGTATGTGAGTGCGTAATTGTTTTAGTAATAATATAAGTTTTTTGAAATATTTCGGCAAATAATTAACAAAACAAATTGTGATATATAAAACATATTACCTATTTATGATATTGGAATAAACTGCATTCTATAATCATACACAATATGAGTATTACTTTTTTTTGTTTCCCACCAGAATATATACGTACCTATAAAAAAGCAGTAAGGCTCGGCACAAATGAGCCACCGACCACAGCCACCGGCGGCTGACGCGCGCCACCGCCCTTTTGTAGCTGCGGTGGTGGCGCGCGACAGCCGCCGTTGTTCGGTAGCCTACACAATTTATAACCCCCGCGCTCTGCCGTGCGATTTAGTCTCAAGATGGACTTCGAGAAGGAAGGTTTAGACGTCATCGTCGTCGCCATATTGGGTGCACCTCATTTAACCTGCATTTCGATAATTTATCAAGATATCTAGAAGAGTCTAATGTTTTCGATTAAGTTTGACAACATTTCAAGAACTGCTATTAGTATTAAATATAAATAAAACGGCTAAAAACTCACGAAAAAGAAGATCGGAAATACTCCGACCAGTTTCAGACTATTTTGAAGTCCTTCATCTGGGAGTGTTATGCCGACAAGCCGCGACGAGCGCTATGAACGTCAGCACGCAACTGACGACGCGTGCGTGGCGCGGGCGGCCCAGTGGGCGGCGATCGTGAGTTGTGTTCGTGAGTTTTTAGCCGTTTTATTTATATTTAATATGAATATCACTCGCGTTAGTTTTCAAAATCAAACAGCTATTAATGTTACAAGATGGACAAATAATGCAAAATACCAATATGCGGCAGCCTAGCGGTTAACTGAAGGAGGGTGAGAGGGGCAGAGCGGCACGTCAGTGGCGAGTGTGGGCGTTTTGTGTGGCCCGTTGCGACCACACAAAGGAGGCGAGTCGCAGACAGCTGTAGCGAGTGGCCGCCAGGGGCAACGCGTACAGCACACGCGTGGCCCGTGGCGGCAGTCCCTACAAAATGTAAGAAAAAGCGTATGAACTGCTTGTCGCTGGCCACCTGTGGCTCAATTTGCGCCGAACCTTAGTTACAAAAGTCTATACAACGAAGACAATAAAATAAATAAAAATTGGTCTAGGATATACTTAAAATAAACTACTTAACAAGAATATAATAAATGGTGTCTGTCTATAGGTATGTTCGTGCATCACGTAAAAACTACTGATTAAAATGCGTGAAATCTGGTTGTATCGCAATCCGACGAGTAGAAGCCGAGCAATCGAATAAAAAACTATTTGACGGCTGAACGAAAATTGTACTTTATGTACTTACTTTTGATCCTGGAATAACACAGGATACTTCTAATACTGGGAAATGACCACACGTGGGCAAAGCCGCGGGCAGCTAGTTTTCAATTATGTCGAAAGATCGTGTTACAAGTTGATGAGTTTTTTTCCAATAGCTGCGCCCTCTGTTTCACCGCGTTCATGATGATCCAATTGCACTCTTCATACGCAAAAACATCAATCCGCGTCAATCCATCGCTTAGTTGCTGCGTGAAAGAGGAACAAACAAACATACTTACGAAATAATTATAATATTAGTGTGATTCTGTAATATTAGTCAAATTCGGGACACCGCGGAGCCCCAGCGGGTGTTGGACTTCCTCAACGTTTCAACCACAGATTAAATTATAGTTTGCAGTTCTCGCGATTGAAAACTACCCTCTGTATACAGGAAATATTTTTGATAAATAAAAATCCTATTCCTAGATGTCGTTATAAGCAATTATTAGTTTTAAATTCTAAAACGTTGGATTGCGACTTCATTAAATAACTAACAGACTAAATAATAACAATTGAGAAATCAAAGATGCAAAACATAATACATTAACTCTGTAACAGTACGAACAACCAGACGTTCCTGCATCTCGCAAGTGAAATTTTCTTCACCAGGTAGTCTATATAGAAGTTTCAATACACTTTAACACGCAGTGCGGAGGGGAAAGCTATCTTCAACTAGAAAACTGTGATAAATTCTTCCGGTATCTCCGTAGCATAGATAAATCCCTCTAGATAAATACTTCTATGATTTATTATCTATGCTCCGTAGAGAGAGAGGCTCTTCGTCTCAGTATCAAGTAACAATAGATATGAGCGAAGTTGACGAGCTCGCGTCGAAACTTCGTTCCTGTAGGAACGGTGTTCAAATTATCAGAGCCTTATCTGAGCACAAAGTGCTCATGGATACTCTCCGTAACATTAAATGATAACTTTTATGATGGATAACGAATCTTATGTAAAACCCCGTAACATCACGTTAGCATCTTTTAATGCTAACAGCCTCCCAGAACAACGCGATCAAGTCCACGAATTTTGTAGGACCTACCAGACAGACTTTATGCTAGTGCAAGAAACATTCCTAAAGCCGAGTAAGCGCAATCCCGGGATTGCGAACTACCGGGTCATTCGAAACGACAGAGTCACCGCCGAAAAAGGTGGTCCCCTACCACCAGAGGTGGCATGAAAGGGTCATTTTTTCTTATGAGGTTCTAGTAAATAGATGAAACAAAATTTTGAACAGGTTGGCGTACAATTGTAAACCTATTTTATTTCACTATCGCAATAAAATGCAATAATAACTATTTCTTTATTCTTAAATATATATTTTTACACCTTTAGAAAAAGTGTATGTTGTCCCTTTCATAAATAGATGGTCTTGAAAGGGACACGATAAGTTTTGAAAGGGACAGTACGTAATATCAAGGAATATCAACTTGTCGATTTGTTTGTCGTATGAGGTAGTGCTGACCTCATACGACAAACAAATCGCTATGGGCCTCTGAAATGGCTTAACGACTGCTATTAATCAGCCAGGACCGACAGCTTAACGACTTATTATTTTCTAAAAAATAAAAGGGAGAACATTTAACTACTTATATTATACACTAAAATCTCATTTTTCACAGTAAGCGGATATCAATTTAGTCTCACATTTATTATAAACAGTAAATAAATAATAAACAATTTCATAATTATTTTCATAAAAATGTACTGCTTAAAAATAATGATTTATGATGGGTTATGAGAGAAATAGTAATAATCAACAGTTTTACTATAGTTTTTTTTAAATGGCAAACTTAAAACTAAGTAATTAACTTTGATAATATTTAAGAATCTTAGTATGTCGAAAACAAAGTTAGAGACACCGTTAACTCCGCAGGTTTCATGTGCCCATTATGTACAAATTTTACATTGAAACCAATCTTCAATGCTATCTGAATATGTTTTCTTACAAACATTACACTGGTCATCATCTCCTCTTTTATATCCTGTCTGGCTACCGGTATCTTAACCTTGGTATGAATATTTCAGTTTCAGTAATATCATGTATAGATTCAGAAGCAGTCGTCCCTTTCATAACCGTTTGTTTTGTCCCTTTCATAAATAACACACACAAAATAAAAACATAACACCAAAATCTTCATTTGTAATCAAAAGTTTAATGACCTATTCTATTCTCGTGTCTATCTGTATCTAACTGTTAGCAAAGATCATAGATCTTTGCCGTTAGTAAACAATTGTACACAGATAAATAAACAACTTATAGTATTTGACAAAACTTTTCTCATCTATCTATCTATACTATAATAAAACTGTAACTGGGCTAAATCTGTATATTAAATATTTTTTGAAAATTATAATAGAGATAAACTTCAAAATCGATATAGTGTGCAAAAAGGATATTTTTTAATTTTTGTTTGTCTGTCTGTCTGTCTGTCTCTTTGAACACGCATCACGCTGAAACTACCGAACGGAGTTTGATGCAACTTGGCACAATCATAGCTATTATGTTATGGATTAACATTTAGAATACTTTTTATCCCGAAAATAAACATGAGTTCCCGCAGGATAGGGGTTGAAAGTTATTTAAAAGAACACATATTACGCTGAAACTACTGGACGGAGTTTGATGTAACTTGGCACAGTCAAAGTACATATTATGTATTAAAATTATTGATTCTTTTTATCCCCAAAAAATATAGGGTTCCTGCGGGATAGGTATTCAAAGTTATGGTAATTTAAATGTAATATAAATAAAACATTAAAAGGGTATCATAATTTCGACCCTCTCGCCACTATACTGTCTGGTTTAGCGGGACCATTTCTGCCTGCCAACCCAGACGTGCGTGGATCGAAATCACGCACTTCTTAAACATGTTTTATTCCATATTTTTATGCATTTACATATTTTATGCGTTATTTTTACAATTTCTTTGATTTATTTTAATTTGTTTTTTTTTTCCTGAAGTAAACCGTCAAATCGTTACAACAAAATAGGTCACAATAATTCCAATTCGGATAATTTAGAAAAAACTCAAAAACAGAAAAGAATTCTGTCAATTTTTTTTTTTTTTTTTTGGTTGAAAGCTAATGTGATTGAGATGGTCAACATATATAATATGGATGAATATGGACGAATATGGATAAATGATGGTAATGGTGGTGGTGGTAATGGTGGTGTTTAGTGGATAATGGTTATGTTGGTGTTATATTCGTAGCTCCCAAATGAATGGACCAAATTTGATGCAGTTTTTTATGTTTTAAAACGGATGTGATCGAGATGGTTCATCATGTTTCTTTGCTATATGGGAGGGGGGGAGGTGTTGAAAAAAGGGGGGGGGGGAGTGAGAACCGTATCTTTCAAATCAAATATACCAATTTAACTGCGGGTTTTTGTTTCAAAGCTGAGGTGTTCTTAGCTATAATGGGGTTTTATGCTCGCTACGCTTCGCTACGGTTCGCTACGCTTCGCTCGCGTCTTCGTCTACTAACCTATCACGACCAAGTCGGATCGCCACTGAAGGTTGTTAACACAGGTAGGTAGGTAGGTAGGTAGGTACCTATATTGGTACTTTTGGTACTGGAATAACTCAAAGGATCATTATATCCCAGAAAAACTACCACGCGAGCAACGCTGCGGGCACAGCTATAGGCAATAATAACGTAAAAGTCTGTACAAAGAAGATAATTTAAAAAAATTGGATTAGTCAGTCCAATTTTTAACTGAACAAGAATAAAGCATTTTTAAAATTCGTTTCTATCTGTTTGTTTCTCTGTATGTTTGTTCGCGCATCACGTAAAAACTATTAGACCGATTGCGATGCAGTTTTCAGTGTTGGATAGCTTAGGGTTTGACCAAGACCTGGGGTACTTGGTATCGTAATCCAATGATTAGATCAGAGCAATCGATAATAAACTTTTTAACGGCTGAAAGAATTTTGATCATAGAGTAGAGATATAGAGTATAGAGTAGAGTATATAGTATATAGAGTATATAGTACATAGCACATAGAGTACTTTTAATTTATAGACGCGAGCGAAGCCGTGGGCACAGCTAGTATTTAATAATTAACTTGGTATGATTTGAGTTCATACTACGAGGTAGGACATAGGATACTTTACATCCCGAAAAATTAATGGGTTCTCGCAGGGTAGGGGTTGAAATATATTTAAAAGAACACGTACCACGCTGAAACTAATGGACGGGTTTTGATGCAACTTGGCACTGTCTTAAGTTATTTGATGGTTTAAAATTGAGGACGTTTTACCCCGAAAAATTAAAGGGCTTCTTCGGGATATGGGTCCAAAGTTATGTTAATATTGAAGTAATAAATAATACTTTTTGATGGTTCTCTATATTCGATACTGAAGCCAAAACTGTTTTACTTTTTATTTTTGTCTGTCTGTCTGTCTGTCTGTTTGTCCGTATCTTGACCGCGCATCGCACAGAAACTACTGAATGAATTCAAACGAAACTTGGTATGATCTGAGTTCATACTAAGAGCTAGGACATTTTAATTTTGATCAAATGTTGGTACATATATTGGTACAAGAATAGTACATTATGGTACTTTGAAACTAAAGTAAAGACCACGCGGGTACAGCTAGTCATTAACAAAAATAAAACTTTAGAACTATCATACAAACACACGCACGACACCGCTATCTTTGAATTGAATGGAACGTGAAGTTAGGTGTAAATAGATGTGCATTTGGGTTGCAAGTTCCAACGCAACACAATTAGTGTTGTTCCGAGACGACTTTTAAAAAAAAAACGAAAGAAAGGAAAAAGACACGAAAAAAAGGAAAGGGACACGTATTCGTGTCTCTTTCATGCCACCTCTCCCCTACTATCATTTACTATAAGAAGTCTCTTCACTGCGTCCCGTTAATAACCCCTACTCTACGTAAGTTAGAAGCTTCAGTTTGCCGACCAGCAATGACCAATCATCAATCGGTCGTTATAGGTTCGTGTTACCTCTCTCCCAAGAAAGAATTACTCAGGAGCGACCTCGAGGCGCTCCTCTCCCTAGGTAGCTCGGTCATCCTGGCGGGCGACTTCAATTCCAAGCAAGTTATGTGGGGGTGCGAAGCCACCAACCCTAACGGTACGGCACTTTACGACCTTGTCGACCCACTTGGATTTGACGTCGTCCCTCCATTGGAACCGACCCATTATCCATTTAATACCAACAACAAACCCGACATACTGGACATACCACTACTAAAGAACGTCTCCCTTAAGTTCCGCTCGATTCAAGTATATCAGGAGATAGACTCGACCATCGTCCCGTAATCATGTGCCTCGGCCCAAACCCAGCCAACTGACACTCCCCTCCTCCGACCAAGACGATAGTGGACTGGAAGCGTTTGGGGGAAGCCCTCAAACCTATCAGTTCACCCGAACTCGACCTCATCCCCGACGACATTGTCACGACTGATGACGTATCACGCTCGATCGATGCCCTCACCAGCCACCTCCCCACCGTCGTCGGTGAATGCTCCAGGCAGGTCCCAGCGGATAAAGGATTTGCGTAATAATGAATGGGACGATTTGCTCCATATGGTGCAATATCCTGTGAAGTTGTGTCGCCGCTCACGTTTCTCCGCCATCGACGCCGTGTCCCTGCGCTGACTTTGAGTCGCGTGGGCTCTGAATCTACCGCCGTGCCCGCATCTCATCTGCGCAGGTTCTGTACCACGTAGACCCTGAATCTATCACTGAGCCTGAACCTCATCTGCGCTGGCTGTAAGCCGCGTAGACATCGCCAAATCACTGTATCCTGCCACCATCACAGGCTGTGTGAGCCTGTAATCATCATCCTCTGCTTCTCTTCGCCACTGCTCCTGAGTACCTGAGACCGGTATTCGCCCAAGTATGCGCGACGCAAGATGTTCATCACTATACTCCAAGTTGTAGTTATTCTGTGAGTAGAACTTATTATTTAGATCTGTTGTTGTCACAATCCACTGTTTAAGTTAATACTCGTATATCTATCCTAAATCTTTCGATTTCCTATTCATATTGAATTGTTTTAATATATATCGATAACTATTTCTTTTCTACCTCAAAAACTTTCCATCATGTCTCTTCCAAACGAATCATCTCCTCGTGTGAAATCTACTGAAACATTATCAGTTCCAAGTGTTCCAACTCTACCACCTAGTGAATTTCCGATTAGTGTTTTATGTAATTTTATAAACACCTACAAAGGAGACAGAGAAACTTTACAAGCATTCTTGTAAAAATGCATTAGTGTTAGCTTCACAAAATCAAAAAGAACTGCTGTTTAAGTACATCATTTCAAAGTTAGAAGGTAAAGCCCAAGTAGCATGTGCCACCAAACTTTTCGATAATTTTGAAGAATTGAAAGCCTTCCTCCAACAAAATTTTGGCGAAAGGAAATACTACTCTCACTTATTATTGGAGCTGCAGTCCTGTAAACAGTCACCGAATGAAACAGTAGCTCAGTTCGCCCTTAAGGTCGAAACCTATTTGACCGACCTCCAGACAGAAATCCATAACTCAAATACATTCAAAAAGGATCTGTCAGGAAGGATCGCAATGACCGAAGACCTAGGCTTGCACACTTTCTATTTAGGTCTTAACCCACGAATTAGTGCTATTGTCCGTGCACGAGATGTCAAAACCCTTAATGCTGCAATAAATATTGCTATCAGTGAAGAGAAAATTCAAAATGTACTTTCTAAAAGTAGTACAAACAGTACGTCGTTCACAAGTCCTATGACTTGTCGGTTTTGTCACAAAACAGGACATTTCGAACGAGACTGTCGTATAAAAAGGCTATCCCTGGTTCCAAATCAGTCTCAGAGGCCTCCCATGCAGCAATACCAGGCCCAGAGACCTCTTGTACAACAGTACCAGGCCCAGAGGGCTCCTGCACAACCAGTGTGTAGGTATTGTAAAAATGTTGGACATGATATTTCACAATGTATAAAACGAAGAGTTAATAACTCGAAACAAGGTATGTTTAAACGTAATTTTCCACAACCGAATCATGTTTCTTTAGAGTCGCCGCCGTTCTTTGAAAACAATGACGAGGATTTAAACTAAAGTATCAGGTATCGAACACGTGCCGTCGCGTACCTGATACCAAGACAGGCACACCTGTAATTATTAATCTTAATGAATTAATTAATAATTTTAATGTAAAAATCGACCCCGTCTCCTGCAGGAGGCGATATAGTGACGTTGTAGCAGGACGTCCTGTAACTCTGCCCTCTGTTCCGCATGGTCCCTCTGTGTCTGCCGACTGTTATTATACTAAATCGAAGTCCTCTGTTTCGTATGGTCCCTCTGTTTCTACCGACCGTCAACAGGCTAAATTGACGTCCTTTGTTCCGTATGGTCCCTCTGTTTCTACCGACCGTCAACATGCTAAATCGCCATCCTCTATTTCGTATGGTCCCTCTGTTTCTACCGACCGTCAACAGGCTAAATCGACATCCTCTGTTCCGTATGGTCCCTCTTTTTCTACGGACCGTCAACATGCTAAATCGACATCCTCTGTTTCGTATGGCCCCTCTGTTCCTGCCGACCGTCAATATGCTAAATCGACATCCTCTGTTTCGTATAGTCCCTCTGTTTCTACCGACCGTCGACCTGCTAAATCGACATCATCTGTTTCGTATGGTCCCTCTGTTTCTGCTGACCGTCAATACGCTAAATCGACATCCTCTGTTTCGTATGGTCCCTCTGTTCCTGCCGACCGTCAATATGCTAAATCGACATCCTCTGTTTCGTATGGTCACTCTGTTCCTGCTGACCGTCAATATGCTAAATCGACATCCTCTGTTTCGTATGGTCCCTCTGTTCCTGCTGACCGTCAATATGCTAAATCAAAATTCTCTGTTTCGTATGGTCCCTCTCTTTATGCTGACCGTCAATATTATAAATCGACATCCTCTGTTTCGTTTGGTCCCTCTGTTCCTGCTGACCGTCAATATGCTAAATCAACATCCACTGTTTCGTATGGTCCCTCTGTTTCAGCTGACCCTCAACATGCTAAATCAACATCCTCTGCACCCTATGATCCCTCAGTTTCTATTGGTCGTTGACCTTCTAAGTCAACACACACTGTTTCCCGTAGTCCCACAACTCCTGTGAACATAAACGAACATTTTAATAAGGAATCTACAAGTCTTTCTACGTCAGAAAAGCCCACTGATTCTTCCCTCGCTGTCCCTGTAAGCTCGCTCGCTCTCGCTGTCACTTCCTCTTCGTTTCTTGATCGATTCCAGAAGTTCTATTTGTCTCATTAGAGAATCCAGTCTCTCACCAATGCCAGTACTAGAAAAACATACAGTGAAGTTTAAAGGGATTAACGATGTAAACTCCTACGCTGAAACAAAATGAAAGTTTGTTCTATATCTAAAACGTAACAAAACTGATTCCTTACCCTTTTATTTCCATGTCGTAGGTAGAGATATAAATTTAGATTATGATGGAATTATTGGTACAAGTTTCATGAAAGCTTACAATGCAAACGTTCGATATGCCAAATCAAGGTTAGAAATATCCGATAACCCGAACAAATATTTCAATATCAAAATGACCAAAACAGTTTACAATGTCCCAGCGCGAAGCGAAATGTTTATTGAATGTCTTGTCACAAATCCTGAGGTTAAAGAGGGGCTGATCTTAAAAAATACCTTACCTCAGTATCCAGACTTATATTTCGCCAGATGTCTCGTAAATGTAAACTCTAGAGACAAAGTCGTAATCTCTGTATTAAACACGTCCGAAAAAAATGTTCCCTTACAAGATCTTAAGTTCACTTTAGAACCTGTCACTAAAGTTCTAGAAATCTTAGATTCATCTCTGAAATCAAATGACGAAGATCTCTCTGAAGACCCATCACAGATTCCTCGCGTCCTCACTGTATCACACTCTCAACGCGACTTAAAGGTTCAAAGTTCACTCCGCTGCGATCACATGAATGCGGAAGAAAAAACTTAGCTACGTGATCTATGTTCTAGATATTCAGATATTTTTCATCTTGAAGGCGATCCATTAAGTCATACTAGTTCTATTCAACACGAGATCCGTACTACTTCTGAAACTCCAATTAATGTAAAGAGTTATAGATTCCCTGAATGTCATAAACAGGAAGTGAACAGACAAATTGAAGACATGCTTGACCAAAAGATAATTCGTCCTTCTAGTTCTCCTTGGTCCGCTCCGATTTGGGTTGTCCCTAAAAAACCAGATGCGTCAGGAAAAATGAAGTGGCGCATTGTCATCGATTATCGAAGGTTATATGAAATATCAATTGGCGATGCTTATCCCATTCCAAATATAACCGACATCCTAGACCAGCTAGGTCATGAAAATATTTTACGACGCTTGACCTTGCCTCTAGCTTCCATCAAATCTGTGTCAAAGACACCGAAAAAACTGCTTTCAGTGTCCCGTCCGGACACCACGAATTTACTCGAATGCCTTTCGGACTTCGTAACGCGACGTCCACCTTCCAAAGGCTTATGAATGTTGTGTTGACTGGTTTTCAAGGTCTCCACTATTATACGTACATGGATGACGTCATAATTCATAATTCCACGTTAAAACTCCATGTAGAAAGTCTAGAGCTCGTATTTAAAAGACTACGAGAACACAATCTCAAACTTCAGCCCAATAAAAGCGAAGTCCTACGAAAAGAGGTTCAGTATTTGGGACACATCATCTCCGACCAGCGAGTGAAACCTGACCCAAAGAAAATAGAATGTGTCAAACAATTTCCAATTCCGAAAAATCATAAAGACATAAAATCCTTCCTCGGTTTAATCGGCTATTACAGACGCTTCATACAAGATTTTTCTAATATTTCAAAACCATTGACCAGTCTCCTAAAAAAGGATGCTAAGTTCTTCTGGACCCCAGAACAACAGAAAGCTTTCGACCTTCTAAAAATAAAAATAACCACTGCTCCTATATTACAATATCCAAACTTTACCAAGCCATTTATTCTTACCACTGACGCCTCTAATTTCGCTGTTTCTGAAATTCTATCTCAGGGTGAAGTAGGGAAAGACTTACCCATCGCGTTTGCATCCAGAACGCTCAATAAAGCCGAAGGTAACTATTCAACAACTGAAAAAGAATGTTTAGCAATTATATTCGGAACGAAAGTATTTCGTCCTTACCTTTTCGGTCATAAATTCAAAATCGTCACTGACCATAAGCCGTTACAATGGTTTTTCAGTTGCAAAGACCCTAGCTCGAAACTTATTCGCTGGCGACTCAGGCTAGAGGAATTTGACTATGAAATCGTATTTAAGAGAGGAATACTCAACAGTAACGTTGATTCTCTGTCCAGAAACCTACCAGTTTTAGCGATCGATGACAATAATCCACCAAATTCACCTTCTTCCTCAGAAACCTATGAAAAATACTTACAGATATGCCGTGACTCCTCCACTGCGTCCTATAACACTGCAATCGAAGAACATAATGAGTCCCTTTTGAAAACCAAATGTAAAATGATTGCATATCCTACCTCCATCGACTTCTACCCCCTACTGTTCTGAGGTAATATCCTTATCTACAAGTGAACCTAACATCCGTAATATTGAACGCGAGCTCCATACATTTTATAACACGTCCAACGATAAGCACGTGTTTACTCATCTTTTCCTTTCAGTGCATCACTACGATGAAATCTCATACAAGGACATATTTAACCTGTTACGCGACTATCGGGATATGATTAAATATTGGTGGTCAGAAGAGAAGGAAAATGCTATCTCAGATTTTTCCAATCCATTTACTAAGTTATCTGTCACGAAAATTTACAATATCGTCGCATTCATTTTCCATGATACGAAAATCAAAGTCCACATTTATCACAACAATATACTATTCCCAACGCCAGACGAAATTAAAAACATCCTTAAAGAAAACCATGACTCACCTTCCGCGGGTCATCCCGGTACTGCACGAATGTTTGAACGCATCAAGTTAATGTACTGGTGGAAGAATATGCGTACCGATATAGAGGATTATGTTAAAGCTTGCAAATCCTGCCAAGTCAACAAACCTTTGCGTCATACAAACCGTGCGCCCATGATAATTACATCCACTGCAACCAGACCCACTGAAAAAGTATATCTTGACATTGTCGGTCCTCTTCCAGAAACCTATGAGTTCGCTTATAAGTTTATTCTCACTCTTCAAGACGACCTGACAAAGTACTCCCGAGCCTACCCTCTGCAAACCTGTTCCGCCGAAGAAACCGCTAAGAAATTCGTACACTTCATCTCCCACGTAGGCATACCAAAATTCATTGTAATTGACCAGGGTACAAACTTCTATTCAGAGGTCTTCCGACAGTTAGAACGTCTTTTCGGGATCAAACATATTTTTGCAAGTCCTTACCATCCACAAACAAGCGGAGCTCTCGAGAGAAGCCATTCCACTCTCAAAGAATATTTACGTCCCTTCGTAGTCCTAATGCTTGGGATTTATACCTAAATACTGCTATGTTAGCATACAATACAAATGTTCATTCTACCACTGGCTTCACTCCGTTTGAGTTATTATTCGGTTTTAAACCTTATGTCCCAAAGTCCATCGATGTAATCGAGAACAATACTTACACCGACTATATTCGTGCGTTAAATCATAGATTATTTTATAGTAGGCAGAAAGCGATCCAAAACATACAGAACTCAAAAGAATGGTCGAAAAAGTACTATGATTCACATACAAAGCCAAAGACGTATAATGTTGGTGATATGATTTACCTGAAATGTCATCATAAACAAAATAAGTCCTTTTTACCAGTTTAGAAAGGCCCTTTCAAAATAATTAAAATAAATGGAAATCACACAGTTACTCTGCTCATAAATAGGCGCCATGTGCGTCATCATTACGATGAAATTAAGCTAGCTGCTGACAATCCTTCACAATGAACCTTCTTCTTTTCCAGGCAAAATCTTCTCCCTACAAGTTCGGGTCATCCCTTCACAGCTTCGATAGTAGACAGTTCTGGCTTATATTACGATAAGTTACTCGATGTTAAGTTCACTAACTATAATTGGGACGTTGTGACCTACGTTGATATCTGAAACATACAACCTCATTTAAATGCAGTAGAAAATTTATTAAGTAGAATCGAAAAGTTCTGCAAGTCTACGTCCTCAAAAATTCAGGTAGAATGTACTAACTCTCTGTCGTCCTTAGAAAATCAACATGTCAATAATCTGAAAAAGTTCTCCTCTGTTTCATACTTAATCTTTGGCGATCAGCCCACACGATTCAAACAAGGTTTAATCGATGCTGGTGGTTCTTTACTCAAAACGCTATTCGGAACGCTAGATGGTGACGATGCTTTAAAATACTCAGAAGCCATTGATAAAGTACAGTCAGATGAAAAACAGTTGGTTCACCTGATGAAAGACAATATTCATATCATAAAATGTACTATTTCAACTTTCAATAAATCTATTTCTAAAGTCGAAGATAACGAAAAGCTTCTTAATAAAAACTGATCAGCGACTCTTTCGTACAACTTTCAAATTTAAATGATAAAATAGAAATAAGATCGCAGTTAAACCTTTTACTAAATTCATTAGAGAGTATCATTATTTCCATATCCTTTAATATTGAAGACATCAACAATGCTATTGTTTAGTAAATTAAATATTTTACACCCGACTGTACTTAGCCCGCAACAAATATACAACGAGCTCGAGTTGCACAGTAATAGCTTACCTAGACACTGCGATCTACCTATAGCGCTATCATTACACAACGTGCACCAACTAATAGATATTTCTAAACTCATATGTTATTATCATAATCAGAAAATTGTAATCATTGTTAGAAGCCGATAAGGCCAACAGCATTAATCATTCCTAAAAAAAAGAAAAAAAAGGCGACTATCTCAAGTGGGCACGAAGAACCTCTTGATTCTTCGTGCCTGATTAAAAGTTTTCTTTCCCTGGATGGATCGCTAGTATTAGTAATTGACTTGGATGGAGCCCTTTGATTCATTAAACTTGACAGCTGATTCGGAATACAACCTTCGAGAAGAAGTCCGCAAGAAACTCGAACTCTTAACTCGAAAAACGAATTTGCATGGGACTTTCGACCTCGCCGGGGGAGGTGATGATCCAAAAAGGATGCCATAGAGTAGAGGGCAGCAGTGCTATTACGCAATATTGATCATATAGGTTTCAAGCTGTCAAATTCATTAGTGCCTTGCTATGTCGAAATTGCTAGGAAAAAAGTGACAATCTGATTGAAGCCAAGTTCTGTGGTCGGGCCCTTGTAGATAGATAGATAGATAGATAACTCTTTATTGTACACCACATAGAACAAAAAATACAATAATAACTAAAACATTTTTTTTGTAGTGCTATACGCAAGTGTTGATCATATCGGTTTCAAGCTGTCAAATTCATTAGTGCCTTGCGATAGAGTCAAAATTGCTGTGAAAAAAGTGACAATCTGATTGAAGCCAAGTTAAACCACAAAAGTAAAATAAAAAAAATAAAAAAATGTTAAGTTAAAGTTATAAGGCCACTGCAGTGCGATTACGTAATGTTGATCATGACGGTTTCGAGCCGTCAAATTCATTAGTGCCTTGCAATAGAGTCGATTTTGCTATGAAAAAAGTGACAATCTGATTGAAGCCAAGTTCTGTGGTCGGGCCCCTGCAGCCCGATTCCATAACTTGGCTTCAATCGAATTCTCAGTCTCGCAACCACTAATGCCTTGCGATAGAGTCGAATTTGCTATGAAAAAAGTGATAATCCGATTGTAGCCAAGTTATGGAATTGGGCCACTGGTCTTACGAATTGTTGTTTAGGAAGTGAGTTTATATTCATGATACGAGCAGCTATAAATTCACCAGTTATGTCAGTAGCGCTGTCTACTGGCGAGTAGCAAAACACAAGAAAAACTATGCAATTCATTTTCCTACGTCAACGCTATGTACTTAGTATAAGACCTTCACGGTAGATGGCGCTTGTACCATACCGAAGACAAAAACCGTCTACGCCTTGGACCTACGCTTGGTAATGTAAAATGTTTCTTACGTCAACGCTTAGTACAAAGTTTGACGCTGGATGGATCCAGTACCTGGCAACTTGACCGTTATGAAAGGAAATCTATAGAGTGTACAGTTTGCAAAGAAGTTGAAATACCAACCGTTTATACTAGCGTAAATCCTCTGTTCACGACTAAACAGATGAACCGATCTTGATAAAATAGTGCGAATCTGTCTTTGCTTCTAAACTTTAGTCTTTGTTTCTCAAACTCTTGTTATTTATTTTGCTATTCGAAGATTTGGGAGGCGTTATCTTTCAGACACGAAGTTAATCAATACTATCCATGTTTGGTTGGTAGTTCGTAATACTACCAATAGATAGCGTTACCGTCCCCATAAGACGGGTTCAATGAAGCTAGTGGAAAGATTTGAATGACGACGGTCTCGGTGGCCGAATTGGTAAAGGCATGTGCTGCGCTGAGGCACAGGAGCCCAATTCTCGCGCAAATAGACATATGTCGGATTCGAGATTATCTCTAATTTTAAATCTCTTCGAAAAATGTCACCAAAATGTCGATAGGATCAAAAATCGCATTCTCAGTGATTATAGAGATTTTTGTCATAGACTTATTCGTAGACATCTGTAAATACGTTCCGTTTTCTCGAATGTGTTGACCTAAAATCGAGAAATATCAACAATGCGGAAAAAATAATAGCAGATGATAATATTAATTAATACTAGATACATTTCATACATAATTGCATAAATTTGTGCAAAGTAGACAGTTTTCAGATCAAGAATTTATTCTTCAAATTCTATCCTATATCTAATGTGTTCTATATATATATAATGTGTTTTCTACAATGTCGAATTTCAATATTTTTAATACATGGCATGGGATCTTGCTTGTTTGTTGTGAGATATTTATTGTTTTAGACATGGAAAAAAATAAGGAAAAGTTATCCTTCTTCGGCGCAGAAGCTAAGATTATTAACTTTAATAGAGGCTAACGAGGAGCTGCGTCAAGGAAAGTTCTCGACCTTTAGTAAAACAATAGCCGAGGCAAGGTGGAGTTTCATAGTCCAAGAGCCCACAGTATACCTGGTTAAATTAAAATACTGTGTTAATCTTCTTCTTGAGGCTATGATGATGTTTTTTACCATGTTTTTATTAAGTCTCTGTTTTTCTTGTTTGTCTGTCTGTCTGTCGTTCCAGGTGAAATCTTGCAACTCAAATTTCAAGCACTTCCCAATTAGCTATCCGATTATATGGAATTACCTAAACCAATGCGATTTGTTGCAATCAGATTTTCAATGCAATATCAACTCTAACGCACCACAATAAGTGCACGTGATAATGAAAATCTGATTGCAACAAGATAGGAAATTGACCCGCTGGTTAATGAGCGGTCACATATTATTGTTCGTATGTGTTTTTACTACTTTTACCGTTACGCTAAGATGATTAGTATTACCTACTTAGAAATGTAAATAAAACAAAGATCAAAAACTAAGTCTTAAATAAAAATAATAATAATACAAGTTTTATTATTTTATAGTACTTAGCGTAGATGAAGAAAACAAATTAAAAATAATTTTGCCTCAACCACGTTATTTGTGAAATCCTCAGTAATTTCACAAATAACGTGGTAAAATCGTCAAAAAATCTCCTCAGCAAAAGCATCTGACATTTTTAAGATTTCGGATATATTTTATTATTTTAAAAGAAGAGAGTTCAAGTTTAGTTTGACTACAGATAAGAAACGGTTTAACTTCTCATTCGACTTCAAAAGTCTACTGCTCCGGACCACTCGTTGCATGTCGAGCGCTGGGCGTAGACATATCTCTATCGTGACTCTCCGAGAATACGGTAATTTGTTTTGTATCGACATACGCCATTTTTTTTCGACATATCTCGAATTCGACATATGTCTATTTGCGCGAGAATTGGGCTCCAGTATGCGAGTTCGAATCTCATCCGTGACCCAAATTTTTCCATTAGAAAATTATTATATACATTCGATAATATTAGGTAAGGTTGTTGAAATAAAACTGCACTTATATAAAAATGAATGCGCTGTATATTGTCTTTAGTCAAGTTCGAAGTCCAGTATAGCCGAGAGGTCGCCGTCGCTGTCGCTGCTGTGAGCTTCTGCTGCCTGAACAAAACCAGAAACATAAATTAATTAAGTATGTCACAAGGCGGTCCCAGGGTTTGGGTTTGTCCCACTAGTCCAGGACCCAAACCTCAGTGACACAGAATTACAGGAACAGGAACAATAGGGAGCACTTTGAGAATTTCGTGGTGATACAATACGGATGAAAATAATCTCTTATGTAGGTATTATCATATATATATTTCAAAGAGTAATTCAAGTTGTTATAAACTTATTTATGAATTTTATAATATTATTTCGGTTTTTTCCAAAAATCAATATTCAAATGACAGGTTATTCGTATATAGAATGAATCAATAATGACCAACTATGAAAAATGAAAAGAAATGGATTATGAAAGAATTAAGAGATCAAATGAGTGTTATTATGAAAGAGGTTTGGACCTTGTCACAAGTATATTTAAAAAAAAAGAAAAAAAAAGCTTTTACATATTCTTTTTTTTTGTTGCTTTGTAACTTTTACGTTTTAAAGTATTTTTTCTATTTCTCATTTTTTCTCCTTTTTTTTCTTTTTGGCTTTTCACTTTTAACATTTTTTGTATTTTTATCGGTTTGTGGGCTACCCTGAAAGTTTCAGCCGGATAGCTAAACGGGAAGTGCTCCAAATTTTAATTGCAAGATTCCCGGACAGACAAAAGACAAGTGAAGTTAATTAAAGCTTTTTAAAAAACACATTTCACACATATTGTGTAATGGAGATACTAATTCGTCAGGGTATTTATTTGGCGTAAGATAGATCCAGCGAAGGTATACAGGATAGGTTCTACGTAGGTATATAGGATATTTAGGGGTAGCGATAACTGATTAAGTTCCTGCGGTAGTGGGGGGGTGCGGGAGGGGTATGACCAATTAGAACAGAAGCTCCATACATATATTATATTATGTTTGTATGTGTTTGCTTAAAATAGGATTAAAAATAAAATATTAAATATGTGTCTTTATCTAAACATCATCAGTAGCTTATTTTACTTACCAGTCATTTTTACACGACTGCCCAAAAATGGAGTGTAATGTTTTTAGGATTCAAGTTTGTTTGTTTGTACATATGTATGTGGGTTTCCTTATTCTACCATAACTTTTAAATGCCTGAACAGATTTGGATGTATGGGGTATCGTTAGAATCCTTACATCATCCCGAGTGACATAGGCTATAATATGTTTTGTTAAATTCAATATAATGGCAATAGGGATCCAATTAAAAAACTAAAAACAATACTTGAACTTTACAGTATGGGTATCAAATTGAATGCCTTGAGGATCACATTCCCAAAATATATAATTTATGCCCATATTTCAAAACTTGTCACTGAAAGCCATAAAATAAAAATAATAATTAAAAAGTTAGGACAGTCGTTTTTTTATATATTTGTTTTTATTTTTATTATCTTCTTCGTACAAACTTTTTGTAACTTACTGCTTTTTTAATAAGTATAGATATGCGATAGGCCACAGTCTCCTGTAGTACCTACACTGTCCTCTGGAGGACACTGCAGTCTACTACAGCATACTACAGCCTACTACAGTCTACTACAGCATACTACAGTCTACTGGTAGTACAATACACATACTCGTCTCCTGGTGCGCATTCGGCGGCGCGGCGCGCGCTCCTCGTCCTGCGAAGAGTCCCCGGAGCTGCCCCCCTCGGCGAGCCCCATCACGGCGTCGCGGAGCAGGGACGCTGCTACTGTGGACAGTGGGGACTGTTCACTATCTGTACTAGGTATCAGGTAGGGTAACAATAACAATGTACCCAATAATTCACCCGAAATTGAAGATCTCACTTTTTTTTTTTCGCCAAAATTCGCCATTTGACGTGATTAATCATTAAAAAAAAAACTGCCAGGTTCCGTATCTCAAAATATCATCATCAGCGTATTACTAGTCCACCGCTGGACGTAGACCTCTGCTAGTTACCGCCACTGAGCCTGATCTTTGACTCTCCTCACCCAGTTCCAGCCATTTATCGCAGATCGTCACTCCACCTGCCGGCGGGCGACCTGCACGTTTGTCTACACACGGTCTCCTCTCTAGAACTCGTTAACCACAGCAGTTGTCAGTTTTTCTAGAAATGTGAATGTTGCCACTTCAGCTTGCTAATCCTCTATGTTGGTTACTTTAGTTCGTAGTCCAAAAAATAATAATATGGTCGTGTTGTCCATAGATACGTTTTTTCTGTTTTAATCAGAGAGGCCATGTTAGCGTTACGGGCGCCTCGCGACTATGTCTCAATGTACATTTACATGTAAAAATAACGCATAAAATACGAAAATGCTTTAAATTGTGGAGCAAAATATTTCAAGAAGCACGTGATTTCAATCCACGGATCTCTGGATTACGCGCCTATGCATGTTTCCACTGCGCCACTCTGCTTCGTGGAGGGAACGACGAAATTCGGTACCGTTCTATAAACGGATGTATTATTTACTTTAAATTTAACATAACTTTGGATTTGGGTAGGGTTTGTTTAGCGTGGGGTTTTTTATTGTGTATATTAGTGATGTAACGAATGTCATATTTTGGACATTCGCGAATACGAATACGAATGCGAATATCTGATGCCAACATTCGCGAATGCGAATATTCAGTTTTTGTTTAAATTTGGCGCCATTTGTCTATGGCTTGGTGACTTTAGCGGCAGTCCCGTTCAAACGAAGTGCGTTCCGTCTGTTTTTCGTTCCGAGAATAGCCGAGTTAATACGAACGCGACTACGACTTAATTTTATTTTTGTTTGCTTAAAGTGTTAACTGTTAACTCTTATGTAAAATGATTATATTTATACTATAAATACTATATAATATAGGTATACTATAAACACTTTGTGATTATGATGACAGCAACTCATGTTAAACTTTTATTTGATTTTAATTATAGTTTATTTATTGTAGAAGTATTTGAAAATTATTATTTTTAGATAAAGCTAAAAATAATAATGTTATCATTAAACTTTGGTAAAAATTCATAGAAGATTATTTTTGTTTGCATTTAGGCCATTTAATATATAGTTTTGTTTTTAAATTGTTATGAAAGTTTGATGGTTAAGCTTCATTGCCCAAAGTTAAATAAATAAATGATACCAAATGATAAAGAGAACACATTATCGTGTGTTTACGAGGTTAAGTTACTTTTTATTGCATTAAAAAACATAAAAAATTAATGGAATTGGATTTTCTTATATTAACCAACTATTATTACCTACTTAAAAAAATTATACACGCTTTTGCGTGCACATTCGCAAACACATTCGCACTAATTTCGCGAATGCGAATGCGAATATGCAAAAATATGCGAATATTCGTTACATCACTAGTGTGTATATATATATATAATATGTATATAAATATATAAGTGTTTTTTCTGGCCTCCAGGCTTTAGCTTTCATTTCATTTATATTTTACATTAGTTCAATTTGGGTAGTGTTTGTTTAGCGTGGGGTTTTACTTTTTTATAATTTAATTTTACCATTTATCATTTGTCTGACTTACAGTTTTGGCGGAAGTAAGCTACATATTTTTATTTGTTCATTTTAAATATGGATTTCCGCAAAGTAACGCCTGATTCTATCAACTATTTAACATTGGACCTCTATCCCGCAGGAACCCCTTATTTTTTCGGGATAAAAATTATTCTAAATTTTAACACATTACATATACTTTGACTGTGCCAAGTTACATCAAAATCCGTCTAGTAGTTTCAGTGTGATACGTGTTCTTTTAAATAACTTTCAACCCCTATCCTGCGGGAACCCTGGAGTTTTACGGGATAAAAAGTATTCTAATCCATTACATCAGCGTATGATTGTGCCAAATTGCATCAAAATCCGTGTTGTAGTTTCAGTGTGATGCGTGTTCAAAAAGACAGACACAGAAAAGAAACAAACGTTTTGGCCTCCATATCGATTTTGAAGTTTATCTCAATTACAATTTAAAAAATATATTTAATGTATAGATTTAGCCCAATTACAGTTTTATTATAGTATAGATTTACATGAAATATTTTGCCTTTGAATTGAATTCTTTGTGCTATGTTGGTTATTTTGGTTCTCATTGCAGATTGTGTCCTTGAGAGAAATTACGAGCATGGCTCTCTCCACAGCTCGTCGAGCGACCTTACACTTACTTATGGCATAGATAAATTATAGATGATTTATCTATGCTTATGGACAGTTTTACTTGAGTGTCCACGTTTCGAGTCCAAAGGTTCATGACTGGTAGGACGCACGGATAGAAGATTAGCGCTTTTAGTCCCTATGGTCTGGACAAGGAGACTTCTGGTCCAGGAGCGTCAGTAGTGTGCACTCACCGTCGTCATCGTTTTCGGAGCCCGAGTCCGAGTTGTCGTCGTTCTCGGAGCCCCCCGCCAAGTCTTCCTCTTCGTCCTCCTCCTACAACACACAAACATATATGGATTAAACAAGGGTCTCCAAACTAGGGCCCGCAGACCAACCCCGGCCCGCGAGCCAACCCCAGCCCGCGAGCCAACCCCAGCCTGCGAGCCAACCCCAGCCCGCGAGCCAACCCCGGCCCGCGAGCACTACCAATCCATGGCATGTCTTGTATACGGCCCATCCTTTAATTTATTTTGATAAATCAAATGAAACAAAATAATCACAGGAAATAATAATCACATGTTTTATTATTTTGTTTTTCTTCTGACTTTCGAATAACGGATTATGACGTATCTATTGAGCACTCAAGAGATACTTTGTTTTTTGTTCAGTTTAATCAAACACTAGCTTTCCGTCCGCGCGGACTGCTTCTTATCGCGAAAAAAAGCATCCTATATTCTTCTAGGATATTAAAAACCAATGCACAAGTAGGTATAGCACCAATGCTCTTGAAGTTTTATGACAGACTTGTTATTTCGTTTCCATGGCAACCGTTCCTTACAGCGAGTAATCATCATTTTTCTGTTTTCCCGTGGAAACTTACAAATTTCCGGGATAAAAAGTATCCTATGTATTGTTCTAGGGTATAAGCTATCTCCAATCCAAATTCCATCAAAATCCGTCGAGCCGTTATCGCGTGAAAGCTTGAAACAAACAAACAGACAACGTTTCACTTTTATATATTGGTATGGATTTCTATATACATATTTATATATGCAGCTTGAACATATCGCGCTCACTACACTCACAGCTTGTTATAATACTGACTCCTTTCATATCCTACTCGAGAGTCCACAATAATTATTCTCCTTTTTAATAACTTGACTTGTATGTAACTATGTATGTATGTATCTATGTATTTGTCCTGGAATCTTGTAATTCAAATTTCGAGCTCTCCGATGACAAAGTACAAAACAACAAAAATAAAGCAACAGGGAGACCCGGCTTAATGGTAAGTTAATCTGATGAGCTAGATCTTGGCCCTTGGGACTTTGTGATTGATTCCTCCATATGGAGTCCATGTGCGACAGTCTCCGCAGCTCTAGCCAACCGCTGAGTTGCTGAATGGGATTTACATAAGCCAACAAGCTCATCGCTTCTGAGGCACGGCAGAAGACTGATAGGATCGCTGGGATCTTTACCAGGCTAATGAATTGCTATGGTTTTCGCTGTTTTCCAAGGTGATGGGTAGACACAACACAAGCATAGACAGGCGTTAAATAGTTTCGTGAGCATTGCTATACGTTTCTGCGGAAGTTCTCTATGAGGTGATTAGAAATTTGATCCGAACCAGATGATTTGCGTATCTTAATAGAGAGATGAAGAGAGTATGAGAGGGCTGCAGAGTGTACGACAGGGGGAGGGAGTCGTGAATGTAAGGGGGGCGTGAACATACCGCGTCATCATCGTGGTCGCGGCGGCGCCCCACGTCGTACACCTTGACGCACGACTCCTGCATCTGCTCGAAGTCGCCCATGTTCTCCACCAGAGAGATCTGCGTGCCGTACCGCGACACGCTCAACGAGTATATGTTGCGTTTCACGTCTATCGTGGCTGAAATATTAATATGTAAGTCAATCAAAAAACATTTACATTAAAAGCTTTTACGCAGTAGCCATGTCATGGTGAAACTTAGGAGAATTAAATGCGTATACAACATTTCACGTTTTGTAGAAGCAAGCAGCGTCGAGCAGAACTGCAGGTTGCAAGGCTTTCCCTTTTCTTTAGACAGTTGATAGACTGGCGTTATTACGCGGAAATCGTTTTTAGAATAATTTAATTTCTGACGATTTCTGAAAAGGGGATGATTGGTGAGCAGGGGATGCTTGATCAACAGGTGATTAGAGAGCAAGGAATAACCGTACACGATTAGTGAACAGGTGATGATTGGTAAACAAGGGTTGATTGGTGAGCAGGGTATGATTGGTGAACAGATAGATTATTGTACAGTAGATGATTCATGAACAGGTGTTGATTGGTGAGCAGGGCATGATTGATGAACAGTGCTAGATTTGTGAAAAAGCGATGATTAGTAAACAAAGAATGGTTGGTGAACAAAGGATGATTGGTGAACAGATGGGTTATTGTACAGTAGATAATTGATGAATAGATTGATGAACAGGGAATGATTGGTGAACAGGGGATGATTGTTGAACAGGTAATGATTAGAGAGCAGGGGACGATTGCTGAACAGTGCAAGATTTGTGAAAAAGCGATGATTGGTAAACAAGGGATGATTGGTGAACAGATAGATGGGTTATTGTACAGTAGATAATTGATTAACAGACGATTATTAGTGAACAGGGAATGATTGGTGCACAGGCGATGATTGGTGAACAATTGATGATTTGTGAACATTCGATGATTGGTGACTAGTGGATTATGATTGGTGATGTTTTGTGAATAGTTACCTATGCTGGAGTAGTCGTATGTATCTAATGTCTTGAAGCTGGTGTCGAACTGGCTCCGTTCTTCTGCATCTTGATCGCTGCAGACCGCGTAGATCGCCGAGCACGTCGGGTTGAATATTACCTGGAATCGCATCGTATTCATTTACTTATAGCTTTTGCACGCGACTTCACCCGCGTGATCTACAGTTTAACGCGATAAAAAGTATGCTATATCCTTTCCCAGGGTTTAAACTATCTCCATACCAAATTTCATCAAGATCGATTCAGCTGTTTAATCTTGAAAAGGTAACAGTGGACGTTTTGAGACTTAACAATTTCAAAAAATCCACTCTTTTCAAAAGTTACCTGGACTGGAAGACAACGATAAGGCCGGCCATTGTGAACTGTGAGTTGTTCTAAAACTATTATTCCTAATGAATGAAGTGTTATCTATCATACTAGCTGCGCCCAGCGACTTATCCCGCGAGCTTACTTCTTCACCCCCTTATGAAAGTAATTTCAAAAACATCTCTATTATACTCAAGGAATATCCCCTTCAAATTTCAAATCTCTGGGTCCACCGGTTTAGGCTGTACATTGTCTGTCTGTCAGTCTATCGCGGTAATGTGTTACAGGTATACAGGCTGGACTTTTGAGACAGGCCAATAAGGGCAGGTACCTTAACCGTTGTAGCTACATGAAAACGATCTTAAAATACTGTCCTAACTTTTGGGACATTTTGACCTACATTAGTCAGCAAGAAAATGGGTAATTTATAAAAACACTTTTTTGATGCCACACGATCCAGTTTCCTGGATCTAAAGTCCTTAGTCTCGTATAAAAATCCAGCCTGTATAGGTAAGATTAGCTTTTAACTAATTCTGTCCATACTAGGGAGTGCCTGGCAAATAACGCTCCTAACCAAATGGCATTTTATTCATAAAAGGTATATTATTCACTGATTTCTAAATTAGTGTAATTGATTTCTGTTCCTTTTTTACACGACTGCCCAAAAAAGGAGTGTTATGTTTTTAGCATTCATGTATATTTGTATGTATATGTGTTTATTTATTCCGCCATACCTTTAAAATGCCTGAACACATTTAAAAGTATGGGGTATCGTTAGAATCCTTACACCCCCCGAGTAACATAGGCTATATATTTTTTTGAAAACATTCTATATGGCGGCAGAATGGCACCGTTTTCAAACACGAAAAAAAACGAAATTTACAATATGGGTATCAAATTGGTTTTGATAAGCACATTCCAACAGTATATAATTTATTGTCAAAAACTCTTTTTTGGCAGGGCAGGCGTTTTGTTTTAGCTTTTAAGCTAGATAGATTAGATAGATAGATAGATTAACTCTTTATTGGACACCACAAACAAGCACAACAAGAAATTATATATAAAAATAAAGTAGTTAGCTAGTTGTTGTATAAATAAATAAATATTAATAAATCTGTCATAAGAACACATTTTCTAAAGTTCCTTGTTGCTCCTATCCAGAGATCCTGATGGGGGCTTCGGGTTGGGATGAATTAGAGACGGCGGGCTGTGTATCTTCTATTTATTGTCCAATGAGGTCGGTGTCTTCAATGTGGGATCCGAGAAAAAGAGGTCGCAGCCATCCGGTTTAGCGCTTTTATACGCCCGAAAGGCGCCGTCTGGTGACGAGTTTGGGAACTAACTTGGGTTGTAGTATGCTATACATCGATTGAGGTGTCTTTGTTTAAGCATTCGACCATAGATGGCGCTGTTCTTAACATTGCTACATCATGAAAAATCAATATTTGGATTTTCATACGTTTTTTGTTCGTCAAGAAGCCAATTCCCTCTTATTTGACATGACTTTTATTTTAGAATGAACAAAAAACGAACGAAATCCATACACGTAGTTTTACTTAATATGTTTGAAAACTCTGAATGAACTTCTAAGAGCAGATCTTGTTATCTTCCACGGCTAGCGTAGCTGCTGCAGAGATCCCTGTTAAAGAAACTCTTTGCCTAGAAGAACCCTGACTTGGCCGCGGTGCCCGGCACTATAGGACCCTGCTCATCCCGCGGGTGCTGTAAGAACCAGGAAATGGGCAGCAGTTCCCTGTGAGAAAGAGCGATGGTAGCCCGACAGTTCAATAGAGCACCAGAATCCAACGATAACGGGTTCGGTTCTATGGCTCCGCACCAATGTCTTTTTTTAGTGCGGATTTCCATCGTTCCGTGCTGCGGAGGGCACGTTAACCTGTTGATTCGTTAAGCCAAGTCAGAGGCCCTCGCGCGGCCTGACAAACTCACCAGAGGCCAGCTGAACCGCATACGACAAACCAACAATTTCCCTGTGTATTACCACCAATAAGTCGCCAGTCAAGCGCACTGATTATGACATAACCCCCCATTATGACAAGTACAGCGAGCAGATCGCTCGTTGTCGCGTTCTTTGTGGAGGCCGCTCAACAGTGGATGTTTTCGCTCGTTTCACTTGAATCCCCCTTTCCGATCCCCCAGGGGATAGAAAATCAGTAGTCGTGACATATCTAAGGAAACTAGTACTGCACTTACTTCTGATTTATCTAAAGTAGGCACCGTTCTGAGGAGGTGGAATGTCCTCAGATCCCACACTTCTGTATTCGATATTACCTGAAAATAAATAAATTCATAGAAAACATAAAAATAAAGCTTTTATGTAGTAGCCAGGTCTTGATGAAACTTAAAATCTTTCACTATTAAATGCATATACAACATTTCGTATCTATGCTGTTAACCGTTGAGTCAGGACACAACCCTGAGTGCAGCAACCATGTCATGGTAAAACTTAAAACCGGCTATCACAATAAAATGCGTACAAAAAAATTTTTTTTTTTGCTGTTGACCATTGAAGAGTTCTTTTATCTGAAGCTAATCCTCAAGCTTATCATAAATATGTTAATTTAAAAACATTTATATTTATTAAAAGTTTTCGGGCGACTTTGAAATACCATAGCGTTATTAGCTACCCTTGCATTGTTATTACTCGCGCTTTAGCTTCGTATTTCAAAGTGTTCCCTTGAAAAGAACCTTGTAGTTGTTCTACTCACTTCTAAGCCGTTGGGATGGAACACTCCGCTGTGCGTCTGGTTCAGTTTGTCGAACTTGTGTATTTCCTTGCCCGTGTTCACGTCCCACAGCACTCCGTCTGTGGACAATAACATAACAAATGTTAACGATCTGAACATGCGAATACAAAAAAGATTAAGAAGAATAAAATGCAGATAAACCGTTTGTTTTTGGTAAGGCCATAGAGCATCTATCGGCTCTTCGGTGGAGTAAACTGTGTTAATGAATCAGCCGCAAGAGGCAATGTTGACTTGCTGAGTAAAGCATCATATTCACTAGGGGACAAAAGACATCTTGCCTCGCGACCTTTAGGATGAAATTTGTCCGACCGACTTCGCCAGACTTCGCTCGACATCTCTAGCGACCCTAGTGAATACGAGGCTTTATTTTTACGCTCGCTTCGCCCTATTTTTTGTCGTATACCCCCTAATCTGCACTTTGACGCTCGCTCCGTTCGTGCTTATGATGTTTTTAAGGCCATCCTCCAATTTTAGCACTCGCTTTGCTGGTCTCTTTTCTATACACGAGGGAATAGTAAGACCAAAGTAAAACTGTGTCGAAGGTGAGTCTCACCTCAGAACACGAGCTCATCCGTGGGGTTGAAGGTGGCGCGGTTCTTGGCGTACTGGTTGCTGATGGCCGGGGTCAGGGTCAGCAGCTCGCAGCCGGTGCGAGTGTCGAATGTGAGCCTCACCTGAGAGCACGAGCTCGTCCGTGGGGTTGAAGGTGGCGCGGTTCTTGGCGTACTGGTGACTGATGGCCGGGGTCAGGGTCAGCAGCTCGCGGCCGGAGCGTGTGTCGAAGGCGAGTCTCACCTGAGAGCACGAGCTCGTCCGTGGGGTTGAAGGTGGCGCGGTTCTTGGCGTACTGGTTGCTGATGGCCGGGGTCAGGGTCAGCAGCTCGCGGCCGGTGCGAGTGTCAAAGATGGTAGCCTTCTCCCCGCGCGTTCCGATAATGCGGTCGTCGGTCATCTTGGAGAATTCCACGTACTCTTCGTTGTCTAGTTGGAACCTGCAGGAGTTCAATAAGGTTACGCTAGTCGCGGCCATTGTTTCATAAAGAGTATAATAAATACAAAATAATTTTATTATAAACATAGTTTTCGTAGTCAACATTCCAAGTAACTTAAGTTTGAATAAATACATTCAGTAGATTTTAATAGAGCCAAATCTCAATTCGATCTTCAAGTTTTATATTTTTTTATATACTGTTACGAGCTGGGGTTCGGATAAAATAATTGTACGCTAATTACACCAAAAATTAACACCTTTATTCAAAAACCACAAAAATAAATTAATCCAACAAATAATGCTCAAACACTCTTTAACTTGACTGTACACTCTTATCAATTATCACTGAATACTCGCTTCGAATTACTTTGATCGTTTCGTTTCGTCAGCCAAATCAGTAATGTCCCAGGCAGTCGATGCGCGCTTTATTTATACCGCGACGGGCGTTTCGAGAAGGTACTCGTTACTACTCGTATGTACTAGTGGTAGTCGGTAGGTCTTTGAACTTTCAAGGTCGGCGGCGCCTTTGAGTTGCCGCGCCGCGCCGCGCCTGTAGGTACTTAAGGCCGGCGGCACCTTTGATGTCGCCGCGCCCGTAGGTATATACCTACCGCGCGCTCTGGAAACTTTTGTAGGTACCTACGCTCTACTAGTGTGTTCCAGAATGTTCCTTTAAATGTAGGTATTGCGTCATTTTAGTACCTACTGTTTTTCTAAGAATCGACCGGCGTAACAATAAGTTACAAATATTTTTGAAATAAATTGCAAAGAGTTTGTAAACTTACTGTAACTCGAACTCTTTCATATTCCATAGAGCAGAGAGCGGCCGCCAAGGTGTCGTCGCCGACGCTAGCACCAGCAACCCGTCTCTGCTCGCCTGCAACAAACAAACAGTAATCTAAACGAGGAGGTAACAATCAAATGGTGATATGTCACTTGGATATGGAGCTGAGAAAAATAAACTGAAAATGGTAGCGATTTGGACATCCCTTAAACTAAACTTAATTTCTTCAAATGTAATTTAAACCTTGTTGGCTTTGTAATAAAGTTTTTTTCCCCTGGTATCTAATCCACACTCACTAAACTATCACTAAAGCCTGTCGGTATAAAATCAACTTTGTTTCCACGCAGCGAGAGTCCCGATTTGTCCAAACGCTGTCTCAGAACGTGTACGAATTTATCCAAACGCTGTTAGGCAGCGCGCTAAAAACCAGTTTTAATTACGTTATTTTAAGTGGTGCAGCTAAAATTGACGTAAGTTTAGAATAGATGCCAGGGGTAAAAAGACCTTGTTACAAAGTCGCCAAGGTTTAAATTACATTTGAAGAAATTTAGTCTAGTTTAGTTTAAAGAGTAAAATGACCAAATTGCTGCCATTAACAAACTGAGTAAATCTTCATGAATTATTTAAAAGGTAAAGGATGAAATTAGTTCTACATAATGAAATTATTATACTTTTATGGATAAATTAATTCTGTAACTTTTTATATTTTTAATTCAATAATGGACAAAACACATTATGTATGAACCACGTAGACAAAACCCGTTAATATGTTTCAGTCTAAACGTGTTTTATCCATAAGTCTCAGGACATGTTTTGGACCTTAGATTATTTGGTGTTTTGGTACTTATTGCTTTATTATAAGTAATGCTATTTGAATAGTATTGTATATTATTTCGAAATACTGATCCGAACCGCAATTCAAGCAAATTGTATGTTTGTCGTGATAACATGCAAAATAGAATATTCGCGTATGTTATAAGTATTTTGTAAACGAAATACAGTTACAGTACAGGAACCTGCACAAATAATATCCAAATTTGAATATCATAATACTGTGGAAATTTGCTTCAATTACAAATGATTTTGGTATTACATTAGCATGGACAAATGATTGTTCGCCGTAATCTTACGACCACACACACACACATATAAGTTCATCGCACACTTACTTGCATATGATAGATGTACGATTCGTGCACTTGATACGAGTTCTCCTCGGCGCCGGTGAACAGGTTGAACAACTTTATTTCGCCGTTGGACGTCGCGGCGAGCAGCTGTTGCTGCTTCGGCTGTAAACAAATATATTCGTAACTTAATAGTTCATGATTGATTGTTTATTTGTCTATAGGGGGACGTTTCCCGGATTTGTGGGCATATTTGGATGGCTCTTATGACTAAGCACCATACAACAATAACACAAGAGCGATGCTAGCCTATAGCCCAGTATGTAGAGAAATTTGCCTTGCAAAAGGTGGTGTAGTACGATTTTCACATATGTTGTTGAGGTCTAGACTCTGATGAAAAATCAAGTTTTTGACCTTGGGGGGAGGGAGGGGGGTGGGTTCACCAACGGTCAATTTTACATAAAAAAATAGCACAGGCAAAGCTAAAGAGGATAAAATTATTTTAATTTTTACTGTAAGTGTTTTTTTTGTAAGTCCGTTAACTAATTAGTTACACCGGCGAAAAGATTTTACCAAAAAACACTTCCATGGAAGATAGTGGGCGTAAAATAGGCGTCGTCGTCCTGTAAGCGCATCATCCGTGTCGGCGCGGAGTTTAAATGCACCAGTCTCGCGTTGGCTCTTCTACAGCCGTTTGTCACGTAGAGGCTGGGTCACGTGACCCAAAGAAGCTACTTACATGGAAGATGGTGTGCGTAAAATAGGCGTCGTCGTCCTGTAAGCGCATCATCCGTGTAGGCGCGAAGTTTGAATGCACCAGTCTCGCGTTGGCTCTTCTACAGCCGTCAGTCACGTAGAGGTTGGTTCAGGTGACCCATAGAAGCCACTTCCATGGAAGATAGTGTGCGTAAAATAGGCGTCGTCGTCCTGTAAGCGCATCGTCCGTGTCGACGCGAAATTTGAATGCACCAGTCTCGCGTTGGCTCTTCTACAGCCGTCTGTCACGTAGAGGTTGGGTCAGGTGACCCATAGAAGCCACTTCCATGGAAGATTGTGTGCGTAAAATAGGCGTCGTCGCCCTGTAAGCGCATCATCCGTGTCGGCGCGGAGTTTGAATGCACCAGTCTCGCGTTGGCTCTTCTACAGCCGTTTGTCACGTAGAGGTTGGGTCACGTGACCCATAGAAGCTACTTACATGGAAGATGGTGTGCGTAAAATAGGCGTCGTCGTCCTGTACGAAATTTGAATGCACCAGTCTCGCGTTGGCTCTTCTACAGCCGTCTGTCACGTAGAGGTTGGGTCAGGTGACCCATAGAAGTCACTTACATGGAAGATGGTGTGCGTAAAATAGGCATCGTCGTCCTGTAAGCGCATCGTCCGTGTCGGCGCAAAGTTTGAATGCACCAGCCTCGCGTTGGCTCGTCTGCAGCCGTCTGTCACGCCGATGTCACGGCGCGTGACGCGCGCGCACACGTTGAGGGCGCAACCCGTGCCGAACACTGAGGCGGCGGGGCGGGGGTCGGGACACTTGTGCGGTCTGAGAACAGAAGTTGAATATACTTTACAACTAACATGGTTACAAAATATAATATACGAGTAAATATTATCACCGGGATATTTGGAAAATTTGTGCAATTATATTCAATGTTAAATATGTTTATGTTACTTACAGAAGTTGACTCTGATTCATCTCAAAACATAAAAGCATTTATGCAGTAGCCATGTATTGGTGAAATTTAGAATGAGCTATCACAATTAAATGCTTACACAAAATTCCATAAAAATGCGTTGTCATCGGAACTGAACAAACATGTAAACTCCATATGATAAGAGGAAGTGGTTCTAATTCAGCTCGCAAGATTTGACCTAAGCATACATACAAACATTGCAAGTTAAATAAAAGCTTTTATAAATGAGAAATATGTATTAACGAGCTTTACAAATGAAATGTCTGTTACTGTATCATACACTAGGGCTGGTAGCCTAACGGTTCAATAGTGCAACTCAGAATCCAACGCTACCGGGTTGGGTCCTAGGCTCCGCCAATGACTTTCCTAAGTTATGTGCGGTTTTCCATCGCTCTGTGCTTCGGAGGGTACGTCGAGCTGTCGGTCCTGGCTGTCATTGATTAGTAGCCATCGTTAAGCCATGTCAGAGGCCCTCGGGCGGCCTGACAAACTCTGACACCAGAGACCAGCACTACCTCATACATACGACAAACAAAACACTAGTTGATCTGCGCTACACGGCTTCGTTTGAAGTTTTCCCGCTATCCCTCGGAAATTTTGCACTTCCCCATAGATTAAGGATTCTATGTCCATCTAGAATAGTGTTGCTTTCTATCGCGGAAATAATTTTCTGAATTGGATCAGTAGCTCCAGAGATTACCTCCTACAAACATACAAACAGCTTTACCTCTTTCAATTATTAGTGTAGGTAGATAGCGATGGTGGCCGAGCGATACACTAGTGCGCGTTAAAAAACAGCAATAACGGGTTAGATCCTTGGTTTCGCAACAATGACTTTTCTAAGTTATGTCAGACCAGTCGCACTCCTCAACATGTACAAATATTATACCTACACTTTGCGGCTGCAATATTGCGGTTAATTCAGTAGAGTGTCAAGCGTGCGCTCGACGCGCGCCGTGTGCTTGACGATAAAGTACCTACTTACGTAAAGTTTTTGTGAAATTTTATTCTTTTCTTAATTATGAGTACCAAGAAGAAACCTAAAATGTACTGCATAACATTCGGTCTGACAAGTCTCGTTAAATACCTACATACTGACATTTTATTACGTAGGTAGCCATTTCTTTTTCATTCATTATTAAGCATGGAATTCAGACAGGCACCTTTTATTCATGAAAGTGTAATACCTATTAAGTTATAATCAAATAATGAGGTACTAGGTCAATTCTGATATGAATGTCATTATATGTAGTTAATACAACTATCAACATTTATAACAATAAGTAATAAAAATAATACATTATTACATAATTGTTTATTCTGTTACAATATATAAGTCATATCATATCAAAGAATAATTACTAGTGCAAGTACCTAGTCATATCTTGATACAACCCTACCGAGCGTAAAAGTGACAGAGCGAATCTGAAACGGTTAGAGCAATGGAAGCTCTCGCGCGTTGTGATACGGTACATTCTAGCCTGCACGCAATGGGCGAGTGCCTTCTAGGTTAATATAATTGAAATCTCGCAGCGCTGTGCGAGTTAAATTGCACTTTATTGCTTTGTAGCGAGAGTTGCTATGTATTTAAATGACTTTACTCATTTATCCTTCTGTACTTGTACTACTATTATTTATTCTGTGGTTATGTGCGATTATCCATCGCTCCGTGCTTAGCAGGGCACGTTAAGCTGTCGGTACCGGGTGTATTGATCAATAGCAGTCGTTAAGCCATGTCAGAGGCCCTCGGGCGGCCTGACAAACTGACACCAGAGGCCAGCAGTGTATACAGAAGTACGAACTTACTCGAACAAGTTGAACTGCGGACATGTAACAACCGGGTTCTTGCAGAGCGCGTGTTGGTTGTACAAATACTCCGTGATGATGGTGTGCAACGTCACTCTGGAAACGTAACATTTGTTATTTTACTACACGACTGCCCAAAAAAGGAGTGTAATGTTTTTATGGCTCATGTATGTATGTTTCTATGTATGTGAGTTTCTTTGTTCCACCCATAGCTTTTAAATGCCTGAACTAATTTGCATGTATGGGGTATCGTTAGAATCCTCACGTCATCCCGAGTAACATAGCAAAAATATTAAAAAAAAAACAGTTTCTCCTCAGAATAGCTCCACTTTCAAATCCGAAAAACAAATTTCGAATTTTACAGTATGTGTATCAAACTGAAGGCCTTGATGAGCACATTCCAATAATATACAATTTATTGCCATAACTCAAATTTGATTCTATAAACTATCTATACTTATAATAAAGCAATAAGAACGAAAATTCTGTACAAAGAAAATAATTACATTAAAAAATGTCTAATTTGTAAAATTCGTGTGTTTGTTTGTCTGAATGTTTGTTCGTGCATCACGTAAAAATGAACGGACTGATTGCAATGCGGTTTTCACTGTTGGATAGCTTATGGTTTGACTTAAAAACTGGAGTACTTGGTATCTCAATCTGATGAATATACACCGAGCAATCGATAAAAAAAACAACGGATGAAGGAAAAAAAAACAATCAAAATAAACAAAATAAAAAGGTTGTCTGGAAGAGATCGCTCTTAGCGATAAGACCGTAGACCGTGTGCGTATTTTAAAAATAAGTTATTGTATGTATTTGTTCCTTATAATATGGTGTAATAAAGTGTTTATTATTATTATTATTATAAACAATTAAAAAGCACGTGCTTTTAATTTTTTTAAATATTTAATTTTAATTTTTAAATATGTTTTTACGTCAATAATTGGTCCCCAAGCCAAGTAAATCAGTATCTTGGGAACCTCCTTCTTATTGATACCTACAATACTTTTAGTAAAATGCAGATGTTTTGATGGAACCTACATTTAAATGATACGGTTTCATTCCTTCGAAGTTCTTTCAATTCTTTTCTCAATTGCGCAACTTCTACTTATCTTATTGAAACGCATCTGATTTTTCAATACAAACGCATCTGATTTTTCAATACAAACGCATCTGATTTTCAATAGAAGCGCATCTGATTTTTAAGTCAAACCAAGCTATTCAACATTGAAAACCGCATTCCGATCGGACCAGTTTTTACGTGATCCGAAAACGAACAAACAAAATGGTTGCCTCGAAGAGAACGCTTTTAACGATAAGGCCGCCCATCGTTTCACTTCTTTCATTCCTAACTTTTTTTTGGCGTGTTTAACTTTTTTTGATATTTTGTTCAGTAGCTTATAATAAGTCACTTGGATTTTTTTAATTGTTTAAAAATCTATTTTTTTTATATTACTTTGAATTGACGAGACGGGCAGGTCGCTCGCCTGATGGTAAGCATCACGCCTGTCCATAACAGTTGCAGTGGCACCCAGAACTTTGGATGCAAAGTCTTGCGCGTCACTACACTGCGCTCGTCACCTGATACATTGGTTGTTAAGTCTCATTGCCCAGTAATTTCGCTGGAAACATTGCCCTTCAAACCGAATCAGAAATGTTAACACACTACTGCTTGGTTTACTTATTTACTGCGTTATTATTGACTAGCTGTGCCCGCGGGTTTGCCCGCGTGGTCTTTTCTCTGGTCGTGGTTCGTGGTCTTTTTTTAATAGTTACCTATGTTATTCAAGGACAATACCCATATAGTACAAAATGACAACGTTTGTTTTCGTTCAGCCTTTAAATAGTTTTTATCGAATGCTCTACTCATCGGGTTGAGATACAAAGTACACCAGTTTTTTAGTCAAACCCTAGGCTATCCAATAATGAAAACCGCATCGCAAACGGTCCAATACTTTTTACGTGATGCGCAAACAGACAAACACGACGCGATCATTTAAAGATCTTCTTTGTACATACTTTTGGTTATTTAATGCTTCGTTACATATTGTCTTTTCTGACAGTTTGTTTGTTACAGTAGTCGCAGCGGAAGTATGTGTCTCGGAAGTTGTCTGCTAGTCGCTGCGCAAACTGCTATTTTTCAGGCGCAATCCGAATGTTGAAGGTGAAGACAGCATTGTATAACTGCCTCGCTCACTCGCTTACGTTTTTCGCATCATCTGTCTCGCTCATACTTTATGCAGTGTTATCCTCACAGCAGTACCTGTGCAAACGTTCACAGAGCCAACTTCGCAACCACAAAGATCCGCTGCGACTACTCTACCTGTGTTGAGTGTTGTGCGTGGAGTCCCCGGCGGCCACGCTGATCTGCTTCTGCAGAGATCGCTTGTGCTCTGACGTGGTGGGCACGGCGACGGCGGAGTGTGCACTCTGGACCTTCCTGGGAACCAAATAAGGGTTAGTTTCAATTGAAACTAATATGTACACTAATGGAAACATTAAGTTATATAAATAACATGGAAAAGTCACAGAGAGTTCTTCGTCATCAGCCTATATCTGTCCACACCTGGACGTAGGGTTCTCCTAATGCACTGAGCTCGGTCTTCAGCTCTCCGCATCCATTTTCTTCCGGCCGCTTTTCGCAGGTCGTCACTCCACCCGGCCACAGGGCGTCCTACACTACGTTTGCCTAAACGTGGTCTCTACTCGAGTACTCAAGGTAACTCGCTTCTTAGCAGTAGTATTTTACGTATAATTTTCAATCGACTTTAAGTATTCTCCTTTCAACCATTTTGTAATTTAAAAGATCGTTCCAAAACCGGAAGTGGGTATAAAGTATCCGTTTCCGATGTAATTTATAACTGTTTCCATGCAAACGTTGACCGAACACCTTTCAAAAGGCGTATTTCACTCACAAATGAACCGGACGCCGAAGGTAATAATTTTTGATATTTTTTGCTACTATTTTCACAAATTCTTCCGACCGGCCTGTTAGAGTTCGGTCCGTTCGTAAACAGAATGAACAGTAACTGATTTGTTCATTCTGTTTACGTTCATTAACTTACCAACATGAACGAAATTCCTTTTGTCCGCTAGAACATAAAACATCCCGTAAAGTATATGTTTCGCGCAAAAATTCTAACATCAATTTTGAGCCAAAAATTCCAACTTCTAGTGGAACAAATGAGTCGCCTAAAAATGTTGAATTTGAATTTAAATGTAAATAACCAATGGAACTACTAATCTTAACAAATACTAAACCTTTTATCAGAGTCATGGAGGTATACTCTTTCAATGTTACCATCAGTGAAACATAAAAGAACCTTCATCAATGATGTATCGTTCGAATAAATAAAAAGTTGGTGGCATGTATACTGCCTTTACCTTAAATCGGTACAGAAATCTCGGAGAAATGTCTGTACCTACATAAAGTGCCGAATTGAGGACCTCATATTTTTTGAGGTTCGTTATAAAGTAATATTTTATTATTATCATTATGATAATGCTATCATTTATGTCATGAATCATCATCAAGTGTATTTATGTATGTCCTAACTAGTTGTTCTCGCGACTTTCCCAAGTGTTTTATCATTATGATAATGCTATCATTTATGTCATGAATCATCATCAAGTGTATTTATGTATGTCCTAACTAGCTGTTCTCGCGACTTTCCCAAGTGTTTTTTTTTGGGATAAATCTATCCTATATGTTATTCCAGGAACAAAACTACAAACCAATTTTAATACAATATTGCTCGGCTTCTATTCATTGGCTTGAGATAACAAGTATACCAGTTTTTAAGTCAATCCCTAATCCATCAGTCTGAGATAAACCGCATCGCAATCGGTCGAACAGCTTTTACGTGATGCGCGAACAAACAGATAAACACACAGACACAATTAAAAAAATACTTGTTCAGTAGCTTATGTTAAGTCCCCCAGCCCATTACTTATTTTAAGTCCCCTAGCCCATTACTTATTTTAAGTCCCCTAGCCCATTACTTATTTTAAGTCCCCTAGCCCATTACTTTTTTAATTCTTACTGCCTTATTATAAGTGTAGATACAGCTTCCCTCACAACATATCCGTCATCAACGAACCGAACTCTAACTCACATCAACAAGGTTTCTTGTATTATCCTGGTTAATTATTCTCCATCATGTCCTCACGCCACGCCGAAATCACGTCATCACCTTTCCATCACCGTACGATCAGACAATCAGCAAAGTGCCACCCTTTTTACTATCCACACCAATATATAAAAGTGAAACGTTGTGTGTTTGTTTGTGGAGCTTTCACGCGATAACGGCTGGACGGATTTTGATGAAATTTGCATTCATTCTATCTCCATTCTAAAGGACGTGATGGAGAATAATTAACCATTAACTTTTATGGATATATTTATATATTTATTTACTACTGGTATGGTATTTACTACTGGTATGGATATATAAAAAATTGACCGAAATGGAGAAAATGACATCACCGTAGTTTCTTGGCGCTCTCTTCTCTGACAGGCGTATTTCCAAAGCACCGGTAGAGTCGGAAGAGTATCCTTTTCCTTGCGAAATTCAACTCTGAGTTGGCACATAAAAGGGAAATTTAATTTTCAAACTCGAAGCATAATTTGATCATGAGATGTTAAGTTTTGACTTGTAAAAATGCATTTTATTTTTTGCCTATTTACAATAAATACTTTGACACCCAATTTATTGAAACTATAGAAGGAGTTTTAAGACAGAAATGAGACGCCTTACAAAGGTCAAAGACGTTGGAGAGTCTAATTTCAAATGGTGTTGGGCAGGACACGTGGCTAGGCAGAGTGAAAACTGGTGGCGCAAAACGTTGACCGAGTGGTGGCCGAGAACGGGCAACAGAAGCGTCGGTCGTCCAGCGGCGAGATGGGGCGACGGTATATTGTGGGTCGGACGTGGGATCGAGATGGGAAACGTACAAAGAGAAATGGCTATGCCCAGCAGTGCGCGGACACGGGCTGGAAATGATGATAGAGGGGTACACTTTACCTCAGTTTGATGATATGTGGCGTGGAAGGCGGTTCGTCGACGTGCATGGAGTTGTTGAGAGACACGTTCATGTCGACCGAGTCGCGCAGTGAACCCGCGCTGGTGCGGGAGACCGACACGCGCTGCTGCGGGGACAATGTCGCTGGTTAGTACATTTAGCAAACTATTTACGAAGTTGCCGACGCCATGGACACAGACGCACTGAAAAGCACGATAGCAACGGTCGCTTAATATGTGTTTGTGTGCGTGCGTATGTGTATACAAACCCACGTAGAAAATGTAAAGGCGCTACCCGCTCCCGAAATAAGAGCTTAAGGATTTTAAAGCTTTGCCCTATGAGTACTTGAAGTCACTGAACAGAAAAAAATATGGTACTCTTGACCTACTTGACCCTTTATCTAGTGAAATCATAGGATCAGTGCACATCGAAATACTTCCCTCGATCAAAACAAACTAAGAAACCTTTTTTTTTAAAGTAAACATCATTTTTAGACACACATTTAGTATTTTTGAAACATTTATTAGCAAATTATTTATTGACGAGCTCATGAATTCATTCGCTTTGAAGTGGCGAACTTTTAGTTGTGTGGCTGGACACCAGGTCGTAGGTTGTGGGTTCGAATACCAACAATGAACATGAGATTTTGGTGAAGGAAACATAGTTATAAAACCATGGTGTTCGACTACACAAATATTGCTTTATTTCACCCCGCGCCTGGCGCGCATAATTCACCCAATCATGAAATCGCGTTGTAGCGTCGCCGCGAGTGAGTGTGTGTGTGTACTTACTCGTACAGGCGTGGAGGGAGTGTAGACAGGCGGCGGCGGGGGTGCGGGCGGCGCGGCGCGAGGCGCGGGCGGAGGCAGCGCGGCCTCGCGTTGTAGCGTCGCCGCGGACTCACTCAGTCCCCGCGCGTTGAGGTGAGCGGCCACAAGTTGGAGCAGCTGCCTTTCGTTATAGTTGATTCTAGTTTGGGCGACTACATTTGCCTGCAAAATGTAATTTTATTTATTCTTTACGTACATTACTAGGGACGGGCGAGCCTAACTAAAACCATACATATTATAATTGTTTTTAAGATTTTAGGCTTTGGATAGCGGTTCGCTATAGCGTGTGGTAGAGAAAACTGAAATAGCCAATCTTACCCGAACATAAATTTCCGGATAGACGGTCTTTTATAGGTCAAATTCTACACATTACTGGCATGCGCAAATCACGCAATACATCTTCCACAAAAAAAAAGTTGAAGTGGTGTCGCTATGACTGACATGGTAGGGCCCGAATCCAGCTGACACGATGATAGCGATTCGGACATCCCCTGAATTAAACTTAATTTCTTCAAATGTAATTTAAACCTTGTTGGCTTCGTAACAAGGTATTTTTTTCCCTTGGCATCTAATCCTTACTCACTAAACTATCACTAAAGCCTGTCAGAGTAAAATCAACTTTGTTTCCACGCGGCAAGAGTCCCGATTTGTCCAAACGCTGTCTCAGAACATGTCCGAATTTATCCAAACGATGACACAGCGTGTTAAAAACCTATTTTAATTACGTTATTTTAAGAAGTGCAGCTTAAATGGACGTAAGCTTAGAATAGATGCCAGGGCATAAATACCTTGTTACAAGGGCGACAAGGTTTAAATTACATTTGAAGAAATTTAGTCTAGTTTAGTTTAAAGAGTAAAATGACCAAATTTCTGCTAATGCTGTTTTCGATAAACGTAGGCGAAAGTTAGAAGAGCTTGTTTGCACGGCGGTCACGTTGCGTTACGTGTACTGTAACTTAATCTAATAAGGTTAAATATTGAATACTCACTCATACTGTTACGTTAATTTTAAGTTAACCTAATAAGGTTGAACAATGAATACCCACTCTGTGTTACGTTACTGTAAGTTAACCTAAGAAGGTTGAATATTGAATACTCTATGTGTTACGTGTACTGTAAGTTAACCTAATAAAATATTGAGAATTGAATACTCACTCTGTGTTACGTGTACTGTAAGTTAACCTAATAAAATATTGAATACTCACTCTATGTGTTAAGTGTACTGTAAGTTAACCTAATAAAATATTGAATATTGAATACTCACTCTATGTGTTACGTTTACTGTAATTTAACCCAATAAAATATTGAGTATTGAATACTGACTCTGTGTTACGTGTACTGTAAGTTAACCTAATAAAATATTGAATATTGAATACTCACTCTATGTGTTACGTGTACTGTAAGTTAACCCAATACAAAATTGAATACTCACTCTGTGTTACGTGTACTGTAAGTTAACCCAATAAGGTTGAATACTGAATACTCACTCTATGTATGTTAGCGAGTGAGGTCTCGAACTCCGCGCCCATGTGTTTGCTCTTCCCCGACACTCGCTCCAGTAATTCTAGCGCGTATTTCTGGAACATGACGTGCTCCTGCCTCTTCTCTTGTAGTATAGGATCTCGCATTAGTACTGGAAAAAATGATACGTTCTCAATGGTAGGGCATACACAGGTCTTCTATCAGAGATGATGGACCATAATGTACCAAGCCGGGACAGTGCGTGTATCATCATCAGCGACAGGAGGACCTAACACAATACAGAACGTTATATTCGTTACCTTGTATCTGCTCGGTGGTGAACAGCGGCAGCTTGGATATGATCTGGCGAACGGTGGGGCACCGCGCCAGCCCTGCCAGCGCGCGGCACGCCAGTCCGCGCAGCCGGTCCGCGTCGGTGATGGGCGACTTGATCATCATCAGCGACAGGAGGACCTAACACAATCATCATCATCATCATCATCATCATCAACCTATATCTGTCCACTGCTGGACGTAGGCCTATTGCACGCCACTGAGCTCGGGCTTCAGCTCTCCTCATCCACTTTCTTCCAGCCGCTTTACGCAGGTCGTCACTCCACCTAGCCACAGGGCGTCCTAAACACAATACAGAACGTTCATCGATGCCAGACTATGTAGATGACCACAATACAGAACGTTACTGGCATGTGTAATCTGTACCTATACACCGTGACATTGAATTCGATATTTATTTTAAACTAGTTTTTCCGTCCGTGACTTCGTCCGCGCGGACTACTGTTTATCGCGATAATAAGTATCTGTTCTTCTAGGATATTAAAAACCAATGCAAATGTAGGTAAAGCACCAATGCTCTTGAAGTTTTTAGACAGGCTTGTTATTTCGTTCCCATGGCAACCGTTCCTTACAAACAGTAATCAACATATTCCAGTTTGCCCGTGGAAACTTACAATTTTCCGCGATAAAAAGTATTCTATGGTTTATTCTAGGGTATAAGCTATCTCCATTCCAAATTTCATCAAACAGCCGTTATCGCGTGAAAGCTTCTCAAACAAACAAACAGACAACGTTTCACTTTTATATATTGGTATGGATGCATGTATTCAGTCCATTATTTAGAATTGTTCTATAGAATTCAATAAAAAAATATATTATAAGTAACTAGCCTTAAGCTGAAATGTTATTTCCACTAAACACGCTACACGGGCGCAGCGCGGGTGTTCCGCCAGTCGCGCGATCGTCACTTATTGGTTTTCTCATGTCGCAGGGATAACAAGTTTGAATTTTGACTAGTTTATTAATGCCTAGTTTTATGTTTTTTTAGTTATTTACTTTCATATTCAGTGCTACAGATACATTCTGTTGCATGGGCTGAGTACTTTTAAGAAAAATATCGAATTCATTGTCACGGTGTATAACAGTACCGTAACATACTGACTGACTGACAGATTACGCACAAAACCACTGGACCTAGAGATTTGAAAGAGCATATGTAACCTTATTGACATATCTACCCTTCCGCCATTTTGAAATAAATTGATTTCATGGCCACTAATGAAACTAGTATCAATCATTTGCCTTGCAAAAGGTTGTGTAGTAACGATTTTCACATATGTTGTTTATGTCTAGGAATCTGATGAAAAACCAAATTTCGACCTTGGGGAGGAAGAGTGCAAGCAGCCATCTTGGATTAAAGGTGTATAAAATTGGTTTAATCAAAATAATTCACCAACTGTTCATTTTAAGTTAAAAATGTTTAAGGCAATGTTAAAGAGGGTAAAGCTATATACATTTTTGTATCACACATTTTTTTGTTATTCCGATAACTAATTTGTTGAAGTGGCGAAAAGATTTTACAAAAAAAACCGCTATACTAGGTACTTTACTCGGTCCAGCCGTTTCGGAGATTTTAATTATTTGTAATATAGACCTGAACATAGCGAGGGGGAGGCCGCCGTCCCCCGAAGCGGAGTGAAGGTAGTGTGCGAGAACAAAAAATTTTTATTTCTCCCTTGCTAAGCCTGGGCGGGTCCCTAGAACGGATTTACAATAATCCGTAAACATACATACCATGATCCCGTTGTTGGTGCGCACGCTCTCCCACACCTTCTGTATGACGTCCTCGTACGACTTCAGGGTGGTCTTCTTCTTGGTGGAGCCGGTGATGGAGAAACGAGTCGTGGATGTGCCCGCCTACAGACAAATTATTGTTCAATTACTTTCAGAAAATCAACGGAACAGTTCTATAGTGCAACTTAGAAACCAAGTTCGATCCTAGGCTCCGCACCAATGACTTTGAAGTTATGTGCAGTTTTCCATCGCTCCGTGCTTCGGAGCGAACTTTAATCAGTCGGTCCCGGCTGTTATTGTCCATAGCAGTCGTTAAGCCATGTCAGAGGCCCTTGGGCGGCCTGACAAACTCTGACTCCAGAGGCCAGCATTACTTCATAAGACAAACAAACATAAAAAAATGATTCCTTTGAGTTACGTGACGAGCAGTTCGCTCGCCTGATGGTAATCGCCTGCCAATAACAGTTGCAGCGGCACCCAGAACTTTGTAATGCCAAACCTTGCGCGTCACTTCACTGCGCTCGTCGTCACTAAGACATTGGTTTTTAAGTCTCATGCCCAGTAATTGAAAACATTGCCCTTCAAACCCTTCAACTAAATTATTACACACTACTGCTTGGCGGTTGAATATCTGACAAAGGTATGGTCCTTCGCCAGGCGAACTCTTGCAGTACCACTACTTTCACTGAATATCATTCCGGCCGTTATTTGAATGGCAGCATGCAATCATAAAGCTAGGCAGTTAATTAAACGCCGGCGACATCGCCATATTGAATTTTGATTACTGTTCGCTTGCGCTTTTTAAGCACGCGCAAGATTACGACAAATCGATTGACGTAATCATCTTAATCTGTTCACTCGTTTGGTCTATACAGTGCCACAAAAGAACAAACATATAGTAGTCGCAGCTAAAGTATGTGTCTCGGAAGTTGTCTGCTAGTCGCTGCGCAAACCCAATGTTGAAGGTGAAGACAGCATTGTATAACTGCGTCGCTCACTCGCTTACGTTTTTCGCACATTCTTTCTCGCTCTTATCCCCATAGCAGCACCTGCGCAATCGTTTACAGAGCCTAACTGTGGCTGACCACATCCGCGCTGTCGGGTAAAAAAGGTAGCATGAAGTATTGATTAAACCACTAGAGAACTCACTCTATGCACGGGCGCGCAGACACAGTTGACTAGGACATTGAGAGCCGCCTTCTGAACCTCTGGCTCCGGGACTATCTCTCCATCGGCCGCTCCTGGGAATTAGATAAATACTCATTGACCGAGCGAGCCCGAAGCGCGAGCGAAGCATCTCTCTTTCAGCTTGGGCAAAATGCTTTCGTATATCCGGATGTCTGTTCCTCAAGCGATCTAGACGAAACTTAGTATACAATTTAAAATAATTTTTTAGTCGTCGGGGATTTTTGATTGAGGAAAAAGGGGCAAAAAGGGGGCTACTGAATATCTCCGCCATATTAGATCCGATTTCGATGGTTCTTTTTTATTTGAAAGGCATTAACTATACGTTAGTCTCATAAAAATTTGGTGAAGATCTGATGAGCATCTTCGGCGTGATGAGTTCACTTTTAGATTTCCAGTGGAACCAGCTCTTTACCTACTAGGTAGGGATTGATGGAGTACCTTGGTTACTAATGTTAGTTTTACAATAAGGTATCTAGATGGCGCTACTGTGCACCGTTAGATTGTGATTGAGCTGTAGCTCACCACTAGTTTAATAGTGTCTAAATAAAATGAATGTGACATAAAGATGGACGACGCGCCGACGGACGTGACGAAACTATTAACTAGGGTTCCGTGTCTGACTTCGGAACCCTAAAAAAAGTAAAAAAAAAAACATACCCAGCACAATATTAACTCCAGTAGTAAGTTCCGAGTCTCTCATATCGATCTTCTCAGTGAGCAGTAGTTGCACGCGCGGCGCCACGCAGCACACTGACACGACGTCGAGCGCTGATCGCACTGTTTCTGATCTGTAAGGGAAATACAACTTTATGCTGTGGAGATAAGGTTCAAAGTGCAAGTTTAAATTATAGGACGACACAAAGTCGAAACCTGTTTTTCGTCATCTCACTTATTCTTGATCTATAAAGGACAAAAAAACAGTGCTAAAAACACAAAGAAACAGTGCTAAAGAGAAGTCGAAGAAGATGTTTGCACACATTCACTATATTTTTATGCAAACAATCCGACATAATATTTACTGGAGCGTTGTGTACTGTAACAATAACATTCTTGAATTATTCCGAGTCGAGAGAGCCGTGTCTAATTTTTTGTAGTATACGAGTATTATTTTTGTAGCATACGAGTATTATTTTTGTAGCATACGAGTATTATTTTTGTAGCATACGAGTATTATTTTTGTAGCATACGAGTATTATTTTTGTAGCATACGAGTATTATTTTTGTAGCATACGAGTATTATTTTTGTAGCATACGAGTATTATTTTTGTAGCATACGAGTATTATTTTTTTAGCATACGAGTATTATTTTTGTAGCATACGAGTATTATTTTTGTAGCATACGAGTATTATTTTTGTAGCATACGAGTATTATTTTTTTAGCATACGAGTATTATTTTTGTAGCATACGAGTATTATTTTTGTAGCATACGAGTATTATTTTTGTAGCATACGAGTATTATTTTTTTAGCATACGAGTATTATTTTTGTAGCATACGAGTATTATTTTTGTAGCATACGAGTATTATTTTTGTAGCATACGAGTATTATTTTTTTAGCATACGAGTATTATTTTTGAAGCATACGAGTATTATTTTTGTAGCATACGAGTATTATTTTTGTAGCATACGAGTATTATTTTTGTAGCATACGAGTATTATTTTTGTAGCATACGAGTATTATTTTTGTAGCATACGAGTATTATTTTTGTAGCATACGAGTATTATTTTTGTAGCATACGAGTATTATTTTTGTAGCATACGAGTATTATTTTTGTAGCATACGAGTATTATTTTTTTAGCATACGAGTATTATTTTTGTAGCATACGAGTATTATTTTTGTAGCATACGAGTATTATTTTTGTAGCATACGAGTATTATTTTTTTAGCATACGAGTATTATTTTTTTAGCATACGAGTATTATTTTTGTAGCATACGAGTATTATTTTTGTAGCATACGAGTATTATTTTTGTAGCATACGAGTATTATTTTTGTAGCATACGAGTATTATTTTTGTAGCATACGAGTATTATTTTTGTAGCATACGAGTATTATTTTTGTAGCATACGAGTATTATTTTTGTAGCATACGAGTATTATTTTTGTAGCATACGAGTATTATTTTTGTAGCATACGAGTATTATTTTTGTAGCATACGAGTATTATTTTTGTAGCATACGAGTATTATTTTTTTAGCATACGAGTATTATTTTTGTAGCATACGAGTATTATTTTTGTAGCATACGAGTATTATTTTTTTAGCATACGAGTATTATTTTTTTAGCATACGAGTATTATTTTTGTAGCATACGAGTATTATTTTTGTAGCATACGAGTATTATTTTTTTAGCATACGAGTATTATTTTTGTAGCATACGAGTATTATTTTTGTAGCATACGAGTATTATTTTTGTAGCATACGAGTATTATTTTTGTAGCATACGAGTATTATTTTTGTAGCATACGAGTATTATTTTTGTAGCATACGAGTATTATTTTTGTAGCATACGAGTATTATTTTTTTAGCATACGAGTATTATTTTTGTAGCATACGAGTATTATTTTTGTAGCATACGAGTATTATTTTTGTAGCATACGAGTATTATTTTTGTAGCATACGAGTATTATTTTTGTAGCATACGAGTATTATTTTTGTAGCATACGAGTATTATTTTTGTAGCATACGAGTATTATTTTTGTAGCATACGAGTATTATTTTTGTAGCATACGAGTATTATTTTTGTAGCATACGAGTATTATTTTTGTAGCATACGAGTATTATTTTTGTAGCATACGAGTATTATTTTTGTAGCATACGAGTATTATTTTTGTAGCATACGAGTATTATTTTTGTAGCATACGAGTATTATTTTTGTAGCATACGAGTATTATTTTTGTAGCATACGAGTATTATTTTTGTAGCATACGAGTATTATTTTTGTAGCATACGAGTATTATTTTTGTAGCATACGAGTATTATTTTTTTAGCATACGAGTATTATTTTTGTAGCATACGAGTATTATTTTTGTAGCATACGAGTATTATTTTTGTAGCATACGAGTATTATTTTTGTAGCATACGAGTATTATTTTTTTAGCATACGAGTATTATTTTTGTAGCATACGAGTATTATTTTTGTAGCATACGAGTATTATTTTTTTAGCATACGAGTATTATTTTTGTAGCATACGAGTATTATTTTTGTAGCATACGAGTATTATTTTTGTAGCATACGAGTATTATTTTTGTAGCATACGAGTATTATTTTTGTAGCATACGAGTATTATTTTTGTAGCATACGAGTATTATTTTTGTAGCATACGAGTATTATTTTTGTAGCATACGAGTATTATTTTTGTAGCATACGAGTATTATTTTTGTAGCATACGAGTATTATTTTTGTAGCATACGAGTATTATTTTTTTAGCATACGAGTATTATTTTTGTAGCATACGAGTATTATTTTTGTAGCATACGAGTATTATTTTTGTAGCATACGAGTATTATTTTTGTAGCATACGAGTATTATTTTTGAAGCATACGAGTATTATTTTTGAAGCATACGAGTATTATTTTTGTAGCATACGAGTATTATTTTTGTAGCATACGAGTATTATTTTTGTAGCATACGAGTATTATTTTTTTAGCATACGAGTATTATTTTTGTAGCATACGAGTATTATTTTTGTAGCATACGAGTATTATTTTTGTAGCATACGAGTATTATTTTTTTTAGCATACGAGTATTATTTTTGTAGCATACGAGTATTATTTTTGTAGCATACGAGTATTATTTTTGTAGCATACGAGTATTATTTTTGTAGCATACGAGTATTATTTTTGTAGCATACGAGTATTATTTTTGTAGCATACGAGTATTATTTTTGTAGCATACGAGTATTATTTTTGTAGCATACGAGTATTATTTTTGAAGCATACGAGTATTATTTTTGGTATGAAATGCGTTTCATTTTATCTCTTTTCAAAATAATACAGGCATTTATTATTATTGACGCTTTGTTATTTCTTTTCTGCTTGACAGTACATAATCTGGTGGATTTAGAATCTGGTAAGTTAAAAACTTGGTGAATTAAGAATCTGGTAAGTTAAGAACCTGGTGAATTAAGAAGTTGGTAAGTTAAGAGCCTTGGGAATTAAGAATCTGGAAAGTTAAGAACCTGGTGAATTAAGAATCTGATAAGTTAAAATCCAGGTGAATTAAGAATGTGGTAACTTAAGAACCTGGTGAATTAAGAAGTTGGTAAGTTAAGAACCTTGAGAATTAAGAATCTGGTACGTTAAGAATCTGGTAAATTAAGAATCTGGTAAGAAAAGAACCTAGTAAATAAAGAATCTAGTAAGTAAAGAACCTTGGGAATTAAGAATCTCGTAAGTTAAGAATGTGGTAAGAAAATAACCTGGTGAATTAAGAATTTGGTAAAAGGTTCATGAGGTGATACAACTCGACAAATTTATCTACGTTTAGAGTTTGAACAGCTCGTCTATCTGTCCCGGGAGGATGTTGAAGCCAATTTACCTAGACCTCTCGTCTTAAATAACATGCAATAATGAAAGCAATTCTCTAAGACACAGGGTCTAAGCTACAATACCTGCCGTTAAAGTTCCACTCGTACGCGTATCCTACAACCTGCAGCAGTAAGGAGATGCCGCCCAGCTCCACCAGCTCGTCCACCGGCGCCCAGCGGGACCACGACACGCTCTGCAGGAGCTCGATCTGTTCTTGGATCTCTTCGGGGGATGATTTCGATGCCTGTAAGATAGATTTGGACACTAACAGTGGGACTTCTCCACATATTTAAAGTCGCTGAGCGAGCTATGCTCGGGCTTTCTCTGAAGTATAAAATCCAAAACGTGATTATCCAACAGATAACCAAAGTCACAGACATAGCTCAAAGGATTAGCAAACTGAAGTGGCAATGGGCTGGCCACATTTCTCGAAAGTAGGACAACTGCTGGGGTAGACGTGTCCTCGAGTGGAGAACGCGTCTTGGCATACTTAGTGTAGAGTGACGTCCTGTGATGAGAAGATGGGTAAGAAGAGATGAAGATCAAGTCGCTAAGTCGGTTGAGTGTGTGTACGTGCACATTGTTTCTGTTTGCGTAAGCGTAATCGCCCACGCACACAGATACAATGTATCTACACACACAATCATGACCAACCCGTGAGATAGAACAACGTATATATTAGGCGATTTTTTTATACACAACTTGTTTTGTTTCTCATAGTTTTCCCTATCGAATGACACCAGTTTCATTTATGGTCCAGTAGATGTTTATAACTTGTTTCAGCTGATGTTTCATAAGAACAGAAACTTCAAATTAAAAAAGAAAAGGTAACTTGATGCCCCACCCTGTCATCGCCATCATCAAATACATATTTTAGTCCACTGCTGGACATAGGCCTCTCTCGCCGCGCGCCACTGAGCACGATCTTCTGCTCTTCTCTTACAATGACTGCCAGCTACCTTGCTCCATCTAGCCGGAGGGCGTCCTACACTACGTTTGTTATCGGTTCTACGCTTATTCACCTTACAGCTTGCTTATTCTCTGAGCTATGTAAGTCACCTTAGTTCTCTGCCGAATCACCTCATTTCGGATTCGATCTCTCAGCGAAACTCTGAGCATAGTTCGTTCCATAGCTCGCTAAGCGACTTATCCACCTGTATGTTATTAGATACCAGGCTGAGCCAGTCCCCACAAGCAGCGCCCGCTCACGAGTGTGACTTGTGTATCAGGCTTCAGCCAGTAAGTGTACATGAGCGTACGAACCTTGTAAGGTGGCGGCTCGGGCACGTTGTCGCCATGTTGCCTCGAGACTTGCGCCGAGCGCAGCCGCAAGTGCGCTTCTAGGTACCTGCGGACCAAAAATATTTTACTGTTTATATGATTTAAGCATTAACGCCCGCAAAAAATTTTAATAGCGGACTGGGTTCGAACCCGCATCATTTCGTGCTTCTGCGCCGCACATGCCTTTACCAACTTCGGCTACCGTGACAGATACAAATGCTTCAAATTTTTCGCTCAGTTCAGAATACTGCCAAAAATTTTGAGCAATGCTAGCCTATTAACTATAGTGCAACTTAGAATCCAATGATACCCGGTTCGATCCTAGGCTCCGCACCAATGACTTTCTAAGTTATATGCGGTTTTCCATAGCTCCTTGCTTCGGAGGGCACGTTAAGCTGTCGGTCCCGTCTGTTATCGATTAATAGCAGTCGTTAGCCATGTCAGAGGCGCTCGGGCGGTCTGACAAACTCTGACGCCAGAGGCCAGCACTACCTCATCGACAAACTAAAATGTTCGCTGTCGTGGAAAGAAAGCAGATTATGACCCTCGATCAAGGGACTCCTTGCTGCACTAGATTTAAAAAGCCCTCGCTAAACCTCGGGTTCCAATCTAACACATTTGGTGCAGCAATAAGTCACTCTCCGCTCGATGCAACAATCTACTATTTATCCGACTCGACTTTCAATATTGTGAGTTCTTCAATCACTGTTCGAAATATATACAAAAATGTATCTACTCGGCATCGGTTGATTACCGATAAAAAAAGGAGAAGTAAACAAAAGGCGTATTTACTAACTGCGCTCCGCGGCTTTACCCGCTTGGGTAATGATGATGATAAATATCCTATGTCTCATTCATTACAGGAACGAAATCATATTTCTTTAAAATGAAAGTTAATTTGATATGCAATCAGTATTATTAATATGAAAATCATGTTTTATGAAAATGAAAGTTAATTTGATGTGCAATCAGTATTTGAAAATCATCTTTTATTACAAGGAAAGTTAGGTTGATGTGCAATCAGTTTTTGAAAAATCACCTTTTATTACAATTAAAGTTAATTTAAAGTGCAATCAGTATTTGAAAATTATCTTTTATTACAATGTAAGTTAATTTGATGTGCAATCAGTATTTGAAAATTATCTTTTATTACAATGTAGGTTAATTTGATGTGCAATCAGTATTTTTGATATGAAAATTAGTTTCATTGATGAATTATAAATTAATGGATTTATTATTCATTTTCTGATGCACAATGAAAAATTTCAATATAAGTTTTCAAAGATGTTACCTTCTAAGCGCGACGCACACGTGTCGTACAATTTGCCTGGCGGCGCACGTTTCGTCTTCAGACACGCGAGATTCTTCCTCGTCCGAGCCAAGTATTGGCAGCGTCGATATTACATTGTACAGTTTTCGGAGACCATCCTGGAAAAAATATATTATATAAGTATTGAAAAACGTCGTACTTATGATACAAGGGCGTAAAGGTTTGATAAAAAAGCTTTGAAAATAGGGATTTTCAAAGCTTTTCAAAGGCGAGGGCGCCTTCAGCTCATGGTCTACACCAAACCTCAACTCGTGTTTTTATTTAATCATACTTATAAATAATAACATAATTGTGAAGAAAAAAATACTTTAAAATTACGAAGTGTAAACAATGATTTTTGCTTTTCATACTATATCAAATTGTTCCCCCTACGGACTCCTACGGACAGTTTCACTTACTGTCCGTACAGTTTCACTTACTGTCCGTACAGTTTCACTTACTGTCCGTAGGGTTTTGACATAAATGCTATACAAAAAACGTCAAAAAGTAACGAGACGTTGGAGAAACGACTCGTTAATTTTTTATAGGAATTGGGGTATAGTGATCAACAGCTTCGATAATATCGTTCCAACATAAACCGGCATGGATGCGATATGAGCATTTGACATGATGTTCGTCTTGCCCATGTTCATTTTAAGACCCACCTGTTGGGAAACAATATTGAGGTCACTGAACATTATGCTTAGGTCTTCCAGGGTTTCTGCCATGATGACTATATCATCAGCAAATAGAAGGTGAGTGATGTATTCGCCATTGATGTTAATACCATATCCGTTCCAGTTCAGAAGCTTGAATATATCTTCCAGTGCAGAGGTGAACAGTTTCGGAGTAATAGCGTGTCCCTGTCTCACCCCTTTTTGCAGCTGGATTGAATTCGTGTCCCGATCGTGAAGACTGACAGTCATGGTGGCCTTGCTGTACAAACACTTCAACACTTCGATGTTCCGGTACTTAATCTGGCACCGCTGTAATGACTGTAGCACTGCCCAGGTCTCGACTGAATCAAAGGCTTTCTCGTAGTCCACAAACGCTAGACAAAGTGGCCGATTATACTCTTCGGTCTTCTCTATAATCTGCCGGAGCGTATGGATGTGGTCTATGGTGCTAAAGCCCTTCCGGAATCCAGCTTGTTCGGGAGGCTGAATAAACAGCTTATAGACGTGGCTCAGCACCGAAATGGGCCTATAATCTTACATCATATGTGATAATAATAAAAAAAACGAAAAAAAAAAACTGTGTAAAATCTATTAACTTTTTAGTTAATACTCTTTGATTAAGCTTTATTGTCACGTTGGACGTTATGCTTTATTGTCACGTTGGACGGACGACATTGTAGCCATCGCAGGAAGTCGGTGGATGGAGGCGGCACAAGTCCGTTCGTCATTGCGCTCGCCGGGGGAGGTCTATGTTCAGCAGTGGACTGCTAAAGGCTTAAATGATGATGATGATGATGATGCTGCATTATTACTACTTCCACATAATTTCTGAACACGTCCGCTATATTATCCGACGGACAACACTAGCTTCCTTCTGATTGGTTGTTGGTGTGGCGTTTCCGCTATTTATTTTAATGGTTGTTTGTTTGTTTGTAGTGTGAGGTAGTTGCTGGCCTGGAATACTTGTATATTTTGTGGGATTACTTTTTCGTTACAGGAAATATAATAGCATTTTTTTCACAATACGTCTTAAAACCATTTAATATTTAAATCTTATTAAAATTTCGTATATAGTTTAGTTAGTTTATAGTTTAGTTTCGTATAGTTTTCGTATATAGTTTCGTACGAAATATGCTTTAAATGTTACTAAATAGTAAACATTTCGTAACGTTTTATGACTATTTCGTATCCAATCGTTACGAAATTTTGAAACAACTTTTTCGTTAAGTACATTTATTTTGAGAAATACTCATGTAATAAAATGAGCTATTTTCGACCCTAGTATCACAATGTCTTATTACAATAGTGGTGATGTATAATAGCATCTCACCTGGTTGTCAAACTCTTCTAAAATGACCCTGAACTGAAAGGAGAGACCGAAGAACATGGTGGCGTGACACCGGCCCGAGTCGTGGGAACACTCCAGCAGCCACAGAGCGTATCTGCAACAACAAATGATATACAAATAATTTATTGTTTCTTTGTAAGGTATGCAGGCCTCTGGCGTCACAGTTTGTGAGGCCGCCCGAGGGCCTCCGACATGGCTTAACGACTCAATAACAGGCGGATCCGACAGCCTCTGACGCTCGGAGCGATGGAAAACCGCACATAACTTAGAAAAGTCATTGGTGCGGAGCCTAGGACAAAACCCGGTATAGTTGGGTTCTAACTCGCACTAGTTCCCTCTAGGCTACCACCGCCCTAAGGCAATATTTAAGAAAACACGAATTTTAGTAAAACCAAAAAATAAAATTGAACAAAATATACGAGTATACTTGGAAGGTAAGAACAATTCTATCAGCTGATATAAGCGAGAGGGTCGCAAAAATTCCTATTCCTAATACCTACTGTCCTTACACACAGTACGTAGTAGTGCAGTACGCCAGATAGTAAAAACAGATGGACACGCCAGTGGCCGCTACGGACTGCCGCGCCACTTTCACAAACTTCTGTACATGATGTTGTGTAGCAGTGTTCTTACTTGACTAAGGCGTGTGTGATCCGCCTCGGCAGTAAACAGACTCGCTCCTTCGCGTCCTCGCAGTTCGCCAGATAGTAGAGATAGATGGACACGACAGTGGCCGCTACGGACTATCGCGTCACTTCCAGAAACTTCTGTACTTGGTGTTGTGTCGCAGTGTTCTTACTTGACTAAGTCGTGTGTGATCCGCCTCGGCATAAACAGACTCGCTCCATCGCGTCCTCGCAGTACGCCACATAGTAGAGATAGATGGACACGACAGTGGCCGCTACGGACTGTCGCGTCACTTCCAGAAACTTCTGTACATGGTGTTGTGTCGCAGTGTTCTTACTTGACTAAGTCGTGCGTGATCCGCCTCGGCAGTAAACAGACTCGCTCCATCGCGTCCTCGCAGTTCGCCAGATAGTAGAGATAGATGGACACGACAGTGGCCGCTACGGACTATCGCGTCACTTCCAGAAACTTCTGTACTTGGTGTTGTGTCGCAGTGTTCTTACTTGACTAAGTCGTGTGTGATCCGCCTCGGCATAAACAGACTCGCTCCATCGCGTCCTCGCAGTACGCCACATAGTAGAGATAGATGGACACGACAGTGGCCGCTACGGACTGTCGCGTCACTTCCAGAAACTTCTGTACATGGTGTTGTGTCGCAGTGTTCTTACTTGACTAAGTCGTGCGTGATCCGCCTCGGCAGTAAACAGACTCGCTCCATCGCGTTCTCGCAGTACGCCAGGTAGTAGAGACAGATGGATACGCCAGTGGTCGATACGGACTGCCGCGGCACTTCCAGAAACTTCTGTACATGGTGTTGTGTCGCAGTGTTCTTACTTGACTAAGTCGTGTGTGATCCGCCTCGGCAGTAAACAGACTCGCTCCATCGCGTCCTCGCAGTACGCCAGGTAGTAGAGACAGATGGACACGCCAGTGGCCGCTACGGACGGCCGCGGCACTTCCAGGAACTTCTGTCAATGGAAAAGTAATATTAACGTCCGTTTTTTATGACACTAGTAACGGGAAATCACAGCGGCACGATGAAAATGAACGCAAATCAACCAAACTTAAGGATTTTGTGGGGAGACGCGGATATTCACTTTTACACATAAACATGTTCATCATCATCAACAACTATATTAGTCCACTGCTGGACATAGGCTTCTCCCGCAGCGCGCCACTGAGCTAGATCTTCGGCCCTTCTCTTCCAGTGACTGCCAGCTATATTGCGCAGATCGTAGCTCCATTTAGCCGTAAGGCGTCCTACACTGTGTTTGTCGATTCGCGGTCTCCAGTCTCAGTCTAGTCTCGATTATCGGGTTTACGACAAATGTGACCAGCCCATTGCCACTTCAGCTTGCTTATTCTCTGAGCTATGTCAGTTACCTTAGTTCTCAGCCGAATCAACTCATTTCGGATTCGATCTCTCAGAGAAACTCCGAGCATGGCTCGTTCCATAGCTCGCTGAGCGACCTTGAGCATATGGACCAGCCTCACCGTCAGTGTCCACGTTTCGGCTCCGTATGTCATTACGGGAAGGACGCACTGGTTGAAGACTATTGTCTTCAGGCATTGTGGAATGGGCGTCTAGAAGACTTGAAGAAGTTTTCCAATAGCTGCCCAGCCCAGCTGAATCCTCCTACTTGCTTCCTTCTCAAAATTGTTTCTAACTAGTATAATAATTTGTCCGAGGTAAATATACTGCTGTACAATTTCGCGAGGCATGCCACTGACTACTATTAGTTCCGGTATAATATTGTCTTTGATCATAACTTTTGTTTTGTCTATGTTCATGCGGAGACCAATTCGTCGTGAGGCTTCAGCCAGGCTAGCCAGCATCTGACGCAGCAGCAGTGACTCCGCCATAAGTACGATATCATCTGCGAATCGCAAGTGTGAGATAGTTTGTTTGTTTGTTTGTCGTATGAGGTAGTGCTGGCCTCTGATGTCAGAGTTTATCAGGCCGCCCGAGGGCCTCTGACATGGCTTAACGACTGCTATTAATCAATAACAGCCGGGACCGACAGCTTAACCTGCCCTCCGAAGCACGGAGCGATGGAAAACCGCACATAACTTTGAAAAGTCATTGGTGCGGAGCCACAGAATAAATAATAGTACAGGTACAGAAGGCTAACTGAGTAAAGTCATTTAAATAAATAGCGACTCTCGCTACAACGCTATAAAGTGCAATTTAACTCGCAAGGCGCTGCGAGCTTTCAATTATATTTACCTATAAGGCGCTCGCCCACCGCGTGCAGGCTAGAATGCACCGTATCACAACGCGCGAGAACTTCCATTGCTCTAACCGTTTCAGAATCGCTCTGTCCCTTTTTCGCTCGGTAGGGTTGTATTAAAATATGACTAGGTACTTGTACTACTAATTATTCTGTGATATGTTATGACTTAGATATTGTAACAGAATAAATAAGTAATAATGTATTATGTCATTACTTATTATTATAAATTAAAATAGTTCTATTACATACAATGACATTCTTATCAGAATAGACAGACTACCTCATTTTTACTACCTACCGATCCCGTTTTCAGACCGCCGATAAGTTTAGTGAGATACCTACCTACATGTCGTTGGTTGATTATGATTATATCCTATAGGTATTGCACTTTGATGAATAAAGGTGCCTGTCTGAATTCCATGCTTTTTAATGAGTGAAAAATAAATTGCTACCTACGTAATAAAAGGTATTAAAAGTAGGTAGGTATTATACGAGACATATATTATATAAATTCCTAATTAGTTGTAGGCTACTTACTAAGTCAGCACAGTAATTCATTTTCCGATCAACAATACCTACTATAATCAATTATAAAATTACGTTGATCGATTTAATAAACGACTTTATTTCTGCGCGGAAAAACCTTAAATATGCGTAGCTTCGGTATAGAACACAAATGAAATAACATAAAACTATAGGAACCTACGTAATAAATATTACAATTTATTACCTTTCAATATCCTTTGGAAGCGTAAAGAATGACAATTCGTCATTTCTATGACTATTCAAACAGCCGAATGCTATGCAGTACTTTCTAGCTTTCTTCTTGGTACTCATAATTAAAACACGAATAAAGTTTGTCAATAACTTTACGTAAGTAGGTGCTCTATCGCTAAGTACAAGTCGTGCGACTCATCGAGCGCACGCTTGACACTCGAATATTGGGTCCTTGAATTTATTTGTACTTGTTGCGGAGTGCGACCGCCCTGGCGGAGCCTAGGTTTTGAACCCGGTATCGTTGGATTCTAAATTGCACTATAGAACCATTAGGCCACCATCGCTCATAAGTGTGAGATGTACTCGCCGTTAATGTTGATACCCCACCCCTTTACAGCCCAGCGTCCTAAACAGGTCCTCCATTGCGGTCGCAAACAGTTTCGGGGATATAACATCCCCCTGTCTCACTCTGACAATGGGATAAACATAGTTACTACGTGTTTATTCAAAAAACTTCAACTCAGAACCAGAAGCACCAGTTTTCGTCGATTGCTCGGCTTCTATTCATCGGATAGAGATACCAAGTACACCAGTTTTAAGGCAAGCCCTAATCTCTAAGCTATCCAACTGTGAAACCGCATCACAATCGGTCCAGTAGTTTTTACGTGATGTGTGAACAAACAGACAGACACAATTTGAAAAAATGTTCTATTCTTGATCAGCAGCTTATATCAAGTACCCTAGACCATATTTTTATATTTTACAGACTTTTTGGTACTTACTGCTATATTGTAAGTATAGATAGATTACAAACCTGTAGGCCACCCATGTTGATGAAGTCGATGGAGAACTTCTTGTGGCAGAGGAGCGCCGCGAGGTACTTTAGGGCTTCGAAGGCGAGACGGGAGTCCCGGGACTCTCTCACGTTCAGGTACCCCAGGATTAAACCAAGGGCGTTCTGCTCGAACACATGTGACAAAAACTGGAGACAAAGGAAAAAGGAGTGATAACAAGACATAAGTTCAAAAACTAAAACCCGGCTACGGTCGGGTAAAAATAGCCTAAGACATTCGTGCCCCCTTAAGATTATCATCATCATGTCAGCCTTTAGAAGTCCACTGCTGAACATAGGCCTCCCCCAAAGAGCGCCATGACGAGCGATCTTGTGCTACCTCCATCCACCGACTTCCTGCGATGGACCCAATGTCGTCGGTCCATCGTGTGGGGGGTCTCCCCACACTTCGTGCGCTTGTTCGTGGTCGCCATTCGAGAACCTTTATTCCCCAGCGGTTGTCGGCTCTGCGAACTATATGGCCTGCCCATTACCACTTCAACTTGCAAACTCTCAGAGCTATGTCGTTAACCCTGGTTCTTCTACGGGTTTCCTCATTTCTGATTCTATCACATAGTGAAACACCGAGCATAGCTCTCTCCATTGCGCGCTGCGCAACTCTGAGCTTGTGTGTGAGACCAATAGTTAGCGACCACGTCTCAGTGCCGTATGTCATCACTGGTAACACGCACTGATTATAAACTTTCGTCTTGAGGCACTGCGGTATCTGCGACGAGAAGATATGGTGTAATTTCCCGAATAAAACTATTGATATACTATTTAATAAAATAAAATAGTATATCATAAAATAGAAATTTGATTTACTGTTTTCTTCTAGTATTTTTATATCATAGAGCACCCCGTCCTTCACGCTTGAAACAAATCTTCTCCATCCAAAGGTTGCCTGGAAGAGATCGCTTTTAGCGATAAGGCCTCCTATTGTAACACTTCAACAATTGTTTTTTTTGTTATTTTTGTTTGTGGTGTGTATAATAAAGAATTTATCTATCTATCTATCTAACTATATAAACATAGACTGTTAAACTCATTACCGTTCCCTTGCTTCGCCGTACTACGGTAATAAGGGAATGGTGAATATCATGTGGGTATATCCCCCAATGACAGGCTTTATGGCCTGACCAGGTTAATAAACAAGATGTTAAACATGCCTCGCTTGTTCAGGATTCCATTCTTCAAACACCTTATTTGTATAGCCGTAAGACTCATTTCATGAACTGCAAAATATAGATGATGGGTAATTGGAAATTTTAGAAGATCTAAAAAAACAACATGAATAAGTGTTTAGTATTTTCAGTGAATTTATAAAGTTACTAGCTGTGCCCGCGGCGTTGCCCGCGTGGTCATTTTTTCTGGGATATAAGAATCCTGTGTTATTCCAGAACCAGAAGTACCAATAAACCAAATTTCATCAAACTTCGTTTGGACGTCATTCAGATTTATATCGATTGCTCGGCTTCTACTCATCGGATTAAGATACCATTTTTAAGCCAAAATCTAAGCTTTCCAACAGTGAAAACCACATCACAATATTTCTAGTAGATTTTACGTGATGCGCAAACAAACATCCAGACAGACAAGATTTTTAAAAACGTTACCATTTCTGGTTCAGTAGCTCATTTTAAACGTTACCTATTTCTGGTTCAGTAGCTCATTTTAAACGTTACCTATTTCTGGTTCAGTAGCTTATTTTAAACGTTACCTATTTCTGGTTCAGTAGCGCATTTTAAACGTTACCTATTTCTGGTTCAGTGGCTCTTTTTAAACGTTACCTATTTCTGGTTCAGTAGCGCATTTTAAACGTTACCTATTTCTGGTTCAGTGGCTCATTTTAAACGTTACCTATTTCTGGTTCAGTAGCGCATTTTAAACGTTACCTATTTCTGGTTCAGTGGCTCATTTTAAACGTTACCTATTTCTTTTTCAGTAGCTCATTTTAAGTCCTCGAGGGCATTTTTTTTATTATCTTCTTTGTACAGACTTTTCTTTACTTACTGGTTTATTATAAGTACTAGCTGTACCCGCGGCTTCACACGCGCGGTCTTTTCTCTATATAAAAAGTACGCATGTGCTATTCCAGGACCTAAACTACCAACATCTGATCAAAATTCCTTCAGCCGTCAAAATTTTCGGGTTGTACTCGTACTCATCGGATTGAGATACAAAGTACACCAGTGTTTAAGTCAAACCCTAAGCTATCCAACAATGAAAATCGCATCGCAATCGGTCCAGTAGTTTTTATGTAATCCGCGAACAAACAAACATACAGACACAGACACTTATTCTTGTTCAATAGCTTATTTAAGGTTTTACCCTAGACCATTTTATTTAATTTATCTTCTTTGTACAGACTTTTTCGTACTCATTGTTTTGTTATAATTATAAGTATAAATTATTAGATTCAAGTTTCTAAATTAATATTTCAACTGAACCGATTATGATGATAATATCTTATTGAATATCTTATAAAAAAAGGAACCATCCATGTTGGCCTCATGTACTTTTCATCAATATTGGTTCAGCAGATGTTTAGTAAATCTATTTTGAGTATAGTTACCTCTTGATATTCACCCATCGGAGTTAGATACCTCAGAATGAGCATTTGTCTCGTCGCATCCGTAGGCGGGTGAATTTGTATGTTACCTGCAACAACAATAGCATTATACAGGGAGTTAGAGATCGGTGCAAAGCTTGGGGGGGGGGATAGGTCACAAGTAAGATTACCTTCTAGTTTATAAAGCAAGGCATTTATCCTCGACTTCAATATGTACCCTCGCCTTCGGCTCAGACGGGTAAATGTCCCGGATAAAATGGCTTGTTTCATGCACTTGTTGTACAATGTACTATTGTTTTGAGTTTCCGTTTCCGATTCAATTTTCAGTTTATACTTCAACATGGCTCGATCTAACAAGGGTCAGACTCATGTTATCGTAGATGATCTACTCGTATAATAATCTACATAGTACATACCGATGACGTAGGTCTTCATCTCCGCTCAGCTGGAGTTGGAGGAGGTCTCGTGAAAGGGGAGCGGCGCGGGCGCGGCGGCCGCGGAGGGGGGACATCATGCCCCAGGTCTCCGGGGATGATACTGGGTTCGTAGATGATCTACAGTTATCTACATAGTACATACCGATGACGTAGGTCTCCATCTCCGCCCAGCTGGAGTTGGAGGAGGTCTCGTGGAAGGGGAGAGGCGCGGGCGCGGGGGGCGGCGGCCGCGGAGGGGGGGACATCATGCCCCAGTGCTCCGGGGATGATACTGGATTTGCTGGAAATATATCATAATTTTGGAATGTTTTCAGGGTTCCGCACCTCACCTCACATGGAAATATCGGATAATATAATATAAATATAATAAATACCGTCCGTCTGTCTGTCTGTCAAGAGCCTTTTTCTCAAGAACGCGTGGAGGTATCTAGTTGTAATTAATATCAAATACTCAAGTCTACAATCCCTTGGAGCAGTAAACAAATAAAACGCGTCAGCGCAATGAGAAAATACGGCCCTTTATGGCGCACAGACTTCTAATATACAGTAGCAGACGAAACATTAATCGCTACTTATAAGTATACTTTTTCGCCCAATAAAAAGACGACGCGTCTTTAATGGTGTCTCGTTCATTTACCCCTTGCAACACTGTCTCACACATAAACACAAAGACGATGAGTAGCCGTGCCGCCATGTTGAACTCATCACTTGGCGGCACGTCTACGCTTGTCAGATTCATTTCGAAATAATAATATAGATATTTTGGGACAAATCATACAAGAAAATCAACCAAAATAGTGAAGTACAGTGCGCGTCGGTGTGAAAATGCTTCCGTGAGTCTTAAGTACATGTACAATAACAGGGGACGGATTCAGACGGATTTATTTGACAATAAAGATGAGTTATACATTGCATTCATGGTCTAATTTTCCCTGTACTAGTCGAACGGTCTAACCTTAACCTCGGATAAAATAAATAGGTATCTACCTACCTACCCGATAAATCTACCTACATTAAATATGCCACTACATCAATCAAAATATGCAAGTAATTTTATAGGTTATACACCTGCATTGTGCAGAATTCGCGATAACCTAGGTCTTTGGTACATAGGTACCTACCGGTACCAGTTAAATTTGCATCACTGGAACAGCTATGACAGCGAGAGCTACCGGTAGAAATGTATAGAATATCCGAAGCGGAACGTCTAGAATTAGATATATATATATATGTCTTAAAAAATACTCTGCTGGGTACCAAGCGAAGAATATTTTTTTCAGTTTAATTTGAGATATTTATTAGGTAGGCTACCTACTTCATTTAGGATCTTATTCAGTATGTATGTATTTTATATAATAAATTAAGAATGCACCTCACATCTCTCATCTGTACTTTTGATTGGGTAGGTAAGTAATTTAATTACCTACTTAAAAAAATAAAGGAGGATGCCAGCTTTCGGCTTCCAAGACTTTTAAATGTTAAATGCCGCGGACATGAAACCTATCTACATTATTGACTATTTAAAATAATTTAATTCTTCTTATTAAACCAATAACATTCAGGAACTGTTATTAAAATAAAAGCAATAAATATGAATAGAAATGACCGGAAAGACTTTTAAAAGTTAAATGCTGCGGACAAAAAATCTATCCACATTATTTACCACATAAAATAATGTAATTATTTCTTAGTAAAATAATAACTTTCAGATAACTGTTATTAAAAAAATAAGAATTAAAATGATTAGAAATGACCGGAAATTGCTGTGAATTGATACTAATTACGGTTATAGGGTTGACACTATAACTCGTAATTAGTGCAAATAAACTATTAATAAATTGATAAACAAAATGAATTAAAAATAGCTACAGGCCATCTTAGTTTATTCTAATAGAAATCATTTCAGTATATTATTTTATGATACTAGAAATAAACAATAATAAACGCATACGTATTTTTTTTATTCTGCTTATACGTTAATTCATTGTTTGTTGTATAAACGTTTCAGTGGTATAGGTACCAAGCTAGGTGCCTATTACTATAGCAGGTACGAGTATAGGTAGGTTATAATACTTTATAAGTGATATTAAACATGATCGTAAAGTGTAGGTACCTACATAATATATCAGTTTAATATTAGATTTCAATAATTATCTTGGCTATATTATTCCTTTGACCATAAACCGTGTCATAATCTAACGAAAGTCAAATAACCACACAAGTTAACTTTATTTCCTCATAACTTATTTTTGAAAAGTTCCCAGGTAAAACTAATAACACACAAAAGCTTTTAACATAACACTTTAAAAATAAAAATACTGTTCAGTTGTGTCCGCGATAATTTTACATCGAGCCTAAGTCACTTTGGAGATCTGGCATAGTCCTTTGAATGAAAGTACTAGGAAAGCCTGGATAGAATACATGAAACGCCAAGATTGGCAACCCAGTTCGGCTAATGTACTATGCTCAAAGCATTTTAAGGATCATCTGCTTGATTCCAGTACTTTATGTACAAGACTTTGTCCTGGAGCAATTCCTACTTTGTTTAATGAATTGCCTCTTGCTGCACAAGTATATTAGTGCAAGCAGTAACCATCCCATCTCATAAAGGTTAGATGTCAGCACTGGTGTCCGACATGGCCTAATGACTGTAATCGTCCTACTTAAGGCAACAACCATGTCCTTTATTATTTACTAGCTGTACCCGCGGCTTCGCACGCGTGGACTTTTCTTTAGGTCCAAAGTACCATAATGTGCTATTATTGTAACATTTGAATAATATTTCTTCAGCCGTCAAAAATACTTTTATCAATTGCTCGGCTTCTAACTCACCGGATTGAGATACCAATTACACCAGATTTAAATCAAACCCTAAGCTATCAAACAATGAAAACCGCATTGCAATTGGTCCAGTAGTTTTTACGTGATGCGTGAACAAACAAACATACAGACAAACAGAAAGAAAGACACGATTAACAAAAAAGTAATTATTCAATACCTTTTTTAAGCACCCAACCAAGAGCATTTTCTTCATTTGAATTCATTTAGTAGTAGTATTTTGGGTGCGATGCGTGGTCAAGATACGGACAAACAGACAGACAAAAGTAAAACAGTTTGGCTTCAGTATCGAATATAGACAACCATCCTATTTTTTATTACTTAAATATTAACATAACTTTGGACCCATATCCCACAGAAACCCTTTACTTTTTCGGGATAAAACGTGTCTTCAATTTTAACCCATCATATAACTTAAGACAGTGCCAAGTTGCATCAAAACCCGTCCGTTACTTTCAGCGTGGTACATGTTCTTTTAAATAAGTTACAACCCCTAAATAATAACCCATACATTTTTCAATATGTAAAGTATCCTATGTCCTACATCGTAGCACGTACTCAAATCATACCAAGTTTCTTTTGAATTCATCCAGTAGTTCCGGCGGCGTGATGCGCGGCTAAGATACAGACTGACAGATATACAGACAAAAATGAAAAAAGACACAGTTTAGGCTTCGTAATCGAATATAGAGTAACTTCCAAAAAAACACTATATCTTTAATGTACATAATTTGGACCCATATCCCACAGAAACCCTTTATTTTTTCGGGGCAAAATGTATCCATAATTTTCACCTATCTGATAAACTATGTCTGTGCCAAGTTGCATCAACATCATAGTTTCAGCATGCTAAGTGTTCTTTTAAATAAGTTTCAACCCCTATCCTGCGAGAACCCATTAATTTTTCGAGATGTAAAGTATCCTATGTCCTACCTCGTAGTATGAACTCAAATCATACCAAGTTTCATTTGAATTCATCCAGTAGTTCCGGCGGCGTGATGCGCGGCTAAGATACAGACTGACAGACATACAGACAAAAATGAAAAAACATACAGTTTAGGCTTCATTATCGAAAATAGTATAACTTCCAAAATAAACACTACATCTTTAATGTACAGAATTTGGACCTATATCCCACAGGAACCCTTTATTTTTCGGGACAAAATGTATCCATAATTTTCACCCATCTTATAAACTATGTCTGTGCCAAGTTGCATCAACATCCGTCCAATAGTTTCAGCGTACTACGTGTTCTTTTAAATCATTATCCACCCCTATCCTGCAGGAACACTTAATTTTTTCGGGATGAAAAGTATCCAATGTCCTACCTCGAAGTATGAACACAAATCATACCAAATTTCATTTGAATTCATTGAGTATTTTCGGCGTGGTGCGCTGCCAGACAGACGGACAGACAGACAGACAGAGAGACATAAATAAAAAAAATACAGTGTTGGCTTTAGAATTGAATATAGAACGGCCTCCAAAAAAAATTACATAATATCTTCAATTTACAGAATTTTGCACATTATCCCGCAGGAACACTTTATTTTTCGGGATAAAAAGTATCCTCAATTTTTACCCATTGTATAAACTATGAATGTGAATTCATTGAGTATTTTCGACGTGATGCACTTCCAAGGTACAGACAGACAGACGGACAGACAGACAGAAGACCAAAACTTAAAAAAATAAATAGTTTTGGCTTTAGTATTGAAAATTGAAAGGCAAAAAAAAAATAACAGAATTTGGGACATAATCCCACAGGAACTCTTTATTTTTTCGGAAATAAAAAGTATCCTGAATTTTAACCCATCATATAAACAATAACTGTGCCAAATTGCATCAAAATCCGTGCAGTACTTTCAGAGTGGTAAGTGTTTTTTGAAATAACTTTCAACCTCAATCCTGCGGGAACCCTTTCATTTTTCGGGATGAAAAGTAGCCTATGTCCTACCTCGTAGTATGAACTCAAATTATACCAAGTTTCATTTAAATTCATTCAGTAGTTTCGGCGTGATGCCTAGCCAAGATACAGACAGACGGACAGACAAAAATGAAAAAAAAAAACAGTTTTGGCTTCAGTATCGAATCAAGAGTACGTTCCAAAAAAAATATCTAAATATCTTCAATGTACAGAATTGGACCCGTTACAGTTTTATTATAAGTATAGATGTTTTATTCTTAAATAATGTTTTCTTATGTAAGTCTTACACATTTTTAGCTAAGTTGAAAATCTGATCATTTTATCAGTTAATCAATCTATTTATTTACAGGATAAGGAATTATCGGGGAACACAGACTCATGATAAATTTGGAAACGAAATGCTTCGTGCGTGTAGTTGGAATATTCACCATATAGCGGTGACGCTCGCCGTTCGTCTGTCTGATGAACTAGTTATTCTGGTGGAAATCAAATTTAACAGATGACCAGAAATCATCCTTAATGCTACCCAGGCTCAGCTAAGCATTTATGTGTGTACTTGCTACGCTGTTTGATACCCAATGTTTGGTCTGCTACTGTATATTAGAAGTCTGTGTTATGCCGAATATTTTGACTCGCAAGGGAATCAAAACCAATGGGTACTTCCCGTTGAAATATAATCATGAAATTTGGCAACTAGCAAAGATTAGTAAAATTTGAAAACCGTAAATTTTTGTAAGTACATCACAAAAAAAACACTGACGAGGGCAGAGCATTCCATCCACTCCGTTGCAGTTCTTGTAATTAGGCTGCCAAAGAGATTATAACCACTACGTGGCTGCTTTCACAGAACGCATTGCTGCCATCATATGGATCAACACGCATCACATGGCGGTGACAGGTGGATCATAGACTAAAGATACATACACTAAGCAGGCTAAATATAATAAAATCAAACATAGACTAGAGTTAAGAGGATTTACAAATATTTTGGAGTAATTTAAAAAATTTAAGGTACGGTCAAACTCACATATCAATAAACAAGCGTGGTTACTTGGGACACTATGGACACTTGGGCCAAGGACGGTTTTATAAATAACTAGCGACCCGCCCCGGCTTCGCACAGGTGTAATTTAGAAAAAAAGAGGTGAAAAATGTAGTTCTCGCACACTCGACCTTCACTCCGCTTCGGAGGATGGCGGCTCGCTTCGCTCGTCGCCTCCCCCTCGCTACGTTCAGGTCTCGTATATCTCCGAAACGGCTGGACCGATTTTAACGGAACTTTCACTAGCATATAGCTGATGTTATAAAGAGTAACTTAGAATACTTTTATATTTGAAAAAATTAGAGTTCCGGGCAAAAAAAACCCATGAATTTTGACTACACGGGCAAAGCCGCGGGCACAGAATTCATATTTAAAACTTCCGTGAAAAATAATCTGTAATGTGTCTAATAAATCGGCATTAAAATCCGTTGCAAAGTATGAAATATTAAGCTTTACAGACAGACGGCGGAAAGCGACTTTGTTTTATACTATGTATTGAAGCTAAAAATCTTGAGCTTTTTAGTCTATGGCCAATCGGCCATTGCCATGTGATGCGGCTTGTACGGGCCGTACAGAGTTGTGTTTGGTATTTCTACCTTTAAAAGGGTGGCGCTTCGCCGATAGTCTGGTTGTACGGTGATGGAAAGGTGATGTATGTGGAACGAAGCAGTGCCGGAGCTTATAAGGCCACCCATGGACCTCTGACTTGGCTTAACTACTGCTATAATTTTTTGGCAACCGAGACCTACGGCTTAACGTGCTTCCGAAGCATGGAGCGATGACAAATCCGCACAATCACACTAATATTAGATAGTAACAGTCTCTCTGATTGTTTGTTACCTTTTCACGACCAAACGGCTGAACCAATATTGATTAAATTTGACATGGAGATAATGTGCATCACGGGGAAGAACGTGGGCTACTTTTTGTAACCTTTTTAAGCCAGCCACGCGAGCAAAGCCGCGGAGCGCAGCGAGTTATAATCATTATTGTATGGTGATGTATAATATATATATATTTGTATGTATGTTTTGTGTTATTGTGAGAAAGTTGAATAAAAGATTGCTTACAACTAAAGGTCTTCACAGGCGTCTCGGGGTCTTTGCTGGTGGGGGGCGGAGTCTCCTCCATGGGCACAGAGTCGCCACACAAGCTGTTGTCTTTGTGGAGATCTGTGGGGAAACATCAAAGAAAGTTGATAAACAAACAAGGTGCATCAAACTAAAGCCTAAATAATAATTGAACATACTAACAGGTATTGCTGTCAGTTTCGTATTCATAGGGTTTGAAAGGGACAGCAATACTCGTTTTTTTTTATAGCCCCCCCCCTTTCTCCTCCCACCCCCCTCCTATAAAATTAAGTCGTGAAAAGTGAGTCGTGTTTCCAACGTCTTGTTACTTTAGACGTTTTATGTATGGCGTTTATGTCAAAAGCTGACGGACAGTCAGCGAAAACGGTTCGTTTTATGATATAGGAACCGGCCTAGAATTAAAATGGAAGCCTCATCATAAGCCTATATTCGTCTACTGCTGGACGTAGGCCTCTCCTAGTGAACGCCACTGAGCCCGATCTTCGGCTCTCCTCATCCAGTTTCTGCTAGCCGTTTTTCGCAGGCCGGCGGGCGCCCTACACTACGTGTGCCTAAACGCGGTCTCCACTCCAGAGCTCGTTTACCACACCGGTTGGATCTTCGAGAAATGTGACCATTGACAGTTCAGTTTGCTAATTCTCTATGTCGGATACACATGTTATTTGTCAAAATAAATAAGAGTGAGAGGGTCGTGTTAAGAAATATTTCGTGAGAAGAAATATTTTTTGTTAAAGGCCAAGCTCCAAGGTTACATTTTCCCACTCCCCGCTCCCCTGCCACCTCCCCTACACTCTACCCGCTACCCGCAATAAACACTGAAGTGCCTGCGTGACAAGGTTGAATATCGCGAGCGCTGTTTGAACACACAATTTAGCTCGGAACTAAATGACGTAAGTCTCAAAAGTTTTTTATTTTATTGGCAGGCTAATAATTTAGTTAAGTAAATTTTGTCTAAGCATTGGATAATAAACTATATTTTCTTGCTGTGAGATTTATTTTAGAGATAAAACTTAAGCCGTTGAGTAGAAAAATAAAAATATTACTAAAAATAACGTTTTTTGTAAATGAAATTCATGTTTTTGTCTTAATCACGGAGAGATAAAGATCTCAAAAACCTATATGTTAAGTTTCAAATTTATCAGATTTGTGGTTGACCACAGTTAGCATATTTATGGAAAAAACCCTTAAAAAGTGGAGTCTGGTCTTGAAGTCGCGCCGCGACTATGTCTCAATGTACACACATAATCATACAAAACGGCAAGCGACCGTTCTTAACGGCGCGTAGGAAAATCATCCTTAAGTATACCCTATATTAAGGTATATTCTTCAGAGTCACAAATGCCGTTTATAGCTTTTAAAATAGGACGATTAGGAGAATTATATATTAATGCATAATAATTTAACATACATCCGCGGTCCCTGATGGGCAGGCAGTGGACTTCTACAGGCAGATTACGAAACCGAGCGTGACGTTTATCGTTATCACTGGAGCAGCCTGCACTCGAGGCATCCCGTTGTGTAAAGAGAAACTCACCTTTTTTATCGTCCTTCTTTTCGTTGCAGGTCTTGTCGTTACTGGGCCCGTTGCATTTGATGTCGTTACTAGTTCGTTTGTCAAAGCGCGCGAAGTGCCGCGTCTGGTTGGGCGGCGTCACTGTGTTTTGGCCTGTTTGCTGTGGACATTAAGGTTCGTTATTGCTTGACGGTTAATGGTTGCCGTTTCTAATTTTTTTACATCTAAAACATCATCATCATCATCATCATCATGTCAGCCTTTAGAATTCCACTGCTGAACATAGGCCTCCCCCAAAGAGCACCATGACGAGCGATCTTGTGCCACCTCCATCCACCGACTTCCTGCGATAGCTACAATGTCGTCCGTGACACTAAAACATGGCTAAGATAAAATAATAACAACTTTAAAAAAGTTTATATAAAGTTAAAAATAACATAACAAGCACAAATAAAAAAAAAACCTCCCTCCAACCCTACATTCCAGCTAAGAAGCATCTCGATCACATCAGCTTTCAATCAGAAAAAACCTCCCTCCAACCCTACATTCCAGCTAAGAAGCATCTCGATCACATCAGCTTTCAATCAGAAAAAACCTCCCTCCAACCCTACATTCCAGCTAAGAAGCATCTCGATCACATCAGCTTTCAATCAGAAAAAACCTCCCTCCAACCCTACATTCCAGCTAAGAAGCATCTCGATCACATCAGCTTTCAATCAGAAAAAACCTCCCTCCAACCCTACATTCCAGCTAAGAAGCATCTCGATCACATCAGCTTTCAATCAGAAAAAACCTCCCTCCAACCCTACATTCCAGCTAAGAAGCATCTCGATCACATCAGCTTTCAATCAGAAAAAACCTCCCTCCAACCCTACATTCCAGCTAAGAAGCATCTCGATCACATCAGCTTTCAATCAGAAAAAACCTCCCTCCAACCCTACATTCCAGCTAAGAAGCATCTCGATCACATCAGCTTTCAATCAGAAAAAACCTCCCTCCAACCCTACATTCCAGCTAAGAAGTATCTCGATCACATCAGCTTTCAATCAGAAAAAACCTCCCTCCAACCCTACATTCCAGCTAAGAAGCATCTCGATCACATCAGCTTTCAATCAGAAAAAACCTCCCTCCAACCCTACATTCCAGCTAAGAAGCATCTCGATCACATCAGCTTTCAATCAGAAAAAACCTCCCTCCAACCCTACATTCCAGCTAAGAAGCATCTCGATCACATCAACTTTCAATCAGAAAAAACCTCCCTCCAACCCTACATTCCAGCTAAGAAGCATCTCGATCACATCAGCTTTCAATCAGAAAAAACCTCCCTCCAACCCTACATTCCAGCTAAGAAGCATCTCGATCACATCAACTTTCAATCAGAAAAAACCGTATCTGAATAATCTGAGCATTCGTTTGGGAACTACGATCCTCAACCCCCCCCCCCCCTCCCCCCCTCTCCTTTCAAACAGAAAAAAACGCATTAAAATAGACCGCTATTCGTTTGGGAGCTACGATGCCACAGTCAGACATACACACATCCTAAGCTTATTCATAACACCCCTCTCTTTTCGAGTAATTATGTCACCCTGAAAATTATATAAATAGAGATTAATAAGTGTACTTACTTTGTCTTCGAGACTCTTATTTCTTAAACCGTGTAGCCTCCGCAGCATTAAAGGTACTAGCATTGCATTAAGGTCCCTGCAACAGAAACGTGAAGTATCATGTGCTTGCTTGTCGAACGAGGCAGTGCTGGCCTCTGGCCCTAGTGTCACTTTTAGAGCCTCTGGCAAGGCTTAACTACTGCTATTAATTTTATATATGTATATATATATATAATTATATATATATAATTCTATATATATATATACATTTATATAATTATATATATATACATATATAAAATTATATATATATATATATATATATATATATATATATATATAATTTTATATATGTACTAGCTGTACCCGCGGCTTCGCACGCGTGGTCTTTTCTTTAGGTTCAAAGTACCATAATGTGCTATTCCAGGACCAATATACCAACATTTGAACAAAATTTCTTCAGCCGTCAAAAATACTTTTATCAATTGCTCGGCTTTTAACTCACCGGATAGAGATACCAATTACACCAGATTTAAATCAAACCCTAAGCTATCTAGGAATGAAAACCGCATTGCAATTGGTCCAGTAGTTTTTACGTGATGCGTGAACAAACAAACATACAGACAAACAGAAAGAAAGACACGTTTAACAAAAAGAAAATTATTCAATACCTTTTTTAAGCACCCAAGAGCATTTTTTTCATTTGAATTCATTTAGTAGTTTGAGTGCAATGCGCGGTGAAGATACGGACAAACAGACGGACAACATTAAAAAGCAAAATAGTTCAACATTAAAAAAGTTAACATTCAAACAATATTTTTTATTCCTTAAATATTAACATAACTTTGGAGCCATAGCCCGCAGAAACCCTTTACTTTTTTCGGAATGAAACGTATCCTCAATTTTAACCCATCATATAACTTAAGACAGTGCCAAGTTGCATCAAAAGCCGTCCGAGTTTCAGCGTGGTATGTGTTCTTTTAAATAAGTTTCAACCCCTATCCTGCGAGAACCCATACATTTTTCGAGCTGTAAAGTATCCTATGTCCTACCTCGTAGTATGAACTCAAATCATACCAAGTTTCATTTGAATACCTGCTATGATTTGAGTAATATTCTTGATATAACTTTTTTAATCGTGTCTTTCTGTCTGTTTGTTAGTTCACGCATCACGTAAAAACTACTGGACCGATTGTAATGCGGTTTTTATTGTTAGATAGCTTAGGGTTTGATTTAAAAAATTGTGTAATTGGTATCTCAATCCGGTGAGTTAGAAGCCGAGCAATTGATAAAAGTATTTTTAACGGCTGATAAAATGTTGATCAAATGTTGGTATATTGGTCATGGAATAGCACATTATGGTACTTTGAACCTAAAGAAAAGAGCACGCGTGTGAAGCCGCGGGTACAGCTAGTATAAACTATGAATGTGCCAAGTTTCAAAAAAATCCGTCGAGTAGTTTCAGCGTGATACGTGTTCTGTTAAATAACTTTCAACGCCTATCCTGCAAGAACGAAGTATGAAATAACACACCATATTTCATTTGAATTCATTGAGTATTTTCGGCGTGATGCACTTCTAAAGTACAGACAGACAGACGGACAGACTGTCAGAAGACCAAAAATTAAAATAATACAGTTTTGGATTTAGTATTGCAAATAGAACGGCACAAAAAAAAACAGAATTTGGGACATTATTCCAGAGGAACTCTTTATTTTTCAGGATAAAAAGTATCCTGAAGTACCCATCATACAAACTATAACTGTGCCAAATTGCTTCAAAAACTGTCCAGTAGTTTCAGAGTGGTAAGTGTTTTTTTGAAATAACTTTAAACCTCAATCTGATAATCAATAACATAATACATTATTACTTATTTATTCTGTTACAATATCTAAGTCATAACATATCACAGAATAATTAGTAGTACAAGTACCTAGTCATATCTTAATACAACCCTACCGAGCGAAAAAGGGACAGAGCGATTCTGAAACGGTTAGAGCAATGGAATTTCTCGCGCGTTGTGATACGGTGCATTCTAGCCTGCACGCGGTGGGCGAGCGCCTTCTACGTAAATATAATTGAAAGATCGCAGCGCTGTGCGAGTTAAATTGCACTTTATAGCGTTGTAGCGAGAGACGCTATTTATTTAAATGACTTTACTCAGTTATCCTTCTGTACTTCTACTATTATTTATTCTGTGACTATGTGCAATAGATAACGGATAAACACAATTATATACAAATACTAGCTGTACCCGCGCACGTGTGGTTATTTCTGTAGTTCAAAAGTACTCTATGTGCTATTCCAGGACCTAAAATACCAATATACTAACATATAATCAAAATTCCCTCAGCCGTCAAAAAGTGTTTATTGATTGCTCGGCTTCTAATCATCGGTTTGATATACCAAGTACATCATTTTTTAAGTCGAACCCCAAGCTATCCAACAAACCGCATCGCAAATGGTCCATTAGTTTTTACGTGATGCGCGAACAAACATACAGACAAACACACAAACAAAGAGACAGAAACGAATTTAAAAATGATTTATTCTTGGTCAGTAGCTTATTTTAAGTACCCTAGACTTTTTTTCAATTATGTCCTTTTTACAGTTTTTTTTCGTTCCTATTGCTTTATTACATCCATGACTCGGAAAAAACATTTCTGCTCAACACACAAACGATTGCACATAACGGGATTCGAACCCGCGACCGTTTGATTTCGTACCTAGGCTTACTAGCCACTAGACTAACTAGAACAACTAGAGCGTTTACACATAGCGCCGCTGCGGCGGCGGCACGCAACTGTCCGTTTACACATAGCGCCGCTGCGGCGGCGGCACGCAACTGTCCGTTTACACATAGCGCCGCTGCGGCGGCGGCACGAAACTGTCCGTTTACACATAGCGCCGCTGCGGCGGCGGCACGCAACTGTCCGTTTACACATAGCGCCGCTGCGGCGGCGGCACGCAACTGTCCGTTTACACATAGCGCCGCTGCGGCGGCGGCACGCAACTGTCCGTTTACACATAGCGCCGCTGCGGCGGCGGCACGCAACTACCCGCGGTGGATTTGAATGGACCTCGCCATGTGAATGTTGAATGACTTTTCATGACGAATCGATTGATACCACGCTTGTCAAAATCGGACCAATAGGGGCGACGCTATATATGGTGGAACATCCACATACCCACATACATATAATTATACATGCACACATATACAGACTTTTAAACTCATTATCCTTCCCTTGCAGTGCTGAAGTCGGCTACAAAGTTTTTTTTTTGTAACTGAAAAACGGTTATTTTGGACTTCACAATACATATTATGGCGTCGCAGATTATTCATAGCACTTTTTGAGAAGACTAATCTTTACGTACAGCTCTAAAGGGCGTCACAGACGATTAAGATACTATAATATTTGATGTTACGATATCTGCATATAAAATATTATAGCATCTTAGGATATCACACACGGTTAAGATACGATAATATATTGAAATTATTCATTCGCTCGCTGGCCGCCCTAGGTGCCACACGTATTTCTTCACCGCTTTCTATATACAGAATGATAAAATATGAGTAGTACGGTTTCACTATTAGATTTATTAGATAACTCATCAGACGACTATTCTGATTTTGACTTTGATATGCAAATTGCATTAGCGCACTGTAAAAGGTGATCAATTTGGATAGAAAATCACATGAAAATTAGAATAAGCCGCGGTGAATTTAATCTCGTTTACCTCAGCTTTCAAACATAGGTCCATTTGTTTGGAAGCTACGATTTTCACCCCCTTTTCTTTCTGCCCCCCCCTTTTTCTTTCTGCCCCCCCCCCCTTTCTTTCTGCCCCCCCCCATATCTAGGAACCCTCTCGATCATATCAGCTTTCGAACAGAAAAAACCGTATCAAAATCGATCCATTCGTTTGGGAGCTACAATGCCACAGACACACACTCACACACAAACACACACACACACACACACACACACACACACACACACACCCTAAACTTATAACACCCGTCTTTTTGTTCAGGGGTTAACAAAACCCGTCACGAATACAAAATAGAGCAACCTGTAGAGCATATTACGATATATTTTGTATCTTAAAATAGTATATTAATATATATTTTGTATCTTTTACGATATATTTCGTATCTTAAGATGACATCTTTTAATAAATTCTAAATCGCTCGATATCTTAAGATACTGTAAGATGCAAATATATATTATCATCGCCGTTTGTGATGGTTCATATAAATTGTATAGCGAGCGATATTTTATCTTAAGATAAAATATTATCGTATCTTAGTCGTCTGTGACGCACTTAATGGAATACGAAGCGTTCGAAAAAAACCTAAAAAAATACCTCAGTTTTTTTCCGAAATTGTTGAGAAAATTGAAAGCCTTCCTCTAGATTTATCCTATGGTATTCACCAAAGTGAAACCTTTAACAAAATCAGTTGACTATTTTCTGATATATTTTTGTACAGACAGACAGACAGACAAACACATTGATGAATTCATTTTATAACATGCAATAAAGTAATGACCTACCTAAAGTTAGTAGCTATTTCATGTACTTCCATGGCAGCGGCGAGTAGACCGGTCGAGTAGCACTGGAGCGGTTCTGTGGAGTTGGTCGCCCAGTTCACTAGCCGGTGGATCAGAGCCTCATTGTCCTGAAAGTGGAGATAATAATTCATCAGGTCGCTTTAAATCTATATCGGCGGGACGCCTGGCAGATGTGAAACATCGAATATCACCAAGCTGATCCGGAAGGAGCTGACGAACCACGAGCGGCGCATCGCCACGCCACGATCGATCGCCACGGCAAGAGTTATTCCATACCGCGCCATTATTTTTTAATGCATTTTAGTCTATTTGTGTAGTTACCCTGAAAGTTTCAGCCGGATAGCTAATCGGGAAGTGCTCGAAATTTGAGTTGCAAGATTCCACCCGGAACGATAGACAAGAAAGTGACTTAATAAAAACGTGGTAATAAAATGGACTAGGGGACTTGAAATAAGCTACTAAACAAGTTTTTTGTTCGCGCATCACGTAAAAACTACTGAACTGATTGCGATGCAGTTTTTACTGTTGGATAGCTAAGGTTTGGACCTAAAAACTTGTGTACTTGGTATCTCAATCCGATGATCAGAAGCTCAGCAATCGATAAAAAACAATTTGACGGTGGGAATAGCACTTAGGGTATCAAACCCAAAAAATTGACCACGCTGGCAAAGCCGCGGGCACAGCTATTCAAACATAATATCAATAGTAACGATATTTTAAATTGTTCTGTCAAAATTATACAAACATAAGTTTCCACTCTGGAACTCATTACCCCAACGTAAGTCTCCACTCTGGAACTCATTACCCCAACGTAAGTCTCCACTCTGGAACTCATTACCCCAACGTAAGTCTCCACTCTGGAAATCATTACCCCAACGTAAGTCTCCACTCTGGAAATCATTAACTCATTACCCCAACGTAAGTCTCCACTCTGGAACTCATTACCCCAACGTAAGTCTCTACTCTGGAACTCATTACCCCAACGTAAGTCTCCACTCTGGAACTCATTACCCCAACGTAAGTCTCCACTCTGGAACTCATTACCCCAACGTAACTCTCTACTCTGGAACTCATTACCCCAAGGTAAGTCTCCACTCTGGAACTCATTACCCCAACGGTTTGTCGGTCCTAAGACAAATCTGACCAGGACATAGCCACTTTGGCTTGCTTTTTCTCTGAACTATGTTTAATTACCTTAGTAATCTATCAGATCACCTCATTTCGGATTCGATACTTTACAGCCGTACTCAAAAACGTCAGTTAACTCTACAAGCACTTAATCGCTCTTTTTGTAGGCGCTAGTTAGACTCTGTACTCTACAGGATCGAATCCTTTACTCGACATTGTAGAGAAACTCATAGAGCATAGCTCGTCATTCATGTGGACCAGTCTCACAACCAGAGCCCGCGTTTTGAATTCGCCTGCCATTACTGGTAGGACTCTAGTTGAAGACTTTTGTCTTCAGGTATTGAGAAAGTCGGGTAAAATCGAACGTGTCGAGGACGTAGTCGTTCACCGACTGAGAGTATACTTCACCTGGAACACGACCGACATCTCGAGCCCCGGCATGAGGTCGAGCGTGAGGCGACACGCGCACACGTTCAGCTTGTGAACGTCGCGCCCCGTGATGTTCTGCCGCGAGTAGAACGTGTCGCGGACGTAGTCGTTCACCAGCTGTAATAAAATTTCAGAATAATTAATAACAATTGGACAATCCCTGTTCACCGCACCGCAAGCGGCCTTAAGGGCTCATTGAGCTAGAATTTATGACAATGTCTAAACGGGTGGGTATCTAACCATGCTTCCTCGAGATCAGATTTTCCAGTCTGCTTGAGGCGCGGACAGGCCCTTAGCCCGGATGCATATTTGGGGGTGATGACATGTTCATACAGTTTATGTTTCTACCTATGAGGAAAATTAAATCAATATTCACATCATCAGCCTATATTTGTCCACAGCTGGACATAGGCTTCTTTTTATGCACGCTACTGAGCTCAGTCTTCTCATCCATCTCCAGGTCTCCAGGTCTGGTCATCCATTTTCTTCCGGCCGCTTTTCGCAGGTCATCGCTCCACCTTGCCACAGGGCTTCCTACGCTACGTTTACCTAAACATGGTCTCCACTCGAGAACTCGTCTACCCAGACGGTTATCGGTTCTTCGGGAAATGTGACCAGCCCACTGCCACTTTAGCTTGCTTATCCTTAAAGCTATCTCGGTTACCTTGGTTCTCTGTCAGATATCTTCATTACGAATCTTGTACCTCAAAGAAACTCCAAGCATGGCTCTCTCCATAGATCGCTGAGCGACCTTAAATTTGTGGACTAGTTTGAACGTGAGTGTACACATTTCGGCTATGTAGGGCATGACTAGTAGGACGCACTGATTGAAGACTTTTGTCTTCGGGCACTATGGTATGGACGACGAGAAGACTTGACGAAGCTTGCCGAATGCAGCCCAACCCAGCTGAATTCTTCTGTTAGCTTTCCCTCTCAAAGTTGTTCTTACTTAATTGCAATATTTGTCCAAGGTAAACAACTTCAAGAGGCATACCTCTTGAAGTTAATCTTGGTCTTACCTATGTTCTTTCCGAGACCGATGCGTCGAGAAGCATCATCTGGGTTGGCATACTTTACAAGTCTTGAAGCGACTCCGCCATTAGGACGATATCATCGGCAAATCGTAAGTGTGAGATGTTCTCGCCATTGATATTAATGCCCATTCCTTTCCAACCAGCGTCTTAAACATATCTTCCAGGGCATTAGTGAACTCTTTCGGGGATATAACATCCCCCTGTCTCACTCCCCTGCGAAGTTGGATATGTTTAGACTGCTGGTTTTGGACTTGAACACCCATAGTCGCGGCGTCATACAGAAATCTCAGCACTTTGAAGTATCGCCAGCCCACTTGACACCGCTGCTAACACTCCAGAATCGCTCAGGTTTCAACAGTCAAAGGCCTTCTCATAGTCCACAAAAGCAAGATACAGGAGCTGGTTATACTCTTCAGACTGTTTTTATAGTGTTACATAAATTAACACTCATCTATCTCTTAAAAATATTCGATGATTTCGGGTAGTGAACACCCATTTCTCCCATGGGCGCAGTGCGGCTTAACACTCAAAAACACTGAATAAATGTTGACCACCGAGTCGACTTGATGCGAGTGTCTCTTGATCACAGATTTAGAGGAAAAATAATCTGTGTAATCACAGCCAAGCCGGCCTTTCCTATCACCATGGTATTTTCACACGACTGCCCAAAAAAAGGAGTGTTATTTTTTTAGCATTCATGTATGTTTGTATGTGAGTTTCTTTATTCCACCATAACTTTTAAATGGCTGAACATATTTAGATGTAAGGGGTATCGTTAGAATCCTTACATCCCCCGAGTAACATAGGCTATATATTTTTTTGTAAACATTCAATATGGCGGCTTTTATTAGTATGGCTCCATTTTCAAACTCGAAAAATATATTTTATCTTCAAAATTTACAATATGGGTATCAAATTGAAGGTCTTGATAAGCCCATTCCAACAATATATATGTTTTTGGCAAAAGCTCTTTTTTGGCAGGGCAGGCGTGTTTTTTACACAACTGCCCACAAAAATGAGTGTTATGTTTTTAGCATTCATGTATGTTTGTATGCTTGTAACCAGAACAGCTCATCTCAAGACATAATGCTTGAAACATCAACACGATGAGAACAAGAAATAGATACATAGTTAACTCTTTAAACCAATGTCGATCAAATTACCTTGGTCATGAAGTTGTCCTTCTTGAACATGACTTTGAGCGCATGTCCCAGCGCGCACTCTGGGTCGGTCCGCGACGGGTGCCTCTCATCGAACGGGTCTGGGTCTTTCTTTAGGAAGTTCTCTGTCTCTGCTTCTATGATTTCTGCTATCCTGGAAACAAACGAAAACTATATTGATAACTTCATCAGGTATTATGGATTTGCGCATGATAACAAATGCCCCTGTTATGATACTAATTAAACACAACATTAGGACCTGGAAGTGTCTATGGGAGAGGAAGAAATCACACCGCCAGAAAGTACCAGAAACTACTGCAGCATGACCCAAATGAAATGGTGAATACACTAACAACTGAAAGGCCTCCAACGAGGCTAAAAGGAAGAATACGCCAAAACCTAATAACGTAGATTTCCAAAAGAAACAGGATGCATCAATGGATGAACATCATCACCTTTTGAGCAGTTGTCATTTGATGGATGGTCAAATGAGGCGGTCAGCGCCAGAGTGGATCATTGTGAGACACAATTGAACTCCTCAAAAGGTTCATTGTCTGAAAGATTGCTTTGCAAAGGGAATTATGGACATAATAATTAAAGAATACGCCATATTAGAGTGCAAGAAGCAAACTAATTTATTTCATAGAACCAATACATAACTACCCACATATGTTGATATAATAATTAATGAATCTAAATCACGCATATTAAATACATAACATACCTTCCACTGATAATTCAGGAAGAACATGTATTCAATTAATTGACCATAACAAAACTCAAAGAACTTTAAAGGATTTTGATATAAACAAATACATGAAAATTTAAGCAAACATTAAACTAAAACATTCTACAACAATTACTAAATTTTAAATAATCAGGTTCAGGTTCATTAACCGTGGCACGATAATCCCCACAAATACGGAGTGAATTATCCTCCTTCTTCACAACCCTTATTGGTGAAGCCCACTTTGAGTAGTTGACTGGAGTCAAAACACCGTCTTCAATCATCCGTTGCAACTCTTCATTCACTTGTTGCTTCTGTGGAAACGGCACTGGTTGAGCTTTCAAATATCTAGGCAATGCATCAGCTCGAACATGTAATGAAACTTCAGGGCCCTTATACTCCCCAAGCTCTTCCTTAAACAGATCTAGAAAATCTTGCATCCATGGAGTAATGTCGTCTTCAGACCAACACAGTCCAGACAAAGAAATGCTGAGAGGCTTAAACCAATTCCTGCCCAACAGGCTTGGTGAATTTCCTGACACCACCAAGAGTTCACACAGAGCTTCCTTATCACCAAGCACCACATTCACATGCATCAATCCTAGAACATTTAATGCTTCTCCAGTCACAGTTACTAGTTTCACATTAGTTGAGTGTAGCGGTGGAGGTACAGGCCACAGTTTCTGATATGTCGATTCCGATATAATGGATCTTGCTGCCCCAGAGTCAATTTCCATCGACAACTTCACCCCACCAATGTTCACTACAGCTGTTATCGGAGGTTGATAATTTCCCACACAGCACATATAGAGGCCCATCTGTTCCTCCTCTTCTATGTCAGGGTTAGTGCTGCTCTCTGCAGTTTCCTTAACTTGATGAGTCTGGGAAGACTTTTTCCAACATGCAGCTGTAATGTGCCCCGTCTTTTTGCAATGATAGCATTTTGCTTGTGCAAACCGACAGCGTTCGCCAGTTTTGTGTTGTCTAGCACAATGTGCACATGCCACTGATTTAATCTTCCCAATCTCCATGGGTGCAGCGTGAGTTTGCTTAGACTCAGCGGCGTCACCATGGTACATCTCGGGAAATGTTGTTTGGTAATTGAGACACATTTGTAAAGTCGTCGCATATGTAAGATCTTTTGTCTTTAACAAATCTCTTCTCAATCGATCACACGCACTCCCATAACCAGCCGGTCTCTCAATTGACGCTTTAAATCTATAAAATTACATTTAGCGACGAGTAAACTTATCGCGGCCACATAATCCTGCACGCTTTCTCCTTGTAACTGTGAGCGTCTATGGAACTTCCCCGCTTGCAAGATTTCGTTGACTTCGGGTTCATAGAACTGGTCCAAAACAGCGATGATTTGCGGAAGCGACACACTTGTCGGACGAGCGCACCAACAGCGACGCAATTAGGGTGTTAGTTTCCTGGCCACATTGCGAAAGAAACAAAGATCGCGCTTTGTTCTGCTCGATATCTTCGTAGCCCGCCGCGTCGAGTGCACATAATATTAGTTCCCTATAATCACCCCATTTATCAGTTTTTGGGTTAAACTGGCCCGGAAACACAATATTCGCGACGTTAGACGCCATTTCAGCACAATTACAAATTATTTTCCGTAGTCGCCAATAAAGAATACGCCATATTAGAGTGCAAGAAGCAAACTAATTTATTTCATAGAACCAAAACATAACTACCCACATATGTTGATATAATAATTAATGAATCTAAATCACGCATATTACATACATAACAATAATAAAAGATTTATAAATAAATAATATAAGGGACAATGCCACACCAATTACCTAGCCCCAAATATATAATACCCTGTAATATGGGCACTAGATAACAGATAAATATACATAAATATGAATATCAACATCCATGACTTGGAAACAAACATTTCTGCTCATCACACAAATGATTGCCCCTTGCAGGATTCGAACCCGCGACTGTTTGATTTCGTTCCTAGGATCTCTAGCCACTAGACCAACCAGCCGTCATTTACTTTACTTATATCAATAAATTGATATTTTTGCAACGTGCAGTTCTGGATGGCACTGCAACTGTAATGGGCAGGCGGGACGCTTACCATCATGCGAGCCACCTGTTTCACTCATCACTCAAGGGAATAAAAAAATACTTCCAATAACTATACGAAAAATCCATGCCAATGTATAAAAGTGAAACGTTGTCTGTTTGTTTGTTTGTTTACGGTTTCACCGATTTTGACGGGGCTTTCACTGGCAGATAGCTGATGTAGGAGTAACTTAGGCTACTTTTAATTTTGAAAAGAATTAGGGTACCATGTAAACAAAAACCCATGAATTTTGACTATGCGGGCAAAGCCGCGGTTAAATAAAACTTCCGTGAAAAATAATCTGACTGATGGAGAAAACCGCATTTTAATCCGTTCAGCACCTAATTAAATAAAACTTCCGTGAAAAACAATCTGACTGATGGTGAAAACCGCATTATAATCCGTTCAGCACCTAATTAAATAAAACTTCCGTGAAAAATAATCTGACTGATGGTGAAAACCGCATTTTAATCCGTTCAGCACCTAATTAAATAAAACTTCCGTGAAAAATAATCTGACTGATGGTGAAAACCGCATTTTAATCCGTTCAGCACCTGATGGTGAAAACCGCATTATAATCCGTTCAGCACCTAATTAAATAAATCTTCCGTGAAAAATAATCTGACGAATGGTGAAAACCGCATTTAAATCCGTTCAGCACCTAATTAAATAAAACTTCCGTGAAACATAATCTGACTGATGGTGAAAACCGCATTATAATCATTATAATCCGTTCAGCACCTAATTAAATAAAACTTCCGTGAAAAATAATCTGACTGATGGTGAAAACCGCATTTTAATCCGTTCAGCACTTAATTAAATAAAACTTCCGTGAAAAATAATCTGACTGATGGTGAAATCCGCATTATAATCCGTTCAGCACCTAATTAAATAAATATTCCGTGAAAAATAATCTGACGAATGGTGAATACCACATTTAAATCCGTTCAGCACCTAACTAAATAAAACTTCCGAATAAATAAAACACACAACTGAATTCTGTTTGAATTCAGTTGTGTGTGATTTTCGTACAGTTTTCCAAATATTACTACAGACAATTGACCAATTTTTAGACAGACTACTTTGCCCACGAGTAATACTTTGTATTTTGAGCAAATTTTGAGGTTATGTTGTTGTGATCTTATAATCACGCTCACGAGCGTTCCGAATCAACTGCAGCACTCAACTGCCGTGAGCGCGATATCTGAATCGGAACGCAAATTAGCACTGTGATCGCTCACAGCGATACTATCTTGAATCGGAATGCACCCTACGATATCCCTTGTGACGTCACGGATTACGTCATTACATCCGCCATTTTGCGATTACACCGACCATGCCCCAAACCGATATCACCGTGAGCGCGATATCTGAATCGGAACGCAAATTAGCACTGTGATCGCTCACAGCGTAATTATCGTGAATCGGAATGCACCCTAAGAGAATAAAAAAATAAAAAAAATTGGAAAACTTAAAGTTCTCTAACGGGCATATTTCTGAAGCACTGGTAGTCAGACAGGTATTTCCTTTTCCAATGTGAGATTTAACTCTGTCGGCACATGCATTGGAAATTTCCTTATCAACCTAAGCATAGGTACTTAGTTTACCTTTCCATTGATTTTATCTATTTCTTCTGTATTTCTCCTTGTTCATGAGATGTTAATTTTGACTTGTAAAAGTGTTATTGGCAGCAATTTGGTCATATTACTATTTAAACTAAACTAGACTAAATTTCTTCAAATGTAAATTAAACCTAGTCGACTTTGTAACAAGGTCTTTTTGCTCTTGGCATATATTCTAAGCTTACTTTAATTTAAGCTGCACCGCTTAAAATAACATAATTAAAACAGGTTTTTAAAATGCTGTCTAACACGTTTGTATAAATTCAGACATATTCTGAGACAGCGTTTGGACAAATCGGGACTCTTGCCGCGATGAAACAAAGTTGATTTTACGCTGACAGGCTTTAGTGATAGTTTAGTGAGTAAGGATTAGATGCCAGGGGAAAAAATACCTTGTTACGAAGTCAACAAGGTTTAAATTATATTTGAAGAAATTAAGTTTAGTGCCCGAATCGCTACCATTATTTTGCCTATTTACAATAAAATACTTTGACTTTGAATAATAGTACTCAGTACCTTAATGTCACAGTGATCTGATTGGTCAGCATTCAGTAGGTCCTTAATCGAGTCAGCCAAGTTGGAACATCTGTTACGGCTATAATTTTTTCTATTAAAAAGCTATTTTTAACCAATGGACAGCACATGTGCTATATAAACATTCTGCTACTTACACACTATGTATGGAAATTAGACAAAACAACTGTACATTTATGCTCAATGGTTAATTTTAGTACAGTTAGATAGAGCACCATTTACAGCCTAACCTGTGGATTGCCTCCTTAGTTTTTTCTTTCTAATTTGACTTTTTTGCAATGTTTGCGATAAATGTCCTGTTTAGAATGACTTTATTGTGAAGGTCTATTCCTCGAAGTGTATTCATTGAAGGCTTAAATCCTCGAAGGGTTGTTTCTGCCAGTGGTTGCAATTGCAAAAGGTATGTTTGCTTGTATGGTCAAAACTATGAAGGATCATTAGCTCGAATGTTCTAATAAATGGGTTAATACAGTCCACATATTTTATATCTAATTATATTTTTAGCTGTTCTTCCTGTTAGGTTTTAGATTATATGTACAAAAACAACAACAAGACATCAGTTCAAAAACTAAAACCCAACTACGGTCGGGTAAAAAATAGCCTTTCACTCTTACAATGAAGACGAATTGATTGACACCTCGCTTGTCAAAATCGGACCAAGTTTTTAGTTTGAACACATAACCCTTAATTTGCCTTGCCGTAATAGGGTTAAAAAAATAGCCTATGACACTCTATACCTGAAGACAAATTGATTGACACCTCGCTTGTCAAAATCTAACCAATAGGGGCAACGCTATGGTCGAACATCTACATACATACATACCTACATAAATAGACTGTTAAACTCATAGCCCTTCCCTTGCTTAGCTGTAGTGGTGTTAAAAGTACTAGTGGCAGCAATAGGCCTTCTCAGTATTAACCATTTGAGCAAAAGTACCTTAGCAATTTTACCCATTTGCAGGAACAACACTTTGAGGATGTCAGCGCCCTTATCGGTCCCGGGTTCCCCTCAAAAGAGAAAGATCGCCAAGGTGATCTGGTCGCTGCGTTTCCCGTCTTCACACGTGCCAAAAGGAACCCCAATATGGTTAAGTTGCATTGCATGTCACCATTGTTGAGATAGAAAGCTAGGCCTTCTGTACCTGTTTGATTTTAACGGAATTCATTCTGTCCTCGGCAGGGTTCCTTTGGTTACTGAAGAACTAATGTTCTACATGGGGTCAGTGGACTCCCTACGCTGCTCAAGGGCTGCGTTCCTGCCATCTGGCACTATAGCTCACACCAGAGGACGGCAGCCCTGATGAGTATCAGCCTCCGTCATCACTATGTCATTGGAATTCCATTCAGACCCTAGAGATAAAATACTCTTCACTATATAAGATCATGAAGATAATGTACATAGGGCCTAATACTCTTTAGTTTTATTTATATTATGAGCATTTCCTATGTGGTTGATAACGACACCTATATAAGAAAAGACTCAAGATTTCACAACTTTAGCATATTCTATGTAATTTATTACGCATTTTTAATGACATGTGCCGTGTATGTACACAATTCAGGCAATGTGTTTATCGAAGTTCGCAAAATTATCAAAACAAAAACTTTACCTGGTCAAAGTCGGAATAGGATCGTATGTGGGTGTTGTATGTTGCTCCTCCCATTGTCTCAGCAATTCCGTTACTTCTTGAGCCGGTGGTGAATCCATTTACGGCAAAAATTTGATCTAAAACTATAATCCTAACCTCACTGATTACTATTAATGTCACTCAAAAAACACACCAATCCAACAACTTATAAATAATTTATTTACTTTTTATAGCTATAATTACATAATTTAATAGCAATTTCTATATTACAAATTAAAGTCCTAATTAAATATACAAGCTATTTTCCTACAACCGCGCACTCAGATTTTTTACAAATTATTTTTGTAATACCATATGAAAATATTCTCCCACAAAATAACAACATGAATAATGAACGTCAATTATTTTTCATTTTAACTTGCTAGGAACGTAAATGTAGGGTACATTTTACAACAGCTGTAAATTGAATGATTGTGATTGAATAGGTATGAATTAATTGCTTGCTTATCTTTCCGCTCCGTGTTGTTTACGATTTTAATTGTTGAGAACAATTAAATTGCTCATTAGAGCTCGATTCGATCCTGTCAAAGAGATCCAGTCCCAGCCAGTCCAGATCCAGTGCCAGCCAGGAAGTAAAATGAGAGTTTTCATAAGTTGGCAGCCTCTATGGTGTCATAGCTCCAGAAAATAAGGATGTACCGAATCCAATGTGGTTTGTAGAATCGGAGAGATGAAATGGAAGAGAGTGGTGCATCCGTGCAGGCGTATGCTGTACCCAATAAGCTCTGATCACGCTTTGTAAAGGAATCTCTGATACTATTCCAGCTAAAAGTTTGAGTTTGTGCTCAAACAGTCACAAGCTGGGATTATGAATTACATTTTGATGCAATCCTGCGAACCGTACAAGTTTCCAGCATAAAAGTATACTGTGTATTATTCCAGAATATCCAATATAGAAAGAAAGAAAGAAAGAAATAAAATACATTTATTTACAATATCTACAAACTTGTCATATTTCGGCAAATCCCGTTCAGCTGTTTCAGAACTGAGATGTTAAAAACAAAATAATATAATACGGTGTGTCTGAACACAAGACTCGGAGACTTTTACAGCGTATTCAACATTAATTTTATCTAATCAAAACAATGAGGGAATCCATTTTTATGTCCGGTAGGCCTCTACTTCCATAGATTTTAATGATTGAAAACAATGAATTAAATGATACATACAAAACTAACGTAGTTTTTTACAAAGGTAACTTTAGGAGTTCTATGTTATGCCTAAATCATAGGTTATTTTTTAGCTGACTGAGGAGGGTTATTTGTCAATTATTGTTGCTACACTATCGCATTAGGTGAAATCCTGTAATGGTAGTTGTAAGTTTTGTAAATAAATAAATAAATGAACAATCACTTTAGGTGGTTGCAACCCCCTCTTTTATTTTTTAAACGATAATAGAACACACTGTTGAAGTCGCCAAGTCACGTGTCCAGTCATATTGTATAATCCTAAACGGTTGCTAACTCGTGGCAATGAACCTCGCAGAGGAATACCATTTATAATATTACTGTAGAGTGTAGGATATTATAGGGATATTAGCACATAGCACATAATTAGGTAGAGATAGTCTTAGAATTATTTTAATGATCGTTTTAATTTAAAGGTAGCTGTGCACTGCTCCAATCCAGCATCGAAAGGTGGACTTTAGCTATGGAAATGCTGCACCTATCCCATCACTTGGCCTTTCATTATCCTTTTACGTTGGTTCAATTACATTTCTAAGTTTTAAGCATTGCTCGGAGCAGTGCACCACTGCAATAAATAATGTAAAAGCACCATCCGCCCTAAGCCCACACTAAAAAATAAATTGCTTGACTTCACACGCTCGAGTGAGAAATATTATTAGGTCAAAATAAGACATTTGAAAAATATATGGACGACACTACGGGATTCACTGTTTGTTTGTTTGTCGTATATCGTTTGTATCTGTTTGTCGTACTTGTTTGTTTGTCGTATTGTTTGAGATAATGCTGGCCTCTGGTGTCAGAGATTGTCAGACCGCCCGAGGGCTTCTGACAACGGTATTCGAAAACATAACGCTAATTTTTCACAGAATATTCCAAACCTAATGCCAAAGCTTAACTACTACTATTAATTCAATAACAGCTGGGACAGACAGCTTAGCCTTCAGCTTAGCTTAGCCAGCGTGCCTTCCGAACTTAGAAAAATCATTGGTGTGGAGCCAAGGATCGAACCCGGTATCGCTGGATTATAAATTGCACCATTGAACCGTTAGGCTACTATCACTCTGAGCTTCACTGAAAAGTGTGGAAGTTCGATTGTTATGGCAACAAAAATTCGAACCAGAGATTTTGCTACTTATCCTGCGTTCGAAATGATGAGATGGCGTTGTGGACAGTTGCGAAATGTACATTTTTAACAAGCCGTTCTCTTTGAACAATTTCAATACATTTACATATTTGTAACATTTGACAATACCGCTCCTTTCCAAACCAAATGAAAAACGACCCTATCCTTTACGTAATAAAGCCAATTTTCTTATGTCAACATGTCATCTAAACATTCAAAATGAAAGGTGATCGAAAACGTTCAGAACGCTAATTTCACGCTTATAGCAAATGGGGAAAATCACTGTTAAAAACGCTAAATATGATCACATTTGGCGTTCGCTTTGGACATTTGTGGGTGAAATTAGCGTTCTGAACGTTTTCGATCACCGTTCGTTTTGCTTGTTTCGACGACATGTTGACATAGTAAAATCAACTTTATTCTGTCAACGATAAGGTCGTTTTTCATCCGGTTTGGAAAGGATCGTAAGTGTCAAAAGTTGCAAAAATGACAAACGTGTTGAAAATGTTCAAAGAGAACGGAAACACTAGATAACAATAATCTTGTTAACAATAGATAGATAGATAAAGAAATATTTTAAGTGTAATAATATTTCTTTATAATAAGTACAATGGGCGGTCTTATCGCTAAGAGCGATATCTTCCAGACAACCTATGGATGGACAGTAAAGGAAGAACAAGGAGTAGACGGCGCGGCGGTGCATTAAAATAACATTCTATTACATAGATACTTTTGTAAAATACAATAAATCAATAACTATTTATATGATAAACTAATATATGTTATTACAATAAACTAATACATGTTTATATTACAAATAAGGTTTAAATACATATTTTTACGTAGCAGTGCTTAGATTGGAGAGATAGTGATTCTTTACCATATTTTTAAATATAAGTAATGTTTTAGCTACTCTAATATCCAGCGGAAGTGCATTCCACAGTTTCGCTGCTTTTACTGTGAATGACTTTTCATAGAGCTGTGTAGTGTGGGGAGGTGTCTTGAGTTGAAGAGTTTCTGAGGAACGCAAACATCGGGAGTGGGTCATGTGCAGGAACACAAAACGTTCTTTGAGATAGGAGGGAGTAGAAGGAATATATAAAATATTGTATAGAATAGAATAGTAAGGATGTGAGCATTCCGGCGAATAGGTAACCACTTCAGGTTTCAGCTTTAACAATGTACAATTCGAAACTGCCCACAACGCCATCTCATCATCACGAACGCAGGGTGTCATCTTAGAGTGCGTTCGAGATGACGAAAAATGACCCTAAATCAGAACGGAATATAGTTGCTTTTCCTATGTCAAATTTAACTGTCATGTCATCTAAACATTCAAAACGAACCGTTTCGAACTAAACTGACAATGCCTAATCCACCCACAATCCCACAAATGTCCAAAGAGAACGCCAAATGTTAACTGATCATATTTGGAGCGTTTTAACCTTAGACGATATACCTACCAGACATAGCGATGTTTGTTTTTAGAAAGGTTAGAGCGATTTAGCAAGATGTAATTTATGTGTAAAAAAGGAAGACAAAGCATTTCTCTTTTGTCTCTGTTACCGTGGCCGGTTTTTGTTATTTGTCAAGCTGTCAAACTACAATGTTTGGCAAACTTGGTTCAGCGTTCGGATCAAAATTTTGGATTTTCTGTGTGTTTTTAGATATTGTGAGAGCGTGAGCGTTTTTTGAGACAGAGTATCCTTGAACTAAGTGTTGTGCGATGGTGGGTTGTAGTATAAAAGGCTGCAAGAGCCGCAGCGAGCAAAAAATAACCGGACTAACCTTTCGTTCGTAAGTAATCAAAAATGTAATTAATTTGAAGATAACCACGCAACGTGATGATATATTAAGGCGTTTTATACTGAGACGTAATGTTTTTTGCCAAAGAAATTCAAGTAATGTGTGTATTTTTATTGATTGCAAAATTAAAAATAGTTTAGGTGTTGCTATGTTGTGAATTTTATTTACCTACCCAGAACTACGTTCGTAAATAGCACTCAATGACGCTTGATGTCATAATATGCGTACTTATGTCATCGAGCGGTTCGGTTTCTGTGCGACGAGATTATTAAACTAACTTAGGCTAAACTTTAGTTGCTATACCGTCAACTTTGGGGGTGGGGAGGGGTGGAGAGGTTAAGAGGGGGAGATAGGAACCCCCGTTTTAAAGGAAAAGTTGCACAACCCCCCCATTTCCGAGTTTTTTTTAATTTATTTTTCCATCCTTTCAAATTTACTTCTGATGACATTTATTTAAGGTGAAGGTTGGATGCGGGAGGTGGAGCGCTACCCCCTGCTCCCTCCCTCCCCGCGGATTCCCTTAGTTTATGAGATATTTCAGTTTTAAGTTTATTAAAAATCGCCCAAAGACATAAAAAAAGGTAGGTAAGAAAGGTAGGTTAGGTTAGAACATGACTACACATCGCGCGAACCAACCCAGGAAAACGAGCGTGCCGCGACAGCGACTGGCAAGCGCCAAAGTTAATTTATGGGTGTGGCGGCCAAACAGCCGATTTTTAATAAACTTAAAACTGAAATATTTCATAAACTAAGCATCTCCGCCGGGAAAGAGGTACCAGAGGGTAGCCCCCCACCTCCCTCCTCTACCCCTGTAAGGTGGGGTCTTTAATCAATGGCATATAAGTAAATTTGAAAGTAAGGATGAAAAAAATATTTAAAAAAAAATAGAAAGGGGGGGCAACTTTGCCTTCAAAGGGGGGTTCCTACATCCCCCCCCCCCCCACCCCCGATATTCAACCATAAATAGTATGTTCCTTCATATTCTTAGGTTAGGTTAGTAGCTTAAACTATATAAATTGGCTTTCATTTTGGTGCAGTCGTATAGTTATAAAAATTAATGAGTACTATTGCAATCAAATTCAAAGTCACTAAAACATCTACACTAATATTATAACGAGGAAATATTTGATTGTTTGTATGTTTGTTTGTTTGTAATGGATATACTTAAAAAATACCTACTCAACCTATGTTAAAAGTTCTTCCACCTATAGAAAGCTATATTATCAGCGAGTGACATGGCCAGTTTTTTTTTAATAGATGTCTACCAAAATGTAAATAATGTAACCCAAGGTCACCAAGGTATCAAATATACAGAATGGAATGAAATGTTAGAACAGAAACGAAAAAATAACAAGTCTGTCAAGTAAGTGAGTAATAATGCAGTTGTCTATGGTCAAAAAATACCACGATCATTGCTGCCAAAGTCTTTGAATTACGCTTACGGAGTATTTTTTTAAGTAATGACGTTTATGAAAATGCTAAAAGTAAGAAGTATGCCGCGGTGTGAACGCTACCCTGCGAAGCTGGGGCGAGTTACTAATATAAAACAAGCACAAATTAAAAATTTACATAACCCTGACTTCCCACCCCCCATTATAGCTAGGAAGCATCTCGATCACATCAGTTTTCAAACATAAAAAACCGCATCCAAATCGGTCCATACGATGCCACAGACACACACACACGCACGCGCACACACACTCACACACACACACACACACACACACACACACACACTCGCGCGCGCGGAGTGATACACACCCTAAACTTATAACAGCCCGTCTCTTTGTTCGGGGGTTAATAATATATTATGGGTTATGTATACTGTTATGGGCAGTGTGGGGCTTACCATCAGGCGAGCTATTTACCTGCTCGTCACGTCACATTTTTTTTATGTATGTATTGGCTTTTTGAAAGCTGCTGCAATACAGTAAAATTATTCATAATTTTATCATATTTTCAAAAACAATCAAATGTTGCAGATTAAGATCTCAGGAAACGAGGGATCAACAGATCAGCAATTAACGCAGCAAGAAAATATACTGTTAACACAGCCATCAACGAGCCAGCAGAATATTCATGGCACATCATCCAGAAAAAGAAAAAGCGATGTTTTAAAATAAATGCAAAATATATATATATATATAGATATATATATATATATATATATATATATATATATATATATATATAATATAGTTTAACTTATGAATATGCAGGAACATACCAAACATAGTTTTTTTGGTTGAATATTTTGCATTTCTTTTAAAACATCGCTTTTTTTTATATATATATCGGATAAACAAATTTTGATGAAATTCGGTTTATAAATACATTAGATCCTGGAATAACACAAAATATACATTGCATTATGATCATCATGCGTATTTGTTACTTCTTCACGCTGAAACGGCTGAACGGAATTTGATGAAATTATTATAATAATAATATATTTATTTGACCATAAAATTTATCTACAGTAAGCCTATACAGTGGACTCCAAACTTGGCCAGGGCCTGTATCTTGGAGCCCGTGGACATCGGTTAACCTATGACGTAGCGCGCAATGCGTATTGTTAACAATAATAATTGATCAACAATTTGACTCAGTTAAGCTGATATAAATATATCTAAATTCATGCACATAGTATTTGTTTATATTAACTAGTGTATGGAAAATGCAGAGTAGTTTAAAAAAATATAATAACAAAAGTTTCTCTATGCGCACTGATAACCTCAATGATGCTGAGTTAATGTCCGCCTCCTTCCGCAACATGGGGGAATATTTTTTATATCGCAACATTATAAAAACTATTGCTGTTTCTTGTGCAGCCACGCAATGGCTATATCTTTATACCTAGGTATATATAAATAGTCTAAGGTTTTAACAGTTATATTCGCCATTTCCATCCAAACGAACGGCCCCTATAACAATGCCAATATTTTTTTTTTGAACTGAGTGGTCGTTCGTTTTGATGCAACATGATCGAAAATAACAGTTAAAAACGCTTAATAGGGCATATTACATTGTCAATATTATCACGATCCTAGTATCGCAATATCGCAAGTATATAAATTAGGCGACGAGTATTACACAGTATGCCATTGAATTTACTAGAGGGAAGTTGTGTGAAATGGGTAAACATGATACTTAAAAAAAAAACTTAATAGAAAGCGTTTGATGAAAGACTGGATTTTAAAACGAAATCAATATACTCATATGAACCTAAGAAAGAAATGATCTTGGGCGGCATATGGACGATTACACCAATAATTTTAGAGCAAGTGTTTCACCGTATATTACTAAACAACCCTTCAGACCCACCGTACGGTGGGCCTGGTGGTACGGTGGGTCTTTTAAAGTTAAACGATTTCACTGTCTAACAGTGATGTGAAGTCGACATCTATAGCTGAGAGTAATAAAAACCTCATGGTTGTAGGCACGTACTATATTTTTATTTATAGTACCTATGTATATATTTTTTCTTCATTACCTATCATCATCATAATTTCACCCTTTAGAAGTCCACTGCTGAACATAGGCCTCCTCTATACACCGACTCCCTGCGATGTCTACAATGTCATACGTCCAACGTGTGGGGGTCACCCTACAATTCGCTGGGTTGTTCGTGGTCGCCATTCAAAAACCTTTATCCCCCAGCGGTTATCGGCTCTGCAAACTATATGGCCTGCCCATTGCTACTTCAACTGGTTACTGATGAAAAATTTTAGTAATAAAAATACATAAACCAGACAAAAAAAAAAACTTAATATACTAGACATCTATAGCTGAAAGTAATAAAACCACTCATGGTTGTAGGTAGGTACTATATGTTTTACATACATAAAGGTACTGAAGAAAAAATATAGTATCTACCTACAACCATGAGTGTTTTTATTACTCTCAGCTATGGATGTCGACATCACATCACTATTAGTCAGTGGTATCGTTTAACTTAAACAGACCCACCATACCACTAGAGATACTCTAGTCGTTTTTCATACAATTTGGAAAGGATCGGTAGTGTCAAAAGTTGCAAAAATGACAAAACTGTTGAAAATGTCCAAAGAAAACGGCTTGTTAAAAATGGACATTTAGAAACTGCCCACAACGCCATCTCTTCATCTCGAACGCAGGGCAAGATGCAAGCGTGAAGTGAACTGTGAGTGAAGTGTCAAATAGAGATGAGTTATACTAGGCAAATTTGAGACTAGGTGAACCTATTCCTAGTCCGTTCAGATACTTGATCAAAATACCTGTTCCACCTAGTATGCATAAAGTCTGGGTTTCAAACTTCAAATGAAAGTACGTGTGGCATATCTGTGTTGTATAATCTGTACTTTTTGTCATGTATCAGCCCTAGCTAGGCTCTTTTTTCTTAGTGGAAGTGAAGAGAATTATAAAGACTAGCTGTGTCAGCGGCTTTGCCCGCGTGGTCATAAAAAATCACGGGTTTTTCTGCGCGGAACTTTTTTTCTTTTCCTAAAATAAAAGTAACCTAAGTTACTCATTATAACATCAGCATCTGCCAGTGAAAGTCCCGTGAAAATCGGTCCAGCCGTTTCGGAGGTTATCCGGACAGACAGACAAAAACTAAAAAAAAAAAGAAAGAGTTTTAGTTAAAAGTACCGTATACGAGTATACTTTCTTATGCATTTAGTAAAAAGCTGTTATTTTGACATTACAAACAGACACTTCAATTTTATAGAAAAGAACTTGAATGTTTTTTTACGTAATTTGTCAACTTAAGTTGTTTCTTTTTGGTAGTGTTGGTTCTATCAAAAAAGATTTAAATTAATTTACTTGACATTTATAGGTAGTTAATTTGTATATTTACATTATATTTCTTTTTCTTTTATTTTGTGTTTTTCATCTCTTTACAACCATAGTTTTATTTTTATACTAGCTACGCCCCACGGTTTCACCCGCATGAATGATGATGATGATGGTGATGAAAAGTATCCTATGTATTATTTCAGCCAGGGTATAAGCTATCTCCATTCCAAATTTCATCTAAATCTGTTCAGTTGTTTGAGAGTAACGGAGTAACAAACATATATATATACACACACACACACACACACACACACACACACACAAACACACACACACACACACACACACACACACACATACACACTAGATATCGGCATCGACTATCGAGGTATCAAGCGAAGCAAAGCGTACGCGACGGCCACGATCACCAGCAGCCCGATTCCATAACTTGGCTTCAATCGAATTCTCAGTATCGCAGCCACTAATGCCTTGCGATAAAGTCGAATTTGCTATGAAAAAAGTGATAATCCGATTGTCGCCAAGTTATGGAATTGGGCCACTGTACTCGACTGATTGTTATTATCATGCATGCACCTAGTACATGAAGTCCATTGCGTACCGTATCGTACCTAATCTTCAAAGTCCATGAAGTCCATCGCGTACCATACCTAATCTACAAAGTATTTTACTAAAGTATCGGAGCAGTACATATAGAGACAGGTTGCCAGTATTAGCGTGTTAGAGAAAGATAGCATATATTTTATGAGTTTTGACACGAGACGATGGTTGCCGAACATCCACGGCCGCATGCGGCGGGCGGCGAGCGAGACTTCCGAATTTGGTGAGTGCTATAGTACGCACGACAAAAGATGAGACTTGAGATGCCACGTGGTTTGACTTGCGCAGTAGACGATTTATAGGTCGGAAAGAGCGCGGGAGGACGGTGGGGGGCCGTAGTATGGCGCTGCGCATGCGCGTTAGTTGCCTCTCGTTCTCCTCACCCCGTGCACGCACCGCTTGACTCCGAAGTACAGACGAGTGCAACGTGCGTTTATAAATTTCTACGTAGTTTATAGTTGTGTTATATACGAGTGTAAATTTGTGAAATATTGACAATGCCTCGAGGTAAAACATTAAGAAGACAAAGTAGGAAGATGGTTTACGATGTTTATACCTATATGTTAAAAGAAGCAAAGGAAGGCGTACAAAATTTGAAGCAAGTACAAATGCGTACTGCAGCTGCAACTAAAACATCATTAATTACAGTAAAAAGAATTGTGAAGGAAGCAAATAGTTCCGATTTACTGACAATTTTCCGCACTCCTGGAAAAATAAGGTCAAGGCCCAAACTTTTAACCGATATAGACGAATTTGACAAAGGAGTGATAAAAAGATGTATTCACAACTTCCATGTTACGAACAAGGAACTGCCGACCCTTAATAAAATTTTAGCGAAGTTGCGCTATGATATTGCCTTTCCAGGTTCTAATACAAGTCTACGCCGCATTTTGAAAGACCTTGGTTTTCGATGGAAGAGGACAGAAAATAATCGAAAAATTCTTATTGAAAAATCCAATATCAGACTGAAAAGAATTGAATATCTGAAAAAACTCAGAAAATATCACCAAGAAGGCCACTCTATTGTATACACTGACGAGTCTTACGTCCATTCCATGCACACCACCTCCAAATCTTGGTCTGATGATTCGGATAAAGATCTCAAAAACCCAATATCTAAAGGCCAGCGCGTGGTTATTGTACACGCTGGTTCTGAGAGTGGCTTCATACCAAACGCTTTACTGACTTTTAAAACTGGGTCAAAAACGGGTGACTACCACGACGACATGAATTACGAAAATTATCAGAAATGGCTTCGAACCCAGCTAATACCCAATCTTCCACCAAATGCCGTCGTGGTAGTTGATAATGCCTCGTATCACAATAAGTAGTATGAATCTGCACCAAGCTCAAACACCAAGAAAGCCGATATGCAATCATGGCTAACCCAAAAAAGAATTCCCTACACTCCAGATATGCTTCAACCACAATTGTAAAAATTGATAAAAATACATAAAGAACAATATAAGACATTCAGCATTGATAAAATACTACCTGAACACGGACATGACGTACTGCGATTACCCCCATACCACCCTGATTTAAATCCTATCGAAATGGCTTGGGCTGCAATAAAAGGTTATGTGAGCAGTAAGAATGTGCAATGTAACCTCAAACGAGTGATAGAGTTAATAACAGAAAAGGTAAACCAAATGGGACCAAATGAATGGAAAGCACTATGTAATAAAACAAAAAAAATTGAAGACTTTTACATAGAAAGTGATCACATAATTGTCAATTTGACGGTTACGGACATAATTATCAGAATAGGAGATTTGTCAGACAGTGACTCAGGGGACTCCGGTAGTTCCTCATCGTCATCTGACGAAAACGATGATCTGTCAACTCCTGGAACAAGTGCTATATTTTCTAGAGTAAATGTACCTTCTAGTGGCCGCGTCCCAGTCATTGATCTTCCCGCTGGTGTATCATTTATTAACAGTGACAGTGACTAGGACAATCTTCCATTTTTTATCTTAAAATTTATTATTTCGAAATAAATATTGTAAAGAATTTTAATATAATATTGCTATACACCTAATTCCGAATGTCATCGAAAAATCCCAGAATAGATATACAAATAATGGATAACTATTTCGTACGCGACTATACCTGCGCAGGCTCCCCACTACTGACGCTCGTCAAGTCTCATCTTTTGCGGCGCATATTATACCTCTCTCACTTGATATAGGTACACTACAAACTTCGTACTTCGTAGGTACTTCACCGCAAGATCGCGCGGTTCATGATATCGCGATACTAGGTGGACTAGGTAGATGGGACTAGGTGGCGCCTAGTACTAAAATATACGTGATCTCTGGACCTGTTCTAGTATATACGCTTCACCTCTAGTGTCAAACGATTACTTTGAAACAAGGCGCCAAGAAAGAAAATAAATAATAGAAACTGCGGGAAAACAAAACAGACAAAAGAAAAAGGATTAAAGAAAGTTGATCTTGAACATTGCTGTTGTACGTGTTTAACTACTTTTAGATTTATTCCTGAAGCGGCCTAAAAACATCGAATAAAATGTCTCTAAACGGCACGCAAGCTACACGCAGCAGTTTGGGGAGCCACGACCGTAAACTGCGTTACAGAGTTCTACTTGAAGATTTGTCTACTTTGGGTATTATTTTTTGATATTTATTGGTGATTCTTTCTCCCCCATATAAATACCAAGATGTAGACAGAAGCTACTTTGCACTGTTAGAGTATTAACCCTTCGGACACCGCTCTCTCAATAACTTTGCTACTGTGCGCTAGCATGCGCGGTGTCGCGGTGCCCGAAGGATTAAAGCTTTATGAGTTAAGTGGTCCTAGGTGGTGGTAAACATGCTTACAAACATGTTGTCCTGCTATAAGTTGTAGCATAGCTACAACCTACCTAGTACCTACTAGCACAATAGTAAAATAAACTAATGAGTGTTCACCTGGGTTGGCACAGCGGCTTTTCCTGTCACTAAGAGCTATGCCCGTGTTTCTGAATTCTGGTTTGATTGGAACTACAACCAATGAAATAATGGTATTAGTCATTTTTTGTCTTCTTAGTTTTGCAGTCTGAAAAAAGCCTATGATATATTTTCTTGGGACTTGTGAGTAACCTCACATCTATATATTCGGGAACTGAGGGTACTGTGATTTCATTTGATTACAAACTACCTACGGAAAGAAAAATCAGTTGTGAATTTGTAAATCTGAGTTAGAGACGGCAAAATTTGCACACATGCAAAGCTTGGGTGGGATAAAATAATAATAATAATCTGTTCTTTGAATGAATCTTTATTTAACAGAAGATGAAGACGACAACAATGTCACACGTATGGATAAGACAGCAAGTGCCGTTCGGGAGGCTCAGGCGTTGCTGGCTGAAGGCGGGGTGGAAGAGAGAGTCAAACATCCTGGTAAGTAATAGAAACATCCTCTTTGGCAGAGTGTGTGATGTGCTGGAATGTGGTTACAGGTTCGATCGCCTCACATGGCAAATGTTTGTGTGATCTGATCATAGTCATCAAATGTCTGGATGTTTGTGGTCCCTGTAGCTCCTGATTCCCTACATACAGGGAATTCTAGACAGGGTTTAGGATCAGTGTATGTAACCGAGGCAAGAAAAATAAATATAATATAACTATTTTTGGAAATAGTTAATCTCCTAGGACCTATTCTACGAAACAACTCTGCAATACATGTCACTTTAATAAAAAGCTCCTATATCAGTGGTAATAAACATAATTTGCAATATTCATTGACTTAAGAAGATGAAGAGAAGAATAATTGAAGATTTTATTTGTGGAAAGAATAATTCTATGGATCAAAACATCAAACCTCAACCCTTTGAGGTTTGATGTTTTGATCATTTTGATCATTGTTTTTGATCATGTACTATAAAAACCTGACGAGTACGAGTTGATGTTGCGTAGAGGGTACCGTACAATGAATATATTATCTCACAATATTGATAGATTTACCATGTTACAATACCGGGTTCGGTCCTAGGCTCCACACCAATGACTTTTATAAGTTATGTTGGGTTTTCCATTGCTCTGTGCTTCGTAGGTCACGTTAAGCTGTCGGTCCTGACTTTTATTGATTAATAGCAGTTGTTAAGCCATGTCAGAGGCCCTTGGGCGGTCTGGCAAACACTGACACCAGAGGCCAGCACTACCTCGTACAACAAACAAATAAACAGGACCATAGACTTCTTATAGGTTTTCCTGTATTCCATAGGTAAAGAACTATTTTCGATATATCTTTCAAAATTTTAGTTAATGGGGTCAATTTTCATCAATTTAACTTTAAAATTATTTATTATTAAATACTAAAATAAAAATTGAGACCCTCACAATAAGCCCTTTCATTTGATTTGTCATACGATATAGGTTACAAATCATTTTTTCTTTGAATTTGCACCCCAAAGGGGATGCCTAGATTCAAAACTCATTTATTTACATTACAAATCAATGTCCCAAACACAGAAATTCAAATGTGTACCAAGTTCCAATTTAAACGTTTAAGTAGATTCGGAGCAAAATGCCTGTAACAGACGGACCGGACAGATACAAGTGATAAGTTCTTTTCATTCGGACGATTAAGAGTTATGTAATTAACAATTTTAATATAGACTTTCTAACCTTAAACCTACAAGTCCGGCATTTTGAAGAAAAAATACGCTGTATCATGGCCACTTAATAAATTAATAGAAGACTTCAATACAAACAAACAAAATTGATTATCATCACCAGCCTATGTTTGTTCACTGCTGGACATAGGCCTCATATAATGAAATTTTATTGGCACCATCTCGATAAAATCAGCTTTCAAACAGAAAAAAACGCATCAATATTGGTCCATTCGTGTGGGAACTACGATGGCACAGACTGACAAACAGATACATAAATACAATGATACACACCCTAAACTAATAACACCCCTCTCTTTTGGAGTTTGAGGGTTAAAAATATAGAAGAAAATCAGTGTTCCATTTTTTACTCATTAGTTATACCTTAGATTCCTTAGAAGGTCGTGTTTCGGAGATATTGGAGCTCACGGATAGCATATACGTACATACATCAACCTGGACCGAACTCCATGTAATGTAATGTACTATCTTTGAACTCCAATATCACAGAAACTTATGGATACTAGTGTTTTTATTTTGTTTGTTTTGTTTATTAGGGCTCTATCCATTTATTATGTTTTGATTAGTGGCCACGATTTTGCATATTTATTTCAAAATGTTATTTGTATGTAATACTTGTAGGTGTATGTCAGGCTCCGTAGGTAATGTAATGTAGGTGTATGTCAGGCTCCGTAGGTAATGTAATGTAGGTGTATGTCAGGCTCCGTAGGTAATGTAATGTAGGTGTATGTCAGGCTCCGTAGGTAATGTAATGTAGGTGTATGTCAGGCTCCGTAGGTAATGTAATGTAGGTGTATGTCAGGCTCCGTAGGTAATGTAATGTAGGTGTATGTCAGGCTCCGTAGGTAATGTAATGTAGGTGTATGTCAGGCCCCGTAGGTAATGTAATGTAGGTGTATGTCAGGCCCCGTAGGTAATGTAATGTAGGTGTATGTCAGGCCCCGTAGGTAATGTAATGTAGGTGTATGTCAGGCCCCGTAGGTAATGTAATGTAGGTGTATGTCAGGCCCCGTAGGTAATGTAATGTAGGTGTATGTCAGGCCCCGTAGGTAATGTAATGTAGGTGTATGTCAGGCCCCGTAGGTAATGTAATGTAGGTGTATGTCAGGCCCCGTAGGTAATGTAATGTAGGTGTATGACAGGCCCCGTAGGTAATGTAATGTAGGTGTATGTCAGGCCCCGTAGGTAATGTAATGTAGGTGTATGTCAGGCCCCGTAGGTAATGTAATGTAGGTGTATGTCAGGCCCCGTAGGTAATGTAATGACCCCTTTAGATGGGACTAAGCACTAAATCTACCTGCAGTGCGATTACCTGGCCAATGCGTTTTGTTGCAATCAGAATTTCAAATCAATATCAACTCTAACGTGTGATAATGAAAATCTGATTGCAACAAGTTATGTAATAGCCCTGCTGGTAATCTAGAACGCATCTCTAACTTTTATCATTTTAGTCGCGGGTATGCTCCTCAATAAAATTACATTTGGAGGGTACACCTTTCCCACTTCCTTCCAAACGTCAGACGAAGCGACTAACAAAATACCACGACGCCATTACACTGCTTGCGCGTCCATCGTCCGCCATTGTTGGAACGCCGGTTTCCAATTAAGTTTATCGCCAATCTATGAGCTCCAGTTAGCTCATTTCGCCGCGTATTAGGACGCAAGCATCAAACATCAACAAAAAAAGCACGAAATCCGCACATCCTCTAGGATTGGATGAGAAAACCAGCCTGACGCATCAGAACCAAACCAAGGGATCACGCGTGAGTCAGTCGCCACCATTCTCCCATTTTTTTCGCCCTTTCAAATATAAAAGAGAACCTAATCAGTTTACACGTTCCTGATTTAAGACGGAACACACAATTGCACAGTTCGAAAGTTAATTAATATGTTTTTATGAGAAGGATGTATAGAGTTGCTTCGACGAGTAGAGCCCTGGATTCACACATTTATGCTTAAAACAAGACATAAGATTTAAAAAAAAAACAGACTAATTAAAGCCTATGACACTCCTGCGACGAAGACGAATCAATTGATACCTCGCTTGTCAAAATCTGACCAATAGAGGCGACAACATACCCACATACATACTTACATACATAGGCTGTTTAACTCATTACCCTTCCCTTGCTTCGCCTTAATCGGGAATAAGAAATAGACTGCAAAGAGCATATCAAGTTATCTACTGACTACATTGCGTGCAATGCTCCTCATGCTGATGATTTTATTACAGGCGAGGGCTACTTGGATTCGAGGGTGCTCCGTGCCACCAGCGACCTCGCCGTGCGCTGTTCTGAAGCTGTCAGTGGAAATGTCAACACATACGACAAGCATGAGCTTGCACTGCATATAGTAAGTGGGGTTTATAGTTCCACTTGTACAAGTGTGGGTAGATATTATTTACAGGCGAGGGCTACTTAGATTCGAGGGTGCTCCGTGCCTCCAGCGACCTCGCCGTGCGCTGTTCTGAAGCTGTCAGTGGAAATATCGACACATACGACAAGCATGAGCTTGCACTGCATATAGTAAGTGGGGTTTATAGTTCCACTTGTACAAGTGTGGGTAGATATTATTTACAGGCGAGGGCTACTTAGATTCGAGGGTGCTCCGTGCCTCCAGCGACCTCGCCGTGCGCTGTTCTGAAGCTGTCAGTGGAAATATCGACACATACGACAAGCATGAGCTTGCACTGCATATAGTAAGTGGGGTTTATAGTTCCACTTGTACAAGTGTGGGTAGATATTATTTACAGGCGAGGGCTACTTAGATTCGAGGGTGCTCCGTGCCTCCAGCGACCTCGCCGTGCGCTGTTCTGAAGCTGTCAGAGGAAATATCGACACATACGACAAGCATGAGCTTGCACTGCATATAGTAAGTGGGGTTTATAGTTCCACTTGTACAAGTGTGGGTAGATATTATTTACAGGCGAGGGCTACTTGGATTCGAGGGTGCTCCGTGCCGCCAGCGATCTCGCCGTGCGCTGTTCTGAACTGTCAGTGGAAATGTCAACACATACGACAAGTATGAGCTTGCACTGCATATAGTAAGTGGGGTTTATAGTTCCACTTGTATAAGTGTGGGTAGATATTATTTACAGGCGAGGGCTACTTAGATTCGAGGGTGCTCCGTGCCACCAGCGACCTCGCCGTGCGCTGTTCTGAAGCTGTCAGTGGAAATGTCAACACATACGACAAGCATGAGCTTGCACTGCATATAGTAAGTGGGGTTTATAGTTCCACTTGTACAAGTGTGGGTAGATATTATTTACAGGCGAGGGCTACTTAGATTCGAGGGTGCTCCGTGCCACCAGCGACCTCGCCGTGCGCTGTTCTGAAGCTGTCAGTGGAAATGTCAACACATACGACAAGCATGAGCTTGCACTGCATATAGTAAGTGGGGTTTATAGTTCCACTTGTACAAGTGTGGGTACATATTATTTACAGGCGAGGGCTACTTAGATTCGAGGGTGCTCCGTGCCACCAGCGACCTCGCCGTGCGCTGTTCTGAAGCTGTCAGTGGAAATGTCAACACATACGACAAGCATGAGCTTGCACTGCATATAGTAAGTGGGGTTTATAGTTCCACTTGTACAAGTGTGGGTAGATATTATTTACAGGCGAGGGCTACTTAGATTCGAGGGTGCTCCGTGCCACCAGCGACCTCGCCGTGCGCTGTTCTGAAGCTGTCAGTGGAAATGTCAACACATACGACAAGCATGAGCTTGCACTGCATATAGTAAGTGGGGTTTATAGTTCCACTTGTATAAGTGTGGGTAGATATTATTTACAGGCGAGGGCTACTTAGATTCTAGGGTGCTACATCAACTGGGTGGTATATCAACACATAAATATCACTGCATATAGTAAGTGGGGTTTATAGTTCCACTTGTATAACTGTGGCTACCTATTGTTATTGCGCTTATTCCCGTGATTGGAACAGTTGTTTATGAATAAAATTAAATCTATACAATACAAAAAGTCTGTACAATTAACAAATAGCGTGTCGACTACATTCAGCGACGGCGAGTGACTGTCGATGTCGTCGGTAACGTACCGTTCGGCTGCAACCTTATTTTTAAAAGCTTTTATTTAACTTCACTTGTATCTATGTATGTCTGTCTGTCCTGGAATCTTGAAACTCAAATTTCGAGCACTTCCCGATTATCTATCCGGCTGAAACTTTCAGGGCAGCTTACAAGCCGATATCAAAAAAAAATAAGAAAAATAAGAAAAAAAGTAACATTATTGTGCTTATTTCTGATATGTTGCGCTCCACAGGTTGCGCTCCACAGGATGCGCTCCACAGGTTGCGCTCCACAGGATGCGCTCCACAGGTTGCGCTCCACAGGTTGCGCTCCGTAGGTTAATAATAGCCACTTTGACAGCCCTATTTGTGCTGTGATTTCACACGAAGGCTATTTTATCTACTAAGTTAAGCCCGCGACTTCGTCCGCGTGGTAAAGTTTATCGCAATCAAATTTATCCTGTCTTTACCCAGGGTTCAAACTATCGCTAATTACCAAATTTCATCAGGATCTGTTTAGTGAAAAGGTAAAAAAACGAAGAGCCGAGTTACTTTCTCTTCTACAATATTATTATGGATGGACGAGAGCCAGACATTACGTTTGGCACTGATGCACCGCATTTGCAATGAATTTCCTACTCCCTTGTACAACTCCGCTGTAAAGTAAATATCCGCTTCCGCAGAAGGAAAACCCGGACTTCTGGCACTTCACACTGCCCAAGGAGGTACCTTCGATGCTGAGCCTGTTCGGTACGTTCGCGCCCACGCCGCCGGAGCAGCGCCCCCGCGCCACGCGGCGCCACGTGGAGCGCCAGAAGGCCACCACGCTCACGGCGCCCGAGGCCGTCGACAAGTGAGTGTCTGTCTCCTTCACTAAACAATATGTCTGCCTCCTTCACTATTTAAGGTTCCGTACCTCAAAACGAAAAAAGGAACCCTTATAGAATCACTTCGTGGTCTGTCTGTCTGTCTGTCTGTCAAGTCCCTTTTTCTCAGGAACGTGTGGAGGTTTTAAGTTGAAATTAATATCAATTACTCAGGTCTGCAATCCCTTGGAGCTGTGAGAAAATCAAACTTCTAAGTCAACGCAATCTAAAGATATTTATTTTGACACTCGCAAGCGAATCGAAACCTTTAGCACAGTGTTAAAAACACAATACTGTGCCTATAAGGTACTTCCCGAAACACAATACTGTGCCTATAAGGTACTTCCCGAAACACAATACTGTGCCTATAAGGTACTTCCCGAAACACAATACTGTGCCTGTAAGGTACTTCCCGAAACACAATACTGTGCCTATAAGGTACTTCCCGAAACACAATACTGTGCCTATAAGGTACTTCCCGAAACACAATACTGTGCCTATAAGGTACTTCCCGAAACACAATACTGTGCCTATAAGGTACTTCCCGAAACACAATACTGTGCCTATAAGGTACTTCCCGACTCCCGTTATCCTAGAATCATGAAATTTGCCAAGAAGTAATATCTTATAGCACAAGTAAAGGGAAAGTCCGATGACCGTTACTTAAATTCACGAAAAATATAACAAGTTTGTACGGAACCCTCGGTGCGCGAGTTGGACTCGCACTGGACTGGTTTTTTATTATTATTCCCTTGACGAGACGAGCAGGTCGCTCGCCCGATGGTAAGCGGCCCGCCTGCCCACAACAGTTGCAGTGCCACCCAGAACTGCGCGTTGCAAAATTTTGCGCATCGCTGCACTGCGCTTGTCACCTGCCGGCTTTGGTTGTTAAGTCTCATTGCCCAGTAATTTTGCTGGAAACATTGCCCTTCATACCGAAACAGAAATTTTTGCACAGTACTGCTTGGCGGTTGAACAGCTGACAGGTGTGGTACTTCCCCAAGCGGACTCGTGCGAAAGACCACTACAAATGCACTGCTGAATGTGTCTGGCTGGACGTATTCAGCATTCCGTAGCCCTAAATATATCTAACTAGCTTTCGCCTGCGACTTCGCCCGCGCGGACTACAGTTTATCGCGAAAAAAGCATCCTATTTTCTTCTAGCATATTAAAAGCCAATGCAGAAGTAGGTATAGCACCAACGCTCTTGATGTTTTTTGACTGACTTGTTATTTCGTTTCCATGGCAACCTTCCTTACAGCGAGTAATTGTCATTTTCATGTTTTCTCGTGGAGACTTACTATTTTCCTGTTCACCGATTTCTTCATCGATTACGGACCTATTTTGAAAATTATTTTTATATTTGAAAGAGTAGACTGCCAGGTTGATCCAATATAAATTTTATCAAAATTGGATCAGTAGTATTTTTTAGTTATTAGTTTACCCATTTGAAGTCGATTTGGTGTACCAGGGTATCTTGTACAGCAGTTGTTTTACTTCCAGATTAGATAAAGTAGAAGAAGGCAGCGAGATGGTCAGCCGAGTGAACCGCTTCATCAACAAGACGTACCGCACCAACGGCAACAACCCACTGAGCTACTTCCACGTGGTGCTGGACCCGGACAGCTTCAGTCGCACCGTCGAGAACATATACCACGTGTCCTTCTTAGTGAGGGATGGCATGGTGGCTATTGACCTCGGTGAGTACAAGTGGTTCACCAAAAACCTTGTACGTGTCGAAGTCTATCTTCTATCGGTCTATTTACATATAACTTAAAAGATACTTATATCGTCGGCTAAATGATCTAATGTGCTAAATCAATTTTCGGCTAAAATTACAAAATAAACCCAGACTATAGAATTCGCGCCGCAATCATTCATGATTCCTCTCCATACATCCGCACTCTGAGCGCCATGAGTTTCAGTTTACGCCTGGCGAATCGGTTTCACTTGACGCCGTACTGCAGGCATGTCACTAGCATAGACGGTTTTTTCGGAAGTTTTAGTCTAAAACATGTGAATTTTGTAAGCTTTGCTCTCAATGTTCATGTTTTACAAGAATAATATTAAGTGTTGTATAACTTCTTTTTTTTTTTTAATATTCTAGGATAAAATCTAGAAAAAACACAAGATGTGCAAGTGCCGACGATACTTATACGCCATACCCGAATCTGCGCATCACCAATATAAGACATCGATGCAGACTCGGCCCCAAGTCTGTTAGCCATTGAGCAGTCTGTTAGCCACTGAGCAGTCTGTCAGCCACTGAGCAGTCTGTCAGCCACTGAGCAGTCTGTCAGCCATTGAGCAGTCTGTCAGCCATTGAGCAGTCTGACAGCCATTGAGCAGTCTGTCAGCCATTGAGCAGTCTGTCAGCCATTGAGCAGTCTGTCAGCTATTGAGCAGTCTGTTAGCCATTGAGCAGTCTGACAGCCATTGAGCAGTCTGTCAGCCATTGAGCAGTCTGTCAGCCATTGAGCAGTCTGTCAGCTATTGAGCAATCTGTTAGCCATTGAGCAGTCTGTTAGCTATTGAGCAGTCTGTGAGCCATTGAGTAGTCTGTCAGCCATTGAGCAGTCTGTTAGCCATTGAGCAGTCTGTTAGCCACTGAGCTGTCTGTTTTCCACTAAGCAGTCTGTTAGCCATTGAGCAGTCTGTTAGCCATTGAGCAGTCTGGTAGCTATTGAGCAGTCTGTCAGCCATTGAACCGCTATAACGCTAGTCTATTGCTTGAAAATCTCCGATTTTATCAGTTTTCGTAGTCTGCTCGCTATTGGCTGGCTATGTAGGCTCGATCACAGGTCAAACCACAATAAATCAAATAATCGCAGAAGACTTTTTAGCCGACTACGGCGAAGCAAGGGAAGGGTTATGAGTTTAACAGTATGTATGTAGGTATATATGTATGTGGATATTCCACTATAGCGTCGCCCCTATTGGTCCAATTTTGACAAGCGTGGTATCAATTGATTCATCTTCTTGTATAGTGTCATAAGCAATTATTTTTTTACCCGAAATTCTGTCCTAATCCGAATAAAGCGAAGCGGAAATATGCTTCAATTACAAATGGTTTTGATATAACGCTTGTTTTGGATAATTTATGCTCTGCCAACCGCTGTAACGATGATGACGATGCCAACCTTGTCGTATCCGTCAACGGCGATCCCTGTTAGCTCCAGAGTTGAGATCGTAAATGGCTTGCAAAGCCAACCGCAGAGCGCACAGTACAACTGACCAGTAAAGTTGTATGTGTAGGTATAGAAAGGATTGGGACGGTTTTTTTTATGAAGGCGCTTAGCATCGACATCTTGTAATTGATTTTGTTCGAAATAAGTGACGGCTTTCTTAACTGAATTGCGCCACTCTGTTGCGCCTTCTCTTCCCGTTCCTCTGATGGAATGTTACAAACGGTAAGATGGCGCTTGATCACACCGACCACTGAAAAACTGTTAAATTAATTCGCAGACGAAGAGCACGAGCTCCCGTTCATAACGCCGATCCCGGCGACGCAGCAGGACCAGCGGGACATAGCGGAGGAGAACCAGTTCATTGTGTCCGTCGACATGCAGCAGTGGCAGGTAAGCTTCTGCACCATTATCACCACCGTTATTCTCTCCCTGTTATAGGCCTCTGACTTTCTGGGTATGGGTGTCTGTATAGGCCTTGATATTGCCTTTAGCCTCACACCTGTACCAATCAGAATATTTTCTTTGACGTCCGTCCTGAGCCAAGCAGAATATTCCATTTTTAAATTTTGTTTTTTTTTACTGATTAATTGACCATTAATCATAAAAAATAAAAAGGCTCTGTTTGCATATGTTCAGCAGTGGATTTCTAAAGGCTGAAATGATGGTGATGATGAATGATGGGTAAGGCGAACATCATGTCAAATGCCCATGTCGTACCCATGCTGGTTTATGTTGAGAACTATATTATCGAAGCTATTGATCACTATGTCTACTTGGGTCAGACGATCCAACTGGGTCGATTCAACTTCGACAAAGAGGTCAACCGACGAATCCAACTCTTCTTCTCGTCGCAGATACCGCAGAGCCTCAAGACGAAAGTTTATAATCAGTGCGTGTTGCCAGTGATGACATACGGGACTGAGACGTGGTCGCTAACTATTGGTCTCATACACAAGCTCAAAGTCGCGCAGCGTGCAATGGCTGTGCTCGGTGTTTCACTGCGTGATAGAATCCGTAACGAGGAAATCCGTGGAAAAAACAGGGTTACCGACATAGCTCTCAGAGTTTGCAAGTTGAAGTGGCAATGGGCAGGCCATATATAGTTCTCAGAGCCGACAACGGCTGGGGTATAAAGGTTCTCGAATGGCGACCAAGAACAAGCAAGCGAAGTGTGGGGAGACCCCCCCGTCTCCCACACGACACGAAACGATGGGCCGACGACATTGTAGCCATCGCAGGAAGTCGGTGGATGGAGGCGGCACAAGATCGCTCGTCATGGCGCTCTTTGGGGGAGGCCTATGTTCAGCAGTGGACTTCGAAAGTCTGACATGATGATGATGATGAGTGTAGGACATATTTACATGGTCTACACCATGGTCGCAGAAGAGTCTATCGTCGACCTGGGGAGAGATACGAGTATGTATGATTGTTTGTTTGTCCTACAGGCTAAACGGCTTGATGGATTTCGATAAATGAGGTATCATTGGATTCGTCTTGATAACTGGAGAGCTATAGGATGTATGAAGTGTCAAGAAAACTAATATGGCGGCTTACAGCTGCCATATTGTATTTCCGACGGAAGAGCTCCGGGTGTGAGGTATCAAAATATATAATTCTAGTTAATGTATTATATAGTCTAATGTTGCAATTGCAACTATTACAGCAAAGTTAAATATGTTAGTAAAAAATAAACATTAAATTTATGTCAATACTAGGTGCGCCCCGCGGTTTCACCCGTACCCCTCAGGAACCGTGCATTTTTACGGGATAAAAGTAGTCTATCTGTTAATCCAGGGTATAAGCTATCTCCATACCAAATTTTATCCAAATCCGTTCAGCCGTTTAAGCGTGAAGAAGTTACAAACAAACACACACACACACACACACACACCCTCATACATACAAACTTTCGCCTCTAATATTAGTGTGATTATTTTTGCTGGCGGTCAGTTCGTGTTCAATAATTTTGTTCGTAGTCTTTTTTTTGTATGTTTATAATAATTTTGTTTCAGGAACTCATTGAAGCGTTCAGGATACGAAAAGCAATGATGGTGCTGAAGCGACATTAACGTGAGGCTCGGACCAACGCAGCACGTCTCGCGTCGGACCAACGCAGCACGTCTCGCGTAACTTACAACAATTGTATGTTATTAGAATTGTATTCGAATTCTCGTCGAATTTTATTGATCGTTCTAAACTATGTAGCCCCCGATTCAGAGCCTTTCGATAACGAACCGAATCCATTCGATGAAACTCATATTTAAACTGTATTGAATCGAACGATATCAAATCGAATCGATCTACAACTGAGTTATCGAAAGGTTCAGAATCGGGGGCATGATGGCTAAAATAATGAGGCAGGGTAGGTACCTTTTTCCTTTGTAGTTTGAAGTTTTAGTTATTAGGTAACATGGGGCCAATTTTGTAGATGAAAAAACTGTATTTATGGATTCAAAAAAGTATGATAAACCTAAAAAAGTAAATTGGTCTTTATCGACTCTATTTGCAACTCCATCAGGAACAATTATTCCAAAGTAAAACATTAAAGTAAGTTGGTCTTTATCAACTCTATTTGCAACTCCATCAGGAACAATTATTCCAAAGTAAAACATTAAAGTAAGTTGGTCTTTATCAACTCTATTTGCAACTCCATCAGGAACAATTATCCCAAAGTAAAACATTAAAGTAAGTTGGTCTTTATCAACTCTATTTGCAACTCCATCAGGAACAATTATCCCAAAGTAAATCATTAAAACAACACATAAAATTTTGAAAAATATCATCAAAATTTTTTCATACATTTTGTATGAAGTGCCATTCGCCGCAACAACCTGCCTTGATACCCCGTTATTTTGACCGGCAGCCTGTTGTACAACGGACCTTTGTTGCTATGAAGTTAGCTGCAGGTAATGCAGTTGCTAATTTTCGATTTCGCTAGGAACGTGTCTATTCTTCTAATCAATAAATCTTTCTTTTAAAAAGACTGAGACCACACCGCCAAGCGAGTGAAGCATAGCAAATGGCGGCTGCGTGTTAAATTGTGGTTGATACACAATTTCATCACAGAAGACTGCATTGTTCTTTGTTTTTCCGCGAGAACTTGATATAATTACCACGACTAACAAGGTCGACATCTTTCTGTGATGTGGCAGCTGATCGGCATAACTTAGTGTATGTGTGTGCGTACGAGCGGATCGGCACATCTGCTTCACTTTCGATTTGGCGGTATGGTCTGCGTCATGTTTTAAACCTAGTAATACGAGTAAATATCTGATTTGAACTGTTGTAATCGATAATGATAAGGTGGCAGTAATATAAACGAAGTGCACGCTCTTCAGAGTCTAGAACTAGATTGACGCTTCCTAGATGCATTTTAATATTAAGCGTTTTTTTTTTAATTTAACTTCCCCGTAACTCGGATATTATGAGCTGCAGGAATAATTAGGCGTACGTTCTAGTGGTCACGGTGTGACGGTCACGGCGTGACTGAAAAGATCCAAATTTTTCCTTCATTAAAAATGTTTAAAATTGAACATGAAAATTATAAATAAACATTTAAGTTGATTATAAAAACAGTGGGGAATCGAGGGTCTTCAAATGAAACTCGGCATTCCAATAATAAACTTATATAAGGACTGTATTCCTCTCTTCTTATTCTGGCACTTTATGTACAGGTCAGTTTTTTCGAGGGCTTAAATTTTGAAAATTATCTTAGAAACCCTGGGCTCGATTTTGAAAAATTACGCGCGACACGGAAGAGCGTGGCGCAGATGAACTCGACGCGGTTGGTCCGGGAGCCACGGGGCTCGTCGAGGTAACGGTGGCGTAGGTGATCGAGTGAGAGGGCGCATCTCCAAGCTTAAGAGCTGAGGGCCTACCGATTCGTAGATCACGCTGTGATAGCGGTTTCCAGCCCGAGCTTGAAGGGGATGAGTACGTTGGCGGTTTTATTGTTCTTCTTATTCGGGTTCGTTGCCGAGACCCTGCCGATGCGTGGATCACGTTGAGCTTATGGTTGGTGGGAGGTGAGCTCGCTGACGCTTTTGATGTTCTTCATCCTCTGGCTCATCGCTGCGCTTCCGGCGCAGTCTCCTGCGTTACCCCGGCGGGTAATTAGACGGAGTTCGCCCTTTTCCTCGTCTGGGTCACCTGCGGGTCCCTGTTCGGGGTTCTTTTTCTTTCTCAATCGGGTCCAGGGCCACTGAGCATTTTATAGGGAAATCTTTTTAGAAGTCTGAAACTCTAGCGATGGAGTTGATTAGTCTACTACCCAGTCTGTGACCAGTGTGGCCCTCGGGGATGTTGACTTCTTTCCGGAGGTGAGTCTCGTTAACCAGCATTATATCGTTTTTTTGCTCACGGAGAAATAGGGTCAGCAGTTTTCCCTTCCCCGTGAGCGTCTGAACATTCCAGAAGACCATTTCGAGCTGGGGTGCTCATTGCCTGTGCTGCAACTCATTTGGTCAAAACCAAATGGGAACTTGCTGCTCCCTGCGCAGGCTTCTCAGGACGACGGCCGCTCTGCGCAGGGGCTGAGGATGGGTAGGGTGGGTTTGGATAGGGTTGTTTTTTTTAATTTCTTATTTTTTTCCCCGTAATGTCTGAAGAGTTTACAATGCAATTTGATGAATAATTAATAAAAGAATGAATATAAATCTATAAATGTGGCATGGGTCCTACTCCGGGGCGGTAGTCGACTTTTTGACCTTCAGCAGCTCCCGTGGCAGCGTTTTCCTTCTTCGCTGCACCTCAGGCGGCCTCGCGTGCAGTGGAGCAATACCGTGGAGGTGGGCGTGGTGTCCGTTGTCGGCTGTATTGTACATTTTTCGGGCCGTGCGGACCACAAACTCCTCCACGGTTTCCAATTGGATATCTTTGGCTATCGTGTCGTTGCGCACATAACGACCGGCTCCTGTTATGATACGCAAGGTGGTATTTTGAATAGTTTGGATTCTCGACTTATTAGTGGCTGAGCATAGGCCGTACCAAGCCGGGGATGCGTAAGTGAGTATCGATCTGATGTACGTTTTATAGATCCCCAGCTTGGTTCTGAGGCACAATTTGGATTGTAGCACTAGCAAAGCTCGAGCTGCGCGTGCTTTCCGGGTAGCGTGTTCAGTCTGAAGGTTCATCGTTAAGTTCCTGTCTATTGTTACGCCCAGATAGGCTATTGATGTTTGCCATGTGATGGCCTGGCCGCGTAATTCTAACTCCTTTAGGGGTATTCGTTTTTTGCTGAGCAGGAGCGCCGCTGTTTTCCCCACATTCGCAGCCATGCGCCACTGTCCAGCCAATCTGGTAGCAAATCCAGGAGTTTCTGCATACGCCTGGCAGCGCACTTCGTACCGCCCGATGACGAGATGTAGGCACTATCGTCGGCGAAGAGGGCGAGGGTGACATTTCTCTCCTCTTCTTTTAAGTGGCCTTCCAGAGTGGGGATGTTGTTGGTATATAGTGAATATAGGGCGGGCGATAGGCAGCTGCCCTGCGGCACCCCTGCCTTTATCGTCTTTCTGTTGGAGTCTCTGCTCTCCACCGTTACGTAGAATTCCCTGTTGCGAAGGTATGCTGCTATTAGCTTAATGAGCTGGATGGGCATTTCCGTGCATGCGAGTTTGTAGAGAAGGCCCTCGTGCCACACTCTATCGAAGGCCTTCTCCACATCCAAGAAAACCGCTACAGAATGTCGTTTTTGGTTCATTTCATGGCTCAGAAGATGAAGTACTCTGGTCAACTGAATGGATTTGGATGGATTGCGTGATGTTTCAGTATCTCGCTTCCTGCGTTCGAACTCACTGGATGCGGTGTGAATTGTATTTCTAGATGTTCAGCGAACATTTCCGCTCTGACGGTGGGCTCGTAACATCTGACGGAATTCTTGTCCAAGAGTGGATAGATTGGTTGTGATTTCCTGGTCAGACTTCTGCTGATTTGATGTAAGTTTTTTGAATTGAATCACCTGCCTTATCAATTGTTTTATCCCAACAAACCCCGCGCCAGGTTTCTACGTCCTTGGAAACTTTCTCGGCCAGTTTATTCAATTTCTTCTTGATTGCTGGACATCTAGTTCTGGCCCATTCTTTTCTTAAAGCCCTCTTAAGTCTGAATAGGGATGGGTAATTCAAATTTCCTTATGGGAAGTGCACAGGTAGTAGTAGCATTTGATTTGGCTTTAGACATATATTCGGTGATGGCCAGAGTAGTTTCCTCGACTTCCTGTACTGTACTAACTGGGCCTGCCGTGAGTCGCTCCATTTCTGTATAGTATTTTGCCCAGTCTGTTCTCTGTGTGGCTGGTCTGTGTACCGTATCTATTTGTAGTCCCACAGTCACCAAGATGGGCAGGTGCTGTTGGTCGAGGTCATACAGCACCTGTACTCCAACCGAGCCCCTGATGTTGTTGAACGTTACGATGTCGAGCACGTCCGGCTTATGTTTAGGGTTGGACGGTATGTGCGTCGGCTCGTCCGGACCCATAACCTCAAAGTTAAACGTTTCGGCTGCCTCGAACAAAGTTCGTCCTGTTGGAGAGATGGTGGAGGCTCCCCATGCAGTATGTTTAGCGTTAAAGTCCCCTACTAGGATTGTGGCTTCATTGCCTTGTAATATATCACTAAAGTCAGAACGATGCAGTATTGGATTGGGGGGTCTATAACCCGCGAATACCCTTAATTCACCCCTGTTAGTTTTGAGTATCACTCCGTTTGCGCAAAGTTTTTACCTTGGGGGTGAGGCAGCTCATCATGGATTATGTCTCTCCTGACCAATACAGCCGTCCCCCTAGGCCATGTTTTGGGGAGAGACACAATCCTTTCTGTAAGGATAGTAGTTAGGTATTTTTAAGTTCTGTTTGTCTCTTAGTTTAGTTTCACCCAATAGTATAACATGCGCGTTATGCGTTTGGGCGAGTAATCTTAATGCTGCTATTTTACCCTTGGGGCCTCCCGGGTTCCAATATATGAGTCTGAGGTCACTATCCATACGGTGTCCGGGCTAGTATGGCTAAGCCTTTCCTTGCCGCTTCTTGGAGGTTCCCCCCGGCGGCAATGGTAACGAGTATTTCCGTCAGGATCCCCATTATAATGGCCATGGGGTTCCCGGCGCTACTCGCTGGCATGAAATGTTGGAACTGTTGTGGGCGCCTTACGCTCGCCTTTGGATGTTGATGTTGTTGTTGCGGTAGAAACGGCAAGGGGTATGTATGTCTTTCGGGACCGTTTCCGTTTCGTTTAGATTGTGAAGGGCCGCTATTTGTAGTCCATCATGCCCGGCTGCTTTCCTCCTGGGGAGGCGACGAACAGCTCTCCAGACTCCGCTGGGGAGATAAAGTCATCCCCTGCCAGCGGGGGGGCGGCGGGTTCTTCCAGTATCTCCTTCACCCTGCGCTTCACAAACTCGTGGTGCTCCTCTGCTTCCTGACTTAAGTCGTGTGGCACGGGGTGAGGGGTAAATTGAGTTTGAAGATGCTCGGCCAGTAAAGTTGCTCTGTCCTTCGGGTGATACTTGCGGTTGCCTTGATCGTCCAATAAAGGGTAAATGGGTGGGGGCGTTTTGGTCAACTGACGATTAAGCTGCTGGAGATTTATCAGTTGTTCACCGGCTCGGTCGATGGCCTGCTCCCACTCCTGGCCACGCCATACCTCCACCGCCTTTCTTTGATTTTGTTTAATTTTTGTTTGATTATTGGACACCTGGTGCGAGCCCACGCTTTCCGTAGGTTTCGTTTTTTGATTAAATTCTGCTGAATATATATTGGCATTTCAAACCTCCTATGAGGGGGTACTCGAGAGGAAGCAGCCGCTATCGTTTGCTCCGTGATATGCATCAGCGCTAGTGTTGATTGGCCCAACCGAAAGGTTCCCCATTCCACGTTGGAAGGCCTCCCAATCTATACGTATGACGGGTCCTCTCTGTAGGGAAGAGATTGATATCCCTATGGTGACTAGTATAGGGAGATGCTGTTCGTCTAAATCATATAGTACTTCAACGTTGATAGGGCATTGTAAGTTTTGGTACGCCACTACGTCGAGCACATCGGGTCTGTGATGGGGATTAGAGGGAATGTGTGTAGGTTCATCCGGACGTATTACCTTAAAATTATTGCTGTCGGCTGTGTTGTAGAGCGTCCTCCCCGCGGGCGTGTCCAAGCGCGACCCCCACGCGATGTGTTTCGCGTTGAAGTCGCCCACGAGGAGTGTGGTTCCTTGGCTGTTTAAAACCTGAAGAAAGTCTCGAGCCTGCAAGTTACTGCCAGGTGGTCTGTATCCGGCATAAACCTTTAGCTCACCATGATCATGTCACGATCCTGACCCCGTTGGCGCAAAGTTCCCTGCAATCCTGCTGAACTGAAAAAACACTTTAAATTGCATGTTCCACCTGGGCATTCATCGTCAACCTCTTGTCTATGTGAATGCCCAGGTATTTTGTTGAGGATTGCCATTGTAATATTTGATTTTTAAATATAAGTTCACCTGGCAGTACCCGTTTTCTGGTGACCGGCAGCGCCGCCATCTTCCCCACGTTGACCGCCATGCGCCACCGGTCCAACCAGTCAGGGAGTAGGTCCAGTACCCTCTGCATTCTCAGGGCGGCAACCTCAGGCTGCTGGATGATGGTTGAGTGGTTGAGTGTCGGCTGCGGAATCCGAACTGTTCGGCTCTCGGTTCCAGGTACGGTCGAATCCTTCTCAACAGTAATCTCTCAAATAGTTTAGCTAGGTGAGGTAATAGTGAAATAGAGCTATATGACGATGCTAGGCGTTTATCTTTCCCTGGCTTTTTTTTGTATTTTTTTTTTTCTTTTTTGACTTTGCTTTTTTAGTCAATGCTGTTATTGTGAATAAATGAATAAGATTATGGGGGGGGGAGGGGGGGCGGGGGGTGTTTATTATGTATGATGTACTCACTCCTCCGCGCTGCTCGCCGTCGTGGAATCGGCGGCAAGCAGCTCCCTGGAGAGTGTTCGATACCGCTGCCTTGGGTCAGGAGGCCGTGCATGCAGTGGAGCTATATTGTGTAAGTGCGGGTTCGGGCCGTTATCAGCCCGATCAAAAAAAAAACGGGTTAAACGTATTTTGAAGGCCTCTAACGTCTTAAGATGGAGATCTTTAGTTAATGTTGTGTATCGTCCGGCCCCCGTGATGATACGCGCGCAGACATTTTGATGCTGTTGAAGTCGTAACTTTGCTGAGCGCGAACAAAGACTGTACCAGGCCGGGGCTGCGTAAGATAATCGTGATCGTACGTACGTCTTATAAATCCCCAGCCTGGTTTTGAGCTGCAACTTTGTAGTGTAGGCCGCAGGAGGGCTCTCGCCGCTCTGGAATGTTTCATGGCGTATGCTACCTGGGCATTCATCGTCAACCTCTTGTTTATGTGAATGCCCAGGTATTTAACGGAACTCTGCCACTTCATTGGCTGTCCTCTGAGGCTTAATTCATCGGGTAGGATGCGCTTACGTGTGACCGGCAGCGCGGCAGTCTTCCCCACGTTGACTGCCATCTGCCACCGGTCCAGCCAGTCGGGAAGTATGTCCAGCACCCTCTGCATACGCACGGCAGCATGCCTCAAATTATAAGACGACGAAATATACTCGCTGTCATCGGCAAATAGGGCCAGCGTGACATCCCTCTCCCCCGCACGAAGGCGGCCCTCCAGGGTGGGGATGTCGGTGAACAGCGCGTATAGTGCCGGTGAGAGGCAGCTGCCCTGCGGTACTCCCGCCGTGATGGGTTGGTTGGTCGAACTGTGGTTTTCTACGGACACGAAGAATTGTCTTCCACTCAGAGATGATGCAATTATGCGCCAGTACTGCCGGGGCAGCTCCTTGTTGGCCAGTTTGTAGAGAAGGAGGGCGTGCCACACTCTATCGAAGGCCTTCTCCACATCAAGGAAAACCGCCACGGAATGATGTTTTATGTTTGACTCCTCCGCCAAGTGATGGAGAACTCTTGTGAGCTGAAGTGTTGTAGAGTGGTTATTCCGGATACCAAACTGCTCCTGTCGCGGGGTGATGAACGACTTCATTCTGTGTAGTAAAAGTTTCTCAAAAAGCTTGGCAAGATGAGGCAGAAGGGATATTGGTCGATAGGCTGACGGTTGGCGTTTGTCCTTACCTGGCTTAGGGATCATAATCACCTTCGCCATTTTCCAGGTTTGAGAGAAGTGTCCGGTCCTTAGGATGCCATTGAAAAGACGTGTGATGGCGCTGATAGCCTTTTTAGGTCCCACATCCCACGCTGGTAGGCCTCCCAGTCTATTCTTCTTGACGGCCCTCGATAACTGATAACTGTCCCAATTGTGATTAATATGGGGAGGTGCTGCTCGTCCAGGTCGTAAAGCACCTCCACATGAATGGGACATCTCAAATATTAGTTCGCTGCTGATCATTCTGCGCCCTGCGATCCGTAGATGGGCGGGTTTGAATCTCAGTATGTTGCGGCTGTTGGAGATACGGTGTTGTTGGTATGGTGATTTACCTCTTAGTGGCCCGGGCTCCTGGGACCGTGGGCGTGATGTCCCCTGGGCGGCCCGCTCGATGATGAGTTTTCCCCTAGGTGTTGAGGTCGCTACTGGAGGTGCGTCAACGTGCTAAATTCTTGTCGGCCTGGGTCCCCGGCGTTTTGGGCGCCTCTGAGGAAGTGGGGCTCCTCGCTCAGTCCTATGCGCTGGAGAAGCGAGGTTCGGCCCTAGCCGGGTGCAATCCCGCAGGAGACCCAGCCAGGCGACCTCAAGCTTCACTCCAACGAACGTGCGGGGTAGATGCTGGACGTATAGCCTTGTAGAACTTACGTTGCCTCTGGGCTAGCCAGAGGCGGGCGGTGCGGTGGTCCTGACGGCGTATGCACGTGGATGGTGAGGGGTTGAACCAGACGCACAGCAAATTCAGGTCGCAGAGCAGGGTCGTGAACGAGTTGGGAGCAAAACTCAACCAAACGCGGGCACGGAAACTACTGCAATCTGAATTTCGGCTGCTCAGTCCTAAATAATCTGAATCGTCAGCCATGAGGCTGGATTGGGCCTCGAGGTCAGACCTCTTCGCCCAGGCTTCATCTCCTTTGGCAACTGCCACAGGGTACTTGCATACTTTCCCCGTGCAGGCTTCTTGGTTAAGACCGCTCTGCACAAGGGCGGAGGTAGGAAGTAAAAGGAAGGAAGGAAGAAATTACATTGATTAATTGAATTATTATTGACGATTATAATTTGTTCCTGAGCGCCAGCCACCAGTCGATTAGTGGACTGTATAGCTGAGGCGGAAGTCGGAAAGTGACCGACCGTGGTCGATGGCGCTCGTTTGGTCGATGGAACGGGCACTGGGTTGATGAAGAAAAGTCGCACTGGTTCAGGGTTCCGACCCTGGGTTGTTCTTGACTGGAGAGGTCTTGAGAGCGAGTTCTAGTAGAGATGTTTACTCGACGGCTGCTGGCGATGGAATGAATTTCGCGACGACGAGTGGTCATCTTGCACCGGAGGGTGCAGGGAAAAGAGGTTTCGGGGCTTAGCCCCCTTCCTCTGGCTGTTCTCCGACCTGCGTCTGCAGGTGGGTCTATTTGATTGGCTTAATTGCCATTGTCTTCTCGGCCCTTTCGGGCTTTTGTTTATGTGGCTTTCTCTGGTGGATCGGTCAGAGGGTAACCATATGTCGGGGCGATCAAGGCCCTGCCGAGTGAGACCCCTGGTTGCCCAGGGGAGGCCCGGCGAGCCGATCGGCGACCACGACGGCGACCTCTGGCCGTCCTACCATTCTCTTCTTCGTCTTCTCCGGTTCATTTTTGTTTAGGGTATCGGCATCTGTTTCGTCCCGTGTAACGAGTTCGCGGGGGTATGGCCTCGTCTGGCGTCTTCTTTTGTTTTCCGGTGGCCGCGCGTGCAGAGGTGCTATGCCTCTAATATGGTCATAGCGTGATTCGTCCGCTTTTCTGAACATATTTGTACTGAGCCTTCTTACGAAGGACTCCAAGTTCTCCATTTGTAGGCCTCGTGCCACCGTATCGTTTCTAACGAATCTCGGTGCCTTGACTATTGCCCTTAGGCATTTGTTTTCTTGTGCCTGCAGTTTCTTTTTGTTTGTAGTGGATGCAAAAGCGTACCACGCCGGTGCTGCATACGTAAGACGTGATCTGATGTAGGCCTTATATATCATCGTCTTAGTCCGGAGTGGTAACGTGGACTGTAGGATCGGATTAAGCTTTACACGGGCTCCCTTAACTTTTCCTATTGTGGCTTGAATATGTTTGTTGAAGTTTAGACGTCTGTCTATTTGGATGCCCAGATATGTTACGGCTTCTTGCCAGGGGATATCTATCCCTTTTAACTTCAGTTTTGTTGGCAGTTTTGAGCTCCCTGTCAGGATGGCTTGGGTTTTATTCACATTAACCGATAATCTCCATTTGTCCAGCCATTCTGGCAGGGCATCTAGTGTGGGTTGAACCTTCTTTACGGCTAGTTCCGTTTTGAAGGAGGATGCGTAGTAGGCTCTATCATCTGCGTACAGCGCTAATTTCGCCTGCCCTATCAGCGGGATATCATTTGTGTACCATGAGTAGCAGATTGGGGAGAGGCAGCTTCCCTGCGGTACTCCAGCTTTAACCGATCTTGTTGATGAAAGTACGTCTCCTTCCACTGCAACTTGGAATTTGCGGTCACGTAGAAAGGTGGCAATTATATCCACGATTTTCCGGGGTGCTGGAGCCTTCGACAGTTTGTACAACAGTCCCTCATGCCATACCCTGTCGAAGGCTTTTTCCATATCGAGTAGTATCGCTGCAACGTATTCTTTTTTATTGTAGCTTATTGTCATATCGTTTATAATCCTTGTTGCCTGCAGTGTTGTGGAATGTTCGGCCCTGAATCCATACTGTTCCTCGCGCGGCTTGATATGTTCAAGTATGTGCGGCAGCAAGAGCCTCTCAAACAACTTGGACAGAGTGCTTAACAGGGTGATCGGCCTATAGCTTTCCGCCTTTTTCGTGTCCTTTCCGGGCTTCGGTAGCATTATCACTTTGCCAGTCTTCCAGCAAAGGGGGAAATGGCCGGACCGCATTATCCCGTTGTAGATGCGGGTTAAAGCTGCCACGGCCTTAGTCGGCAGGTGCTTCAGTGTCTCGTTGGTTATGCAGTCGAGTCCTGGGGCCTTCTTTGATGGTAGCTTTAAAATCTGCCTTCTCACTCTTCCTGGTGAAAAGAAGATTTGCTTCTCATCTGCGGGGCGTGACGCTGAGAAGTAATCTTCCATGTGCTTTTCAACAGTCTCCACGTGTTCTACGTTTTCTGTGGGGTTTGGTTTGAACAGAGTTTCTAGATGGTCCGCAAAGATTTCTGCTCGATCTGTGGCTAGGAATCTTGGGTGCCCATTTTTGTCCATCAGTGGTCTAGTTGGTTGCGGGGTCGTCGTTAGCTGACGACATAGGCGATAAACTGAGGGAATTTGTTCGCCTATGTCGTCTATGTGATCTTGCCAGGACTCGGCTGCATGGTCTTTCAAGGCGATTCTGACATGCTCAACAAGCGTGTTTAGCCTTTTCTTCGCGGTTGGGCAGCGCGACTGCTGCCACAATTTCCTCTCCTCCCTTTTCTCACGTATTAAGTTCCGAATCCGCGTCGGGAGGGGGTCGGAACGCTCTCCCGGTGCGCTGGTGTGTGATGATGCTGCGAGGGAGGTTTGGATCGTTGTGGTCAGCTCTTCCGTTGCCCTGTCCACGTCCTCGGGCTTCTCAATCGGAAATGTGTTGATAGTGTTTTTGACTTCTTCTTCGAACTTCTCCCAACAGGTCTTTATTCTCCTTCTGGGAATGGTTATTCTGCAGGGGAGCTCTTTGAATACCATCAGTACAGGTCTGTGGTCTGATGGTAGGTCTGGTAGCACTGTAAGCGTTGGCATTGTTCTTAGTCCTTGGTGCACGACGATGTCAATCACATCGCCTTCTCCGTTTGGTTGGTAGTGGGTTGGTTCGTCCGGACCAGTTACCTCGTAGTGGTGGTCCACCGAGTCTTGGAATAGGCGTCCACCTTGGCTGCTTATTTTGCTTGAATTCCAGTGCGTATGTTTCACGTTTAGGTCACCGGCAACAATCGTTGGGATTTCGGATTTTACCAGTTTCCTGATCTCTTCTGGTATGAGCGTATCATTTGGGGCTTTGTACGCTGCAAATATTCGTTGGTGTTGACCGTCAACGTCAATGAGCACACCGAGTGCGTATATGGAATTATATTCTTTGGGCGCTATGAGTTGGTGGACTACCCTTCGGTGGACCATCACTGCGAGCCCCCTATAGGCTCTCCCTTCCGGCGTAATTTCGTCTTTTCTATAGACGAAGTAGTTCGGGATTTTATAGTTTTCTGTTTTTAGCAGGTGCGTCTCGCTGGCCAGTAGTATATCGATGTTTTGCTCGCGTAGGAAGAAGGCCAGCAGTTTTCTCTTCCTCGCGAGCGTTTGGGCGTTCCAGTATACCACTCTAAGAACGCCCATTTGAGAGAATATTCATCAATCCTCTAAGCACTGCGGTCTCCGCGTCCGTGCCTGACTGGACCGCCTCTAAGATGCCCTTGAGGACGTCAATTGTCCTTCCCAGGGCATCTGGTTGTTGTGCAGCTGCCGTTTGGGCCTTTGCAGGTCGTGTCTGGCCCTTTCCGATACTTTCCAGTACCTGGGCCGCTTGTGGTGGTGCTGGTTTCTTTTTTCCTCCTCTTTTTCCTCTTCTTGTGCCAGCCATCTTAGGCGGGTTTGCCGGTGCCATAAGGGACTGGGCATTCGGTTCTTCCTCCACCATTGCTGGAATGACTGGGGCTGTACCTCTCCGGTTAGAGATGGTAACAGCCAGTGTTCCCGCTCTTTTGTTTCTGGTTTCTTTTTTGAAGATCGGACAGGACGCGAAGTTTGCGGGATGTGCTCCTCCGCAGTTTGCGCATGTGGCCGGTTCCTCTCTAGGGCGGGGGCAGTCTCTTGCCAGATGTGGTTCTCCACAGCGAACGCATGCCTGATCGCGGTGACAGTTATGCGAACTGTGGCGGAACTTCTGGCACTTGTGGCACTGTGCAGGTCCTCTCTTGGCACGCCACATTTCAATGACCACGCCTGGCATCATAAGGAGCTCCGTTTCCTGGTAGATGTTTGGCGTCAGGTTTGGTGTTCTCTTCAGGAGTACGTAGAAGATACATCCTGGTCTTCCTTGGCGTCCCTTTATGTGTTTGACATACTCTGGTGTGTATCCCTTTTCCTCCAGAGCTGTTTGGATTTCTGACACCTCCGTGTCGGCCGGCAGGCCGCGGATTGCGACTTTCAAACTCCTTTCCGCTGGTAGCGAATACGAAAACCAGCTAATTTTCTCTGTTTTTTCCAGTTCTGTCAGATAGTTCTGAATCAGCCTGTACTCTGTTGCGTCAGTGGGAGTGAAGCGAATGCCCTGTCCATATGGGCGTCCGTTCGGTGGTCTTCCTAGTTTATTGGCGAGTATTTTAAAATGATTCGTCCAATTTTCTATTTTCTCCACGATTAGAGGGGGATATCGCGGCTCTTGCCTTTTGAGAGGTTGCTGCAAGTCGTCGGTTGGTTGCTGCAGATCGTCGAATGCATTTGCATTTGCATCCGATGCTGCTCTACCGGGAGCTCTACCAGGCGGAGCTTGCATGGCTCCTCCCACCGGTGCTCTACCGGGCGGAGCTTTGGCAGTACGTTGCGGCTGCGGTTTCGCTTGATTTAATGGCTCTGGCGCTGCGGTCTGCTCGACTCGCGCTGCCTGTGCGAACGTACTAGTCAGCTTTTTCGGCTTCATGCCGATCGGGATTTCCGCATTTGCGGAGCTAGTGGCGGCTTTGCAGGGTTTCGGTTCTGCACGAAGCGTTCGCCTAGGCGTTTCTTCTACTAGCCGGCGGGGGCTCCGGTCCCTCGCTCGCTTTTCTCTTTGCGTTGGGCTAGCAGAGAGAGAGCGGGTGCGGAGACGCTTGAGTCCTCCGTCCTTTGGCGGTTGTGGCGGCGTTTTGCGACGTGTCGGGAACGTGAATTCTCCGACTGGTGGTAGCGTGACAATCGCTCGTGCGGCGAATTCGAGCGCTACTCGATCGTCTATGGTGAGGTCCTTGCCTCCGAGCTCAGCCTCTTCAATGCGCACATACAGTGACATCCACCGAAGCATTCCCCCCGAGAGGACACCGCCTTCGTGAAGACGGGTGAGTGTGAGGATATCACGCTCATATAATCCTCTCGGGGAGAGCCCTTCTGCAGGGGACAGAGATGTCGCGCATTCTTCGGGCGAGACTTTGGCGTCTGGTTTTTCCAGGCTACTTTGGCCCTGAAAAGGGCCTTTTGATGATGATCCGGGTTTCGGGTTCATCATAGGCGGTTACAGTGGCTACTGTGGTCGGTTACTCAGTTACTCGGTTACTCAGTTACTCGGTTACTCGAGGTGTGTGACCTCTGGAAGGGTCGCAGTGTCGGACCCCACGCAGTCGTTCCACGTCGTGTACTAGACCTGCGTGGGGAACATGCCTGCTGCTCCCTCCCGGTGTTCACTTGCGCGCGACTTTCACCTCCACAGCAACGGAGCTGTGGGCGCGATCCGCAAAAATTTCCTCAGGAAATTTCTTTGAATACACTTTCAGCGACTTGTTGCAGTTTTCGTCCGTACACACCAAGAAAGGCAATCCTCGCGCTAAAATGTTCCTGTATTTATGCGGTTGATTCGCACTGTTGTCTCGCGGCGGTCGGCCGCAGCGCGGGCGGTGGGAGTGGCAAGCAGTGTCTCTCGCTCGCACGTCGCTCCCTCTCTGTCTTTGTAATCCTATTTTAGCCTTTAATTCTTAATGTTTTTGTCGTCTGTATTACCTTATTTTTTGCTCTCGTAGACCCTACCAATCAAACAACCCCAAATCGGCATTTATTATTGTGTAAAAAAAGTATGTACAAACTATAGCTAAACTTAATCTAATCACTTATGTTCTAGGTCTTAAGTTGTTTAGTGTCGTCGCGAACATAATTCCTCCGAGGAGGTGGACGGTGACGTATCATCGTCCAGCAACTCCCGAGGGAGCGGTTTCCACGCTAGTTTCGCGTCAGGCGGTCTGGTGTGGAGGGGGGATATGCCGTGGAGGTGGGTATGTGGTCCATTGTCGGCGGCGTCGTACATCCTCCTTGCCAGCCGTACAATGAACCTCTCCACTGTCTCCAGGTTTGCGTCCTTGGCTATCACATCGTTCCTGACGTATCGTCCGGCTCCTGTGATGATGCGCAGGGCAGTGTTTTGCTGTGTTTGTATTCTCATTTTATTGGTTTTGGAACAAAGTTGGTACCAAGCTGGGGTGGCATAGGTCAGTCTTTTATATATATATACGTCTTATACACTCCCAGCTTGGTTCTAAGATCCAACTTGGACTGCAGAACAGGCCGCTCTGCAGAACAACACACTGCTCTCGCGGCCCGAGTGTTCGTAATGATATGTTCCACCTGCGCATTCATCGTGAGCTTCCTGTCGATGTGGATCCCCAGGTAGCGCACGACTGGTTGCCATTCGATGGTCTGAGCTCTCAGCGTGAGGTCAGGAGGACTTTTTGCGGCTGACCAGAGCTGGTGAGGGCATCGATCGAGCGTAACACGCTCGATCGATGCGATGCGTCGTCGGTCGTGACAATGTCGTCGGGGATGAGGTCGAGGTCGGGTGAGCTGATAGGTTTGAGGGCTTCCCCCAAACGCTTCCAGTCCACTATCGTCTTGGTCGGAGTAGGGGAGAGTCGGTTGACTGGCTTTGGGCCGAGGCGCATGATTACAGGACGGTGGTCTGAATCTAATTCCTGATATACTTGAATCGAGCGGAACTTAAGGGAAACGTTCTTTAGTAGTGGTATGTCCAGTATGTCGGGTCTGCAGTTGACATTATATGGATAATGAGTCGGTTCCAGCGGTGGGATGACTTCGTTTCCAAGCGGGTCGACAAGGTCGTAGAGTGCCGTACCCCTAGGGTTGGTGGCTACACACCCCCACATAACGTGCTTGGAATTGAAGTCACCCGCCAGGATGACCGAGCTACCTAGGGAGAGGAGCGCCTCGAGGTCGCTCCTGAGTAATTCTTTATTGGGGGAGAGGTAACACGAACCTATAACGACCGATTGATGATCGGTCATTGCTAGTCGGCAAACTGAGGCTTCTAAGTTGAGTAGAGGAGGGGTTATTAACGGGACGCAGTGAAGAGACTTCTTATAGTAAATAAGAGTACCTCCGAGAGTGGAGGTGACTCTGTCGTTTCGAATGACCCGGTAGTTCGCAATCCCGGGATAGCGCTTGCTCGGCTTAAGAAAGGTCTCTTGCACTAGCATAAAGTCTGTCTGGTAGGTCTTAAAGAATTCGTGGACTTGATCGCGTTGGTCTGAGAGGCCGCTAGCATTAAACCATGCTAGCGTGATGCTACGGGGTTTTACGTACGTTTCGTTAGCCATCAGAAAGGTTATTACTTGACGTTACGGAGTGAATCGATGAGCGCTTTGTGCTCGGAAAGTGCTCGTATGATTTGAATGCTGTTCCTACAGGCGCGGAGTTTCGACGCGAGCTCGTCAACTTCGCTCATGTCTATGTTGATGTATTCCAGGACTAGGGACAGATTGTCCTATTGCCCTTCTTGCTGCTGTTGTTGGGGACGGGGTGCGGGCCCTGGGGTCGGCAAAAGAGCACGTGCCTGAGGAGGCCGATATGGTCCGACGGGGGGATAGGGGTCTCGCGGTCTAAGGAGGGGTTGGGGCGCAGATTGCGCCTTGGCCCAGGCGTTCGCCTTGGGTGGGGGAGCCGGGTTGTAGTTGTCATAGTTGGGCATCGGGGAGGCTAAGTTCACCTTAGGGGTGTAACGTTGCCAGCGTGAGTTGGTGGGAAGGGGAGGGCGCGTTAAGAGACGACGGCCTGGTCCTTTAACGCTCCTAGGAGCTTTCGGACATCCTTTGTAGTTGGCAGTGTGACCTACTGACTGACAAAGGACGCAAGCGGGCGGTTCGGGGGTATCGCGGGTGCGTGTGCACTCGCTCGTGCCGTGATCGCCCAGGCATTTCACACAGCGCGGTTTGCAGTGGCAAAACCGCGCAGCGTGGCCATAGAGCTGGCACTTGTGGCACTGAGAGAGAGTGCCTTTCTTATCGGGGGTCTCGACTGAGAGTCCCGAGAGGTTGATGACCGTCTTCAGGTTGAAGATGGCCTTACCCTCGGGGCTCTTATCTCTTATTAGTAAGGCTCTAGCCGCTCGTGCGTGTTTGATGGCATATGTCGCCTGGGCACTCATTGTCAGACGTTTGTCGATAAATACTCCCAGATATTTTGCTGCATTCTTCCACTCGATCGTTACTCCTCTGAACGAGAGTTTGTCAGGCAATATGCGTTTTCGTGTGACCGGCAGCGCTGCGGTCTTCCCCACATTGACCGCCATGCGCCACTGGTCCAGCCAGTCCGGAAGATCGTCGAGTACTCGCTGCATTCGCACGGCAGCGTCCTCAAGATGCTGGAGGAGGAGATGTACGCGCTGTCGTCTGCGAATAAGGCCAGCGTGACATCCCTTTCCCCGGGAAGAAGACGACCCTCCAGGGTAGGGATGTCATCGGTGTACAGCGCGTACAATGCCGGCGAGAGGCAGCTGCCCTGCGGGACTCCTGCTTGAATTGGGTGCAAGGTGGAATTATGTCTTTCTACCGTTACGAAGAATTTTCTTTGGTCCAGGAATGATGCTATAAGTTTGATATATTGATGGGGTAGCTCCCTTACCGTAAGTTTGAAGAGAAGGCCTTCGTGCCACACTCGGTCGAAGGCCTTCTCTACATCCAGGAATACCGCTACTGCTTGTTTCCCTCGATTCAAATCTTCGGCGAGGTGATGGAGCACTCTAGTAAGCTGTAGTGTAGTGGAGTGACTTGTCCTGAAACCAAATTGTTCGTCTCGGGGGATGATGGAAGGCCTCAGTCTATGTAGAAGTAGCTTTTCAAATAATTTTGCGAGGTGCGGCAGGAGGGATATGGGTCTGTAGGCTGAGGCCAACCGCTTGTCCTTTCCCGCCTTCGGGATAATAACGACTTTGGCTGTCTTCCATTCTTTGGGAAAGTGACCGGTTCGTATGATCCCATTGAATAGCCTAGTGACAGCGCCAATGGCCCTTCTTGGGAGATGGTGTAGTGCAGCGATTGGTAGGCCATCATAGCCCGCTGCCTTCTTGATGGGGAGGCGACGAACCGCTCTCCCCACTTCTGCCGGGGATATAAAGGCCTCGCCTTTCAGCGGGATGGTTGGTTCTTCCAAGAGTTCCTTGACCCTCGCCTCAACCAATCAGTGGTGTGCTGTGGTAACGCATGTGGTGTGAATTGTACCCTCAGAAATTCCGCCAACAGTTCGGCCCTATCCTGGGGGTGATATTTGCGTACTCCGTTTTCGTCAAGTAGAGGATAAATAGGTTGGCGGGCTTTGGTCAACTGCCTGTTGAGCTGGTGGAGATTGATCAGGCTATCCCCCGCCCGATCAATGGCTTCTTCCCATTCACGACCACGCCATACTTTCACCGCCTCAGATACCTTGTCTTTGATTTGATTTTGCTCTTGCTTGATTGTTGGACACCGTGTTCTAGCCCATGCGTTTCTAAGTGCTCTTTTGGCTTTTGAATGGGGAAAGGTAGCTCGAATCTGCGGTGTGGTGGAGGTCTCAGCGAGGTAGCGGCCTCCTTGGCTGCCTTCATCCTCCCGGTGATTAGTCCGGTTGCCTCTTCCACATCATCTTCTGTGTTGATCGGCCCGACCGCGAGGTCCCACAACCCTCTTTGGTAAGCCTCCCAATTTATTCTGCAGGTAGGTCCTCTTGAAAGAGAGGAAATAGTGGTCCCTATTGTGATTAAAATGGGGAGGTGCTGCTCGTCCAGGTCGTACAGCACCTCCACATTGATGGGGCATAGTCGAACATAGGCCGAACCAAGCCGGGGATGCGTAGGTAAGAATTGATCTGATATATGTTTTATATATCCCCAGCTTGGTTCTAAGGCTCAATTTAGATTGAAGCACGGGCCGGAGCAACGCTCGAGCTGCCCGTGCTTTCCTGGTTGCATGCTCTGTCTGTAGGTTCATTGTTAGATTCTTATCTATGGTTACGCCCAGATAAGTTGTTGCTGTTTGCCATGTGATGGCCTGGCCACGTAGTTCAAGTTCCTGTGGGGGTATTCTCTTTTTGCTGAGCAGGAGCGCCGCTGTTTTCCCCACATTTACAGCTATTCGCCACCTGTCCAGCCAGTCAGGTAGTAAATCCAAAAGTTTCTGCATCCTTCTGGCAGCACACTTTGCACCTCCCGATGATGAGATGTAAGCACTATCATCAGCGAAGAGGACGAGGGTAACGTTTCTCTCCTCTTCTTTTAAGCGGCCTGCTAGTGTAGGAATGTCATTAGTATATAATGAGTATAGGGCGGGCGATAGGCAGCTGCCCTGTGGCACCCCTGCCTTTATCTTCCTTCTGTTGGAATCTCTACTTTCCACGGTTACGTAGAATTCCCTATGTGTTAGATATGCCGCTATGAGCTTGATGAGCTGTATAGGCATTTCCGTGCATGCGAGTTTGTAGAGAAGGCCCTCGTGCCACACTCTATCGAAGGCCTTCTCCACATCCAAGAAGACCGCTACGGAATGCCGTTTTTGGTTCATCTCATGGCTTAATAGATGTAGTACTCTGGTCAACTGGAGGGTTGTTGAGTGACTGCTTCTTATCCCGAACTGCTCTTCGCGTGGGGTGACGAAGGGCCGCAGTCTACTCAACAACAGTCGCTCAAACAGTTTGGCCAGGTGAGGGAGTAGCGAAATTGGACGATAGGATGTTGTAAGCCTTTCATCCTTGCCAGGTTTAGGTAACATAATTATTTTCGCTACTTTCCAGATCTCCGGGAAGTGTGCTGTTCTCAAAATTCCATTGAATAATCTGCAGACCACGACAAGGGCTCTTTTGGGCAGCTGATGAATGGCCGCAATAGGGAGGTCATCATAACCGGCCGCCTTCCTTCTAGGCAGTCTCCGGACCGCCCTCCAGACTTCGGCAGGTGAGAAGAAAACGTCTCCCGCCAGTTGGGGTGTGACATTGCTGAGTGTATTCCGAATGGATTCATTCACCATTGCGTGGTGTTTCAATATTTCGCTGCTTGCATTCGAACCCACTGGCTGCGGTGTAAATTGCGTTTCTAATTGTTCGGCGAACATTTCCGCTCGAACAGTGGGTTCGTAGCATCTGACGGCATTCTTATCCAGTAATGGGTAAGTAGGTTGAGCTTTCTTGGTCAGGCTTCTGCTAATTTGGTGTAAATTTTGTATTGAGTCACCTGCCTTGTCGATTGTTTTGTCCCAACAAGCCCCGCGCCAGGTCTCTACGGCCTTAGAAACTTTCTCCGCCAGTTTATTCAGTTTCTTTTTGGTTGTTGGGCATCTGGTTCTGGCCCATTCTTTTCTAAGGGCCTTCTTCAGTCTAAGGTCTTTCTGGATATTAATAGGTAGTTCGAATTTCCTTGTGGGCAGTGCACATGTGGTGGTGGCGTTTGCTTTTGCTTTAGACATGTATTCTGTGATTGCCAGAGTAGTTTGTTCGACCTCTTGTATTGTGCTAACTGGGCCTGCCGTGAGTCGTTCCATTTCAGAGTAATATTTTGCCCAGTTTATTCTTTGAGTGGCTGGTCTGAGAACCGTGTCTATTTGGAGTCCCACAGTCACCAAGATGGGCAGGTGCTGTTGGTCTAGGTCGTACAGCACCTGTACTCCAACTGAGCCCCTGATATTATTGAAGGATACTATATCTAGCACATCCGGTTTGTGTTTGTGGTTGGACGGTATGTGGGTCGGCTCGTCCGGACCCATAACCTCCAAGTTATATGATTCGGCTGCTTCGTACAGTACTCGACCTGTTGGAGAGATGGTAGAAGCTCCCGATGCAGTGTGTTTGGCATTAAAATCTCCTGCTAGTATTGTGGCTACATTGCCCTGTAGTATATTACTGAAGTCGGAACGATGGAGTATTGGGTTGGGGGGTCTATAACCTGCAAATACCCTCAGTTCACCCCTATTAGTTTTAAGTATTACCCCGTTTGCACATAGAGCTTTACATTGGGGGTGGGGCAGCTCATCATGGATTATGTCTCTCCTAACCAATACAGCCGTCCCCCTATAGGCCGTATTTTGGTGAGAGACACAATCCTTTCTATATGGGTAATAATTGGGTATTTTTAGATTCTCATTTTCCCTTAATTTGGTTTCGCCCAATAATATGACATGTACGTTACAAGTTTGGGCAAGTACTCTCAGTGCTGTTATTTTGCCCTTGAGGCCTCCCGGATTCCAATATATAATTCTAAGGTCGTTATCCATACACTGTTTGGGCTAATATGGCTAGGCCTCTCCTTGCCGCTTCCTGGATGTTACCCCCGGCGGCTATGGTCACGAGCAATTCCGTCAGGACCCCCATGATGATAGCCATGGGGTTCCCGCCGTTGCTCGGAGGCAAATACTGTTGGGTATAGTTCTGTTGTGGTTGTCTATTGATCACCCTTGGGTGCTGCGGCTGTTGGTGTGGCAAATATGGGAGTGGGTAGGTGTGTCTAGGTGGTCCACGTCCTTCCCATAAATTAAAGTGTTGCTCCTGTGGCTGCCTTTCTTCTCTAGGTCGTCTGGGGTCCCCCTGGTGTGGAACAGGTGGCTGAGTTTTAGGCGTTTCTTCCGGTTTTTTCTGTTTGGGTTGTGATTGGGGCTCGCTTCTGCCGGGTTGATGAGCTCTCATCGCCTCTACACTGCCAGGCTGGATTCGTGTACCAGACTGAGATGATGTAGTAGCCACTGGTGTTCGCTCTGTGGGCGTATCTGGAGCTATACTTCGGCGTGACAGCGACCTTTGCCTTCTTGGCCACGCCTTACTCTTCCTCTGGGGAAGCGGTGCTCCTCTTTCGGTAGGGTCATTAGCCGGTGTTTTCACTGGTAACATAGGAAATTCTCGATCTATATTTCCTGTGTCTGGCGCCTTTCCCTGCCGTTGCTGCATACTCGGATAATTCATTGCTTCTCTAAAGTGCTCTTGTTGCACTCTTTCTCTGTGATTGGGCTGTACACGTTGGCCCCTCTGGTACATGTTCTCCCTGGGATAGCTACCCTGGGTTTGAACTCCTCTTTTCCGGGCCTCTTTGAGGAAACTTGGGCAACCTCTGTAGCACGCTACGTGGTTACCTTTACAATTGGCGCATGTGGGCGGTTGATTCTCTTCTTTGTCACATACTGACGCGAAGTGCTCCCCTGCGCACTTTACGCATCTTGGTGGCCTGTGGCAGCCTCCTGAGCTGTGGCCGAAGGTTTGGCAGCGATGGCACTGCGGTATCCTGCCTCCTCTCGGGCTCCAGCCCTGGATTTGTATGCCCGGTAGATTTAATAGTTCCTCAATTGCATACAGTTTCGCCTTTGCTTCGTCATTCAGCCTATCTAACTCCACAAAGTAGACAGGGTGTATCTCCCTTTTGATGGAGGGATTTCCTTCACATAATGTGCTGGGAACCCTTTCTGTACGAGCGCTTCCATAATTTCCGCAGGCGTTGTTCCAAATGGTAGCCCCATTATCGCTGCTTTTGTTGGTAGTTCGTTGGTTGTGGCGTAGCAGTGCCAAGATACTGCTTTATCATCTTCCGATGCTTCGATTAGATGGCGCTGTACTATTCGGAATTCTCCTGCCGATTGACATAAGAACCTAAACCCTTTACCGTAAGGTCGACCATTCGGTGGAAATCCAAGAAGTTCCCTCAACTTGGCAAAGTGTTTAATCCAATTGGGTAACACCTCGACTATTATGGGAGGGTACCCTCTCATATCTGGTTGTTTTGGTACATTCTGTGTTGCTTCAGGTTGGTTGTCTTGGTTGGTTGGTGAAGAAGCCCCGATTGGGGGAGATTTCATCATGGCGGCGTATGAAGCCGCTGCCTCCGCTGGGGGGGACGGGGGTGAGGGCATCGGTGCCGAGTCTATTGGGACTGATTCGATACCAGCATATGATGTGGAATTTGTTTCTGTGGGCGTTACCATTGAATGGGTGGTTCGTGGAATATCCATCCGCGATCTCGTTGACGAAGATGACGAAGTTCCGGAGGAAGATCCAGATCGGGATGATGCCGAACCCGACGAGCTTGATGTTGTTCGATGTCTTTGTTGTTTGCCTTCAGGTGTAATTGAAGTCTTCTGCTTAAATCTCTTGTCCTCTTGTATTTCCTCTTCAGAGGAACGCCGCCTTTTCGATTTTGATCGTCCAGTGCGAGTCCGGCCAGTTTCGACCCTCGATAGGTACTCAGATCTATCAGTGTCGAGTCCTTTTTCGGATGGTGCCTCTGGACTGGGGCTAGCTGGATTAGATGGTCTGTCCAACTCCCTCCTCTGAGTTGATTCTTTCGGCTGTGTGACTGTATGCCTACCCTGCCCCGAGAGTGAGGTCGAGGGCCCCCTGACGTCTTCCGTTTTCCCCCTTAATGAAGATACAGCTTCATCTGCTGCAAAACTCCTCGCAGAGGTCCCTGCCCCGGAGTGGGGTTTGGCCACAGAATGAAGACCCAGCGCCGATGCTGGGACTATGACGGATTTATTTGGATCGTTTAAAAATTTGCAAACTATGCCCTCGCCTCGTATGCGCTTGCCCTTGTCTGGCGGAAGTTTATCCTCCTCAGACATTGTTTGTTCTTTTCGGGATATTGTTTTTTTTTTTTTTTTTTTTTTTTTTTATTATTATTAATTTAGTAAGAGTACATACAATAAAACAATAAAAAGTAATGGAAGGAAGGATGAGAGAAAAGAAAGGAAGCAGTAAGAATTATGTGCAGACTTCTTACCCACGCAAGATCCGTTCGCAACCCTCCCTCCTCCGGGTTCTCCAGGGAGGTGGTCGGTCGGGTTGGACGTGTTCCTGCTCTCGCGGGGCCGTGACGAAGGTGCTTGTGTAGAACGAGTTACTCTGGGTACGAAGTTTTGGTTACAAAAACTCCGATCCAGAGTCAGCTGTAAAGAGATCCGCGAAGTTTTGTGCACTGATGAATGAATACGGATCACTCAACAGCGATCGAAGACGAAACTGGAGGTGATGGGGCGGGAGCGCAACACTCGACCGCACGCAGCGCACACTATCTTAGATCGACTTCGATCACGTAGACTCACGCACACCGATGCACGTTTGCCTACGCTCAGTCCTCGTCGATGTATCTTCAGTCCTATACCTCGGTAGAGGGCTGGGTCGGGCTTCGGGCCGTGGCCCATTGCCCGTGCCGAACCTCGACGGGCTTCTACCCGTCGGTAGCTGTTCCTACAGGCTTCACACTGGTGGATGCTCTGTAGAGAATGAATAATAATAAATTAGTTGCAGTGGTGGATGAGTCATTTTTTTTTTTTTTTTTGCCGCATTTATCCTTTTTTAATATTTTAATTTAGTTGGCCACGATACGCTCTTTTGTCGTGTCTTCCTGTTTTTGAGTATAGGAATATGGGAATGAGGGGGGGGGGGGGGGGGGAATACTGTTGAATACTCACTCCTCCGCGCTGCTTGTCAACGTGGAGTCGGTGACAAGCAGCTCTCTGGGGAGTGGTCGGTATCGTCTTCTGAAATCTGGTGGTCTAGTATGCAATGGTGCGATGTTACGCAGGTGCGGGTTAGGGCCATTGTCCGCCCTGTCGAACATTTTTTTTGTAATGCGGATTATGAACTTTTCAAGGGTTTCAATGTGCAGATCCTTAGCAATTGTAGAGTTTTTTACGTATAGCCCGGCCCCCGTGACTATACGCAAACTAACATTTTGCTGCTGTTGTAATCTAGTTTTAGCGCTGCTCGAGCAGAGACTGTACCAAGCTGGGGTTGCGTAGGTTAACCTGGAACGTACATACGTTTTGTAAATCCCCAGCCTGGTCTTTAGTTTCAATTTAGATTGCAAGGTTGGCCGCAGAAGTGCTCTGGCCGACCTTGCGTGCTTCATGGCATACTCTACCTGGGCATTCATCGTCAGTCTCTTATCGATGAAAATGCCCAGGTACTTGATAGAGCTCTGCCACTCGATGACCTGTCCCCTGAGGGTGAGCTCCTCAGGCATGATGCGCTTGCGTGTGACCGGCAGCGCTGCGGTCTTGCCCACATTGACCGCCATGCGCCATGCGCCATGTTTCGGCAGCTCCCTGTTGTCCAGCTTGTAGAGAAGGCCCTCGTGCCACACTCTATCGAAGGCCTTCTCCACGTCCAGGAAGACTGCTACCGATTGATGGCCCTTATTTGATTCTTCAGCCAAATGATGTAGTACCCGGGTGAGTTGCAGGGTGGTCGAATGCTGGTTCCTGAACCCGAACTGTTCTTCTCTGGGGATGATGGTAGATTTAATCCTTGTCAGAAGCGATTTTTCGAAGAGTTTGGCAATATGTGGTAGGAGAGAAATAGGCCTATATGCGGCTGGTAGGCGTTTATCCTTGCCTGCTTTGGGGATCATAATAATTTTGTCTGTTTTCCAATTTGAGGGGAAGTGGGCAGTCCGAAGTATGCCATTGAACAGTCTAGTAATGGCACTTACGGCTTTCCGAGGGAGGTGATGTATCGCGGTTATGGGTACTGGATGCGGGGTAAATTGATCTTCCAGGTGATCCGCCATCAGTTCCGCACGGTCCTGGGGATGGTACTTACGCTCTCCATTTGAGTTCAAAAGCGGGTAAAGAGGCTGGGGAGCTTTAGAGAGCTGCCTGTTCAGACGGTGGAGGTTCGTGAGGTACTCGCCAGCCCGATCGATGGTCTTCTCCCAATCCTGGCCCCGCCACACCCCCACCGCTGAAGAGACTTTGTCCTGCAGCTTATTGAGTTGTGCTTTGATGGTGGGGCATCTCGTACGCGCCCATACCTGCCTTAACTTTCGTTTGTTTTTAATGTCTCGCTGTATAAAAAAGGGCAGCTCGAATTTCCGATGCGGGGGGGGGGGGGGGTCCAGGTGAGGTGGCAGCTTCCTTGGATGCTCTCATCCTCTCGGTAATCAAATTGGCGGCCCTCTCGACGTCGTCTGGGGAGTTGATCGGGCCCACCGAGAGGTCCCACAACCCTCTCTGGTAGGCCGCCCAGTCAATACGGGTGTTGAGGCCTCGCTGAACGGAGGTGACGGAAGTCCCGATTGTGACTAAGATGGGGAGGTGCTGTTCGTCAAGGTCGTACAGCACCTCCACATTGATGGGACAACTTATATTCTGAAAAGCCACTATGTCGAGCACGTCAGGTAACTGTCCGGGATTGGTGGGGATGTGCGTAGGCTCATCCGGGCCAATTACGTCAAAATTGTTGTTTTCGGCGGCATTATACAGTGTTCTCCCCGCAGGCGAGTCTCGGCGCGACCCCCACGCCAAGTGCTTGGCGTTGAAGTCGCCCACGAGGATAGTGGATCCCTCGCCGTTCAAGATGTTGGTAAAATCTCGGGTTTGCAGATTACTTCCGGGTGGTCTATATCCCGCATATATCCTCATCTCCCCTTGTGGCGTCATCGCCCTAACGCCATTGGCGTAGAGATTGCTGCAGTCTGGGAGGGGTAGTTCGTCATGGACTACGCTTCTTCTAACCAAGACCGCTGTACCCCTATAGGCAGTGTTGTGGTAGCCGAAACGCAGTCCTTGCGGTATGCATAATAATTTGGGATCCTAAGGTCCTGTGATGGTCTCAGCTTCGTTTCGCCCAGCAGGATAAAGTGGGCGTCCTGCATTTGAGCGATCAGTCTAAGATTCATGATCTTCCCCTTAATGCCCCCCGGATTCCAGTATAACAGTCTGATGTTATCCATACTGGATCCGGGCTAGGATGTCGAGACCCCTCCGTGCCACCTCTCGGATATCCCCTCCGGTGACTATGGAGGCGAGGAGTTCCGTAAGGATCCCCATGATGGCCATCATGGGGGTTCCCTCCGCTCCTCGCTGGCATAAGATGTTGAGCTTGTACGTACGGGTAATTAATGTATTGTTGTTGTTGTTGCTGTTGTCGTTGATATTGTTGTTGTTGTTGTTGTTGTTGTCGTCGTTGATATTGTTGTTGTTGTTGTTGTTGTTGTGCTTGTTGCTGCTGAGGTAGTTGGTGCTGTCCGGGAGGCTCCTGTCCCCTCCACGGCGGTTCAGTATGTCTTCCGATCCGTGGAAGTGCGGGTTTGAGTCTCGGTATGACGTACCTGTTGATAGGGGGATTTGGCTCTCGATTTCCCAGGTTCCTGTGACCTCGGGCGCGACGTTCCTTCACGTACCCTGTGTTCTATTTGTTGTTGGTAGTGTTGGTGTAGGTGTTTACCAATTGGTGTTGAGGCCGCTGCCGGGGGTGCCGGGGGGGCCGGTGTTACTGCGCGTTTCCCTCTCACCGACTTCGACCTCCGACGCCTAGGGGGGCGCCTTTGGGGAAGAGGCGCACCCCTCTCTGTCGGCGGGTTGGCGGGGGGCATCAGTGTAGATAAAAGTTCAAACTGATTGTAGGTGGATAACCTAGGATCGCTAGGGTGGGGCTGTGCTCGCTGTACATTGGCTCGAGTATCAGTAGTTTGACTTGTTTTTATTTGTTGGTTTCGTTGAAGTTGATTGGACTGCGTGTTCGTTGAGGTCGTCTGTTTTCCATCATCGGTGCTGCTCTATGATGAAATTCGTGGTACTGACCGGGTACCCTGATGCCTCTCTTCCTAGCCTCCCTTAAATAATGCGGACATCTCTTATTATTAGCTGCATGTACTTGCAGCTTGCGCATTTTAGGGGATTACTTGCCTCACGCGTGCAGTCCGCCGCGAAGTGTTCCTCCGCGCACTTGACGCACCGCGGCGGTCTATGGCAACCCCCAGATGCATGTCCAAAGAATTGGCAGCGGTGGCATTGGGGTACTGTACCTCGCGGATGCCATCCCTGTATTCTAATACCCGGCATATTTAGTAATTCGTTACATGCATAGAGTGTTTTAAGTTCGTCTTCATTGATTCTATCCATTAAAATAAAATACATGCTTGCGGCGGGCCCTGTCTTACTTTTAGCCGGTATTTCTTTAACATATCTCGTTGTATAACCCATATCGTTTATCGCTTGCATAATCTCCGCTGGGTTAGTTCCCAGCGGCATACCTTTTAATACGACCTTGGTCCACCGCGTAACAGTGCCACGCGATGTTGCGGTCCTTCTCTGTCTCCTCCGTCAAGTACCTTTGTATTGTCCTAAACTCGCAAGCTGTTGTACTCACAAACCGAAACCCTTTGCCCACGGGGCGTCCGTTGGGCGCGTGGCCAAGTCTGTGTCTTAATTGTGCAAAATGCTTCGTCCAATCAGGGAGAGACTCAACCATGATCGGCGGATAGCCTCTAAGGGACGCTGTTGTGCCTGTTTGCTGTTGTTGAGGCGTGGTTTGGTTTGTAAGTACATCCAGTCCACGATTAGAAAAAGCTGGTGGTGGTGATGCTATGGCGGCCGCGTAGGAGGCCGCGGCCTCCGGTGATGGTGACGGGGGGGACGGCATGGGGGCGGCGTCCATAGGTACCGACTCTAGTCCTGCATATGACGTCGAGTCGGTTGCTGACCTGTGCTGTTGGCTATGTGAAGATGAGAAGTGCGAGACCGGTGAAACCGTGCCCGGTCGTGCTGCCCTGTATGGCGTCGACTCTCTTGATGAAGAAGATGATGTTGTGGCTGATGAATGTGATTCCGACGATGACGACGCCCGAAGCTGGCTGTCCGTCGGCGTAATTGAGATTTTCACCTTCGGTCGCTTCTCGTCACCGCCCAGATCGTCGTCCGAGGATTCGCGCCTCTTAGGCTTCCTCGGTCGACCCCGGGGCGATCGTGTGGTTTCGAGGCCTTGTGGTCCGGTACGGCCACTTACCTCGAGCCCTAGGTCGATCGCGCTCGCCGGGCCGGGTGGGAAGGCGACGTCGGGTCCGCTCGTGTGTAGTATGGTTGGTGGTGACTGGTCCAATGGCACTGCTGAAGCTCGTTCCAATAGGTGAACTAAAGGGGGCCTATCAGTTTCGCCACCGCTGGAGTACTCAGTCTCCCCGGTGGCGAGCCCTCGGGAGGTCCCTCTTTCACGCTGTCGTCGCGGGCTTTTATGCGGTGCAGTTCGCAATCCCAGAGCAGCCGGCGGGACAATCACCGACTGTTCTGGGTGGAAGAGATTGCGACATACAATACCTTCCGGTTGCGGCTGTTGTGTTGGTCGAGTTGGCGGGGACGATTCTCCGTCCGACATTTTGAAGATGAAGTCTCTGGAGAGACTCCGTTCACGCATAATTGGCTGCAATCTGGGACATGGAGCTCGTCGTGTAGGATTCCTCTCCTGACCAACACCGCCGTGCCCCTGTAGGCGGCGTTCCTAGGAGAGACACAGTCTTTTCTGTATGTATAAAAGTTGGCGATTCTGAAGTCTTGAGTATGCCGTAATTTTGTCTCGCCCAGCATGATAAGATGGACGTCCTGTGACTGGGCGATTAGTTTTAATACAGTTTTCTTCCCCTTGATCCCGCCCGAATTGCAGTATAGAAGTCTTACACTATCCATACTGGATTCGGGCTAGGATTTCGAGGCCTCTCCTTGCCACTTCCCGGACATCCCCTCCGGCGGCAATGGATACGAGCAGGTCCGTGAGAATCCCTATTATGGCCATAATAGGGTTCCCCCCGCCACTCGTTGGCGTGTGCTGATGGTGATATTGGGGATATTGCTGCGGTAGGTATTGTTGTTGTTCTTGCAGCTGATATTGGGGAAGTGAGGGGGCTGGTCTCCCTTGGGGGGGTTCAAGCTCCTGTTGGTAGATGGATGGTGTGGGGTAAGGTGAGGCCCCTGTATGACCTTGCGTTTCAGCGTGGGTAGCAGGTTGTTGTTGGGTATGTGCAATGGGGGCCGTAGCTCTGGGGGCCTGTGTTCGCGCCTCAATGGGGGCCTCCTGCTGACTAGCTGGCTGGCTCCTTGGGGGCCGACTATCCTGTGACCTCGGTCGCCCTTGGTCCCTCGTCTGCGTGCTTTGTTTGGTGATGGGGGTCGAAGCCGCCATCGGTGGGGCGTCCTGCCCTCGTTTCGTGGACTTCGACCTTCTCCTTCTTCGGGGGCGCCTCTGGGGGAGAGGGGCTCCTCTTTCTGTCGGTGGGTTGGCCGGTGGCAATACGGTTGCTAACATCTGGAATTGGTTGTAGGTAGCAATTCTGGGGTCATTGGGGTGCGGCTGGATCCTGGGTAGGCTAGGTCGAACAGCTTGCATGTGTCGTTGTGCCTCAGCTGAAGGCTGGTACTGGTTCTGTGACTGACGAGTGGGTTGGGGCTGACCTTGACTAAGTGGGCGTCCCGCCGGTTGGTGATGGAACTGGTCATATGGTCCGGGAACTTGGATGCCCTTACGCCTGGCCTCCCGCAGGTAGTAAGAGCATCGCTTATTGTTGGCTGCATGAGCGCCCGCACAGTTGGCACATTTCAACGGGACGCCGGCGGCGCGGTTGCAGTCAGATGCAAAATGCTCTTCGCCGCACTTGACGCACCGTGGCGGTCTGTGGCATCCTCCGGAGGCGTGACCGAAGTGTTGACAACGGTGACACTGTGGGACGGATTTGCGTGGGTACCAACCCTGGATTTTAATTCCTGGCAAGTTGAGGAGTTCGTTGATTGAGTAGAGCCGCTGAAGTCCTTCCTCGTCGACTCTGTCCATTGATATGAAGTGCATGCACAGCTGGGGGCCTGTTTTGGAGCGTACGGCAATCTCCTTCACGTGTCTTACCGTATATCCCAATTCGTTGATTGCTGTTTGAATTTCCGTCGGTGTAGTGCCCAGGGGAAGTCCTTTGATGACAACTTTGGTCGGTAAATCCGCGTCCACCGCGTAGCAGTGCCACGCGATGGTGCGGTCATTCGCGGTCGCCTCGGTCAGGTATCGTTGGATAACCCTGAACTCGTCGGCCGATGTACTGATGAACCGGAACCCTCTCCCAACGGGGCGACCGTTGGGTGCTCTTCCAAGCAGGTCCCTTAGTTTGGCGAAGTGTCGAGTCCAATCCGGGAGGGCCTCGACCATGATGGGGGGGTACCCCCGAGGGGGTTGTAATGTACCTACTGTTTGCTGCGCTGATGGTCGATCCTGAGCCGGGTTCGCGAAGGCCGGAGGCGGGGAGGCCATCGTCCGGTCAGCGAACACTGGGGGCGGAGAAGCGATGGCCGCTGCATACGACGCGGCAGCCTCTGCTGGGGGTGAAGGGGGCGACGGCATAGGCGCTGCGTCGAATGGTACAGACTCCAAGCCTGCATACGTGGTGGAGTTGGTTGATGAAATATTAGGATGATGAATGGGGGTCTCATGTTGATGTAGAGGCGATTGCGATACCGGGGTCATATAACCCGGTCGTGTGGATTGTGAATGTTCTACCGAGCTTGACGACGATCCCGAAGTAGATGAGGATGATGAAGATGATGAGTCGCGATGCTGGCTTATTGGTGGGGAAGCGGAGGTCTTCACACGAACCCTCTTTTCGTCACCACCGAGTACCTCATCGGAGGAGTCGCGCCGTTTCGGCTTACTCCGGCGACCCCGGGGGGGCCGTTCGAGTTCGAGGCCTCGTGGACCTCCAAGGCCACTTACCTCGAGGCTCCTATCGGCCTCGCGCTCCGGGCTGGGTGGGAGAGGTAGATCGTGTCTCCTCTTTGGTGTAGCTGAAGGCGTCTGTGGTGACGGCGGTGTGGGAACTGCAGATGCTCGCTTCAGCTTTTCGACAAGGGGCAGCCTTACAGCTTCCCCCTCCGAAGAGGACGCCGTCTCTTGGGTGGGGAGGCCTTGGGAGGCCGCGCTCTTTTTCCGCTGACGCGACGGCGGCTTACGCAGACCCAGAGCAGCAGCCGGTACGATCACCGACTGCTCCGGGTTGAGCAGGTACCTACAGACGATACCCTCCTGCGGCTGTTCTGTTGAGGGCGAGGCAGGGGGCGTACTCCTGTCTGACATGGTGAGTGATGATGGTGTAATGATATGATGTAGGAAGAAGAGTGCGATAGAGTGCGAAGCGAAGAAGAAGAAGAAGATAGTAGATGTTGGGCTGGTGCGGCTCACCTCCGTACTGCGCCGGAGAAGCAAGGTTCGGCCCTAGCCGGGTGCAATCCCGCGGGAGACCCAGCCAGGCGACCTCTAGCTTCACTCCGACGAACGTACGGGGCAGATGCAGTGCGTGTAGCCTTGAGTGACTTACGATGCCTCTGGGCTGTGGGTTTCTATCAAGAAACCCCTAGCCAGAGGCGGACGGTGCGGCGGTTCTGACGGCGATGGCACGTGGCTGGTGAGGGGGTCGAACCAGACGCACGGTGAATTCAGCTAGCAGGCGAGGTGGTGTACGGGTTTGGGAGCAATGCTCAGACCAAGCGCGGACACGAATCAGCAAAACAACTAACTGAATTTCGGCTGGCTCACTCCTACATAGTCGATTCACCGAAGTAACGCGGATCCTCACCGCAAAGAGAGCCCTTCTTTTATGGCCCCTGCCCACGGGTTAGAGTGCTCACCCGATACGTCTTCACGTGTCCATCCTTTTCTTGCCTTTGTTGCATTAGAGCGGAGTTTCGATCTTTCGACACTGCTCTAACACATCAAAGCAGTTAACCTTCTTTACGTGAATGACGTATATTCCGAAGTTTTTCCGTAAATCTATGGGTACTTTTACCCCACACGTAGATCCATGGAAGTCCTGGTTATAACTAAGTATAAGACGCTTCTGTATATGCTTTAACCTCACATGTAGCAGCGTGTTAAACTCTGATCATGGTATCCGGACTAACCGGGATGATATGAAAGCCTATCCTATTCGAAAAATATTTCTTCAGTTTTAAGCCCTGCCATAGGAAAGGGCAAAGATTAAGATTTAATAGCGTAAAGCTTATAACTATGAAGCTATACATGACTCTTAACTTTACCTAAGAATATACCTACCACCCTTCCTGGTGAGAAGAAGATCTGCTCCTCATCAGCGGGACGTGCCGCTGAGAAGTACTCTTCTAGGTACTTCTCAACGGTCTCCTCATGTTCTTCGTTTTCTGTTGGATTCGGTTGGAACAGGGTTTCAAGTTGGTCCGCAAAGATTTCTGCGCGGTCTGCAGCTAGAAAGCTTGGGTGTCCATTCCTGCCCATCAGGGATATTACTGGTTCGTCGTTAGCTGGCGACATAGGCGATAAACTGATTGTCGCATTGCTGACATATCTCGGTCCGTCCACTATCATCCGAAGACAACAGTTTTCCTAGGATTGCAGTTTTTTCTTATTGGATGCTGATATGTAGGCATAACACGCTGGTGCTGCGTACGTAAGGCGAGATCTAACGTAGGTCTTGTAGATAATCGCCTTCGTCCGGAGTGGTAGCTTCGACTGTAGGATCGGGCGGAGCTTGGCACGGGCTCCCTTTACCTGCCCTATGGTGTTGCTGACGTGTTTTTGGAATGTGAGGCGTCAGTCAATAGTAACTCCAAGGTACTTTATGTTCTGGGTCCAGGGCACAGTTTGTTCCTTGAGTGTCACTGGTGGCGGCAAGTTAGATTTTCCAATTATGATGGCCTGGGTTTTCCCTACGTTGACCGACAGCCTCCATTTTTCTAGCCATTCTGGCAGGGCACCCAATGTCGTCTGGAGTCTTGTCGCAGCGAGAGCCAGTTTGTACGACGAAGTGTAGAAAGCGGCGTCATCCGCGTAGAGTGCGAGCTTTGCCTGTCCAACGAATATGTCTATTCGTATGTCGTCGGTATACCAGGCGTAGCAGACGGGGGAGAGGCAGCTTCCCTGTGGTACTCCGGCTCTCACTGACAGGGAGTTCTCGACCGCAACCGTGATTCGGCGCTCTTTAAGAAAACTTGCTAGTATTTCTATTATTTTTCTGGACGCTGGCGCCTTCGACAGTTTGTATAGCAGCCCCTCATGCCATACTCTGTCGAAGGCTTTCTCCATGTCCAGAAAGATTGCTGCTACGAATTCTTTTTTGTTATAGCATGTGGCCATGTCACTAACCGTATTGGTTATGTGCAACGTAGTAGAGTGCTCAGCTCTGAATCCGAATTGCTCCTCCCTGGGTTTTATGTGCGGCGTCAAATGTGGCATTAGCAGTTTCTCAAAGAGCTTCGAAATTGTACTCAATAGAGTAATCGGTCTGTAACTCTCAGGTTTCTTGCAGTCCTTGCCCGGCTTCGGTATCATGAACACTTTCCTGCGAGTTGGAAACTCGTGGGGCCAGAGCGCATGATACCGTTGAAGATGCGCGTCAGAGCAACCACGGTCTTCGGGGTTAGGTGTTTTTGGGCTTCATTGGTTATGTTGTCCAGCCCTGGTGCCTTCTTGGACGGGAGTCTTTGGATCTGCCTCTTGACCCTTCATGAAGTGTGAAGAAGATCTGTTGCTGTTCGTCTGTGGGAAGTGCCGCCGAGAAGTACTCTTGGAGTTCCTTCTCGACGGATGTGACGTGTTCCGTATTTGTTGTTGGGTTCGGCCGGAATTGATCTTCGAGGCAGTCTGCAAAGATCTCCGCTCTGTCCTTGGCATCATATCGTGGTTTTCCATCCCTTCCGACTAGTGGTCTGGTGGGTTTTGGGGTATTTGATAGCTGTCGACTTAGGCGATGGACCGAGGGGACTTCATCGCCTATGGTTCTAATGTGTTCGTCCCTGGTTTCGGCGGCATTTTGCTGTAGAGCTGCTCTGACGCGCTCCACCAACGCGTTCAAGTCCTTCCTTACTCTCGGGCAGCGAGATTGCTGCCACAACTTCCTCGTCTCCTTGTCACGAATCAGTGTCCTGATCCACGACGGGAGGGGGTCGAGACGTTCACCCGGCGTGGAGGTGTGTGAGGTTGCCTCTAAGGAGGTTTGGATAGTTGTGGTCAGCTCATCCGTTGCCCGGTCTACTTCTCCAGGTCTCTCAATGGGGTATGTAGTGGTCTTTCTCTGGACTTCCTCCTGGAACGCCTCCCAGCAGATCTTCCTCTTCCCTCTGGGAATGGTAACTCTGCTGGGGAGTTCCTCGAAGACCATCAGCACGGGCCTGTGGTCCGAGGGTAGATCGGGCAGCACTGTTAGTGTCGGTGGCGTCCTGATCCCTTTGTATACTCTGATGTCGATGATATCGCCATCGCCGTTGGGTGAATAATGTGTCGGCTCGTCTGGGCCAATCACTTCGTAGTGATGATCGATTGAGTCTTGGAGTAATTGTTGACTGGCTGCGCTGCACACCTTGGTGGAGTTCCAATGCGTGTGTTTTAGGTTCAGGTCGCCGGCCACGGCCGTTGGGATATCCGACTTTACGAGCTTTCGTATCTCTTCTGGCTTTAATTTTGCCGTAGGCGCTTTGTAAACTGCAAACAGCCGCTGCTCCCGGCCGGCGACGTTTATCTGTACTCCAAGCGCGTAGATGGATTGGAACTCCTTGTGTGGTATCTCCTGGTGGACTACTCTGCGATGGACTATCACTGCGAGTCCTTTATAGGCTCTCCCCTCAGGCGATATCTCCTCCTTCCTGTATACGAAGTAATTCGGGATCTTGTACTTATCTGTTTCCTTCAGGTTAGTCTCACTGACCAGTAAAATGTCGACGTTTTGCTCGCGGAGGAAGATGGTCAGTAGATTTTTCTTCCTCCCGAGCGATTGGGCATTCCAATGTACTAACCTAAGACCTCCCATTGGACAAAATGTTTATCAGGCCCCTGAGCGTGGCGGTTTCCGCGTCCGTATCGGACTGGACCGCCTCGAGGATACCCTTGAGAACTTCGATAGTCCTTCCAAGTGTATCCTGCTGTTGATGGGTGGCTGGAGCTGCCTGTCGGCAGTTTGTGCACTTCCATCAGCTCTTCGCTTTTTGGTCTGGCGTCTTTTCTTTTTGGTGGTTTCGTTACCGGTCGCAAGACCGGTGGTTCGTGGCTGGTTGGCAGGTGCCATCAGCGTCTGTGGAGCTGAGTCCTCCACAGTTGTTGGGATGACAGGGGCGGTCCCCCTTCTGTTTGGTAGCGTCGTCGCCAGGGTGCCTGAACTGTTGGTATCGGTGGCACTGGGCGGGGGCCCTTGTTGCCTCGCCACTGTTCTATGACTAATCCGGGCATCATGAGCAACTCAGTTACATCGTAGATGCCCGGTATTAGATTTGGCGTCTTCTTTATTAAAAAATAAACCTATAAAATATACACCCGGGGCGGCCTTGGCGCCCCACGATGTTTTTGATGTACTCTGGGGAGTAGCCTTTCTCCTCCAGAGCAGCTTGGATCTCTCCCACATCCGTGTCAGCTGGAAGGCCACGGATTGCCACTTTTAGGCTTCGTTCTGCGGGCAGGGAGTAGGAGAACCAGCTGATTTTCTCCTCTCCTTTCTCTAGCTCCGTCAGGTACTTATGTACGACTCTATATTCTGCCTCGTCCGTGGGGTGGAAGCGGATGCCCAGTCCGTACGGTCTTCTTCTTTCTTGGCTCTACCCACCGGCACTGTAGGGGGCGGGGCTTGGGCGGTCCGTTGCGGTTTCGGTTTCTCTGCGACTTTCTGCACAGCAGCGGTGGTCATCTGGACACTTGCTGCTTGTGCGAAAGTGTTCGCAAGTTTCTTCGGCTTCATGCCGGCCAAAGTGTCAGCATTTACGGCGCTGGTGGCGGCATTGCTGGGCTTTGGCTCGGCATGAAGCACTCTTTTGGGTGTGTTCTACACGTTGACAGGGGCTCAGGTCCCTCGCTCGCTTCTCTCTCTGCGTTGGGCTAGCAGAGAGGGAGCGGGCGCGGTGGCGCATGAGTCCTGCGTCTTGTTTAGACGGTTTGGGTGGCGTTTTCCGGTGTGCCGGAATCGAGATATCCCCAATTGGTGGCAGCGTTACAATCGCGCGAGCTGCAAACTCGAGCGCTACGCGGTCGTCGATCGTGAGCTTCATACCTCCTAGCTCGGCCGCTTCGATGCGCACGTACAGTGCCATCCACCGAAGCATTCCCCCCGCCGCCTTCGTGAAGGCGGGTGAGTGTGAGAATATCACGCTCATATAATCCTCTCGGGGAGAGCCCTTCGGTAGGCTGCAAGGACGATACGCATTCTTCAGGCGAAACTGTATCGACTGATGGGTTTTGGCTACTTTGGCCCTTAAAAGGGCCTTTTGACGGTCCCGGCTTAGCGGAATCCATCACACTTTCACTCACGGTTAGTTCGTAGAACGCGGCCTATGGAAGGTTTACATAGGCGATCACGGCACGTTCTTTCCCCATACTGTACTAAAACGGGAGATCAAGCCTTCTGCTCCTTCCGAAAATCACTGGTGCACAATGTTCCCCGCTATGGCGTGAATTTTGTTATTTTTAATCATAAAAATAACGACAATTCACTGCGTCCGTCCTCAGGTATTGTGGCCCGTGCGCAAATCACTACGTCCGTACTCAGGTATTGTGGCCCGTGCGCAAATCACTACATCCGTACTCAGGTATTGTGGCCCGTGCGCATATCACTACGTCCGTACTCAGGTATTGTGGCCCGTGCGCAAATCACTACGTCCGTACTCAGGTATTGTGGCCCGTGCACAAATCACTACTTGGCGGTCCAGCAATCCATAGAATAACTAAGGTAAATGTCCCATATTTCTTTGGTGTAACATAGTGACTATTGTGAGAGCGTTTAAAATGGCCGTAGCCAATAACAATAAATGTTTGTAAGCTAAGATAAAGAGGGAACCAGTTATACTAGAGTGAGAGGGGAATAACCTTCGTCCTTAACAGTAGCAATCACTTTCATTTGCTTCGATAATCGAGTAAAAACATTTGTCCTGTAAGCAGTACTACTAGTATGATTCAATTGAAGACCCCTTTTGCCCCCTTTTGCAATGATGAAGACAGCGGCGTTTATCTGAATTACCGTTACCCCTTCTCTGACCTCTTACGGGGGAAAACAGGAATAAAAAGTTCAATCTTTCTCCCTATTACCGACAACGGGACAGATCTATATTATTGTTAACGGTCTGTCCCTTTTCTGTTTTCTTTTGGGGATAAGACAGGAATAAACTTTGATATGTCCCCTTCTACCTCATCCACTCGCTTGTAGCATCGTCCTAACCCGCCCAACTTCAAAGCCACAAAGATCCGTTATGACTATTGTAAATGCTTATGTAAGTAATCTGATGTCGTGTCGTCTAATTTCAATAGTGATATAGAACTGACAGTACCAACTAACTAGTATTAAAAATATGATCTGTGATTTTTGATTTGTAATAAACGTTGTTTTTTGTACAATAATGTCTTGGTTTTATTTCCATTTGAATCTGGTGCATCAGATAGTTTTCTACCTGATTTGTAAGAACCGAGCCTTAACACTATCACTGCTGACCTTAAAAAGCGAGTCTAGCTCCGGGTGCTGGCGATGACGTCACTGGGTTAAACTCACGTCTAAAACACGCTGGGCGTGTTTTGCCGCACTGGCGTCGCGCTTTCAAAACACAACGTGTGTTTTCATCAGTTAGAGTTAAACGATACCACAGAATAAATAATAGTACAAGTACAGAAGGATAACTGAGTAAAGTCATTTAAATAAATAGCGACTTTCGCTACAACGCTATAAAGTGCAATTTAACTCGCTCAGCGCTGGGATCTTTCAATTATATTTACCTAGACGGCGCTCGCCCATCGCGTGCAGGCTAGAATGCACCGTATCACAACGCGCGAGAACTTTCATTGCTCTAACCGTTTCAGAATCGCTCTGTCCCTTTTTCGCTCGGTAGGGTTGTATTAAGATATGACTAGGTACTTGTACTACTAACTATACTGTGATATGTTATTACTTATTGCTACAAATTATAATAGTTATATTACATGCAATGACATTATTATCAGAATAGACCTACTATCTCACTTTAACTACCTACCTATCCCGTTTTCAGAACGCCGATAAGTTTAGTGAGATCCTACCTACTTATAAGTGTCGTTGGTTGATTATGCTTATATCCTACAGGTATTGCACTTTGATGAATAAAGGTGTCTGAATTCCTAGCTTTATATTGAGTAAAGTGAAAGTCATCAAGTCAGAAAGTGAAGAAATTTATACGGGCCATTCAAATTTGCCACCTACGTGAGCGTCCCCACTGGTGGCAAATGGGAATACAGTAAACCAGGTCAACATAAGGTTTGTTTTTTGAACTGATTTCATTGCACGTGAGTATAAACCCCAAACAAGATAATCCAAATGATTTGCGGTAGACTCGGGCTGCTCAGGTGTTACTTGGTGGAAATCCATATTTAAAATAAACGAAGAAAAACTATGTAGCTTGCTTCCGCCAAACTGTAAGTCAAACTAATGTTAAAAAATGGAAAAATAATAAAATTTAATAAACAACCCAGGAGATGTTGAGTTCCTGACCACGAGGAATCCTCAGCAGATGCACTCGACGAGTCAACATCTCCTGAGGATGCCTCGTGCAGACGAGAAACACGTGTGGTATTGCTGTCAGGTAGTGGTGTATGGTTTCATTTATTGGTTAGGAAGTCAACATCTCCTGGGTTGTTAATATATTTTAGTTTTATTATTTTTCCATTTATCATTAGTGTAGAAGGAATTTACGGAAGCATGATGGTTGTGGCGCTTACCATTTAGTGAGTGCCATGCTTTAAATAATTATTAATGTCTCAATGCTAAGAAAAATATAATTATTATAATGATATAACATGTTTAGTTACTAGCAAAATCAATAGATGGCGCTAGTGGCACAACGCAAACTTCTGAATCGCGCAAGCGTTATGTTCGCGTGAGCGCGGGAGCGTTGCCGCGATTTGAAAATGTGCCCGTTTTGGTAACGCAAATCATTGTTTCGCAAATGAACATATTTGCATTATGACCAGTGTTTGATTTGTACCCGGGTGGTAGAGCCAATCTTTATGGCGGCTGAGAAATTAGGCGCAAGGCGATGCGCAATAGCAAATTTTAGGTGTAAGCGGGCTTTGGAGAGGTGAGAGGCCGGGGCACACCCTCCCGCTAGCCCACCGCATCCCGCGCGCGCCCGCCGCGGTTGTGCTTGTGTGCACGCTAGTACAGTCTAGTTAGTTATTTTAAAGTTGTTTGTTACCAACCAATACAATCCACCAACACGATATCAGCATATATTCCGATATTAATATTATTGTGTTGACGTATGTTAACATAATTACATGATTGGTTAAAAAATAATGCATAGGTTAAAGCGTTAAGTGTCGACGCTAATTTAGCTACTAGAAACATAGCTGTAGGTATAACTTTTTTTATCATTTTGTATGTACTTAACACATATTTTTTCAATCATAACTATATTTGCATGTGACATGTAAGTATGGTTCATATCGTTTATTAAATATGTATGTAGGTATATTCATTTTAATTTTGCATGATTTATTGTATTGCACCACCGTCCTTTTTTAATTCGTAATTTCAGTCCATTCAAAGGTTGTCTGGAAAAGATCGCTTTTAGCGATAAGACCACCCGTTTTGCCTATTTTTATATTAAATTCTTGTATATTTGTTCCATAATTCTGGTGTAATAAATTGTTTCTTATTATTAGCATGTTCTACAAGTAGGTAGTAAAACAATTACTCTAATAATTGCGAACCTTACTGTACCAGCGCGAAGTCACACTCGCAGCGCGGTTCACAGCCGCCATTAAGATTGGTTCCTACTATACAATTAGTTTAACTTACAGTTTTGCAAGCTACATCGTTTTTCTTAAGTTTATTTCAAACTAGCATTCCCGCCGCGACTTCGTCCGTTCGGACTACTTTCCAAATATAATCAAAATCCGTCCAACCGTTATCGCGTGAAAGCTCCCCAAACAAACAAACAGACAACGTTTCACTTTTATATATTGGTATGGATTAATAGTTTTGAAGAAACAGAAAAATACTTATCAACGCTACAAATATAACCACCATAACTCTATACGCACCCTCTCCGCCGTTCTACGTGGTGGAAATAAAATTTTTGTTGAATGCTCAAAATATATTTTAAACAACATGACCGGACGCCGTAGACTCTCAAACCCCACAACAATACTTGATAATCTCTTAACTAACAATAACACATAGTGTACATACATTACACTTTATACGAACCTGTTTTAAAACTGCGTATGAAAACGAATCCTTAATAGCGTACAGTACGAACGAAGGATCTTTGTCGCCACGACTTCAGTTTTCGACGTTTAGTATGTAGTCTGATACAGAGCAACGCAAAGCTATAGAATATCTATTTATATGCAAAACTACAACACGAGCAATTGGGACGGTTTGATTCGGACAAAGACTTCTGTAGAGAACTATTTGTATTAGGACAAAATCTATTGCGATTCACTGACAGCAAACAAATAAATCAAAACTAATTTGAAAAACAAACTTCTTTCCCTCGTATAAAACTAAAAAGAAAGAAATAGTTAACTAAATTGATTTGAGGTCTGTGTTACGCTCAAACAGACATAAGTAGGCGCCAAGGAAGTTGTATGTACTATTCTAGTACAACTGGAACGATCTCTTCAAAGAAAAATAAATAGTTAACTAAATTGATTTGAGGTCTGTGCTACGCTCAAACAGACATAAGTAGGCGCCAAGAAAGTTGTATGTACTATTCTAGTACAACTGGAACGATCTCTTCAAAGAAAAATAAATAGTTAACTAAATTGATTTGAGGTCTGTGCTACGCTCAAACAGACATAAGTAGGCGCCAAGAAAGTTGTATGTACTATTCTAGTACAACTGGAACGATCTCTTCAAAGAAAAATAAATAGTTAACTAAATTGATTTGTGGTCTGTGCTACGCTCAAACAGACATAAGTAGGCGCCAAGGAAGTTGTATGTACTATTCTAGTACAACTGGAACGATCTCTTCACAGAAAAAGCGGGATATAGATTATTTGACCTTGAAATCTAATTAAAAAGAGAAGTTGAGCTGAGGCTGTTGTTATCTCTTTCTTACTTATAGTGCTAATCTCAGATGAAATCAAGTTTATTGTACAGTCTGTGCGAAAAATGTGCAACGTTGTACCAGAGAGAAAGAGACTTCCCGCTTTCGTGATCGTTTTCGGTAGGACCACTTTATAGTATCATAAAGCTATCACTCCAGTTCAAGGAATATAATACTCTCTACCGAGAGTTCCAGTTGTACGTAAGTAAAAACTTTCTTTAAAATGTTATACAAGGAAGGTTGTTTTTTTTTAATTCATTTTATTTCATATTTTTTTAGTTTCGTTAAAGTAGGCCTAAGAAAATGAAGCACTTATTCCGTTCGCTAAGAAAAAAGCCATACTGTAAACAGTTAACAGTCTATATCTTTTAAACTACTGAACCGATTTTGATGAAGCTTGAACTATTCCCTAAGTTGAAAGATACTGAAACTACTACAACAAGAATTATTGCAATCAGACATGTAGTTTCCGAGAAATACATGGACAAACATACACACATATAAACATTTGCAAAATTTGGTATATTTCACACACTATCGACTACATATATGAATATTACGCATTTTCAACAATATTACATACACATCAACTTGAGAACCTCATTTATATTGAAGTCTGTTAATAAATAAATTTCAGGACCATTCACACCAATTACCTAACCCCAAACTAGAATACCCCGTAATATACGAATATATAATACACCCATGACTCGGAAACAAATATTTGTGCTCATCACACACATGTTTACACCTTGCGGGATTGGAACCCGCGACTGTTGACTTCGCAGTTCGCTAGCCACTTGGCGGACCGGTCGTCACATTAACTTCAATGTGCGTTTGATCCGCCGCACGTACTGCAGGCACGCAGCGCTATCACATACTTTTGGTACGTACGTATAAAGTGCACGTTTTAATACTAAATAATACAAGTCATTTTACGTAACATTTGATCTAGCTGGAGACTAAGTACAGTCACGGAACTAAGTGCATTACCATGTCGCTGAAAATACAAGTGGAAATGAAAAATGTGCGGGGGACCTGTGCCACTGTTATGCACATAATTTGCATACAACTATTTCGTAGGTAAAAATAATAAGTTAATTTAATAACATTAAAAAAATAAGCTTGTATCCATGTCATGTCAAGATAACCAAATGTGTGTGCCAAATTTCAGCCTGATAGCTTCAGTGGAAGTGGGTGAGATATTGATTGCAAAATTCCAGAACATACACAAGTCAAGTTAAATAAAAATGAACTCTATGAAGCAGTCGTTAACGCATTATTTTCAAATTTGATTCATGAGCTTAAACCGTCTCAATAATGCTCAATCACAAGAAGGGTTTGTTTATAGTGCAGTATAGGACTTAACACTTCCACTTGTTTTTTCTGTTCCGTGGTTTATAACTATCGAAACCTTATATTACAGTGGTAGCGATTCGGACATACACTGAACTAGACTTAATTTCTTCAAATGTAACTTAAACCTTGTCGACTTACGAAGTCTTTTTGCCCTAGGTTTAGAATAGATATTCCAAACTTACGTCAATTTAAGCTGCACCGCTTAAAATAACGTAATTAAAACGGGTTTTTAACACGCCGTCTAACAGCGTTTGGATAAATCGGGACTCTTGCCGCGATGAAACAAAGTTGATTTTACGCTGACAGGCTTTAGTGATAGTTTAGTGACTGAGGAATAGATGTCAGCGGCAAAAATACCTTGTTACGAAGCCAACACGGTTTAAATAACATTTGAAGAAGTTTAGTTTAGTGCATGACCGAATCGCTACCAGTATTGATGTTCCGCTACAAAGGAACGACAGTACTTTATAGCCTGTGAAAAAACGCAAACGTTACAAATATACCACCGGGAGATTTAAAATTATGTCGTCATATAACGCAGAGTAAATAAAAAATATCAGGGGTTCAGTATCACAGGTAACAAACTCCAAACTATGTAATTTTTGGAGAAGTGAAAATCTTTATTTTTAGCTGCTATAATGAATTTTACTAGTTTATAGACTTGGGTCATGTAGAACTGCATATAGTCCAACTTTAAATAATGAAAATTAAATGAAATGATCGTAACTTAACGAATAATTCACATAAATAGTATGGAGATTGCCGATTTTGTTACTGATGTTTGGAGTTTGTTACATTTGATTGTCATTTGACGGTGAATGCTGCTTACAGAGATAGCTGCCTTTGTCACTAAGGCATTCATAAAAGTGATTTTTGTATTGGATTTTTATGTTTTTAATGTGGAGTGTATTTATTATATGCAACAAAATGCCATAGACAAAATGATAGCATAAAGGAGTTTGTTACATTTGGTACTAGACCCCTGATATATAAGTTTGTTACATTTGGTACTAGACCCCTGATATATAAGTTTGTTACATTTGGTACTAGACCCCTGATATATAAGTTTGTTACATTTGGTACTAGACCCCTGATATATAAGTTTGTTACATTTGGTACTAGACCCCTGATATATAAGTTTGTTACATTTGGTACTAGACCCCTGATATATAAGTTTGTTACATTTGGTACTAGACCCCTGATATATAAGTTTGTTACATTTGGTACTAGACCCCTGATATATAAGTTTGTTACATTTGGTACTAGACCCCTGATATATAAGTTTGTTACATTTGGTACTAGACCCCTGATATATAAGTTTGTTACATTTGGTACTAGACCCCTGATATATAAGTTTGTTACATTTGGTACTAGACCCCTGATATATAAGTTTGTTACATTTGGTACTAGACCCCTGATATATAAGTTTGTTACATTTGGTACTAGACCCCTGATATATAAGACTAGGCAAAAAATAGCAGAAAATATATTAATTATCATTATATTTTTACAGTAAACTTAAAAATCCTCAGTTGCGATAGAAAAGTATAATAAAAAGAATACTTTTAATAATAACCATAATACATTTTTAAATTTTATATTTATAATTTGTTTTTATTTTTTTATTTCCAATACATATTTCCGCGACATTACTGTCACTGTCATTTGTATAAGGATAGCAATCGTCGATAGATGCACTACAAATTATTTAATTTCAAACACACAATGTAAGAAACATCAACAATATTCGATATATAAAGAACGACCGTTTAATTTCTAATAATTGCTTTATATTTGTGTATTTGAAACGAGCTTAAAGCTAGTAGATTGTTTAAAGCAGAAGTAATTATAATAAGAGCTTATTACGCCGCACCCAGATTCGCCAATGAATAGTAATTAATTAATGTTAATTGACGTATCTGAGTATACATTCACCAAAATAATTTAGCACAGAGATAACAATTAAAATAAATACACATCTTCACATATCGAGAGCAAACTCAACTCAAAACATATAAATATATATAATATATACACATATATGTATATATAATATATACGCATATATGACACACATTTGCACTTTGAGTCAACAATAGTATATTGGATATAATTATATAATTTACATAAAACATATTTAATACTTTAATTTTTAGACAATATCAAAGCATAGTTTAAAATTTAAAAATAGCTTTTTTTACATTCTTGTTCATACAAGTGTTAATAATCTTGTGTGGTGGATTAAAGCTGACTCGCTTTGAGTGAAGACCAGAGTACCACCAGTGGACATAATTTTATATAATTATAAAATTAATTTAGGCTGTTACAAAATAAACATGGAATGATAATTTCTTTATTCGATACTCGTAGGACTTTTCAATACTAATATTGTATTTTTATTTTTGACTAGCTGTGCCCGCGGCTTTGTCCACGTGGTTATTGTTTTGGTATATAAGTATCCTAAACCAGGCCCAAAATTACCTATAAAGGATCAATATACTAAATTTCGTTCAGTCGTTAAATGTTTTTTTTATCGATTGCTCGGCTTCTCCTCATCGGATTGAGATATCCAACAGTGAAACCATATCGCAATCGGTGCAGCAGATTTTACGAGATGCGCGAACAAACAGACCGACACCATTTTTATAAATGTTATATTCTTGTTCAGAAGCTTATTATAAGTAGCTTAGAGCTTTTTACACGACTGCCCAAAAAAGGAGTGTTATGTTTTAACATTCATGTATGTTTGTATGTTTCTTAATTCCACCATAACTTTTAAATGCTTGAATAGATTTAGACTTATGCGGTTTCGTTAGAATCCTTACATCCCTCCGAGTAACAAAGTTTATATATTTTTTTGAAAACATTCAATGTGGCGGCAGTATGGCTCCATTATCAAATTAGAAAAAAAACGTATTTTACAATGTGGGTATCAAATTGAAGGCCTTGATAAGCACATTCCAATAGTAACAGTTCTTGATAAGCACATTCCAATAGTAACAATTCTTGATAAGCACATTCCAATAGTAACAGTTCTTGATAAGCACATTCAAATAGTAACAGTTCTTGATAAGCACATTCCAATAGTAACAGTTCTTGATAAGCACATTCAAATAGTAACAGTTCTTGATAAGCACATTCCAATAGTAACAGTTCTTGATAAGCACATTCCAATAGTAACAGTTCTTGATAAGCACATTCCAATAGTAACAGTTCTTAATAAGCACGTTCCAATAGTAACAGTTATTGATAAGCACATTCCAATAGTAACAGTTCTTGATAAGCACGTTCCAATAGTAACAGTTCTTGATAAGCACATTCCAATAGTAACAGTTCTTGATAAGCACGTTCCAATAGTAACAGTTCTTGATAAGCACATTCCAATAGTAACAGTTCTTGGCAGGGCAGGCGTGCCTTTTTTAACTTTTAGGTTAGTTATTTTTATTATCTTCGTTGTACAGACTTTTGGTACGTACTGCTTTATTTTAAGCACAGATTCCATAAATTAGTGCAAAATATTAATAACAATGCCGTAAACAAAAATACATACATCATTTTTGAATCGTAACAATCTGTCTGTCTGGATGTTGGTTCGCGCATCACGTAAAAACTACTGGACCGATTGAAATGCGATTTTCACATTTGAATGGCTTAAGCGTTCACTTAGTCTGGTGAAATTCATATCCCAATCCTATGAGTAGAAACCAAGTAATTTAAAAAAATGTTGACTGTGAACTGCTAAAGGAACTTGTATCTAATCTGGAATATTTGTATTTTAGATCCTGGAGGGTACTTTTAGCCCAGAGAAATTACTACGTAGGCAAAGCCGCTTGTTTATTCCTCTTTCACGCAGCAACTAATCGACGGATTGAAGACATTTTTTGCATAGATATACTTCAAGGACAGGAGAGTGACATAAGCGTGGTCACGGGAAGACTGAAGTAGCGGGTGACAGCGCCGAGAAGGGCGAGCGTTGTCTCCAACCAGCATTTGGTTTTGTACAAATACAGGATTGTCACGGCACACAACACTAATTGCTTATCATGGGGTTCCATGATGCAGCCAACTAAAATAAAAAATTATCATATTATAAAGGGGAAAGATTTGTTAATTTTTGTATGTATGTTTGTAATGGATAAATTCCAAAAATAATGAACCGATTTTAAAAACTCTTTCACATAGAGAAAGCCACATTATCAGCGAGTAATATTGACAGAAAAATATTTTTCAAAAAATTACAGATTTCTACAAAAATTACAATAAGGTAATCCGAGGTGTCAAAAATAAAGATTACTCACTGTAAGGGAACTGTGTCGCATGGAAACGATATAACAAGTCTATCAAGTACGTGAGTAATAATGCAGTTGTCTATGGGCACGCGATCGTTGCTGCCATAGATTTTGAATTACGCATACTGGCGTATTTTTTTAAAAAGTTACAATATATTTAAAAATGCAAGAAAAATGCCACGGTGCGAAGCCGGGGCGAGTCACTAGTAACAATAAAACAATACCGTGACATACTGACTGACAGACAACACACAACCTAAACCGGTGGACCTAGAGAATTGAAATTTCGAGGAAATATTCCTAAGGAGTTTTTTTTAGTTATTTTGGCAAAGTAAGGGCAGCTAGTTAACTATGTGCTCAAACCGCGAAAGTTTAAAATTTACAATACACACCGCTAGTCCTACGAGTACCGATTTTGAAATAATTTAACAATAAATACATTTCGAATGATTCCTATTCACTTAAAATATTGTTCAGTTCGCGTCCCCGTGCCTCTGGTCTTTTAGCCGGGAGATCTCTGCGCCCAACGTGTCCATGTTTTCCTTAAAGAGAAATAAAAACAATATTAATAATGTGGTATTGACATGTCTGAACTCCTGGAAGACATTGCTTTTGATGATGAGGCCGCCCATTGTTACTCTGTATGTGGTCGACGGAGGATGAATTGTCCATATAACTTAAAACCAAAATCATTTGTAAATGACGCATATTTCCACCATTTTATATTACAACGGGGAGTCATTTTCCTATAGCGGTGGGACAGCGAAAGACAAATTAAAAAAAAACTGTTTCGGATAGTATTTACTCGTATCTTGTCTCAATGATGTTTTTATTTCAAAATACTTACATAAAACTAAATATAAGCGAAATGTGCAATTCCATTTTAAATACTATCCGAATTATGCTATTATAATATGGTGGAAATATGCTTAAACAACATGGGGAGGCAGCAGCGCGACGACAGATTACTTAGATGTTACTACAGCCACCCCCCTGCCACCGCTCATATACCTTACAACAGCTACCTACGAGGGCTGTTTGATAAGTCGTTTTAAAAATTTTTTTTTTTTAACCAATTTACATTTATTTCTCAACATAGTCTCCTTTGAGGGCCAAACACTTGTTCCAGCGTGTTTCCATTTTTTTATCCTCTCCAAAATATACGTTTTGTCGAGGTCTTCAAAATAGCCTTACACATGCGATGCAGTCCTCTTTTCTCAAAAAAAAATTGCCCTCCAAGCCATCTTTTCAGATTTGGGAATAGGTAATAATCGTACGGAGCTACTCGTAGGTCCGGCGAATACGGAGCATGCGGAACCAGCTCGAAGCCCAACTCGTGGATTTTGGCCATTGCAATAGCTGACGTGTGCACTGGGGCATTGTCTTGATTGTCAACAAACGTGGCATCCATCGTGCAGACAGCTTTGTCATACCCAAATCTTCATGCAGGATTTAATGTACTCGCTCAGTGGAGATGCCTGTGTTCTCAGCTATTTCACGCACCTTCACTCGGAGGTCGTCGAGTACAATATTATGGACTTCTTCAACAACATCCTCAGTAGTGACTTCGATTGGGCGACCAGAGCGTGGAGCATCAGATGTGCTTGACCGACCACGTTTAAAATCATTTATCCAGTTATAAACAGTCTGCGACGTTGGTGCGTTAGTGCCATGAACAGAATCAAGTTCAGTTTTTATTGTGGCAGCACTGCAACCCTTCATAAAAATGTTATATAACGGCACGAAATTCAGATTTTTCCATAGTTGTTGAACATTTACGAGTGATCACAGTTAAACAATGGTTAAACTGACAAAAACTTGTTTTTTTTGCTGAATTTTAGACAGTCTTCATTTGAAAGATTGTGCCTGCCAGTGTTAATGCCATTTACCAGAAAAAAGGTTTTATAAATAGTTTTTAAAAGGACTTATCAAACAGCCCTCGTAAGATCTTGTTTGTGTGGAATTGTTGGTATGGGTTTGAGGGTACGGCTGCGCGGATTTGCACACCTACAAATTTCGCCCCCTCCTTCAACCCTTCCCCCTTTGATCTCCCCGCCCCCATACCCTCAAAACCCATACCAACAATTCCACACAAACAAGATCTTAGGTAGCTGTTGTAAGGTACGTGAGCGGTGGCAGGGGGGTGGCTGTAGTGACATCTAAGTAATCTGTCGTCGCTCTGCTGCCTCCCTCCCCCCACGTGCCCCTCCTATACCTTAGGCGATATCTAAAAAGTTTTGATATCTATAGTGTGTGTTTGAATGGTAGTGGAGGCCTCTTCTGCAAGAGTCCGCCTGGAAAAGTACCACACCTTTGTCAGATATGCAACCGCCAAGCAGTACTGTGCAAACATGGCTGAGTTCCGGCTAAATTATTAGGCACGAGACTTAAAAACCAATGTCTGGGTGAAGAACGCAGTGCAGTGACGCGCAACATTTTGTCATCAAAGTTTTGGGTTGCGCTGGTCATGTTATGGGCAGTCGTAACGCTTACTACAAGGCGAGAGTCTCGTCGCTCAATTAAAAGAATGATAATACATTTATTCATGGCAACACAGAACATTATACAACAAACAAAAACAACAGAAAATAATATTAATTAACAAACGAAACATAGTGTTGCCACAAACAGGTCCCGAGTTGATTTTCTGCCGGAACCTATTTGTAACATCATGAACGCTTAGTGGCAACTATTACTACAAACAATAAATAATAATAATAATAAACAACAAAAAAACAATAAACGATTAAATCGATTAAAGCGCTGCACTTGCAACACAGCGATATATAATCTACAATCACTATATAATCTCCGTTCGTTTGGGAGCTAACATTCCTCACCACGCATTATAGCTAAGAACCATGTTGTTTACCTCGGCTTTCAAACATAAAAAAAACCACAGCTATATCGGTCCATTCGTTTGGAAGCTACGATTCTCACCTCCCTTTCTTAACTCCCCTCCCATATAGCTAAGAACCATCTCGATCACATCAGTTTTCAAACATAAAAAACCGCATCAATATCGGTTCATTCGTTTGGGAGCTATGATGCCACACACACACACACACACACACACACACACACACACACACACACACACACACAATAACACCAGTCTCTTTGTTCGGGGGTTAAAAAACACCACCATCGTTGCTGCCAAAGATTTTGAATTACGCTTACTTTGTAATTTATGTAAATTACTATGTATGGCGTTTTTTTTAGAAGTTACGACGGGTAGAAGTAAGATAAATGCTGCGGTGTGAGCGCTTTCCGTGCGAAGCCGGGGCGTGTCACTAGTAACATATATACTAACTTTAAGCGTGATGTTTTTGAGCAGCGTGTCTTCCAACACAGCCTGCAACCGCTTGTTCATCTCCAGGGACAGCTCCAGCGTGATGCCGGCGGGGGACCCGCCCCACACCGCCGCCATGGCGCCGCCGCCGAGGCGCGCTATTTCCTTCTGCGAAACGGAGAAAACATCATCATCAGACGTTCACTGCTGAACATTGCTCGCGACTGTCACGAGGAAAACAGAAAAAGACCAACATCATTATAAATCACTAACTTCTGCCCGCGGCTTCGTCCGCGCGGACTACAGTTAATCGCGATAAAAAGTATCGTGTGTCCTTCCCCAGGATTCAAACTATCTCCATGTCAAATTTATCAAGATCGGATCAGCCTTTAAGACGTGAAAAGATAAAAAATAATACAGAGAGAGTTGCTTTCACTTTTAAAATATCAGTATGGATTTTAAACAAGACCAAAAACCACACTACGGTCCGTAAAAAATGGCCTAACACTTTTGCAATGAAAACAACTCGTTCAAAATCAGATCAAGTTTTTAGTGTGAACATATAGCCCTTCCTTTGCTTCGCCGTAGTCGGGTAATAAACAAACTGTCGAGAAAATTAAATAATAAAAAAACGATCGTGTACTGTTTGGCATACTTCCTTCTCATGAGATACTTCTTAGTGAGGAGGCGCAGTATTTTCGTGTACTAAAATCGCTAAAATTAAAAAAATATTTTTTTCCAAAAATTATGAAAATCGACATTTTGGATTACTAATAAATTTAAATTATTATGAAAGAAAAACAAAACTAAAAAGAGCCAAACAATCTTTAGACTCTTGATGTTGAAATATAAGATGCAGTCGGAGGCGTGAGGAGACTCGTCAGGTTCCAGCTGATCCCGTCAAAGGAGAAATGAAATGCATGCTGCCTCCGACTGTACCTTATATTTCAACATCAAGAATATAAAGCTTGGTTGCCTCTTGTTAGTTTTAACCTCAGTTGATTTTTTTATAATAATTATTACTTTAGGAGGCGATGTGAACACAGTCGCGAAAGATTTCGAAAATTTAACAAGGCAATTCAAAACAATAGGTCTTACTCTAAATTTTTCTAAATGTGAATTATACATTTCAAATCCAATCATTTCAAAAAACGACACTATAGATATTTTTAGAAAAATTGCTCCAAATATTAAAATTTTACAAAACAGTTCACTTCGTCTTTTAGGGGCCCCGATTCTCGATGAATCATTACCAGATTTCGTTGAAGAAATAAAAAAAAAGTAAAAAAAAAAATGGTAAATTTATTTTGTTGTGTACTTGCATGTTGTCCTCACCTATAATTACTGTGACATTTGATTTGATTTTTACTAAAAATTGTATAATATTATGAATGTGTTGGTGTGCACCGTGTTGTTGTGCACCGTGTTGGTGTTCGAATAAATAAATAAATAAGAAAAAATTCAAAATTTTCGATTTATTGCAGACCGCTTGCATAAAATTAATACACATATGACATATTTTATAATTCGCTACTGCCTTTTGTCCCAAAATTTATGTATTTCTTAAGATGTTGTGAACTTTGGAATCATACCTTACTTATACAACAGTTTGACAGCATTTTAAGAGATACGCTCACCGCCATCCTCAATGTACCTTTCGATGATCGCTCTTGGTGCCAGGCCTCACTACCAATAAGGTGCGGTGGTCTTGGCATACGTAAAGTTTCTAGTGTATCTCTACCAGCTTTCCAATCCTCAGTTTATAGTACACAAAAATTAATCGGAGCTATTTTATCTCCCTGTATTGCAAATTACGAAATAAGTTTTTTGACTGAGGCTAGGGATGCTTGGAAAATAGCCTGTCCAAATCAGTCATTGCCCAAAGCGCCTCCTTCCCAGAAGCATTGGGACGGGCCGCTCTGCGAAATTGAACGGAAAAATCTTCTTGATACATCTGTTTGTTCTGCAGAGCGTGCTCGCCTCCTCGCTGTTTCACGTTGGGAATCAGGCCTTTGGTTGCAAGCACTTCCATCAAAAAACATTGGCAATTTACTAGACAACCAGACATTCCGATTAGCCGTTTCTCTGCGTCTGGGCATTTTTTGCCAAGTCCCACACCGTTGCCTATGCGGCGATATGGTGGATCGGCTTGGCCATCACGGACTATCTTGCTACAGAAGCGCAGGGAGGATTCCTCGACACGCCAGTTTGAATGAAGTCATCCGTCGGGCCTTTGTCAGTGCCAGCGTTCCGTCAATCTTAGAACCAAACGGCCTGATGCGGGACGATGGTAAGAGGCCTGATGGTATGACTTTAATTCCTTGGAAGATGGGACGGCCTTTAGTTTGGGATGCAACTTGTGTCGATACCTTGGCGCCGTCTCATCTTCCAGAGACAACAATTCGGGCTGGCGGCGCTGCAATCAAAGCAGAAAACCTCAAGCGGCGCAAATATGGGAACCTAGACCGGGGTTTGTGCCGTTGGGGTTGAAACTTTGGGTCCGTGGGGGCCAGGTGGCCACGAAATTTACAGGGACTTGGCAAAACGTTTAGTGGAAGTGACATGTGACTAGAATGCTGGCTCCTATTTAGGCCAAAAAATTAGTATTGCAATACAGCGTGGCAATGCAGCCAGCTTTCGGGGCACTTTCCCTTCCACCGAAGGACTTTTAGATAGTTATGTGTAAATAGTTAAGTATTTTTTTATTTATATTTTAAAATGAACTTTTGTTTTTTGTATGTTTTATCTTGTAAATAAATACAAATATTTGATAAAAAAAAAAACATTTAAATATTATTTTAGTTCGATATGGCAGCTGTAAGCCGCCCTATACATTTTCTTGACACTTCATAATTACATCCTATGTCACTCTCGCGAAAGACAAATCCAATGTTACCTCTTTTATCAAAATCAATCAAGCCGTTTAGTCTTTAGGACGCGACAAAGGAACATACATACAGCCCAAAAACAACCCTCCTCACTTGTAACTTTTAAACTTTCGCGATTCGTACACAAACTTAAATATTATATTTCTTTCTTTCTTTCCTTAGAGAGTCATGTTAAGAACTTCAGCTGCATAGCTGGCTGGAACAAGAACTAAAAACGTACCTTTGTAAACTGTATAGCTGGCTGGAACAAGAACTAAAAACGTACCTTTGTAAACTTCTTCACTGGCTGCGTGCGCAAAGTACAACAACATTAAACATTCTGTAATTTACATAGCTTTTACACAACTTATAGAGGTATATTCACATTTATTTTAAGGAAATTTCAGCGGGTCTAGGTGGAAATAATAATATAAGCTATAGCTATATAATACTACATGTGTCCGCGGCTTTGCCCGCGTGTTCTTTTTTCTGGGATATAAGGATCCTTTGTGTTATCGCAAAACCAAAGGTACCAATTATATAAAACTTCGTTCTCTGCAGAGATACTATGCGCTCTATTAGTGGAGATACTAGTATACCTTGTTGATGTCCCTGTCTTCAGACGCGACCGCGCCGGCGGGCATGGTGCTGAGCATGTGCCGCAGCAGTCGGGACTTGTTCCGCAGTTCCGCTGTGAGCTGCTTGGAATGTTCTTCTAGGAACTCGCAGCGCTCGGCGCGGCGCGCGGCGGCGCGCTGCAGAGATACTATGCGCTCTATTAGGGCTTGCCGGTCAGGTTCGCGAACCTACAATGTAACAAGAACATTTAAGAACAAAAAACCGACTGCGAACATTAAATCGTTATAGATCCTAAATGGTAATTCGAAATGATAACAGAAACCAAAGATGATTTTCAAATACCTATTCAACGATATCCCACTTAACATAGTTCGTCGTTTTTTTTTTATATATATATATATATTATATGCCATATTGAGTTTCGATTACTGCCATGTTTTTAGCAACATTCGCAAGATCAAGTCAAATTGATTGACGTAAGAATCGTCAAAATCGACCCACGCGTTTGGTCTCTACTGCGCCACAAAGAAGAAGATGTATGTATGTTTGTTCCTTTGAACAGACATACATACATATATAAGCTAATAAATACATTACCGTCCTTTACGTTGTGCAGTCTGGTTAAAACATATATGATACCACAGCAATAGGGTTTCGTCTCGGCACTTTGGTTACGACATCCTAAAATCACCCATTTCCCTATAATTATAATGGTCACATTCCTATGGCTGGAGCTCACAAGAGAGCCAAGAGAAGAGCGAAAAGAATTGGACCCCACCTGTCCGCACGGCTTATTTAACCGTAGCTCGGTCCCTTTCCGTCGCTCGGAAGCATTATTCGCTAGAGCGAGAAGCAGTGCTTTCTTTCTAGTGAAAAATACTTTTACGGGGAACACCCTGGGCGCCTTCAAGGCTAGGGTGAGGGCAAACTCGTCGCTTACCATCAGGCGAGTTGTAGGTAAGACGTGATGTATGTTGTAATACAGCATGTGTTTACAGAAGTTACAATATTCCTACTAGAAACTAACTGTACAGAACGACAAATTACAAAATACCTACAATCTCAGATTAGATTGAAAAGACAGGTGTTACACGCGGAACAAGGAAGTGAGGCCAAAGCAAATACATATAGTTGTAACTTGAGCTGTACGAAGCAAACCAAACTGTTAGACCGTACCTGTCTTAGATCACGGCATTTTTAAATAACTAGCTTAAAAGCTAAAAAACACGCCTGCCCTGCCAAAAAAGAGCCTTCCAATTTGATACATCATCATCATCACGTCAGCCTTTAGAAATCCACTGCTGAACATAGGCTTTCCCCAAAGAGCGCCATGACGAGCGATCTTGTGCCACCTCAATCCACCGACTTCCTGCGATGGCTACAATGTCGTCGGTCCATCGTGTCTCCCCACACTTCGCTTGCTTGTTCGTGGTCGCCATTCGAGAACCTTTATTCCCCAACGGTTGTCGGTTCTGCGACTCATATGGCCTGCCCATTGCCACTTTAACTTGCAAACTCTGAGAGCTATGTCTGTAACCTTCGTTCTTCTACGGATTTCCTCATTTCGGATTCTAATAGTTAGAAACCACGTCTCAGTACCGTATGTCATCACTGGCAACACGCGCTGATTATAAACTATTACACAGCATTAAAACTGGTACACAGCATTTGATATTGTAAAATTCGAATGTTTTTTCGAATTTGATAATTCAGCCATACTGGCCTGCCGCCTTAAGGAATGTTTTCAATAAAATAATAGCCTATATGTTACTCGGGGGATGTAAGAATTCTAACGATACCCCATACGTCTAAATCTGTTGAGAAAAAGAGAGCGAGAATCGTAGCTTCCAAACGAATGGACCGATTTAGCTGCGGTTTTTTAATGTTGAAAGCTGATGTGATAGAGATGGTACTTAGCTTAAATGGGGAGGAGGGTACTTAACGAATCATTAATAAAAGAAGTACAAAAAAAATGAATTAAAAATAAGTAAAAAAAGTTTATAAAAAGCGGCATGTGTACGCGATCCTAATATGAAATCACCCAGTGTGGCGAGAGCTTGCGTCCACACACACTAATGAAGCCTTGTCCCGTGTATTGCCTGTTTCACGCACACTACGCGCCGGCGTGCGGCGCGGGTCATTGCCCCGGTCGTTGCCCGAGCCACAGAATAAAGAAGTAATGCCCGAGCACGCCGAGCAGCTGTTCGATCACTCACGCTCGCCGCAATACGCTCGATGCTAAAATGGAGCAATTTTCTAATGTTGAACTTAGGGAGATGGTTCATTTGTTTTTTTTTTGCCCACGCCCACGCGTCGTGTTTCTAGGTGCCACACAGAGCAATTCCAGGTGTTAATTCAATGTGAACGTGTTAAAAAAATTACACAAAACATTAAGACATCGTGCTCAATTGTGCATTGAAAATGAAGGAGGATACTGAAGAGTATCAAGGTAACGTAAATTGTAAACTTGTTCATGTTTTTTTTTTTTACATTCCAATCGAACTGTAAATAAGCTGATTCCAATTTTTTTACCACGCCGGAAATTCCTAACTAATGTCAACGTTGATGATACATTCTCACTTGCATTAAGTTTATTTATACCAACTAATAATTAAAGGTTCGCTATTTATTCTGTGGCGCGGGCGGCGGCGGCGCGCAGCGCGTCTATAGGAGCGCGCACACATACTTACCATACATGTGTATGTGTCGTGGGGTTCTACTCCAAAACAAAGTTGGGCCTACTACGATTTATCAATAAAATATTTGATTAAAAATTCCACCTCCAGTTAAATGTAGGAATTAAATAGTATTGTTAGTTAATTAAGGTATACCTATTACAATCGACTCTGCGAATGTGGCGGGGATGGAAAACTACAACCTGTATATTTTATGAGTTGTAAAGTATCTTGCGCCTTTTATTTATTTTCTTATAGAGGGGTAAGAAAAGTAGAGTGTACTCGGACGCATAATTATTTTCCCTCGGGCGACGTATGACGTATCGCTACGCTCAGGATTCTACTTCGCTCGGGATTCTACTCTAGAATCCTTTACTCCACTCTAGATTCAAAATAGTGCCCTCGCCGGTAAAATATTATTTCGCGCCATCTGGTGGCTGACTATACAATCTACTATTTTATAGTGCAAAATTAACTCTTCAGTCGAGAATAGAACTCGGGTACTTCAGACTATCAGCCGAACGGTTCGCAGCTGAGTTATCAAAACATACGATTTTTGTACGAAAAGTAAGATCAGATGAATGCTGAGTCACAGTTGACCAATGAGCGCGCGCGGTGCTAGAGTACGTTAATGTTGCCAAGGTGAGGTGTCAGATGGTACACAGCACATGCGACTATTGTAAGGTGAGCTCGTTTTTTTTTGGACCCACTTCTGTGTTCCTGACATCTGTATTTTTCTTCTAATTTGAGTGTACAAAGTAAATTCTACTTAATAATAGTTTTTACACGTAAAGTGCAGACAATCTAACCTTAGGGAATAACTTCCCAAACAAGTTTGGGAACCTTATCTGAAAAAGAAAGTACTAATTTAAGTCATTGAAGCTAAGTGGCCTCTTAAGCAAGTCCGCCAGGGGAAGTATCAAAGCTTGGTCAGATATTCAGCCGCCAAGCAGTAGTGTGTCAACATTTTCATTTCGGCAATGAGACTTAACAACCAATGTCACAGATGACGAGCGCAGTGCAGTGGCGCGCAACATTTTGCAACTAAGGTTCTGAGAGGCACTGCAACTGTTATGGGCAAGCGCTTACTATCAAGTTTTTCGTTTATTGAATGCGCAGCCTTGCACGATCACAGGTGCATACAAACGTAAGGTTATATAATTATATCTTGTAAACTTAGTTCACTTCCCCCTACTTTTTTCGTTATCGTGAACTAGCTTTCCCGCCCGCGACTTCATCCACGCGGATTAGTTTATCGCGAAAAAAAGCATCCTATATTTTTCTAGGATATTAAAAACTAGTAGGCCTTGATAAAATTTTTTACAGGCTTGTTATTTCGTTTCCACGGAAACCATTCCTTACTGCGAGTAATCAACATTTCCCAGATTTCCCGTGGAAACATCCAATTTGCCAGGATAAAAAGTATCCTATGTTTTATTTCAGGGTATAAGCTATCTCCATACCAAATTTCATCAAAATCCGTCCAGCCGTTATTGCGTGAAAGCTCCCTAAACAAACAAACAAAAAAAATGTGTTGTCACTCTGCATTCGTGATGTCTGTCACAAATAGGTTCCGACAGGAAACCAGTGCCAAGGCTTTATGGCCTTAGCGTTTGCTGAGTCGGGACCTGTTTGTGACAACACACAGCATTCATTTCGTACCTTTTATTGTTTGTCTTTCTGTATAATGTTGTGTGTTGTCATAACTAAATGTATTTTCTTTCTTTCTTTCAAATAAAGAACCAGACAACGTTTCACTTTTATATATTGGTATGGATTAACTTTATGAATAAATAATATTGATATATCGGCTCTACGAGCTATGTGGCTTGCCTATTGCCACTTCAATCCACCAATTTTACTTTGATTCTGAGGGCTAAGTTACTTTAGTTCCTTTGTGGATAATCCTATATCCAGAATTACTGGTTGACCGCTTACCTGTATGTCAGGCAGTCCGTCCACGTGTCCATTTTGCAGTCTGTCTTCAGTCTGCGCGCTTTCCACGCTGCTTAGAGAAGATATTGAACCTGAGGATGCACACATTTTGATTAATCTTCTATATATATTATATATATATATATATATATATATATACTTAAAATAAAGCAGTAAGTACCAAAAAATCTGTACAATAAAGATAATATTAAAAATAAATGGTCTCTGTTACTTAAAATAGTCTACTAAACAAGTTTTTTTTTGTTTAAATCGTGTCAGTCTGTTTGTTTGTTTGTTGGCGCATCACTGTTGAATAGCTTTGGCTTAAAACTGGGGTACTTGGTATCTTAATCTGATGATTAGATGCCGAGCGATCGATAAAAAACTATTAGACGGCTGAACAAATTTTGAAGAAATGTAGTATATTGTACTTTATAGATACTTTTGATCCTGGAATAACACGTGTGGGCTACTTGTAAACGAAGTGAAGCCGCGGGCAAAGCTAGTTTATATTAAAGCAGTAAGAACCAAATAGTCTGCATAAAGAAACCAATTTAAAAAAAAACGGTCTAGAGAATTAAAAATAAGCCACAGAACAAGAATAAATCATTTTTTCAAATGGTCTGTCTGTTTGTTCGCACATCACGTCAATACTACTGGACCGATTGCGATGCGAATTTCACTGGTGGATAGCATAAGGTTTGACTTAAAAACTGGTGTACTTGGTATCTAAACCCGACGAGTAGAAGCCGAGCAACCGATAAAAAACTATTTGATGGCTGAACGAAATTTGGTATCTTGTACCTTATAGGCACTTTTGGTCCTGGAATAACATATACATATCCCAGAAAAATGACCAAGCAGGTAAAACCGTGGGCACAGCTAGTGATAAATAAATAATACATGAAACTTTTAGCTTTATTGGTTTAAGAGCATGACCGAGCAGGGTGTGGACGGCTGCGGTTTCGAATCCCGACCATAACCTAACTTTTGTTTTAGAAAAAATATAGGATTATTATAAATCAGTATGATTAAAAAATCGAGTGAAAGGTTGATTTTATGCCTAACCAGTAATAATCGATAAAAAATCATGCAATCTACACCGATATATAAAAGTGAAAACGTTTGTTTGTTTGAGGAGCGTCCACGCGATAACGGCTGGACGGATTTTGATGAAATTTGGAATGGAGATAGCTTATATAAAGGAAATGGTAAGTTTCCACGGGAAAACTGGAAAATGTTGATTACTCGCTGTAAGGAACGGTCGCCATGGAAATGAAATAACAAGTCTGTCAAAAAACATCAAGAGTGTTGGTGCTATACTTTTGCATTGGTTTTTATATTCTAGAAGAACATAGGATGCTTTTTTTCGCGATAAACTGTAGTCCGCGCGTACGAAGTCGCGGGGGAAAGCTAGTTCGTTAGAAAGCTACATGACACAAAAAAAATAAGAATCTTTCATTTGTTAAAGTATGGATTTGCTCTGTCGTACTTTCGTTTGTACTAATTCAAAGCGCCCCACCGAGCGTCCAAGGAACTGAAATTGAGATGTTCCATCTCCTGACCTTAGTCACAGAATAAACTATAGTACAAATACGTTAGTTCCGTGTACTACTGCCAAACTACTGCTTGTCTATGTAGATGTAGCACCCAAAGTAATGATCAATATCATCACCCCTTAACGATTGCACATTGACTTTTGGGACAACCTGTATAACTGAGGGTGTGTCAGGCGGCGGTAGCTTATCTTCCAGCTGCTCGCAGCGCTTTAACGCTCTCTGCAATTCATAACTAAATCTAACCTGTAATAGTGGAGGGTGCGTCCGGCGGCGGCAGCTTAGCTTCCAGCTGCTCGCAGTGCTTTAACGCTCTCTGCAATTCGTAACTAAATCTAACCTGTCCTAGTGGAGGGTGCGTCCGGCGGCGGCAGCTTAGCTTCCAGCTGCTCGCAGCGCTTTAACGCTCTCTGCAATTCGTAACTAAATCTAACCTGTCCTAGTGGAGGGTGCGTCCGGCGGCGGCAGCTTAGCTTCCAGCTGCTCGCAGTGCTTTAACGCTCTCTGCAATTCGTAACTAAATCTAACCTGTCCTAGTGGAGGGTGCGTCCGGCGGCGGCAGCTTAGCTTCCAGCTGCTCGCAGCGCTTTAACGCTCTCTGCAATTCGCGATTCAGTTCCTGTAAAATAAATAAATATAAAAATATATATATATATATTAGGGACAATTCACACCTTTACCCTAGTTTGAAACTAGGTAATTGATACCCTGTACTATGGACACTAGACAACGGATAAACATACAGTAGTCGCAGCGGAAGTATGTGTCTCGGAAGTTATCTGCTAGTCGCTGCGCAGACTGCTAACCGTAGCCCTATTTTTCATGCGTAATCCCAATTTTCAAGGAGAAGACAGCATTGTATAAGTGCCTCGCTCGCTCGCTTACGTTTTTCGCATATTCTATCTCGCTTTTACTTTATGCCGTTTTATCCCCACAGCAGTACCTGCGCAATGGTTCACAGAGACTAACTTCACAAACATATAGATTGGCTGCGACTACTGTACATAGATACGAATATTACATCTATGACTCGGAAACAATCATATCTGCTCATCACACATATGATTGCACCTAGCGGGATTCAAACCCGCGACCGTTGGTTGGCTTCACTAACCACTCGGCCAACCGGTCGTCCAATACGGAGCCCCATGTTCAGCAGTGACTGACGATGGAACTCACTTTGATGGCACTCGCGTGTTTCTTCTTCAACACTCCGTTTTCTCCCTTCTCCCACTCTAGCTTCTTGTTGGCCTCCGCTGCTTCTTCCGTCACTTCTGCTACCTGGAACGATCAGTTGAAACGGTCACTTTTAAACCCCAGATGCGAAAAGATAGGTGCTTAGGAGGACACCGCGTCACAAAATAGCGACTCTAGCTACAACGCTTATAAAGTGCAATTTAACTCGCACGGCGCTGCGAGCTTTCAATTATATTTACCTAGAAGGCGCTCGCCCACCGCGTGCAGGCTAGAATGCACCGTATCACAACGCGCGAGAACTTCCATTGCTCTAACCGTTTCAGAATCGCTCTGTCCCTTTTTCGCTCGGTAGGGTTGTATTAAGATATGACTAGGTACTTGTACTACTAATTATTCTGTGATATGTTATGACTTAGATATTGTAACAGAATAAATAAGTAATAATGTATTATGTCATTACTTATTATTATAAATTAAAATAGTTCTATTACATACAATGACATTCTTATCAGAATAGACCGACTACCTCATTTTTACTACCTACCTATCCCGTTTTCAGACCGCCGATAAGTTTAGTGAGATACCTACCTACGTGTCGTGGGTTGATTATGATTATATCCTATAGGTATTGCACTTTGATGAATAAAGGTGCCTGTCTGAAGTCCATACTTTTTAATGAGTGAAAAATAAATTGCTACCTACGTAATAAAAGGTATTAAAAGTATGTAGGCTACTTACTAAATCAGCACAGTAATCCATTTTCCGATCAACAATACCTACTATAATCAATTATAAAATTACGTTGATTGATTTAATAAACGACTTTATTTCTGCGCGGAAAAACCTTAAATATGCGTAGCTTCGGTATGGAACACAAATGAAATAACATAAAACTATAGGAACCTAAGTAATAAAAAAATATCAATATCTAACTACATAACTAGGACCTATTATAGGTATTACAATTTATTACCTTTCAATATCCTTTGGAAACGTAAAGAATGACAATTCGTCATTTCTATCACTATTCAAACAGCCGAATGCTATGCAGTACTTTCTAGCTTTCTTCTTGGTACTCATAATTAAAACACGAATAAAGTTTGTCAATAACTTTACGTAAGTAGGTGCTCTATCGCTAAGTACAAGGCGCGCGACTCATCGAGCGCACGCTTGACACTCGACTGAACGGACCCGAATATTGGGTCCTCGCATTTATTTGTACTTGTTGCGGAGTGCGACCGCCCTGGCCGCGTGAAATAGCCCCAACTAGAGGTTTACCATTTCAAAGATTTCTCTAGAACGAATCTAATAAAAATAGTGTAAAGTATCACTAGTAGTAGTGTAGTAGTTGGTTATACTTAGTGATATTAGATCAGTTATTAGTTAAACTTAGTGATGTTTTGACACGTTGAAATATTACAATAAGTTATGTAGTTTTAAACAAAACTATGGCAAATAAGTTAAATAAAAAGATTTAAAAAAGTTTTTACGCAGTAGCCATGTCATGGTGGTACTATGAAGTTTTCGAGAGTAGTCACAAACCGTCTGGCTCGTAGGTTCGACTTTCAGCCTCCCGAACAAGCTGGATTCCGGAGGGGCTCTAGCACCGTAGACCACACCCATACGCTCCGGCAGATTATGTATAATCTGCCGGAGCGTATGGATGTGGTCTACGGTGCTAAAGCCCCTCCGGAATCTGTAGAATCGGTTCTGTAGAAGAACGAAGAGTATAAGCGGCCACTATGTCTAGCGTTTGTAGACTACGAGAAAGCCTTTGATCCAGTCGAGACCTGCAGGCTGATTCCTTATGGAGTGAGGTTGAGTGATTGCCACCGAGCACCCATTGCGGGTGCGCTTGAAGGTCGTGAAGGTTTTGTAATTCACTAAACAGATAACGCGCACCCGTCATGCACCCGCAATCAACATTAGTACCGGGAAACCGGTAACTATGCGGCAGAATTAAGCTAAACCTAGCCTACAAATACTTCTAGCAGAAATAGGACTTTTAAAATTTTACCGGGTTTTATGTTCGAGTGAGTATCTGTGGGTGGCGCGCCAGCCAACCAATGGCGGCAATCCAACAATCATCGTCTGAATTTATTTTCTGTTATATCTCTCTCGCTTTTAATCTATCTCAAATTTTGTTCCCGTGTAGATATTAAGTATAATTAAAAGTTAATTAGCATCGTAAGTTTTGTAGTGATCTAATAATATGCCAATAACCTTTTTGTAGATTGTACGACTCTGAAAGAAAATCTAAACATTGATATTATTTCTCAGCAATAATGTACTTACCTACTTCAAATAATTATTACGCCTGCTTAAAATTACCAAGTTCCTATAGGTATAGTGACTATAGTGCTTCTCAGGTAAAGTTAAACTTCAACTGAAAATAATCTTTGCCGTCGAGTAAAAATTCTGTGAATGAAAACATGTCATTCCTTGTACACACTTTAGTGCAAAACAATTAAACCAATAAATAATTAAAACGCCAAAAAACGAAGAAAGAAATATATTTGCGATTTAGAAATGTATTTCTACATGAAATCTCTTGCTTTGTACCTATATAGAAGTGTATTGTATCTACCTAAGTCTTATGTATCGTTGCAGATTCACAAAAATGATGTGATGATGAAGTCTTGGAGAGACGGACAAATGGGAGCTCGACAGTAGATAATTATAGCCTAGGACTTGATAGACAAGTACATAACTATATTGAATGTTGAATCTACTTGGATTATACTAATAATATGTTACATTTGTATCGTTGTAGATTCACAAATCTCAAGTCTTGGAGAGACGGACAAATGGGAGCTCGACAGTTGATAATTATAGCCTAGGACTTGATAGACAAGTACATAACTATATTGAATGTTGAATCTACTTGGATTATACTAATAATATGTTACATTTGTATCGTTGTAGATTCACAAATCTCAAGTCTTGGAGAGACGGACAAATGGGAGCTCGACAGTTGATAATTATAGCCTAGGACTTGATAGACAAGTACATAACTATATTGAATGTTCAATCTACTTGGATTATACTAATTGTTGTGGACGCCGAGCCTGCCCGCGACAGCATGAACACAGACAACATATAAAATAGGCCACGCCCCTTTTAACTGCGGCGTGTATACCGCACTAGTTGTAAGATCGTAAAAATGTATATATAGCGATAAGTTTTTTGAAATAAATGTAGTCGAACTGAAGTAGTCAAAGTGATTGGATCCGACCATTCAGTCAACGGAACTTGAACAAGCAACAGTGTTTAATTGAACTACAGTCCACATCGAACCAGGAACCTGAACTACTAGGAGCTACGAACCGAAGTCTCCAGTACATCGTGTAGACCTTGCGAACCATCGCCTACATCTTGGTCCTAACGATCCGGATAGAAGAACCAGCGCCTACACTAATCATATGTTACTTGTTACTAGATTTTAAAACCAGTAGGTATTTTTCTATTTTAGGGTTAAAATCCTACTCTAGCTATGAAATAGTTAGGTAGGTTCTATGAAATACCACATACATACATGTCATTAAACCTAACTTTCACAAAAACAACACAATTTCATGGCACGATAAAACATGAAACAAAGTGTACCTAGGTAGGTGTTAGAACTATAAGTTTCATAGTAACTATGCATTATCAATGATCTTCACTAACCAAACACTGCTAGATAGTAAATGCAATGAACGCACCGAGTGCTCTTCGGTTGACGAAAACTCATTGCTACTGAATTCCTTGTGAATTCTGATTTTGAATTACCGGTTTTGTATTTCCTAGTAAAAAGACAGTTTCCAGTTTCAGTTGAGTGCTCATCGCCTTGATGATGTCATTTCACATGCTCACTGAGCTTAGTGAATACGAAACGAGTGATCGGTGGCAATGAATGGTCCAAGTGGCATTAACCGAACCGCACTTTTAACTCTACGGGATCAGGCCCCTGGGCAGTGCTAAAGTCATTAACGCGCTATCACAATTAAATGCGTATACAACATTTCGTGTCTGTGCTGTTAACCGTTGAGGAGTACCTTTATCTGGAGCTAATCCTGGATGTCGATTCAAGTCATGCTTACTATAAAAATCTAAAAATATATATGGAAAATTAAAAGTTTAAATAAAAATTATTTATTATAAAAATTCAACATTCAACTTACCCAACTGCGAAATAAACTTGAAAGATACAAAAGACCTATAGATTGTTTATGTCGAAATATAAGGTACAGTCGGAGGCACGCATTCCATTTCTCACTCCGCGCCGCCGAATCGTGCGGTCGCCTGCTGCCTTCTGTGTCTCCGGTCCACAAGCTGCACCCGCAGCTGTCTCCGGGCCAGTCCGCGCCCGCTTCCCCGCATAGGCACTCGTGTCTAGCGGGGCGCTGTCATCACACCCGACGGTTTAGCGAGGCAATCGCTCCTTACGGAGCGCTCTTTGTCTCGGTAAGCCAGACGGTACCCGACGGCTTGCTAGGGCAAACGTTCTTTTAAGAACGGTGTCTCGGCAGTCGGAGGAGTCATCTCGGTGGCAAAAACTATCTATTAATTCCTTTGGACGGAACTATAAATTCACTTTGGACTCTTCTAGTCGTAAATTAAATCCACAGTTTCGTGGTCCAACCTGAGGAACGGTTGGGCGCTGACCCAAGGCGCTTGTTTTCACTCCTCTTCCAGGGGGGAAACAAGAATTTGGCTGGGCGTGGGTAGTCATTCTCCTTGTGTAGAGCACTAGAGAGCACCCACGTATCTCCCACCTCCCACCCACCCTTACCCTACCTCCTTCCCCTAGCGATTTGTTTGGGCTGGTGCATCCGGCTTGCCGGACACCTTCCCTCGGTCGCTAGGAAAGCACACATCCCTCTGCACAATAAGATCGGCAGAGGTTACACTAGGGACGCACTATAGGGACACCCCCTCTGTCTAACCCGACAGAGGGGACCAGGCTTAACACAGTCACTTCCCGGTTTACCCCCGGGTCGTAGTCCCCCTAGCACCCACCATGGGTGACCGCGACGCCCTTCTGGCCGCTTGCGGAGACTTTTTCTCCCGGGCGTTGACAGACAACCCCGACTTCATCACCGAGTACGCGTTCAACCTCGGTTACACCCAACCCGCGGAAGTACAAAAATTGTACGCAATCGCCAAAACTGCCCCAACTAAAACCGCGCCCATCGTACCTGCTCGCCCCAGCTCGCCGAAGGGGAACAAAGGCCCCAAACCCGCACCCGTTGCTGCAACCACCCGCGATGCCACCGCGCTACGCACCCCCCGCGAACCCCGCGACTCCCGCGACCCCCGCGATCCCCGCCTCCGCAACCGCGCCGCATCCGTGGACACCAGGTCCAAACCCTCCCGCGAACGTTCGCGCTCCGTAGTCCGTCAACCGGTAAAATCGACTCCCCCCGCGAGTCCCCCAAAAAACCAAGCCTCCACTAGCTCGATGGAGGTCGACCCTACCGTACGATCGAAGCGCCCCCGCGAGGACGCACCCTCCAGCCCTCAGGCTACCCCCGCGAAGGCCGCGTGCCTAACACCTCAGCCCGCTCCCCCAACCAGAGCTCCCCTTCAGGGAGCTCCCGGATGGGTGTCCACAAAACCCCCGCCCCCGTTCTTCATTAAGGACAAGGCCAAGTGGGACAAGGTTTCACGGATCCTTTCCGCCAAAAGGATCAATTTTACATCCGCGTCCAACACCGCGCAAGGCATTAAAGTCCAGGTTCCGACTTCGGACGACCATCGTCGATTTACAAAGATCCTCGACGATGAGCACATATACTTTTTTACGTATGTGCTCGAGGAGGAGAAGATGCTCCGCGTAGTCATTCGCGGTATTCCTAGCGAGGTCGAGACCGGTCTCGTCCTCGAGGACCTTAAGTCCCAGGGATACCCAGTCCATGCAGTGCACAGAATGCACAATTACAACCGTGTCCCACTTGACCTAGTCATAGTCATCTCGGACAAGAGCCCCGAGGGTAAGGCCATCTTCAATCTGAAGAAGGTCGTCAACCTCTCGGGACTCTCGGTCGAGACCCCCGATAAGAAAGGCACTCTCTCTCAGTGCCACAAGTGCCAGCTCTATGGCCACGCTGCGCGGTCTTGCCACTGCAAACCGCGCTGCGTGAAATGCCTGGGCGACCACGGCACGAGCGAGTGCACACGCACCCGCGATACCCCCGAACCACCAGCTTGCGTCCTTTGCCAGTCAGTAGGTCATACTGCTAACTACAAAGGATGTCCGAAAGCTCCTAGGAGCGTTAAAGGACGAGGCCGTCGTCTCTTAACGCGCCCTCCCCTTCCCACTAACTCACGCTGGCAACGATACACCCCTAAGGTGAATTTAGCCCCCCCGATGCCCAACTACGACAATTACAATTACAACCCGGCTCCCCCACCCACGGCGAACGCCTGGGCCAAGGCGCAGTCTGCGCCTCAACCCCTCCTCAGACCGCGAGACCCCTATCCCCCCGTCGGACCTTATCGGCCTCCTCAGGCACGTGCTCTTTTGCCGACCCCAGGGCCCGCGCCCCGTCCCCAACAACAGCAGCCAGAAGGACAACAGGACAATCTGTCCCTAGTCCTCGAATATATCAATATCGACATGAGCGAAGTTGACGAGCTCGCGTCGAAACTCCGCTCTTGTAAAAATAGCATCCAAATCATCCGAGCACTTTCTGAGCACAAAGCGCTTATGGATTCACTCCGCAACGTCAAATAATAACCTTTCTAATGGCTAACGAAACGTATTTAAAACCCCGTAGCATCACGCTAGCATGGTTTAATGCTAGCGGCCTCTCAGACCAACGCGATCAAGTCCACGAATTCTGTAAGACCTACCAGACAGACCTTATGCTAGTGCAAGAGACCTTTCTTAAACCGAGTAAGCGCAATCCCGGGATTGCGAACTACCGGGTCATTCGAAACGACAGAGTCACCGCCAATCTCGGAGGTACTCTTATTTACTATAAGAGGTCTCTTCACTGCGTCCCGTTAATAACCCCTCCGCTGATCAACTTAGAAGCCTCAGTTTGCCGACTAGCAATGACCGATCATCAATCGGTCGTTATAGGTTCGTGTTACCTCTCCCCCTCTAAAGAATTACTCAGGAGCGACCTCGAGGCGCTCCTCTCCCTAGGTAGCTCGGTCATCCTGGCGGGTGACTTCAATTCCAAGCACGTCATGTGGGGGTGTGTAACCACCAACCCCAAGGGTACGACACTCTACGACCTAGTCGACCCGCTTGGAATCGAAGTCATCCCACCGCTGGAACCGACTCATTATCCGTTTAATGTCAACTTCAGACCCGACATACTAGACATACCACCACTAAAGAACGTTTCCCTCAAGTTCCGCTTGATTCAAGTTTATCAGGAATTAGATTCAGACCACCGTCCCGTAGTCATGCGCCTCGGCCCAGAGCCAGTCAATCGACTCTCCCCTACTCCGACTAAGACGATAGTGGACTGGAAGCGTTTGGGGGAAGCCCTCAAACCTATCAGTTCACCCGACCTCGACCTCATCCCCGACGACATTGTCACGACCGACGACGTAACCCGCTCGATCGATGCCCTCACCAGCCACCTCACCACCGTCGTAGGTGAGTGCTCCAGGCAGGTCCCAGCGGTGGATGACCGCCTCTGGAACCTGCCTGCGAGCGTGAGGCGGCTGATGACGGCAAGGAACGCAGCAATCAGACACCACGACGCGGAACCCACCCCGACGACCAAATCCATTATGCAAGGCCTTCATCGCGCGGTAAAGAAGCTCATAAAGGATTTGCGTAACAATCGATGGGACGAACAGTTGACTGACATTTCGCCATCTCACCTAGCGTATTGGAAGCTGGCGAAAAAGTTCAAGTCAGACACCCAAACAGCTTTTCCCCCCCTCGAAAGGGTCGACCTCCCTCCGGCATTCGAAGACGACGAAAAGGCCGAGTGCTTGGCCGAGAGCCTCGAAGCCCAATGCTCCCTCACCGACGATCACGTCGATCATGTCCACATCGCCGCGGTGGACCGCGAAATCGAACTTAGAAACGCCCAACCTCCGACTGACCCACCCCTCGAGCCCGTGAAAGCGGCCGAGGTCGAGTCGATAATCAAGGGTCTCAAGGTACGGAAGGCCCCTGGTGCTGACGGTATCAGCAACAGGGTGCTCAAACACCTCTCTGTCCCATTAGTTTACCTCTTAGTCAGCATCTTCAATGCCGCTATGAGCAATCACTCGTTCCCCGACGCCTGGAAGAGTGCCGACGTCATCGGCATTCACAAACCAGGCAAGAAATCTACCTTGCCCACTAGCTACCGTCCAATCAGTCTCCTCAGCTCTCTGGGGAAGATCTACGAGCGACTCATTCTGAGACGACTCTGGTTCACTGTAAACTCAAAGAAACTCCTCCCCGACGAGCAGTTTGGCTTTAGAGCCAAACACTCTTGCCCCCAACAGGTGCACCGCATCACGGAGCACATTCTCGCTAGCTTCAACAGATATCCGAAACCCCAAACCACGATAGCCGTCTTCCTAGACGTGGCTAAGGCTTTTGACAAAGTCTGGCACGCCGGGCTGATATACAAGTTATACCAGCTCGGGTTGCCAGACCGTCTTGTGCTCATAGTACAAGACTACCTCAAAGGCCGCAGCTTTCGCTATCGTGTCGAGGGAGTCAAATCAAATCCTCACCCCATCAGAGCCGGAGTCCCTCAGGGCTCCGCGCTCTCCCCGCTTCTGTTCTCACTGTTCACAAGCGATTTTCCGCGCCCCCCTAACGTAGAGATCTCCCTCTTCGCCGACGATACCGCGATTTACGCGACCGGATGGAAGCCAACCCATCTTCGGAAACGCATCCAAAAGGCGCTCGTCGCCCTCGGAGAGTGGTTCCGAAGATGGCGCATCTTGGTGAACCCTGAGAAAAGCGCAGCAATGCGCTTTACTGAGGACACCAAGCGGAACCATCCATCCGGTCGTCTTACGATGTTCGATCAACCCATCCCGTGGACCAAACAAACCAAATACCTAGGAGTTACCCTTGATTATCGACTGAAATTCGACAAACACGTCAAAGTAGTCCGTAACAGGGCGTCCTTCTTCCAAGGCCGCCTCTACCATCTCTTAGGCAAGCGGAGTAAAATGTCCCTTAGGAATAAGGTGACGCTTTACAAAGCCTGCATCCGCCCCGTCATGACTTACGCGTCTATAGCATTCGCGCACGCCGATCCGGAAATCCTGGAGCCGCTCCAGGTAGTCCAAAATAAATTCCTTCGAAATGCAGTCGGCGCTCCCTGGTATCAGAGGAACGCCGACCTGCACCGCGATGTCGAGCTTCCCTCGATCAGTCAATTCATGAAAGATGCCTCTCGCCGCTACTTTGATGCGGCGCCCCACCACCCCAACCCGCTCGTAGTAAAAGCCTCCGACTATACGACAGACAGTATCGCCCTCCGTAGACGTCCCCGCAATGTCCTGGACGATCCGGACGACGCCATCGCAGTCAAAGTACTGGCAGCGATGGCCTCGTCCAATTCGACCACCTCTGGCAACCCGCCAGGGGGTATCAACACACTTAGACACAGACACCGACCTCGCCGGCGAGGTCGAAGGTCCCATAACACATAGTCAGATATTATTCGCTTTCGAGTTTCTTGCCGATTCTTCTCGAAGGTGTATTACGAATCGGCGGTCAGCTATAATAATCAATGAAAGGGCACCTAGCCATTGTTCAGGGCCCCCTCGATCACTACTTAACGGTAGCGATCCAGGGGTGTTTAGTTCGTTACCCCCGTAATCAGACGGCCGTCCAAGCCGAGGGCCGTACCCCCTGGGTACCCTCGTGCGGGTCGTCTAAATTTTAACTTTGGCGTGCGCCTTCTGCGTCACGCATTGCGGCGGAGTGCTTGTAAGCGCCCGCCCCACCGTCCGGTTCAAGCTGTAGAGGCCAATAAGGCCAACAGCATTAGTCATTCCTAAAAAAAAAAAAAAAAAAAAAAAAAACAAATGAAATAAATGTAGTCGAACTGAAGTAGTTAAAGTGATTGGATCCGACCATTCAGTCAACGGAACTTGAACAAGCAACAGTGTTTAATTGAACTACAGTCCACATCGAACCAGGAACCTGAACTACTAGGAGCTACGAACCGAAGTCTCCAGTACATCGTGTAGACCTTGCGAACCATCGCCTACATCTTGGTCCTAACGATCCGGATAGAAGAACCAGCGCCTACATCTTGGTCCATCGGAGCCGGATAGAACCAGAAGAACTTAAGCGACCAACAGCTTATCCAGTGAACGTCTGCCGCCCATCGAACATGGTGGTCACGAGGAGCCAAAGCGACCTGGCAGAGCTGGAAGAGCGGAAGCGGTTGGACGAAGAGCGCCTTCGAAGGCTATCCCTAGAGCCGCCGGCATCACCATCTGTGCCGGCCGCTGGCACGGCTGCTGGCACGACCGCCGGCCCGTCCGGCAACATCGAACGAAGCAAGTCACCGGCGCACTCGCAACGAACTGCGAACTCCACCCTAAGGCTGCGGCTGGCGGAGTTAGAGGCGGCCGAGAAACTTGCTGAATTGAAGAGAAAGGAGTTGGAAATGGAAGCGGACCTAGTGAAGAAGCGATTGGCGGCTCAGATCGCGAATATTGAAGAAGATCAGAGCCTTCACGACGAGCCAACCGTGCGGAACAACGACAACCACCAGAAGGTGGATGATTGGTTGCAACGCACAAACCCCTCCACCCTACGGGGGGAGAGTGGGAATGTGCCGCGCCTCAACACCGAGAGGCAACAAGAAGAACCACGACGAGCACGCTTTGAGCGTTCTACAAGATCACCCACCCCGGGTCGATCTGACCGCAGATCCGGGATCGAACAACTCGCCGAGGCTATTGAACGAATGGCCAGACCTCGGGCCCGCTACAACTCCGACCTGCCCGTCTTCACTGGGGCACCAAACGAATGGTTGCCCTTCAAGGCTGCAATGCGGGATTCCACCGCCCTGTACCACATCTCAGCAGCCGAGAACCTACAGCGGCTGAGAAGTTGCCTGAAGGGTGATGCACGTGACGCCGCTGCATTATTGCACACAGCCACCGATCCTGACGTCATCATTAAGACATTAGAGCAGAGCTTCGGGAGACCAGAACTCATCATTGACCGAGCTCTGGAGGAGCTTAGAAGATTTCCGAAGCCAGGAACGACAGCGACTGATCTCAATAGCTTCGCTGTCAAGATTCAGAACGTTGTCTGCGTGCTTCAGAGCATTGACCGGCGTGGGTACCTTTATAACCCAATGTTGGCACGAGAGGTGCTGGAAAAGCTGAGCCCGCACATCAAGACGCAATGGTGTTACTACGCCGACGAACACCAGTCATCAGTGGAACCCGAGATCGTCTTGCTATCTCGCTTCCTCATGCGAGAGGCGGATATGGCACTGCGCTACACTTATACGCCCGCAGTGACCTCCGCCGCCCGTGAAACGAGACAGGCAGCGACAACTAAGCGAAATGCCGTGTACACTACCGACGAGGGCGCGGAACAAGAAACAAAGACTGACCGATGCCAGAGCTGCAACCAAGCCCATGCGCTACATCAGTGCCCAACCTACCGGGCACTGACCGTCGATAAGCGCTGGGAGCTGGTCAAAGAGAAAGGCGTATGCTTCCGATGCGCCGTCAAGAAACATCGTCGGTACCAATGCAAGGCGAAGCTGTGCGGCATTAACCAATGCCACCGCCCGCACCACTCAACACTGCACGAAGAAGCGCGACCTAACGCACGATCAGCTGCGCAACCCGAACATTCGTCGAGCCACAATGCAGCGGTCTTGTCGGTAGCACCCACCAATGCTGCCGGCCTGAAGACCGTGATGCTGAAGATCTGCCCCGTGGTTGTCACTGGTCCACGGGGGGAGGTCGACACCTACGCGCTGCTCGACGAAGGCGCCACTATCACACTCATCGACCATGAGTTGGCGAAACGGATCGGCGCAGAAGGCCCTACGCAGCCCCTACATCTGAATGGCGTTAACATGTCGCAGCGAGAGGAAGATAGCCAAACCGTCTCACTCTCACTGAGAGGAGCAAAGGAAACAGCGCTATACAAAGTCAAAGCGCGCACGGTACGCGACCTAAAGCTACATCGGCAGACCGTCCCGAGCTCGCTTCTACAACACCGACACCTACGGGACTTGATGGAGGCAGAGGTGTGCTACGACCTGGCACACCCCCTCATCTTAGTAGGCGCCGACCACTGGGAGCTCATTGTATCCCGTGAGCTTCGTCTTGGCGGGCCAAATGAACCGGCCGCGTCGAGGACCCGACTTGGCTGGGTGATGCATGGAACCGCACCCCGCAGCCTGATCTACGAAAACGAGAGCGTGCTGCACGTATACGCGCCCGACCAGCGTACGAACGAGCACGACCAGCGCCTACACGAGCTTGTGGAGGCGCACTTCCGCATCGACGCGCTCGGCGTCGCTATCCATTCGAGAGTGAGCGACGCAGATCTACGAGCTACGAAGATCTTCGAAGAAACAATAAAGAAAACAGACAGCGGCTACGAAGTGGGCTTGCCTTGGCGGCGAGATAACGTCACCATGCCGTCGAACTACGGCGCGGCTCTACGGCGTCTACAAAGCATCGAACGAAAGATGGACGCCTACCCAGACTTCGCGGACCAATACGCCGCGCAAATAGAAAATCTGTTGGCTAAGAATTATGCGGTGCCATGCGACGGGACTGAACGACGGAGCCCCATATGCTGGTACCTCCCGCACTTCGCAGTACAGAACCCGAACAAGCCTGGTAAACAACGGCTAGTTTTTGACGCAGCTCACCAATGTCACGGCGTGAGCTTGAACGACCAGCTGCTGGAGGGCCCGGACCTTCTACTATCACTACAAGGAATCGTCTTCAGATTCAGAGAACGGCCGATCGCCGTCACCGCCGACATACAAGAGATGTTTCTACGAGTGAAGATCCGACCTGAAGACCAGCCCGCACAGCAGTTCTTATGGCGAGGCCGGGACCGAACTAACCCGCCTCGCCACTACAAGATGGTGAGCATGATTTTCGGCGCCGCCAGCTCACCGTTTATGGCGCACAGCGTGCGCAACCACAATGCGCGCGCACATGCACAGACTCACCCACGCGCTCTAGTGGCCATCACGAACAGCCACTATATGGATGATCTAGTAGACAGCTACGCCAATGAAGAGGAGGCCCGTAGCACCATCCAAGAACTACGCGAGGTGCACGCGGCCGCCGGCTTCACTCTGCGCAGTTGGAGTGCTAGCAACACGAACGTGCTACGAGACGTACCGCCAGAGCTACGAGCGACTACGCCCACTCAGTTGGGAGCAGGGAGCCCTGAGAGCAAGATACTCGGGCTCTGCTGGGACTCCAACAGTGACGAACTGGGGTTCAACACCGCAATGCACCGCGTACCGGCTGAGGTGCGCGCGCAGATCCGCGCACCCACGAAGAGAGAGGCCCTCAGCGCGGTCATGTCCATTTATGACCCGCTTGGTCTCCTCAGTCAGTACACCATCCGAGCGAAGATCATCCTGCAGAGCCTGTGGCGTCTTCACATGCCCTGGGACGAGCCGATACCTGCAGAAGAAGCCGAACATTTCGCGGAATGGCTACGCCAGCTGAGCGAGATAACTCGCTTGCGCCTACGCCGTAGCTACGCGCTAGAGGGACACAATCGCGTAGACCTGCACATACTATGCGATGCGAGCGAGCAGGCATTTTCTACGGTGGCCTTTTGGAGGGCCATCCACCACGACGGCAGCGTGACCATTGCTTTGGTGGCTGCCAAAGCCAAGGTAGCGCCGCGACGCGCGCAGAGCATACCGCGCCTAGAACTTCAGGCAGCGGTCATCGGCGCGAGGCTCGCGGACGTTATAAAAAAGGAGCATCGCGTTGAAGTAACGAAAACCACCTACTGGACCGACTCTGCGACCGTAGTCCATTGGGTGCACAACGACGCGAAGCGCTACACGCCCTTTGTAGCGCACCGGCTGGGCGAGATAGCGGAGTTAACTCACCGACGTGAGTGGAGATGGCTGCCTACCGAACATAACGTAGCCGACGACGCGACGAGACTGAGCCGCACGCCCATAGCCGCTAGCGATCGCTGGTTCCAGGGGCCCAGCTTCCTTCGCGAACCCGAAGAAGAATGACCCACACACCAAGCGTTCGCCGACAAACAAGAGGTCCTACACAAGCAGGACGAACATATGGAGATCCCACACACGAGCGAGCGGGATGAACACAGCGACCGATGGCTGCCTGAACCCACCCGCTTCTCGAAACAAGAGACGTTGATACGGGTGTCCGCGCGTGTGCTGGCATTGAACGACATATGCCAGCATCGAACAACGCACATGGAAACAGAGCAAAGCGAGCGTTGGCCACCTGACCCGGGCGGAGCGAGGGAGCAGCAAGTACGCTCCGTGAAGACCGCTCTGCACACAACGCTACGTGAAAAGGTGCTATCTGAGGAGGTCCTGCAGACCCACCTGACCGAGGCCGAACATTCGATCAATGCTCGCCCCCTCACCTACGTCAGCGTGAGTGCACTCGACCCAGAAGCGCTCACACCGAACCATTTCCTGCTGGGGTCATCGATCGGCCTACCTACCACAGGCCCCTGCGATGAAGCTGACCGACGAACTTGGCGAGCAAGCCAAGCGCTCGCTGACCATTTCTGGAAGCGCTGGCTGCAGGAATACCTCCCCACGCTTGTACCACGGGGGGAGCCAGCTAGTCGCCGACGTAAAAACTAAGAGCGGTACCTTCCGACGCCCTACCAGCAAACTCGCCGTCCTGCTAAGGGAAGAAGAGGCTACGCGAGCTGCGCCGGGGGGAGAGATGTTGTGGACGCCGAGCCTGCCCGCGACAGCATGAACACAGACAACATATAAAATAGGCCACGCCCCTTTTAACTGCGGCGTGTATACCGCACTAGTTGTAAGATCGTAAAAATGTATATATAGCGATAAGTTTTTTGAAATAAATGTAGTCGAACTGAAGTAGTCAAAGTGATTGGATCCGACCATTCAGTCAACGGAACTTGAACAAGCAACAGTGTTTAATTGAACTACAGTCCACATCGAACCAGGAACCTGAACTACTAGGAGCTACGAACCGAAGTCTCCAGTACATCGTGTAGACCTTGCGAACCATCGCCTACATCTTGGTCCTAACGATCCGGATAGAAGAACCAGCGCCTACACTAATCATATGTTACTTGTTACTAGATTTTAAAACCAGTAGGTATTTTTCTATTTTAGGGTTAAAATCCTACTCTAGCTATGAAATAGTTAGGTAGGTTCTATGAAATACCACATACATACATGTCATTAAACCTAACTTTCACAAAAACAACACAATTTCATGGCACGATAAAACATGAAACAAAGTGTACCTAGGTAGGTGTTAGAACTATAAGTTTCATAGTAACTATGCATTATCAATGATCTTCACTAACCAAACACTGCTAGATAGTAAATGCAATGAACGCACCGAGTGCTCTTCGGTTGACGAAAACTCATTGCTACTGAATTCCTTGTGAATTCTGATTTTGAATTACCGGTTTTGTATTTCCTAGTAAAAAGACATTTCACATTTCACATGCTCACTGAGCTTAGTGAATACGAAACGAGTGATCGGTGGCAATGAATGGTCCAAGTGGCATTAACCGAACCGCACTTTTAACTCTACGGGATCAGGCCCCTGGGCAGTGCTAAAGTCATTAACGCGCTATCACAATTAAATGCGTATACAACATTTCGTGTCTGTGCTGTTAACCGTTGAGGAGTACCTTTATCTGGAGCTAATCCTGGATGTCGATTCAAGTCATGCTTACTATAAAAATCTAAAAATATATATGGAAAATTAAAAGTTTAAATAAAAATTATTTATTATAAAAATTCAACATTCAACTTACCCAACTGCGAAATAAACTTGAAAGATACAAAAGACCTATAGATTGTTTATGTCGAAATATAAGGTACAGTCGGAGGCACGCATTCCATTTCTCCTTTGACGGGATCAGCTAGAACCTGGCGAGCATGCCGCATGAGCGTCATGCCTCCGACTGTATCTATAATTTCAAAATCAAGAATCAAAGCCCGTTTGCCTCTTTTTAGTTTTTTCGCAGTCGGGTGTTTGTTTTTTTTTAATTATATTTTATTATTTATATGGTGATTAATAACTATGACGAGATATTATCATGCTGCGTACCTTCCTAGCCAGCACCCTATTCTCCTTGTTCCGTCGTTCAGTCTCCTCGTTCAAAGCTGCCTGTAGTTTGGTACACTCCGCCTCTAAGCAGGTCACTCGTTCGCGCAGCGACGAGTTGTCCGCTGAGAGAGCTTGTGCCTGCAACAGTCGGGGAGTGAGTGAGAGAGGGAGTGGACGGTGTTATCACACCGCGCGCATGCTTCAGCGAGCTGAGAGAGCAACAAAAACTCTGTAAAATTAAGACATTACAAAAAAACAGCTAAGTGCGAGTTGGACTCGAGCACCGAGGGTTCCGTTCAAACTTGTAGGTATGTAAATAGTTCGTCCATCAGGAAGTTTTTTTGTTATTATTTTTTTATCACGGTCTAGGCAATCGTTTGACCACGATCTCACCTGATGGAAAGCGATGATGTGGTCGAAGGTGTAGCACGCTTGCCTAGTAGATTATTCACTCTTGACTTGAACACACCTGGGTTATATATTTTTATATGTTACTTTTTGAGATTTTTTCATCCCCGTTACTCCTCCTCTTGAAGTACTCTATTGGTTTTGATTCCCTTGCGAGTGTCAAATGTGAGGCATAAACGGTCGTATCTTTTGATTCTGTTTGATTTTTTCGCAGCTCCAAGGGATTCCTTCTCCCTCGGACCACTGCACTAAGCAGACGTGTTCAATAAGTCTCCATATCAATTTATTTTAAAATTCTATCAAATATTGTTCGACGTTAAATAGTTTAAAATAATAGGAGTGCATAAATTGTGAGAAGCTCGACGGATACGCGCTTTTTGTCGCTGTGTGCTATTGTGAGTGTGCACTGCCTGCAACAGCCTATTGCGCACGCGCACATACACAAGGTATTTACGTGTATGTCGTCCACCAGCTGCATGCATGCACCACTTGTGGCGTTCTGTTTGCCTGGTATGTACCCGCTCGCCTGCGCTTAGCGCGACCGTAATATTAAGTAATCTGTGACCACCTAATCTGTTGCTTACGCAAACCACTTTTGGCGTTCTGCTTGCCTGGTATCGCCCGCTCGCCTGCGCTCAGCGTGCCACTGCTGCCGTCTCCGTTGCTACTATGTCGATGAGACGCACCCCGCCGCCGTCTTCGCCCGCCCCGCTCTCTCATTGTAAGTCGGACTCTGATCTAAAGTCGCCCCCGTCTGCGAGTGCTGATAATATCGTCGTGCCCAAGATTTCAAAAGAACATGCATCGAGTGATCCTAACATCACATTGCGGATCCGGAAAAAGAGGGACGAGGTAAGCAGGGAAGAAATATTAGAGATGTTTTCCAAACTCCAGAAAGAGCAAGATGCCAAATTTACTGCGCTTATGAATAAGGTGCAGGGTGGAATCAACGCACATACAGAACAGAATAAAGACATATCGACTTCCATTGATTTTCTTAGTCAAAAGTATGAAGAGATGGTCTCAAGAATAAACTCATTAGAGCAACAAAAATCTATGGATCTCAAATATATTCGTTCTCTGGAAGACAAACTGGAACAGTTGGATCGAAACTTCAATAGCTCTAAAATTGAAGTTCGTAATGTCCCTAAGAAGACTAATGAAACAAAAGAAGATCTATTGAATATTATCCAGAAAGTAGGAAACTCACTTAGTATTCCAGTAAAACCGGCTGAGGTCCGCGATATCTATCGAATAAATACAAAGAATGAGAATAGCCAGCCCATAGTTGCGGAATTTTCGACGGTGATCCTGCGGGATAAAATCGTTGGGTCCGTCAGGGCGTATAATAAGAAATATACGACCAGCAAGTTTAGTACCTCAAACTTAAAACTCGAAGGTCCACTTAAGCCGATATTTGTATCTGAGAGCTTGACAATGCAGGCGAAAAAACTTTTTTTCCTGGCCAGGGAATTCGCCAAAGGAAATGGTTTCAAGTATTGCTGGGCATCGCGAGGCAAAATATACCTGAGGAGGGTGGATGGAGGATCACTTATTAAAGTAAACAGTGAGAGTGATTTAGAAAATCTTAAAAATAAGTGACTAGTTAATCTATTCGGATACTTGAAATTCTTTGCATTTTTTGTTTGTATTAAGATAGATATTGTAAAGGTTAACCGCAAACACTCATCACATCTACACTTTTACATTTTCATTTTTATGACTGCTTGTCAATTATTACACTATATACACACCCACATACTTAACATCCACAATTACAATATACTTTCACTCTTGAACATAAAGAAATTTACACAATTTTACTACCATAAATATTTTTTTAACTATAATAATACATTTCAATTTAAGTTTTTATTCGTACGAGCCGTTTATACTGTTTTTGCATATCAGGAAACTGCTATTTTGTTTGAACATTTTGCACACTATCACTCACTTATTAAATAATGGATGATAATTCTTTTATTATAACGGAAGTTGACAACTCGGAGAAGATTGAATGTCTATCACTTAGTGACTCCAACGGTTGTCTGAAACTTTTAAACATTGATGTAATTAGTCATCACTCGCTTATGATTTTAACAATTAACATTCGTAGTATTAACTGCAACTTTGATTTATTTTTGGCATTTGTATCAAGTCTTGATGTCTCCATAGACGTTTTCGTACTGACAGAATGCTGGACTAGCCGTCAAAATCCACCACCTAGCCTAGATAACTATAATATGTTCTGGACGAAGAACAGTTTGAATCAAAATGACGGAGTTGTTGCTTATGTTCGACATGAAATAAAATCCTCCTCATGTGAACCAAATGTTATTGAAGGGAATTTACTAGTAATTACAATTTCACCTGATTATACAATAATTTGTACATATCGATCTCCAAGTTTTCGTAGTGCTAGTAAATATTTAGATTCAGTGGACACAATTCTGAAAGGAATCACTACCAAAAATATAATATTCACCGGAGATATTAATTTAGACATAATGATTAGTACTACGTTATGTGCATGTTCACATGACTATCTTAATTTAATGGCAATGCACGGACTTAGACAAGGAGTCAATCGTCCTACTAGAATAAAAACATGCATCGATCATTTTATGGTCAAAGCTCAAGGTATTTGGAAAACAATAGTATTTGAACAACTGCTAACAGATCATTCACCCATTTTGCTTTATATTGATAATACTAAAGTAAATAAAAGCCCAATTAAGTTTAATAAAGTGACAGTTAATTATAAAGGCATTAAAGATTTACTTATGGAAGAGCACTGGCAAGATTTATTTGATATGACTAGTGTTAATATAGCAACAGAGCTTTTTACTAATAGGATTATTACAATAATTAACGATAATACACAAATAAAAACAATTACAAAAAGACACCAACCGCTTAAACCTTGGATAACTAGAGGAGTAGTCAGGTCCATAAGAAAAAGAGATAAACTACATATGAAAGTAAAAATGTCACCAGACGACGATAAACTAAAAAATAAATATATTAAGTATAGGAGGAATACATGCAATAGAATAATTGGAAATTTAAAGAGAGAGTATTATAAAAATAAATTAATTCAAAGTAAAGGAAATGTTAAAGAGACGTGGAAAGTAATTAAAGAAGTGTGTAATTTTAACCAAACAAAAGTACAGTCTCCTGAGTTATTGAACATTACGAATAGTCCAGTACAATCGCTTAATACTGTCAATGCCTACTTTACCTCTGTTGGTAGAACGCTAGCTAATAAAACGCTGAGTAGCATGCAAACAACAGAAAGTGACCTGGCTCTTTTAGCAAAATCACCAAACCCGCCCCTCAACTCTATGGCACTACTTCCCACTGACCCAACTGAAGTTAAGGGTGTGATTTTACAACTAAAATCTCATAGCGCGCCAGGCTGGGACAAAATCACTGCAAGCTTTCTAAAACAATTTATAATGTTTTTGTCAGAACCAATCGCGTTTATATGCAATTTAAGCTTGGGTACAGGAATATTTCCAACTATTTTTAAAAAAGCTGTTGTTTGTCCGATTTTCAAAGCAGGTGATAAAAGAAGTCCATCGAACTATAGACCGATTTCTCTACTTTCAACCCTTTCTAAAATCCTTGAAAAACTGGTCAAAATAAGAGTGATGAGGTACCTTGAGAAAAATGGACTTCTTAATCAAAATCAATACGGTTTCAGAGAAGGGAGGTCGACAGAGGATGCGGTTTTGACGTTAGCTTCTCTGATTACGTCATATATGGATGTTGGTGATAAGTGTCTAGGAGTATTTTTAGATCTCCAAAAGGCTTTTGATACAGTCTCTATTCCTATCTTGTTGACGCGGTTAGAGAACGTTGGCATCAGAGGCATAGCCTGTGCCTGGTTTGCAGATTATTTATCTGGAAGGAGTCAACGGGTAAGGGTTGAAGGTTATGATAGTGATAGCGCAGGGTGTAACTACGGCGTGCCGCAAGGTAGTACGCTGGGACCTACACTCTTTCTGATTTATATTAATGATCTATGTAGCACTACTTTACCTGGCCTTGATTTGTTGATGTTTGCGGATGACACCGTGCTGCATTTAAATGATAAAACTTGGCAAGGAGTTGCGAAACTGGCTGAGAACTGCCTTGCTAAAGTAACACAATGGCTCGAAAACAGTCTATTATCACTGAATACTAGTAAGACTAAGTTTATGTGCTACAGTAAGACGTCCTCGAGTGGCCCTGAAAATGATTTTGGTGTAAAAATACATACTTTTCCGTGTAACTGTAATGACATTCGTTCTCCTCAATGTTCCTGTGCAGCTTTATCCCGTGTCGACTCTATTAAATATCTCGGAGTATTAATAGATGATAAACTTAATTGGACCATTCACATAACTTCGCTTGTTTCGAGGATAAGGAAACTAATGTATGCATTTAAAACCCTTAGAACAGTGGCAGATCTTAAATTAGTCATACAAACTTACAAGGCATTATGTGAGTGTATTATTAGGTACTGTATATGCGCATGGGGTAGTGCAGCTAAAACTCACCTCATCACTGCGGAGCGTGCACAGCGCGCCATACTAAAAGTACTGCAATATCTGCCTTACAGACATCCCACTACCGCTGTTTACGAGAAAGCAAGTGTTCTCACTATAAGAAAATTATTTATATTTGAAAGTATCCGAAGGTATCATAGGAAAACGGTGCCTACCTTACCTGAACTAACCAAGAGAGTCTACCGATGTCCTATTCCTCGTGTGAAAACAAAATTTGCGCATAAACAGTATAATGTTGTTGTTCCACACCTATACAACAAATTTAACAAGGAATATAACGTTAAAAAACATAGTAATAGACAAATTAAGAACACTTTAGTTAACTGGTTAAAGAAATATGACTATGACGGAATTGAAAAAATGTTATCAGATTTTTACTTTTGAAGGTTTCATAAATATAATTATACATACATAACTGGCAAATTACTACACAATAAATACACACATACATGATCACATAAATACAACACACATACACAAACACACACTTACATTACAATCACAAACAGTGATTCACTACTAACATCATTGTTTGTGGAATCATTGTTTTAATTTTAATTTTAATTAAATTGTTTAAATTTTATTTTTAGTGTAATTTAATTATGTTTTTCTTTTGTTTGTTTGGGTTTTAACTGAATGAGGCATAATTTGTACTATATGTATATGGGAGAAGTCACTGGCTCCTGAAACACAGTTTTTACTAGTTCGGGAGCCTATGGATTCATTACTGTTCTGTATAATTATTATGTCAATAAAAATTATTATTATTATTATTATTGCATACCTGGGTATTTGATATTTCAATATTTCAACTTGATACCTCCTTCCATGCGTTCCTGAGAAAAGGGGTCTGAACAGACAGACGGACGGACAATAAAATTATCCTATGAGAGTTATTTTTTTTCCTTTTTAAGTACGTAACCCTAAAAAAAAAAGGAGACTTCAAATAAGCTGCTGAACAATAACATTACCTTTTTTTGAATGGTCTACGTATGTTATCGCATCACTTAAACTAATTAAGCGATTATAATGCGTTTTCACTGTTGGATAGCTTAAAATTTGACTTTAAATCTGATGTAGTTTGTATCTAATCTGATTTGAACAAATAACATTTAGGATGATTGTGTGACTCAGTTAGGTAATTGTATGACACATTGCTTATTCCTAAGCATTGTCTACGCTAGACGAGCCGAGCACGAGTCACCTTTACACTTGCCTCGCTCACTTACTAACCAAGCATGTGAAGCCCTAGATGATTATGTGACTCAGTAAAACATTTAGGATGATTGTGTGACTCAGTTAGGTAATTGTATGACACATTGCTTATTCCTAAGCTGCGTCTACGCTAGACGAGCCGAGCACGAGTCACCTTTACACTTGCCTCGTTCACTTACTAACCAAGCATGTGAAGCCCTAGATGATTATGTGACTCAGTAAAACATTTAGGATGATTGTGTGACTCAGTTAGGTAATTGTATGACACATTGCTTATTCCTAAGCTGCGTCTACGCTAGACGAGCCGAGCACGAGTCACTTTACACTTGCCTCGCTCACTTACTAACCAAGCATGTGGCGCCCTAGATGATTATGTGACTCAGTAAGGTAATTAATTGTATGACTCCTGCAGTGATTGTCTCATGCTTCATAGTACCTTAGCCTCGTGCTGTTGCGTGCCGTTCCGTTGCGCGACGTGTTGTTGCGTCAGCCTGGCCGCGTGCTCCAAGGCTGCCGCCTCGCGCCGCGCGCACGTCTCCGCGAGCGCTCGCGCGGAACTGAGCGCTTCTTCTGCTTGTTCGGCTCTTTCTGATTCTCTGGAGAATAGAAGAGGAGATACGAATGAAGTGGGACATCTCATGGGGGTATCTCGAGAATATTTATTGTTACTACTTAAAATAGGCTAGCACAAGAATATACCATTTTTTTAAATCCTGTCTGTCTGTTTGTCTGTGTTTGTTCACGCATCACGTAAATACTACTAGACCGATTGCGATGCGGTTTCACTGTTGGATAGCCCAACAGTGAAATCGCATCGTTTTGTTGTTGGGTTTGACTTAAAAACTGGTGTACTTGGTATCTCTATCCGATCAGTAGAAGCAGAGCAATCGATAAAATCTTCGATTTTTTTTTGACGGCTGAAGGAATTTAAATCAAATGTTGGTATATTGGTATTTTAGGTCCTGGAATAGTACATATACTCGTAGTAGGTACTTTTAACCTAGAAAAATGACCACACGTGCGAAGCCGCGGGTACAACTAGTTTTTTATTTTATTTTATTTTTTAATAACACATTGCTAATTTTTTTTTAATTTAATAATAACTTGACCAATACACCGAATACAAATGTATTTACTTAAAAACTTAATATCCATTTTCATGTAATTGTACTGAAACCATCCTGGAGATAGAACTTTTCTAATAAAAAACTAATCTTGCACACCTAGTGACAGTGGGACAGCAGACAATAGAGCTCCCATAAGATACCTTTGTAGTTGAGCGCTGAGTGTGTCGGCGAGCACGGACCTCGCCCTTAGCGCTGCCAGCTCCGCCGCCTCTTTTTCTAGCCGCAGGTTGCTTATTGTGTGTGACAGTGGGACAGCAGACAATAGAGCTCCCATAAGATACCTTTGTAGTTGAGCGCTGAGTGTGTCGGCGAGCACGGACCTCGCCCTTAGCGCTGCCAGCTCCGCCGCCTCTTTTTCTAGCCGCAGGTTGCTTATTGTGTGTGACAGTGGGACAGCAGACAATAGAGCTCCCATAAGATACCTTTGTAGTTGAGCGCTGAGTGTGTCGGCGAGCACGGACCTCGCCCTTAGCGCTGCCAGCTCCGCCGCCTCTTTTTCTAGCCGCAGGTTGCTTATTGTGTGTGACAGTGGGACAGCAGACAATAGAGCTCCCATAAGATACCTTTGCAGTTGAGCGCTGAGTGTGTCGGCGAGCGCGGCCTTCGCCCTTAGCGCTGCCAGCTCCACCGCGTCTTCTTCTAGCCGCAGGTTGCTTATTGTGTGTGACAGTGGGACAGCAGACAATAGAGCTCCCATAAGATACCTTTGCAGTTGAGCGCTGAGTGTGTCGGCGAGCGCGGCTTTCGCCCTTAGCGCTGCCAGCTCCGCCGCCTCTTCTTCTAGCCGCAGGTTGCTTATTTTTAGTTTATCCACCTGCAACAGGCCTGTAATTAAACGAGCGAAGCGGGATCTCCAGATAAACTTTGACGATTCGGCGCTTGTATGAATGTATGCCGATAATTTTGACTTGCGACCCGAAATATTTTTTTACCCATATTGGACCCTTATTTACGAATCTACACTAATATTATAAAGAGGAAAGATTAGATTTTTGTATGTTTGTTTGTAATGGATAAAATAAAAAAATACTGAATCGATTTCAACAATTATTTCGCCTATAGAAAGTTACATTATCAGCGAGTAACATGGGATGAATTTAATTATTCAAAAAATTAGAGTTCTATACGAAAATTGCAATAAAGTAACCAAGGCACCAAAAATTTGCCTACGAAAATGAAAATTACTCGTTGTAAGGAACATGTTGCTGTGGAAACAACAATTACTCGTTGTAAGGAACATGTTGCTGTGGAAACAACAATTACTCGTTGTAAGGAACATGTTGCTGTGGAAACAACAATTACTCGTTGTAAGGAACATGTTGCCGTGGAAACAACAATTACTCGTTGTAAGGAACATGTTGCCGTGGACACGACAATTACTCGTTGTAAGGAACATGTTGCCGTGGAAACGACAATTACTCGTTGTAAGGAACATGTTGCCGTGGAAACGACAATTACTCGTTGTAAGGAACATGTTGCCGTGGAAACGACAATTAGTCGTTGTAAGGAACATGTTGCCGTGAAAACGACAATTACTCGTTGTAAGGAACATGTTGCCGTGGACAATTACTCGTTGTAAGGAACATGTTGCCGTGGAAACGACAATTACTCGTTGTAAGGAACATGTTGCCGTGAAAACGACAATTACTCGTTGTAAGGAACATGTTGCCGTGGAAACGACAATTACTCGTTCTAAGGAACATGTTGCCATGAAAACGAAATAATAACAAGTCTGTGAAAAAGCACCTCGAGTGGTGCTGCCAAAGATTTTGAATTACACTTTCTTTTATTTATTAGAAGTTACGACGGGTATTAAAATGCTAAAGGTAAGAAAAAGGCTGCGGTGTGAGCTCGACCCATGCGAAGCCGGGGCGAGTCACTAGTATAAAAGGCCGCGGTGTGAGCTCGACCCATGCGAAGCCGGGGCGAGTCACTAGTATAAAAGGCCGCGGTGTGAGCTCGACCCATGCGAAGCCGGGGCGAGTCACTAGTATAAAAGGCCGCGGTGTGAGCTCGACCCATGGGAAGCCGGGGCGAGTCACTAGTATTAAATAAAATGGAATCCTAGCCAAAATGCACAGTTGACCATTTTTTACGACGAATTAACCTCACTGTAACCTCAGTTCGCTTGGTTGTGAGGTGAGGCTGACCCCACACGATGGACGGACGACATTGTAGACATCGCGGGAAGTCGGTGGATGGAAGCGGCACAAGACCGTTCATCGTGGCGCTCTTTGGGGGAGGCCTACATTCAGCAGTGGACTGCTAAAGGCTGAAATGTTGATGATGAACCTCACTGTAGCGGTGCTATGAAAATGCCGACCTTTCTACCTTTGATGCCCTACTTTTTTAAAGTTAGGGACCTCCGATATTTGATGAAACATCTAAACAATTTTTTATTTTTTTTGTAACCATTCACTTGTTACGCGTGCGCACGCGCAGTATGCGCTTGGTCGTGCGCGTGGTAGCTTTTTCGCGCGCGAAAAAGGTAGTAGACAACCATTAGACAACATACAAAAGAAAACCTGAATACTTCGTGTTAGTTTGGTCAGAATTACTAAGTTTGTAACGAAATCTTCTTCTACTTCTTTTGTGAAAAAAATATTAAACGGAATAACATATATAAATATAAATAAACCGCGGAACATACTTGGGGCGGAGGGGTTATTCGGGTCCCCCTGGGGGTGCTCTACCTCAGGAACTCTGTTTATCGTCCTGGGACACCCTGTGTATATCTTCTATCTTTACTTATAAAATAGCAGTAAGTACCAAAAAGTCTGTACAAAGAAAATAATTAAAAAAAAAGTTTCAGAACAAGATTAGAACAATGTTTTTAAATTGTGCCTGTCTGTTCGCGCTTTACGTAAAAACTACAGGACCGATTGCGATGCGGTTTTCACTGTTGGGCAGCTTAGGGTTTGACTTAGAAATTGGTGTAATTGGTATCTCAATCCGATAAGTAGAAGTCAAGCAATCGATAAAAAGGATCTAACTGAACTAGTTTTGTTAAAAATAACATTATTGTATTTATAAGTACTGGGACTGAAATAACCGCGGCTACCGCTAGTAATATGAAAAACGCGACAGTTATTCTCTATCTGTTTCACGTCTAAACGGCTGAACGGACCTTGATGAAATTTGTCTAGGAAATAGTGAGTGAAAACATAGACTATTGTGATCATGAGTGAAGTAACTCTAACTCTCTGTTTGTTACCTTTTCACGTCGTAAACTACTAAACCAATCTTGATGAAATTTGTCTAGGAAATAGTGAGCGAGGACATAGGCTATTATCATCATAAGTGAAGTAACTCTCTGTTTGTTACCTTTTCACGTCTAAACTACTGAACCAATCTTGATGAAATTTGTCTAGGAAATAGTGAGTGAGGACATGGCTATTATGATCATAAGTGAAGTAACACTAACTCTCGGTTTGTTACCTTTTCACGTCTAAACTACTGAACCAATCTAGATGAAATTTGTCTAGGAAATAGTGAGTGAGGACATAGGCTATTATGATCATAAGTGAAGTAACACTAACTCTCGGTTTGTTACCTTTTCACGTCTAAACTACTGAACCAATCTAGATGAAATTTGTCTAGGAAATAGTGAGTGAGGACATAGGCTATTATGATCATAAGTGAAGTAACTCTAACTCTCTGTTTGTTACCTTTTCACGTCTAAACTACTGTACCAATCTAGATGAAATTTGTCTAGGAAATAGTGAGTGAGGACATAGGCTATTATGATCATAAGTGAAGTAACACTAACTCTCGGTTTGTTACCTTTTCACGTCTAAACTACTGAACCAATCTAGATGAAATTTGTCTAGGAAATAGTGAGTGAGGACATAGGCTATTATGATCATAAGTGAAGTAACACTAACTCTCGGTTTGTTACCTTTTCACGTCTAAACTACTGAACCAATCTTGATGAAAATTGTCTAGGAAATAGTGAGTGAGGACATGGCTATAATGATCATAAGTGAAGTAACTCTAACTCTCTGTTTGTTACCTTTTCACGACTAAACTACTGAACCAATCGTGATGAAATTTGTCTAGGAAATAGTGCGACATATAACTGACATTAAGTAAAAATATATACTCAACTTGGTGTCTTTTAATAAAAGGACACCTCAAAACCACGGACACATCTGATTATGGATAAAGAATCGATTGCAGTAAAAAAAGAGTTTAAAAAATAACGATATTATATATTATTTTTATATTGTCCTCGCGGGCATGCTGAGCTGTGGGGAGCAGCTAGTACAGAAATAACATAACATAATATATATTGTTTGAGTAGAATTTAGTTGTAAAATTATTTAAAAAGCTCTGACAAAAGAGCAGTGTTTCATTTTAGTTTTTTTGTGTAAATGTAGCTTCATCATCATCAGCCCGTGTCGGTCCACAGTTGGACATAGGCCTCACGCCACTGAGCCCGATCTTCGGCTCTCTTTCAACTGCATTACAGCCACTTTGAGTATAGCGTCGCTCCACCTAGCTGGAGGGCGCCCTACACTACGTTTACTGAGCTGTGTGTAAATGTAGCTTACCTGAGTTTTATATGTGCTACTGGTGTTTGTTTTTGGATCTAAAAACTTTATCCTTGTAGTTAATACTATTACATAATTTTAGTATAATTAGAAATTTGATTTACTATTTCTCACTAAGTAGTATTTTTATATCATAATGCATCCCGTCCCTCACAACTATAACAAATCCTCTCCATCCAAAGGTTGCCTGGAAGAGATCGCTTTTAGCGATAAGGCCGCCCATTGTGACACTTCTTTTGCTATTGTTCCTTTATTTTTTGTGATTTTGTTTGTGGTGTGTGCAATAAAGAATTTATCTATCTATCTATCTATCTATTAACTGACCTCCACAGTAGCGTCAACAAGAGATGTGCATGCATCATCTCTCTCTCTCTTGCACGTATCCAGCTGCTGGCCCGTGGAGGAGAGTCTCCGCTCCGTCTCTTCCTTTTCATGGCGGCACAGGATTAGAGCCGCACGGCATTCTTTCAGTTCTGACTCTGAAGCAAATGAATTACTGAATTTATGTAATACTTATTTAAAGGGAAAATTTGGATCACGGACGGGATTTGAACCCGCATCATCCACGCATAACAATTTACGACACCATCTATTGGAAGTATGCTGAGCTGACCAATCGAGCTCGGTTAATATTGCAATTTATTTATTTATTTATTTATTAGGTGCACAAAACAGATTACAGAAATATAACATATGAGAATAAAATGGTAAATTATGCTATCGATTCCATAATCCAATCATTATGTGCACACGGCATCAATAAAAAAAACCAGCGAAGTTGCCATAAATATTAATACATATAGCTAAAGTTGCAAGCACTATTCTACAATATAGGTAGGTATTTTAAATACATTGTATAGGCGAGCAGACTGCAAGTTCCCTTAATTGCCTTCTACCTGCAATGATAGGTGTATTATAACCATGTTATCAGGCATACATCCGTCACTATCGCCACCCAAAAACGTAAGCTGTTGAATTACAATAAAGAAATACCTAACTGTGAATAAGTTGTTAGATACAAAATCATGGCAGAGTTACGATACAGTACACCACAATACATAAAATTGTAGTGCATTACGAAAAGTGTTTATAAATGGCACTTCTAAAACGGTTGAGACTAAAACTGAATATATCAAGATGATTTAATTTCATGGTATAATCATTTGAGTGTTCATTACGAGCGTCACCGCGCAGTAGATTATTATACGACCGACACATACGAGGTATGGGGCCGTTGTGGGAGATATTGTTTTTATAAGCGGCCACATTGAAAATTCGAGGAACCCTATTTCGGATTTTGGAGCTTAACAAGTATGGACAGTCAACAGTTGAATGAATAATTGTATGTAGGTAAAGTAGCTCAGTCGCTTGTCTTCTTGCAGAAAGAGGACTTAGTTTGAAGTGTCGAATACGTGAATGGTAGCAATGAATTTTACGAACCATACCAAATCGACGGCAGACAGCAGTCATACAACGTCGCTGGATTCGTTCGACACTATCAATGTGAGTAGTGTAGTAGGGAGCGACAGTCCTAATCAAGCTCTGGTAAAGATATATAATACTCCTCGGTTTAGTAAAAGATTTTGTTATTCTCAACAAAAAACCAAGCAATTGATTACCTCTACTAAGTATGTGATCATAGTGAGGGCGAAATGAGAGCTTCGAATCAAAGTAAACACCTTAATCTCTCGCTACATCTCTATGTTCAAGTATTGTGTTTGCTATTCTGTAATTAAATATAAATTTTGGTTGTTTAGAAGAAAACGACATAACAAAGCATTTTCCTATGTGAAGGTACATTTTGTTACTCTGACACCAGTCACTGATAGCTTCAATATCCTTTTGCAATATAAGGCAGTCACTAATATTCTCAATGGTACGAAAGATTTTAAGATCATCAGCATATAGAAGACAGTCACTATGCAAACGATGAATGAGATCATTTATAAAGATAGTAAAAAGTAACGGGCCAAGTTGTGATCCTTGCGGGATACCAGAAGCTGTATGCGAGGGTACAGACAAATATCCTTTAAAAGCTACCATTTGACTGCGATTTGTCACGTAAGATTTAACCCAGCTCAGCAAATCTCCGTGAATACCACATACAGAAGAAAGTTTCATAATTAAAATAGAATGATTTACCTTATCAAAGGCCTTAGAAAAATCAGTATATATAGCGTCCACTTGATGTCGTTTGTTAAAAGCTGATCATATATATTGCTTATATACCAGTAAGTTACTAATTGTCGATCGGCCGGAAACAAAACCGTGCTGACTGGGTGAAATTAAGTGCTTTACGTGATTATAAATATAAGGGTAGAGGAGAGACTCGAAAAGCTTGGCCATACAAGATGCTTAATTAACTTCGCAATTAACTTCGTATCGTAAAGATAATACCGCCCATTTTTTTTTCTTAATAATTTAGCATTAACGCCTATTTAGCGAGAACTTATCTAAAACTGCTATTAATTTCTGAAATTGTCTGTGTTGTTTGTGATAATTTTACTTATATCTATAACTATGTATACATTTTGTGACTAACCCACCTCGTGGATTATTTCAGAGAGACGTACAACGATTTGCAACAGTAAGCATTGGCGGTAGCTACCTCCTTAGCTGCTTCTAACTCAGCCACTTGTTGCGTCAACTTCTCGGCGTGCTCTGTTGCTAACTAATTCGCTCGCATTAGGAAACAAATGCTGCTAACTCCTCCTAGTTTTGATTTGATAGTCTAATTGGACTCTAATTAGGACTTAACTAGAAACCCACCGAGTTGCCGAGCCTTGACTGAGTCGGTCGCGTTGGCGGTAGCTGCCTCCTTAGCTGCCTCTAACTCAGCCACTTGTTGCGTCAACTTCTCGGCGTGCTCTGTTGCTAACTAATTCGCTCGCATTAGGAAACAAATGCTGCTATCTCCTCCTAGTTTTGATTTGATAGTCTAATTGGACTCTAATTAGGACTTAACTAGAAACCCACCGAGTTGCCGAGCCTTGACTGAGTCGGTCGCGTTGGCGGTAGCTGCCTCCTTAGCTGCCTCTAACTCAGCCACTTGTTGCGTCAACTTCTCGGCGTGCTCTGTTGCTAACTAATTCGCTCGCATTAGGAAACAAATGCTGCTATCTCCTCCTAGTTTTGATTTGATAGTCTAATTGGACTCTAATTAGGACTTAACTAGAAACCCACCGAGTTGCCGAGCCTTGACTGAGTCGGTCGCGATGGCGGTAGCTGCCTCCTTAGCTGCCTCTAACTCAGCCACTTGTTGCGTCAGCTTTTCGACGCGCTCAGAGCTGTCCTATAAAAAAATGATATAAATCTTAAAACAAGTTAAGCCTACACGAGCCGGGTGGTCCCCGGGGCGCCATCATCAGGCCAACAGGGCGCTAGAGCGGACGCCTAGACCCACCAATCAATCGGTTAAAAATTAGTAACGCTAGGTACCACTAAATGAGTTTTTTTTAAAGTTAGTTCTATCAAGATATGCCGAAGTTATTGTTTGTTTGTTTGTCGTATGAGGTAGTGCTGGCCTCTGATGTCAGAGTTTGTCAAGCCGCCCGAGGGCCTCTGACATGGCTTAACGACTGCTATTAATCAATAACAGCCGGGACCGACAGCTTAACGTGCCCTCCGAAGCACGGAGCGAAAGTTATAGGTACAGTATATTTAATCTCAATCTTAATCCATACCAATATATAGTGAAACGTTGCCTGTTTGTTTGTTTGGGGAGTATTAACGCGATAAAGGCTGGATGGATTTGGATTAAATTTGGAATGGAGATAGCTTATACCCTGAAATAAAACATAGGATACTTTTTATCTCGCTTAATAGAAAGTTTCCACGGGAAAATAGGAAAATGTGACGAGCGTAACGACCTCGTAACTTTTGAGCTATTTCTGCAAGAGTTTTTTTTTCATTCTTTGTGAGAAAACTTTGTTAAAAGAGCGTTACGAACGTGACATCTTTGAGCAATATCTATAATTGTGCTCTGAAGATTGGCTTAGACACAAATCGTAAAAAAAGAGTATTAAATAAGAGTATTACAAACCACGACCGTAGTGGGCGCCAAAATTCTAAGCTATTTCTGTCAATGAAGATCAAAATTGAAAAAAAAAAGTCTGTTCCAAAATTACATTATAACACTGTTTTTTAAACAAAACAATGTTATAATATATATTTTTCCCATAAAAGCACTGGTTTGGCTCCGCACTACGCGGGTTTTCGCCATTTATTATCTATGGCAAGCACTACTAGTTTTAGTGACAGGTACCTTGTAGGCATCCATTTCCATCCGCAGCTTGCTCTGCGTCCATTTGAGGCGGCCTTCCAACTCTTTGATGTCATCTCGCAGTTTGCACAGCTCGCGCTCGCTGTTCTGCAGCTCGTGACACTGGGAACAAAGAACATTATTGTAACAGTTTATCTAAATCATTTACATTTACGGGTGAATGATGGCATGCAGGTGCAGGATAATTGTTTTTAACACGTTTTATTATTGCTCTTGTCTTGTGCTGTTTTCCAATAAAGGACTATACGGACGACGATATAAGATATATATTATTCTTTGACGACCGATTGGTCTAGTAGTGACCCTAACTACAAACAGTCGCGGGTTCGAATCCCGCAAGGTGCAATCATTTGTGTGTCGAGCAGAAATATATGTTTCCAAGTAATGGATGTAATATTCGTATCCGTTGTCTAGTACTCATAGTACATGGTATCCTAGTTTGGGTCTGGGTAATTGGTGAATTGTGATTTGGTGTGAATTGTCCTGAATATATTTATTTATGTTAATAAGGTTTTGAAAATGTTATGGTCAACTAACATTAGAATTATCTCACGCGCCGCTCGCAGCCGGCCGCAGCCCGCAGGGCATGTCGGGAACTCGCAGCGTGAACTACTGAGGAAGAGCGTCAGATACGTTCGATAGCTTGATGTTTTCTACAGCAAACACGTGACTTATAGCCGGAAGTGATATTATTGAACGAGCGAGCGCGAAGCGCGAGCAAATCGTCTCCGTTTCAGCTTGGGTAAAAATGCTTTTCTTATATCTGTTCTCTTCTACAGGTCGCATTTATAAACAGATCTAGACGAAACTTGGTACCTATACAGGATAGACCAATTTTTAGAAATTTTTTGTCATCGGGGATTTTTGATTGGGGGGAGGGGGAGGGGGTACTTCCTCCATAAAGGGGCAAAAAGGCTACTGAAAATCTCCGCCTTATTAGATCCGCGTTCTATGGTTATTTTTTTATTCTAAAGTTAGTACTTTAAGTTGGTCTCGTAAAAATTTGGTGATGATCTGATGAAGATCTTCGGCATGATGAGTAAATGAATATCTGAATAGCTCCTCAAAATGCAGTAAATTGTTCACTTTTAGGTTTCTACCAGTGGAATCAGCCCTTTACCTACTAGGTAGGGGTTGATGGAGAACCTTGGTTATTAATGTTAGTTTTACAATAAGGTACTGTAGTCACAACGGATCTTTGCGGCTCGGAAGTTGTTTGCTAGTCGCTGCGCAAACTGCTATTTTTCAGGCGCAATCCCAATATTGATGTTGAAGACAGAATTGTATAACTGCCACACTTACTCGCTTACGTTTCTCGCATATTCTTTCTCGCTCTTACTTTATGCTGTTTTATCCCCACAGCAGTACTTGCGCAATAGTTCACAGAGCCTAACTTCACAAACATGTAGATTGGCTGTGACTGCACAAAATGTATACTCGCGAGGTTAACAGCTCACAGAGCCACTAGTAAATTAGAAATGAGATGTAGACCATAAAAACCGTGTGAGAGAGGGGGAAGATCGGTATGTCGGCACTAACTACCCACCCGCAAGAACATCAGTTCCCTCGTGGATCATTGCGACTGCAACGAAGCCGAAATATCGAGCACTCAACACAAATAAATATCGAGCACTCAACACAAATAAATTAGATGGTATATATACATATTAGTACGGCATGAGGAGAGATAAAAATTCTAAAAAATAGAAAGAAATAGAAAGTTTTTCTGCTTAAAAACTACTACACAGATTGCGATGCGGTTTTCACTGATTATTAGCTTAGGGTTTGACTTAACTTGGTATCTCAATTCAATGATTAGAAGCCGAGCAATCGGTAAAAAACTATTTGACGGCTGAAATTTTGTTACATTGTAATAACATATAGGACTATTGTTTATTCTGTGATATAGAATACATTTATCCCAGAAAAATGACCTCGCGGGCAAAACCGCGGGCACAGCTTGTAAATCAATAAAATAGAATACACTACAAGAGGGTTTTTTTTAGGATTGTCTACTTGCTGTTGACCTCTACCGGCCTCTACAGCGTACCCTCGGGCGCAAAGGCGCTCCTCCGCAATGCATGACGCAGAAGGCGCACGCCATAGTTAAATTTTAGCGACTTGCTCAAGGGCATCCAGGGGGTACGAACCTCAGCTTGGGCCGTCGCTTAGACTAAGGGATATCTAACTAAACTCCCCTGGGTCGGTATTAGTGATTAATAACGATCCAGGGGCCCTGATCTATGGCTAGGAGCCTCATTAGTGATTTGATAAATGACCACCATTTTGGAATACATCTCTGAGAAGAAATGGAAAGAAACTCAGAGAAGGATAAAGAAATTGACTAATTACGGGGTCGTCGACCCCGCCGGCGCGGTCGGTGTCTGATTACTCGTGTGTTGATTGATGACTGACTAGACAATTCCATCGCTGCCTGCAGAGCAGTAGCGATAGCATCGTCTGGGTCGCTCAGGAAATCGCGGGGGCGCCTACGGAGGGGGGAACTACAAGAGCGCTGTTAGAGCATGTTTATATTGCATTTCTCGTGCGTTTAATAAACTATAACAGACGTCGTCTACATAATACCTAAGTTAATTATACTTTAAAACGTTCCTCGGCAAGCAACCTTAGTCGCTCCGGTGAAAACCTGAACAAAATCAGTTGAATTGAAAGAAACACACGCGTTCGGAAACATTACGCCATAACATGCAGTGGCGCCTCAGCTGCCTGGCCGCGGATACAAATTGTAATGGTAATCGCACTCGATTTGTCATTTTGCCCTTACTAGAAATGTCAAATTCAATACATTTAGCATTTCGATGCATATCCGCAGTCTCCCCAATGGCTTGGCTGTGAATACGTAACTTGTAATTTACATGTTACTAGCAAATGCCCGCAGCTTCACACGCGTGGTCTTTCTCTAGGTTAAAAGTACTCATGTCCCTAAAATAACAACATTTGATCAAAATTCCTTCAGCCATCAACAAGTTTTTACCGATTGCTCTGCTCCTACTTATCGGATAGCGATACCAAGTACACCAGTTTTTAAGTCAAACTCTAAGCTATCCAAAAGTGAAAACAGCATCGCAATCGGTCCAGTAGTTTTTACAGAGTCCCTATATTACACGGCCAAAATTACGCGACCAAATAATGTACAGCCAATAATACGCGACCAATATTACATGGATTGGCGTCGTAATATCAGGGTGTACATTATTTGGTTGCGTAATATTGGCCGTGTAATATCACCCCGTGCTGATTTTGTACAGGCGATAATACTCAGCCAGGATTACGAAGCCAAAATATGTACATGTAATAACAGGGCGTGCATTATTGGCTGTGTAATACGGGCCGTACACTTTTTGTACGGGCGATAATGTACAGAGAATATTACGTGTACATCACAGCAGATTAAATTATAGAAATGACATGGTCAAAGCCTCGTTTGCACGTTCCATTTTCCTTTTACCACAGATTATGAATCGCAATTGCTCCGGCGCTGCGGGAAGTGCTGCCCCTCCGCCCTTGCGTAACAAAGCACAGGTACCAACGCTCGCCTCCGCAGCTTCGCCTTTTTGGTCGCCTCCGCCGCTCCAGCTCACCCTGGTACCTGCACTTTGTCACAGCGGACGGGGGCTGCACTCCCTCCGCGCCTCCGGCTTTTTAAAAACACTCTAGTGTAGGGCAGACAAGACCAAGTGGAGTCGGGGTTGGCCGATTCGGTTCTGTGACAGTTTTTTTCATCTTGACACTCGCCTACACAAACGAGGCATCAAGGAGTGATTCTAGCTTTGTCTATGGTTGGCTTCGTATTATTGGCCGTGTAATATTGGTCGTACAAAATCGGCACGGGCTGATATTACGTATCCAGTTGTACACGTAATATTGGTCGTGTAATACTGGCCGTGCATTATCAACCCGGACCGATTTTGTACGGGCAATAATACACGGCCAGTATTAGCCGTCCAAATATTACGAATCCATGTATACGTAATATCTGGCCGTGTAATATTGGCTGTACAATACTGGTCGTACATTATTTTGGTCGTGTATTATCGTCTCCCGTTTTTACATGATCCGCGAACAAACATAAAGACAAACAAACAGACATACACGATTTAAAAAAAATTTATATTCTCGTTCAGTAGCTTATTTTAAATACTCTAGACTTTTTTTTTTTAATTGTCTTTGTACAGATTATTTCGATCTTATTGCTTTATTATAAGTAGGTTATTATTATCAGCCCATATCTTCCCACCGCTGGGCAAAGGCCTCTCTTTCCCTCCTTCTAATTTTTCCGTCCTATTGCTTTAGTTCGCCATTCTTTATTGTATGCGTCATCATAGGCCGACCGCGCTGTCGCTTAATTGACGCCTTGTGGGATCTATTTCTTGATGGATTTAGCCCACAGCTCGTCTGACATACGACAGTCCAGCCCCATGATATTTCCTAGTGGCTCTATGAGACCTTGTTGTGTTTTTTTCTCACAATATTTCATGAGAATCGGTTGAACAATGTGACCTGTAGAGGAGAACAGCCGGACATCCGCCGGATATACGGAAGCATTTTTTCCCAAGCTGAGACATAAGACATAAATGAAAAAATGAAGATGTTAAAATACACACCTTATCATCATACAGCTGTATGATCCGCTGCTTCTCTGCGTGTGCACTCCTCAGCTTGTTGTTCACCAGCTCTAGTTCCGCCTGCGCGGCGCGCTCTGCCTTCGCCGCGACGTCGGCGGTGCGCCTCGCCTCTATGCCGGCGCACTCCACGCTGGCGTAGCGCATTACGGCCGCGTCTTTCTCTCGCTCGGCTTGATCTACGCGCTTGCCCATCTGGAAGGGTAATTATGCTATTAGAGTCATTAAATGACCGAGTGGCTAGTGACTCTGACTGCAAAGTCAACATATGCAGGGTCAAATCCCGCCAGGTGCAAACATTTTTGTGATGATCACAAATGTTTGTTTCCTAGTCATGGATGTATATATTATTAGCAATCAGAAGAGGGTTTATTAAAAAAAAATATACACAATCACACATCGAAAGGTATTATTAAACTTAACAAAGTAAACTAAGCACTTTTACAAAAAAGGTATTATTAAACTTAACAAAGTAAACTAAGCACTTTTACAAAAAAAGGTATTATTAAACTTAACAAAGTAAACTAAGCACTTTTACAAAAAAAGGTATTATTAAACTTAACAAAGTAAACTAAGCACTTTTACAAAAAAAGGTATTATTAATCTTAACAAAGTAAACTAAGCACTTTTACAAAAAAAGGTATTATTAAACTTAACAAAGTAAACTAATCACTTTTACAAAAAAAGGTATTATTAAACTTAACAAAGTAAACTAAGCACTTTTAAAAAAAAGGTATTATTAAACTTAACAAAGTAAACTAAGCACTTTAAAAAAAAAAGGTATAATTAAACTTAACAAAGTAAACTAAGCACTTTTACAAAAAAAGGTATTATTAAAGTTAACAAAGTAAACTAAGCACTTTTACAAAAAATAAGTGTGGTGTGATAAAATAGTGACAAGTGTCATAGCAATTTCTGCAGAGTTAGCCATCTTGGATATTCTCAAACAAAGTCAAGGTATGTTTTAATATGAGTGGACTTCAAATGGATTTATTTAAAAAAACACTGTACCAATTTTGATGAAGTTTATATAGGACTATGCTGGAGGTCTACTCTTTCAAATATAAGAATCTTCCAAATCAGTTCAGAAATCAAGGAGACATGGCAGGCCATATTATTATTTAGGATATCTGACATAATCATAATTATTTGGTGTGAATTCCGACTGACTACCTATTACAGTAAAAAAATACAGCCCTTTGAGCACCGCTCACTCAATATTGCATATTAACATAATGTGCGCTAGCTTGCACTGTGCCCGAAGATTAAAGGTAGCTGAGACAGACAGACAGAAACATATGGAAGGCGTAACTTAGTAATAGGGCTCCATTTGGACCAAAAACTAAAATGCTAGGTTCTTACCATATCCAACTTGTCCTCCAAATCTTTAAAAGTCTGGTCTTTCTCCTGCAAATCATCACCTTGCTGCTTCACCCTCTCTCTTAATGACGTGTTCTCTTTCCTTTGCTCAAACAGCAACCGTTCTAACGTCTCCACTTGAAGCTTCAACACTTCCTTCTTAGCATCTGACTCTTCAGAAATCTCTGGCTTATTTGCCTCATTGTGGCTTTCTAAACTGAACATTGTATTCTCTAGTTTCACATTTGCAATTGTTTCAATATTCACCAGGTGAGTGTTTTCATTCCGTGTTTTGGTTTCATTTGATTCGTCTTCAAATATATCATTCATGACTTTACCATTTGGTACAGGTTTTACGTGCTTGATCGGTTTCGGAGCAGAGCGTTGATTGTATGCATATTTCAAGCTGCCGCTGACCGATGAAAATATGCCATGAACATTTTTTACTATGCTGCCTAAATCTTGTGATAAGATCTCTTTCGGTATCCTAGAGTACCGTGTGTCTAAGTTAATCACATTATCAGAATTATTCGCGTCATCTCTGGGAGCCAGATTTGTTGAGTTGTCTGTAATTTTATGGACGGCTGTGACTCTATTTTTCTGACTCGTAAATTGTGATAGAATTTTTTCTGTGTCCAAATTGTTGTTGCTTGAGTTTAAGGTAGATTTGCTATCAGTAACTGATATGTTTTCAGCACTTCTGCTGTGTGGCGATTTACAGATTCCATTTTGGCTTGGATTGCGCTCGTCTAAGCTCATAGATGACATTGCAAGCTTGCTATTGATTTTTAAAGTATTTTCTTCGTATAATTTTGAAGTTGGGAAGTTTTGAGCCTCATTTAAATGTTCACTGGTGACATTAGATACATCTTTGGCAGGATTTTCGATTTTGGAAGGAGATGAGTCGACATTACTAAGCAATTCTACTGCGGGACAGTCATCAGATGAGGATGAGACTGGATTGGACAGTAGATTAATGTCTGAATTGTCTTTTTCAGTAGATTTCTCATAATTAATAACGAGCTTAGTAAAGCCTACCTGATCGGTGGTAATACTTTTAATAGGAGATATGTCGGAGTCAGACGAAGTGGGGAACGTCTCGGAACAGGCGTCGATAGTCTCAACGCCGGAATCGTTGCTTTTCTCGCTATTTGATCCATTTTCTGCATTGACGTCAACATTTTCAATATGGGTCGAAGATACATAGTCTTCTGCGGACATATTACACTTCAAACTTGCTAGATATGCATAAAATCATTAGAAGTTTATATTGGTTAGCGCATAAGTTTAATGAGCTCATTTATTGTTATTTTTTATAAAATAAACATTAGCAATATTTGTTTGAGGTCCTATATTTTTATTGACAGCCATTATTGACTTGACTTGACTTGACTTGAAACTTGACAGGCTGACTTGACAGATACAAAGAGTATTTAGATTGACTTGCTTGGGCCTGTTCACATAAACGTTCGAGGACGCACGGATCACCCGCGCGTACACTCGAAATCGTTCACGGCGTCGTCCGGGCGTTCGCCTGGGTCATCCGAAAAATAGTAGTGGAGGGGAGCAATAGTATGAAACTGACACTTGACAGTTGTCAGTTGTATGTGGACGTCCAAAGTCGTTCACGATCTCCGGATGATCGAGCGATAATCGCACGGATGATTCGAGCGTGTATGTGAACACACCCCCTGACATAACGAAGGGGCCGTTCGTATTGATGCAAAATTATCGAATATAACGCTAAATATGTTTCGATCAGCGATCGATTTGGACATGAAAGTTAAATTTGACATCAGAAAAGCGACTTTATTACTAAGTGTTCATGGTTGTTTTTCGTTCGGTTGAGAAAGGATCATTAGTGTCAATTGTTAGATATCTTTTAATAGACAAGTATTTTTATATGAATAGGGCAACCCAACTAGCAAAATTATGTATTGTGTTTCCATTTCTTTATCTTTCAATGTTAATTACTGGTAATCTGTTTGTAATTTCAAATATAAATTTTATACTGGCAATGTGATAGTACAGGCTTGTAAAATGAATTGATTAACAATGTTGTAAAAGTGACAGAATATCTCAAATCTACAGGTACAGACTGAAATAAATCTATGGAAAAATGATCTGAGGAACATCAGTGGCCCAATTACAGAACTTGGCTTCAATCAGATTGTCACTTTTTTCATAGCAAAATCGACTCTATTGCAAGGCACTAATGAATTTGACGGCTCGAAACCGTCATGATCAACATTACGTAATCGCACTGCAGGCTAGCTGGAAGGGGACGATTGAGTAGTCGGTTGGATTTTCGTCTTGGGTTATTTGATATTCTACGAGAAATATATATTAGATGAATTAGATAATACCATTCTAGTTGGGAAGGCCAGTTATGTACTCAAAGAGTTAAAGATATCTATTTAATGTTATGAAATTTATGATTATAGATTGAAACAAGACAAATAGTTTCCTTTGAAGATGACCCTCTTTCACAATCAACTAATGATCCTTTCCCAAATTGCTATCGAAACAATGCACTAGCTCGAATGCAGGGGAAGTTGACAGTACATGACCTGTGACATGCCTGTGACCAAAGAGTACCTGTGACTGTGAATCCAAAGAGTTTTGTATTATAAGTTTTGATTGGCAAACGGACATTTGGGCAGTTTCGAAAGTGTACATTTTTAACAAGATGTCATTTTTAATCGGCAAAATCATTTTATATGCAAAACGTACGGTGACCAAAAACATTTCAGGACGTTAATTTTTCACACATAATTTTGCTTACAAACCAAACACCATAGGCTATATTTAGCGTTTTTATTTGTTATTTTTTCCATTTGTTTAAAAAATAACGCTCTAATTGATATTTCTATAATCTACCGGAAGCGTTTAAATAAGTAGTATAATTTCATCTGGAAAATTGGCAACATTCTAGAAAACGTCATGTCTGATTTGAATTTAGACGATGTCATGTGTCTTGCACGTCATTGTCAATTTTCATGTCATGTCATGCCATTTCCAACGAATTCGCTCGTGAAGGAAGTCGAATCGTGCTTCTTGAATCAGAAAAGTACTAGGTAGGTCGTCAGGTATTGATTTTTCTAACTTCTCTTCATCAAACAAAGAACGGTAGCGTCGCTTTGTGTTCCCGCAATAAAATTACTGTGTTACGACGGGCAGGAACTGCAAAATGCCTGTAAGTATAAATCTCCACATGTGGCTTGGAAAGTAGAAATTTGATATGTTGGCTTTTTGTGATTTTATATGGATTTTCTTTGTATTATTTGTGTTTTCAGCTGCGCAGTATACTACATCTAAATCGATTGTGAAGGATTTCTAGTTAAATTAATACTACATTTTCATTTTTAACATTGAGTCATCGAATTTGTGTCATGGTCATTGTTGCTACCTAGCTATTGCTTACGTAGGTTAGCAGCTACATTGCGCATATTGAAGCGTCGTTGGCCGCCATCTGCTGAATCTTATTGATTTTTCAGCCATTGTTGTTATAGTTAGTTATTTGTCTGAAGCATCAGCTCTGTTAGGATTCATGTACTTGCTATTTTAATCCAGTAATGCTAAAGTGAGAGGGAAATAGACATTTATGCCCAATTGTAATTTTGCCTGACAGCTCACTCCTGCGCCCAAGTTGAGCTGCCACTTACGAATACCTATTTTCAAACCTTAGTCATTCCTAATAAGAATCTTATAAGTACCTACCTACGACTACAAATCCATGTATGCAAGGACCCATGGTGAACATGGTTAAAATGACTTTAATTCATGCGGCAGTTAAATGAACTAGCTTAAAAGCTAAAAAAACGCCTGCCCTGCTAAAAATGAATTTATGACAATAAATTATATACCATTGGAATGTGCTTATCAAGGTCTTTAATTTGACACCCATAATGTAAAAAACAAAGTTTTTTTTTGCAATTGAAAATGGAGCCAAACTAAAGCCATAATGACATTTAAAGAAAAACCTATGTTACTCGGGGGGGGGGGTGTAAGGATTCTAACAATACCCCATACATCTAAATCTGTTCAGGCATTTCAAAGTTATGGTGGCTATTAATACATGAATGCTAACAACATAACACTCATTTTTCGGGCAGTTGTGTAAAAAAAACAGGGACATGGCTCAAATGTCTTCACGATAGAATTTAAATTAATATATCATTTGTTGTGTTGCCACTGGTTATAATATTCTAGATAGCCCTTCTTTTAGAAAGGCCAAATAGAAATGAATGCCATCCTGACTCACTAGGATTCCCTGCAGAAGGATTTTAGAATTGGTACATGTTCTTAGGAGAGAGGAGATGACCTTTTTTCTATACAAATGTATGAATCGCCATTGCTCATTAAAAATACTAGTATAGGGTGACAAGACCACGTGGAGTCGGGGTTGGCCGATTCGGTTCTGTTACAGTTTTTCTCCCAGGAATAGCCATCCAAATATCACAAATCCATGTGCATATATAACCAGGCCGTACAATACTGGTTGTGCAAAATCGTCTCCCAAAACGCAAAGAGAAAATGATGTTGTCCATATTATTAACTTTATTTCTCAGGAACTGTTGGGTTCCACAAAATAAACTTTCGTGAGGTTGTGGTAGATAACAATACCTAACTATGACAACAAGTTGAAGGTACAAAGCCTCATATACCGTTTCAAACGATGTGCCTTCCCTGCAGCTAGGGAAACCAGGAGACATTGAATAAAACATGTGCACCTTTTACCTGAATGCGGAGGGTTGTGTGTGCGTGTGTGTGTGTGTGTGTGCGTTGTATTTGTATTGTTTGTATGTTTCTTTGGTGCATCCTACAACCTAAACAACTTGATGGAATTTGATAAATGAGTTATCATTAGATTTGTCTTAATTTTGAGAGTGCTATAGGATTTATAAAGTGTCAAGAAAACCATTATGGTGGCTATTAAAGCTTTTGTATCATATATTTTAAAATCTAGAATCTAATGATTGTTTGCCTCTTTTATAATCAAATATTTTTATTTTCACTAATATTTCATCTCACCATCATGGTGTGTTGTGAGAATTAGTCCCTTGTTATCTGGGTATAAGGTTCACTGCAAACTGTGAAGTAGGCAAGTTCAGTTCATCAATCCATCTTGTATATCAAGGAAATATTGTGGATCTTTCCATTTCCATTTTTCATTAATTTTATCTCCACATTTGTTGATTGGTTTTGGTCAGAATATCCGTTATCCTTGTCCTGACTGAGTTTTGGTCAGAATATCCGTTATCCTTGTCCTGATTTTTGGTCAGAATATCCGTTATCCTTGTCCTGACTGAGTTTTGGTCAGAATATCCGTTATCCTTGTCCTGACTGAGTTTTGGTCAGAATATCCGTTATCCTTGTCCTGACTGAGTTTTGGAGTAACTTTCTCTTGTCATTGCTGTTGGATGTCCTAAACCCTGATCTATATTTATAATAAAGCGGCATGTACCAAAAAATCTGTACAATGAAGATAATTTAAAAGAAATGGCTACTGAAGAAGAATATAACATTTTTAAAAGTGAATCACATAAAAACTACTAGACCCATGTGATGCGGTTGTCACTGTTGGATAGCTTAAGGTATGACTTAAACACTGGGGTACTTGGTATCTTAATCCGATGATTAGATGCCGAGCAATCAATAAAAAACTAATTGACGGATGAATGTTTTTTATGAAATGTAGTATCATTGTACTTTATAGGTACTTTTGGGCATGGAATAACACATATGGGCTACTTTTAAGTGAAATGACCACACGGGCAAAGCCACGGGAACAGCTAGTCCTTCATAAAATTATTCATTCCATCCATATATGAAACTAGCTTTTCCCCCTCATGCATCTGCCTGGACTACAGTTTATTGCGATAAAAAGTATCAAAATGTCTCCTTCCTACCTCAGAGTTCAAGCTATCTCCATACCACCACCGTCCACCACATACATCATGCTTCCTTCAGCCATTTTGTTGTGAAAAGGTAATAAAGACCGAGAGACCAAAGTAACTTTCACTTTATAATATTAGTATGGATCTGGAATAACTATAATGAACTTGGGAATTGGAACTAGTTTGTTTCGAGCTCACTTTTCCAACCACTACACTACAAAGGTAGTTTAACAATTTTAATGTTGGCTGCAATATAACATCAAGTACAAAATAATATAATATAACATCACCTGCATGATTACTCAAGTTCATATTCTTTTTTGCATTTGGTTTGGATTTATTGTTTTTTGTATTGCTTTTCATTAAACTTAAGTCAGCTTCTTGCAAATTCTGATTTAATAAATAATAAGTTTATTAACCAAGTAAGGTGGATATACAATGATAGGCAGCGGCCCCACACTAGGCTCTAGGCCCGTGTCGTGGAAGCCTGGTCTGAATTCCATAACACAATTTAATTTAATGGAGGTATCCCGTCCTGGCAATAAACATTACTGATCTAATTTATAATGATGAAATAACAAAATTAAAAAAATATATATATGTGATCTTAACTTAAGTGTCAACGTAAGGGGAAATGTATTGTGTATAAGGGTATGAGGGGGTGAGTATGTGTACGCATGGTTACGATTTGTTGCACTGCTTCAGTTCATTTTACCACATTTTTAATAAGTCACTTGTTTGTCTGTCTGTCGTTCCGGGTGGAATCTTGCAACTTCAATTTCGAGCCCTTCCCGCCTTCTTAGCTATCCGGTTGAAACTTTCAGGGTAGCTCTCAACTCAATGACAATGCATAAAAAAATATTGTGTTATAGATTAGTTTTTTATATATGGCCTTTTTAACGTCAAGCCTCTATAGAGGTGTTGCTGGTGCGGGTAACACTTGTCTGCTTGGCCTCTATGTATGTCTGTGGCGTTTGTTAAGCCTAGAAGTTGTTTGATTGATTCGTAGTATATAATATACTAGCTGTGCCCGCGGCTTTGCCCACAAAATCATTTCACTAAAAAGTAGCCCATACATGTTATTCCAGGACCAAAAGTACCTATATTTTTTATATTTTGAAGTAGTGTTGTAAGCTATCCGGTTGAAACTTTCAGGGTAGCTCTCAACTCATTGACAATGCATAAAAAAAATTTGTGTTACAGATTAGTTTTTTATATATGGCCTTTTAACGTCAAGCCTTTATAGAGGTGTTGCTGGTGCGGGTAACACTTGTTTGCTTGGCCTCTATAGATGTCTGTGGCGTTTGTTAAGCCTAGAAGTTGTTTGATTGATTCGTAGTATATAATATACTAGCTGTGCCCGCGGCTTTGCCCACACAGTCATTTCACTAAAAAGTAGCCCATACATGTTATTCCAGGACCAAAACTACCTATATTTTTTATATTTTGAAGTAGTGTTGTATATTATACTACATTTCTTCAAAATTCGTTCAGCCGTCAAATAGTTTTTTATCAATAGCTCGGCATCTAATCATCGGAATAATATACCAAGTACCTCAGTTTTTAAGTCTAACCCTAATCTATCCAACATTGAAAACCGCAATCGGTCTAGTAGTATTTACGTGATGCGCAAACAAAAATACAGACAAACAAACTAACAAACAGACAGACGCAATTTAAAAAAAAAGTTCTATTCTTGTTTAGTAGCTTATTTTAAGAACCCTTGGCCATATTTTTTTAATTATCTTCTTTGTACAGACTTTTTTGTTCATATTGCTTCATTATAAGTATACATTGTCGCAATATATAGAAAAATAACAAATCCAGAAACTAGGAAGAGTTCACTATGAGCTGTATTTTAACTATTGTTATTTTTTATATTGTATATACAGTCAGCGACAAAAGTAGGTGAGCATATTTTCACATTTTGTAAGTAATACGAATGCTTGCTAATGTACAGTTTAGTTTCTTTGTTTGTGAGGTAGAGTTTTCCTTGTTCTACTTGTTATTTATATTTTATTTTAGGCGTAACTTTTACAACAATTTTCGAGGATGTGGAAGGTTCAATTTGACCCGGCTCATTTTGTTTTGTGTATAGTTTAAAGTCCCGCAGTCGTACGCTGTCGAACTTCTCTGTTACTAGAGCTATTGAACTCTCCTGCACTCCAAATACCGCAGATTGATCAGTTGTAGTTTGGGCTAGAAGTTACATGTGCGCAAAAGTCAAACAGGGTAAAAATGAGCCCACCTCAAACGCAATAAATGTCTTATGTAGAAAATGCAAAGAAGTGGGATTTTATTAATGTAAAACCATGGATAAGTCAATATAATTATGACTTTTCGTACCCTAAGTAGAGAAGAAACGAAATTTAAAAAACCTGCTAAAGTCGATTAATTTAAGCCCTTTGAAATATGTATCGAATTATTAACTTTCGTATACTATATAATGTTTTTCCTTTGTTAAAATCCTCTGTTTAATATCCAATTTATATATTTAACTTCAATCTTTGTAGAAATATACCAACTTAAATTGAAGAAATTGAAAGACTACAGGGTCACCATGACCGTCTACATCATGGATGCACCCTTTTTGTACCACATCCTCGCCGGGTATGTCAGCCGCCTAACTAAAATATACAATTAACAGACTACCAAACAAGAGACTATACAAACATTGTAATGTAACTGTATCTACAGTTAAGCTTTTTGGAGCAGGTTTTGCTTCCCTAAAGTATTGGTTGACAGGCTGCTCTGGCCAGATTTCATATTCATGTAATTTCATTAAAATTGTGAACTTACAGCTTTAAGCCAATACATATCGTTCTATGACGCTGACTGTCAAGTGTACAATCAAGTGTTAAAAATGCCACAGAGATAAGTGAGAACAATTGAATATCCACATGAGCGAAGCCACAGGCCTCATCAGAACCATATAAAGGAGCATACATTACAATATATATTAGTTTTCAACTGTCTGATTATCACATAGGTACAAATGTATTTTTTAAATATTGCGCGAATAAAACATTAAATGTTAAACAAAACTAAAAATGGACAAATTATGAGGAAATAATTATTAGGTCAAAAAGTCTGGCTTTAATAGATACACAATCAAAATATATATTTTCCTAAAAATATATAAAACATACTAGTGACTTAATATATTGTTTATTAATTTAACTAGCTGTACCCGCGGCTTCGCATGCGTGGTGATTTCTCTACGTTAAAAGTACTCTATGAACTATTTCAAGACCTAAAATACCAATATATCAACATTTGATCAAAATTCCTTCAGCCGTCAAAAGGTTTTTATCGATTGCTCGGCTTCTAATCATCGGACAGTGAAAACCGCACCGGAATCGATCCAGTAGTTTTTACGTGATGCGCGAACAGACAGACAGAAAAACACGATTTTTTTAAATGTTATATTCTTGTTCAGTAGCTTATTTTAAGTACTCTAGACTGTTTTTATTTAAATTATCTTTGTACAGACTTTTTCGTACCTATTTCTTTATTATAAGTAAAGATTATGTTTAAAATACCATCGTAGTATACGCAACGCCAAGAGAATAAACCAAACTAGGTGTAAGAGTTCACACAAAACAGCTGTATGATAAAATTACAAAAACATAATTTGTGAATTGTTTTCACAAAAGTAGGTTAAATTTTTCATCGATACCTATAATAAAGCAATAAGAACGAAAAACTGTACAACGAAGATTTAAAAAAAAAACTAGGTCACTAAAAATAAGCTACTGAACAAGAATATAACATTTATTTAAATCGTGTCTATCTGTTTGTTTGTTCGCGCATCACGTAAAACTACTGAACTCAATCTTGTGATGCAGTTTTCACTGTTGGATAGCTTAGGGTTTGACTTAAAATCTAGGGTACTATGTATCTCAATCCGATCAGTAGAAGCCGAGCAATAAATAAAAATATTTTTGACGGCTGAAGGATTTTTGATCTAAGTAATGTTGGTATACTTGGTATATTGGTATTTTAAGTCCTGGAATAGCACATAGAGTACTTTTAACCTAGAGAAATGACCACGCGTGCAAAGCCGCGGGCATCAGCTAGTAGTTGTTATAAAAATGTACTGTCTACTTAACCTATTTGCCTATCGTTTTACCAGTTCGGAAAATATTTTTTCCCCGCTCTGACTCTCCTTGACACATCATTATTGGGATAAGGCGAAAGGGATGAGAAGATAATCAAAATCTCTCCACCCACGCCGTAGCGCATCTAACAATAAATATTAAAAATAAACAGGAAACATTAACCTGGTTACTCATCAAATATGCTCTGACCTTATTAAAAATTTTTACTAAATATGTTCCAAAAATTACAGAATGTAGGCCTACTAGGTGCCCTCGTCAAAATCAATTGCAAATGTAACACCCCATCCTTGACACACCTGCATTGCTATTGGTAGGGTCATGAGGGGGCGGGATGAGGCGCGGAAGGGAGAGCGGGGCGCGCGACGTATCGCCGCCCTCGGTCGCAGACGACCGATAGCGCTTGCATCGCGCACAACTCGCGACCGCGACGTGGTTCAGAACCCTGTTGCTTACCATGGTCATGATTCAGTGATAAGTCCAAATTCACATTTCCAATAAATATGGTGCAATTATTTTTGTCTAATTTGTAAACATTTTCCTTTATTGTCAGTTTATTTTACGGAAAAAATATATATGTCAAATCAAGTTTTAAAAAAAAATTGTGTATCTTTCTAAATAATGAGTGTTAGATCAATGCAGTGTATCGCGTACAAGATGTCCGATAAGTGGATTGGTAAGAATTATCGATTACAGAAAGGTTTTTAATTAAATATTTTATGTGAAATCGAGGAAAGTTATAAGATTTCAGATTAAAACAAGCAGTTAAAGTGTATCATTGATGCATAGAGTACTTTAAATTATTATTTCGTAAAGTCATTTGCAGCTAAGGCTTCGTCAGTAAATTAATATCGTGAAACATTATTTTTGTTCTAGAATTTACACACGACGCTCACAAAATATTAATCTCCTGGGATGTGCCCCACTTTCGAGCAGATATATCAAACATGCTATTTTCGGTAACGAATAAAGTTATAAATCATCTAAGTAGGCCACCGGTTCACGCGTTCGCGGCATACTATAACTCTAATATTAGCTACTATGTAATCAGCAACAATGCTCACAGCTCGCTTCTTTGTATCGCATCCGGTTTTCCACTTCATAATCATTGATTTAAATTATAGCCTTGCAAATGGGGCTATTTCAATTAAACTGTAACTGTGAATAAGTTGTATGTCCAAATGGAATTTGACACGTTGCTTGGTGAGTAAAATGGATTGATTTTTCGTAAATAGGTCAAACCGTGTGACAGAGATGGCTAGATCCGAGGGCAGCCGATGTTTCCTTTGTGTTTCCGACGTGACCTACTTTCAGCAGGGTGTGAGGTACAGGGCTTGAGTTGCAATTTATACCCTCTACCTCATTGATTGACCTCGTTCTGTGCTGCGCAAGTGCAGTATCGGGACTTCAATTTATTTAAACGCACAGGAGATGGAGCGACAGTAGCAGGATAGAAAGAGACAACTGATGTTCTCTACTGTTAGCTAATTAAAATAAAAACCTAGAAGAAAACAAAATTTCAGGATAGGCACTAAGTATTCAAGACATTAAAATAAAATTATGTAACAGAAAAGTTTTCAAAACAATGACTCGACATTTCTATCAACTTTGAGATAAATAGGAAAGCTGATCCCTGAACAGAAAACAACACAAAGAAAGTTCGTAAGTTCTTTCAGTAGTGCCACCGCTTCACATTCATACGCGTGGATAGATTCCCACGACTTCAATTAAAAAAACATCTCTATCTTCCACAGGACGCGGAGCTCGCGGCGCCAACCGTGGAGAATGTCCGCGTGGTGGTCCGAGTGCGGCCCATGGACCAACGGGAGAAGCTGGACGGCTCCTACAACTGCGTATCAGTCGACCCTGTCCACAACACGATAGCAGTCACGCGGAACAATGTCACCCCGGCCGAGCCGCCGAGGGTCTACGCGTACGACGCTGTTTTTGACATCAATACTAGCCAGGTAAGTCATTAGCGTAAAACAGGTGGGGTTGTTGGCGTAACAGGTGGGGTCGTTGGCGTAACAGCGGAGTCGGTGGCGAAAAGCAAAAAAAACAATTATAACCTCCTTTTCTCCAATATTATATAGCGTCGGTGCCATGTACTTTCTTCCATTTCAGCCGTCATCTCAGTCTTCGTACAATCACACAATCCATCGACACTTTTTTCAAATATCCAAACATAAAATGGGGTAAGTCTTTGGCGTAATATACGGGGTAGGTGGCATAGCGAAGACAGATATGTCCCTGCAGTATTTAAAAGTAGGTGCTACGACTGACGCGTTTCTGTTTTAGTAAGCGTTTTTGCAGTGATTAAGAGTAGAGTCCTTTGATGTAATTTTTTGGTATTGAGAAAATGTATTGCTATCTCGTCTCCTCCTCCCGATCCCCAATTGTTAGGATAGAGGTGGATTAGTGTTTTTTCTTTTTGTATGGACAAGGGCGCGTTATACTCTATTCTAACTGAGATAGGTATTTAGCGGAACAGAAAGAGTTGGCGGCGTATTTGTTCATACGATAACGCTGTTTACTCGATTATTCGCAGAAAGTATTATGTTGGACACCGATATAACTCACTTAAGTCTTCGGCGTAACCGGTTGGGTCATCGGCGTACCGAAACAAACGAGTTCTAATGACTTAAACATGATTATAGGCTTCATAGCAACAAGACTTTCTATAACCGTACAACGTTTCACATGCAAACCCAACAGTATCATAAACTAAAGAATTTTTAGAGAAGTCTGCCAGAATCAAGCTTGTGACGGCATTTCACTTTTCTCAAACTCAATTTGGCCATCCAAACACCTCAAAATAGCACTATACATACCTATTACAGGTGCTTTGAAGCCAAATGAGCTCGAAACAAAATAACGTCGAAATTACGAAACGGTACTAAATAAAACAATTTAGTTTCTCTTCAACGCCACTACCAATATTCCACTCTAAAGTTACTACATAAAGTCTATTTTCCGCCGCAGCTATTTGGGAATATTACAGAACAGCTTCACCGTCGTTTGGCTGACACGGTCAAATTGCATAGTAACTACGCAATACTGACGTCAGCCGCTTAGGTAGCTTTGTTGGAATGATTTGTTCGTGTTTCCACATTAGTTTTATTTTAATGGCTTGCATCTAATGTATTGATAGCTAGAACAGGCACGCTGGGCCATCATCTCTTACTGATTTCAGACAATCTATGCAGTGTCATAGAATAACTATATATTATGCAGTCATCATCATCATCATGTCAGCCTTTAGAAGTCCACTGCTGATCATAGACCTCCCCCAAAGAGCGCCATGACGAGCGATCTTGTGCCACCTCCATCCACCGACTTCCTGCGATGGCTACAATGTCGTCGGTCCTTCGTGTGGGGGTCCTCGGTCTCCCCACACTTCGCTTGCTTGTTCGTGGTCGCCATTCGAGAACCATTATTCCCCAGCGGTTGTCGGTTCTGCGAACTATATGGCCTGCCCATTGCCACTTCATTTTGCAATCTCTGAGAGCTATGTCGGTAACCTTCGTTCGTATATTATGCAGTGTAAGTCTGTATTCTGCGATTAGACTCGATGTTGATTATTAAGGCTATAGACACAACACTATAAAATAATAAGTTAGATATGGTTATATCTAATTAGTAGCACAATGACCAGAATTATTGAGAACTAGCCTTACCCTTACCCCGCGACTTCGAGCGCGCGTTCTACAATTTATCGCGATTAACAGTATCCCTTGTCCTTTTCCAGAGTTCAAACTATCTCCATATCAAATTGCATCAAGATCGGTTCAGCCGTATAGTCGCGAAAAGCTAACAGACAGAGCTACTTTCGCTTTTATAATATTAGTATCTAATGGTAGCGATTTGGACATCCCCTAACCTAAACTTAATTTCTTCAAATGTAATTTAAACCTTGCTGGCTTCGTAACAAGGTATTTTTCCCCTGGCAAAAACTATCACTAAAGCCTCACGCACTAAATTATCGTCAGCGTAAAATCAACTTTGTTTCCACGCGTCGAGAGTCCTGATTTGTCCAAACGCTGTCTCAGAACGTGTCCGAATTTATCCAAACGCTGTTAGACAGCGTGTTAAAAACCTGTTTTGATTACGTTATTTTATGCGGTGCAGCTTAAATTAAAGTAAGTTTAGAATAGATGCCAGGGGCAAATTGCATTTGAAGGAATTTAGTCTAGTTTAGTTTAAGGTGCAAAATGTCTGAATTGCTGCCAATTGTGAAACAACTTAATGGTTCTATTGAGAATAATCTCCAATACTTTCTTGGCGTAATTAATACAGTATCAGGCATTTAGAAATCAATTGGAAGCAACATTAAAAATGTCTGTGTTGAAAACTCAGTTCTCTGTGAATACGTAAGAAATAATTAACTATTATTTATTTTTAATATGGTAAGTGTTACCTGTGCTATTCACAAAAAGGGCTCTCTTAAAAATAATTAATCTATCTAATCGTTTTCGAAAATTCTTATGTCGCTTGTTTATATTTAACATCTGAATGAAGTCATGGCTACAAGAGAGGAAACCGAAAAGTCGCGGCTGGCGATCAAACCGTACTCAATCGATAGAGGACTTAATTCCAAATAAAAAATATTAGAACACTGGTATCTTAAATTATACCGTTTTTGTTATATTGGACCTCATAAATATTGGTCATTATGCTAACTTTAAGCAGTCAAATATTACAGATTTTTGACAATTGTAGCAACACGTTTTGTTTACACTGAAGTCCTCTGTCGTCTGAGTAAGGTCATTGGCCGCGATTTTTCGTTTTTTTTTCTCTTGTTTCTATATAGGCTTCTTAGTAAAATGTAAGGTCACCTTTGGGGAAAATCTTATCAATACTTATATTAAAGCAGTAAGTACGAAAAAGTCTGTACAACGAAGATAATTTAAAAAAATATGGTTTTGTGACTGAACAAGAATATACCTTTTTTTTAATCGTATCAGTATGTTTGTTCGCGCACCACGTAAAAACTACTGGACCGATTGCGATGCGCTTTTCACTGTTGAATATATTAGGGTTTGAAAACTGATTAGATGCCGAGCAATCGATAAAAATTACCTATATGACGGCTGAAAGAATTTTTAAAGAAATGTGCTGTGTTGTACTTTATAGTTTTTTTTTTAAATTACGGACTAGGCAATCGTTTGACCACGATCTCACCTGATAGAAAGCGATGATGTGGTCGAAGGTGTAGCACGCTTGCCTAGTAGATACCTATTCACTCTTGACTTGAACACACCGGGGTTATAATTTACCGGAAACACTGACGAGGGCAGGGCATTCCATTCCTTTGCAGTTAATATAATAAATGAAGAAGCGTAACGCTTCGTTCTTGTGCGAGGTGCTTTTGGTCCTGGAATTACATGTACGGGCTACTTTTAAATGAAATGACAATGCGGGCATAGCCGCGGGCACAGCAGTTTGGAATATAATTATCATGTTTTTACCAGCTTTTAATGAGCATATCAAAGCAAACAAATTTTATTATCATTTAATTTAACTAAATAACTAGATTAAAAGCTAAAAACACACCTGCCCTGCCAATAAAATAACATATGCCAATAAATTATATACTGTTGGAATGTGCTTATCAAGGCCTTCAATTTGATACCCATATTGAAAAATTCAAAGAAAAATATATTTTTTTTTCATTTGAATATGGAGCCATACTGCCGCCATATTGAATTTTTCAACAAAAAAAAAAATAGCCTATGTTACTCGGAACAACAAGGAATCTAATGAAAAATGAATGAATGAATGTAAGGATTCTAATGATAGGTACCACATAGGTCTAAATCTGTTGTGGCATTTAAAAGTTATGGTGGAATAAACTCACATACATACGAGGGGAGTTCAATGTATTCTCGGTATAGGCATGAAAGAATAAGCAGAAAATTCTGAATAAAATTTATTTTTCAATGTAGTCCCCTAGGATCTGCAGCCCGATTACAGAACTTGGTTACAATCGGATTATCACTTTTTTCATAGCAATTTCGACTCTATCGCAAGGCATTAGTGATATCGATACTGACAATCCGATTGAAGCTAAGTTATGTGGTCGGGCCCCTGAACACACTTATTTGTACATCAATCCTAAAATCTCGTACATCAATCCTAAAAACATTACACTCCTATTTTTGGGCAGTCGTGTAAAAAGAGTACACTAGTATCGACCCAGCTAGTAGTACAAGTCACAATAACAAGTAGTCGTACTACGCGCGACCTTGTACAGCAATTATTATCTCGACCTCGAGTCCACTTCCTCTTTCCTAACGGCTGCTCGATGATAATATGAATGTCGGCGTTACCAACTAGGTACTTTATTGTAGTTTTGAATACTCGTTCACGACAACAGCCGCGAGAATTAATAATTACGATATTCATTCTGTGGCGTTAGTTATGACGACAGTAGAAAATAATAAAATAATGGACTTCTTCATTAAGAAAATGAAAGCTAAAGTGATATTACACATTTTTTAAAGCTTTTGTTTAACATGCAATTTTTGTATGTTTGTTTAGGTCAAATCTTGCAAGCTGGATTAGAAGTTAGGTCAAATCTTGCAAACTGGATTAGAAGTTAGGTCAAATCTTGCAAGCTGGATTAGAAGCACTTCCTCTTATCCTACGATTTTTACATGTTGGTTCAGTTCCGATGACAATGCATTTTTATGGTAATCATGACCTGAATCTATATCCAGGATAAGCTCCAGATGAAGCTCTTCAGCGGTCAACAGCACTGGCGCAAAATTTTGTGTACGCAAATAATATTATGATAGCCGGTTTTAAGTTTTACCATAACATGGTTGCTGCACTCAGGGTTGAGTCTTGACTAGGGAACTCTTCTACGCTTAACAGCACAGACAAGAAATGTTGTATACGCATTTATTTGTGATAGCCCGTTCTAAGTTTTACCATGACAAAACACACATACATACATACACATGCATACAGCACACATACACATATACACACACACATATACTGCATATTTTTTTATATGTTTTCAAATTAAGTTATATAATTTATAACCGGCGGAAAAGGTTTGTAGTTCGACGCTTGTATTTTGTGTATGTACACCGATTACTGGACCGATTTGGATGATTCTTTTTTATTTGGCCCCATGTAAATAATCATGACAATTGGTTCAGTTTTTTTTATTTTTAGTAAATCCATTTAAATACGGGTTCATGGGATTTTATCCAGCACTTTTTAATTACTAACTGATACAAAAAATGCCTTACATAAACATTTTGACTGATTTCTAAAATATTCCTGAATATTCAATCAGCGGAGGATGAATTTTATTGTCCATACAAACGTTATTATTATATTAAGATAAGATTCGGATAGTATTTATATGGTAGAAATACGGTTGAATTACTTACAAAAGATTTTGGAATTAAATTTGTATGGAGAATTCATCCTCAGCGGTAACCTTATAATGTTTTTCACAAATTGTAAACGACTTTACAAAAGCGATGCCTTTTATTACTATGACAGATGAAAAATGTAAAAGAAAAAAATTGCTCATATTCCAAGAACATCCAGCTACAGTCAAGAACAATGAAGAAGAATCAAGAAGAAGGAAAATATTCGTTGTACGCACCCATCATTCGCTTTGACTGGATGTTTTTTTGCACCATCAGTCTTGTCGAATGGTGGGTAGGTGCAACGTCCTACGTCTGAACTGCAAAGAAACGAGAAGAAACAGAATTTGACAGAAGACTCTCTTTGTAAACTCTTTGCAAAATGTTTTAGGTGGTTAAGATTCAATATTAAAACTACATAGTACTTAATTGAAACAAACATAAATTAAAAAAAAACCCAACATCAATTATAGCTAAGAACAATCTCGATCACATCAGCTTTCAAATAGAAAAAAACTCATCAAAATCGCTCTATTCCTTTGGGGGCTACGGTGCCACAGACAGAGACAGACATAGATTAAAATAATTATAACATCCCCTCTTTTTTGAGTCGGGGGTTAAACTAGAAGATAATTTAGAATCGTTTAAGCTTAAACATATTCTGTTCAGAAAAATGTCGAAGCAAGGACAAAGCTACTGTAGCTATTTCGAATACTTTAAAGTAGCCAGAACCACCTACAACGTTTTTCAAAAGTCACTATTTTTTTACATCAAGAAAAAAGAAGAAGTAGCAAGAAGTCAAATGGCGTAACGTTCTTAATGCATCTTGCGGTAGGTTGTTGAGTTGCTCCAGGCTAGCTCGCAGTCGCCTGCAAGACATTAAGGTCTAACTTAGTGCTCATTGCATCTGGAATGTTACGCCACCTAGCAACAGTTAAGAAGAGTGAAGAACGGTCAAGAAGATGTATTTTTTATTTCATAAAATTCATTGTTTAATAAAATTGATTGTTTTGTTTTTTTATTCACCTTCCTTTCTCAGTTAGTAAGGCACCGTTTTGTCGTTGATTAGACTGGGAACGCTGAACCGATTTTCATGCAGTTTTATTTAACTTTCCAGATACAGTTTAGGGTAATGTCACACTAGTTCCATGGTGGAACAATCGGAGACAAAACAACTCACTGTAGTCTTGGAGAGGCTGGATATGGTGCTTCTTATAGCAAGTTGCGAATTATGAAACGGAAGACGGTGGCTTGATTTCTCTTAACAAGTTTTTTTTTTTGTTTTTAGGTTTTTTGTTTGAATTCATTTTTAAACTACTCACGTGCTTTGTAGAACACGACGCGCGACGCAAACGTATGCTGGGGTTTTGCTTTTCAGCCTCGATAGCGGACGGACGCTGTGCGAGCTGACAGGCCGGCAAATGGAATAGTAATGGCAGCTGTAAGCCGCCATATTAGTTTTCTTAACACTTAATATATCCTATAGCACTCTTGTGATTAAGACGAATCCAATGATAACTCATGAAAATCCATCAAGCTGTTGTCTGTAGGAAGCACTTATAAAAAAGTACAAACAAACATACAACCCAAACATAACAACTCACCAGAGACTACACCAGAGAAATTGACCCGAAGCTCACGCAAAGTACAACAAGATTTACAAAAAAAAAAACAATTTGACGTATCCATCGTTTTCATAAATACATGGATTTTGAATATTTTCTTAACTAGTTACCTTGCTTTCAGCCGGTTTCTCAGTACATCTAACTAGTTACCTTGCTTTCAGCCGGTTTCTCAGTACATCTTAACTAGTTACCTTGCTTTCAGCTGGTTTCTCAGTACATCTTAACTAGTTTACCTTGCTTTTAGCCGGTTTCTCAGTACATCTTAACTAGTTACCTTGCTTTCAGCCGGTTTCTCAGTACATCTTAACTAGTTACCTTGCTTTCAGCCGGTTTCTCAGTACATCTTTGGTCGCTTTATAGCCAAATGTACATAGAAATGTACAGTAGGATGACCATCAAATTGGAGAAAACCGCTGACCGACTATATGATGAATTGCCTGTAAGGAAAAAAATAGTTAACCGGTAAATCATCTAAACGCGTAGACATTCTGTTCATATTCTATAGTTTTTTTGTTATATTTCTTCCAATCTTTGTGGAATTCCTTTGTTGTTTGTATTGAAGTCTTCTGTCGATATTTTTTAAGGTTTCATCAGTGGCTGGGATTTTACGGTTATTTTTTACTTTTCATGCTAACGGAGCCTCCGTAGTTAAATGGAGCGGTGCGGCGGGCGACCAACGCATACTTGTGTAGGGTATATATAAGTCTAGTAGGGGTTAAGCAACGTTCTTTCCAAAATATTATAATAATAATTAGCTTTACCTGCGGCTTTGCCCATTGGTCATTTCTCTGGGTTAAAAGTAACCTGTGTTATTCTATTACCAAAAGTTCCTACAAAGTATAATTTACTACACTTCATCAAAATTTGTTCAGCAGTCAAATAGTTTTTTGGTCCATTGCTTGGCTTCTACTCAACATATAAAAAAACCAAAGAACAAAAAAAACAGGCACGATGAACGGGTTCGAGTACCGTGAAATAATATAATTATCAAGTTGCAAAATTTTAATGATTATGTATCTGTGTTCATCCTATTGGAAGTTATTCGAATGAAGTTCCTTTTCAGATTTACAATCTATAATAAATAATTTAATAAATAATAATATAATAATTAATTAAATTTACTGGTTTATTATTTTCTAATGCGTGTTACACTAGAGAGCGAGGCTAGGAAAATAAACTAAAACCAAATACAAAAGTACTAATTGAAACGTAGTAGATACCAGGTATACGTAAGTAGATAAAATACGATACTGAAACGTAGTAGATACTAGGTATACGTAAGTAGATAAAATACGATACTGAAACGTAGTAGATACTAGGTATACGTAAGTAGATAAAATACGATACTGAAACGTAGTAGATACTAGGTATACGTAAGTAGATAAAATACGATACTGAAACGTAGTAGATACTAGGTATACGTAAGTAGATAAAATACGATACTGAAACGTATTAGATACTATGTATACGTAAGTATAGTTAAATATTTAAACGAGACTTAATCGCGCTGAAAACTTAATATTTATTTACCTCGACGTTTCGATCAAGTTGCATTGATGGTGGTGTATACGTAAGTAGATAAAATACGATACTGAAACGTAGTAGATACTAGGTATACGTAAGTAGATAAAATACGATACTGAAACGTAGTAGGTACTAGGTATACGTAAGTAGATAAAATACGATACTGAAACGTAGTAGATACTAGGTATACGTAAGTAGATAAAATACGATACTGAAACGTAGTAGATACTATGTATACGTAAGTAGATAAAATACGATACTGAAACGTAGTAGATACTAGGTATACGTAAGTAGATAAAATACGATACTGAAACGTAGTAGACACTAGGTATACGTAAGTAGATAAAATACGATACTGAAACGTAGTAGACACTATGTATACGTAAGTAGATCAAATACGATACTGAAACGTAGTAGACACTATGTATACGTAAGTAGATAAAATACGATACTGAAACGTAGTAGACACTATGTATACGTAAGTAGATAAAATACGATACTGAAACGTAGTAGATACTAGGTAGGTATACGTAAGTAGATCAAATACGATACTGAAACGTAGTAGACACTATGTATACGTAAGTAGATAAAATACGATACTGAAACGTAGTAGATACTAGGTAGGTATACGTAAGTAGATCAAATACGATACTGAAACGTAGTAGACACTATGTATACGTAAGTAGATAAAATACGATACTGAAATGTAGTAGATACTAGGTAGGTATACGTAAGTAGATCAAATACGATACTGAAACGTAGTAGACACTATGTATACGTAAGTAGATCAAATACGATACTGAAACGTAGTAGACACTATGTATACGTAAGTAGATAAAATACGATACTGAAACGTAGTAGACACTATGTATACGTAAGTAGATAAAATACGATACTGAAACGTAGTAGATACTAGGTAGGTATACGTAAGTAGATCAAATACGATACTGAAACGTAGTAGACACTATGTATACGTAAGTAGATAAAATACGATACTGAAACGTAGTAGATACTATGTATACGTAAGTAGATAAAATACGATACTGAAACGTAGTAGATACTAGGTATACGTAAGTAGATAAAATACGATACTGAAACGTAGTAGATACTAGGTATACGTAAGTAGATAAAATACGATACTGAAACGTAGTAGATACTATGTATACGTAAGTAGATAAAATACGATACTGAAACGTAGTAGATACTAGGTATACGTAAGTAGATAAAATACGATACTGAAACGTAGTAGACACTAGGTATACGTAAGTAGATAAAATACGATACTGAAACGTAGTAGATACTAGGTAGGTATACGTAAGTAGATCAAATACGATACTGAAACGTAGTAGACACTATGTATACGTAAGTAGATAAAATACGATACTGAAACGTAGTAGACACTATGTATACGTAAGTAGATAAAATACGATACTGAAACGTAGTAGATACTAGGTAGGTATACGTAAGTAGATCAAATACGATACTGAAACGTAGTAGACACTATGTATACGTAAGTAGATAAAATACGATACTGAAACGTAGTAGATACTATGTATACGTAAGTAGATAAAATACGATACTGAAACGTAGTAGATACTAGGTATACGTAAGTAGATAAAATACGATACTGAAACGTAGTAGATACTAGGTATACGTAAGTAGATAAAATACGATACTGAAACGTAGTAGATACTATGTATACGTAAGTAGATAAAATACGATACTGAAACGTAGTAGATACTAGGTATACGTAAGTAGATAAAATACGATACTGAAACGTAGTAGACACTAGGTATACGTAAGTAGATAAAATACGATACTGAAACGTAGTAGACACTATGTATACGTAAGTAGATAAAATACGATACTGAAACGTAGTAGATACTATGTATACGTAAGTAGATAAAATACGATACTGAAACGTAGTAGATACTAGGTATACGTAAGTAGATAAAATACGATACTGACGTTCTAACGATTAACTCGTGCTAAAGGTATTATTTTAAAACCGTAACAAAAACGGTTAAGTATTTTCTGAGATATTTTTGCACTGACAGACAGACGCATTCATACCAATATATAAAAGTGAAACGTCTGTTTGTTTGTTTGGGGAACTTTCGCGCGATATAATGGCTGGACGTATTTTGATGGAATAGAAGTAGCTTATATCCTGGAATAAAACATAGGATACTTTTAATCCTCGAAAATTGAAAGTTTTCACGGGAAAACTGGAAAAAATGATTACCCGCTGTAAGAAACGGCTGCCATGGAAACGAAATAACAAGTATGTCAAAAAACATAAAGAGTGGTGCTATACCAACTTTTGCATTGGTTTTTAATATCCTAGAAGAACATAGGATGCTTTTTTTCGCGATAAACAGTAGTCCGCACGTACGGGAAAACTAGGTCAAAATAAATAAATTAATACGCGGCTGTATTTAGGTACTCACATAGTTATCAATAAATGGAAACATTTATGATATTTACACGCCCGCATAAGCACAGTGTGTAGTTACATCACATGAATAAAATAATGAAATATATGTGATGACGAACACCAGTCTTTAAAAACCCCTAAATATGGCTACCCTATTGCATATTTTCACTGCGTGCAATCCTCTCAGTGGTTAACAAAATATTCAAAATCCTTTTATTTGTAAAGAAGTATACCATTTATGAAAACGGTTGATATGTCATATTGTAGTTTATATAAAGTTTTATTTTAGTAAATCTGTACCTTTTGTACGTCTTGTTCCCAATTCTACAGATTTTCATGTCTACAGATTCCCATATCTACAGTTTTTCGTTACAACAGAATCTCTCTCTGAAAAAATATCAGTCTAGGCAGTTTAGCGGCTATAGATTAAGTTTAGCGGCTATAGATTATGTCAGTTTAGCGGCTATAGATTAAGTTTAGCGGCTATAGATTAAGTCAGTTTAGCGGCTATAGATTAAGTTTAGCGGCTATAGATTAAGTCAGTTTAGCGGCTATAGATTAAGTTTAGCGGCTATAGATTAAGTCAGTTTAGCGGCTATAGATTAAGTCAGTTTAGCGGCTATAGATTAAGTCTTATTGTAGTAAAGTAACAAGTAACATTATTATAAAAACAAAACACCCGACTGCAAACAAAATTATTGAATACGAGCTGACCGCCCGCAAAAATAATCTCACTAGTATTATAAAGGCGAAAGTTTGTATGTATGTGAGGGGTAAAGGTTCGTGTGTGTTTATGTTTGTTACTTCTTCACGGCTGAACGGATTTGGATGAAATTTGGTACGGAGGTAGCTTATAACCTGGGTTAACACACAGACTACTTTTTATGCCGGAAAAATGTGTGGTTCCTGAGGGACGCGGGTGAAACTGACGGACGCAGCTAGTATTTATAACCTCTTTTGGTCCTGAAATAACATATAGGTTAATTTGAAGGCAGAGAAATGACCACGCACAATGGCTAGTCTTCTAGGTTTTTTGCCTGAACACATTCACAGATTAGTTCATAGGATAGGACTCCGAAAGTTGTATATTAAATTATAAAAAAATAATTTAAAAAATCTTTCTTCTTATTCTTTCTTTTCTATTTGGAAATAAACTTTCTATCCAGTTAAATTCTTCACATATTCTACAAACCCAGTTGACATCACTGTAAAACGAATCTTCTTACTTATAATAAGAAAAATGAATAACAATGATTAATGTCTGTACAAAATAGTTTATTTAAAAAAATGGTCTAGGGTACTTAAAATAAGCTATTGAACATTTTTTTTTAAAATCTTGTCTGTATATTTGTTCGTGCATCACGAAAAAACAACTGGACCGATTGAGATGTGGTTTCACTGTTGGATAGCTTAGGGTTTGGTAAAACTGGTGTAATTGATATCTCAATCCGATGAGTAGAAGCCGAGCAATCGATTAAAATATATTTGTCGGCTGAAGAAATTTTCATCAAATGTTGGTTATTGGTATTTTAGGTCCTGGATTAGCACATATACTTAGTACTTTTAACCTAGAGAAAGGACCACGCGTGAGAAGCCGCGGGTACAGCTGTTAACTATTTATAAATAAAACGCAATTAAGAATCTAACGAATCCGTCCAAGAGTATTTGTAACAGTTGTGGACTCAACGGTAACCTTGCGGCAGAGCTGGCTGCGGTGACGAAACGAGGCCTTGCGCCCGCGCCGCGCTCGTGTTTGGACAGACGTCACACCTACCTACCTAGCTGTTGCTAGCTTTTAATGATTAGGTATATGAACGTTTTATTTTTACCCACCTGCGGCCCTTCTTTGGCGCGTCCTACAGCCTAAAAAGCTTGATGGATTTTGATAAATGAAGTATCATTGGATTCGTCTTAATCACGAGTGACATAGGATATGTAGTGTCAATAAAACTAATATGACGGCTTACAGCTGCCATATTGTATTTCCGACGGCACAAAAATTGATCAAAACCGAGTGAGGTATTATAATGAAGGTATTTATTTATAAAACCAATTCTTTAAGCTGCCTTGACCCAAAAGCAATGTAGATCGACCTTGCGACGGAAATTCTTTGACCGAATTAATTCGTTTGCGGGAAACTTAGGGGTAGGTCGCCAAGTTCTAGCTGGTCCCGTCAAAGGAGAAATGAAATGCGTGATGCCTCCGACTGCATCTTATATTTCAAGACTAGTTTTCCCGCCCGCGACGTCGTCCGCGCGGACTACTGTTTATCGCGAAAAAAGCTTCCTATTTAAAAACCGATGCAAAAGTAGGTATAGCACCACTCTTGATGTTTTTTGACAGACTTGTTATTTCGTTTCCATGGCAACCACAGACCATGCTGTAATGGCAACCGTTCCTTACAGTGAGTAATCAACATTATCCAGTTTTCCCGCGGAAACTTTCAATTTTCCGGGATAAAAAGTACCCTATGTTTTATTCCATGGTATAAGCTGTCTCCCTTCTAAATTTCATGAAAATCCGTCCAGCCGTTATCGCGTGAAAGCTCCCCAAACAAAAAACAAACAAACAGACAAAGTTTTACTTTTATGTATTGGTACGGATTAAGAATCCAAAGCTGTTTTGCCTGTTTTTAGTTCAACGTAGGCATTTAAAAAAAATAAAAAATTTGTTAATAAAGTAATTTCAATACGCTTACGCGCGGAGGATACAAAGAAGCCCAGAATCATGGAAAACCTTCTTTCGTCTGACAAAAAGACCTGCTTTTGACTTAAATGTAATTTAAGAAACATTAAACTAAAACCCGACTACGGTCGGGTAAAAAATAGCCTGTGTCACTCTTGCGATGAAGACGAATCGATTGATAGGTACCTCGCTTGTCAAAATCAGACCAAGTTGTTAGTTTGAACACATAACCATTATTTTGCCTTGCTGTTGTCGGATAAAAAAAATGCTTGACACTATTACATGAAGATGAATTGTTTGATATCTCGCGTGTCAAAATCGGATCAATAAGAACGCCATAGTGGAACATCCACATACCCACATACATATATACAAAACTACATACATAGATTGTTAAACTCATTACCATTTCCTTGCTTCGCCGTAGTCGGGTAAAAAAAATAGCATATGACACTCCATAAATATAGACAAATGAATGATACCACCCTGTCAAAATCGGACCAAGATTTAGTTTAAAGTTAAACACATAACCATTACTTTTCTTTGCCATAGTAGAGTAAAAAAATTGCTTATGACATACTCTACACCTGGGGCGCGTTCACTTACTACGTTCGAGGACGCACGGATCACCTGCGCGATCACTCGAAATCGTTCACGGCGTCGTCGGGCGTTCGCCTGGATCATCCGAAAAATAGTAGGGGAGGGGAGGAATAGTATGAAACTGACAGTTGACAGTTCTATGTGGACGTCCAAAGTCGTTCACTAACTCCAGATGATCGAGCGATAATCGCACGGATGATTCGAGCGAAGTATAAGTGAACGTAGCCCTGAAGACGAATCGACTGACATCTCGCTTGTCAATAATTGGACCAATGGGGGCCACGCTATGGTGGAACATCAACTTGCCCACATACATGCAAACATAGACTGTTAAACTCATTAAACTTCCCTTACTTCGCCGTACTCCGGTTTGGTCTGGATAGGTAATTGATCGAGCAACGGGGCGTTTAAGTAATAAAATATGTTGTTTGTTTGTTTGTTTGTTTGTTTGTTTGTCGACATTTAGATAACTTTTGAACCTTTGCATTGATCTGATCTTCAAGATGAACGCGTAACCTTATATCCAAACATCCGCCATTTTGAAATAAGCTCGATTTCTTGGCAATAAATAAAATTGATAGGAAATAATATAAGAAACAAAAAAGTATTCCATAAAAAAATTGCTGAAGTGATATTTTCTGAGATATTTGGGTTCAAACATTTTTCATCGTTTACAAGCGCTAAGGTACAACATGGGCCCTATTTCATAAAACTATAGTAGACTGACAAGTGTCAATCGACAAATGTCAGTCAAACTACCGAAATGCGTTTCATAAAAACCCGACAATTCATTCAATGAATTGTCAAAATATTACTAAATGTGTTTCATAAAACATTAGTAGTGACCGGCAGTCAACCGACAATTGTCTAACAAATGTCAATAGAAAAACGTTTTATGAAACGGCGGTTGCTCAAAAATTACCACGATTTGTAGAATTGTCGTGACAATTATGACAGCCGAAGCTTTACCCATCACACTACTATGACTGGCATTGTGAAATGCAATATGACTGACAATCATCAGTCCTGTCGTGATTGTTTGTTAAATGAAACGCAGGTTTGGCGTATTCGACTGACATTTGTAGTTTTATTATGATTTGTCGCTTTATGAAATAGGGCAATGCTGCTATCTTGTTATTACTAGACTGCGCAACGCAAAGGCCCGGTAATGTGTTTATCAGCCTGTGTATGTATGTACATCTGTTCATGTGTGGCACTATATAGACCAAACGCGTGTCCATCGTTTTGTCTTAGTCTTGCGAGTGCTACTAAAGACATACATTAATCAAAATTCAATATGGCGGCAACCAGACGCTATATTGTAAAAAAATACATTCTCACTTATTATTTATATAAATATAAACTAAAAAGTTTAATACTAGTGGCTCTGTGAGCTGTGACCTCGCGACCACAAACATTTTTGCAAACAATCTAGCGGTGCACAGTAGCACCATACTCGTATGTTTACCTTGTTGTAAAACTAACATTAATATAACCAAGGTGCTCCATCAACCCCTACCTAGTAGGTAAAGGGCTGATTCCACTGTTAGAAAAGAAATCTAAAAGTGAGAAATTTACTGCATTTTGAGGAACTATTCTGCTCATCACGCCGATGTTCCTCATCAGAATCTTCACCAAATTTTTATGAGACCAAGTTAACGTTACTACCTCAGATTTTATCTTAAAAACTTCACTTAGAGCCGAGTTTTAAAATCAGACTACAATGTTAAAAACTTAGATTGTATCGCAACTAGCGACCTCTCTACTTGACGAACTTCCAAAATATTTTACCCAGCCTCAGGACACTGCGAAACATTGACCACCCAAGCGAAGCGGGCAGACTGGCAGTATTGAATTTGTCGATTAATGCATGCAAACCAGTGGACAGCCGACACCCCATTTCAGCCCCGTCGGCTGAATAGCGCCGTGAGCAGGATGGCGTAAGCTGACCATCGGTCTGTGGAAATTGGAGACATTTAAAATATTTTTAGAGCCGTCCTAAATGAGCAGCTTGGAGCAGTCGCTGCCTACTGCTTTAGACTCTGTCGTGGGCTGTTATAGAATTTGTTACTATTGATATTCGGGTCAATTCACACTAACCTAGCCCCAAACTAGGATACCCTGTGCTATGGGCACTAGATAACGGATAAACATACGAATATTACATCCATGACTCGGAAACAAACATTTATGCTCAACTCAATTGATTGCACCTTGCGGGATTCGAACTCACGACCGTTTGATTTCGTAGTTCGGGTCACTATATCGTCGAATTATATTAGAGAACTAGCTGTGCCCGCGGTGTTGCCCGCGTGGTCATTTCATTTAAAAGTAGCCCATAAGTAGCATTCCAGGACCAAAAGTACCTACAAAGTACAAATACCACATTTCTTCAATATTCGTTTAGTCGTCAAATAGTTTTTTATCGATTGCTCGGCTTCCAATCATCGGATTAAGATACCATTTACCCCAGTTTTTAAGTCAAACCCTCGGCAATCTCCCTCGGTATCCAACAGTGAAAACTGCATCGCAATCGGTCCAGTAGTTTTTACGTGATGTGCGAACAAACATACAGACAAACAGATTTAAAAAACTGATAGTTCTTGTTCAGTAGCCTATTTTAAGTCATATTTTTTTAGAACATATTTGTTCAAATTTTTTGGTACTTACTGCTTTATTATGAGTATAGATATGTTCATACGGATGCATAGACTGATCAATTAAACTGTATATCCCATGTCCGTAGGGCATAGACATAGATATATTTATATACTTCGTAGGCATAGGTTTCCTACATACATGAGTTTTCTTTTATGTCAAGTCCTTCGAATCAGGATGTGATAAATTGTTTCCTCACAAAAACTGATTTGTTTTTTACCCCGACGCGCGACGATGGCGCCCCCTGACCTGACAATCAGGTACCGTAAAATATGTCAGAAGTAGCATATACATGACGGCTACCAAAAAAAACGAAAAGGTAAACATTTTTTTTTAGGATTTATGAGTAGGTACTGTTGTTCTGTACCGGCTTCTACAGCTTCGACGGGCGGGGTTAAAATTTTGGCGACCGGCACAAGGGCACCCAGTGGGTACGAACCTTGGCTAGGACTGTCGCCTAGATTACAGGGATCGAACTGAACACCCCTGGATCGCTGGTGTTAGAAGTTATCCAAGGGGCCCTGACAAAATGGCTAGGAACAAATGGCTTACATTAATTTAATAACTGACCAACGATTCGGAATACACCTTCAAGAAGAATCCGCAAGAAACTCGAAGGCGAATAATAACTGATTATTTACGAAAAACTTTGGCTGCGATGGCATCGTCCGGATCGCTCAAGACTTAGCGAGGGCGTCTACGGAGGGCGAAGGGTTTTATTTTTCCTTTTATAGATTTAAACGCATTTGCGAATACCTATTACCTAGTATTACCACTTACAGTTCCATTTCATGGGAAATAATTATTAATCAGACGACTTGAAAACTTCCTCCTATTAGAAATTGATTAAAAATGAGTCTTGACTTGATACATACTTTACGAGAATCATAGTTACAACAACGCAAGGCCTGGTCAGCTATATACCTAACCTACCTATTGTATTATTTAATCAGACTTCGCCCCCGGCTGGAGGCAGTGGAGGATGCGGGGAAGGGATGTATCTGTAACCACATTACCACAGCAAACTATAGAAACAGCACACGTGGTGATTTCATTCAGGGGTTCGAAATTCGCCTTCAAATATTGTATGGTGACGAAATGCCCTTCGACTTTGTAATTCGTGGTCGGAAATGTGTAAAATCCAATCATGTAAATGTCGAAATTGCACGTTGCGTTACAACGGCTGAAATTCAGGACTTTGTTCACATCACATCACATATCATCATCAGGCTAATATCATAATCAGGCCGTCCACTTGGCTCCCCTAACATGGATCCCCTGGGGGATTCATTTGGATTATTTGAAAAAAGTAATTTTATTATAAGTTCAAATCAATAATTAACTTTTTGGGTACAACATTTATTATTTGGTATTTAGATACGAACAAAGAGTGATTTTCTGGACCTTGGTTTTCAGAATCTGGACACTAACTTCAACTAAAATAAATTGTATAAATTAAATTCAATTATAATTACAAATATATTAAATCTTATATATTTTAATAATATTTATACTGTGCGTGAATTATTGTGATATTTACTTGTATCTATCTACTCAGCCCGCATCCACCCACTGCTGGGTATAGGCCTCCTCTCTTTCACGCCATTTGTTCTGGTCCTGTGCAAGCCTCATCCAGTCTATTCCTGCGTGCCTAACAATGTCGTGTTACCATCGGGCTGGTGGTCTGCCCCGTGAACGCTGCGCTCCTCTAGGCCACCACTCCGTTATCGCCTTGGTCCACCTTTGATCATCCCGTCTTGCCAAGTGTCCTGTCCATCTCCATTTAAGCTTTGCTATCCGTATACCTACATCTTCGACTTAAGTAAGACGTCGAATTTCGACGTTCGGTATACGGTCTAGCAGGCGGATGCCTAGCATGGCGCGCTCCGTTGCTCTCTGAGCAACTCGTATTTTATACATCTGCTCTTTTGTGAGCGGCCATGTTTCGGCACCGTAGTTTAAAATGGGGAGAACACATTAGTTAAATGCCTTGGTCTTCAGGCATTGCGGGATGTTTGATTTGAGAATGTCATCAAGTTTTCCAAAGGCGGCCCATCCAAGTTGCACGCGCCTAGAGATCTCATGCATCTGTGAGCCCCCGTCAAAAGATAAACGTTGTCCTAGATAGATGTATTCATTGACTACCTCTATAGAGCAGTTATCAACGAATACGTTAAGTCTTTGTGACGGTTGGTTTGTCATGACTTTAGTCTTGGACTTATTCATCTTTACGCTCTCAGATGCCTCATGCAGCTCAATGAGCTCAATATAATATATACTTGTATAGTTATATTTATTTCATATATATTTGTGTACATACTTTATATTTATTAATTTAAAAAAAAACCGTGCGTGGCCTGAGCTGAAAATCAGCGCTGTGGATTTTCATTCACAGCTTTTTTGCTGAGCTCAGACCTTTTCTGGCAGCACTGTACATCGCAGCGATCTTTGTACACAGGTGCTTAGTTGCTTGTTTTTGGTTATGTTTCTCTGTTGATTTATGTGTTGCTGTGTACAGTTTGTGAGAATAAATTATTTCTTATCTTAACTAAGAAGTTTATATTTGCCATATACGTCATTGCACAGTGCCATCTATGTTTTTTTTTTAGAATCTTACCGTGAAAGTCACTTTGTAACAAATCAAAAAAATTATAATAACGGGGAATCCCTGTATCAGCGACGAGGGCTCGTTCACTTCCGTTGTTATTGATTTTTTTATATCTACAAAATGAAGTACAGGTAATTTATTTTTTCTATTTTGTTATAAAGATTTGGAAAGATCGTATATTTTGCGTACGATTTCGAATACATGATCGTACATGGTATCTGCTACAGAAAGGTCACATTCGTATATAAATACGATTTAAATCGTACCGTTGGCAACACTGACGGCGTCCTACACTACTTTTGCCTAAGAGAGAACTCGAGAATTCGTTTCCTCAACGGTTATCGGTTCTTCGGGAAATGTGACCAGCCCACTGCCTCTTCAGCATGCTTATCCTTAGAGCTATGTCGGTTACCTTGGTTCTCTGTTGTATCACATCATTTCGAATCAAGTCCTTTAGAGAATCTCCCAGCATATCTCTCTCCATAGCTCGCTGGGACACCTTAAATTTATGGAGTAGTGGGTGTCCACGTTTCACATCACACATCATCAGCCGGTAAATGTTTGCGCGCGTTTGGACTTTATACTGCCACAAAGGAACAAGGAACAGACATTCTGATAAACACCATACCCTTTGCATTGTTCAGTTGGGTAAAAAGACCTCGCTTGAGTTGCTAACTTGCACAGCGAGGTTTGGTGGAAGTCACACGTCAAAGTCACGTCGTTCTATGTGTGCTATTGAATAAGGTGATAGAACAGTTTTTCCGTCTCAGATTGAGTGACGGGAGGAGCAGGTCGCTCGCTTGATGGTAAGCGTGCCGTCAAGAGTTGCAGTGCCACCCAGAACTGCGCGTTGCAAAATGTTGCGCGTCACTGCACTGCGCTCGTCACCATGAGACGTTAGTTATTTAGTTTCATTGCCCAGTAATTTCGCTGGAAACATTGCCCTCAAAATCAAAACAGATATAATTACACAATACTGCTTGGCGGATGAATATCCAAAAATAAATAAATATATTCGGGACAATTCACACCAATTACCTAGCCCCAAACAAGGATACCCTGTATCTACTATGGGTTCTAGATAACGGATAAACATACATAGATTTACATCCATGACTCGAAAACAATCATTTCTGCTAATCACGCAAATGATTGCACTTTGCTGGATTCGAACCCGTTTGATTTCGTAGTCCAGCCACTAGACCAACCGATCGAAAACCAAAAACAAAGGTGTACTTTACCAGGCGGACTCTTGCCTATGAGGCCTACCAATAGGTATATGCTACTTTACCGTGATAAATTAACTCCCAAGCTCAACAAACAGCACCGGTAGTGTAGCCCTCTTCTGCGAGATTTTGCTTGGGGAAGTACCTACTTTAGTAGCGAGGCTGGCTGTACCCCTGGAAGAACAAAATGACAAAATTGTGCGCAATAACTGGGAGTTTGGACTAAACTAAGGCGCAATGCGACATTAATGCAATGGTCCATAAAATTTCCCTTTGATCGAAATAGGTGACCTCGCAGACGTATGTGTTATATTTTTTATGTATGACAACACTGTTTGTGCCAGTGGTGTCAACATTTCGTGTGGAACCTTTAAATATATTGGTCTTTAACCACTGCTCCGGTTGGCTGACTAGCTACGAACGAAGTCAACCAACGGTCGCAGGATCGAATCCCGCTGTGTGTAATCATTTGTGTGATGAGCAGAAATGTTTGTTTCCGAATCACGGATTCGTATCTAATCGTATGTATGTTTATCCGTTGTCTATTATTTATTTTATCCGTTGTCTATTATTTATTTTATCGTAGTATCCTAGTTTGGGGCTAGATAATTGGTGTTAATTCTCCTGAATATATTTATTTACCACATTTTACTGATTTTGTCTTTTTGTCTTCCTGATCATCCGTAGACCTTCGACGAAACGTGTCAAAAAATTATTTCAGAATCTATAAAACACTTTCGCATGATGTCGCCATTGAACAGTTGACCAGTGCCGAAACAGAGATTAACTAACAATAATCATTCCTAGGTAATCAATCAATCACTCCATACCAATATATAAAAGTAAAAGATGTCTGTTTGTTTGTTTGTTTGGGAATCTTTCACGCGATAACGGCTGGACCGATTTTGATGAAATTTGGAATGGGGATAGCTTATGCCCTGGAATAAAAGGATACTTTTTATCACGGGAAATTGAAAGTTTCCACGGGAAAACTGAAAAATGTTTATTACTCGCTGTATGGAACGTTTGCCATGGAAACGAACCATGAAATTTAGAATGGAGATAGCAATTATACCCTGGAATAAAATATAGAATACTTTTTATCCCGGAAAATTATAAGTTTCCACGGGAAAACTGGAAAATGTTCATTACTCTCTGTAAGGAACGGTTGCCATCACAGAATGGTCTGTGGTTGCCATGGAAACGAAATAACAAGTGAAATAACAAGACAAGTCCGGGCAAGTGCGTCCATTCATTACATACATTGTAGGTTGCAAGCCACTGGCCAGTACGATCCGAAACCACCTCGTTAGTCGTACATTACATACATTGTAGGTTGCGAGCCACTGGCCAGTACGATCCGAAACCACCTCGTTAGTCGTACATTACATACATTGTAGGTTGCGAGCCACTGGCCAGTACGATCCGAAACCACCTCGTTAGTCGTACATTACATACATTGTAGGTTGCGAGCCACTGGCCAGTACGATCCGAAACCACCTCGTTAGTCGTACAAGGACGCAAATACATCAAGCGTGCAACATTTCATTAATTTAGATAGATTTAGAACCGGACGGCCTTTTTAGTAGTAGGTACTTTTTTCACTTTGATCTTCCATGATGGGTTTGAAAGGATACGTTTATGAATGACCAAATTACAGCCGAATGGTAGGTAACTCATTCGATTACTTCCCTGGAGGACCTGACTCGCATCCCATCTTGTCCTCGCATTTGTCATCGTCATCGGCAGCTCAATCCACACAAACCGTTCTCCCTCTTACGCCAGTCTTTTTCGTTTGTTAGTTTACAGATGAGCAGCATGAATGCTAAAGTTCTAGGTCCACATCACACTCTTTACATAAATGTACACATTTGAGACAATGATTTATTAGTTCGTAGCCAGATATACAAATTAGTTTTAGCCAAGAATTAGTTTTAAGTATAAAATAAATGGGCAAGGAATATGTGTTTGTCGCTAAATTAAACCTGTATCTAATTAAAAATGTTATTATTCGTTGCATGATTTCTTCAAAGATAACAAACAATATTAAAATGTTACCTAACTAAGTAGGAATCTAACTTTATTTAAAACTGATATCCAGCTAGTGTGGGTATACTAGTGTGGGTATACTAGTGTGGGTATACTAGTGTGGGTATACTAGTGTGGGTATACTAGTGTGGGTATACTAGTGTGGGTATACTAGTGTGGGTATACTAGTGTGGGTATACTAGTGTGGGTATACTAGTGTAGGTATACTAATCCTGCTGTCTTCTAGTTGCTGCGCCCGACAGGGTCCATAATGATCTGTTATTATACGCTTTATTAATATAAGCTAATGCTTCACTTGTATGTTTGTAACCGACTCCTTTGGACGCTATTTTGACCCACTTTAAACGGTCAGATTTCATTCAAATTTTGCACACCTGTTCTGGGTTAATTATAAAACAAGATACAGACTATTTTCGAAATTGCTAAAAGTGCTAGAACCGGGCCCTAAGGCCAGCGGTGGGAAAAATGAGCATTATATGATGAGCGATGAGATAAGACTAAGATGTGATGATGACAGTGGAGTAGGTCCCTGATAGATCGTTGGCCTCGTGTAGGAAAACGCAACCGTGGAAGAACAGGGCCGCGTTACGATATCATCGTGGAGTCGTTCGGTAATTGTCGTAACGACATCACACGTTTTCGGCAACGAATTTCGTGTGCCATAGCGAATAAGCGCAAGGTACAGTGATGTCGTAATGTGCCAAGAGTTACACACTGCCTCAAAACAAAAAAATTGAAAAAAAAAAGAAAAGATTGTGTCGCAAGCGGACTAATGTTTATCGCGAAAAAAAAGCATCGTATGTTCTTTTAGGATATTAAAACCAATGCAAAAGTAGGTATAGCACCAATGCTCATAGAAATTTTTGACAGACTTGTTATTTTGTCTCCATGGAAACCGTTCTTTACAGCGAGTAACCAACATTTTCCAGTTTTTCCGTGAACATTTTCAATTTTCCGGAATAAAAAATATCGTATGTTTTATTCTAGAGTATAAGCTATCTCCGTTCCCAATTTCATCAAAATCCGTCCAGCCGTTATCGCATGAAAGCTCCCCAAACAAACATACGTTTCACTTTTATTGTTGCCGACTCTCGCATAGGTGAATGCTAAAGTTCTAGGTCCACATCACACTCTTTACATAAATGTACACATTTGAGACAATGATTTATTAGTTCGTAGCCAGATATACAAATTAGTTTTAGCCAAGAATTAGTTTTAAGTATAAAATAAATGGGCAAGGAATATGTGTTTGTCGCTAAATTAAACCTGTATCTAATTAAAAATGTTATTATTCGTTGCATGATTTCTTCAAAGATAACAAACAATATTAAAATGTTACCTAACTAAGTAGGAATCTAACTTTATTTAAAACTGATATCCAGCTAGTGTGGGTATACTAGTGTGGGTATACTAGTGTGGGTATACTAGTGTGGGTATACTAGTGTGGGTATACTAGTGTGGGTATACTAGTGTGGGTATACTAGTGTGGGTATACTAGTGTGGGTATACTAGTGTGGGTATACTAGTGTGGGTATACCAGTGTGGGTATACTAGTGTAGGTATACTAATCCTGCTGTCTTCTAGTTGCTGCGCCCGACAGGGTCCATAATGATCTGTTATTATACGCTTTATTAATATAAGCTAATGCTTCACTTGTATGTTTGTAACCGACTCCTTTGGACGCTATTTTGACCCACTTTAAACGGTCAGATTTCATTCAAATTTTGCACACCTGTTCTGGGTTAATTATAAAACAAGATACAGACTATTTTCGAAATTGTTAAAAGTGCTAGAACCGGGCCCTAAGGCCAGCGGTGGGAAAAATGAGCATTATATGATGAGCGATGAGATAAGACTAAGATGTGATGATGACAGTGGAGTAGGTCCCTGATAGATCGTTGGCCTCGTGTAGGAAAACGCAACCGTGGAAGAACAGGGCCGCGTTACGATATCATCGTGGAGTCGTTCGGTAATTGTCGTAACGACATCACACGTTTTCGGCAACGAATTTCGTGTGCCATAGCGAATAAGCGCAAGGTACAGTGATGTCATAATGTGCCAAGAGTTACACACTGCCTCAAAACAAAAAAATTGAAAAAAAAAAGAAAAGATTGTGTCGCAAGCGGACTAATGTTTATCGCGAAAAAAAAGCATCGTATGTTCTTTTAGGATATTAAAACCAATGCAAAAGTAGGTATAGCACCAATGCTCATAGAAATTTTTGACAGACTTGTTATTTTGTCTCCATGGAAACCGTTCTTTACAGCGAGTAACCAACATTTTCCAGTTTTTCCGTGAACATTTTCAATTTTCCGGAATAAAAAATATCGTATGTTTTATTCTAGGGTATAAGCTATCTCCGTTCCCAATTTCATCAAAATCCGTCCAGCCGTTATCGCATGAAAGCTCCCCAAACAAACATACGTTTCACTTTTATTGTTGCCGACTCTCGCATAGGTGCGGGGTCCCAGAGCAGAGAAATGAGGCTTTAGTTGAGCTCAGGATGTGGGGACGAAACGGAAATGCACTTGATTCACGGTTCGAATTAATTTATTATTACTTTCACAAACAATGTTAGAATATAAACTTAGTCACGCTACCGATTTACAAATGCTGGCTTCGGAGCCCTTGATACACTGGGTGGTGCTTTCACTGATGTTGGTTACGTATGGAAGAGCTTCTGACTTGCTTGGACGTCGATCGGATAATGCACACAGTTTATTTGAAAGTATTAGTTTTTATACTTTTGTCAGAAGCATTTAAAGCTCTTCCATTGGGCAATCAACTGTAAACTTTCCATGACGTCATACGAGCCATTGTTCTAGACTAGAACTGTCCCACGCTCAAGAAATAGGCACAAAAAATATGGTCGGGCTACGGGTGCGAGGGATCTTCCGATCTTTCAAGCTTTTCGCACTCGTATAGAAACGGCACCTATTCTTGAGATAGCTAACCTCTGTCTGACTCAGATTCATGACATTCCTAAGTATGACTCATTGTTTGTCAACAAGCTTGACCGTTTTAGAGGAGCTTTCCTAGTTCGTTCTCGCTCTCGCCGCTGATATAGTCAGTTTCCGCTAATTTTATAGATCTAGTTCAGGCCCACCCCGCGTTGCAAATTAATACCCTTACAAAGCGGGGCAGTTCCTGAACAGAACTACAGAGACCTGTACCTCAACTACAGAGAACTCCAGTGTCCCTCTGTGGCTGTATTACCTGTTTTTGACTATTCTATAACGTTACGCAGCCATCTCGTATGTGATAATGGTCATACGAGATGGTACGTAGTTTTTAGAACTACGTTTGGCTTTTGTAAGCCTTCACTAAATATTATTTTGCTGGCTAACGCGTTGGCCTATCATTATGCGGTTTATGGCATAATGTTCCTAACACTATAGCCTATTATCGTGTGTTTTTATTTATTTCCTACCTCTTTTCTGCAAGTTAAATAGCGCAACTTAAAATGTTAATGATTCCATACAACCATAATTTGCCTATCTTATAGCCATCTAGGTCGCTAGCGATAATGTGACTGTTGCGCTCGTTAACATTTATATTGGTATGGATTGCATCATAATGTAAAAATTAGATGGTAATAATCATACATTAAAATAAATAATAGTTTAAAAAAAACTAAAAAACACGCTTTATATAGAAAACCAAACTAAAAAATAGAGAATAAATTTTAATAGTGTAAATAAGAAATAAATGTTTTATTTAAAAAAAGCGTGGGGTGCTTCTCATATCTTTAAATGAATATTTTTTTTTTTTTTTTTTTATTACGGACTAGGCAATCGTTTGACCACGATCTCACCTGATGGAAAGCGATGATGTGGAACTAACAACTAACTAACACCACAAACTAACAACACATAACTAACTATTGACCCATGCACCCCACGATTTTTTGAAATATTTTTTTTTTCTCTTATTTACACTATTAAAATTTATTTTCTATTTTTTAGTTTGGTTTTCTATATAAAGCGTGTTTTTTAGTTTTTTTTAAACTAAAAGCAAAAATGTGTGTGACTATGAAAAATGTAAGCGTCTGAATGCAAGCGCGCGGCGGCCGGCCTCGCCTGGTTTGTAGCGCCGGGGCTTAGCAATCTGTAGGTTATTAGCTCGCGTAAGTAGGTAGAGTGATGGATGCCTGACCGAAGTGCCTAAAGACAAAAGTCTTCAATCAGTGCGTCCTACAGTCATGACCTAAAGAGTCGAAACGTGGAAACTCACGGTTAAATTACTCCACAAAGAGCTATGATTGGAGTTGAACCAAAAATGTTTTTGTCTCGGAATAATAATTATCTGGTTAAAATTCTCTTAAGCAAAAAGTCAAGTCATGGTCCAGCCGTTAGTGATCATTGATAAATATTATTAGACTTATGTTATAATAGTTAAATGTCAGAATGCTACAAAGTTGGTTAATTTTATTGTACATATAGCGCTTACGCCCGCTGTAAGCAACAGAGCAGGGGCTGAAACCCGTTTACAGCCAGACGTACCGTCAGCAATAGAGAAGTATACCAGCCAGTCACCTAGTGCCTCTCTATGTGCCCAAATGATTCTATTTTTGTGCCAATTTAGAACGTCATAGTTTGGGTCATTAGGATTCAAGTAACGTGGAGTTTCCTCCTTCTTCTTTCTTTTTAAAAGCTTTTATTTAACTTCACTTATAATTAGTATGTGTCTATGTATGTATGTCCTGAAATTTTGCAATTAATATTTCACCCACTTCTACTAGCTATCGGGCTGTAATTTGGCACACACGTTTGGTTCTCGTGACAAGGCACGATTACTGAAATGTCGCCATTTTAAATCCAATATGGCGGACGGAGACGTTACAAAATGGCAAATTATTATATTTCTTAGAATAATTCCACAGCAACCCCTATGATAACAAATGGTATCAACTGAAAGGGCTTGATGAGCGAAACACGATATGTGTAGTGACGTCATTCTAAATCCAATATGGCGGACGTCATAAAATAGCATTTTTTTATGCCATTACTCATCAAGCCTGGTGACATTACATGGCTTCTAAAGAAAACCTTTTCCTTTTTTTAATGTTAGGTTCTTATTCTTTATGCTTTGTCTTCTCACACTTATTCACACCACTATTCCAACGACACTAGCTAGCCACATCATACGATGACTTCTTTGGTTCACTACCTTCTGAACTGAAGAGATCCTTATCAACTATTTGACAAATAGTGGCCAATACTGGCTCAAGTCAAGTTCTCCTCTTATTCACCACCCGGTGAGAAGAAGAGGAGAACTTTGATCGCTAAATATATGCCTATACTCGGCAAGGCTTCTTATCTCTTAACGAGAGTGAGATAAAGATTAAGTTCAACTCAAATGTATTTACAAAAATTTAGGCACCTTAAATAAAAAAACATCCATACATCCAGGTAGGTTCAGACAACCAGGAGATATCAGTGAACATGAACACAAACACAAAATACATCCAGGAGATATCAGTGAACATGAACAAAACACAAAATACAGTCGAATTGAGAACTTCCTCCTTTTCGATGCCGATTAAAAATTACTATCTTACTGCTGACCGTACCTGTCCCTTTTCAGCGCACCCTGATCAACATTGTGCAATGGACAAAAGCCACTCAAATTGGGGATCTGGAACTTTGGAGCTATCAAAATAATCAACTCTATTCCATTATAATATGGAGCGGAATCGCTGATTGTAGAACGTAGACTATTCTGGCGGTTCTTCAGCTAGATTGTAAACTCTATGCCATTAAAATAAGAATCGAAATCGCTGCAGCTTTAACGTGGACTGATCTGCGGTTAGGACAGTGATACAGTGAGCTCTACGCCTTTGCAATAACGTTCAGAATCGTTTGAAGGTGGTGGCTACTGGTGGTCAGCTAGACCAGTAATGAAGTCACAGAAAGGGTTGTGTTGGGATTCTCATTCGGGTTCTGTGTGGCGTGAAAAGTAATTTGCGATTAATCTTATAAAGTAGTATTTTTGTGCATTCATTTGGTTCTGTTCGGATGGATTCAGATTTCAGAGGGAGATTTGATAATCACCGAAGCCCAGGAGATGTCAATCTGAACAATAATCATACTACTAGTGGCTCTGTGAGCTGTAGACCTCGCGCGTACAAACTGTTAGGCAAACAATCTAGCGGTGCGCAGTAGCGCCATCTAGTTGCCTTAATGTAAAACTAAAATTAATAACCATGGTGCTCCATCAATTCTGCTCATCACGCCGAAGATCCTCTTCAGATCTTCACCAATTTTTTTATGAGACTAACTTCAATTAAAAAAAAATAACCATCTAAATCGGATTTAATAAGGCGGAGATATTCAGTAGCCCCCCTTTTTTAGGGGAAGTACCCTCCAATCAAAAACCCCAGACGAATAAAAAAAACTAAAATTCGCTTAACCTCTATACCAAGTTTCGTCTAGATCAGCTGAGAAATCCGACCTGTAGAGGAGAACAGCCGGACAGACATCCGGACATACGAAAGAATTTTTGCCCAAGCCGAAACAGAGACGATTCGCTCGCGCTTCGCGCTCGCTCGGTCAATGACAACGCTGTCTGTGAGTGTGATAGGTAAGCCAAAGTATTAAAATGACTGAAATTGTATGAAATCTTGAAATTAAACGTAAGAATAGAAAAATTAAAAAAAAACAAACATTATCGTCAGCCCGTATCAATCCACTGCTGGACATATGCCTTCTTTATTGCGCCACTCATACTGGAGCCAAGCTACACCATGCTTCGCCTACAATCCGGACGATGTCATCCACCCATCGTATTGCAGGTCAACTGGTCTAGTATGTCCTCTAGGCGGTTACGGAGGGCTGCCTCTGTAACCGCTTGTACCTATAATTTATTTTTGCCTAACCAAGTATCCTGCCTACCTCCACTTGAGTTCTGTGATGCACTCGTATCCACCATCGGATCTCCACATGTCGACTCGGTGTCTCAATGAAGTGCCGAGCATGACACGTTGTACGTCTCGGCATCATAAGTGATTGTAGGTAGCACACATTGGTTGAAGAACCTGGTTTAAGACATCGCTGTATTTTTGCCTTGAAGACGTCTTCCAGCTTTTTGTACGCATGGTGTTTGAATACGCCTTGCGATCTCTTTTCCCTGCGGCTCTCGGCCAAAGGACAAACAATGTCCAAGGTCAATGTCATCCACCTCCTCTATTAGGCAGCCTCCCACAACTGGAACAGGAAAACAGGAACAGTATAGGAAGAGTATAGGATGTATTAAAATGATAAACTTCATTTCTGTTTTGCTGTAGGTACTAGGCGCATAAGACAAAGTTAGCATTTTTCAAAAGTTTACCTATATACGAGTATAGTGTATCTGCGGGGAAATTCGTTGTTACTATCGTAGCAGAATAAATATTAGTACTACATAATCGTTCCAACCAAGACAAGTAGATATTTTGTAACTATCTAGCTAGATCAATACCTACATAGAAACGAAGACACGGCCATAAGTTAGTATGTTTTGTCATGTAGAATCCTCCTTCAAAATGAACTAGGTTTCATCAGAACATCAATGTACAGGTAAAGTTCCCCTCCACTCAATCAAAAGAACATCAATGTACAGGTAAAGTTCCCCTCCACTCAATCAAAAGGCACATTTTATAATAGGTACGTGGTCTCTTGGAATCCAATTACCAACCAGCGTCGATGAAGCTAATGGAACCCCTTTCATCCCTCCTTTGCTACCCTCCATAGTCATAGCTATAATTACCAACCACCGTCGATGAAGCTAATGGAACCCCTTTCATCCCTCCTTTGCTACCCTCCATAGTCATAGCTATAATTTATTTCATCCCTCCTTTGCTACCCTCCATAGTCATAGCTATAATTTATTTCATCCCTCCTTTGCTACCCTCCATAGTCATAGCTATAATTTATTTCATCCCTCCTTTGCTACCCTCCATAGTCATAGCTATAATTTATTTCATCCCTCCTTTGCTACCCTCCATAGTCATAGCTATAATTTATTTCATCCCTCCTTTGCTACCCTCCATAGTCATAGCTATAATTTATCTATGCTCTAGATAGACAGAGGTGGAAGATGAGAGAATTTATCTCTATATTTACACGACTGCCGAAAAAAAGGTGTGTTATCTTTTTAGGATTCATGTATGTTTGTTTGTTTCTTTGTATGTATGTGACTTTCTTTATTCTACGATAACTTTTAAATGCCTGAACTGATTTAGACGCTTGGGTTGAAAATTATTTTTTTGAAAAACTAAACATGTCGTCAGTATGGCTCCATTTTCAAATGAGAAATTCTAATTTTACAATATTGGTATCAATTTAAAGGCCTTCATAAGCACATTCCAACTGTATATAATTTATTGGCATAAGTTCTATTTTTGGCAGGGCAGGCGTGTTTTATATTCCCAGAGGAAAAAGCATCAAAAAGACATATGTGCGAAACAAAAAAAAATACTCAGCGGGATTTGAACCCACGACCGTCGGCTTCAAAGTCCAGGTCACTAACTACTCGGCCTACCGGTAGTTTTAAGTATATATGCGCGGTGAACATATATTCAGTTTTATGCTATGCAAAGACAGACTCCGAGGTCTACAGCTCACAGACCCACTAGTCAATAACATCCGACCGAAGACAGCTTAAAATGTTGGTGGTATTGGTATTACTACCTACTTCAAGAAAGTAACTAATAGCGATACTATATACGCATCATAGACAGAACAGCAGTTTTATTACACGACTGCTCAAAAAAAGAGTGTAATGTTTTTAGGATTCTTAGTATGTATGCGAGTTTCTTAGTTTTACCATAACTTTTAAATGCCTGAACAGATTTGGATGTGTGGGTTATCGTTGTTTGGCCGGGCAATCGTGTTTTTAACCCCCGAACAAAGAGACGTTATAAGTTTAGGGTGTGTATCACTGTGTGTGTGTGTGTGTGTGTGTGTGTGTGTGTCTGTGGCATCGTAGCTCCCAAACGAATGGACCGATTTGATGCGGTTTTTACTGTTTGAAATCTGATGTGATCGAGATGGTTCTTAAATATATGGGGAATGGGGGGGAGACGGGGGAGGTGAGAATCGTAGCTTCCAAACAAATGGACCGATTTAGCTGCGTTTTTTTGTATTTGAAAACTGATGTGATCGAGATGCTTCTTAGCTATAATGGGGGGGTCGGGGGTTTTATAAATTTTGCTCTTAGTAGGCATCATGCTTTAATCATTACGGTCGGTTGATCACAGAAATAATGCTGTCGGTATGTAACTATAATCAAACTACTTAATTTTGTATGAATTCGTAATTGGACAGCGCGACCGATGTCGCTATCCAAAAAAAACGGTTAAGTTAGTGTCTGAAACGAATAGACTTAGGGTTCCGTAGCCATGCCACCATCAGAAACAAACAATGCAAACCGCATTGATTTCTGTCCAGCAGTTTGTGTGATGCGCGAACAAAGGTACTAGTTATTTTTTTTAAACTGTACTTACGGCAAAAAGCAAAGCAACGCAACTCGAGCAAAAAGGTCACTTTAGAGCCAAATATTCCAAAAGGGATAAAATTTTCAAAAAATTACAAATGACCCTCATAATGTTTTTAAATTACGCATTTAACGGGTCCCCACTCTAGGGAAGTGAAACAGAAATTCACGTTCACTTTTCATTAGGGGCGAGGTACCTACACTTGGTTAGGTTTACCAAAAATACGCTCATACAACCAGCAACATCATGTCGACGTGGCTGCAAGCCTTCACCTACAGAGTACCACAGAAGCGCCTCTCGCTCAAACATCGGAGGCTGCCGATTAGACGACCGCCCTGACACCCCCAGCAACATATCCATAGCTACATGCAGCCTGGGCGCGGTGGATCGATAGCTTGCAGCGCGCATTGGGGTCGCGCCTCCGCCGCCCCAGTGGCACACTTGGGCGGCCACGCCTTGGACGAGGCACGTGACATCTTTCACTGATATATAACAAAGGAGTCCGAGTAACCTCATTGTTGCCTCGGGCGAAGTAGAAGATCTATACCAAGGAAGTTCTATGTACTTGCGTGTACGTAAGTACATATAACTTCCTTGATCTATACTTATAATAAAACATTAAGTACGAACAAGTCTGTACAAATAAGATCAATAGAAACAAGTAAAAAGTATTATAAAAAACAAAAGGCCCGAATGCGAATAAAACTGCTGAATAAAATTTTAAACTTTGTAAGAAGCTTGAAAGACAATTCCTACTGTTTAGGTAAAAAGTATATATATATATATATTCGGAATGGTCTTTTAAAGGCCTTCGTTTTGATACCTCACTCGATAGGTTTTGGTAATTTTTTGTTCCGTCGGAAATACAATATGGCAGCTGTAAGCCGCCATATTACTTTTCTTGACACTTCATATATCCTATAGCACTCTGTATTTAAGAAGATTCCAATGATACCTCATTTATCAAAATCTATTAAGCTGTTTAGGCTGTAGGACGCGCCTAAGTAACGTACAAACAAACATACAAACAAATATACATATAACCCAAACAACCCTCAGTCGGGTAAAAATGATCTAGGGTACTTAAAATAAGATAGATAGATACATTCTTTATTGCACACACCACAAACAAAATCAACAAAAAATAAAGGAACAATAGCAGGAGTGTGTACAATGGGCGGCCTTATCGCTAAAAGCGATCTCTTCCAGGCAACCTTTGGATGAGAGAGAATTTGATGGAGAGGATTTGTTATAGTTGGGAGAGATGGGGTGCATTATGATATAACAAAAGCTACTGAACAAAAATATAACATTTTTTAAACCGTGTATGTATGTTATGTATATTGTATGTTTGTTTTCGCATCACGTAAAAACTACTGGACCGATTTTGATACAGTTTTCGATACAACCTTTCACCTTTCGATAGCTTAGGGTTTGACTTAAAAGCTGGGGTACTTGGTATCTCAATCCGATGTGTAGAAGCCGAGCAATCGATAAAAAACTTTTTGACGGCTGAAGGACTTTTATCGAATGTTGGTATATTGGTAGGTATTTTAAGTCTTGGTACATAGAGTACTTTTAACTTAGAAAAATGACATACGAACAAAGCCGCGGCCATATTTTCTCAAGCTGTAGCTACAAATAAATAGATCGTCTATACTAAAGTTGGATGCGTTGTCGAAGGCTCAACCTTGTAAACAGCTACTTCTAGGGCGTCATATGCTGACCCTGGCCCACTAGACTGATTTACCTATCAGCATTAGAAGTTTTTTGATGAAGAATGACTTAAAATACTTCCAAATCTAAAATAGAGAAGGGGACTGATCAAAATGTATCTATCAGTAACTCAGAGGTCCAGGCTTTACCCAGGAGAGGAGAAGGAATTTAAAAAAAAAACTGACCTTTTTGATATTCCCGTAATTTCTAAATTTCTAAATAGTTTACTCGAACTAAAATGAAGATGTCATCCAAAGAAATTAGAAAGTCAGAACACAAACTACACTGTTCTTCAAAACGTAGTACTACATTTTTATAATTGCAATTTTTCCTAAACTATAGAAGTCAGAGTTTTGAAATAAAGAAACGTTTGATAGCAAATTTCATCAAGTTTCTTTGAAATTATAATTTATTATACGTTAGTTACGTTTTTGACTCAAAAAAAATAAGAAAACCAAAAATAGGTGTGTCTGTCTGTTCGCGCAATACGTTAAAACTACTAACTGTGTGTGTTACTGTGTGTAATATCTCAATCCAATGAGTAGAGTCCAAGCAATTTAATAAAAACTCTAATTCAATTAATTTTAAAAGTGGTACTAAGTTATGAATGTTTGTTTGTTTGTTTGTTTGTCGAGTTGAGGTAGTTTAGGCCTCTGGTGTCAGAGTTTGTCAAGCCGCCCGAGGGCCTCTGAAATGGCTTATAGACTGCTATTAATCAATAAAAGTCGGGACCTACAGCTTAACGTGCCCTCCGAAGCACGGAGCGGTGGAAAAGTTTTGAATAAAACTACTGCACCGATTGCGATGTTATTTTCACTGTAGGATAGCTTAGGTTTTGATTTCAAAACTGGTGTACGTGGTATCTCGATCCGATGAGTAGGAGCCAAGCAACTTAATAAAAACTCTAAATTTTAAAAGTGTGGTACCTACTAAGCTTTGAAGGTCAGTATATAATGTATATTAAATGTATAATCGAGACATGGCAAGCTGCCAGTTTATACCTTGGATTGGTACAAAGAACAAGGGTCGAATCACGCCTTGTGGGTTAAACACTGGACTGACGTCACCTGACCTACTTCAATCATAGTACGTGCTGTTGCAAGGCCTCGTATCAAACAAACTTTAGTGAAACGTCTCCATGTACCAAAACTTAACAAGTGACGTACTTATTGGAAATTACGAAATCACCTACCTGCCAACAAAGTTAAAATGGATAATGTAACATAAGTTCAGGAACTATAACCCGACTACGGTCGGGTTATGAAGACGAATCGATTGATACAATTACAAAATCGGACTAACTTTTTAGTTTGAACACAGAATTCTTTATTGGCATCGCCGTAGTCGGGTAAAACGACTACGGTACTTTGACGATTAGTTGTACCCTAGATACGAAATCAATCGGTCGCGGGTTCGAATCCTGCAAGGTGCAATCATTTGTGTGATGAGCAGAAATGTTTGTTTCCGAGTCATGTATGTAATATTATTATTATTAAATATTAGTATCTATGTATGTTCATCCTTTATCAAGTGCCCATAGTACAGGGTATCTTCGTTTGGGGCTGGGTAAATGGTGAGGAATTGACCAAAATAAAAAAGAAAAAAAAGGATCCCATTACACTATAAATGAAGACAAATCGATTGATCCTCGCTTGTACATATAATAATTAGTGCGACGCTATGGTCGAAAATCCACATACATACACTGTTAAACTCCTTACCCTTCCCTTGCTTCGTCGTAGTCGGTTAAAAAAGTACCTACGACAAATTTTGGTGAGCTAGTTTTTCAGTTGCAGATTTTAGATCCAACAGATGCTACTGATTCATAAGGGACCACAATAAGTTCCTCCATAGAATGGTCCACATCACACATCAGATCACATCACCACCCGTAGTCCACTCCTGAAAATGGGCCTTCCCCATAATATAAGGGGTTTGCCATAATAACCCGCTCGGCAGGCGGCGCGGTGATTGCACTACAGGTAGATAGATACACAGGTGCATGCTGTCTATTCATTTGCGGGATGAGAAGGGATGCCCTTTTAAAAGCTTATATTTAGTTTGCTTTGAAAAAAGAAAGAACATTTATTTGACACACAATTACAAAAATGACAATAATAATAACAAAAAAGTAAAAAATTAAGTGCGGTGCCAAAAAGGCCCCGCCTCAGCATAATACCGAGTGTCTATGACACTCAGCGCTGGTATTCTGGCACAACCCCGATGGGGTGATTTGGAGGAAAATTAATAATTAAAAAAAGAATACAAGAGAGAGAGAGAGAGAGAGAGACTTTGAGAGTTGTGTGGGTCAAATCTTTTAAGCTGAATTAGAACCGCTTGCTCTTATCCTACGGAGTTGAAGTTTTACATGTTAGTTCAGTTCCGATGAGAATGCATTTTTATGGTAAGCGTGACCTGAATCGACTTCAAGATTAGCTCCAGATCAAGGAACTCTTCAACGGTCAACAGCACAGACACGAAATTTTGTGTATTCAATTATGATGGCTGGTTTTAAGGTTTACCATAACATGGTTGCTGCACTCAGGGTTGGGTCCTGATAGAACTCTTCAACGGTTAACAGCACAGACACGAAATGTTGTATACGCATTTAATTGTGTTAGCCCCTTCTAAGTTTCACAATGACATGGCTACTGCATAAAAGCATTTTCTTTTTAATTTCTTTTGTTTTATGCTGGGCCCACACTATCTATACATATAACAAAGCAATAGGAACGAAAGTCTGTACAAAGAAGATAATTAAAAAATAAATGGTCTAGGGTACATAAATTAAGCTCCTGAACAAGAATATAACATTTAAAAAATTCGTGTTCGTCTGTTATGTTTGTTCGCGCATCACGTAAAAACTACTGCACCGATTGCGATACGATGTTCACTGTTGGATAGCTTATGTTTTGACTTAATTGGGGTACTTTATATCTCAATCCGATGAGAAGAAGCCGAGCAGTCGATAAAAATATTTTTGACGGCTGAAGGAATTTTGATCAAATGTTGGTATATTGGTATTTTTGGAATAGCACAAAGAGTACTTTTAACATACAAAAATGAACACGCGTGCGAAGCCACGGGCATCAGGTAGTAGAACAAAATACTTAGAATAGCCCAGTCCAGTTGAAATGCGACGGCCACGCCTCCTGCAACAAGCAATGGACAAGCAAGCGAGTTGCCACTGTCCTATTTATACCTACTTCTCTTGATAAGTTACGAGCAGCAATCTGCTCTGTGATGTTCTTACTGGCCCAAATTAATTAACTTCGTAAATAGAACACGACACATTTTGCTATTTGATGACAAAATAATCTTGGGGAGTAAAGAACACTTTTTAATTACGGAAATGATATGGAATTTGAATTAAGACCACAAGTAAAATCTTCTTGTCTCCCTCAGTGGAGACAAGTCCACGATTATTTCGTCTCCTCGCCCTGTGGAGCCAAGACCTCAAGCAGTATATCCTTTTCTTACCCAAGGGAGACATGAGGGGAGCCAAGTCTACGTAGCCATTGTTATTGTTATACTGTTTACGTAATGAAATCCATGATTTCGCAGACTTGTTTAATACTTTCTGCCAGCATACAAATTCAGTCCCGTCAGATGCTTATCGCCTTCAGTGAAAAGTATCACTTTTTAAAAGCTTTTATTTAATTTACAATGTTTGTATGTATTTCTGTATATTTAGGTCAAATCTTGCAAGTTGAATTAGAACCACAGAACTTCCTACAGAGTTGAATTTTTACATGTTGGTTCAAATTCCGATGACAATGTATTTTTATGTTAAGCATGACCTGAATTGACATCCACGATTAGCTCCAGATAAAGGAACTCTTCAATGGTAAACACAGACAAAAAAAAATGTGTACTCATTTTATTATGATACCTGATTTTAAGTTTTACCATGACATTGTTGCTGCACTCAGGGTTGGGTCCTGACTAGGGAACTCCTCAACGGTTAACAGCATAGACACGAAATGTTGTAAGCACATTTAATTGTTTCACCACGACATGGCTACTGCATAAAAGCTCTTTATTTAATGTTTTTCATCAACGTAATTCTGTTCAAAACTATTCGCCATTAAAAACGATGCAACTAGGTCAACACGGAGCCGGCGGAGTAATTCGTCCATGGTGACGTCTGCGCGGCCTAGTTAGCAGGTCACCGAATCTAGGCCGAAGCCGCACCGACCCAAGTAGGAAGCCGACTTATTACTCGCTCGCTGTTCGTTCTCAAATGTGTCCCGCCCTTCCCCCCGCGCTCGTCGAGCGGGAGAGGTGACACGGCGCAGCTCGGGAATAGGTACCTACATTTATTATAATCGAGCGTATCGAAAAATCGGTATGTAACAACTAGATATACCTAAAAGATGGTTCTCTATCGACACTCATAAAATATAATGTCATAATTTAGTGTGCCATAATAATAATTACGCATAAATGTTTAGGCATAATCGTTTACCATATCTAAAGTTAGCATAACGATAAAAACAAGCATGTTATTTAGTAGCATAATTCATTATTGACCGTGAGTGAAATAACTTTTAATTATTTTACGTACCTACCTATTTAAAACAAACTTGTTCGCGGCTTAACCTACTGTCACAGTATAATATCTAGCTAGATTATATTTTATGCGACTCCATAGTAGCGTGTACTATTATTTATTCTGTGATAGTAGTCCAAAATAATTTAGCCCAAAAGATCATTATGCCTACCTTAACAGAATGCCAAATACTGTTTATGTAAAATTAATATTATGTCAATAAAAGTTATGGCCAACTCATTATGCCACAGTAAATTAGTATTAAAAAAATTATGCGAAACAAAGGGATACCCCTAAAAGATAGATGTTTTATGACCTGCAGGATCAACATAAAAACTATCGTATTGATAGAAAGTAGTTAAAAAAGTGGACGACAAAATGTGGTTAATCGAGTTTTACTTGAGTAACAATCTAGGTAGGTATAAACGTTATGGCAATAAAATAGTTATGTCTGCTCAATACGCCTTAAAATTTAGCAAAGTGTAGGTCGAGAGATAAATAAAAATGATAAATGATAATTTATTTCTATGAAAAAACATGCACTGTAGGTAAAACTAACAAAAGTGGAAAAAATAAGAAACCAAGCGTTGACATGCACCAACCTGAAAACATGCACTGTAGGTAAAACTAACAAAAGAGGAAAAAATAAGAAACCAAGGGTTGACATGCACCAACCTGAAAACATGCACTGTAGGTAAAACTAACAAAAGAGGAAAAAATAAGAAACCAAGCGTTGACATGCACCAACCTGAAAACATGCACTGTAGGTATAACTAACAAAAGAGGAAAAAATAAGAAACCAAGCGTTGACATGCACCAACCTGAAAACATGCACTGTAGGTAAAACTAACAAAAGAGGAAAAAATAAGAAACCAAGGGTTGACATGCACCAACCTGAAAACATGCACTGTAGGTAAAACTAACAAAAGAGGAAAAAATAAGAAACCAAGCGTTGACATGCACCAACCTGAAAACATGCACTGTAGGTATAACTAACAAAAGAGGAAAAAATAAGAAACCAAGCGTTGACATGCACCAACCTGAAAACATGCACTGTAGGTAAAACTAACAAAAGAGGAAAAAATAAGAAACCAAGCGTTGACAAACCTGAAAACATGCACTGTAGGTAAAACTAACAAAAGAGGAAAAAATAAGAAAACCAAGCGTTGACATGCACCAACCGGAAAACATGAATAGTAAATTTAAAATTGTGGCACGAAAAAATCACATAAAAGGACCATCTACCGGTTGGTAACATTCCTCAAAACACAATAAATACAGTTTTTTAAACAGTTTTGACATAATATGACTGTTGTTACAGTTACAGTCAATGGCAGTAGTTAGAATTCGTTGTGAACACTAGTCCTCGTACTAGGATTCCCTGTGCTATGGGGACTAGTTTCTCCAGTTGATCAGATGATGTTGATGATGTTGTGTTTGTAGTTTGCATTTCACAATCAGACAATACTGAAAATAGGATTTTAATCATCAAGTAGGAATGAGAGGGAGAGGGTGTGTGTGTGTGTGTGTGTGTGTGTGTGTGTGTGTGTGTGTGTGTATGTGAGAGGGTGTGTGTTTGAATGAGAATACGTGTATATGGTTGAGTGTGTGCAGCATGAAATAATAAGTGAGTATGCATAACTCACCGCGTGTGTTTTGTGTTTTCAATCTGACACAAAAATTGGCATGCGTACATATACTTAACATTTATACTACATATACTGTGACGTGACATTACTTTAAACTATAATACACTTGACATTGGCGAAATTGCTAGTAGGCCAGTGAAGAAGCCATCCAATAAAAAAATAAGAAGAAGGTAATTATTTAACTATTTTCAGCCAGTCTTCGGTTTCGAGATAATCAAGAGTAAATAACCAAGTCGTAACCTTCTTTTTACAAATGTATCTCCTACAATTGAAGATGTCAAGGATTTTATTCATTCTTGAATAGCAGTAGGGACCTACGAACTAAAATGATCTTTTGGCAAATAATGTACGACGTGCAGGAGTTTCCCAGTTAAGTTATCTATTTGACCTTTTCATTATATTTTTTGTGACCAAATTTCAAAGAGAGAGACTTCAAAGTTTTTAAATCCTAATTCCTTTTTACCAGACTGCGTAACGCAAATGTCCGGTAATGTGCTTATCAGCCTGTTTTTTTTTAATTACTTTCTAGGCAATCGTTTGTCCACGATATCACCTGATGGAAAGCGATGATGTGGTCGAAGGTGTGTGACGAGGTCAAAACCTCTTTCATAATAATACTCTTTTGATCTCTTAATTCTTTCATAATCCATTTCTTTTCATTTTGATAGTTGGTCATTATTCATTCTAAATACAAATAACCTGTCATTGATATATTGATTTTTGGAAAAATACCGAAATAATATTATAGAATACATAAATAAGTTTATTGAAAATATATATATGAGACTTGTAAATATATATATATATATGAATACCTGGTCAGAGTGTTTCCATAGCGCCCCTAAGGGTACACCCCAACCGAATACCTTCGTAAGCCGCCGCTTCCAATAGTTCCTGATTGTTCCTGTAACTCTGTGTCACTGAGGTTTGGGTCCTGGGCTAGTGGGACAAACCCAAACCCTGGGACCGCCTCGGGACAGGTGTAGCACGTTTGCGTAGCCTTGAACACACCTGGGTTATATTTTACTGGAAACACTGACGAGGGCAGGGCATTCCACTCCTTAGAAGTTCTTATAATAAATAAAGAAGCGTAACGCTTCGTTCTTGTGCGAGGTATTTCAACCATAAAAGGATAGCGCTTTGCCGATTGTCTAGTCGTACGGTAATGGAAAGGTGATGGGGGAATCAGATTGTGCTGTTTTTGTGCACACTACAGATTGCACTATGGAGACAGGCCTGCGACCTCACGTCGATGCGCCAGACTTTGAAGCTTACTCATTAATTATATGTACGAGTATGTCAGTTCCTTTGTGGCACTATGTATGCTATGTAGGCCAAACGCGTGGACCGATTTTGATGATTCTTACGTCAATTGTTTTGTCTTAATCTTGCGAGTGCTACTAAAGACATGACATTAATCAAAATTCAATATGGTGACAACCAGAAGCCATATTGTGAAAAGAAAGACATAAAGACGAACTATGTCAAGTGGGGTATCAATGAGTAGGTATTTGAAAATTTAGGTTTCTCTCATTATTTTGCATTTCGAATGACCTTTTAGGATATATTACGATTTAAATTAGGTTAGCAACTATTCTCACTAATTCTTATAAATATTTTCTAAAATGTTTAAAATAAAAATACTCGACTTCCTACTTATCAGCACCGTCCACAGAAGGACGGCCTTCTTCCATCCCGCCTCGCGTTACTCCTCGGCAGATATAGTAAAATGACCTTAGAAATAAGGTGACACTTTACAAAACCTGCGTCCGACCAACAATGACATACTCGTCTGTAGTATTCGCTAACGTCTCTCGCATCTCCCTAGAAAAACTTCAGATTTTACAAAATAAATTCATCCGCAATGCAGTAGATGCCCCATGGTATCACAGGAACATTGATCTGCAGTGTGATCTCGAGCTTCCCTCGATCCTTCAATACATAAAGGATGCTTCTCGCCGCTACTTCGACGCGGCACCCCATCACCCCAACTCTTGTAGTCCAAGCATCTGACTACTCGCGACACGACAGACGCACGGCCCCTCCATAAACGCCCTAGAGACATCTTGAGCGATCCGGACGATGAAATCGCTGCCGCAGTACAGGCAGCGATAGATTCTTCTAGCCCTTCCTCATCACCTATCAACACTCTTAGACACAGACTCCGACCTCGCAAGGTCCCGTAATTAAAGTCCATTTTAGTCGCCTTCGTGTTTCTTGCCGATTCTTCTCGAAGGTGTATTCCGAATCGGTGGTCAGTTATGCAAATAATTCAAAGGGCTCCAGCCATTTCATCAGGGCCCCTCGATCACTACTAAAACTAGCGATCCAGGGGTGTTAAGTCAGACCCCCGTAACCGTTCGTTGCCTGAACAGATTTTGATGTATGGGATATTGTTAAAATCCTTACATCATCCCGAGTGACATAGGCATATTTTTTTGGCAGTCGTTCTTTTTCTCTTATTTTGATGATGTACTTGTTTTCAGTAGGTAGCCTCTATCGGCCGCCATTTTGTGTACTGTGACATCTGAGGCCGACATATAGCGTTCGCCACTTTGTATTTTTCAACACATCTTCAGGCTGTTGCTGAAGTTCAACCTTAGTTTCGGTATTTTCTTGTTGCAAATCTAGCCTAGGTTATGTAATACAATTCACTAAACTTATTTTCAGTAGGTCTATCCTCTATCGGCCGCCATTTTGTGAAGCTGACCTGACATATTGCGTTCGCCATGTTGTTTTTTCCTGAGCTAAGATTTATTTCATCGATAGCAGATTATTCTAAGGTTTCGTCTACAAAGAGCTTATGAAAATAGTAGCGTAGGCTGAGGGCGTATCGGATAACCTTTAGTTTAAGGTTGAAGAACTTTTTGTTTTATTTAATCACTATGAAAATTTGACAATGTAATTATTACAGAACAAATTCAAAACATTAAACCATGAATCAGACTTAAAGAAACAATTTTATACTTAATCATAAATTGATGTAATGGAAAATATTCGATACGCCCCATTTCTCGAGGCGAATCGGATCAAACGAATACTAAAAATTTATATTTGTTATCAATAACAAACTTAAAATTATAATTTGACTGCACAAACTGATTCCCGCATCACCTTTCCATCATCGTACTACCAGACGATCGGCAAAGCGCCACCCTTTATAGAAATACTTCGCGTAAAAACGAAGCGTTACGCTTCTTGATTATTATACGCTTTATATTAGCTTCACTTGTATGTTTGTATGTTTGTAACCGACTCCTTTGGACGCTATTTTGACCCACTTTAAACGGTCAGATTTCATTCAAATTTTGCACACCTGTCAAAAACCGATGACAATGCAATAATTCGAAAAAAAAACGCTCTTATAAATAAACCAAACTAAAAAATAGAAAATAAATTCTAATAATTTTGAATTAAGAATAGTGTAAAAAATTCTAATAAATAAGAAAAAAATGTTTCATTTAAAAAAAAGCGTGGGGTGCTTTTTAAGATATTATCGAAATGATGATCCTTCTTCTCATATCTGTCAATGAAATATTTATAACTATTGACTCATGCACCCCACGATTTTTTTGAAATAAAACATTTTTTTATTATTAGAATTTTTTACACTATTCTTAATTCAAAATTATTAAAATTTATTTTCTATTTTTTAGTTTGGTTTTCTATGTAAAGCGTGTTTTAATTATTATTTTTTAAATTATTATTTATTTATTATAAGATCTGCAAGGGAGTGAAATGCTCTGCTGTGCAATATGTTTTTATTGTAAAATTATAAATAGAAAATTGATAGAATCCGAAATGAGGAAATCCGTATAAAAACCAAGGTTACCGACATAGCTCTCAGAGTTTGCAAGTGGAAGTGGCAATGGGCATGCCATATAGTTCGCAGAACCGACAACCGCTGGGGAATAAAGGTTATCGAATGGCGGCCACGAACAAGCAAGCGAAGTGTGGGGAGAACCCCACACGATGGACCGACGACATTGTAGCCATCGCAGGAAGTCGGTGGATGGAGGTGGCACAAGATCGCTCTTCATGGCGCTCTTTGGGGGAGGCCTATATTCAGCAGTGGACTTCTAAGGGCTGACATGATGTATATTCATGGTCGTTGGCTTTACACACATAATACAGAAGTAGGTAATTTATTCAGAATAATTTGCGCAACCAAATAAACTGTCAGCTGATCAAGTCTGTTATCTGTAGGGCCATACATCTAGTTACAGAGGGGAAGATAAGACACGCTTTAATAACACGTAAACAAACACTGGACTAGACACTACGGACGGTCAAACATACACACACACAAACACACACACCCTCACACACACACCCTCACACACGCGCGCACACACACACACACACACACACACGCACGCACGCACGCACGCACGCACGCACGCACGCCCGCACGCACGCACGCACGCACGCACGCACGCACGCACACACACACACACACACACTAACAGCAGTCGTTAAGCCATGTCAGAGGCTCTCGGGTGGCCTGGCAAACTCTGACGACAGATGCCAACGACCAGTAAGCAAGGAGTGACGCCTGCTTAACGACTGAATTACACCTTCTTTGAATAAAAATACTAGTTAAGTTTAAGTTTTATCGGTACCGGCTGTTATTGATAGTATTTGTTAAGCCAACGGTACCGGCTGTTATTGATAGTATTTGTTAAGCCAACGAACAAACCAACCTTATTTAAAAAAAGTGCTAGATTTTTGACTAATAATATGTTAAAAAAATATCAATCTGTCTCCTGTATTTTCTTTCTCTATTACAAAAGGCTAACTGGCCATCAACAAAATACTTTTCATAACAGTACATAAGTACATAACAAGTACGGGCACAGTTATCGGGACATCGGCATTGCGACTGTCCCAATTTCGGCGCGCACTGCGCATGCCGCCATCGACCGCAGCCTCTCACTCCACCCCCCGTTAACCTAGATACATGACGAGGGTGATGCTGACAGTACGCGAGCTTGTGATTATTGTTACCCAGGCGATGCTGTAATGTTTTTTATACCGTACCACAGAATCAATAATAGAACTACTTTCATACAGAAGTTTCACTCTTCTAGAAAACGCGTTAATACCAACGAAAACATACCTACAATCGTCAAATCTCATTCAGTGTAAGCTAATTTGTACCCTACGCGTATTGGTGAACGGTGACAATACACTGAACTGCTCGTCTCGACGACGCTCACGGTGGGCGCGCCGGCACCAAAAAAGAATCAGCTAATGTAGATTAAAAAACTAATCAAAAACCACTCTATTTTTAATGCATTGTCTTCGAGTTGTGAGCTAAAGTTTCATCCGGATAGTTAATCGGGAAGTGCTCGAAGTTTGAGTTGCAAGATTTCACCCGGAACGACAGACAGACAGACAGACAGCTAGACAAACAAGAAAGTGACTTAATAAAACGTGGAAAAATATACAATAGGCACGCGAAAAGAAGCGTCAACCTTGTGTGCTCGTGAAAGCGCTTTCCGCTGTGTGGGTGAGGCAGACGGCGCGGTAGTAGCGCGGGGTGCGCGGTGTGAGGCAATGGCGCGTTCGACGCTCCACCATTAGGCGCTCGCTAGCTTACACGTGACTGAAAGCTCGCTACTTTGTCGAAAACACCTGACACCACTTATACCAGCGGCTCATGTCACTAAAACATTAATTACGAATAAAGTGGTTTTTATATTAGCAATTGACTATTTTGTTTAGCTTTTACCAAAGAAGGAACAAAGACTGGGGTGTTATTTTAATGGGTCTTGTTGCAATAATATTTATGTACGCGTTAATTGAAATTTTGCGAATGGATTTTTGCAATAGACTTCCAAACTAGCTGTTTTAAAAAAAAAAAGATCGACACTGGTATATTTTTTACGTTAATCCCATAGTCTGATAAACAAGTCATACATTAAAACAAAAATCTTTTTAATTTAAGCAGTACTTTATTTAACATAAAACATGAAATCAGCACAAAATGGCAGCAAAAGTTACCCTCTCGCATTAATTGGTCGCTTCTTGAAAAATTGTGTGCCATCATGTTGGCAAAATCGCTTCATTTGTGTCAAAAATGTATTTAGCTACAATTTGCTATGATGACTTTCGAATCTAACCACGTAGAAATAGAGTTTCAAGTCATTTTGGCAAACATATTCAATTAGCAACCTTGGTCGGGTGAAGACAATTCCGCTCAAAAACTTTAAAGAGGCGCTGCGACAACTGAGCGGGGAAAAACTGCGACCACGGAAGCTTAAACTATGAAGTCCGACACGCTCACGGCCAGTACTTATATTTGTCACTAGTACTGGCAATAATTTGATGTTGACCTTCAATACTGCGTAAACCAGTATACTGCGAGATCATGTACTGCGCATGTTGGGAGTATTGATTAAATGCACCTGAAGTCCTGAATCCTGAAGGGATTGTCTGCAGCCGATAATATCGACACGAAGGAATGGACAGATTGGACTCACTGACACTTTAAAATCTTTTGACCATGCATTATTTGTGTAGCATTGTCTTTCTATAACTTCTAATTATTGTGCTAAAATTTCGTTGTAATTTTTTTTTAAATTTCTCCTTGTTTAGAATATGAAGCTAGGTACCTATTTGTTGAGACAAAGGAATGGGCTCCATTTGGTAAATTTTGTAAAACTATTGAATAATACATATTCATAGCTCATAGTTTCCACGTTGAAGTGGCAATGGGCATGCCATATAGTTCGCAAAACCGACAACCACTGGGGAATAAAGGTTCTCGAATGGCGACCACGAACAAGCAAGCGAAGTGTAGGAAGACCTCCAACACGATGGACCGACGCCATTGTAGCCATCGCAGAAAGTCGATGGATGGAGGTAGCACAAGATCGCTCGTCATGGTGCTCTTATGGGCAGGACTATGTTCAGTCAGCAGTGGACTTCTAAAGGCTGACATGATGATGATGATGATGATTGAATAATAAACTTAGGAGAGTTATACATGTACACCTTGACAAGCAAATAATAAACTTAGGAGAGTTATACATGTACACCTTGACAAGCAAATAATAAAAGGAGAGTTATACATGTACACCTTGACAAGCAAATAATAAACTTAGGAGAGTTATACATGTACACCTTGACAAGCAAATAATAAACTTAGGAGAGTTATACATGTACACCTTGACAAGCAAATAATAAACTTAGGAGAGTTATACATGTACACGTTGACAAGCCAATAAAAGTGATATAATAAATTATTATAAAAAACTAAAACCTGACTGCAAACAAAACTAAAAAAGAGCTTTAGATTTTGAAATATAAGGTACAGTCGGAGGCAGCATGCATTTCATTTCTCCTTTGACGGGACCAGCTAGAACCAGGGGAGCTCCTCATGCCTCCGACTGCATCTTATATTTCAACATCAAGAATCTAGGCTTGCTTGGTTCAGAATCAGAATCAGAATTATTTATTCACAAGAATGTAGTAATTTAGTAGATGGTAATAATAATTATAAAAGTCCAGTACATCCTACCATAACATGGTGGGAAGTACTGGACTTTTATAATTGTGTGCAAACATATCTATACAAGAAAATACAACGATAATAAACAAGATTCAATAGTAAAATATAGGGTTTATTATTGAATTAATGTCAAATTAAAGTTAATGTCAAATTTAATCAAAAATTAAGTCACAGTTGCCAATTAGCAAGCATTAAATCAAGAATTTTAACATTAGTTAATCACATTATGTTTAATTATTTTCATTATATGTCATGTACTCATTGAGATTATAAAATCATTTTTCTGAAAGCCACACAAAAAAAAAGTAAAAAAAAAAAAAAAAAGTTTAAAAAGGTTCTTTTAGTTTTGTTCGCAGTCGGGTTTTTGTCATTTATAATAATTTGTTTTATTTTAAACGTTTTATTTATAAGAATTAGTCAGAATAGTTGCTAACTAACTTTAAATCGATGTAGATCCTAAATGATCATTCGAAATGAACAATGATAAGGGAAACCTAAAGATGATTTTCAAATGCCTATTCAATGATACACACACATAGCACATAGCTCACACACACACATAGCTCGTAGACTTATTTTTTTCTTTTTCACCATATGGCGCATATTGAATTTAGATTAATGTCATGTCTTTAGTAACTCGCAAGATTAAGACAAAACGATTGACGTATGAATACTCAAAATCGGTCCACGCGTTTGGCTTACATAGTGCCACAAAGGAACAGAAATACATACATAGACCGATAAAAACACATTATCGGTCCTTTGCGTTACGCAGTCTGGTAAAAACAACAACACAAACAAACTTTGTTTTTATAAATATATCGACTTTAATCGACTGTTTTTTGGTCTCTCTTATTTACGGGATTCCTGAACCGATTTTGACGAATTTTATTTTATTTGAAAGTGTAAATAGTGGTCCATTTTTTTATCACATGCTATATACAAGATAGCATGGTACAAAAAAACGACTTCAAATGGATTGACTACCTACCTAATACCAAAAAAAAAACTACTGATCCAATTTTGATACATTTTATATGGAACCTTCTCGAGAGTCACAAAGAAAGAATTTTCAAAATCTGTCCACAATTGACAGAGAAATCGGAGAAAAAATAATGCCGAACCTCCTCCTCCTTTTGTGATTCGATTACAAATGGTATCAATCGTTTCCTAGTTCTAAACAAAATTGCTAGTGCAAAACTAATTTCATCTAGTCATGGATGTTAAATATTCGTATCTTTGTATGTTTATCTGTTATCTAGTACCCATAGTACAGGGTATCCTAGTTTGGGTCTAGATAATTGGTGTGGAATTGTCCCGAATATAATTTGAATATATATATATATATATATATAGGAGAATATAAATTAATGGAAGGATTATGTTAAAAAAATAAAAAAATGTGTGCAGTCGCTCCCATTTTTTAATAAGTTCTATGTACGATAACAAAGACATTTCTGTCGCACAACTACACCCACACACCTCGTATCGAATGTGTGTGTGTGTGTGTGTAACCCAATCGAATACGTTAACATTCAACATTGTTTCAAATTTGTTATGCACACAGCTGTAGCCTAGTGTAATTGAGGGCAGAGATTTCGCGGAACAAAATGATAAGAAGCTGGTTTTTGTTTGCTTGTCGTATGAGGTGGTGCTGGCCTCTGTCAGAGTGTGTGAGGCCGAGGGCTCTGAACGGCTTAACGTAGCGTCTGGGACCGACACCTTAACGTGCCCTCCGAATCAAGGTACGTCTAACCCGCATATAACTTAGAAAAGCCTTTGGTGGGGAGCCGATCCCGGTAATCGGTAACCCGGTATCATTGGATCGCTCTCACCTGTATGGTAAGCACGACGCTTGCCATATATATATTTTATAGCATAAAATTCGTCTAGATCGGTTGAGAAATGCGACCTGTAGAGGAGAACAGATCCGGACGGACAGACATCCGGACATACGAAAGCATGTCTAAGCTGAAACGAAGACGCTTCGCTCGCGCTTCGCGCTCGCTCGGTCAATAGAACCTAATTAAGTTTTTATGTAAGTAGAAAAAAACAATATTTTTGCAACCAAGTCGCCAAAAAATAAATTTATATGGCTTACGTAAGCTAAACCTAAGAGCGAGAGTAAAACGAGCGTGTAAGCGTACGGCACGTAAGTCTAGCGGTGAACGAAACGTGGCGGGGATCTTGGCACAGTCAGTTTTCGGGATAAAAAGTATTCAACATTTTAACACATTATATAAACTTTGACTGTGCCAAGATCCCCGCCACGTTTCGTTCACCGCTAGACTTGCGTGCCGCTAGGTATAGAACGTAGCATCGGAGGAGGTTCGGCGAGCGAAGCGAGTTGCCAACCCCCGAAGCGGAGTGAAGGTCGAGTGTGCGAGAACTTCACATTTTTCACCTCTTTTTTTCTAAATTACAACCGTGCGAAAGTAAAATTGATATAAAATCTTAATAATGGTATTTCCACGGCAGGTGAAATTAATAGGACTCGTTAAGATAAATCTAATGAGCACAAACTCTAGGGTTTACTAGTAACCATTCAAGGGCACCCACCCACCTTCCAGCACCATCATCAGACCAGCTCGATGGTACCATAGTATTGTATTGTCATCGAAATTACATACATAGTAACAGATCGATCTAATTAGTTTTAAAGTGTCCTTAATCCCTTATTTAATTGTTCCAGATGGATATCTACGTGCAAACAGCCAGCCCCATAGTCGAAGAGGTCCTCAAAGGCTACAACGGGACCATCTTCGCGTATGGACAGACAGGGACTGGCAAGACGTTTACCATGGCCGGCAGTAACACCGCGCCGCAGCTGCGAGGCATCATACCGAACTCCTTCGCTCACGTGTTCTCGCATATTGCGGATGCGAGTGATGATGAGAAGTTAGTACGCTCACTCATACCTCACATGCAAGACGTTTACCATGGCTGGCAGTATAATTACGCCGGAGCTGCGAGGCATCACACCGAACTCCTTCGATAACGTATTCTCACATATTGCGGATACAAGTGACGATGAGAAGTACTAACAGGCATACACAAACCTCACTGGCTAGGCGTTTACCAAGGCTGGCAGTAATATTACGCCCAAGCTGTGCTGTGCGGCATTATACCGAACTCTTTAGAACACGTGTTCTTACATATAGCGGACGCGAGTGATCATGAGTAGTGAAGCTTACACATACTTAATTAGCAAGAGTTTTACCATGGCTGGCAGTAATATTACGCCCTAGTGACTGATGATGAGAAGCGAGTAGGCTTACATATTATAACTCACTGGCAAGACGTTTACCATGGCTGGCAGTAATATTACGCCCTAGTGACTGATGATGAGAAGCGAGTAGGCTTACATATTATAACTCACTGGCAAGACGTTTACCATGGCTGGCAGAAATATTAAGCCCTAGTGACTGATGATGAGAAGCGAGTAGGCTTACATATTATAACTCACTGGCAAGACGTTTACCATGGCTGGCAGAAATATTAAGCCCTAGTGACTGATGATGAGAAGCGAGTAGGCTTACATATTATAACTCACTGGCAAGACGTTTACCATGGCTGGCAGTAATATTACGCCCTAGTGACTGATGATGAGAAGCGAGTAGGCTTACATATTATAACTCACTGGCAAGACGTTTACCATGGCTGGCAGAAATATTAAGCCCTAGTGACTGATGATGAGAAGCGAGTAGGCTTACATATTATAACTCACTGGCAAGACGTTTACCATGGCTGGCAGAAATATTAAGCCCTAGTGACTGATGATGAGAAGCGAGTAGGCTTACATATTATAACTCACTGGCAAGACGTTTACCATGGCTGGCAGAAATATTAAGCCCTAGTGACTGATGATGAGAAGCGAGTAGGCTTACATATTATAACTCACTGGCAAGACTTTTACCATGGCTGGCAGTAATATTACGCCCTAGCTGTGAAGCATCATACCGAACTCCTGCGCTCACTTGTTGTCGCATATTGCGAATGCAAGTGGTGATGAGAAATAAGTACCGACAATCCTACACACCCACCGGCACGGCGTTTCCCATGTATGGAAGTAATATTACGCACTGTTTAGCTGCTAGGCATCACACTGAACTTACCATTACCAATGCTGCAGGGTAGCAAGCACACGTGTTAGCTACACTGCTAATGATTTTATGTTTTTTTCTTGTTGCCATACTCTCGACTCCTGACTGCATTTATAGAGGATAAAAAAACTGCGGGTTAAAAATAAATACATATGCAAAATTTTGCGACTTTGACTTGAAAAAAGTTTGTTTACGTGCTGGTAACTTAGGACTTCCAAATGAAAATTTTCATAATGTTTATGAGGGCACGTATGACAGTAAAATTTTCATATGTTTCTGAGGGCACGTATGACAGTTAAATTTTCATAATGTTTATGAGGGCACGTATGACAGTTAAATTTTCATAATGTTTCTGAGGGCACGTATGACAGTTCAATTTTCATAATGTTTATGAGGGCACGTATGACAGTTAAATTTTCATAATGTTTATGAGGGCACGTATGACAGTTAAATTTTCATAATGTTTATGAGGGCTCGTATGACAATTAAATTACTCTACCATCGGATTCAGAAAACTTGTTCTGCGTGTCCTAAATCACGTCACTCTATCTGTGCCCTCGTTACTCCAGGTTCCTCGTGTGCGTCACCTACCTGGAGATCTACAACGAGGAAGTGCGAGACCTGCTCGGGAACAACCCTCACCAGAGCCTGGAGGTGAAGGAGCGCCCCGACATCGGCGTCTTCGTGAAGGACCTTACTGGTAAAACATTGTCTTTCAGTTTTCGTACAAGCGTACCCTTCAACAAAGCCATGTATCTAGATAGAAAATACTTTATTGCATCTAAAAATATATTATAACACATAAAACATTTCTTTAAATAAGTAGAATGGGCGGTCTTATCGCTAAGAGCGATCTATTCCAGTCAACCTATGGATGGACAGTATTGGAAGAACAAGGCGTAGACATTAAAATAACATTCTATTACATAGTTAGTTTTATGTGGGCTTCCCTTGTTATGTGCTCGTGGATTCAGTACATACTGATCTTTCTATATATATCTCTATTTATAATAAAGCAGAATACAATAACAAAATGGTTGTACAAAGAAGATAATTTAAAAAATTGTATAGTGGACTTAAAATAAACTACTACTCGTAAACAAGAATATAACATGTTTTAAAATGGCGATTGTCTTGTTTGTTTGTTCGCGCATCACTTAAAAACTACTGGACCGATTACGATGCGGTTTTGCACTGATGGATAGCTTAAAGTTTGACTTAAATATTGGTGTACTTTGTATCTCGATCCAATGAGTAGAAGCCGAGAAATCGATAAAAAATATATTTGACGTCTAACGAATTTTGATGAAATTATAGGTATTGAATGGCCCTGGAATAGCATATAGGATACTTATATCCCAGAAAAATGACCACGCGGGCAAACCCGCGGACACAGCTAGTATTACATATAAAAGCGAAAGTACTTCTGCGTCTCTGTATGTCTGTTTGTTACCTGTTCACTACTAAACGGCTAAACCAATCTTGATATAATTTGGTATGTACCTGAGAAAGGAGATTATTATCGCAATAAACCGTAGTCAGCGCATACGAAGCCGCGGCCAACAGCTAAGTAATTAGTCACTTATACCTGTAAGTATTTGTCTCGGAAGAGTTCAGTAGGCGAACAATAAACAACTCCGTCTTCGGCGGAAACTCAGAACCTAAACAGGTGTAATTACCTACAAATGTTGCGCACAACCCACCCAACAAAACCGTAGCATTCACTGAGGCCATTCAGACAATGATAGCTCGTACGTTTCGCAAGGTCTAAGGACAAAGCAAATCCAGAATGGACAAAGCTAACATTTGATATCTACTTACAACAAGCACAAACTAAAAATGTATATATTCCCCGACAATAAAATAGCTAAGAACCACCTCGATCGCATCAGCTTTCAAACAGAAAAAACCGGTCAAAGGTCCATTCGTCCGTGAGTTTCGATGCCACAGACAGACACAGATACACACTCTTTTCGCGTGGAGCGAGAGTGGTCGATCTTTACTCCTTCAATAAGGAATATATTTCTAGTAGCAGTAAGTTCTTCTAAATATATTCATCTGCCGAAGGACTGATGACCGTTGGGGTAACCGTGTGGAGACCGCGACTCGGTAAACGTAGTGTAAGGCGCCACAGTGACGATAAATTATTGAATATCTTATTTATTACTGTATCTAGTTATATATTTAAAATATGTACCTTAATTAGGTATACTATGTATAAATGAAATTATATTATTATGTAGTATTATATTATAGACTAGGTATATTATGTAAGTATAGAAATAGTATTGATATTATTATTAGGAATCTATTAGTTTTCCAATTTAAAATGGGCACTATTCCGCATTAAAAACATCACAGTACACCGAGGTTAACTGGAAGATAATGCTTGCTAGCATTAAGTTCGCCTATGTACCTATCTTATGTGTGCAATAAAGAATTTTCTATCTATCTATCTATCTATCTATATACGCAAAGTGGCTGACAGCAGTTGGATGAGGAGAGCCGAAGATTGGACTCAATGGCGTGCTCTGAGAGAGGCCTACGCCCAGCAGTGGACTGACACAGGCTAATAATGATTTCTTTAACAATCTCCCCCCTTCCAGGCTACGTAGTCCACAACGCAGACGAGCTGGAGAAGATCATGGCAGTAGGCAACAAGAACCGACACATCGGAGCAACAGCGATGAACACGGAGAGCTCGCGGTCGCACGCCATCTTCTCGATCACCGTCGAGAGCAGCAAGAAGGGAGCTGACGGGAAGATGCACGTCAAGATGGGGAAGCTGCACCTTGTTGACTTGGCGGTAAGCTTCATTTTTTTACCGACTTCAAAAAAATGAGGTTCACAAGTTGTATATAATATTGTTGAAAATGCGTAAGCTATACTAATATTATAAAGAGGTGAGGTTGTAGGGGGTACTCTCGGGATCTACTAAACCGATTTTGAAAATTCTTTTACCAATAGAAAGCCACGTTATTTGTGAGTGTCATAGGCTATATAATAAAATAACAACGCGTGCGAAGCCGCGGGCATCAGCTAGTATTCATATATGTTAGTAATATGAGTATCTGCACAAATATACCAAATTTAGCGTATGTATGTATGTATGTTTGTCCACGTATATTTCTCGGAAACTACAAGTCCGATTGCAATATATATTTTTGAAATAGTTTCAGTTTCTTTCAACTTAGGGAATAGTTTAAGTTTTATCAAAATCGGTTCAGTAGTTAAAGAGATATGGACTGTTAACTATCCATGTATCCATTATGTTGTATTTCTTAGCGAACGGAATAACTACTTCATTTTCTTAGGCCCATTTTAACGAAACTAAAAAGTAAGAAAAAAAAACAAATAAAAAAAAAACAAGTTGTATAAAATATGAAGACCTCAAAAAATATTTATTTATTTCTGTTAAGTTTTAAACGATATGTAGTCGTTTTTTTTTTAATAAGTTTTTATGTTTTGTGTGCTTTGTATGGGCATTTATGTCCTTTCGCACAGAATGCGAGACCAATGAAGACTTGCTGCAGAATTTGGAATGGAAGGAAAGTCCTCCTTGTTTACTTAGAAGTAAGGTTATATTGTTTTACACTCTGAGTTAACACAGAAAGGTCCAGGTCGTAGAAAAACACAGTGTAGGTACATCGTATTTTAACTCTTACCCGTTTAATTACAGGGTTCAGAACGCCAGAGCAAGACGCACGCCACGGGCACCCGCCTCAAGGAGGCGACGAAGATCAACCAGTCTCTGTCCGTGCTCGGCAACGTGATATCGGCGTTAGTAGACGGGAAGTCCACTCACATCCCGTACCGGAACTCCAAGCTCACCAGGCTGCTGCAGGACTCACTGGGAGGAAACTCCAAGACTGTCATGGTAAGTTGTTTGTTACGGACTAGGCAATCGTTTGACCACGATCTCACCTGATGGAAAGCGATGATGCGGTCGAAGGTGTAGCACGCTTGTCTAGTAGATACATATTCACTCTTGACTTGAACACACCTGGGTTATATTTTACTGGAAACACTGAGCATTCCACTCCTTTGTAGTTCTTATAATAAAAGAAGAAGCGTAGCGCTTCGTTCTTGTGCGAGGTATTTCAACCATAAAAGGATGGCGCTTTGCCGGTCGTCTAGTGGTACGGTAATGAAATGGAGATGGGGGAATCAGATTGTGCAGTTCTTGTGCACACTCTTCATAGTGCAATCTGTAGAATACCGACAGGCTTGCGTTTTCACGTCGATGCGCCAGACTTTGAAGCTTACTCTTTTTTAAGTGGGAAGTATTGTGATATTCTCAAGGTTAACGGTTGTGTGGATAAGTAACGCCATCATCATCATCATCAGCCTGTACTCGTCCACTGCTGGACATAGGCCTCTCCTAATGCGTGCCACTGAGCCCGATCTCTTCTCATGTCATTGCTGCTACTTCAGGTCGTTGCTCCATCTAGCCGTAGGGCGCCGATACTACGTTTATCAACCCGTGGTCTCCACCCAAGAACTCACCTACCCCACCGGTTAGCGGTTCTTCGACATATTATTATGGCGGCTTACAGCTGCCATATTGTATTTCCTAAGTGAGGTATCAAAATGAAGGTCTATAAAAGACCATTCCAAAAATACCAAAAACATATATTTAAGGGAAACACCCTGACGGCGAGCAACACTAAAAAAAAGGCTACCAAGCTTTATATTCTTGATGTTGAAATATAAGGTACAGTCGGAGGCAGCATGCATTTCATTTCTCCTTTGACGGGATCAGCTGGAACCTGGCGAGTCTCCTCACGCCTCCGACTGCATCTTTAATTTCTATATGAAAAAAATCGGAGCATTTCAATATTGGTAGGCATTTACTGTTTTGTTAGCAGTCGGGTTTTTTGTGTTTTTTATAATCATTTATTTTATTTCTACGTTATTTTGTATTGGTCAGATTGCGACGATCGGCCCTGCAGACACTAACTACGTGGAAACGATCAGCACGCTGCGATACGCGAACCGCGCCAAGAACATCGAGAACAAGACTCACGTCAACAACGAGCCCGGAGACGCGCTCCTTCACCAGGTAACAGATTGCGACTATCGGCCCTGCAGACACTAACTACGTGGAAACGATCAGCACGCTGCGATACGCGAACCGCGCCAAGAACATCGAGAACAAGACTCACGTCAACAACGAGCCCGGAGACGCGCTCCTCACCAGGTAACAGATTGCGACTATCGGACCCTGCAGACACTAACTACGTGGAAACGATCAGCACGCTGCGATACGCGAACCGCGCCAAGAACATCGAGAACAAGACTCACGTCAACAACGAGCCCGGAGACGCGCTCCTCACCAGGTAACAGATTGCGACTATCGGCCCTGCAGACACTAACTACGTGGAAACGATCAGCACGCTGCGATACGCGAACCGCGCCAAGAACATCGAGAACAAGACTCACGTCAACAACGAGCCCGGAGACGCGCTCCTCACCAGGTAACAGATTGCGACTATCGGCCCTGCAGACACTAACTACGTGGAAACGATCAGCACGCTGCGATACGCGAACCGCGCCAAGAACATCGAGAACAAGACTCACGTCAACAACGAGCCCGGAGACGCGCTCCTCACCAGGTAACAGATTGCGACTATCGGCCCTGCAGACACTAACTACGTGGAAACGATCAGCACGCTGCGATACGCGAACCGCGCCAAGAACATCGAGAACAAGACTCACGTCAACAACGAGCCCGGAGACGCGCTCCTCACCAGGTAACAGATTGCGACTATCGGCCCTGCAGACACTAACTACGTGGAAACGATCAGCACGCTGCGATACGCGAACCGCGCCAAGAACATCGAGAACAAGACTCACGTCAACAACGAGCCCGGAGACGCGCTCCTCACCAGGTAACAGATTGCGACTATCGGCCCTGCAGACACTAACTACGTGGAAACGATCAGCACGCTGCGATACGCGAACCGCGCCAAGAACATCGAGAACAAGACTCACGTCAACAACGAGCCCGGAGACGCGCTCCTCACCAGGTAACAGATTGCGACTATCGGCCCTGCAGACACTAACTACGTGGAAACGATCAGCACGCTGCGATACGCGAACCGCGCCAAGAACATCGAGAACAAGACTCACGTCAACAACGAGCCCGGAGACGCGCTCCTCACCAGGTAACAGATTGCGACTATCGGCCCTGCAGACACTAACTACGTGGAAACGATCAGCACGCTGCGATACGCGAACCGCGCCAAGAACATCGAGAACAAGACTCACGTCAACAACGAGCCCGGAGACGCGCTCCTCACCAGGTAACAGATTGCGACTATCGGCCCAGCAGACACTAACTACGTGGAAACGATCAGCACGCTGCGATACGCGAACCGCGCCAAGAACATCGAGAACAAGACTCACGTCAACAACGAGCCCGGAGACGCGCTCCTCACCAGGTAACAGATTGCGACTATCGGCCCAGCAGACACTAACTACGTGGAAACGATCAGCACGCTGCGATACGCGAACCGCGCCAAGAACATCGAGAACAAGACTCACGTCAACAACGAGCCCGGAGACGCGCTCCTCACCAGGTAACAGATTGCGACTATCGGCCCAGCAGACACTAACTACGTGGAAACGATCAGCACGCTGCGATACGCGAACCGCGCCAAGAACATCGAGAACAAGACTCACGTCAACAACGAGCCCGGAGACGCGCTCCTCACCAGGTAACAGATTGCGACTATCGGCCCAGCAGACACTAACTACGTGGAAACGATCAGCACGCTGCGATACGCGAACCGCGCCAAGAACATCGAGAACAAGACTCACGTCAACAACGAGCCCGGAGACGCGCTCCTCACCAGGTAACAGATTGCGACTATCGGCCCAGCAGACACTAACTACGTGGAAACGATCAGCACGCTGCGATACGCGAACCGCGCCAAGAACATCGAGAACAAGACTCACGTCAACAACGAGGCCCGGAGACGCGCTCCTCACCAGGTAACAGATTGCGACTATCGGCCCAGCAGACACTAACTACGTGGAAACGATCAGCACGCTGCGATACGCGAACCGCGCCAAGAACATCGAGAACAAGACTCACGTCAACAACGAGCCCGGAGACGCGCTCCTCACCAGGTAACAGATTGCGACTATCGGCCCAGCAGACACTAACTACGTGGAAACGATCAGCACGCTGCGATACGCGAACCGCGCCAAGAACATCGAGAACAAGACTCACGTCAACAGCGAGCCCGGAGACGCGCTCCTCACCAGGTAACAGATTGCGACTATCGGCCCAGCAGACACTAACTACGTGGAAACGATCAGCACGCTGCGATACGCGAACCGCGCCAAGAACATCGAGAACAAGACTCACGTCAACAACGAGCCCGGAGACGCGCTCCTCACCAGGTAACAGATTGCGACTATCGGCCCAGCAGACACTAACTACGTGGAAACGATCAGCACGCTGCGATACGCGAACCGCGCCAAGAACATCGAGAACAAGACTCACGTCAACAACGAGCCCGGAGACGCGCTCCTCACCAGGTAACAGATTGCGACTATCGGCCCTGCAGACACTAACTACGTGGATACGATCAGCACGCTGCGATACGCGAACCGCGCCAAGAACATCGAGAACAAGACTCACGTCAACAACGAGCCGGAGACGCGCTCCTCACCAGGTAACAGATTGCGACTATCGGCCCTGCAGACACTAACTACGTGGAAACGATCAGCACGCTGCGATACGCGAACCGCGCCAAGAACATCGAGAACAAGACTCACGTCAACAACGAGCCGGAGACGCGCTCCTCACCAGGTAACAGATTGCGACTATCGGCCCTGCAGACACTAACTACGTGGAAACGATCAGCACGCTGCGATACGCGAACCGCGCCAAGAACATCGAGAACAAGACTCACGTCAACAGCGAGCCCGGAGACGCGCTCCTCACCAGGTAACAGATTGCGACGATCGGCCCAGCAGACACTAACTATGTGGAAACGATCAGCACGCTACGATACGCGAACCGCGCCAAGAACATCGAGAACAAGACTCACGTCAACAGCGAGCCCGGAGACGCGCTCCTCACCAGGTACCTAACAGATTGCGACGATCGGCCCTGCAGACACTAACTACGTGGAAACGATCAGCACGCTGCGATACGCGAACCGCGCCAAGAACATCGAGAACAAGACTCACGTCAACAACGAGCCGGAGACGCGCTCCTCACCAGGTAACAGATTGCGACGATCGGCCCTGCAGACACTAACTACGTGGAAACGATCAGCACGCTGCGATACGCGAACCGCGCCAAGAACATCGAGAACAAGACTCACGTCAACAGCGAGCCCGGAGACGCGCTCCTCACCAGGTAACAGATTGCGACGATCGGCCCAGCAGACACTAACTATGTGGAAACGATCAGCACGCTACGATACGCGAACCGCGCCAAGAACATCGAGAACAAGACTCACGTCAACAGCGAGCCCGGAGACGCGCTCCTCACCAGGTACCTAACAGATTGCGACGATCGGCCCTGCAGACACTAACTACGTGGAAACGATCAGCACGCTGCGATACGCGAATTGCGCCAAGAACATCGAGAACAAGACTCACGTCAACAGCGAGCCCGGAGACGCGCTCCTCACCAGGTAACAGATTGCGACGATCGGCCCAGCAGACACTAACTATGTGGAAACGATCAGCACGCTACGATACGCGAACCGCGCCAAGAACATCGAGAACAAGACTCACGTCAACAGCGAGCCCGAAGACGCGCTCCTCACCAGGTAACAGATTGCGACGTTCGGCCCAGCAGACACTAACTACGTGGAAACGATCAGCACGCTGCGATACGCGAACCGCGCCAAGAACATCGAGAACAAGACTCACGTCAACAGCGAGCCCGGAGACGCGCTCCTCACCAGGTAACAGATTGCGACGATCGGCCCAGCAGACACTAACTATGTGGAAACGATCAGCACGCTACGATACGCGAACCGCGCCAAGAACATCGAGAACAAGACTCACGTCAACAGCGAGCCCGGAGACGCGCTCCTCACCAGGTAACAGATTGCGACGATCGGCCCAGCAGACACTAACTATGTGGAAACGATCAGCACGCTACGATACGCGAACCGCGCCAAGAACATCGAGAACAAGACTCACGTCAACAACGAGCCCGGAGACGCGCTCCTCACCAGGTAACAGATTGCGACTATCGGCCCAGCAGACACTAACTACGTGGAAACGATCAGCACGCTGCGATACGCGAACCGCGCCAAGAACATCGAGAACAAGACTCACGTCAACAACGAGCCCGGAGACGCGCTCCTCACCAGGTAACAGATTGCGACTATCGGCCCAGCAGACACTAACTACGTGGAAACGATCAGCACGCTGCGATACGCGAACCGCGCCAAGAACATCGAGAACAAGACTCACGTCAACAACGAGCCCGGAGACGCGCTCCTCACCAGGTAACAGATTGCGACTATCGGCCCAGCAGACACTAACTACGTGGAAACGATCAGCACGCTGCGATACGCGAACCGCGCCAAGAACATCGAGAACAAGACTCACGTCAACAACGAGCCCGGAGACGCGCTCCTCACCAGGTAACAGATTGCGACTATCGGCCCAGCAGACACTAACTACGTGGAAACGATCAGCACGCTGCGATACGCGAACCGCGCCAAGAACATCGAGAACAAGACTCACGTCAACAGCGAGCCCGGAGACGCGCTCCTCACCAGGTAACAGATTGCGACTATCGGCCCAGCAGACACTAACTACGTGGAAACGATCAGCACGCTGCGATACGCGAACCGCGCCAAGAACATCGAGAACAAGACTCACGTCAACAACGAGCCCGGAGACGCGCTCCTCACCAGGTAACAGATTGCGACTATCGGCCCAGCAGACACTAACTACGTGGAAACGATCAGCACGCTGCGATACGCGAACCGCGCCAAGAACATCGAGAACAAGACTCACGTCAACAACGAGCCCGGAGACGCGCTCCTCACCAGGTAACAGATTGCGACTATCGGCCCAGCAGACACTAACTACGTGGAAACGATCAGCACGCTGCGATACGCGAACCGCGCCAAGAACATCGAGAACAAGACTCACGTCAACAACGAGCCCGGAGACGCGCTCCTCACCAGGTAACAGATTGCGACTATCGGCCCTGCAGACACTAACTACGTGGAAACGATCAGCACGCTGCGATACGCGAACCGCGCCAAGAACATCGAGAACAAGACTCACGTCAACAACGAGCCCGGAGACGCGCTCCTCACCAGGTAACAGATTGCGACTATCGGCCCTGCAGACACTAACTACGTGGAAACGATCAGCACGCTGCGATACGCGAACCGCGCCAAGAACATCGAGAACAAGACTCACGTCAACAACGAGCCCGGAGACGCGCTCCTCACCAGGTAACAGATTGCGACTATCGGCCCTGCAGACACTAACTACGTGGAAACGATCAGCACGCTGCGATACGCGAACCGCGCCAAGAACATCGAGAACAAGACTCACGTCAACAGCGAGCCCGGAGACGCGCTCCTCACCAGGTACCTAACAGATTGCGACGATCGGCCCTGCAGACACTAACTACGTGGAAACGATCAGCACGCTGCGATACGCGAATTGCGCCAAGAACATCGAGAACAAGACTCACGTCAACAGCGAGCCCGGAGACGCGCTCCTCACCAGGTAACAGATTGCGACGATCGGCCCAGCAGACACTAACTATGTGGAAACGATCAGCACGCTACGATACGCGAACCGCGCCAAGAACATCGAGAACAAGACTCACGTCAACAGCGAGCCCGAAGACGCGCTCCTCACCAGGTAACAGATTGCGACGTTCGGCCCAGCAGACACTAACTACGTGGAAACGATCAGCACGCTGCGATACGCGAACCGCGCCAAGAACATCGAGAACAAGACTCACGTCAACAGCGAGCCCGGAGACGCGCTCCTCACCAGGTAACAGATTGCGACGATCGGCCCAGCAGACACTAACTATGTGGAAACGATCAGCACGCTACGATACGCGAACCGCGCCAAGAACATCGAGAACAAGACTCACGTCAACAGCGAGCCCGGAGACGCGCTCCTCACCAGGTACCTAACAGATTGCGACGATCGGCCCTGCAGACACTAACTACGTGGAAACGATCAGCACGCTGCGATACGCGAATTGCGCCAAGAACATCGAGAACAAGACTCACGTCAACAGCGAGCCCGGAGACGCGCTCCTCACCAGGTAACAGATTGCGACGATCGGCCCAGCAGACACTAACTATGTGGAAACGATCAGCACGCTACGATACGCGAACCGCGCCAAGAACATCGAGAACAAGACTCACGTCAACAGCGAGCCCGAAGACGCGCTCCTCACCAGGTAACAGATTGCGACGTTCGGCCCAGCAGACACTAACTACGTGGAAACGATCAGCACGCTGCGATACGCGAACCGCGCCAAGAACATCGAGAACAAGACTCACGTCAACAGCGAGCCCGGAGACGCGCTCCTCACCAGGTAACAGATTGCGACGATCGGCCCAGCAGACACTAACTATGTGGAAACGATCAGCACGCTACGATACGCGAACCGCGCCAAGAACATCGAGAACAAGACTCACGTCAACAGCGAGCCCGGAGACGCGCTCCTCACCAGGTAACAGATTGCGACGATCGGCCCAGCAGACACTAACTATGTGGAAACGATCAGCACGCTACGATACGCGAACCGCGCCAAGAACATCGAGAACAAGACTCACGTCAACAGCGAACCCGGAGACGCGCTCCTCACCAGGTACCTAACAGATTGCGACGATCGGCCCTGCAGACACTAACTACATGGAAACGATCAGCACGCTGCGATACGCGAATTGCGCCAAGAACATCGAGAACAAGACTCACGTCAACAGCGAGCCCGGAGACGCGCTCCTCACCAGGTAACAGATTGCGACGATCGGCCCAGCAGACACTAACTATGTGGAAACGATCAGCACGCTGCGATACGCGAACCGCGCCAAGAACATCGAGAACAAGACTCACGTCAACAACGAGCCCGGAGACGCGCTCCTCACCAGGTAACAGATTGCGACGATCGGCCCTGCAGACACTAACTACGTGGAAACGATCAGCACGCTGCGATACGCGAACCGCGCCAAGAACATCGAGAACAAGACTCACGTCAACAGTGAGCCCGGAGACGCGCTCCTCACCAGGTAACAGATTGCGACGATCGGCCCAGCAGACACTAACTATGTGGAAACGATCAGCACGCTACGATACGTGAACCGCGCGAAGAACATCGAGAACAAGACTCACGTCAACAGCGAGCCCGGAGACGCGCTCCTCACCAGGTACCTAACAGATTGCGACGATCGGCCCAGCGGACACTAACTACGTGGAAACGATCAGCACGCTGCGATACGCGAACCGCGCCAAGAACATCGAGAACAAGACTCACGTCAACAGCGAGCCCGGAGACGCGCTCCTCACCAGGTACCTAACAGATTGCGACGATCGGCCCAGCGGACACTAACTACGTGGAAACGATCAGCACGCTGCGATACGCGAACCGCGCCAAGAACATCGAGAACAAGTCTCACGTCAACAGCGAGCCCGGAGACGCGCTCCTCACCAGGTAACAGATTGCGACTATCGGCCCAGCAGACACTAACTACGTGGAAACGATCAGCACGCTGTGATACGTGAACCGCGCGAAGAACATCGAGAACAAGACTCACGTCAACAGCGAGCCCGGAGACGCGCTCCTCACCAGGTACCTAACAGATTGCGACGATCGGCCCAGCGGACACTAACTACGTGGAAACGATCAGCACGCTGCGATACGCGAACCGCGCCAAGAACATCGAGAACAAGACTCACGTCAACAACGAGCCCGGAGACGCGCTCCTCACCAGGTAACAGATTGCGACGATCGGCCCAGCAGACTCTAACTACGTGGAAACGACGTAATACGGATACTAGACAACGGACATACATAGATAGATACGAGCATCCGTGACTCGGAAACAATCATTTGTGCTTATCACACAAATGATTGCACCTTGCGTGTTTGGAACTCGCGACCGTTGACTTTGCAGTCATAGCCACTCGGCCAACCGGTCCTCTATTGACCGCGCGAATAGATATTATTTTTACTGACCGCGCGAAATGAGTTTTCTATATCAACTGGGATCAGCGTTTGTGTGTATGTATGTCCGACGATAACATACGAACCGTTGTTGATCCGATCTTTGAAATTTGGTAGTTGTTTGGGTAATATAGGTATACATATAATAAAGCAGTAAGTAACAAAAAGTATGTACAATGAAGATAATAAATACATTGTCTAGGGGACTTCATATAAGCTACTGAACTGACGCTTTTTATTTGTTTTTAATGTTGTCTGTCTGTATATTCACGCATCACGTAAAAAATACTGGATCGCTCGAAATGCGGTTTTCACTGTTGGATAGCATATATAGGTTTTCACTTAAAATCTGGTTTATTTGTATCTCAATACGACAGGTAGAAGACGAGCAATCGATAAAAAAGCATTCGTAGGCTGAAAGAATTTTGATGAAAATGTAATATATTGTAGTTTTTTTTGGTCCTGGAACACAAAGGTTAATTTTAACCCAGAGAAATAACCACGCGGGCAAAGCCGCGGGCTGCTAGTTAATAATTCATTTTTAAGTTCGACTGTGAGGGGTCGGTTGTTGAGATCTCGAGGTTTAACGCTTCCGCTCCGCGCGCGCTTGCGGACGTTACGTTAATGCGCGATATCGGGTGAGCTAAGCTCGAAGGGTTAAGTTAGTCCAAAAAGGGGGGTTAAAAATATTCAATGTGAGACTAACCAGATTACATTTTTAGCCGACTATGGCGAAGAAGGGTAGGGTAATGAGTTTAACAGTATATGTGTGTATTATGTATGTGGGTATGTCGATGTTCCATTATAGCGTCGCTCCTATTGGTCCGATTTTGACAAGGGAGGTATCATTCGATTCGTCTTCATCGCAAAAGTGTCATATACTATTTTTTTACCCGACTGTAGTCGGGTTTTAGTTTTTGAACTTATGCCTTGTACTTGTACTATTATTTATTCTGTGGCCTTGTAAAACTTATTTTTTGTGTGAGCCTAAAAAGGCTCTGTTTTTTTTCTTCTTTTATACGTCCCCTAATTTCCCAAGTTACCTCCGTATTTATAAGACATGTTTTCGCTTGTGTAATATCCCAGGTTGGAATCTTGGCCGGGGCTGACATTTGTGTGATGAGCGTAATGAGCGTAATGAAAGAATTTTGATGAAAATGTAATATATTGTAGTTTTTTTTGGTCCTGGAACACAAAGGTTAATTTTAACCCAGAGAAATAACCACGCGGGCAAAGCCGCGGGCTGCTAGTTAATAATTCATTTTTAAGTTCGACTGTGAGGGGTCGGTTGTTGAGATCTCGAGGTTTAACGCTTCCGCTCCGCGCGCACTTGCGGACGTTACGTTAATGCGCGATATCGGGTGAGCTAAGCTCGAAGGGTTAAGTTAGTCCAAAAAGGGGGGTTAAAAATATTCAATGTGAGACTAACCAGATTACATTTTTAGCCGACTATGGCGAAGAAGGGTAGGGTAATGAGTTTAACAGTATATGTGTGTATTATGTATGTGGGTATGTGGATGTTCCATTATAGCGTCGCTCCTATTGGTCCGATTTTGACAAGGGAGGTATCATTCGATTCGTCTTCATCGCAAAAGTGTCATATACTATTTTTTTACCCGACTGTAGTCGGGTTTTAGTTTTTGAACTTATGCCTTGTACTTGTACTATTATTTATTCTGTGGCCTTGTAAAACTTATTTTTTGTGTGAGCCTAAAAAGGCTCTGTTTTTTTCTTCTTTTATACGTCCCCTAATTTCCCAAGTTACCTCCGTATTTATAAGACATGTTTTCGCTTGTGTAATATCCCAGGTTGGAATCTTGGCCGGGGCTGACATTTGTGTGATGAGCGTAATGTTTGTTCTCGGGTCTTGTATGTTGGTGTGTGTCACGGACACACACAACAACAAGATTGTGTGTGTGTAAACGTTATAGTAGTAATTAAAGTTTGAATTCGATTACAGATTCCAACAAGAGATCGATCAACTCAAGAAACAACTCGAGGACAGCAACAATGGTAAGTGTTCAGTTAGTTATTGAACCGAGTATACTTGCTTGTCGATGAGGTAGTGCTGGCCTCTGGTGTCAGTTTGTCAAGCCGCCCAAGGGCCTCTGACGTGGGTTAACTACTGCTATTAATCAATAACAGCCGGGATTGACAGCGTGCGCCCGACCTACGGAGCGATGGAAAACCACACAGAACTTAGAAAAGTAATTGGTGCGAAGTCGAGGTTCGAACCCAGTCATCAGATCAGATATCGTCATCGATATTGATAGATATCGTCAGATTAGATACCGTCAGATTCTAACGCGCATTAGTATACCGCTAGACCACCATCGCTCGATTTTTAACTAAAATAAGAACTGAAAATAAATTCACTTATAAAAAAAGTAATTAATGCATTTTTGTGATGTGAAATATGAATATATATGAGCGATAGTAGCCTAAAGGTCCAATTGTGCAACTTAGAATCCTACTATACCGGGTTCGGTCCTAGGATCCACATCAAAGACTTTTCTAAGTTATGTGCTGTTTTCCATCGCTCCGTGCTTCGGAGTGCAGTTAAGCTTAAGCCATCAGAGGCCATCAGGCTGCCTGACAAACTCTGACACCAGAGGCCAGCACTACCTCATACGACAACAATAAACATACAATAGGACCGCCAAGCTCGAGAGAATGTATAATTAAAAAATACTCGCAAATTGATACATAAAAGTATTAGTAAGTACGCGTGTAATAATGTTTGAAAAGTACGCGTGTAATAATGTTTGAAATGTACGCGTGTAATAATGTTTGAAAAGTCAGTTAAAATTCGACTACTTTTTAAAATGTACTTTATATAACTGTAAATCTTTTCTACAGTGGAAGAGGAAGAAGAAGAGGAGGAGGAAATATCGGAAGAAGAGGATATCGAGCTATCGGACGACGGACTCTCCTCTTCGCTCGACTCACTCGATCCCGAAGCGAAGAAACTTCGCCGCAAGATGAAACGCGAAGAGAAGGTACCTTCGTTTACGTAATACACTGCCTCTACAGTATAAACACAGTACTAGCTAGGCTAGCGCTCCGCCGCGACTTTGTTCGCGTATATCTTACGGAATGTTACTTTCTAGGATAAAATATACCCTAGTAGCTATTTATTACCCGCGACTTCGTCTGCGTGGTTTCGCGATAAAAATCCTATGTCCTTCCCCAGGGTTCGAGTTATCTCCGTGCCAAATTTCATCAAGATCGGCTTAGTCGTAGAAGTGTACAGGCAGACAGACAGAGTTACTTTCGCTTTAATACTAATTACTAATTTATCTATACTTTTAATCAAGCAATAAGTACGAAATGTCTGTACAAAAAAGATACGTAATAAAAAATAAATGCTGGTACTTAAAATAAGTACTGAACAAAAATATATATAAAAAAAAACATGTCTGTCTGTCTGTTTGTTCGAGCATCATGTAAAAACTACTGGAACGATTGTGATGCGGTTCTATAGCTGAGGGCTTGACTTAAAAACTGGGGTACTTGGTATCGTAATCCGATGATAAGATGCCGAGCAATCGATAAAAACCTATTTGACGGCTGAACGAATTTTGAAGAAATATAGTATATTGTACTTTATAGGTACTTTTGGTCCTGGAATAACACGTTATAAATGAAGTGACTACGCAGGCAAAGCCGCGTGTACAGCTAGTTTACTATGAACTAACCGGATATCCATTTGGTATAATGTAGCTATCTAACTGTGAAAGAATATTTTGGAATCAGTATAGTAGTTTTCGGGATAGTGGTGCGTAGTACTACTTATTATTTACTACCTGCGCCCCGCGGTTTTACCCGCGTGGATGTTCTAGAAGAGCCTATGTCACTCTTCGGCTCTTGAAGTATACGTACGCAAAAAATCGCGTCAATCCATCGCTTAGTTGCTGCGTGAAAGAGGAACAGACAAACATACTTTCGCAATAATTTATAATATTAGTGCGACAGATTAAATTATAGTTTGCAGTCCTCGCGATGCGATTCTGTGATTGCGGGTCATCCTATCCCTAGATGGCGCTATACACAATTAACAGATTCATTTTCTAAAATGATGGATTGCGACTTTAATAAGTAAATAATAATCTTGTAACTCTCTAATTAGAACTAATTATTGACAATTGAGAAATCAAAGATGCAAAACATCATACATTAACTGTGTAACAGTAAGAACAACCACACGTTCCTGCATCGCGCAAGTGATGTTTTCTTCAGTAGGTAGGTTATATACAAGTTTCAATGTAAAGATGTCGTCTGCCCAGAATACCCAAGCCTCCGACCCCATTATTCATCCGGGACAAGGCGAAGTGAGACTGACGGTGCAATATATCCGCCCAAGATAAACCTAACCTGGGTATTAAAGTCCTGGTACCGACCCTTGGATGATCATAGAAAGTTGACGAGTGATCTCCATTGCCTATGTTATGCTTCTTGAAGAAGAGAATCTCCTTGTGGAGTATAATACTCCTTTTGATGGGGAAGGGCTCGAAATGCACTCATGGAGTCAGAGAAAAAATACTTATATGTTTTTTATGTTTCGTTCATGAATTCTAAGGCTTTTTATTATACTAGCTGTGGCCGCGGCTTTGCCTCGTAGTAATTTTATTTAAAAGTAGCCCATACATGTTATTCCAGGACCAAAAGTACCTATATGTATAGTACAATATACTACATTTCTTCAAAATTCGTTCAGCCGTCGAATAGTTTTTGGCAAGGGACCTTCGACCACGTCGGGGGAGGTGATGGATCCAGTAAGGATGCCAAGGAGTAGAGGGGACGACTTACGTGTAGTATTTTAGAAAATGAGTTTTATTCATGACTAGATGATGCCCGCGGCTTCGCACGCGTGGTCATTTCTGCAGGTTAAAAGTACTCTTTGTACTATTCCAGGACCTAAAATACCAATATACCAACATTTGATCAAAATTCCTTCATTTTTATCGAATTCTTTTTTTTTATTTACTCATCGGTTTCAGATACCAAGTACCACAGTTTTTAAGTCAAACCCTAAGCTATCCAACAGTGAAAACCGAATCGCAACCGAATCCAGACAAACTAACAAACAAACAGACACGATTAAAAAATTTGTTATATTCATGTTCAGTAGCTTATTATAGGTAGACCATTTTTTTATTATCTACTTTGTACACACTTTTTCGTTCTTATACTGTCCCACGAGTCCCTATATTACACGGCCAGTATTACGCAACCAAATAATGTACAGCCAATAATACGCGACCAATATTACGTGGATTAGCGTCGTAATATAAGGGTGTACGACAGCGGACGGGGGCTGCACCCTCCGCGCCTCCGGCTTTTTAAAACACTCTAGTGTAGGGCAGACAAGACCACGTGGAGTCGGGGTTGGCCGATTTGGTTCTGTGACAGTTTTTTTCATCTTGACACTCGCCTACACAAACGAGGCATCAAGGAGTGATTCTAGCTTTGTCTATGGTTGGCTTCGTATTATTGGCCGTGTAATATTGGTCGTACAAAATCGGCACGGGCTGATATTACGTATCCAGTTGTACACGTAATATTGGTCGTGTAATACTGGCCGTGCATTATCAACCCGGACTGATTTTGTACGGGCAATAATACACGGCCAGTATTAACCGTCCAAATATTACGAATCCATGTACACGTAATGTCTATCTGGCCGTGTAATATTGGCTGTACAATATTGGTCGTACATTATTTTGGTCTTGTATTATCGTCTCCCCTTTTTTATAAGTATAGATAGATTAGATTCCGTAGCACTCGGCTGTAAAAACTGAGGTTTGCGAAGCTTTTCTTTTATTGAGTTTTTCTATTCTGTTGATGGAACAGGCCTACACCAACACAATCACTGTCGGAATGTTTCGAAGCATCACTAAAAATATATGAACGATGGTGGCCTAATGGTTCTATAGTGCATATTAGAATCCAACGATACCGGGTTCAAATCCTAGGCTCCGCACCAATGACTTTTCTGAGCTATTTGCGGTTTTCCATCGCTCCGTGCTTCGGAGGGCACGTTAAGCTGTAGGTCCCGGCTGTTATTGATTAATAGCAGTCGTTAAGCCATGTCAGAGGCCATCGGGCGGCCTGACAAACTCTGACATCAGAGGCCAGCTCTACCTCATACGACAAACAAACAAAAAATAACTATAAATATGATGCCAATTTTGCCTGTATAATGGATCACCTTTTGCAATATCTGCAGCGCTACTCCGTAAAATTTCGGCGCATAAATTGGCGCCAGCTTATTTTGATATGCGCCGGCGGTACTCCGTAAGTCCAAATGACAGATGCCAATTGAAAATTTCGGATATGGGCCCTATTTCATAAAACTGTAGTACACTGACAAATGTCAATCAAACCGACAATTGTCAGATAAACTATAGGAAATGTGGTACATTTTTGTTATATGAAACGCAAGTTTTGCTTATTCGACTGACATTTGTAGGTTTAATAAGATTTGTCGCTTTATGAAATAGGGCCATGGAGTTATGCGCCGGTAATGTTGCCGGCTGAATAAATAACGAACCTACCAAGTACTTAAATACGTGAAAGGAACTTCTAAAACATGAAATCAGTTTATATTGTGGATTTCGATGCTAATTCGAATGGTATATAATGATTTTCAATTTAACTGAAAAACAATGAGTTACACTCACAAGCTACGAATAAGTAATAAGACTTATTATTTATTCGTAGCTCACAAGACCTTAGTAGTTTTTTCAATTGCCACACTGATTACACCGCACTCCATTACGCGCAGATTTCTCATGAGACATTAGAATTAAATAGCATGTTATCCATAAATTAGATTAAGAAATATAAAATGTAGGTTAATTTAGCATTAATTTTCAAATGTTAAAATAATTTATTAAATATTCTTCAAAAAAATAAAGTTATCTCATTAAACGGAACGTGTCGATCCTTCAATATATTTTTAGGGTTCCGTTCCTCCGAATGAAAAATAAAACGGAATCCTCATAGGATCACTCGTCCGTCTGTCTGTCTGTCTGTCTGTCTGTCTGTCTGTCTGTCTGTCTGTCTGTCTGTCACAGCCAATGTGCTCCGAATCAACAGGGCTGTTCAGATCAATATCTGGCGAAATTATTAGGTAGTGCGCGATTGGGTGAACGGTGTCTGTGGTTATAACTAAGTAGGTAGTGCACGATCGGGTGAACGGTGAATTGGAGCACAATGATACCGGGTTCGATCCTAGGCTCCGCACCAATAACTTTTCCAATTTATGTGCGGTTTTACATAGCTCCATGCTTCGGAGGACACGTTAAGCTGTCGATCCACGCTGTTATTGATTAGTAGCAGTCGTCAGCCATGTTAGAGCCCTCGTGCGGCCTTACAAACTCGACACCAGAGGCCAGCTCTACCTCATACGACAAACAAACAAACAAACAAATGTAACTAGTAATCAAATGAGGTGAAGATTTGCGAGTCCAATATTGAGAAGTGTTAATTAGTTGTGAAATTCGATTAAGTTTTATAATGTGGGTGTTCTGAAAATTGTAAAATACGGAAAAAGAATCCATCTGCCAGAAACTGTCGTCGTAATTGAAGAGGTGGTTATTATTTATACTTTATTGCACAATTAAAAGAGTACAAATGGCGGACTTAATGCTAAAAGCACTATCTACCAGTCAACCAAACAATGCAATGAAAAAGAGGATGTAGGCGTGCAAAAAAAAAAGAGTTAATAAAAATAGCAAAATATTTATAAGAACACAACATAGAAAAATATATATATATCTATATTGAAAAAAAAACTAATACATATAATAACATAATACATATATAATTTATATCTATATAATAAAATAAAATAAAGGTGACGTTATAAAAGTTGTGATAATGGGATGATAGTGATAAACAGCTAAGTAGATGAAGCTTTAAAATAATTATCTCTGACCAACTTCTTGAAAGCAACGTGGTTCAACACATTCAACCTGTAAAGCGTTTATTGAACTGTTTTTTATGACACCGGCTAAGGGTTTTAGTCTGGACGGCATCCAGTCTCTTCTTCGCAGCCATGCTAAAACAAAAAAGTTCCATAATCAAGAACACTTCTAATCAGAGCATTGTAGACCAACTTTAAAGAGAAGGGATGCGCGCCCCACCAAATACTCGAAAGGCACCTAAGGATATTAAGTGAGCGTTCACACCAGCAATATATTCACAGTGGGGTAATCCAGTTAATTTTGAATCTAGAATTAACTCAAAAAAAATTGTTTCATTTTTAAGTGAAATGGGCTCTACGTTGTATCTTTCGTAGTTTAGTGGTTTTTCTATAGGACATATAGAAGATGGAAGGGGCATTTTATTTTATCTATTACTAGTTTGGTCAAATTAACACGTTGCCTTTTTCTAAATGTTTTAATTTAGCTTCACTTACGTATTTGTTTCAATTTTTTCTACCAATCCGTTTCTCATGAAACTTCGCTCGCGAATTCAGTCCCCATGACAATACTTACAACATTATGATAATTTCGACCTTCCATCCTCAAATCCTGATGCTGCAGGGGACTGCCTACAAACCTTGAGACTTGAGGATTTGCTAATTTGGTTTTTAGTACATCATCTAATCTATACTTATAATAAAGCTGTACTTAAGTAGGTGCTAAAAAATATGTAAGTACAATGAAGGTAATAAAAAAAGAATGTGTAGGGTACTTTAAATAAGCTGCTGAACAAGAATAGGTTTAGTTTTTTTTAATATGTGTGTTTGTTCGCGTATCACGTAAAAACTACTAGGCCGATTGCGATGCGGGTTTCAGTATTGGATAGCATAGAGTTTGACTTAAAAATTGGTGAACTTAATATCTCAATCCGATAAGAAGAAGCCGAGCAATCGATATAAAACTATTTGATGGCTGAACAAAGTTTCATGAAATTTGGTACTTTTAGTTCTAGAATAATAACTCCGTATATAACAGAAAAATAACAACGCGAGCAACGCCGCGGGCACAGCTTGCGTTAAATGTTACCGTTGAACTTGGCTACAAATAAACAAACAAAATGATTTATTACTTTCAAGCTAATTACATTATCATGATGTTTTCCCAGGAGAAACTCAACCAGGAGAAGGCACACCAAGCACGCAAGGTCCTCGAAGAGAAGAAGGCTGAATTACAGAGGACCAAGTGAGTACCACACTATTTTAAATAATTGTAAATAAGAACTAAGAAAGAAAATAAGACTTCATATCGCATAAAACTTAAAAGAAATAAACTAATGGCTCTGTGAGCTGTAGACCTCGCGCGTACAAACTTTTTTGCAAACAAGCTAGCGGTGCACAGTAGCGCCATCTAGTTACCTTATTGTAAAACTAACATTAATAACCAAGGTGCTCCATCAATCCCTAGCTAGTAGGTAAAGGGCTGATTCCACTGGTAGAAACCTAAAAGTGAGAATATTTGAGGAGCTATTCTGCTCATCAACCCGAAAATCCTCATCAAATCTTCACCAAATTTTTATGAGACCAATTTAAAGTTACAATTTTTCAAATAAAAAAAGAACCATCGAAATCGGATCTAATAAGGCGGAGATATTCAGTAGCCCTCTTTTTGAACCTTTTTGGAGGAAGTCCCCCCCCTATCAAAAATCCCCGACGACTAAAAAATTAGTTTATCCTGTATACCAAGTTTCGTCTAGATCGGTTGAGAAATGCGACCTGTAGAGGTCTGGAGGAGAACAGAAATCCGTACGGATATACGAAAGCATTTTTGCCCAAGCTGAAACGGAGACGCTTCGCTTGCGCTCGCTCGGTCAATAATTCTAATTTTTTGAGGTCTGTGCGACGCCAAACCGACTAAAGTAAGTACTTACAGTAGTATTCTCACAGCAGTACTGCGCAATACCGCAGTACCGCAGTACCGCAGTGCAAAAATGCTCTACAGATCGCATTTCTCAACCGATTCTCGTGTTTTTTTTTGTGAGCAGTTCGATAATTATAGGTACAGTTTTTTCTGGCAGTATTCAGTATTTCGAAATTTTTCAAAATTATCTTTCTGAACTACTCCCATGACTAGAAAAAACAATATATTTAAATGAAAAGATCATTTTACATTCCTTGCATTCAGCGCGATTCGAAACCGCGATTGTCGGCTTCGAAGTCCAGCAGCCCGATTCCATAACTTGGCTTCAATCGAATTCTCAGTATCGCAGCCACTAATGCCTTGCGATAGAGTCGAATTTGCTATGAAAAAAGTGATAATCCGATTGTAGCCAAGTTATGGAATTGGGCCACAGGTCACTAGCTTATCGGCCTACCGGTAGTTTTAAGCATACAGAGTGTTTTTTTTTAACGTCACCCGGAAGGAAAGTACCTACTCTAAATACTGGAGATAGCAAATTTGACTCACAGGAAACATACCTTTATTTAAAAAAAAAACCAATGTGCATTCAAAGATTTATGAAAACTCGCTTGCCACAATCGGTAATCGAACCTGCTAAAATCTGAAAAAATTACATCCTGTACTTTTATGGCATCAATCGATAGGGTCAATCATAAGGATCAAATCTCTCTAACAAACATTATAAATAAAATAAAAGGAAAACCATGAAATCTAAACTTATAAATTCAATGAAACAAGATAAAGCACTATTACTCAAAGGTCGCTCAGATTACTTATGTTAGTACCTTATTAACTATTATCTTTGACGTCATTTATTTATTAAAATGACGAAAATCTATTTAGATTTCAATTTGCACGTGTTTGTGAATAAACTCTTTCTTAAATAATTTCTCTTCTCTTTATTAAAAGAACATCCAACAAAATGGAGCAAAATGAAGCATTTCGAGCAACTAATTAGTCAGTTTACCTTTTTTTCGTTCAGTTAAAATAAGTTAAGATTTTATGGATTTCCTTTTATTTTATTTATAATGTTTGTTACAGAGATTTGATTCTTATGATTGACCCAATCGATTGATGCCATCAGAGTACAGCCTGTTTTTTTTTTCTGTTTTAGCCGGTTCAATCCCAAGCGAGTTTTCGAAAATCTTTGATGCAAAATATTTCTTTTTAAAAATAAAGGAATGTTTCCGTTGAGTAAAATTTGCTATCTCCAGTATTTAGAGTAAGTACTTCCCTCCGGGTGTGGTTAAAAAAATCCAGCCTGTATACGCGTGGTGAACATTTATTCAGTTTTAAGCTATGCAAAGACAGACTCGCGAGGTCTACAGCTCACAGAGCCACTAGTCAATTAGTTCACTGCTGTCCGTGACTTCTCACCTATCTTTCAACCCCATCCTCAGAAAACAACAAGAAGAGCTGAAGGAGAAACTCCAGCGGCTAGAGTCGAAGGTGCTGGTGGGCGGCGAGAACCTGCTCGACAAGGCAGACACGCAGCGCCAGCTGCTGGAGCAAGCCTCGCGCGAGCTCGAGCAGAGGAAGCAGAACGAGCTCCGGCTGCAGCAGGACTTGGAGAAGAAAGAGGTCAGTGCGTGGAACGTACAGTGTTGTAGGCGACGCGCGAGCGAGCAGCAGAGGAAGCAGAACGAGCTCAGGCTGCAGCAGGTCTTGGAGAAGAAAGAGTTCAGTGCGTGGAACGTACAGTGTTGTAGGCGGCGCGCGAGCGAGTAGCAGAGGAAGCAGAACGAGCTCTGGCTACAGCAGGACTTGGAGAAGAAAGAGTTCAGTGCGTGGAACGTACAATGTTGTACACGGCGCGCGAGCGTGCAGCAGAGGAAGCAGAACGAGCTCCGGCTGAAGCAGGACTTGGAGAAGAAAGAGGTCGGTGCGTGGAACGTACAGTGTTGTAGGTGACGCGCGAGCGAGCAGCAGGGGAAGCAGAACGAGCTCCGGCTGCAGCAGGACTTGGAGCAGAAAGAGGTCAGTGCGTGTAGGTATTAATAGTCCGCGCGATGAATTTGTCTAGGAAAAAGCGAGTGTATACGAGCAATTAATACGAGCGGCGGAAAGTGCGAGCGAAGCGAGTGATTTGATATTCATTTCACATTGCTTATTGGACGAGTCCCAACGACAAAACAACGAGGTGTTGGACGAGTGAGTCAAATTGATTTGGAGATTCGCTATGCATGTCAAATATTTGAGAGGTTTTGCCCTTAAACCTGTAATATTTCCAATCGCAGGCTGAACGTGTGGACCTAGAAGAGCGCTACTCCAGCCTCCAAGAAGAGAATGCTGCCAAGACGCGTAAACTGAAGCGCGCCGTACAACTCCTCAACTCGGCTAAAGCGGAGCTGGCGGACCAGCAGCGGGAGCAGCAGAGGGAAATGGAGGGCATCCTGGACAGCGTGCGCGCGCTCAAGCGGGAGATCCAGCTCGCGGACCTAGTGCTGGATGCTTACATACCCAAGGAGTATCAGGTGAGATGTTGTACCAGGGACGACTCGCGAAGCGCTGGCAATTGCGACTGGGTAGAAGTTGTACATCCCTGCCAAGCCATGTGGTACCGACATAGTTGGACCATCCCTTCTCAGCCTGCGGGTGCTGTGAGTTATTCCATCACCAACTATAGCGATCATCAAGACGCCTCCCAAGTACGGTGACTATGGCACAATCGAGCCATGGTAGCGTAACGGTTCAATAGTGTAACTCAAACTGGCAGCTTTTTGACCAACGTCGGCGATTTGGGTCTTGGAGAGCTGTATGCTGTTTCTGATGCGGTTAGATAGTGACTCCAGAAAACTGCGCTCATTGGTCGCTGGCAAACCACTAGAGTGTGCTTTTGATGTTCTGTCGAAGACCAAGTCTGAGCACCGTAGGTGAGGATGGGGAGAATGCATATGTCCATGAGTTTATTTTTAAGGGCTAATGAAAGTTGACCCGATTCAATTCGTGTACTTTTACCAAAGTCAACGACAACTCAAGCTAAAGTAGCAATGGGTTGGCTACATTTCTCGAAGGACGGACAACCGCTGGAGTGGACGTGCCCTTGAGTGGAGACCGCGTCTTTGCAAACGTAGTATAGGACATCCACCGGTCAGGTGTTGTGACGACTTGCGGAAACCGGATGAGAAGAGCCGAAGATTGAGCTCTGGCGTTCATTGGTAGAGGCCTATGTCCAGCAATGGACGAACACAGGGTGATGATGATGATGATGATTGTAAGAGCATGATGTCTACTTGTGAGGATATGTTGGAGATGCGTGTTGCGAGTGGGGGTGCTCATTGGAAACGGGGTAGGGTAATGCTCTTATACCTTTTATTAGGTTTATACGAAACACATATTATTAACGACTATTACAAGTGTGCCATATGTGGTGGCTGGGAGGCGACTGTCGGTGCTAGGGGCGGCGTCGTTGCCGCACACGAAATATGCTTATTTAGCATTCCCGACAATCGACTACAATATTCCTCCCCTAAGGATTAAATTTTGTCAAAAAATAACTATATAAAAGTAAGTTCATATCTGGGTGTTGACAACCCTATACATAGATACATACATTTATTCCAAGTTGCAATTTATCGTAAGTTACATTTCGCTGACTAACAACTCAAAGAAAAATATATAACACTTTTGCCTGTTATCAGAAACTTTCCGATTTCCTAAATGATTTGTAGAACTTCTGTTTGTGTTCTGTCCTCTGTGTTTTTTCTGTGTGTTTTGTGTTCCTTCCGTTTTTCAACGCGATCTTCATTATCTGGTGTTCGTCCGTCCGACTGTGTAGGTAGTTTTAACCATGCCTGTTCTGCATTTATTTTCTGTCCCGCAAACCGTTTCCAGCGTTTAGTTATTTTCTGACTGCCAGTCCTCGACATTAAAATAGCAAGACTGAGCATTCTCCAAGTCTTCAACTGATTAACCTGCGGCGCCAGACTAACTCAGATGGCCCGGGTATATTGTATCCTCGAGTGACTAATAGGCGTCCTTGTAAAATGTAACTGTTGCTGGCGAAGGGCGCATGATCGACATCAATAAACTACACGTAGGTAATGCGTAGGTGTACTTAATTCGTAGATTTCTCTTGTCTCGGACCTCGACGACGAACTCTGCAACTCGTGCTGTCGTATCACTGGTGGGCGTTGGAGGCTCCATTGGTGGTGTATACATTCCAGACTCGTGCTGTGCTCCTCCAACAAAGTCTTTAACCCGCCTTGCTACAACGGGGAATCGCCTCCCATGGCACTTTATAGTTCACTTTTTATTATATAACTTGAGAACGCACCCCACTTTTAAAAAAACGTCGATGGGTCACCACTTGTGAGAATGTGTTTAGGGATGTATGGTGTGAGTGGGGGTGTGCATTAGAAACGGGGTAGGGTTATGCTCTAATACCTTTTATTAGGTTTATACGAAACAATATTATCAACGACTATTATAAGTGTGCCATATGTGGCGGCTGGGAGGCGACTGTCGGTGCTAGGAGCGGCGTCACTTCCGCACACGAAATATGCTTATGTAGCGTTTCCGACAATCGCCTACAATGATGATGATGATGAATACGTCTACTTTTAAATTCCAGGCGCTGATCGATCAGTACGTGCACTGGAACGAACAGCTGGGCGAGTGGCAGGTCAAGTGCGTGGCGTACACCGGGAACAACATGGCCGCGCCGCACCACCGCGCCGTCGCGCCGCCGCCCTCGAAGCACGTGAGTGAACGAACATGTTACTGAACGAACAGCTGGGCGAGTGGCAGGTCAAGTGCGTGGCGTACACCGGGAACAACATGGCCGCGCCGCACCACCGCGCTGTCGCGCCGCCGCCCTCGAAGCAGGTGAGTGAACGAACATGTTACTGAAAAAACTGCTGGGCGAGTGGCAGGCCAAGTGCGTGGCGTACACCGGGAACTACATGGCCGCTACAAAATACGAGAAATTGTAAAACACAAAATATGGCGCTCGTGTCGCCGCGCTTTCGCCGTAACCGACCGGTTCGACAGCCGCTTTCGATTCAGAGCTCGCGTCGCTGGAAAGTATACTACGCGCCCCTCAGAGACACTGACAGTGCGGGTAGGCAGAACGCAAGATTTATTTTTGTTTGCAACCTAACAAAAAGGTGCGTGAGACAAAAATAATGAAGCGAATATAAGGATGTAAAACGCATTAGTGTGATTGCCTTGCACTCGGCTGGAAATCACAAGAAGGAGAGCTCCAGCGCTTGCAGGTGAACAGTATGAAAGTGGATACGCTGAACGCAGCGCTTCGTCGGGAACGGGACCGATCCCACAGTAACCCACCTTCGTGGAGCGTACCGCACGCTCCACGAAGGTGGGTTACTGTGGGGCCTTTGTCGGAAGACTCGATGCTGCTTGCTTGTCGTGTGAGGTAGCGCTGGCCTCTGGTGTCAGAGCTTGTCAGGCCGTCCGAGGGCCTCTGACAGGGCTTTACGACTGATATTAATCAATAACAGCCGGGACCGCCAGCTTAAAGTGCACTCCGAAGCACGGAGCGATGGAAACCCGCACATCTATCTTCTTCTATCTATTTATTTTTTACTACAATAAAACTGTAACTGGGCTAAATCTGTACATTAAATATTTTTTGAAAATTTTAATTGAGATAAACTTCAAAATTGATATGGAGTGCAAAAAGGTATTTTTTTTATTTTTTGTTTGTCTGTCTGTCTGTCTCTTTGAACACGCATCACGCTGAAACTACCAGACGGATTTTGATACAACTTGGCACAATCATAGCTGATGTTATGGATTAACATTTAGGATACTTTTTATCCCGAAAAATAAAGGGTTCCCGCAGGATAAGGGTTGAAAGTTATTTAAAAGAACACGCATCACGCTGAAACTACTGGACGGATTTTGATGTAACTGGGCATAGTCAAAGTTTATATTCTCTGCTAAAATTTAGAATACTTTTACTCCCGAAAAATAAAGGTTTTTTAAGGGATAAGGGACCAAAGTTTATGTTAAATTAAAGTAATAAAAATCCGTTTAAAGAACGTTACCAAATTTTGTTGTTTGCTTCACGTAGCAAGTGGCCAAGCGGTAACATGCGTGGAATTGTAATCCAGACGTCCGTGGATCGAAACCACGCGCTTCTAGATTTTTTTTGCTCCAACATTAAAAGCATTTACATATCTTATGCGTTATTTTTACATTTTTTAACCCCCGAACAAAGAGACGGGTGTTATAAGTTTAGGGTGTGTATCACTGTATGTGTGTGTGTCTTTTTTGGGTTTTTTTTTTGCTTGAAAGCTAATGTGATTGTTATGGTTCTTAGCTATATGGGAAGGGGGAGGAGAGAGATGAGAAAAAGGGATGAGAATCGTAGCTTCCAAACGAATGGTCCGATTTAGGTGCGGTTTCTTATGATTGAAAGCTGAGGTCTTTTTAGTGTAGGACCTCTACACTAGAGAGCGTAGTATCTGTACTTATAATAAAGCAATAAGAATAAAAAAGACTATAAAGAGGATAATTAAGGTTGTAACACTACATAATTTACCAGCATTAACAACTCTAGCGCATAAACCAAACAAATCAAAGTTCTGCCTCCAATTTAACTAGAAGGCGCTGATTGACCTTAAAACACGCAAGCATTTCATTCACTGCAACCAAGCGTACCGCTAAATTCAAATCTGTAAACTTTTCGAATTCGGCTCACACTAGCTTTAGCGCTTTGCCTCAGCACGACCTCCAAGCTCTCAAGTCCTTGCGACTGGAAGTCGTCTGTTGAATTGCCTACTGTCCGGTTGATATCAAATTACTCTGCACATATCTATATACTATGATCAACCTATTCTGAATATACGTAACTTATACGAACAACGTATTTTCTTTGCTTCATCTGCACGCTGCACGTCATTCGTTACCTCCCGTCGCACTACGACGCCTTACCAGGTTTTATTTAAAAACTGGGGTACTTAGTATCGTAGGCCTGGCACGCACTGCCTTCGGTGCGTTTATTCTAGCGTTTATTTCATATTGTATTATATATGCGTTTATTTCATCGCAATACGTGCACTTCTATGACACTCCGTACTTCACAGAATATGCGTTATAAAAACGCAAGGCGGTGCGCGCTAGCCTTATTCCGATGATAAGATGACGAGCAATCGATAAAAAACTATTTGACGGCTGAACGAATTTTGAAGAAATGTAGTATAATAGTGTACTTTGTAGGTACTTTTGGCACAGACTTTTGTTCCTGGAATAACACGTGTGGGCTACTTTTAAATGAAATGACCACGCGGACAAAGCCGCGGGCAAAGCCGCGGGCACAGCTAGTAACTTATGAAAAGCATTGGTGCGGAGCCTAGGACTGAACCCGGTAAAGTTGGATTCTAATTAAGTCGCACTAGTAAAACGCTGGGCTTCCATCTCTTAATTATCATTATCCATGTCAAAGGAGGTCATAATCTCACAATAACTTTAGTTTTCCTTGAAATGAACCTACCTACTTAATTTTTACCCTAAAATGTAGGGTAAAAATTATAATTATTTAATAAATATTTAGGAGAGGCCAACGTTCAGCTGTGGACAAGTATAGGCTGATGATGATGATGATGATGATGATTAACACTTCGAGTGTCGGACCCTGTACTTATAACTTTTCATTCCAGATGGAGCCCCCCGATCTCTCCGAACGGTATCTGTCGTACGGCGCCGTGCACCCACGGCCCGCGTCACGCCTCGCTCGCCCGCACACGTCCGCTGTGCCGCGGCCGCACACCGCTCTCCGGCAGCGACAGTAGCACGCACGCGTGCCGCGACGTACGGGCCGTGCACTCGCGGCTCGCGTACACCCTCGCGCGCCCGCACACGTCCGCCGTGCCGCGGCCGCACACCGCTCTCCGGCAGCGACAGTAGCACGCATGCTTGCCGTGGCGAAATGAGGGTAGTATGCACCTTCAATCATCATTTGTAAAATAAAAAAAAAGGAAAAAAAAAGTATATACTATATAGGTACTAGTGAATGCAATCCCGCAGCGAAATTTCAATCCCAGTATATGCGGGACTAAAGTTTCATGATCCCGCAGGATACGGCATGCCCCAGACAAAAAGCTTTAAATGTAAACAAAAATAATAATTAAATTATTGATTAAGATTCAATAATTAGTAAGTTTTCCATTGCACTGCTCGCTGTTGTAATAATCACATAATTATTGAGTAGGATAATAATAAGGCGTTATAACACTTACTACCTAAATGATTTCTTTCGCTTTCAAATAAGCATGCAGCCCTCAGCTCACGCCCTGTTATTGCAACATCGATATAATGCGTTTTATTAATTGATTTACACAACTCGCATTGTACTGTCATTGAATTATCAGCCTATTTTAAAAAAACATTGTGTGTTAAGACTGATGGTATTAGTGGTTTGTGTTTGTTTACTAATACAACACAAATATTGGTCGAAGGTACTAGCAGTATTTATACACAATGTTTGATATAATTAAACACCTTTTCAACTGTTTATAAAAAAATAGCTGGTATAATACATCACGAAAAAAAACTAGGAGAGCAATTATGCTATAACTGCGTCAGGAATAGATGTAATTATATAATTATATTGATATATGATTATATTGCAGTGAAATCAAATCATTTCACACAATCCCGCTAATCCCGCGGGATCCCGCTCAATTTACTTGCGGGACTGGTCCCGCTTAAACCGTGCGGGATCCCTGTATCTCGGTATTGCATTCTCTAGTAGGTATCTATATGAAAGTTTTTGTAATTTTAATTTATTTAAATAAATAAAAAACTAGACAATTACTACAACATTCCGTGTGTATTCAATTATTTTATTAATTTTCTAGTACTTTGTTAAATATGTTTTAATCAAGTTTTAATATGTAACTATTGAATGTATTAAAATAATTATGTAACGCTTTCTATATTAATGATCTCTATAATATTTTCTTGGCATTAAAACGGCGTATTAATTATTAACCAAAGCAAAGAGCCTGTTTCACAAGTCTCTGACTAATTATACAAGCAGACACAGTTTTATTCTAATGGTTAGGTGTCATCCATTAAAGGGTCTGATTACGGCAATATCTTATTTGTCAGTTTATTCCATCCTCATCACTGTACACTTAAATTACTTGGTTATATTTTAATAATTCCTTAGCCACATGTTAAGCCAATCTCGGCAATGACCTTGGTAATTAAGGATTATGTCTCACTTATGATTAAGTCTTATCCTAACTAACTTACTAAAGCTATAAATTTACTAACTTGCTATAGTAATAATGTGAAAACCTGTAAAGGACTTGCAATAAACATTTAAAAAACATTGGGTATGCTGTTGGTTTTGTATAATATAATAAATAGATGTCATACGCCAATTTTTGCAATGTATTTTTCATCTATTTAGGATATCTTCGACTCCAATGCAAGCCATTATCGCTTGCAACTTGGTCGCAGTTAAAACCGACCTACATATGTTTTACCAGAGAGTTGTGAAACAGGCCCTGTTGTACTATAACTTTAACTTATGCTAGTCGCATTCCACGTGTTTGTAAGGCTTTTAGCTGCCTCAGTATTATTATTGTGTTTCGTAGTTCGCACGACTTTCGAGTGATATTATTGTCAAATGCTTTTGTGTGTTTTTAAATAAACTTTTTGTACTGAAGGCTTGTTTCTTTTGTCATTGATGGATGACATCTTCCTTACGTCGTTATCGTTATTACCTTCTTCACGATGGTCCGCGTTCTATGTATATCTATACTTCTAATGTTTGTGTGTTTGTCGTATGGGATAGGTAGTGCTTGTAGTATTATATAATAGCTAGACTAGAATGACAGACACACAGTCACACACACACAGTCACAGTCACAGTTACAGACAGTCAATCTATATCTAGAATGGACTATATAGAACTACAAAATTGATGATCTACTTTCATCCACATTCACAATGTTTATGGAGCTTAGGCACTGTGCTCTTTAATGCCATTTAAATATAAGAATAAATGCAAAATTACATCATTATATTCAGAGAAATTCGGGTGGCTAAACAAATCCTGATCAAATTCCTAGCCTTCCTGTCCGAAGTGTTGCATGAACTTCTTCAGCTTGACCATATCTTTATCATTGACGGTCGGTTTGGATGTTGCTAACGATCGTGTCACATCATTCATAGTGACTGCTGGTTCTCCAAGTTTTTCACCAGGCACCGCCATCCAAGACATCTCTATAGCTCCAGCATCACCTGGAGAACATGGAGTCAGAAGATCATTCACTATAACCTCAGGATTTGTAGGGCTGGGGCCGGAAATTTTCTTAAAGTGTGTAGCCGATTGCACTTTACGCACAGGCTGCATCAAGGCATCACGTACAACAATACTGATGTCAGCACCGGAGTATCCATCTGGCTTATAAGCGAGTGTCTTCAAATCTGTTTCATTAAGCGTGTGCCTGGTACTCCCCAAATGCAGTTTGAACATGTGCAATCGAGCATGCTCTTCGGGAAGAGGGATGTAGATTCGCTTCTCAAATCGCCTTCTGATGGCGGAGTCAAGTACCCATGGGTTATTTGTAGCTCCAAGAACTAAAATACCACCCATGTCTCTACCGACACCTTGTATTTGTACGAGAAACTCTGCCTTGATTCTACGAGCAGATTCAGACTCGTCGGATCGTGAGGAGCAAAGTGAGTCTATCTCATCAATAAATATGATGCTATGGTTGCTTTTATGCACCAGCTCAAACAAATTCTTTACCGATTGCTCAGATTCACCCAACCATTTAGAAATAAGGTCCGATGATGACACAGAGAAGAAAGTTGAGTTATTCGGTTCAGTAGACACAGCTTTAGCTAAGTATGATTTATCTGTACCAGGGGGTCCGAACAGCAAAACACCCTTCCATGGTATTTTGCTGTTCGGTTACCAGTGAAAAGGTGGGGGAGTTAATTAGGTAGAATGACAGCTTCTTTCAACGCCTCTTTAGCAAGTAGGCCAGCAACACCATTTCACGTGGGGTTTTTCAATAATAACACCCTGAACTTTACCTTGAAGTTTCTTCTTTCTTGGATCATCGGAGTCACTTCTGCTATCTCTCTTTTTGTCTGTACCGTTTGAATTGGACTCTCCATATTTTAACGGGTTTTTCTTGTCTTTGTTCAAAAATTCTTTTATTTTTTCAGCTCTGTCTTGATATTGCAGACACTTAATTCGGATCGCTTCTTTGGCGCGTTCACCCTGAGCTTCATACTTTGCAGCGTACAGAAAGTATTCCACTCCATGCTCGTACAGGCGTAATGCTTCCACATAATTCCTATTTTTATCTTCTTCCGTGGCTAGCGTTACAAAGTCAATGGCTTTCTGCAACATATTATTTGACGAGATTTTCCACTAATTAGGTAGGTACTGACCAGTGACTTGAAAACAATTTTAACATCAGCTTAAAACTTGTTACTTAGAATGATTTTGCGCGTTTCCTCGTGGTCTTACTAGGTTGCCTAACTCACAGAACACTATTACTCCTGCCCAACTGACTGAGCTTACTGATTAGGCTACGAGGAATATTTTTTCCTACTGGCCCAACTGTTGCATCACAGTGGGATAACCAATGATGCTATGTTTATGTAAACGGGATAAGATAACACCTAATTACTTGCTCATTCTTTGTGCGAGACTCCGAGTACGAATACTGTCGAGTAGTCAAATATTATTCTAAATTTATTAATTTTCCTTCTTTGTGAAGACCTAGGTATATAATAATGTATATATATATTGAGCCACAGTGGGATAACCAATGATGTTATGTTTATTTTAACGGGATAAGATAACACATAATTAGCTCATTCTTTGTTTACGAGTAGAGTACTGTCGAGTAGTCAAATATTATTGTAAACTAGCTATACCCGCTGCTTTGCACGCGTGGTCATTTATTTAGATTAAAAGTACAATAATGTGCTATTCCAGGACCTAAAATACCAGTATACCAACATTTGATTAAAATTTCTTTAGACGTCAATAACATTTTTATCAATTGCTAGGTTTCTAATCGCCAAATTGAGATACCAATTACACCGGTTTTTAAGTCAAACCCTAAGCTATCCACATTGAAAACCGCATAGCAATCGGTCCAGTAGTTTTTACGTGCAATGCAAAAAATACAGACAGACAGAAAGACGCAAATTAAAACAAAAAAAATGTTCTGTAGCTTATTTTAGGGTACCCTAGACCATATTTTTAATTTTACTTCTTTGTACAGCCTTTCTCGTACCTGTTGCTTTATTATAAGTATAGATAGATGACTGTGCAAGTTCTTTCAAATAAATTTCAACTTCTATCCTGCGGGACCACTTTAATTTTTCTGGATAAAAAGTATCCAATGTCCTACCTCGTAGTATGAACTCATATCATACCAAGTTTCATTTGAATTCATTCAAGTAGTTTCGACGTGATGCGCGGTCAAGATACAAACTGACAGACTGACACACAGACAGACAGTCAAAAATTTATATTTATTTATTTAATTAATACGGCTAACACCAATTACATTAATTAAAGTTAATTATAAATGTGAAAAAAAACATGTCATAATAATTCTAAAACCAATTACAATTAGTCAAGAATAATAATAATTACAAATGTCAAAATGAAAAAATAATAAAAGAACAGATTTAGGTCAAAAATGAAAAAAACACAGTTATGGCTTCAATATAGAATACAGAGAAACATAAAAAAAGTAATATAATTATCTTATATCTACATAATTTGAACCCATATCCCGAAGGAACCCCCATTTTTCGGATTAAAATGTATCCTTTATTTTCACCCATCATATAAACTATGACTGTGCCAAGTTGCATCAAAATCCGTCCTGTAGTTTTAGCGTGATATGTTTTCTTTTAAATAACTTACAACCCCTATTCTGCGAGAACCCTTTAATTTATCGGGATTAAAAGTATCCAATGTCCTACCTCAAAGTATGAACTCAAATCATACGAAGTTCCATTTGAATCCATTGTGTAGTTTCGGCATGATAGGCTGCCAAGATACAGACAGACAGACTGACACACAGACAGACAGTCAAAAATTTATATTTATTTATTTAATTAATACGGCTAACACCAATTACATTAATTAAAGTTAATTATAAATGTGAAAAAAAAAACATGTCATAATAATTCTAAAACCAATTACAATTAGTCAAGAATAATAATAATTACAAATGTCAAAATGAAAAAATAATAAAAGAACAGATTTAGGTCAAAGTAATGCTTACAAAGAAAACAAACAAACACAATATCATACATCATTCTCACAGAACTTCAGACACACTGACAATATATCTTTCCATTCGTCCGCAAACAGATCACTTTCAGGATGGGCAGCCAGGAGAGCGTTGAGCGCGGAGAGGGTGCGCGGCAGAGGGGAATTGGCGCGCGCAGATGTGCGGCAGTGAGGCACGTCAAACAATCTGCGTCTCTTGCAGCTCCTGTACCTACTACAATAATTGTTCGGGGTATACAGTCGACACAGCTCGTCACTGAGCTCAAGAGAGTCTATTTTTCCATGTAAAATCTTAGAAGCCGTCATCATCTGAACATTTGCTCGGCGAACTTGCAGAGAGTTGTATCCCAAGCAACCCAGAAGGAATTTTGTGGGGTACATGAAAGGGTAGTATTCAAACAGCCGCTTATACAGAAACCTTAGAAATGCTTTTTGCACTTTCTCTAGAGCCAGTGCATATGTAGACTCATGCGGGCTCCATACACACGCACTAGTTTCAAGCTTGGTTCTTACAAGCGCGTTAAATATCAACCGGACCACATTGTCCTGGCGGAAGTCTCGAGCATTCCTTAGAACGAATCCCAGTCGTCTAAATGATTCCTTCGCCAAAGCATCAATGTGGTCATGAAACGTGAGCTTACGGTCAAAAGTGACTCCCAGATCCTTCATAACAAGCTTCCGGGTAATATCCTGGTTGTGAATTATATATTTAAAGCTGATTGGGTGCCACATTCGACCAAAAGTCACAACGTAACATGTACTTATATTAAAGTCCAGCATGTTGAGCTGGCTCCACTCATAAATGGCATCAACATCCTTCTGTAGTCTGGTGCAATCAGTGCAAAAATGAAAAAAAAAACTGTTTTGGCTTCAGTACCGAATATAAAACAGACTCCAAAACATTTTACATAATATCTTCAAACTAAAGAAATTGGACCCCTATTGTAGTATTTCGTTTTATGCTTAAGTACTTACGATTCTTTTGTGGAGCTATAATCTTATCAATTATCCTTCTATCTAACTCTTCTTGTCCTCCAATTATACCATTTGAGTGGATGGTAGTGTTTTAAAGCTGTATCTGTTACGATGATTGATTAATCTTAGGTTTCTCTTCAACTCTGTAAAAATATCATTTATGTTTACACAATATTATAATTTTAGAGTAAAAAATTGATTGTGAGATGATAGGAGTAGTTATCTGATGAATAATCCTTTATAACTCTTGTTAAATGTCCTATAATCGGCCTCAAGTATTTTGCCACAATATCTGACCTACTTTAGTAATGTATAATTTTTAACTAGAAATAGTATGAATATTGAATCAGAATTATCGAAATTATTTATAACTACCTCCAGATATACTCTTAAAACACGTTACGTACCTCGGTATTATGTATTTTCATAGAACAACATATTATCTGTTCATACTATTAGTTTTTGTAGGTAAAATAATTTTCAAAATTGGTTACGTTCAGAGTCAGATTTTAGCAGCGCACCACGCCGAAAATACTTAATGAATTCTAATAAAATTTTGTATGATTAGAGTTCACACTTAGAGGTACTTTTCATCCCGAAAAAATTAAGTGTTCCGGCAGGATAGGGGTAGAAAATTATTTAAATAAACACATAGCACGCTGAAACTATTAGACAGATGTTGATGCAACTTGGCACATACATTGTTTATAAGATAGGTGAAAATTATGGATACATTTTGTCCCGAAAAAATAAAGGGTTCCTGGGGGATATGGGTCCAAATTATTTTATAGTGTTATTTTTTTTGGAAGTTACTCTATATTCGAGAAGCCTAAACTGTATGTTTTTTCATTTTTGTCTGTATGTCTGTCAGTCTGTATCTTAGCCGCGCATCACGCCGCCGGAACTACTGGATGAATTCAGAAGAAACTTGGTATAATTTGAGTTCGTACTACGAGGTTAGGACGTAGGATACTTTACCTTTATCGAAAAATTTATGGGTTATTATTTAGGGGTTGAAACTTATTTAAAAGAACACGTACCACGCTGAAAGTAATGGACGAGTTTTGATGCAACTTGGCACTGTCTTAAATGATTATGATTATGATGGGTTAAAATTGAGGACACGTTTTATCCCGCAAAAATAAATGGTTTCTGCGGGATATGGGTCCAAAGTTATGTTAATATTTAAGTAATAAAAAATATTTATAATTGTCGCGCACGGCAGCAAAGTTATTTGGCGTCTCGTACTTTTGAAATCCTCGCTACGCTCAGGATTCTCCTAGAATCCTTCTCCTAGAATCCTTCGCTTGCTCAGGTTTCAATAAAAGTAAGCTCGCCAAAAAATCACTTTGCAGCCTTGCATAACAAATAACTATTTTGTTAATCGTGTCTTTCTTTCAGTTTGTCTGTATGTTTGTTTGTTCACGTATCACGTAAAAACTACTGGATCGATTGCAATGCGGTTTTCATTGTTAGATAGCTTAGGGTTTGATTTAAATCTGGTGTAATTGGTATCTCAATCCGGTGAGTTAGAAGCCGAGCAATTGATAAAGTAATTTTGACGGGTGAAGAAATTTTGTTAAAATGTTGGTATATTGGTCCTGGAATAGCACATTATGGTACTTTGAACCTAAATAAAAGAACACGCGTGCGAAGCCGCCGGTACAGCTAGTTGAGCAATATAAGTGAATCTGCGGTGGAAGAACTGAAACTGTGCTCAAGCACAGTAAGGAGGCCACTGCTATTATTCTGTCACAAGTCAGAGAACAGATCGCTTCGGAGAATAAAGCCATTTACAGGGAACTCGAGCAAGTGAAGGCCAGCATTAACCACGTCTCTGCCCAGTATGAGAACTTGAGTGAACAAGTTAAAGATAAGTTGACAGTCTTAAGTCACAGAACGTTTACGTGTTTTTTGTTTGAAAGGGTATACTCTCCAGGTGGTCCCATATAAATTGTATCAAAATTAGTTCAGCAGATTTTCGAGAATAAATAATGTGTTGAGTAAATCCATTTGATTTTGTGTTTATATTGCCTTTATTTTGTGTTTATCTCTAAGATTTCTAAACCGATTTAGATGGTTGTTTTTATTCAAAAGGTTAAACTTTCCGTGCAGACCCATTTAAACTTAATCAAAATTGGTTCAGTAGTTTCATTAGAAAAACAATTTATTTTATAGTTTATGTTCTCTAATATCTTGCGATTTCTGAACCGAATTAGATGATTGTTTTTATTTGAATAAGAAGAACAGTGTGGTAATGTATAAATTTCATCCAAATTGGTTTAGTAGCTTCAAACAAGCTTTAATTTAATTCACTGTGTTATAATGTTTGGGACTGGATTGCAAGTCAATTTCGATCAATTTAAGGACGTCTAAAGATGCTGAAGTTTTGCACATGGGTGTAGTTCTAATGGCAATTAAAAACTACAGTAGTAGTAGTAGTAGTCAAAGGAACTACACAATCGGATGATGGAATCCCTTTGAGTTTGGGCTCATTTGGTTTGTCTTGATGAGATCATGTCTGGTTTTATGTGGTATCAAGGGTCTGATGCTGGAGCCGGAAGGAAGTCACAGGAAATCAACAACAATATGATAGAACCCCTTCGAATTTGGGCTCATTTGGTTTGTCTTGATGAGTTCTCTGGTGTTTTGTGGTTTTCAGGGTCTGATGATGGAGCCGGAAGGTAGTCACAGGAACGCAACAACACAATGATGGAAAATGGTCAAAACTAATTCAGTTGTTATATATATAGGTTTTATTCATCCTTGATTTGAGTCTAAAGTGAGTGAGTGTCTACTATTTTCTTTGGCGTACCTATATTCTTTCCGATGTTTGCTTATGCAACTAAAAATCTAAAAATATAATATTTTTCCAAAAAAATATTAATTGACTTCATAGTAAAAATGTTATTTTGTAAACAACCACTAAAAAGAATAAAATAATTACAATTGAGCCAGAACAGTATCACTTTTTCGAAATTACCAACGTAATAATAATAGATAAATACAACATAAGATAAGCAAGAGTTTTTTGAAGGCGGTGCCAAGCCGAGCCATAATTATTAATGTGGTTGAGCTTATCCAGAAAGATAATGTCTTAAACGGCTTGACGTGCTATATAAAATAATAAGCTTTTTAAGTAATTATCTACAAAAACTTTATCATTAACTAGATTGATGTATTCGTGTCAATCGGTTTGTGAACGTGTGAAAGTCAAAATCTGCTCGTGTGAGTCTCTTGTTTTGTCTCTTCTGCATTTCTTGTTTTGTATGAGGGTGCCTCATAGACAACTGCATATTACTTCGTACGTAGGTAGGTATGTATTAATTTTATAAAGATATTAGATGATGCCTGGGTTTGGCACCACCTTCAAAATACTCTTTCTTATCTTATGTTGTATTTATGCATTATTATTACGTTGGTAATTTCGAAAAATCGAGACTGTTCTGGCTCAATTGTAATTATTTTATTCTTTTTAGTGGTTGTTTACAAAATAACATTTTTATTATGCAGCCGATAATTATTTTTTTGGAAAAAAAAAAATTAAATTCCTGCCTCTCCCATATCGAAATATTCTTAGATACCGATACATAATACTATATACTAACACTAGCTGGTGCCTGCGACTTATAGCTTATATTAGCGTGGCGTGGAGAAGAACTAACATTATGACATTAAAATTATCACATAAATAATTTTTGGATCGCATTTGAAAAATATAACAGCCTGAAAATATTGAGACGTTACAGTCGCTCTATAATAACGTAACAATATTGTCAACATAAGAAATACGGTAATGAAGCACTGCAGAGCCCTAATCATAGGCCTATAGGTAGCTCCTGCAGTGTGCTCCTATAAACCATATTTAACGGGTTTTTTCCTTCATCATAAACATGCAGATTTTTCGCTTTGGAAACACTTGAGCAAGCCACATAGAGCTGACCGTGAGAAAAACATGGCGTGCCCAAATGTATGCCTGCTACCTTTAAGGTTTGACCCTGCGATTTGTTGATCGGCAGGAAAAATGCAGTTAGTGTCGTCTTAGGTGGTGCGGCCATTCTCTCTTTAAAATTGTTTTCAGTGAAGTAAATCCGCTGACCATTGAGCAGATGAACCGCAAGGTGAGTGAACACGATTATGCTCGGATATATAAATAAAACCAAAGTGGTACTGTATCACTATGTTCTGTACTCCCCAAAATTCAAACCTCGCGGCTATACCTCATACATAACGTTGCAACCAAACGATACCGCGATGCAGAAATAGGCCAACGACCAGTTTATCATTTTACTTTTAACAACTTAAACATACCGCCCACCAAGGACAGAATGTCCTTTCCAACCGCCCACCATGACGTGCTTAATCTAATCCTTGGCGAGCACGGTTAACAAAATAAAGCCTTTAACAAAACAAACAACATGAACATCCGCAATGCCAATATCTTATATCTAAATAACATCTGTATTGTTTACTTATTAACCAAAATGCAGAGTTTGGAAACTGTGCGTTTGATAACATAATTTTTACACGTTTATGATACTATTCTGGTGAGTTCATCTGATCCAGGATATTTATCTAGGATTCTGCCAAAAACCCATCCACTTGGAGGTAAATCATTCTACCTCACCAGAAAAGTGTCCGTGACTTCAGGTCAGGTAATTTAATAAAAGCCCATTTGTAGTGGTGCTTAGCGTTCTCAGCTTCTTCCGACTGTGACAACCTGCCACCTACTCTAAGCAATCTCTTTTCGTCGAGAAATGGAGTTTTAGAGACACAAGCTTCGATTTGTCTGTATTTGACTATGCGTTTTTATATCTTTGATTTCTGATTTAAAAACTGCAGCTTGACCAAACCCTAAAAAGTGTTTGAAGATTCGACTAATTCCTAAGTAAAAAAAATATATTGACCCTTGATTTCTCGGTGGAACGTTATTTTTTCTGATGAATCGGCTACAATACGCTACCACGCAAACTTGTTTATAAGCGAGGAATATTTTTTAATTATAGATTCATCCACAGTGCCTACGTATACCTTTAATTATACTTCTTCGTGCGTGTAGTTGTTCTTCAATTTGGTGTATGAAACCCTTTTGTTACATAAAAACCTTGGACCAAATTTCCATATATCCTGTTGATGAAGATCAGCTGTACAAGCACCATGAGAACCAGCTGGATTGTCCTTTGTAGAGACACTGCGACGATTCGAGAGTCGTACAAATATCTGCGATTCTATTGGCTACAAAAGTTTTCACGTTTACATGTTGACATGTTTATTTAACCACGCAAGAACTACGTTTGAATCCGTCCAGGTTCTTACTCGGTTCCTCAGGACGTTGAAAACCTTAGAAATCTTCACTAATGTCTTGGCAAACAAAACCGCCCGACACAGTTCTAAGTGCGGTATGCTGACTTGCTTCACAGATGCCACTCTCGTTTTTGCTCCATGTAGCTCAACAAGTGCATCATCTGATTTTGTGTACAACCTCCTGGGAATACCTACAAAATCCGGTCAGTTGAGTCAACTCGTGGCAGTAAGTATACCAATCCTTTAATAATTCAGTTGATGGTTCCTCAGCAAATCCCGTTCCAGCTATCCATAATCGCTGTATGAAAATCTTTGCTTTTATCACGCACGGTGCAATCCACCCTAGTTGACAAAATAGCCTTGAAATATCAGATATATTTTTTCTTTTTGTTACAGGTGCAGACAGCGGAGGCAGCTTCACCGAGTACTGGAATTCGGCACGACTTCTGTTCCACGTAAGTCCTAAAATCTTTACAATATTGTCCAGTTTAAACTCTAAATTCTTATTCCCCTTTTCATCTTTTTGTCTCACTTTTGGATCTAAAGCTTCCAGTAAATTTTCCTTGTTACTTGACCTTTTATGTAAAACAAATCCACCTTTCTTTAGAATTATATTCATTTCCTTGATTGGCTCGATCCCTTCTTCCACTTTTTGACTGTCAGTCATTAAATCGTCCTTGTAGAACTCCTTTGTTACCCTTTCTGTTGCTACTGGATAATTTGACTTATGATCTATAGCAACTTTATTAAGAGCTTTCAAAGCCAAATACGGGGCTGAAGTGTACTGTACTGAATATGACGGTGAGAAGTTTGTGGTCACGTATTTGATCTTCAGGCTGATTCCTCCTCACTATGAGTTGATAAGCACAATCCTCATCTGCCATTCTCACTATACGGTACATCTTTACAATGTCAGTTAATAAACTTACTCGATGTTTTCTCCAGCCTTTATTTAAATCTCGCGAATCTGGCTTCAAACTAGGTCCAACTATTAAGTTTTCGTTTAAACATACGCCTTGAAGGACGAATCAAATAAAATTGTTACCTTTCTAGTAGACTTGTCTTCTTTAATAACAGCCTGGTTTGGAAAATATATTGCCTGGTCCTTTTTCTCGTCAGGTTCCTGCACCACAATCATATGTTATAACGTTAGATATTCGTTTATAACATCTATGAACTTATCCTTCCGCGAATTAGCTAACTTCTTTTGCGGGGTTTTCTTATCCTATTACTGCAATATCACATGATTTTCCTTTTTTACAGGTTGGTTCATCATCGCGGAACTGCAACTTTACCACTTACCTCCCGTCTTTGGTGCAACGTGTCGTGTTTGTGAAAATGTCTACACATCTCTGTTCATCTATTTTTAACATTTTTGAATTTAATAAAGGCTCTGATCCTAATTCCCAAAAGCGTTTTACTTCGTTATCCTCTACATGTGTATGTAACACTGTAATATTATTTTCACCGGTTATTGAACTTACAGTTCCAGATAATATCCACCCAAGCGTGGTGCATTGTGCCACTGGACAACCTAAAGGTCCTCGCAGCACACCCTCCTTTAATATCTGGCAGTAAACCTCTGCTCTCAACATGATGTCTATTTTATTCGGCACATTGTATGTGGGATCTGCTAGACACAGCTTTTGTAACTCGACCCATTTTTTCAACGGTGGTACTCTTTTTGATGGAATATGATTCGCAATATTTTTAAGCACATACGCCTTCAATTCAATTTGAAAACTTGGATATACTCTTGATTTTATTTTTAATAATACCATGTATCTTGAAAACATTGAAGATTTGTCACCGCCTAATCCTGATATTACATTGTTAATAGGAATTCTCTTCAATCCCAAACCTTGGACTGTAGCTTCAGTTACGAACGAAGCTTGAGAATCCTGATCTAATAAGGCTCTAATGACTTGATATTGACCTGTTCTAGCCTCAGCTTTTATTAAAGCTGTAGCCAATAACACCTGATTGCCTAACTTACTCATGGCGCAACATGCCATATGAGTTGCTGCTGTTATTGGCGTGATCTCCCTTTGTGAACTATTTACCGCCTGACTTGCTCCGCTTAACTCTTCCAAAACCTCTCCAACTGTTTGACCTAAATTTCCTGAATTTGAAGTTGGGACACCCCTCGGATGAAGTAAAGAGTGGTGTCTTTTCGCACAAATTCTACAATTAATGGATGTTTGGCAAAATCTTACACCATGATTGCTGCCTAAGCAGTTAAAACATATTCTATTATTTGTGACATCAGTTGCATGTAAAGCTTTAGTACGGCCAACATTTTGACCAGTAGAAGGCCTTGTATGAGAGGTTGTTGGATAGTTGACATATTTAGGCTCTATAAATTCTAATGCGCGATACCTACTAGTAATGAAATCTTTAAATTGGCCAAATGTGGGCAAGGAATCTGAAGTTACGATCGTCGTTACATTAAGCTCCCACTGCTTACGAGACTCAGGATCTAATTTAATAGAAAGCAGATGAATTACAATTATATCCCATGTAGAAACATCAATTCCAAGGTTGGTTAAAGCACTCAAACAATCTGACGACGTATCTATTAGTTCCTTCAGAAACCTGCTGACTCAGTAGTCGCATTCCTTTGGCTTAGCAAACGTTTTAAAATACAATGTGAGAGATATTTTTTATTATTGTAACGTTCCTACTAGGTTCGACTTTGTTGTATTTGAATGTCCGTTATTACTACCATTTGAATGACTTTCGTTTAAATCGTTAATATAAATCGATAAACTATTTTTTAACTCACAGTTGTCTACAAACTCTTCTTCAGTTTTATCGTAAACTTCATTAACAATATACAACTCTCTTTTTAATAAATTTGGATTATTTTGTTGCAATAGGTCTTTATGACCCTGCCTAAATTCTGACCATAAGTGATGTAATGACTCCAATCTGTTTTCGATGTAATCTTTAGTTAAGCGTTCCTTAGGCGACTTCTTAAAGTTCAGTCTAGCTTTAAAAACACGCTTCGACAAGTCATCCTGGAAGCCAAGTAAAGATTCCATTGTTGACATCTTGTAAACCAACCACACTAATCACTAAGAAAATTTTAAATGTTCAATATAAAATCCGAAAAATTACAAGTGTTTGACAAAACATCCAATTCAAAGTGAAATTGGATGTGGAATTAAATAAAATTAAAATTATGAAAAGTTTTTAAAGCGCAAAGAAATGTATTCGCTCTATACAGGTTGGATTTTTGAGACGGGACAGTAGGGGCAGGTACCTTAACGATTATAGTTAAGGCTTTTACTATTATTTATTCTGTGGTTAAAGGAAAACGTTCCTAGGAGACCTTCCATATCTCTTTGAGATATTCTGAACTGCATTCACAGATTTTGGAAAAAATGTACCAGATAGCAAGAAAATGGGCGTTTTCCAAAAAAAAGAAAGCCAATCTTTCCTGTTTCCTAAAAGGATCAAAAGTCACTATTGGACTAACTGAGGTCAGAGCCGCGAGTATTTTTGAAAAGTTTGTATTTGGACGATGTTAGAATTTTATGTTTTTTTTTTTTGTAATTTGTAGCTACACAGTTATTTTTTTATCAATTTTATCAAAATGCGGTAGCATGGATTTAGCCTCTCGGAAAATTTTATTGATTCGATAACACGTCGTGAGTTTATCGATTTAAAAAATGGCAACTCGTGGACTATATATCAGATAGACGACTAATAGTATAAAAATTATTTTTGACACAAATTGGCATATTTTTATTATTTTGAGTTGTTACGGAGAAACTTCTGTCATTTGGAATTCTACCTCACTACCATAAAGTATATTCCTTGAACCTAACCTAAAGTATAACTAGCCATAACTCGTCGCACAATTGCTTGTGACACCTCCCTGACAAGTCTGACAGTGCGCTGTCCTAGTGCTATATTATATTCCTGGCCGATGCATCGTTTATGCAACTGCCCTCAACATCTTGAATGAGCGCGAGGGCAATTTCCTTAAAAAAACTAAAAAGAATCTTAAAATGCTGTTCTTCCAGATCGAAAGGATCATTGGTATCACTGAAATTTGCCTCACGATGTTCTCCACGTTTTGGTTTATAATCCGAAAAGGAATTTACAAAAAAAAAAGTTTGTCGTGTAAGTTAGGAAAGCCGATAAAATTCGATAAATTCGGTAAAATTACCGACATTATATCGACAACAATTGTCAATAAATAATAGTTTAAAAAAAAACTAAAAAACACGCTTTATATAGAAAACCAAACTAAAAAATAGAAAATAAATTTTAATAGTGTAAATAAGAAAAAAATGTTTTATTTCAAAAAATCGTGGAGGGCATGGGTCAATAGTATAAATGACAATAGTAGTATAATAGTATGATAATAGTAGTAGTATAAATGTTGCATTGACAGATATGAGCTTTTTTTTAAATAAAACTTTTTTTTCTTATTTACACTATTAAAATTTATTTTCTATTTTTAGTTTGGGTTTCTATATAAAGGCTGTTTTTTAGTTTTTTTTAATTATTATTTATTTTCTAGTTTTTAGTTTTTTTTTGTATATTTTTTAATTATTGCATTGTCATCGGTCTTTGACAGGTGTGCAAAATTTGAATGAAATCTGAACGTTTAAAGTGGGTCAAAATAGCGCCCAAAGGAGTCGGTTACAAACATACAAACATACGTGAATAAGTGAAGCTAATATAAAGCGTATAAAAATAAGATTCATGCTTCCTTTTGTCGATATAAATCTATATATTAAATATGATTTATCGAATTTATGTCGTTGCCGATAAAGTACGTTCTGTGCTACCGAACTCGTATTAACGAATATTAACATCAAACTTGATTAAAAAAAATCGGTAAATTTATCGATCGATAAGATCCATGCTCGCACTGCTCGGTCGATTGGCATCAAAAAAAGTTTCTTGGTTAAGTTACAATTTTCTTGCTATCTGTAAATGTTTTCCAAAATATGTGTATGCAGTTCAGAATATCTCAAAAAGTTATGGAAGGTCTAGGAACGTTTTCCTTTAACTATAATGGTTAAGTTTTTAAAGCGCAAAAAAAATGCATTCGCTCTATACAGGTTGGATTTTTGAGACGGGACAGTAGCCCTTACTGTCCCGTCTCTAAAATCCATATCCAAACCTGTCCATAACAAATCCAAATCCTGTATAATGGTATGAAGTGGGCTGAATCTTGCAAGCCAAATTTAAATCTTGTAATCTTTTAACAGTACCATCACGTACATATGGAAATGGCCATTATAAAAGGTAAAACGTCATTGTTCGAAAGTTATGATTACTCTAATATACGAATGGCTACTCAAATACATTTTAAAATGCCTCGGCCGACACACGACTTATTTAGAAAAAACTGTGTGTAAACAGGCCAGGTGTTTACACACAGTTATTCGCTTTTATATTTACGGAAGTGCATTGTAGGGTTTGTAGGTACCTAGATTGCAAGTATAAATAAAATGAATTAAAATTTTATCTCTTAATAGTTATGTCCTTAATATATATTTTTTATCACTGTTCCTACCTGTTGTAAAGGAGTCATCTCCGTTATGTATCTAGTGACGTGATTAAATTTACATCAAATGTTTTTTTTGTAAACTTAGCAATATTCAGCAATGGTAAAATATGTTGATACTATACTGACCTTACTAATTTAACCTTAATAATTTTAAACTCAAAATCCACAGCCCTGATTAAATTGCTAGTTGTAAGCGCCATCGTCTCTTTCCCCTTGTTAAACGTAGAGAAGCAGCTGATCTTACGTTTCTGCTTAGCTACTTCAAATGTTATTGATTGTCCTGGGCCTTCAGCCTCGACATAGATAACGAGGCTACCGATCGCTAAATATTAACGAAAACAATTGATTAATTTACAACAAATGCAAGTATATACAACCGGGGTACCGAGCAAAATCGTTTATTATCTATTACAAAGAGAATATAATCACTACGTGTCGACGAGCGCAACAATTACGTTAACGATAACAACCTAGCTAGCTATAAGTAGACATATGTATAGCTATAACGCAGTAATGTATAAAATCTTAGAAAGTAAGATTATTAAATAAGCGCACTGAAACCTACAAACGCAGGGTAGGTATAGGTAGGTGAAAAGTAGCGACACACGAAAATGGGCATAGGTGTTATATTCAATTTGCGCCAATCGGCATATTGATAAGTTAACGTGAAAGCGAGAAATAAATTATTGTGTTTAGGTTTTGAAAAAAGGCAAACGTAGTTTGGGGATTTACGTGCCACTCCGTATGACCACTATAGCATACGGGATGGCCGCGTAACATCTCAGGATAAAATAATTCGAAGCATGCAGCCACACAGGGACTGAAGTTCTCTGTGGTTGCATGACATGGTACAGGTTGGCTCAGAAACAGCCTCGCTTTGTAAGGGTACTGATTTGCAACGCGGGGTGAACCTGAGCTGATCTAAATGGTAATTCTTCACCGGTAATCACTGAAGGTAATAAGAAATACAGGCAGTAAGAGCGAGAAGAGGCTCAATGGGAGAAGCTCCTCTGAAATCGGTGAAGCTTATTGACTTGCGATGAATACATCAGAATGTCGTGAAATGGGACAAAAATTAGTTAGCTGCCTAAAGTTTGGGTACCGTCTCTGTACGAGTGCGAGGAGTTCACAAGATCGGAAGTTCTCCTCGCATCCGTAGCAAGGCAATAAAACTTAGGCTTCCTTTACGGTACGGAATCGAGGTACGACCGTATACCTACTACGACCTATTTCTGGGTCTATTTTTTTGGCTGAAATTAAAGAGTACTGCCTTTCGCGCCGCGTGCGGTCGAGTTTTGCTCCCGCCCTCGTCGCGAACTTTCACCGTCTCTTCAATTCGCTGTGTGGACGATCCGGATATCCAACACCCCGTGCACACGTCTGCCAGGATCGACGCACCGCCCGGCTCTGACTGGGGTTTCACGAGGAAACCTCCAGCTCAGAGCCTCTTGTAAGTTCGTTAAAACCAAACGTTCTGCACTTTCCCCGTTCACTCGCTGGAGTGAAGCTCGAGGTCACCTGGCTGGGCCTTCCTACGGGATCTCACTCGGCCCGGGTTGCACCTCGCTTCTCCAGCGCGGCTCGGAGGCAAGACGTACGTACTCCACATCACTCAGTTCTACTGTTGCTTCACTTCTTCTTCTATCGCTACACTTCCATCACTTTTATCACTTCATCACATCATTCACCATGTCAGGTAGGGATTCACCTCCCCCTTCCCAACCAGCAGCAGAACAGCAAGCGCCGCAACAAGGTATAGTCTGTCGCTACCTCATGAACCCGGAGCAGTCGGTAATAGTACCAGCCGCCGCCCTGGGCCTGCGCACTGCTACAAGAGCGACCCGGCAAAGGGCTAGCGGGGCCTCCCAAGGGCTCGCCACCGGGGAGTTTACATACTCCTCCGAGGGCGAAACTGATAGGCCCCCCTCATGTCAATTGCAGGGAGCTATATCACCAACTTCAGACCAACCATCATCAGCTCAATCTTCATCATCAGCAGTACAAAGGAGGTCACCCGAGGCCCTCCCTTTTTTTGCGCTCATGGACCGGGTCAATGAACAGGAGCTCTCTCAACTCTACGATCTCCCTGTGATGAGCTGCTCAATTTGCCGGGCATTCAAATACAGGGGTGGCACCCGCGAGGTTCAATTCCGCAGTGCCATCAACACTTTGGACACGCTTCGGGGGGCTGCCACCGACCGGCCCGCTTTGTCAAGTGCGCGGGATCACACTTCGCAGCCGACTGTACGCGTATCGCTGGGGACCCTCCGAAATGTGCAAACTGCGACGGCCTTCACACAGCTAATAACAAGCGTTGTCCGCTCTATCTGAAGCTAGCTAGGAAAAAGGGTATTCATGTTCCGGGGCAGTGTCATGACTTCCACCACCAAGCGGCTTCAAGACCCCAATACCAAGCCGACCGCCCCCCCCCCCCTTCCTAGCAATACTCAACAACCTATACAGGCGGGTAGCCAAAAGCTTGGGCCCGTACGCGTTGCCCTACCATTAAAAGGGATTTAAATAAATTATCAGCGAAGGTGGAGCAGCGGTGGAGGAGTGGCGAGGTCGCCAGTGGTATGATGCCATAGATAGGGCAGACGAGAACCTTGTCAACCTCCACCAGCTGAATAGGCAACTGACCAAAGCCCCGCAGCCTATCTATCCACTCTTGAATGAAAATGGCGTAAGAAAATATCACCCTCAAGATCGTGCAGAAATAATGGCTGACTTTCTAACATTACAGTTTACTCCACATCCGATACAGCCAAACACTCAATCAAACATACTGGAACACCATGACCGGGTGAAGGTGAGGGTGAGAGAGTGAGAGAGAGAGGGTGAGAGAGTTCTGGATGAACCAGCACCCCTACTGGCAGGCGACGCCTTTATATCGCCGATGGTAGTGGTGAGAATAGTGCGTCGCCTCCCCAAGAAGAAGGCGGCCGGTCAGGATGGTCTTCAAATTGCTGCCTTACACTATCTGCCTAGAAAAGCGATCACAGCTATTACCCGACTGTTTAATGGCATTCTTAGGATGGGCCATTTTCTAAGCGTATGGAAGACATCCAAGATCATTATGTTATCCAAGCCGGGGAAAGACAAGCGGCTAGCCTCCTTTTATCGGCCGATGTCTCTCCTCCCACACTTGGCGAAATTATTTAAAAAATTGCTTCTGTACCGAGTAAAACCATACATAACGCCCAGAGAGGAACAATTTGGGTTCCGCACGAACCATTCTATTACCCTACAACTTACGAGAGTTCTACACCACCTCGCTGAAGAGTTGAACCGAGGTTTTCAATCAGTGGCTGTGTTCCTAGACGTGGAGAAGGCCTTCGATAGAGTGTGGCACGAGGGCCTTCTCTACAAGTTGATCACCAAATGATGGAAAGCGATGATGTGGTCGAAGGTGTAGCACGCTTGCCTAGTAGATACCTATTCACTCTTGACTTGAACACACCGTGGTTATAATTTACCAGAAACACTGACGAGGGCAGGGCATTCCACTCCTTTGCAGTTCTTATAATAAATGAAGAAGTGTAACGCTTCGTTCTTGTGCGAGGTATTTCAACCATGAAAGGGTGGCGCTTTGCTGATCGTCTAGTCGTACGGTGATGGAAAGGTGATGGGGGAATCAGGTTGTGCAGATAATCGCCTCATACCTCATTGGAAGAAAATTCTTCGTTTCAGTGGAGAATCATGATTCTACGCAGCAAATCATTCATGCATGCAGGAGTACCGCAGGGCAGCTGCCTCTCACCAGCTCTGTACGCGCTGTACACCGATGATATCCCAACCCTAGAGGGACACCTCCGGCCGGGGGGGGGGGGGGGGGGGGGGGGAGGGATATAACGCTGGCCTTATTCGCCGATGACAGCGCGTACATCTCTTCATCAATTCATTCTTATTCATTAGTTTGAGGCATGCTGCCGTGAGGATGCAACGCGTACTCAACCTTCTTCCTGACTGGCTGGACCGGTGGCGCATGGCGGTCAATGTGGGGAAGACCGCGGCGCTGCCGGTCACCCGTAAACGCATTATCCCTGAAGAGTTATCCTTTAAAGGCCAGACCATAAAGTGGAGCGATTCCACTAAGTACCTGGGGGTACATATCGACAAAAGGCTAACTAACTATGAACGCCCATACTGTGTACGCAATGAAGCACGCACGTATGGACAGAGCTATGTTGAGACCAACGATGTGCTCCAAATACAACTTAAGACCAAGCTGGGGATATATAAAACCTATATACGTTCCCGCCTTACCTATGCGTCCCCAGCTTGGTACAACCTCTGCTCATCTACGATCAAAAAGCGGCTTCTACAACAACAAAACCTGTGCGTACGTACGGAGCCGGAAGGTACGTACTGTTATGAGACGCTTAGGTTGAGTCTTTTTAAAAAAAAGGAATTAAGAATAAAATAAAATAATTATTGATTTTCGAGACAACCGTCTGATTTGGATAGTGGATAAAGACTGAAAAAGGATGGATGTGTAACTGTGACTCTATCTGTAACTTTATGGCAAAAGAAATGATGACTTGGCAATAAAGGGTTCATAAGTTATCTATAACATCTCCCTGGGGTAGACTAAACTTCGGGGTTAAAATTTCGAAGTTTAGGAAAACAACTAAGGAAATTATATATTTCTTCTAATACTGGGAGCCGGAATATCTTCCGGGTTCTGGTGAGGTTTGATGATCTTAAGAGGGATGACAGTATCGGGATTTGGTGTTTGTTCTATAGTTGAGTTTACTGGGAGCGATCGGGAAAACTTAGGAAAGCGATAAGGAAGACGGTTGTGCGATTTAATATAGAAAAACAGTTTAGCGATACAAAATAAAATAATAGTACAAGTAATTAAAATTAATAAAATCGAGTAATGAGTCTCGTATTTAATGATTTGATGCTTATTTATAATTTTATCGGTTTCTGCCGATATAGATTTTAATTTAGATTTTATTTCCGGGGTGAAAATATCCAGATCGACGTTTTGTAATTTCATACGAGGTTCATTACTTAATTCTTTTTCAAACTTATTTAAACTACAACAGGAATCATTTATTATATTAAAATCAGAATGGGTTAAAGTGACATTGATTTTTAAATTATTAAATTTAGGTATTAATTTGGTGCTTTGACAGTATGCAACACAATTATTTGGGATGTTTACAATTCCCGTTCCAATAATATTTAATTCTAAACTTTTCTGATTGGGACATTCTATGTATAATTTATTGCTCTGAGATTGTACATAAATCCAGTTATTGTTACAAAGCGGTTTCCATAAATCTAAATGTCCGTAAATGAAATCGGTTTGGCACTGTACTGGTAGGGCACTTATGACGTTTGATAGTAGTTCACTTTCGCAACTGGGGTTCGCTTTAGTTGGGAACACGGTCATGACGTCACAGATGAACTCGCGAGAGCTTATCACTCTGCATTCTTTCAGTGATTCGAGGTTACAATGTTCTGATTTATCCTTGGTCATTGCGATGTATTTACTGCTAGGGACTATAAAACTAAATGAGTTCGGTTTTACACTGCTATGTGGAGTTGGTAGTGCTATATTATGGTACAAACTGTAATCCTTAGGTGATACTAAAGGTATTCTTAATATAAAAACAATCCTGTTGTTTAAACTATAACAAATTACATTCGAAACATTCATTAAAATATGAATATGACTTAACTCTAAAGACACGGGTAATTTAAGATCTGCAGGTAGGTATCTGTAATTATCAACAAGCTCTTGGTATAGCTGCGTGGGAGGTAACACGGCTGGGTGAAGTATGTTTTGAAAACTAAACATGATAGCATTTGTTATGTCCTCTAGTTGAAATGATAAGGTGAGGACAGAGGCTTCCAAACTGTTTAAAATTGAATTTATATTTGCCTTTATTTTTAAATCGTTAGAAATTGTTGACATGTTTTTTAATTTTAAAGAGAGATTGTCGATACTTTCACTAAGTCTGGCTTCATTAATTTTTATTTTACTTAAAGTTTCATTAGATTTAGACAAAGTAAAAGTTGTAACCAAAATATTTTGTTTAATTAATGAACCCAGTCTTTTCTCATCACTTTGTACAGTTTGAATAGCATTGTCATATTTAATAGCGTCATCCTCGTATATGGTCCCAAAGATAGTTTTGGATAGGGTGCCTATACCACCTATCCATGCTCCACGTTTGAACCTATTATTACTTGTAAGGTGAGCAATAGAGGAATACTCGGTAACAATATCACTATATCTAACTGTTAGCGGCTCTAATACGTTATGACATTCTAACTTGCTTGCAAGTTCAATTTCAATTTGATTGCATAAGAAGCGTGTTGTGCCTAATACCGAGTTAATATTTTGAATATGAGGTTCGATGTAAGAAATGTCTAACGGAGTTACTATATCTAGGTATCCAGTGTTAATTTTGAGTTCACCAATTGGATCAAAGTATATGCCGGAGCTCGAGTTGATTGGTTGAACATACTCATGGTGACCTTGGACCAGTACGCTGTAATGAAAAGAAACATTGAAGTTACTAACTACTAACCCTAACTAATTATCCTAATAAACAATATGTTTTAAGTGCATGGAACTTCGTGGAACATGGAACATCCACGTGTTTAACTTCATCATAGTGATGTTTCACATGGCGTCTATTTATTAGTAAAGATAAAGTATGATTGCCATGAATTTTTACGACTTTGTATGGGCCTTTCCATAGAGGAGATAAGGCTTTGCGCATTCTAAGATGGTTTTTTAGTAAAACGTAATCGCCTACTTTGTACTCGACAGGGCGAGTATGTGAGTCATAATAGGTTTTAGAATTTTCTTTAGATTTATAAATGTATTCTAAGGCTTTATCACGTGCGTGTTTCATACGGTGTTGTAGAAGTTTTACATACTCAGGATAGGTAGTATTAGAGTTATCGTTATATACTGAGTCTGGGATATGGGGCTTATGCCCAAATAATAACTCGTATGGTGTATAGTGTGTGGTTGAATGTACAGCAGTATTGTATGCCAACATGGAGGTATAGACATACTGGGGCCAATTATCTTGATTTTCATTAGCATATGATTTAAGGTATTCTTTAAGAGTGGAATGTGATCTTTCTAAAGCACCTTGCATTTGTGGGTGGTAGGGTGATGAAAATAATTGTTTAATTTTTAAGAACTCGCACGTTTTTTTAAAGAGTTCTGCTGTGAAATTGGTGCCTTGATCGGTGAGTATATGTTTTGGGATACCAAAGAGTGATATAAAGTGAAGGAGACAGTCGCTTGCTTCTGCTGCTGTGTTACTGCGAAGAGGATATGCTAATGAGAATTTTGTAAGGTCGTCTTGCATTGTCAGAATATACTTAAGTTTGGCCGTGCCAGATTCAGGCAGAGGACCTACGATATCAAGGGCTAGCCTTTCGAATGGAGACGTAGAAGTAGATGTTATTACCATCGGTGCTCTATTTATTTTACGCAACGCTTTGTTAGTTTGGCATGATGGACATTTTTTAACGTAATTCTCGATATCACTGCGTATGTTTTTCCAGGAAAATCTTTCCTTGATGCGGTTTAGCATTCTTGTGGATCCTAAATGTCCTGCAATAGGGATGTCATGGTTTTCCTTTAGGATCTTAGGGATTTCGCTAAGCGAAGGATATATAATATTATTGTGGTAGATATGAATTTTAATATTGGTGCCATCGAATAAATATGCCATATTATAGATTTTTGCAAAGGAGTGTTTATCAAAAGGATTTCTAAAATCAGAAATGCTAATCTCATTTACTGTGGGATATGACATGATTATTTCATCGCGAATAGATTTCAGGCATTTAAATATGTCCGGATACGAGTGTTCGTCAAAATGGTGAACTTTCGTGAATAACAAAAGGTAAGTTTTATTTTCGATAGTAAGGGGCAAATAGTTATGTAAGGTTCTTTCTTTTTTCAGGAATTCATCGCGCTCGTTGTTTGGACAATTGTTGAGTACTTCTGGAACATATGGCATGGATTCATCCATGTCTATTGAGGTAGGAATTATTATCAATTTTTGTGTTCCTTTCAGCAAGTCTTCATTATGTTCTGTAATGTCAGTATTATATGATTTTGTAGGTGATTTTAAGAATTTATTATAGGTTTCGTCAGATAAAGGTATGTTGTCAAGTACTGGAGGAGTGTCTGGATTGCGGATTGAGGATGTGGACGCAGGTAAGTTGTCAGGATTTTGCCAACTAGTTGAAGGTTGAGGATCTGATTCTATTTCAAGACGTGCTTCAGTCAACACAGAAAGTGGATCAAATTGGGATGGTTCCATGAGGGTAGGAGGTTCTACGGCAGTAGGAGGTTCTACGGGAGTAGGAGGATCCAGAGGACTGAAATCAAGGTTTCTATCTTCCACTGGGCTTATCAGTTCGTCCAGTCTTATTAGTTCGTCAAGGGTGTCTTGACCAATTTCCTGAGGTGTTGATTCCGATGAATGTTCAGTACTAGGATTAGTATCGTCAAGTGGATTTGGGTTTAAATTATTTCGATTCTCAGGAAGAACAGGGTTCACAGGATATCTGGATAGAGCATCAGCGGCGGAGTTCAGTTTGCCATTTCGATATACTATTTAGTATTCATATTCTTCTAGCTTTAAACGCCAACGTTGAAGTTTGCTACTGGGATCTTTATGGTTGAATGCCATTTTAATGGTCTATGGTCCGTTACAATTTGAAATTTATTCCCATATAGGTAGGGACGGAAAGTTTTACATCCGAATAAGACAGCTAACAACTCTTTTTCGGTTGTACTGTAGTTGGTTTCGCTTTTATTGATGGTACGCGATGCGTAGGCTATTGGTTTGTCTTTTCCGATGGGTCCTTGGGAAAGGACAGCGCCTATGGCGTGGTTTGAGGCATCGCATGTAACAACGAATGGTTGGGTGAAGTCAGGATAGATGAGAAGGGGAGCAGTGGTCAACTTATGTTTCAGGTTATCAAATGCTAGCTGTTGTTGATTTTCCCAATTGAAGGGGACGTCTTTCTTCAAAAGGTTGGTGAGGGGTTTAGCCGTTTTTGAGAAATCAGGGATGAAACGACGATAATACGAAACAAGACCGAGGAAGGATTTAATGTCTTTTGCCGTTTTTGGAATTGGGAATTGGATGACTGCTTTAACCTTTTCGGGATTGGGCTTTACGCCTTTTTCTGTGATAACATGACCAAGGTATCCGACTTCTCGTCGTAAAAATTCGCACTTGTCGGGCTGAAGTTTCAAATTGAATTGGCGAAGTTTTTTGAATATGGCTACTAGGCTATCTATCTGGGAATTTAGATCATGACCATAACAGACCACATCATCCAAATAGACATAGCAGCGGATGCCTTGGAGTCCGGAAAGAGCTGTATTCATCAGCCTCTGAAAAGTTGAAGGGGCATTTTTCAGCCCGAATGGCATCCGTGTAAATTGGAAGTGTCCTTCAGGGACATTGAAGGCAGTTTTGGATTTGTCGGCTTCATTTAAAGGAATCTGGTGGAACCCAGAAGCTAAATCTAGGGTTGTGAAGTATTTACTATTCCCCAGCTGGTCTAGGATCTCTGCGATCTGAGGAATAGGGTAAGTATCGCCGATTGTGACGTCGTTCAGTTTTCGGTAATCAATTACCACTCGCCATTTTTGGATGTTTGAAGCATCGAGCTTTTTAGGGACTACCCATATCGGAGAGGACCAGGGAGAGTCAGAAGGTTCAATAATGTTCTGGTCTAACATTTGATCAATTTGCTTTTTGACTTCTTTTTTATGGATTTCAGGGAATCTATATGATTTTGTGTGGATAGGAATGTCAGTGGTAGTTTTTATTTCGTGTTTCTGGGCATTGGTACAGCTTAGTTTCTCTCCAGCCAAATGAAAAATATCAGAGAAGTCAGAGCATAGAGAGCATGGTATAGAGCTTCTTTCTCTTCGCTGTTGAGATGGGAAACACGCAATTGACTTAATACTTCTTCAGTACGTTTGAAAGTATCTGTGTCTGGGATTATAGCATTCACATTATTTACAGGATGTAAAGCCTGGGGAGCTTTGTTGAATTCAGAATGATCAATTGGGGTAAGTTTTAGGTTAAGATTTGATTTCAGTGTTACAGGTTTTTCAGAGGTATTTACCACGGATAAGTTTATTCTGTTATTGTCTTTAACGCGGACTACACAATTTGCAACTAATAAGGTTTCAGTGAGTTTCTGGTCAAGGACTAATCCTTCTTTTATTTGAGGATTTTGAACAGAACATTCGATAATTATTTCTGTTCTTGCAGGAATTAAGTATGGTGGATCATGAAAGTGTAATCTCAAGGATGATTTACTAAGATGAAGTAAATTATTAGTGTAATCGATGTTGCAGCTATGTGCGTTGAGCATATCGGAACCTATGATTCCATCATAAGGTAAATGTATTTTGTCAATAACGTGGAATTGGTGTGATATGCTGGATTTCGGCAATTGTAGTTTAATTTTGAAATGACCTCGGGTTTCAATGGATTCTTCTAATGAATCAATACCTTTTAATTGGATTTTTTCTTTCACAAGTTTAGGCTGTCTTTTTATACAGGAATGTTTCAACAGGCTTACAGAGGATCCTGAGTCTACAAGTAAGGTTAAGGGAATGTCAGATACAGAAGATTCAACCAGTACATGAGGTAGTAACGTTATTGCTGGGTTATTGGTAATCTCAAATATATTGGACTTAGAAGATTTTGGCAGGTTCATGTTCTGCGCGGATACAGTTGGTTTGGGCAGATTCGTATTCTGCTTGGATACAGTGGATTTTAGCAGATTCATATTCTGCTTGGATACAGTGGATTTAGGCAGATTTGCATTCTGCTTGGATACAGTGGATTTTGGCAGACCATCATGTAGCGATGTCTGCGAGGATTTTGACGTATTTATTGAATTATCTCCATGTAGCGGAGTCAATTCAGGTTTATTATTAAGGCTTATGGTGTCGATTTTTAAATTGTTAAGTCCCGTACGACACTGGGACGAGACAGTTACTCGTTTTTTGTTTCAGCATCAACGGTATCATAACCTTCTACTGATTCAGCTGGGTATTCGTCTTCAGGGGTATCAGAAACAAAATGGACACGCTGTGGTGTCCTTGACTGATTTTGATCAAGTCTAAAGCGGTTATTATTGTATTCGCGTTTGCGGCATTGTTCTAGGGTATGTCCTGGCGTTTTGCAATATCTGCAGACGGGAATAGAAGAATCATTATTGTTATTAGGCCGATTGGGATGAAAATTGGGCCTAGGCTGGTTAACTTTGCAGGGAATCGCTGATTTTGATCTCTACGCATAGGTTGGAAATTCGGCCTTGGGAAATTTGGCCTTGAAGTACCTGGCCTTTCTTGACGTGAGAAAGACGGATTCTGTTTAAATAAAAATTGTTGTATTTTTTCTTCGGATATAGCAATGTTCACAGCTTCGTTAAGCGTTTTGGGCGACTTGCATCTAACGATGTTTGATATACGGGTTATCAATCCCATTTGGAAATGATGGAGGGCTAATTCCTCCATGGCTGCTGTGCGTCCTATCATTTCCCTACTCTTATGGCCATGTGAAATGGATATTTCCGTGAGTAATTGTGAGAGACAAGTTTCTATTCTTAAAGCGTACTGGCTCACAGGTTCGTTAGTTTGTTGCTTACACTCCTGAAGGTCTGTGAGTAAGTGGGCATAGTGTTTCCTCTCGCTGAACTGAGTTTTGAGAAACTCTTTGAGTTGAATCCAATTGGCAAACTCTTTAACAGAGCAGGCGGTTTGTGCTTTGCCCTGCAGTTGACATAATATGTATTTAAATAAAATATCTTTTTGGGCTTCCGAGGCTAAATCATAGGCGTTATTGCAGTTGACCAAAAAGGAGTTCAATGTTTCTCTAGATCCGTCAAATGGTTTTATGAATTTTAATAAAGTCGAAAGGTCAAGTTCAAATTTGTTGATCGCCGTGTTATTTTTTTTTCTGGACCTTGTGGGAATGCCAGAAGGCGGAGGACAAAGTACCTCGTCTTCCGTGTCCGTTACAGCAATTTGAGGTTGTTCCAGCTTTGGACTTTGGGATCTACTCTCAGCCATTTTGAGTTTAGAATAGATTACAATCGCAATTCACACAATAAACAATTATTAAAACAACAACAAGTGTCAAAAAACAATTAATAAAACAATAGTAAGAAAAGTTTGAGATTCGCAATGACCAAGAATCACTTACTTGAGAACGGACAGAGTGATAACGAAAGCTAACATTACTTCGAAGTTCGCTCACGATATGTAGGATTTAGCAGGAATAGATAAGGCGCGTCACGTCGTCGCGTCGAATGGATGCTCGCTCGTCGGATGTGTAGGTACTCGCACGTCGGATGGCCAATACCTGTCACAGCACCAAGTTGTGCGTGACAGTGGGTATGGCTTTGGTTGTTCTTGGAGAAGACCGACTGCAGCACAAGCAGTGCGCAGTAATGGGCCTTTTACACGATGAACTGGGTTTAAACTCGGTGCACTCCGATATCCAGGTATGCACAATGGAGTCACTTAGATATTTCAGCACTTGCACTACACAGCACAGGAATCGCGTCGAATTCCCGTATATATGACGGGATTTGTATCACGTACTCGGGATGGAGACGGTACCAGGGACTTCAAAAATCCCTTTACGCTGCCACCAAATGTTATGAGACGCTTAGGTTGAGTCTTTTTAAAAAAAAGGAATTAAGAATAAAATAAAATAATAATTGATTTTCGAGACAACCGTCTGATTTGGATAGTGGATAAAGACTGAAAAAGGATGGATGTGTAACTGTGACTCTATCTGTAACTTTATGGCAAAAGAAATGATGACTTGGCAATAAAGGGTTCATAAGTTATCTATAACAGTACGCAACGAAATCATCTGTTTAAGTTGTTATGAGTAAAATTGTAAAATAGTTGTAGTAAATAGTTCTAAGGTGAACGACTAGATGGCACCACTGGTCGTCGGCCTATTTCTGCATCGTGGTATTGTTTGGTTGCAACGTTATGTATGAGGTGTAGCCGCGTGGTTTGAATTTTGGGTAATACAGAACATGGTGATACAGTACCACTTTGGTTTTATTTATATATCCGAGCATAACCGTGTTCATTGGTCCTTATCGAACCGAATTTTGAGCTCGTTTTAGTGCACAGTAGTCACAGGTAGTGCTACTGACACGTACTCGCAGTGGATCGCTGCAAAGGCTTGAATACGTAGTAGGAGAAAGTGGTGTGGAACGCGCTGGCAGTATCAACGTCAAGCTGTGTCAAGCTGTGCCGCAGTTGGCTGGCAAGCTGTGGGACCGGCGTCAGCATGCAAGCAGCATTTTATATGTCCTGTCCACCAGGACAGGAGGTCAACGGGGAGCGGAGCGGCGAGTACGTCAGAATCGTCACATCACACACTAAGGTTTTTGGTGCATGTGTGGAGTGAGTGAGAGTGAAGTGCAACCGTGAGTACTTTGAACAATTATTTAGTAGGAGAACATCAACTTTGTTTATTACAAAGAAGGTCAACAATTTATTTTGAGAAAAGTTCATCAAGAAATTTCATTATTTCAACTTTTAAGTGAAGCAGTTCTGGACTTAGAAAATTTAATAAACTTAACATTAACTTAGAAATTTTACTAACATTTGATTTAGGACTTAGAATTGTAAGCGAAAAAACGTAGGTACGGAGCCTCCACGCCCAATTTCACTTAGAATTGGATGTTGTCTGTAATTTTTCGGATTTTATATTGACCATTTAAATTTTTCTAAGTGATTAGTTTGGTTGGTTTACAAGATGTCAACAATGGAATCTTTACTTGGCTTCCAGGATGACTTGTCGAAGCGAGTTTTTAAAGCTAGACTGAACTTTAAGAATTCGCCTAAGGAACGCTTAACTAAAGATTACATCGAAAACAGATTGGAGTCATTACATCACTTATGGTCAGAATTTAGGCAGGGTCATAAAGACCTATTGCAACAAACTAATCCAAATTTATTAAAAAGAGAGTTGTATATTGTTAATGAAGTTTACGATAAAACTGAAGAAGAGTTTGTAGACTACAACTGTGAGTTAAAAAATAATTTATCGATTTATATTAACGATTTAAACGAAAGTCATTCAAATGGTAGTAATAACGGACATTCAAATACAACAAAGTCGAACCTAGTCAAGTTACCAAAAATTCCAACGTTTTCTGGTAAATACACGGAGTGGATTACTTTTCGGGATTTGTTCGTGTCTATGATACACAAAAATGATTCACTAGATAATGTTCAAAGGTTGCAATACTTAAAAGGTTACTTGACCGGAGAAACAGAACAGCTAATTCGATACATACCCGTGTCCGATGCTAATTATAAACAATGTTGGAATGTATTAGAGGAACGTTACAATAGAAAAAAATATCTCTCACATTGTATTTTAAAACGTTTGCTAAGCCAAAGGAATGTGACTACCGAGTCAGCAGGTTTCTGAAGGAACTAATAGATACGTCGTCAGATTGTTTGAGTGCTTTAACCAACCTTGGTATTGATGTTTCTACATGGGATATAATTGTAATTCATCTGCTTTCTATTAAATTAGCTCCTGAGTCTCGTAAGCAGTGGGAGCTTAATGTAACTACGACCGTAACTTCAGATTCCTTGCCCACATTTGGCCAATTTTAGGATTAGGCGGTGACAAATCTTCAATGATTTCAAGATACATGGTATTATTAAAAATAAAATCAAGAGTCGATCCAAGTTTTCAAATTGAATTGAAGGCGTATGTGCTTAAAAATATTACAAATCATATTCCAGCAAAAAGAGTACCGTTAGAACAATGGGTTGAGTTACAACAGTTATGTCTAGCAGATCCCGCATACGACGTGCCGAATAAAATAGACATTCTGTTGGGAGCAGAGGTTTACTGCCAGATATTAAAGGATGGTGTGCTGCGAGGACCTTTAGGATTTCCAGTGGCACAATGCACCACGCTTGGGTGGATATTATCTGGAACTGTAAGTTCAATACCCGGTGAAACCAATATCACAGTGTTACATACACATGTAGAGGATAATGAATTAAAACGCTTTTGTGAAATGGAATCAGAGCCTTTATTAACTTCAAAAATGATAACGACCGAAGAACAAAGGAGTGAAGACATCTTCGCAACCACAACACGTCGCACCGAAGACGGGAGGTATGTGGTAAAGTTGCCGTTTCGCGATGATGAACCAACCTGTTAATAAGGAAAATCATGTGATATTGCAGTAATAGGATTAGAAAACCCGCAAAAGAAGTTAGCTAATCCGTGAAAGGATAAGTTCATAGATGTTATAAACGAATATTTAACGTTAGAACATATGATTGTGGTGCAGGAACCTAACGAGAAAAAGGACCAGGCAATATATTTTCCAAACCAGGCTGTTATTAAAGAAGACAAGTCTACTAGAAAGGTAAGAATTTTATTTGATTCGTCCTTCAAGGCGTATGTTTAAACGAAAACTTAATGGTTGGACCTAGTTTGAAGCCAGATTCGCGAGATTTAAATAAAGGCTGGAGAAAACATCGAGTAAGTTTATTAACTGACATTGTAAAGATGTACCGTATAGTGAGAATGGCAGATGAGGATTGTGCTTATCAACTCATAGTGAGGAGGAATCAGCCTGAAGATCAACATACGTGACCACAAACTTCTCACCGTCACATTCAGTACAGCTTCAGCCCCATATTTGGCTTTAAAGGCTCTTAATAAAGTTGCTATAGATAGATCATAAGGCAAATTATCCAGTAGAAAGGGTAACAAAGGAGTTCTACAAGGACGATTTAATGACTGACTGTAAAACAGTGGACGAAGGGATCGAGCCAATCAAGGAAATGGATATAATTCTAAAGAAAGGTGGATTTGTTTAACATAAAAGGTCAAGTAACAAGGAAAATTTACTGGACGCTTTAGATCCAAAAGTGAGACAAAAAGATGAAAAGGGGAATAAGAATTTAGAGTTTAAACTGGACAATATTGTAAAGATTTTAGGACTTACGTGGAACAGAAGTTGTGCCGAATTCCAGTACTCGGTGAAGCTGCCCCCGCTGTCTGCACCTGTAACAAAAAGAAAAAAATATTAAAGGATTGGTATACTTACTGCAACGAGTTGACTCAACTGACCGGATTTTGTATTCCCAGGAGGTTGTACTACAAAATCAGATGATGCACTTGTTGAGCTACATGGAGCAAAAACGAGAGTGGCATCTGTGAAGCAAGTCAGCATACCGCACTTAGAACTGTGTCGGGCGGTTTTGTTTGCCAAGACATTAGTGGAGATTTCTAAGGTTTTCAACGTCCTGAGGAACCGAGTAAGAACCTGGACGGATTCAAACGTAGTTCTTGCGTGGTTAAATAAACATGTCAACATGTAAACATGAAAACTTTTGTAGCCAATAGAATCGCAGATATTTGTACGACTCTCGAATCGTCGCAGTGTCTCTACAAAGGACAATCCAGCTGGTTCTCATGGTGATTGTCCAGCTGATCTTCATCAACAGGATATATGGAAATTTGCTCCAAGGTTTTTATGTAACAAAAGGGTTTCATACACCAAATTGAAGAAAAACTATACGCACGAAGAAGTATAATTAAAGGTATACGTAGGCACTATGGATGAATCTATAATTAAAAAATATTCCTCGCTTATAAACAAGTTTGTGTGGTAGCGTATTGTAGCCGATTCATCAGAAAAAATAACGTTCCACCGAGAAATCAAGGGTCAAAATATTTTTTTAACTTAGGAATTAGTCGAATCTTCAAACACTTTTTAGGGTTTGGTCAAGCTGCAGTATTTAAATCAGAAATCAAAGATATAAAAACGCATAGTCAAATACAGACAAATCGAAGCTTGTGTCTCTAAAACTCCATTTCTCGACGAAAAGAGATTGCTTAGAGTAGGTGGCAGGTTGTCACAGTCGCAAGAACCTGAGAACGCTAAGCACCGCTACAAATGGGCTTTTATTAAATTACCTGACCTGAAGTCGCGGACACTTTTCTGGTGAGGTAGGATGATTTACCTCCAAGTGGATGGGTTTTTGGCAGAATCCTAGATAAATATCCTGGATCAGATGAACTCACCAGAATAGTATCATAAACGTGTAAAAATTATGTTATCAAACGCACAGTTTCCAAACTCTGCATTTTGGTTAATAAGTAAACAATACAGATGTTATTTAGATATAAGATATTGGCATTGCGGATGTTCATGTTGTTTGTTTTGTTAAAGGCTTTATTTTGTTAACCGTGCTCGCCAAGGATTAGATTAAGCACGTCATGGTGGGCGGTTGGAAAGGACATTCTGTCCTTGGTGGGCGGAATGTTTAAGTTGTTATGAGTAAAATTGTAAAATAGTTGTAGTAAATAGTTCTGAACGACTAGATGGCGCACTGGTCGTCGGCCTATTTCTGCATCGCGGTATCGTTTGGTTGCAACGTTATGTATGAGGTGTAGCCGCGAGGTTTGAATTTGAGAGGGATACAGAACATGGTGATACAGTACCACTTTAGTTTAATTTATATATCCGAGCATAATCGTGTTCACCATCTTCAAAGACATACGTTTAGAAACGATCCAGCAGTTCATCATCAGGTTGTCAAGAAAGAAGTTTGACAGGGCCGATAACGGCCCCAATGTCCATCTTCGCGGCATTGGCCCCCTCCATGCCCGCCCTCCAGACTTAAGGCAGTGTTACCGTCCGCTCCCCAGAGAACTGCTGGCCACCGACTCCGCGGCGACCAGTAGTGCGGAGGAGTGAGTTTTCAGCATAACCCCCCCTCCCCACTCTGTATACATTTCCCATATCCACTTCATTAAAAAAAAGACGATACTTTAAAGAGCATACGTAGCCAATCAAATTAAAATACAAAAAAAGGGAAAATGTGTCAATAAAAAAAAAAAAGACACATCCAGTACAGCAGTCTAACAAGTATTCATTCCCAACAGAGCCTCCATTAGATGTGAAGCCAGTGGGAGCAGTTACCGATGGGTAGAAGACACATCCAGTACAGCAGTCTAACAAGTATTCATTCCCAACAGAGCCTCCATTAGATGTGAAGCCTGTGGGAGCAGTTACCGATGGGTAGAAGACACATCCAGTACAGCAGTCTAACAAGTATTCATTCCCAACAGAGCCTCCATTAGATGTGAAGCCTGTGGGAGCAGTTACCGATGGGTAGAAGACACATCCAGTACAGCAGTCTAACAAGTATTCATTCCCAACAGAGCCTCCGTTAGATGTGAAGCCTGTGGGAGCAGTTACCGATGGGTAGAAGCCCGTCGACGTCCAGCACGGGCAATGGACCACGGTCCGAAGCCCGACCCAGCCCTCTCCAGGACTGAAGAAACAAAGATTCGTCTATTTTTTGTGCCTGTTTTCGAGCGTAGGAAAGTTTTAGCCTAGAACAAAGGCGTGCACGTAAACCACGAATAAAATAGAAAGAATCACCCAATGGGAGAGCTTCAACACTTTTACGTTTACTATAAATACCAATACTTCGTAAATTCAGTGTGCATTATCGTATCAACGTTCCAGATCGCTGTAGCCGTCGAAGCAAGAAGCTCTTCCATTAGTGTCCAAAAGTTATTGTATAGCACTCAACAGTTTATTAAGGCTCCGTAGCCAACATTTATAATCGGTTACGAAAACTATATTCTGTTACTATCCTTGTTTGTGACAATAAACAACTAAATTGTGAACAAGTGCGTCTCCGTTTTATCCTCCTATCCTGAGCTCACCGAAGTCTCGTTTCTCTGCAACTGGGACCCCGCACCTACGTGAGAGTCCACAACACTACGTATACTACGTTTTAATCTATTAGTGATCATCGTGGGCGTCGAGAGGGGGAGGGGGGCCTGGGCAAGGGGATGCAGTTGCGCGCCCCTGGCTTGACAAAATTTAATTATTGTTTTGTTACACATAGGTACAATACATTTTATATACCTAACTTATTTAAAAATGGTTAGGTTGTTGGAAAAACATTGAATTAATCTAGAATTAAGGTCTGGGTTGTTGTCCAAAATGGTTGACCTAATTGAAAATTGATATCAGTGTCTGCCTTTATCCTTTCAGTCCCTTTCCGTATGAACACTGAGCATGCACAGATCGTTCAGCCTCGTATATCATTAAAATTTCTAAAATGATAGAAATAAATGACTATTTGCGTTATTTCATCGCTTCGATCGCGCATATTTAGTTGCATTAATTGTATTATTTGTATGTACTGAAAATAATCCTGCCTGCGCCCACGGTGATTATGGGCAAAGAGAATACAAAGGAACTAACAATTTTCATGCGTAGAGGGATACTCTCTCTACGTTTTCATGGGTACCAATTTTTCAAAAAAGTTTAAGTGTTTAAGTGCAACGACAGTAAGAAATGTCTCTATGATTTAAGTGAAAGAGATCATCTGACGTATATAGTCAAAGATGTTGAATTATGCTTACTGGCGTAAAAGTACAAAGAGATTGACTTACATTTACTTACTAAAGTAATTCAACCTCTTTGAGTATTAGACGTCAGTGTACCGAAAACTTTGCGGACTGTCACAAATGGACGCAAAGTTAGTCGCAAACAGTATGAGAAATCGTAAATTTTGCTATAAAGTTCATTATGATATCGATGAAATCGATATCTTTGACAAAAGCTGCAGTCTCGACGAAGATAGCTATGCCATCGCAAGCTACCGATCGTTGTCGTACCTATATTGTTGTAAATCAACACGAATAACAACAATATAGGTAAAGATGACAATCCTTAGTAGCTTTCCGCAGTTAAAGACAGAAGCTATCGATTTACATCGGTATCTGTACTTAGCAACCGAGTTCGGTTGTAAAGTTATTGCTAACAATGTCGAGTATGTAGCCCCTGATCTTCTGTCTAGGATTAAATTCAAGACTTCTCTGCGTGTGTTGAAACTGTCTAAGGATTTATACCCCGCCCTGCTCCACCAATTACCTACCGACGAAGTTCGGTTGTAAAGTTATTGCTAACAATTTCGAGTATGTAGCCCCTGATCTTCAGTCTAGGATTAAATTCAAGACTTCTCTGCGTGTGTTGAAACTATCTAAGGATTTATACCCCGCCCTGCTCCACCAATTACCTACCGACGAAGTTCGGTTGTATAGTTATTGCTAACAATGTCGAGTATGTAGCCCCTGATCTTCTGTCTAGGATTAAATTCAAGACTTCTCTGCGTGTGTTGAAACTATCTAAGGATTTATACCCCGCCCTGCTCCACCAATTACCTACCGACGAAGTTCGGTTGTAAAGTTATTGCTAACAATGTCGAGTATGTAGCCGCTGGTCTTCTGTCTAGGATTAAATTCAAGACTTCTCTGCGTGTGTTGAAACTATCTAAGGATTTATACCCCGCCCTGCTCCACCAATTACCTACCGACGAAGTTCGGTTGTAAAGTTATTGCTAACAATGTCGAGTATGTAGCCCCTGATCTTCTGTCTAGGATTAAATTCAAGACTTCTCTGCGTGTGTTGAAACTATCTAAGGATTTATACCCCGCCCTGCTCCACCAATTACCTACCGACGAAGTTCGGTTGTAAAGTTATTGCTAACAATGTCGAGTATGTAGCCCCTGATCTTCTGTCTAGGATTAAATTCAAGACTTCTCTGCGTGTGTTGAAACTGTCTAAGGATTTATACCCCGCCCTGCTCCACCAATTACCTACCGACGAAATTCATATCTTTTACGTGTCGGAAACCTTTTTAATTCCGTTTACTCGCCAAATTCAGTTCTGTTTATGATGAGGCATAACGGATTAAAGTTGATCATTAATAACGATTTCTTTAGTGAACCATAATAATAATATGGTTCATTAAAGAAAGCGTTTTAATTAATTATTAAAACTATTGTATTTTATTTGAGGCTAAATGTAAATATTGCTTGTTTGTATTTACTTATAGTTTAGATATAATTGTCACTTCAAGACGTACTTTGTTTAATTTACATAATGAGACTTTTCGAAATTTCCCTATTATTATTTTGGCTGACGTCACTATTCTAGTATTTACAAGCGAAAACTGAAAAAGGCCTATTGTAGTATTAATTATATCCAATTTGAACTCTGTTGATTAAGGCCACAGATTTTGATTAAGGCTGTTTGTATTCCATAAGAGTAAAAAAAACGTACACAATATTTGAGGAGCTTACGAGTATGCACTGTGCTCTTTATTGACATTTAAATATGACAATAACTGCAAAATTACATCATTATAATTAGAGAAATTCGGGTGGCTAAACACATCCTGATCAAATTCCTAGCCTTCCTGTCCAAAGTCTTGCATGAACTTCTTCAGCTTGACCATATCTTTATCATTGACGGTCGGTTTGGATGTTGCTAACGATCGTGTCACATCATTCATAGTGACTGCTGGTTCTCCAAGTTTTTCACCAGGCACCTCCATCCAAGACATCTCTATAGCTCCAGCATCACCGGGAGAACATGGAGTCAGAAGATCATTCACTATAACCTCAGGATTTGTAGGGTTGGGACCGGAAATTTTCTTAAAGTGTGTAGCCGATTGCACTTTACGCACAGGCTGCATCAAGGCATCACGTACAACAATACTGATGTCAGCACCGGAGTATCCATCTGTCTTATAAGCGAGTGTCTTCAAATCTTGTTCAGTTAGCGTGTGCCTGGTACTCCCCAAATGCAGTTTGAACATGTGCAATCGAGCATGTACTTCGGGAAGAGGGATATAGATTCGCTTCTCAAATCGCCTTCTGATGGCGGAGTCAAGTACCCATGGGTTATTTGTAGCTCCAAGAACTAAAATACCACCCATGTCTCTACCAACACCTTGCATTTGCACGAGAAACTCTGTCTTGATTCTACGAGCAGATTCGGACTCATTGTCAGAACGTGAGGAGCAAAGTGAGTCTATCTCATCAATGAATATGATGCTAGGTTTGCGTTCACGCGCTAACTCAAACAAATTCTTTACCGATTGCTCAGATTCACCCAGCCATTTAGAAACAAGGTCCGATGACGACACAGAGAAGAAAGTGGAGTTATTCGCTTCAGTAGACACAGCTTTAGCTAAGTATGATTTACCTGTACCAGGGGGTCCGAACAGCAAAATACCCTTCCATGGGGTTCTCTTACCAGTGAAAAGGTGAGGGAATTTAATAGGTAGAATGACAGCTTCTTTCAACGCCTCTTTAGCAAGTTCTAAGCCAGCAACATCGCTCCATTTCACGTGGGTTTTTTCAATAATAACACCTTGAAGCTTCTTTTCTGGGCCATCAGAGTCACTTCTGCTATCACTCTTTTTATCTGTACCCTTTGAAGTGGACTGTCCATATTTTAACGGCTTTTTCTTGTCCTTATTCAAATGTTCTTTTATTTTTTCAGCTCTGTCTAGATATTGCAGACACTTAGTGCGGATCATTTCTTTGGCGCGTTCACCCTGAGCCTCATACTTGACAGCGTGCAGAAAGTATTCCACTCCATGGTCGTACAGGCGTAATGCTTCCAAATAATTCTTATTTTTGTCTTCTTCCGTGGCTAACGTTACAAGATCAATGGCTTTCTGCAACATATTATTTGACGACATTTTCCACTAATTAGGTACTGAAGAAAACAATTTAAACATCAGCTTGTTTAAATTGTATAACTTGTTATAATGATTTTGAACGTTTTCCTCGTCGCCTCACTATAGGTTGCTTAGCTGACTGATTAAGCTACGAATAATGATGTTAAGTATATTAAAAATATAATTCGCTACAAGGAATATTTTTTCCTCGTGCCCTGTATTGCATCACAGTGGGATAACCAATGATGTTATCTAGCTATTTATACTTATAATAAAGCAATAAGAACGAAAAAGTCTGCACAATAAAGATAATTATGAAAAAATGGTCTAGGGTACTTAAAATAAGCTACTGAACAAGAATAGAACATTTTTAAAATTTGTGTCTGTATGTTTGTTCGCACATCACGTAAAAACTACTGGACCGATTGTGATGCGGTTTTCAGGGTTGCTTAGGGTTTGCCTTAAAAACTGTTGTACTTGGTATCTCAATCCGACGAGGATAAGCCGAGCATTCGATAAAAAGCTCGTTGACGGCTACAGGAATTTTGATCGAATGTTGGTATATTGGTATTATAGACGATGGATCGCAAGGTCTACACGCTAAGTACTGTAGAGTTCGAGTTCCTGGCTTCGATGTGGATTGTAGTTCAATAAAACACGATGTTGTTTGTTCAAGCTCTAAATGATCAGTCTAGATCGATTTCCAATATTTATTTCTCAACTTATTCTATATATATACAAACTTAAACTATGACAATTAGTGCGCTACGTATCCCGCGTATCAAAGTGGGCGGGGCTTCATGTTCGCGCCTGCGCAGTGGCTAGTTTGATACAGGTAGGCTCGGCGTCAGTAACATCTCTCCCCCCGGCGCAGCTTGCGTAGCCTCTTCTTCTTCTTTCAGCAGGACGGCGAGTTTACTGGTAGGGCGTCGGAAGGTGCCCGTCTTGGTCCGCACGTCGGCGACTCGGACGCCGCCATCTGGGCCGGGATATGTGCGCTCGACGATCCCGATCGGCCAGACGTTTCGGGGCAGCGTGTAGTCGACCACGGCCACAATGTCACCCGTTTGCAGTCCTTCGTCGCGTAGGGTGGGTGCCCATTCAGCGTAGGCGCTCCTCAGTGCCCCGTCAGAGCCTCGGAAGGCTGTTCCATTGTCAGAGATCATAAGCCGCGGCCAGCCTCGACGTGCAGCCATCCGCCGTAGCGCCATCAGCGCTGATTCGGTGGATAGCGAAGCGACAAGCTCTAGGTGCACGGCGCGCGTCGTTAGACAGGTGAATAAAGCACCCCATCGCTTTTCTCGGCGGCGCCCCACCTTGACCTGCATTGGCCCGAAGTAGTCCACCCCGCAGTTAGTAAACGGGCGGTGAAACGGGTCAAGGCGATCGCGTATTATGTCGCGTGTCTTCGTGCAGTGTTGCGTGGTGCGGGCGGCGGCATTGGTTAACGCCGCACAGTTTCGCCTTGCACTGGTACCGGCGAGGTCTCTTCTCGACGCATCGGAAACAAACGCCTTTTGCTTTGACCAATTCCCAGCGCTTGTCGACGGTCAGTGCCCGGTAGGTTGGGCCCTGATATAGCGCGTGGGTCTGGTTGCAGCTCAGACATTGTTCGGTTCTTTCTTCTTGTTCATCGCCCTCGTCGGTAGTGTAGACGGCGTTCCCTTTCTTCTTAACTGCCGCTGGTCTCGTCTCACGGGAGGCGGACGTCGCTGCCGGTGCGTATGTAAAACGCAGTGCCATGTCTGCTTCTCGCATGAGGAATCGAGATAGCATGACAATTTCTGGCTCCGAAGGTGACTGGTGTTCGTTGGCGTAGTGGCACCACTGCGTTTTGATGTGCGGGCTGAGCTTCTCCAGCACCTCACGCGCCAGCATCGGGTTATACCCCCGCCGGTCGATGTTCTGTAGCACGCAGACGACATTCTGAAGTTTGACAGCAAACGTGTTGAGGTCGGTTGCTGTCATCCCTGGCTTCGGGAACCTTCTTAGCTCTTCTAATGCTCAGTCGATGATGAGCTCCGGTCTCCCAAAGCTCTGTTCCAATGTTTTGATGATGACGTCAGGATCAGTGGCTGTGTGCAGTAATGCAGCCACGGCGTCACGTGCGTCGCCCTTGAGGCAACTTCTCAGCCGCTGTAAGTTCTCAGCGGCTGAGATGTGGTACAGGGCTGTGGAGTCCCGTATTGCTGCCTTGAACGGCAGCCACTCGTTTAGTGCCCCAGTGAAGATGGGCAAGTCGACGTTACAGCGGGGCCGAGGTCTGGCCATCCGTTTGATAGCCTCGGCGAGCTGTTCGATGCCTGACCTGCGGTCAGACCAGCCCGGGGTGGGTGGTCTGGCGCGCTCAAAGCGCGCTCGCCGCGGCTCCTCCCGTGTCTTCTCGGCGTGGAGGGGTGGTACGTTCCCGCCCTCCCCCCATAAGGTGGAGGAGTTCGTTTGTTGCAGCCAGTCATCCACCTTCTGGAGATTGTCACTGTTCCGCAGGGTAGGTTCTTCGTGAAGGCTCTGGTCATCTTCAATGGTTGCGACCTGAGCTGCCAAGCGTTTCTTAATCAGGTCGGCCTCCAACTCCAGTTCCTTCCTTCTCAGTTCTGCAAGCTTCTCGGCCGCCTCTAACTCTGCCAGCCGCAGCTTTAGGGTGGAGTTCGCAGTTCGTTTCGAGTGCGCCGGTGACTTGCTTCGTTCGAATTTGCCGGACGGGCCGGCGGTCGTGCCAGCAGCCGTGCCAGCGGCCGGCACAGATGGTGGACCACGATATAGACGATGGATCGCAAGGTCTACACGCTAAGTACTGTAGAGTTCGGGTTCCTGGCTTCGATGTGGACTGTAGTTCAATAAAACACGATGTTGTTTGTTCAAGCTCCAAATGTAGACTGATCGATTTCCAATTTTTTTTTTTTTTTTATGAATGACTAATGCTGTTGGCCTTATCGGCCTCTACAGCTTGAACCGGACTTGGGGGCGGGCGCTCACAAGCACTCCGCCGCAATGCGTGACGCAGAAGGCGCACGCCAAAGTTAAAATTTAGACGACCCGCACTAGGGTACCCTTGGATCGCTACCGTTAAGTAGTAATCGAGGGGACCCTGAACAATGGCTAGGTGCCCTTTGATTGACTTTTATAACTGACCACCGTTTCGTAATACACCTTCGAGAAGAATCGGCAAGAAACTCGAAAGCGAATAATATCTGACTATGTGTTATGGGACCTTCGACCTCGCCGGCGAGGTCGGTGTCTGTGTCTAAGTGTGTGTCCCCCTGGCGGGTTGCCAGAGGTGGTCGGATTGGGCGAGGCCATCGCTGCCAGTACTTTGACTGCGATGGCGTCGTCCGGATCGTCCAGGACATCGCGGGGACGTCTACGGAGGGCAATACTGTCTGTCGTATAGTCGGAGGCTTTTACTACGAGCGGGTTGGGGTGATGGGGCGCCGCATCAAAGTAGCGGCGAGAGACATCTTTCATGAATTGACTGATCGAGGGAAGCTCGATATCGCGGTGCAGGTCGGCGTTCCTCTGATACCAGGGAGCGCCTACTGCATTTCGAAGGAATTTATTTTGGACTGTCTGGAGCGGTTCCAGGATTGACGGATTGGCGTGCGCGAATGCTATAGACGCGTAAGTCATGACGGGGCGGATGCAGGCTTTGTAAAGCGTCACCTTATTCCTAAGGGACATTTTACTCCGCTTACCTAAGAGATGGAAAAGGCGGCCTTGGAAGGAGGACGCCCTGTCGCGGACTACTTTAACGTGTTTGTCGAATCTCAGTCGATAATCAAGGGTAACTCCTAGGTATTTGGTTTGTTTCGCCCACGGGATGGGTTGATCGAACATCGTAAGACGACCGGATGGAAGGTACCGCCTGGTGTCCTCAGTAAAGCGCATTGCTGCGCTTTTCTCAAGGTTCACCAAGATGCGCCATCTTCGGAACCACTCTCCGAGGGCGACGAGCACCCGGAGGGACTCCGACCCTGATAGGGTGAGGATTGGATTTGACTCCCTCGACACGATAACGAAAGCTGCGGCCTTTGAGGTAGTCTTGTACTATGAGCACAAGACGGTCTGGCAATCCGAGCTGGTACAACTTGTATATCAGCCCGGCGTGCCAGACTTTGTCAAAAGCCTTAGCCACGTCTAGGAAGACGGCTATCGTGGTTTGGGGTTTCGGATATCTGTTGAAGCTAGCGAGAATGTGCTCCGTGATGCGGTGCACCTGTTGGGGGCAAGAGTGTTTGGCTCCAAACTGTTCGTCGGGAAGGAGATTATTTGAGTTTACAATGAACCGGAGTCGACTCAGAATGAGTCGCTCATAGATCTTCCCCAGAGAGCTGAGGAGACTGATTGGACGGTAGCTAGTGGGCACGGTCGATTTCTTGCCTGGTTTGTGAATGCCGATGACGTCGGCACTCTTCCAGGCGTCGGGGAACGAGTGATTGCTCATAGCGGCATTGAAGACAGACAGTTGTTGGTAGTGGGACAGAGAGGTGTTTGAGCACCCTGTTGCTGATACCGTCAGCACCAGGGGCCTTCCGCACCTTGAGACCTTTGATTATCGACTCGACCTCGGCCGCTTTTACGGGCTCGAGTGGGGGTTGGGTCAGTCGGCGGTTGGGCGTTTCTACGTTCGATTTCGCGGTCCACCGCGGCGATGTGGACATGATCAACGTGATCGTCGGTGGGGGTGCATTGGGCTTCGAGGCTCTAGGCCAAGCACTCTGCCTTTTCGTCGTCTTCGAACGCCGGAGGGAGGTCGAACCTTTCAAGGGGGGGGGATAGCTGATTAGGTGTCAGACTTGAACTTTTTCGCCAACTTCCAATACGCTAGGTGAGATGGCGAAATGTCAGTCATCTGGTCGTCCCATTGATTATTACGCAAATCCTTTATGAGTTTCTTTACCGCGCGATGAAAGCCTTGCATAATGGATTTGGTTGTCGGGGTGGGTTCTGCGTCGTGGTGTCTGATGGCTGCGTTCCTTGCCGTTATCAGTCGCCTCACGCTCGCAGGCAGGTTCCAGAGGAGGTGATCCACCGCTGGGACCTGCCTGGAGCACTCACCGACGACGGTGGTGAGGTGGCTGGTGAGGGCATCGATCGAGCGTGTTACGTCGTCGGTCGTGACAATGTCGTCGGGGGCCGATTTCCAATGTTTATTTCTCAACTTATTCTATATATATATACAAACTTAAACTATGACAATTAGTACGCTACGTATCCCGCGCATCAAAGTGGGCGGGGCTTCGTGTTCGCGCCTGCGCAGTGGCTTGTTTGATACAGGTAGGCTCGGCGTCCGTAACAGTTGGTATATTGGTATGTATATTAGTATGTTATGTCCTGACAAATGACCACGCGTGCGAAGCCGCGGGCACAGCTAGTGTATATATAAATGTGATAACAAACAAGTAAAATTATTATAAAAATACAAAAATCCCGACTGCGAACAAAATTATTGAATACACAGATAAGAGATATGTAGGTAGTAAGTATGTAGTAAGCTATTGAATGCGAGCTGACCGCCCGCAAAAATTATATTATAATGACGAAAGTTTGTATGTATGGAAGGGGTAAGAATGTGTGTGTGTGTGTGTGTGTGTGTGTGTGTGTGTGTGCGTGTGTGTGCGTGTGTGTGTGTGTGTGTGTGTGTGTGTGTGTGTGTGTGTGTTTATGTTTGTTACTTCTTCACGCTTAAACGGCTGAACGGATATCGATGAAATATGGTACGGAGATAGGAAGCTTATAACCTGGTATCAACGCTACCAACAGGCTTCATTTTATCCCGGAAAAATGTGTGGTTCCTGATGTCGCTAAACTATCAGTTTTGGTTGTAATCGGTAGGACGAGATCATATTTTTAAATGAAGTTGACACGATAAAAACCTTCGAGTAGCTCGATTGAACGTACTTCACACTACATATTTCTATCTCTCTTCTCCGCAATAAAAAAAAGAGACAAAAGTCCACCGTGTTTAACGTTTTGTTTTTCGTATGTTTCGTATCTGTGGTTTATTGGGAAAAATGATTATCGATTTACGTTTAATTTGAACGTATTTTTCTTATTCTCCCGGTACCCTTGGTTTTTAATTTCGTTCAGTAATAACGAAGTTACGGACCAAAGTAATCCAACAAAACCTAGCTTATATCGATTTTATGCCCCATGTACGACATTTAGCTTCGATAAATGCTCGTTTTTTTATCATCTTTAGCCGGGAATCCTGGAACTAATTGTTTGTTTTATCAATTGAGTCGTAAGTTTTTGGCGAAATATAAATCGATGTGACGTCATCACTACATTAAAATTGTAAAGTAGGTAAGTAAGTAGATTTATACCTACCTATATGATGACGGACAGTGTGTTTATTATAATGCACGGCCATGTAAAGTAATTCAGTGAATCCCAGTATATTGTGTCCATAGTTTAAGTTATATTTTTAGGACATAATTTCTATAACAAGAATTTTAATTGTAAAACTTTGGGGTGTGTGATGTAGGGACACAGATAGTGTCACACAATGTTACGTCAGTCAGTGGTCGTCCGCCCCTCAGGTAGTCAGGTTGTTTCCTATACCTAATAAATAGAAGTCAAGTAGTGAGTTATTTTCCTTACTACTACCTCTACCTCTAATAGGTAGGTCATCGCAGAGTTCCCACATACCTATAAAGAGATTTAAGAACTTCTTCACCACTTTCTACACAGCGCGGACAAAGTCGCGGGCAATAGCTAGTAGCTAAATAATATGGAACTACCAATAAAGACATTTAAGAACTTCTTCACCACTTTCTACACAGCGCGGACAAAGTCGCGAGCAATAGCTAGTAGCTAAATAATATGGAACTACCAATAAAGACATTTAAGAACTTCTTCAGCACTTTCTACACAGCGCGGACAAAGTCGCGGGCAATAGCTAGTAGCTAAATAATATGGAACTACCAATAAAGACATTTAAGAACTTCTTCACCACTTTCTACACAGCGCGGACAAAGTCGCGGGCAATAGCTAGTAGCTAAATAATATGGTACTACCAATAAAGACATTTAAGAACTTCTTCAGCACTTTCTACACAGCGCGGACAAAGTCGCGGGCAATAGCTAGTAGCTAAATAATATGGAACTACCAATAAAGACATTTAAGAACTTCTTCACCACTTTCTACACAGCGCGGACAAAGTCGCGGGCAATAGCTAGTAGCTAAATAATATGGAACTACCAATAAAGACATTTAAGAACTTCTTCAGCACTTTCTACACAGCGCGGACAAAGTCGCGGGCAATAGCTAGTAGCTAAATAATATGGAACTACCAATAAAGACATTTAAGAACTTCTTCACCACTTTCTACACAGCGCGGACAAAGTCTCGGGCAATAGCTAGTAGCTAAATAATATGGAACTACCAGTAAAGACATTTAAGAACTTCTTCAGCACTTTCTACACAGCGCGGACAAAGTCGCGGGCAATAGCTAGTAGCTAAATAATATGGAACTACCAATAAAGACATTTAAGAATTTATTCACCACTTTCTACACAGCGCGGACAAAGTCGCGGGCAATAGCTAGTAGCTAAATAATATGGAACTACCAATAAAGAGATTTAAGAACTTCTTCAGCACTTTCTACACAGCGCGGACAAAGTCGCGGGCAATAGCTTGTAGCTAAATAATATGGAACTACCAATAAAGACATTTAAGAACTTCTTCACCACTTTCTACACAGCGCGGACTAAGTCGCGGGCAATAGCTAGTAGCTAAATAATATGGAACTACCTGTTGACGAGCGCAACAGTCACTTTATCAATAGCGACCTAGCTAGCAATAACTAGACATAGGGATAGCTATAAGATAGGCAAAATAGAAATGTATAAAATCGTAACACTCAAAGAGCGCAATTAAACCTACAGAAAATAGGCACATAGGTAGGTAATAAATGACAACACACGTTGTTAGCCTGTAGTGTTATGAACATTAAGCACCAATCGGCATAATGATAGGCCGACGCGTTAGCCAGCAAAATAATATTTAATAAAGGCTAAGGAAAAGGCAAACGTAGTTCTAAAAACTGCGTACCATCCCGTATGACCACTATAGCATACGGGATGGCACGTAACGTTATAAGATAGCGAAAACGGGTCATGCAGCCACAGAGGGACACTGGAGTTCTCTGTGGTTGACGTACAGGTACTGCTCAGGAACAGCCCCGCTTTGTAAGGGTACTAATTTACAAAGCGGGGTGGACCTGAGCTAAACCTATAAAATTGGTAAAAGGTAACTGACGGTATGAGCGGCGAGAGCGAGAACGAGCTAGGAAAAGCTCCTCTAACGATGAGTCATGCTTTGGAATGCGATGATTCTGAAACAAAAATAGGTTGGCTATCTCAAGTATGGGTGCGTTTCTGTACGAGTGCGAGAAGCTTGAAAGATCGGAGGATCCCTCGCACCCGTGGCTCGACCATATTTTTTGTGCCTGTTTACGGGCGTGGGAAAGTTCTTGCCTAGAAAAAATCATGGAAAAATTGTAGTTGGTCGCCCAATGGAACTTTGGTCGCCGCTTTGAACGCTTCTGACAAAAGTATGAATACCAATACTTGCTAATAAACAGTGTGCTGCTACTTTGACGCGGCACCCCATCATCCCAACCCCCCAGTAGTTCAGGCCTCTGACTACACGACAGACGCGACAACAGACGCACGGCCCCTTCGTTGACGCCCTAGAGACATCTTGAGTGATCCGCACGATGAAATCTCTGCCGCAGTGCAGGCAGCGATTGATTCGCCCACTCCGTCATCTTCACCATCTTTCAACACAATTAGACACAGACAACGACCTCGCCGGATGCGAGGTCGAAGGTCCCGTAATTAATGTCAATCTAATTCGCCTTCGAGTTTCTTGCCGATTCTTCTCGAAGGTGTATTCCGAATCGGTGGTCAGTTATGCAATTTATTTAAAGGGCTCCAGCCATTTCATCAGGGCCTCCTCGATCACTACCTAGCAGTAGAGATCTAGGGGTGTTTAGTTCGATACTCCCCAAGTAATCAATGGCAACTGTCCAAGCCGAGGTTCGTACCCCCTGGGTGCCCTTGAGCAAGTGGCCAAAAACTTAACTTTGGCGTGCGCTTTTTGCGTCACGCATTGCGGCGGAGCGCTTTTGCGCCCGCCCCACCGTCCGGTGACGCTGTAGAGGTCAGTTATAGACCAACAGCACATATCCTTTCTAAAAAAAAAAAAAACAGTGTGCATTATTATATCAACCTTCGAGCGAGCAAGAAGTTCTTCCATAAAGTGACTAACATTAGTGTAAAGCACCACCCAGTGTATTACGGCTCCGTAGCCAAAGTTTGTAAACTGTGTCAAGGCTAAGATTCTATTCTGTCTTTGTTTTGAATGTGACAATAAATTAATTCGAACCGTGAATCAAGTGCGTTTCCGTTTCGTCCCCCTATCCTGGCTCATTGAAGTCTCCTTTCTCTGCAACTGGGACCCCGCGCCTATGCGAGAGTCTGCAACACTACCAATAAAGACATTTAAGAACTTCTTCACCACTTTCTACACAGCGCGGATAAAGTAGCGGGCAATAGCTAGTAGCTAAATAATATGGAACTACCAATAAAGACATTTAAGAACTTCTTCACCACTTTCTACACAGCGCGGACAAAGTCGCGGGCAATAGCTAGTAGCTAAATAATATGGAACTACCTGTTGACGAGCGCAACAGTCACTTATTCAATAGCGACCTAGCTAGCAATAACTAGACATAGGGATAGCTATAAGATAGGCAAAATAGAAATGTATAAAATCGTAACACTCAAAGAGCGCAATTAAACCTACAGAAAATAGGCACATAGGTAGGTAATAAATGACAACACACGTTGTTAGCCTGTAGTGTTATGAACATTAAGCACCAATCGGCATAATGATAGGCCGACGCGTTAGCCAGCAAAATAATATTTAATAAAGGCTAAGGAAAAGGCAAACGTAGTTCTAAAAACTGCGTACCATCCCGTATGACCACTATAGCATACGGGATGGCACGTAACGTTATAAGATAGCGAAAACGGGTCATGCAGCCACAGAGGGACACTGGAGTTCTCTGTGGTTGACGTACAGGTACTGCTCAGGAACAGCCCCGCTTTGTAAGGGTACTAATTTACAAAGCGGGGTGGACCTGAGCTAAACCTATAAAATTGGTAAAAGGTAACTGACGGTATGAGCGGCGAGAGCGAGAACGAGCTAGGAAAAGCTCCTCTAACGATGAGTCATGCTTTGGAATGCGATGATTCTGAAACAAAAATAGGTTGGCTATCTCAAGTATGGGTGCGTTTCTGTACGAGTGCGAGAAGCTTGAAAGATCGGAGGATCCCTCGCACCCGTGGCTCGACCATATTTTTTGTGCCTGTTTACGGGCGTGGGAAAGTTCTTGCCTAGAAAAAATCATGGAAAAATTGTAGTTGGTCGCCCAATGGAACTTTGGTCGCCGCTTTGAACGCTTCTGACAAAAGTATAAATACCAATACTTGCTAATAAACAGTGTGCTGCTACTTTGACGCGGCACCCCATCATCCCAACCCCCCAGTAGTTCAGGCCTCTGACTACACGACAGACGCGACAACAGACGCACGACCCCTTCGTAGACGCCCTAGAGACATCTTGAGTGATCCGCACGATGAAATCTCTGCCGCAGTGCAGGCAGCGATTGATTCGCCCACTCCGTCATCTTCACCATCTTTCAACACAATTAGACACAGACAACGACCTCGCCGGATGCGAGGTCGAAGGTCCCGTAATTAATGTCAATCTAATTCGCCTTCGAGTTTCTTGCCGATTCTTCTCGAAGGTGTATTCCGAATCGGTGGTCAGTTATGCAATTTATTTAAAGGGCTCCAGCCATTTCATCACTACCTAGCAGTAGAGATCCAGGGGTGTTTAGTTCGATACTCCCCAAGTAATCAATGGCAACTGTCCAAGCCGAGGTTCGTACCCCCTGGGTGCCCTTGAGCAAGTGGCCAAAAACTTAACTTTGGCGTGCGTTTTTCGTCACGCATTGCGGCGGAGCGCTTTTGCGCCCGCCCCACCGTCCGGTGACGCTGTAGAGGTCAGTTATAGACCAACAGCACATATCCTTTCTAAAAAAAAAAAAAAAACAGTGTGCATTATTATATCAACGTTCGAGCGAGCAAGAAGTTCTTCCATAAAGTGACTAACATTAGTGTAAAGCACCACCCAGTGTATTACGGCTCCGTAGCCAAAGTTTGTAAACTGTGTCAAGGCTAAGATTCTATTCTGTCTTTGTTTTGAATGTGACAATAAATTAATTGAACCGAACCGTGAATCAAGTGCGTTTCCGTTTCGTCCCCCTATCCTGGCTCATTGAAGTCTCATTTCTCTGCAACTGGGACCCCGCGCCTATGCGAGAGTCTGCAACACTACCAATAAAGACATTTAAGAACTTCTTCACCACTTTCTACACAGCACGGACAAAGTCGCGGGCAATAGCTAGTAGCGAAATAATATCATCATCATTTCAGCCTTTTTTTGTCCACTGCTGAACATAGGCCTCCCCCAAAGAGCACCACGACGAACGGTCCCGTGCCGCCCGTGCCAACCACCGACTCCCCGCGATGGCTACAATGTCGTCCATCCATCGTGTGGGGGGTCTCCCTACACTTCGCTTGCTTTTTCGTTGTCACCATTCCAGAACCTCTATTCCCCAGCAGTTGTCGGCTCTGCGAACTATATGGCCTGTCCATTGCCACTTCAACTTGCAAATTCTGAGACCTATGTCGATAACCTTGGTTCTTCTACGGATTTCCTCGTTACAGATCTTATCACACTTATAAACAACTTATAACGCAAAAAAGAAAACAAAGGAAAATATGGCATCAGTCTAGGTCTCCTGAAGACAAAAAACAGCTGAACAATCTTACGAAAAAAGTTAAGAGGCAAATCCAAAATTTTAATGATGACTCCACTAACAGTTATCTCCAAAAGCTTACCAGTGAGCGCAGTACAGACTACTCATTATGGAAGGCTACTAAAAATTTGAAAAGGCCTATTACCCAAATTCCACCAATAAAAGATGTTAACGGGAAATGGGCATACAGCAATGACCAAAAAGCTAGAAGGTTTGCAGACCACTTAGAAAACATCTTTCAACCGAACGAGGACGGAACAAATGAAGCCCTTACTTTAGATTTAGACGATAGTATGATGCTACATGGATGTGAAGAAAATATTAAATTAGTCACACCGAGAGAAGTTGAACGAGAAATTAAATCAAGTATAAACCCAAATAAATCACCTGGCTATGATTTGATATCAGGGGAAATATTACATAATCTACCAAGAAAGGGTATAGTTATGCTAACAATCCTCATCAATGCCTCATTGAGACTAAAGAGTGTACCCGATTTATGGAAAGTTGCTGAAGTTATAATGATACCAAAGCCTGAAAAACCGCCTCATGAAGCTACTTCATATAGGCCGATCTCTCTGTTACCCGTAATGTCAAAACTTTTCGAAAAACTATTGCTCAAAAGAATAAAACCAACTATAGATATCATGAATCTTATACCAGATCACCAATTTGGTTTTAGAGAAAAGCACTCGACCATAGACCAAGTGCACAGAATCACAAACATTATCGAAAAAGCATTTGAAGATAAAAAAACTGTGCTCCACCGTATTCCTAGATGTTGCGCAAGCTTTTGATAAAGTATGGCATGAGGGCCTCATATTCAAATTGAGAATGAAGCTGCCAAAACAGTATGCAGATATTATAAAATCAAATATATCAAACAGAACTTTTCGTATTAGACAAGAAGATGCCTATTCTGAACTAAAGGAAATAAAAGCAGGAGTACCACAAGGAAGTGAAATAGAAAATAACATCATTGAGACCTTTGCTGATGACACTGCTATAATGGCTGTTGGAATTACCCACGAAGAAGCAGCAGTAAAGGTCCAAATGGCTGTTAATGAAGTCTATGACTGGACCAAAAAATGAAAAATTAAACTGAATGAATCTAAATCAATCCATATAGACTTTAGCTACAAAAAGCATCATTATTCACCAATATTTATTAATAATAAGCAAATCCCTTATGAGAATACAGAAAAGTACCTCGGTATGACGCTTGACGCTAAGCTCCGCTGGAAAGCTCATGTCAAGAAGAAAAAAGAAGAATTAGAACTACGGTTTAAAATAATGTATTGGCTGCTTCGGAGACACGCTACGCTGTCAACACATAATAAACTTTTACTATATAAACTAGTCCTAATGCCAGTGTGGACGTATGGTATACAGCTGTGGGGCTGCACCAAAAAGAGCAACATATTATCAATACAATGCTTCCAGAATAAAGTACTGAGGGAAATAGTGAATGCACCTTGGTACATAAGAAATGACGATCTCCATCGGGACCTTAAAGTAGAGTTCGTTGATAAAGTAGTCAAGAAATATGCAGAAGCTCATGAAAAAGACTTCATCATCATGTGAATGTCGAGGCAATCCAGCTCCTCGACCACACGGACATAGTGAGAAGACTCAAAAGAACAAAACCGTTCGAGTTAGTTTAGTGTTATTGTATTAGTGAAATGTGGTTCAAGTGCTACGTATAAAGAACACATGAACAAAGTGTCTTCGCCTTAATAGAGACTGTAAGAAAAGTGTTATTGGACACATTCTTAGAATGACAGCTGAAATATGAACAATCCTATGACATATGAATTCAATCTAACAGTTTAAGCTAAATTTAAATTACTTATTAGCCTAAATGATGGCTAGATTGTAATATAAATAGAGTACATACTTAAAATGTACTCTAGGAAACGGGAAAAAAAAAACTTATCACGTAGTGAAGCTCCAAGCATAGCTATCTCCAATGCACGCTGCGTGACTTTGAGCTTATGTATGAGACCAATGGTTAGCGACCACGTCTCAGTGCCGTATGTCATCACTGTTAACACGCACTGATTATAAACTTTCGTCTTGAGGCACTGCGGTATCTGTGACGAAAAAATGTGGCGTAATGTCCCGAACGCTGCCCATCCGAGATGGATTCGTCGGTTGACCTCTTTTTCGAAGTTGGATCTATCCAGTTGGATGGTCTGACCCAAGTAGACATAGTGATCAACAGCTTCGATAATATCGGTCCCAACATAAACCGGCATGGGTGCGACATGGGCATTTGGCATGATGTTCGTCTTACCTATGTTCATTTTAAGACCCACCTGTTGAGAAACAATATTGAGGTCACTGAGCATTGTGCTCAGGTCTACCAGGGTTTCTGAAATGATGATTGATATAATCATCATTCATCAGCACATCGAAGGTGAGTGATGCATTCACCATTGATGTTGATACCATATCCGTTCCAGTTCAGAAGCTTGATATATATCTTCCAGTACAGAAGTGAACAGTTTCGGAGAAATTACGTCTCCCTGTCTCACCCCTTTTTGCAACTGGATAGAATTCATGCTCCGATCTTGATGACGGACAGTCATGGTGGCCTTTCTGTTCAAACACTTCAACACTTTGATGTACCGGTAGTCAATCTGGCACCGCTGTAATGACTGTAGCAATGCCCAGGTCTCGACTGAATCAAAGGCTTTCTCGTAGTCTACAAACGTTATACATAGTGATTATACTCTTCAGTCTTCTGTATAATCTGCCGGAGCGTATGGATATGGTCTACGGTGCTAAAGCCCTTCAGGAATCCAGCTTGTTAGGAAGGCTGAAAGTCGTCGAACCTACGAGCCAGATGGTTTGTAACAACTCTCGAAAACAGCTTATAGACATGGCTCAGCAGCAAAATGGGTCTATAATTCTTCAAGAGGAAGAGGAGAGAATTCTTATCACCTTTCTTGACAAACAACACCACTACGCTCCTGTGCTACGCCTTTGGAGTAGTACCGTCGAGGATGACGGAGTTAAACAGCCTCTGAAGGACTTTAAGTACCGGTGTTCCACCCGCTTTCAGTAACTCTGTCGGGTCAAGCGGGCTCTTGCATCGCTAGTCGTGTAACTACTAGCACGACTAGCGATAGATACTACGCGATTTGGTGTATAATTGACAGAACTTCTCGAGCTCACTCAAAATCTCTGGCTTCGAAGAAACGATGCTGCCACTGTCGGTTTTCAGCTTCGTCAGCAGGCTTTGACCAATAGACAGATCTCTTGCAAACATTTTGGAGCCCTTGTTCCGCTCTATTGCGTTCTTAATACTCTATTTGCACAAATTATCTGTTCGTACAATGAGCGATAGGTACAATTCTGCAATCGGCGCAATTTAACAATTTGTACAATGCTAAATAAACACTCCTTTCTATTATATATTTTTGAAAGAGATTAAAAGTCGCTATGACTGTAAAGTTCTATTTTCTACGGGAAGACGTGGAAGCGAAAAGCAGACGTGTGGTGTTAACAATGGTTTATTGGCAACTAAAAGTATAGCTATGCAGTGGACTGTATGGTTTAACTTAGCTATATGTTAGGTTGCCTGGAAGATATCGTTTTTAGCGATAAGGCCGCCCATTGTGACACTTCTTCTGCTATTGTTCCTTTATTTTTTGTTGATTTTGTTTGTGGTCTATCTATCTATGTATATAATATCATGTACTGTACATTACACCGAAGTAGGTTTCTATCTGTACCTTCGGTATGTAGGCTGAATTTAGTCCATTAAATGCCTAACAGATGTAGACTGATTGATGACGGATTTGATGACTGGGCTACAACAGGTATTTACAAAAGTAGAAACAAATTATACGATATATATTCTCAAAAAAAATGAATGCTAATGACACGAAATTTGTTGAATACTTAAAACAATATTCTAAGACATTTAAATCCGTGTGTAATACCGCGAAATCTCTACATTTGAGTAGGAAAATTAAACAATCGGAAGATAAAATCAAAACAACATGGAAAATAATAAATACCGAAACCGGCAAAATTAAACCTCGAGACTTTTTGTCCAATAATCCCCTTCCACCATGCAAAGAAGACGCTAAGGGGATTTCTGGACAAAAGATCCTAATATCCCCTTTGCAGGGGATAGTCGAAGGGGATTTATGGAATAAGCCCGAAATTTTATCCTAAACATCGGCAATAAATTAATTTCCAAAGATCACGAAGTTGCCAATGCATTTGAGCAATTCGTTCCATTTACAATATGAAATCCCGAGATTCTCTTTGGGAACGTTTTAAAGAGATCAATATTCTTACAGTGGCTTGTCAATATATATATGAAAATATAATGTATGTTCGGAAGAATATCAATTACCTTTGTTAAAAATAGGGATGTTCATAATTTTAATACTAGAAATAAAAATAAACTAAAAGTTTCTGGATTTCAGTTAAAGAAAGTTAGTGGTTCATATATGGGGAACTGTATAGGATTTTTAATGTTACCTAACGGCATTAATCAATTACCAATGCATAAGCTTAAAACTTTTGTTAAAGTAAATCTCATAAAGAAAGCGTATTACAATGTAAATGATTATATTAATGACAGAAATGCATAACCTGATGTCTCCAAGCTCGTAATAATAAGTGATAACCTAAGTTCACTCACTTAACTTTAACATCTAAATTTTATAGTTAAGTGAATGAAATGTTCAAAGTACTTTGTGAGATGTCTCAAACATTAACAGCCCCGGATCTAGGGGGGGGGGGGGGGGCAAGCCGGGGGCTATGCCCCGGGCGGCAAGTTTAAAGGGCGGCCATATTCACACTTTAAAGACGAATGGAGAACTCATAATTTACTTAACTTTGACCACAAAATAAATAATAGTACAAATACAAAAATTTCACTCTTGTTTTACTGTGGCCATATCAACTCGACCGATACCCAGGGGTACAGCACGCGGATCACGTGACCGGGTGCGACGAGAGCGTGGAGTGAGACGCGCTGCATGAACATTATTATTCGTGAGGCGCGTGTATCTAGCGGCACGTAAGTGTAGCTGTGAACGAAACGTGGCGGGGATCTTGGCACAGTCAGTTTTCGGGATGAAAAGTATTCAACATTTTAACACATTATATAAAGTTTGACTGAGTTTCGTTCACCGCTAGACTTACGTGCCGCTAGATATAAGCATAGTTCAAAATACGCGCTCGCTCGCCCGCATCAGGAATCCCAGATTGCGACACAGCACGCGTCTGGTTACCTTGCGTCCGAAAGGGACGAAGCTATATTCGAAAACTCCCTCGTCGATCTCTCTCCACGACAGTGTTTTGTTTTAAAAATGTGTGTTGTTTGTTAATGTTTATTATTTACTAAAATTAAGTACTTGTCGATCAACCGAAGGTAAAATACTGAAGTGTCGCAAAGTTAAGCAAAATTCTCATGCTCCAGAAGCTAAGTGCGAGGCAGGTCATCTCTTAACTGCTATAAAGAATTTGAAATTTATTCATAACTAGCTGTGCCCGCGGCTTTGCCCGCGTGGTCATTTCATTTAAAAGTAGCCCACACGTTTTATTCCAGGACCAAAAGCCAATCCACCACCAGACCAGTTGTAGGTTTGGTCCAGGTCCAGAGGACCAGGAAGACCAGGACCAAACCTACAAAGTACAATATTATACTACATTTCTTCAAAATTCGTTCAGCCGTCAAATAGTTTTTTATCGATTGCTCGGCATCTAATCATCGGAATAAGGCACTGCCTTGCCTTTTTATAACGCATATTCTGTGAAGTACGGAGTGCCGTACTTCACAGAATATGCGTTATAACAGTTAAATTTATTTTTTTAATTAATAAATTACTATTTTACTATAAATAATTAGCTTAATTTTGCTGCGCGTTTTACAACTGAAGTCGACTTATTCTATCAAAAAACTCAAAAAACATCTCAATACGTTTTAAGAGCCTCTAAGGACCATAAAGTAAAAAAAGAAGAAAACGTGTTGCTCGAGTTCATTCAACGTTCAAACCAATTCGTAACAAACCGCTTGCGTGTTTTAAGAGTAGACAACGCCATCTAGTTTAAATGAAGTAACTTGTTATCATGACCTACCTACTTTTTGAGCTTTTTCAACACGATATGAGGATTGATTTGAAAAAATAAAAGTTTTCTATACTTTCTCTGTGAAGTGTACCTGTGTACCTACCTCTGTATGTACTGAAGTGTATGAGGGCAAGAGAAACAACCGCTTAGTAGGAACACTGGTTTATTACTGGTCGACGCTTCCCGCGCGCCAGGATACTAGATAGGTACAAACAGATGAGTAGGCTCATATACATCATTCCTCCACACTTAATTTTGATACCTGGTAACAAAACATAACACTATTTAATTATGATAAATACTATACTTAACAAAAGAAATCAACTTACAATATGTGAATAATACAACTTATAACTCTTGTTTACCTACTTATAATATTTTGCATAATCTACTTTTTCCCTTATGCGTCTAGACCGTGTGATTGTGAGCGGCGGTGGCTGTGCGGTGGCGCTCTCTGCGGACCCTCGCTCACTTTCCTCGCCTTCACAATCACCCCATTCTTCCCCTCCTACATCATCTACGTCACCTTCACTATTTGGTGGCAGTCGTGCCTCATTAGTTTCCTCTTCCACCGCTCGCTCGACAACGTCGCTCGCGGGTTGATTTCTCACGGGCGCGGACAATGCGGAACTTTCCAGTGGAGGTGCAACATCAGCGGTTCTGGTTCGAGTGGGTGGTGCTGAATGAAACTGATGAGGCATGTTGCAACAATTTTTGTCATTGAGGTTGCTCTCATTACCAGTATATTTCAGCATCTGATCGACGTGTCTAATACAGTAAACATCTAAGTCGGTTATAAAAATTCTGTACATTTTATTACCTATCCTCTCCTTAATAAATCCTAATTTCCAAGTTTCCTTCCTTGCACTGTACCATCGGGTCCATACCGAATCACCGATCTCAAAACGTCTTTTGCCCGGTACTTCCGGTAAATCCTCGTGATTCATTTCCAACGGCATTATGATATCGAGCCGAGATCGTAAGTGTCTTCCAAACATTAATTTAGCCGGAGTTTCACCAGTGGTACAATGCACGGTATTCCTATAATTAAACAAATATCCTAACAATTTTTCATGAATTTCATGCAGCGGTAAATTTTCCCTAATTATACACTTTAACATTTTCTTACATGTCCTGACGGAGTTTTCGGCTTGACCATTACTAGGCGGGTGATAAATGGGTGACGTCATATATTTTATACCATTAGCAGAACAGAACGTTTTAAATTGGCCTGAATTTATTTTTACATCATTATCGGATACCAGCGCGGCCGGTATTCCAAAAGTGGAAAAAATACCTTTTAATTTCATTATCAACGCGCTCGTTGAAGTTCCATTATGCATGTATAAACACTCCATCCATTTACTATGTGAATCTATAACCACCAAGTATCTATACCAAGTATACCCTTTGTTCTACGGTCATGTAGTCGATATGCACGCGCTGCCAGGGCTGCGCGGCGGCGGGCCAAGGCGCTGGCGGGTCTCGCGGAGGCGCCGCGCGCGCCATAGCACATGTCTCGCATGAGCCGATCCAACGTTCGATGTCGCCATCGATGCCCGGCCACCACATCCTACTTCGTGCGTTACTCTTGCTTTTAATTATACCTAGATGGGAGTCGTGCAGTTCCCGTAACATTCTTTCCTTGAGCACCGACGGTATAACTACCCTATGCCCCCTAAATAAGCAACCCTTTTCGAATTGTAAATCCGATTTGCATTGAAAATATGGCAATATCGATTTACATTTAACATTACGCGGCCAGCCACGTTGTAAATACCTAGTGACGGTCTTTAGGGTCTTGTCGCGTTCGGTCGTCTGTACAATATCTGTAGTTGTAATCGCCGGTGATACCTCGTCGAGAAACCTGAGTGCATAGTAGGTATCTATATCGCTATCTGTTTGATCTGACATCTTATTACATTGTAACGGGGCACGAGAAAAATAATCCGCTATCAAGTTATTTTCGCTGGACACGTACTGCACTATATAATTATACGCGGATAATATAATAGCATACCTTTGTAGCCTCAGCGCTGTTGTTACCGGTATACCTGTCTTGCTATCAAAAATTGAAACCAAAGGCCTATGGTCGGTTTTTAAAATAAATGGATCTTCTCGGCCGTATAGATACTGATGGAAACGTCTAACCCCGAATATAATAGCAGTCGCTTCTTTTTGTATTTGGCTGTAATTTCGTTCACTAACTGTGAGCGAACGAGAAGCATAGGCGAGCGGGCGTTCCGCGCCGTCGCTGGCGCGCTGCGAGAGCACGGCGCCGAGGCCGGCCGGCCCCGCGTCCACCGCTAGTGTCAGCTGCGCTGCGGGCTCGAAGTGTGCGAGTACTCGCTCCGACGCCAGCTCGCGCATCACGGCGGCCATACTACGCCGCTGTCGCTCGCCCCACTCCCATACTGCATCGCTACGCAGTAGCTCGTGAAGTGGGCTCAGTACGGATGATGCGTTCGGAATAAAACTCCTGTAATAATTTACTACGCCCAAAAACCTTTTTACTTCGGTGACGTTAGTGGGCTCCGGTGCATCAATTATAGCGTGAACTTTATCTGGAGAAGTCGTTAATCCTTCTTTACTTATAACGTAACCCAAATACTTCACACTTTCTTTAAAAAACTCGCATTTGTCCTTATGCAGACGCAATCCTGCCTCACTTAGTCTACCTAGAACTTTTCCTAGTCTTTCCATATGGACAGTCCTATTAGCCCCCGTAATACAGATATCGTCAAGCCATATGCTCACTCCATCTATCCCCGAAAGAAGTGTTTCCATAGATTTTTGGAAAATTGCAGGAGCGTTGGCTAGACCGTATACTAATCTAGTATATTTAAATAGACCCTTATGTGTATTAATCGCCGTAAGCTCCTGAGATGATTCTTCCAAGCAAAATTGATTATATGCATTTTTTAAATCAATTTTACTGTATCGCTCACCTCCTCCAATTTTTGCAAACACCTCTTCAATTCGAGGCAGGGGGTACTTATCTATTATCAGATCCCTATTCAGTGTAACTGAGAAATCACCGGCTATTTTCACCTGACCATTCTCTTTCAATACGGGCACTATAGGGGTGGCATAAAGTGAATGATTAATAGGAACTAAAATACCTAAACCTACTAATCGACTTAACTCTTGTTCGACCTTATCTCTAAGGGCAAAAGGTACAGTTCGTGGTTTAAAAAATTTTGGGACAGAGTTATCTTTTAACTGTAAGCTGACTGTAAATTTAGTAAACGTACTCAATTCATCAAGCCATAAATCCGAAAACTTTTCCAACAAAGTATGTAATTCTGTGTCACTATTATTTAGAGAGTTAATATCCGTCGTTATAATTAATTTAAATGCAGACATGAAATCTCTTCCCAGTAATGGCGGCCCTCCATTTTGAACAACAAATATTTTTAAAAGTTTCCTTGTGTTGTTAAAAACAGCTTCTATATTAAAATAACCTAAAGGAGATATTTTGTGGCCGTTGTACAAACACATTTTAACTAGGCTTCTTTGTAACTGGTAATTTATAAATTTCTCTTTGTACAATTTTTCTGAAATTACACAGCTGCCAGAACCTGAATCGAGTTCCATCGTCATTTCCTGATTCCCTAGTTTAAGATCAATTTGGATGGCCTTATTAGTGACATACCTTAAATTAAAGTTTTGGCATTCCTCACAAAACGTGTCCTTGACCTGGTTATCTTTGCATTCCTTTTCCGCGTCGACAACATGATAAACGCACGACTTCCTATCATTAACACACTTTTTTTAGATGTCCTTTTTCACCACATTTTAGACACTTATAAGACTTGTACCGGCACTTGTCACTCATATGATTTTTCAGTCCACAAACCGAACAACGTGACGAATTTGAATAACCAGCGCCAGTGGCGCGGTATCGTCGCGCATCTTCACCGCGGCCATTTTGATCTTGGAATTTCGCACGATATACCGGCTCCTCCTTGATAGGGCCAGCTTCACTGGCGCTCATCATGACCTTCGCCTGCTTGGCACAAGCCGCTTGCTCTGCCAACTCAATAGCCCGTGTCAACGTTAGCGTAGACGGGTTCTGTTCAAATAACTTGTCACGTTCCGGGCCTGAGCCCAGGCCGAGGACGAAACGATCCCTCAGGTTCGTTTCCAAAGCGGTGCCGAAGTTGCAATAGCTCGCAAGACCTCTTAGTCGCGCCGCCCAGTCTCCTAACAATTCGCCTGGACTTCTGTTCGCTCCATGAAAGTTCGCCTTGTCCACAAATGAGCACTGTTTCGGCTTGAAATGGCTATCGAGCAAATTGACCAGGTCCGTAAAACCCAGCGTCTCCAAATCATTAGGAAACGCTAAGTTACGTGCTAAGCGGTACGTCTCATCGGTAAGATACGTAAGAAGAATTCCACATTTTTTCTCTTCATTTACACTGTTGATTTTCAAAAACTGCAACAGCTTGCCTTTAAATATTGCCCATTCGCTTAATTTATGATCGAAAACTTGTAAATTGCCAATATAAGATGTCATTTTTAATAATTAAATGAAAGCGTGGGTAGCTCCAACGACGTTCGCCAATGAAGTGTATGAGGGCAAGAGAAACAACCGCTTAGTAGGAACACTGGTTTATTACTGGTCGACGCTTCCCGCGCGCCAGGATACTAGATAGGTACAAACAGATGAGTAGGCTCATATACATCAATGTACACATTTCAATACCGACAACTAACCATTTTGCCAGTAAGACATTATGAAGAAACCTCCAATATAATTATATAATTATGTAGGTACGTAGGTAGTACATTATAATATCTCAATGGAAGAAACATAATAAAAAAACGTAGTACATATAATGTATATACATACTCAGAAAACTTGCAACGCTTCGAAGTATTTTTTACGCAAAAGCAATTGTGGTCTTTATTTATGCATCCCCACGGATCAATTTCCTATGCAAGTATTTTTTTACTTTCATTTCAAAAGAGCGATGGTGGCCTAATGGTTCTATAGTACAATTTAGAATCCAACGATACCGGGTTCAAAACCTACGCTCCCGCACCAATGACTTTTCGAAGTTATGTGCGGTTATCCATCGCTCCGTGCTTCGGAGGGCACGTTAAGCTGTCGGTCCCTGCTGTTATTGGTTAATAGCAGTCGTTAAGCCATGTCAGAAGCCCTCGGGCGGCCTGACAAACTCTGACATCAGAGGCCAGCACTACCTCATACGACAAACAAACAAACAATTTCAAGGCTTCAGAGTACTTTTTCACACACGCGATAGTGCTCCTTTTATATATAGAGACAAAGATCAATTTGCTATGCAAGTATTTTCTACTTTCAAGGCTTCCAAGTACTTTTATTTTGCAAACACGATTGTTCTCCTTATTTGTATGACGGCAAAAATCAATTTCCTGTGCAAGTATTTTCTACTTTCAAGGCTTTAATCTGTTTCTACAGAAAGCACTTGAAAGTATTTTGAACCCTGTTTTTTCGCCCTGGTGTTTGAAGATAGACGTACTTGAAAGCCCTGGTGAAAATGACCCATGCCTACGTGGAATTTGTTCGTGATTGATTCCAATTTCCCCGCAGGCAGCGAGGAATTGGCGTCTTAAAATTAGATAATTAGGCCCCTGGAGGTCGTGCTAGTGCTAGTGTGAGCCGAATCCCAAAAACCTGATAAATTTGAATTTACCGGCACCCTTGGTTGCAGGAATGAAATGATTGCGTGTTTTAAGGTCAATCAGCGCCATCTAGTTAAATCGGGGGGAGAACTTTGATGCCTTTGGTTTATTCGCTTGAGTTGTTGATGCCATTGTGCTATCTATACTCGTACCAAACTCGTACTATACCATCTCGATTACCTCAGCTTGCAAACATAAAAAACCGCACCTAAGTCGGACCATTCGTTTGGATAGATCCCATTATATATATTGTTTTCAAACAAAACTGGACGGTTTACTTCAGGAAATTACATAAGCCTTAAAAAAACAAAGAAAATGTAAAAAAAGGCACAAAATATGTAAATGCTTATAAATATTGAGGCAAGACATTCATAGCAGCGCGTGGATTCGATCCATGTGCCTCTGGGTTGCAAGCCAGACACCGCTTTTACTGTGCCACTCTGACTTGTGGCATAGGAGCCGAATTCACGGTACCGTTTTATAAACGGATGTGCAATTATTATTCCTTTCAAATTGACATAACTTTAAAATTAATATCCCGCAGGAATCTCGTATTTATTCGTGATTAAAAGTATCATTCATTTTAACACATACTATAAACTTTGACTGTGCTAAGTTACTTGAAAATCCGTACGGTAGTTTCAGCGTGATATGTGTTTTTCTTAAATAACTTTCATCCCCTATCCTGCGGGAACCATTGTTTTTTTCGGGATAAAAAGTATTCTAAATGTTAATCCATAACATAAGCTATGATTGTGCCAAGTTGCATCAAAATCCGTCGGGTAGTTTCTGCGTGATGCGTGTTCAAAGAGACAGACAGACAGACAGACAGACAGACAGACAAAAAATAAAAAAAAACCTTTTTGCACTCCATATCGATTTTGAAGTTCATCTCAATTAAAATTTTCAAAAAATATTTAATGTACAGATTTAGCCCAGTTACAGTTTTATTATAGTACTAGCTGTGCCCGCGGCTTTGCCCGCGTGGTCATTTCATTTAAAAGTAGCCCACACGTTTTATTCCAGGACCAAAAGCCAAACCACCACCAGACCAGTTGTAGGTTTGGTCCAGAGGACCAGGAGGACCAGGACCAAACCTACAAAGTACAATATTATACTACATTTCTTAAAAAATCGTTCAGCCGTCAAATAGTTTTTTATCGATTACTCGGCATCTAATCATCGGAATAAGGCACTGCCTTGCCTTTTTATAACGCATATTCTGTGAAGTACGGCACTCCGTACGTACAACACACTTGCACTTTCATGACACTTCATAGAAGTGCACGTATTGCAATGAAATGAACGCATATAATATAATATGAAATAAACGCATGTAATACAATGTGAAATAAACGCTAGAATAAACGCACCGCGTTCCACTGCAAGGCAGTGCGTGCAAGGCCTAAGATACCAAGTACTCCAGTTTTCAAATCAGTCGCAAGGGCTTGAGTTGAGAGCAGGGCCTGGATTCTGTATGACCACTCACGCCAATTCCACGCCACCTGCGTGGAATTAGGGAAGGTGGGTATTTACGCAACCAGGTTTTGGCTTGTAAGTACGCCGCCCTGGTGCGGACCCGCAATACTTGCAAGACTTTGAAAGTATTTTACTCACCAACTCGCTCTTTCGCCACGTCCGCACCTACATACTCGGTGGTGGGTTCGGCTGAGTTCGGCCGCACTCGGCCAGCCGGGTCACAACAACCTAGGTGGCTGATAGGTCGCTCAAAAAACTTGCAAAGCTTCGAAGTTTTTTTAAGCAAACGCAATTGTGCTCTTTATTTACATAAGCGCACGGGTCAATTTCCTATGCAGTATTTTTTACTTTCAATTCCACGCTTCCAAGTACTTTTTTCGCAAACACGATTGTGCTCCTTATTTATTTTTCTTTATTTTATAAGATCAATTTCCTATGCAAGTATTTTCTAATTTCAAGGCTTCGGTTTACAAACCACTTGAAAGTATTTTGAACTCTGGTTTTTATAATAAAAGATTCATGACATGAATGAGTTAAATTTATTTTTTTAATAAATAAATTAAAAAAATTAAAAAAAAAAAAAAAACGAAAAAAAGCGATAAATTAAGCGAATTATTTACAGTAAAAACTGTAAATAATTCGCTTAATTTCGCTGCGCGTTTTATAACTGAAGTCGACTTATTCTATCAAAAAAAAAAACATCTAAATACGTTTTAAGAGCCTTTAGGGACCATAATGTAAAAAAAAGAAGAAAACGTGTTGTTCGAGTTCATTTAACGTTCAAACCACTTCGTAACAAACCGCTTGCGTGTTTTAAGGGTAGACAACGCCATCTAGTTTAAATGAAGTAACTTGTTATCATGAACGTCTTGTTATTGAGTAGAGAAAATTATCTCCGAAGGTAAGGTGGCACAGATTAGAGAGTAATTAAGGTGGTGAGGTAAATTGCATGGGGCATCAAGGGATTCAAGGGTCGGTCATTATTATGAGGTCCATACGAACAAATTTTAATGCAACGAAACATTGTGTTCCTAGTACAAATTATTTTTTATGATGTTTCACAGAACGACGTACTTATTGGCACTTTAACTGGCTCTTAATAATTACCTACCCTACCTACCTACTTTTTGAGCTTTTTCAACACACTATGAGGATTGATTTAAAAAAAAAAGTTTTCTATACTTTCTCTGTGAACAGCAACACATGTACCTACCTCTGTATGTACACATTTCAATACCGACAACTAACCATTTTGCCAGTAAGACATTGTGAAGAAACCTCCGATATAACTATATAATTATGTAGGTACGCAGGTAGTACATTAAAATATCTCAATGGAAGAAACAATCGATTTTGAAGTTCATCTCAATTATAATTTTCAAAAAAGGCACGCGTACAGATTCAGCCCAGTTACAGTTTTAATGGTTGCAGGAATGAAATGATTGCGTGTTTTAAGGTCAATCAGCGCCATCTAGTTAAATCGGAGGGAGAACTTTGATGCCTTTGGTTTATTCGATTGAGTTGTTGATGCCATTGTGCTATCTATACTCGTACCAAACTCGTACTATACCATCTCGATTACCTCAGCTAGCAAACATAAAAAACCGCACCTAAGTCGGACCATTCGTTTGGATAGCTCCCATTATATATATTGTTTTCAAACAAAACTTGACGGTTTACTTCAGGAAATTAAATAAGCCTTAAAAAAACAAAGAAAATGTAAAAAAAGGCACAAAATATGAAAATGCTTATAAATATTGAGGCAAAACATTCATAGCAGCGCGTGGATTCGATCCATGTGCCTCTGGGTTGCGAGCCAGACACCGCTTCTACTGTGCCACTTTGACTTGTGGTATAGGTGCCGAATTTACGGTACCGTTTTATAAACGGATGTGCAATTATTATTCCTTTCAAATTAACATAACTTTAGACTCATATCCCGCAGGAATCCCGTATTTATTCGTGATTAAATGTATCATTCATTTTAACACATACTATAAACTTTGACTGTGTCAAGTTACTTCAAAATCCGTACGATAGTTTCAGCGTGATATGTGTTTTTTTTAAATAACCTTCAACCCCTATCCTGCGGGAACCATTGTTTTTTTCGGGATAAAAAGTATTCTAAATGTTAATCCATAACATAATCTATGATTGTGCCAAGTTGCATCAAAATCGGTCGGGTAGTTTCTGCGTGATGCGTGTTCAAAGAGACAGACAGACAGACAGACAGACAGACAGACAGACAGACAGACAGACAGACAGACAAAAAATAAAAAAAAAACATTTTTGCACTACATATCGATTTTGAAGTTCATATCAATTAAAATTTTCAAAAAATATTTAATGTACAGATTTAGCCCAGTTACAGTTTTATTATAGTATAGATATAGATAGATAGATTTAAATATTTGGGCGAATATTCTCCGCGAAATCAATCGAGTGAATATAGAAATTCAGAAAGAAGATATTATCCTTGCCCGTTCCGTCGCACTATGCATGGTCTGCTCAAAACTTTGCAAAAAATGAGACTAAAATCCAATGGAATATTGGATAAAAGAGGCTGGAGAAGTTGCTGAAAAAAGTGGTGTTGACCCTATTTTGCAAAACAAACGAATTCTGAAACGTAAATCATTTCGATGAGATGTGTGAAGATGAATTACAAACACCTATGAGATCACGTTGTTATCAACAATTATCACAACATTATTATCGAGTTAGAAGTTTTTACCTTATTTTTTCCAGTATGATTGTTTGATGTTTATGGGACATCTCATCGTCACTTTTACCTTTTATATTTGTAGTTTACATGTTTTGTTATAATTGTCACATTTGAAAAAAATATAAAGAATGAACAAATATGGAAAAAATACATCCCCGTAGAGTTTATTGGTGCTCTCTTCTCTAACGGGCGTATTTCCGAAACACCGGTAGTCAGAAGGTTATTTCCTTTTCAAACTCAAAGAATATTTAGTTTATCTAAATTTGGATTGATTTGATCTTTTTATTATATCTCATGTAAATCTCTTTGTTCAGGAGATGTTAATTTTGACTTGAAAAAGTGCTATTATTTTTGCCTATTTACAATAAAACACTTTGACTTTGACTCTTTTTTTTTAAACTTTCTTGGTACTACATACGGTTATCGCAAAGAGGGATCAAACCTGCATACCAATGGATGAAACCGATGATATTATGCTTAACCCCCACACTATGGAGATTATAGGTTCGGCCTTTTTTTTTTTTTTTTTTTTTTTTGGAATGACTAATGCTGTTGGCCTTATTGGCCTCTACAGCTTGAACCGGACGGTGGGGCGGGCGCTTACAAGCACTCCGCCGCAATGCGTGACGCAGAACAAGCACTCCGCCGCAATGCGTGACGCAGAAAGGGTTCGGCCTTAAGCGCGTCACTTATTAAAAGATGTCATCTTAAGATACGAAATATATCGTCAAAAATACAAAATATATATTAATATACTATCTTAAGATACAAAATATATTGTAATATGCTCTACAGGTTGCTCTGTTTTGTATTCGTGACGGAAAGAAAAGGAGGGTGATAATAGCGTAGCTTCCAAACAAATGGACCTATTTAGCTGTGGTTTTTTTTATGTTTGAAAGCTCGGGTAAACAAGATGATTCATAGCTATACTTTGAAGATGGGGGGGGGGGAGGACGGGAGTGGTGCGAATCGTAGCTTTCGAACTAATCGACCGATTTAGCTGCGGTTTTTTATGTTTGAAAGCGGAGGTAAACAAGATGATTCATAGCTATACTTTGAAGATGGGGGGGGGGGGGGGGAGGACGGGATTAAAGCTTAAATTCAGCGCGGCTTTTTCTATTTTTAATGCGATTTTCTTTCCAAATTGATCACCTTTCAAAATCAGAATCGTCGTCTGATGAGCTATCTAATAAATCTAACAGTGAAACCGTACTATTCATATTTTATCATTTTGTATATTGAAAGCGGTGAAGAAATACGTGTGGCACCTAGGACGGCCTGCGAGCGAATGAATAATTTCAATATACTTATTATCGTATCTTAGCCGTGTGTGATACCCTAAGATGCTATAATATTTTATATGCAGATATCGTAACATCAAATATTATAGTATCTTAATCGTCTGTGACTCCCTTTACTTGGTGAGCGGGCTCTTTTCCGCAATTCCGGATGTCGGCCCTTTTTGCATTTGTGCGTAAAGGTTCGGTCGCCCTGGTTACAGTTATTTTGTGACTTGGCTTCATAGATTTATGTACCGAGTTTTGCTAATATACAATTTTCAAAATTTCCTGTTTCCTAGTGCTGAACTAAAATCAGTTAGTTAAATTCGTTTGAACATTGTTTCACGAAACAAATATTAGCAAGTGGGAATTGAGTACCCACGTCTTTCATTGATAAAATAATAACTACATATATATAACCTACCATTAAAAAAACATCAGCCATCTATAGTCGACACTAGTTCAAGTGCAGATTAAAAATCTATTAAGTGATTAAAAATGACTCTAATCGATAATGTATTAAAGAAAGTGCAATCAAAAGAAACTTTGGTGACAAATAAATATTCGTCGCCGCCGCCGGAGCTCGACGAATCTGTGATCGAGAGACTGATTCATAAGAAAAAGAAGAAACTTATTAACAGGGTAAGCGCATCATCTAGCTTGTACTCGTCCACTGCTGGACGTAGGCCTCTCCTAATGCACGCCACTGAGCTCATTGAGGTATTCAGCTCTCTGCATCCAGTTCTACTCAGCGTATTTCTACTATTGCCTCTGACCGTGCTACCATTTTTGACCGAGCGAGCATGAAGTGCGTGCGAAGCGTCTCCGTTTCAGCTTGGGCAAAAATGCTTTCATATGTCCGGATGTCTGTCTTTGTCCGTCTGTGGTAAACAGGTTAAACGAATTTTTATTTTTTTTAGTGGGTGGTTGATTTATTTATTTATTTATTAGGTGCCCAAAACAGATTACAGAAATATAACATATGAGAATAAAATGGTAAATTATGCGATCGATTCCATAATACAATCATTATGTGCACACGGAATCAATAAAAAAAAAACAGCGAAGTTGCCATAAATATTAATACATATAGCTAAAGTTGCAAGCACTATTCCACAATATAGGTAGGTATTTTAAATACATTGTATAGGCGAGCAGACTGCAAGTTCCCTTAATTGCCTTCTACCTGCAATGATAGGTGTATTATAACCATTATGATATGATTGGGGGTACTTCCCCCAAAAAGGGGTAAAAAGGGGGCTACTGAATATCTCCACCTTATTATATCCGATTTCGATGGTTATTTTTTTATTTGAAAGGTAGTAACTTTAAATTGGTCTCATAAAAATTTGATGAAGATCTGGTGAGGATCTCCGGCGTGATGAGCAGAATAGCTCCTCAAAAAGCAGTAAATTTCTCACTTTTAGGTTTCTACCAGTGGAATCAGCCCTTTACCTGATGGAGCACCTTGGTTATTAATGTTAGTTGTACAATAAGGTAACTAGACGGCGCTACTGTGCACCGCTAGATTGTTTGCAAAAAAGTTTGTACGCACAAGGTCTACAGCTCACAGTTATCTACTTTCAGGGGAAGTGGTCTTTAAGTCTTGCTGCCTGTTTATTTGTTTGTCGTATGAGGAAGTGCTGGCCTCTGATGTCAGAGTTAATCAAGCCGCGGAGCCTAAGTTTTGAACCCGGTATCGTTGGATTCTAAATTGCACTACAGAACCGTTAGGCCACTGAAGTTGCTTGTCATATGAGGCAGTGCTGGCCTTTGGTGTCAGAGTTTCTCAGGCCGCCCGAGGGCCTCTAGATGGCTTAACGACTGCTATTAATCAATAACAGCCGGGACCGGGACTGCCCTCCGAAGCACGGAGCGATAGAAAACCGCACTTAACTTAGAAAAGCCATTGGTGCGCCTGGGACCGAACCCTGTATCGTTGGATTCAAGTCGCACTAACGCTATGTACAAACATACAGACAATGTTTCACTTTTACATATTAACCTCAATGTTTTTCCAAACTGCGTTTTTGTGCCAATGGTCGATTTTACTCATTAGTTGACATTCCTCGCGTACCATTAGTTGACATTCCTCGCGTACCATTAGTTGACATTCCTCGCGTACCATTAGTTGACATTCCTCGCGTACCATGCCTTATTCAATTTTGTGGGAACACAAGGACATAAAACCTAAGTTTCTCCTAGCTGCTCCTACCACGTAGCCATGAATAACATGACTTTCTGCTCCTTCCAGTAAGAGAACTCAGGAAAGAGCAAGAGGAAAGCACCTCGCATCGCATCACGCAAGACAACCTTTTACTTCTCAACTTTTCAGTCATTGGCTACATTCAATTTTTCTCTGACAAACTCATCACACTTTAGGCGATGGTAGTGCAGCTTAGAATCCAACGATACCGGGTTTGTTCCTAGGTTCCGTCGAATTACTTGTCCGTCTGTGGCATCGTAGCTCCCACACGTCGGTGATTGATGCGGTTTTTATACGCTTTATATTAGCTTCACTTGTATGTTTGTATATTTGTGCCGTTTGGACGCTATTTTGACCCACTTTAAACGGTCAGATTTCATTCAAATTTTGCACACCTGTCAAAGACCGATGACAATGCAATAATTAAAAAAAAAAAAAATAGTGTAAATAAGAAAAAATGATTTATTTAAAAAAAGCGTGGGGTGCTTCTCATATCTGTCAATGAAATATTTATAACTATTGACCCATGAACCCCACGATTATTTTGAGATAAATTTTTTTTTTCTTATTTACACTATTACAATTTATTTTCAATTTTTTAGTTTGGTTTTCTATATAAAGCGTGTTTTTTAGTTTTTTTAAACTATTATTTATTTCGTTTGAAAGCTGATGTGATCGAGATGGTTATTGGTTCTTAGTTTTTGTATGTCGAGGGTTTTTCTTACAGTTCCACACACCAATTACCCAGCCCCATACTAAGGATACTCTGTACTATGGGCACTAGACAACGGATAAACATACGTAGATACGAATATTACATCCACGACATCACACAAATGATTGCACGTAGTCACAGTGAAATTACGGATATGACAACTATGAAACGTGACATTTTGACGTTTTTACCACCATTTTATAACTAAAAATAAACACCATGTGATTAATATAATTTAAGAAGAAACTGTACTAAAATCAAGGGCGGATCCAGCCTTAGATTCAGGGGGGGGGGGGGGGGTCACACACTTATATTCAGCCTAAGTTCCAAAATTATACAATTCTAGATGTTCCCCGCGGTTTCACTCGCGTAGAACCTCGGTTACCCAAAGGTGGATCCATTTATTTATAGAGATTATATTATTTTGAAATTTTATGATAAGCGCGAGAGTAGTGAGCGGGAAAATTTTGAGTTATTTCTATCAGTGTGGGTATAATACGAAACTCTGATTTGTACAAAGTATGTATTTGGTGTAATATCAAAAACGCGAGCGCAGCGAGCTCGACATTTTTGCATTATCAGTGTTAATACACTATTCAATTAAAATATCATTCCAGAACGTGTAGAAATATGCACTGACGTGATTTAAACTTACGAGAGTACAGATTAATAGAATACTGAGCTATAGCTGACAATATAGTAAATGAAAAAAAAACGAAAAAATATATATGAGAAAACTAAAATACGCAGAAAGTTTTAGCTGTTTCGATCGGTGTAGAAGTTAAATAATATTTTCAAGTCATAAAAACAAACATGGAAATAATCGTACGGCGCAAGCGAAGCGAGCGCAAAAATTTTGACCTGTTTCTGTACACGATTCTAATAACACAATTAAAACATAATTCTAAATCACATAGAACTTATGCATTGAAATGATCAAAAACATATGGGCGGCGAACTCGAAATTTCCCAGCTATTTATGTTAATATAGATTTTAAGAACAAAACATAATACCAAATCACATGAAAATAATGAAAAATAACCACAAAAGCGAGCGAAGTAAGCGCGTTTTTTAACACTTCTGCCAGTTAAATAGTTCTAAAAACATAACTCAAAATAATATTCAACTATGCATTGATAAGAACAAAACATGCAAACGCAACATGCATACTGTACGAAAAGTTTGCGATTTCTTTCAGTGTAGAAATAGAATAATTCTAAATCATACGTAACTAAAAGATTTACGTAACTTCTATATCTGAATACAAAGAAGCGCGAGCGAAGCGAGCGCGAAAATTTTGAAGTTTTTCTTTAACATAAATTAAACATAATTAAAGGATGAAGCCCCTGGTAAGTTTATGACCACAACAGAAGTGAGCGCGAAAATTCTTGGCTATTTCTATAGATTTTTTGTTTGTCTTATGAGGTAGTGTTGGCCTCTGGTGTCAGAATTTGTCAGGCCGACCAAGGGCCTCCGACATGGTTAAACGACGGCCATTAATAACAGCCGCGACCGACAACCTAACTTACCCTCCATAAAATTTCTATAGTGTAAAACTAAAACATAATTTGAAATTGCACAAAAACGAAAACAGATAATCAAAAGCGCGAGCGCAGCGAGCGCGGAAATTTTTACTTATTTTTATCAGTGTACAAAATAAACATAATAAAACATATGAAAATAACAAATGGAACTAAAAAAAAAACTGATTGACATATGCCATGCCCCTGGATCCGCGCTTGACTAAAATACGCAACTCATGTTATCAGTAATTTAACTTAGAGGTTTACATACCCTTGCCAGAATATTCACAGTTGTGACACGTTATGCTGGCCGATTTTGTTAACAAATTACTTTTAATAAATGTAGCTCCACAGACCCTTGCATTAACGTACGAAAACTGGGCTGAGACAAGATGACTGCCTAGAACTATGTTTTTTTGGTGAATTAAACAGCTAAAGATTCGTTTCTTTATTTAATTGTATTTTTTGTTAGAAAACGATGTCACATTACACGGACCGTGAAATTTAAAATATTTAAAAAAAACTGTTCAATTAACATTATATTTATGCCTAATACAATTAAGATATCAGCGGCGCACTCAAAAAAAACAAACTAAATTTTCGTTTTTTTTTTATTTATTTACAAATCACACTTTATTTACGTATATGATAATTACCCAAATAAGGATTATGTAGTTTCAAAATATTTGGGGAAAATTGCTGAAATAGTATCTTTTTGGGGAGTTTTTTGCTCCGTATGGGGAAATTACAAAAACTTCGTGAAGCTGCTCCTGCTAAGTATTTATTATTGCTATTATATTAAAATATGCTTAAAAAGCTATATGAACCTCAGAAGATTTTCATTCGACCATTCCATACTTACTAAACGACAAGAATGAACCTTCCTAAAAATGTATGCGCGTGCGCTCGCTCGCTATAATCCCTTTGATGTACGGACACGCGGCGGAGCACGGCCAAATGCGAACGAAGGCCTACGCTGGCTCTCGCTCGCTTTCGTTAAGTCATCCACATTGATTTTTTCGCTCAGTAGCCTTCGCTCGCTCTCGTTCTCTTGGTAACCCGGCATAATATGTTTATTAATTTAATATACTTGTATGTTTGTTCATTTCAGTACCCCAATGTAGTGTCTAGGGTGGACACAGCGCCGCCTCGCCTGCTGCCGGCGTACATGTTCCGCCATCTTGGAGTCTGGCGAAACCGAATGGTCAACATTTACGAAGAAAACCTTCGGCTGTTGGCGAACATCAAGCGTCATCATTTTTATAAGGTACGTTTTTTAAACGCTTTTATTTAACTTGCAATGTTTGTATGTTTGTCTTGCAAGCTGAATTCAACTTCATCTAATATACCTATATAAATAATCCATAAATTCAATAAAAAGGGGAACGTAATTTGCAATAAAAAAGCATCTAATATATATAAATAATCCATAAATTCAATAAAAAGGGGTCGAGTCCACCCGCCGGTGTTATGTCGTAGCTCAAGGTAATATCGAAGGAGAAGACATTGCGTCAGCTCGCTATCGGAGGTTGAAGGAGAGACGTTGCGTCTGCTCAATCGGAGGTTGCGATGCTCAGGGGGCATGCATGGACCGGAATTTCACCGTGGATTCAAGCTCTGCTTGCAGGCTGAAAACTATATGCCAAATTAGACCAGCTTGACGGACTGGCTTACCTTGAGTCGACGGACCCCTTCGATATCTTTACATTGAAACTTCTATATAAACTGCCTACTGAAGAAAACTTCACTTGCGCGATGCAGGAACACGTGGCTGTTCTTACTGTTACAAAGTTACTGCATAATGTTTTGCATCTTTGATTTATTAATTATGATTATTTAGTTCTAATTTGAGAGTTACAAGACTGTCATTTACATATTGAAGTCGCAATCCATAATTTTAGAAAATGAAACTGCTAATTGCTTATAGCGCCATCTAGGGACAGGATTTTAACCTATCAAAAATATATAAATAAAAAATATTTTTCCAAAGAAAAACAAACGACTTCTTAATGAAAATGTTATTTTGTAAACAACCACTAAAAAGAAAAAAAATACAATTGAGCCAGAACAGTATCACTTTTTCGAAATTACCAACGTAATAATAATGAAAAATACGACGTAAGATAAGAGAGTTTTTTGAAGGCGGTGCCAAACCGAGCCATAATTATTAATATGGTTGAGCTTATTCAAAAAAATAATGTCTTAAACGGCTTGACGTGCTATTTATATTAATAAGCTTTTAAAGTAATTATCTACAAAAACTTTATCATTAACTAGATTGCTGTATTCGTGTCAATCGGTTTGTGAACGTGTGAAAGTCAAAATCTGCTCGTGTTAGTCTCTTGTTTTGTCTCTTCTGCGTTTCGTGTTTTGTATGAGGGTGCGTCATAGACAACTGCATATTACTTCGTACGTAGATAGGTATGCATTCATTTTGTAAAGATATTAGATTTAAAAGATGCCTGGGTTTGGCACCGCCTTCAAAAAATCTTTCTTATCTTATGTTGCATTTTTTGCATTACTATAACGTTGGTAATTTCGATAAAGTGATACTGTTCTGGCTCAATTGTAATTATTTTATTCTTTGTAGTGGTTGTTTACTAAATAACATTTTTACTAAACTAACTACTAAATAAAATTATCTATGATTTCACTGGAATGAAATGGAACTCTTTTAAAAAATGTTTACACCACTCCTAGATATGAGGAAACATAAACACAAAACAAATGGATTTATAAGTTGTAAAATGCTGTATTGATGTATGTATCCTTTTTTAAAGCTATCTTTTATGAGACCACCTGTTAACGAGCGCAATAAATAACCACAGAATAGCTATAAGTTACCTCATGTATAAAGTCATCAACATTTTAAGTTGCGCAATTGAACCTACAGGAAAAAGGCACATAGGTAGGTAATAAATGACGACACACGATGTTAGACGGTAGTGTTGTGAACATTATGCCCTAATCGGCATAGTGACAGGCCAACGCGTTAGCCAGCAAAATAATATTTAGTAAAGGCTAAGGAAAAGGCAAACGTAGTTCTGAAAACTGCGTACCATCCCGTATGACTACTATAGCATACGGGATGGCTACGTAACGTTATAGGATAACGAGAGCAGGACATGCAGCCACAGAGGGACACTGGAGTTCTCTGTCTGTGGTTGTATGTTCAGGTACAGGTTTTGCTCTGGAACGGCCCCGCTTTGTAAGGGTAATAATTTACAAAGCGGGGTGAACCTGAGCTAAGCGTAAAAATGGTAATTGGTAAAGGTAACTGACGGTATGAGCGGCGAGAGCGAGAACGAGCTAGGAAACGCTCCTCTAAAAACGGTCAAGTTTGTTGCTAGCAATGAGTCATACTTTAGTTTAGAATACTATGATTCTGAGACAAAAGTAACTAAGCTATCTCAAGTATAGGTGCCGTTTCTGTACGAGTGCGAGAAGCTTGAAAGATCGGAAGATCCCTTGCACCCGTGGCCTGACCATATTTTTTGTGCCGGTTTTCGAGCGTGGGAAAGTTCTTGCCTAGAACAAAGGCTCACACTTGCTCACACTCTTCGAGCATATATCCAATGGAGATGCAAACGTTTTAATCCGCAAACATAATTTTCTGCCAATTTTGACGGGGGACGAGGTAAACACGCATTGCACACACGCAAATAAAATTCTTATTCTATATTTAAACGCACACTAAAACAATCTCGCTAACCATAATAAAATACGCACACAGTTATAAAATACAGCTTAGTTACGCAGTGCTTAGACGCACACTATGATAATCTCTAGTGATGGGAATTCACAAAGACCGGTAACCTGAACGATAAATGAATGAATGAATGAAATGAACGTGGTTTTACTAAATACTTATGTCTAACGTTCCGTTGAAGATGTAAAATGAAGCTTTTATTTTATCGAGATGAAAAGATATAGCTATTTATAATTTGAGTTTATTTAAAGAATTTATGTATATTATATATTTGTACTGAACTTGTACTACATTGTGAGCAAATTTTCGCTACTTGGTGAATTTATTTATTTAAACAGCGTGTTTTTGAATTAATGCAAACCTTCACGTGGGCAGCTTTCCTATCTGATACTCAAGAACTTTTATTCATTGACATTATATACTTCGGCGCTTTTTTCCTTGAAATTAATGATAAAAAATAAATGACACAGTATGGCTATAATTACAGATCTTTGAAGTCAAGTATAGGACAACATGTCTAGAGGAAGCTCTAGCAATCCACACCACTATATAAAAGTGAAACGTCTGTTTGTTTGGGGAGTTTTAACGCGATAACGGCTGGACGGATTTTGATGAAATTTGGTATAGATCTAAAAACTAAACTGGATACTTTAGCTAAAACCCACTCCTGGAGATACCTTGGAATAAAACATAAGTTTCCACGGAAAATAGTAAGTTTCCACGGGAAAACTGGAAAATGTTGATTACTGGCTGTAAGGAACGGGTACCATGGAAACGAAATAATAACAAGTCTGTCAAAAAGTATCGAGAGCGTTGGTGCCAAAGAGAATACAATACGTTGGTGCTATACTTTTGCACTGGTTTTCAATATCCTAGAAGAACATGGGATGTTTTTTACGCGATATTATACTGTAGTCCGCGCGGACGAAGTCACGAGCGAAAGCTATGATTTTATCATTTTAAAATACTTGGAAAATAATCTTAAGCTTTAAATTATTTTTTTTAGACTTGTTTTAAATTTTTTTTAAAATTCATGGATCAAATGTGTACAATCTAAGGTTAACCCACGAAAGGTTTTTCGTTAATTTAAAAACACGCTGTAAGTAAATAATCTTACTGTAGGCGATGGATCGCAAGGTCTACACGATGTACTGGATGGAGACTTCGGTTCGTAGCTCCTAGTAGTTCAGGTTCCTGGTTCGATGTGGACTGTAGTTCAATTAAACACTGTTGCTTGTTCAAGTTCCGCTGATTGAATGGTCGGATCCAATGTTTATTTCAAAAAACTTATCGCTATATATACAGTTATACGGTCTTAAAACTAATGCGGTATACACGCCGCAGTTAAAAGGGGCGTGGCCTATTTTGCATGTTGTCTGCGTTCATGCTGTCGCGGGCAGGCTCGGCGTCCACAACATCTCTCCCCCCGGCGCAGCTCGCGTAGCCTCTTCTTCCCTTAGCAGGACGGCGAGTTTGCTGGTAGGGCGTCGGAAGGTACCGCTCTTAGTTTTTACGTCGGCGACTCGAACGCCGCCATCTGGACCGGGATAGGTGCGCTCAACAATCCCGATTGGCCAGACGTTCCGGGGCAGCGTGTGGTCGACCACAACCACGATGTCGCCGGCTTGCAGTTGTCGTCGGAGGTTAGCTGGCTCCCCCCGTGGTACAAGCGTGGGGAGGTATTCCCGCAGCCAGCGCTTCCAGAAATGGTCAGCAAGCGCTTGGCTTGCTCGCCAAGTTCGTCGGTCAGCTTCATCGCAGGGGCCTGTGGTAGGTAGGCCGATCGATGATCCCAGCAGGAAATGGTTCGGTGTGAGTGCTTCTGGGTCGAGTGCACTCACGCTGACGTAGGTGAGGGGGCGAGCATTGATAGAGTGCTCGGCTTCGATCAGGAGGGTCTGCAGAACCTCTTCGGAAGGTGCCTTTTCTCTTAGCGTCGTGTGCAGAGCGGTCTTCACGGAGCGTACTAAGCGCTCCCACGCTCCACCCTGGTTGGGCGCGCCTGGTGGGATGAAATGCCACTTCATCCGGTGTAATAGCCCTTCGTCACTTAGGGCGGGTGCCCATTCTGCGTATGCCTTCTTCAGTGCCACGTCGGAGCCTCGGAAGGCCGTTCCGTTGTCCGAGACCATAAGACGTGGCCAGCCTCGACGTGCAGCCATCCGTCGCAGCGCCATCAGAGCTGAGTCAGTGGACAACGAAGCTACGAGCTCTAGGTGCACGGCGCGCGTCGTGAGACAGGTGAATAGGGCACCCCATCTCTTTTCTCGGCGGCGCCCCACCTTGACCTGCATTGGCCCGAAGTAGTCCACCCCGCAGTTAGTGAACGGACGGTGAAATGGGTCAAGGCGGGCGCGTGGCAGGTCCCCCGTGGCGGGCGGCCGCGGTCTTGCTCGTCGTACTCGGCAGAGGGCGCATTTATTTTCTACGGCGCGTACGGTAGGTCGCAGGTGAATGACCCAGTACCGCTGCCGTAGGTCGTTCATCACGCGCTCTCTGTTAGCGTGACCGGCGGTGCAGTGCTCCCTTAGCACGATGAGCTTTGTCACGTGGTGACGGCCGTCAAGGATAACCGGTCGCTTGGTTTCCAGGGGCGCGCTGGATGCGTCGATGCGCCCCCGCACCCGCAGAAGTCCGTCTTCGAGCACCGGGTCTAGCTTGAATAGTCTGCTTGCTCTAGGGACGGGGCAAGCAGACTCGATCCTCCTCAGTTCGGTCCCGAAGTTGTCTTCTTGGGCGCGTCGTATGAGCGCTTTCTCAGCGCGTTCAATGTGATCTGCTTCCATGCGCGTCGTACGGCGCCGGCATATGTCGACGAATGCCAGCACACGCGCGGCTGCCCGCACCAGCGTCTCGTATTTAGAGAAACGAGTGGGTTCAGGCAGCCATCGGTCACTATATTCATCCCGCTCGTTCGTGTGCGGGATCTCTAAATGTTCGTCCTGCTCGCTCGTGTGCAGGACCTCTTGTTGGTCAGTGAACGCTTGGTGTGTGGGCCATTCTTCTTCGGGTTCGCGAAGGAAGCTGGGCCCCTGGAACCAGCGATCGCTAGCGGCTATGGGCGTGCGGCTCAGTCTCGTCGCGTCGTCGGCTACGTTATGTTCGGTAGGCAGCCATCTCCACTCACGTCGGTGAGTTAACTCCGCTAACTCGCCCAGCCGGTGCGCTACAAAGGGCGTGTAGCGCTTCGCGTCGTTGTGCACCCAATGGACTACGGTCGCAGAGTCGGTCCAGTAGGTGGTTTTTGTTACTTGCACGCGATGCTCCTTTTTTATAACGTCCGCGAGCCTCGCGCCGATGACCGCTGCCTGAAGTTCTAGGCGCGGTATGCTCTGCGCGCGTCGCGGCGTTACCTTGGCTTTAGCAGCCACCAAGGCAATGGTCACGCTGCCGTCGTGGTGGATGGCCCTCCAAAAGGCCACCGTAGAGAATGCCTGCTCGCTCGCATCGCATAGTATGTGCAGGTCTACGCGCTTGTGTCCCTCTAGCGCGTAGCTACGGCGTAGGCGCAAGCGAGTTATCTCGCTCAGCTGGCGTAGCCATTCTGCGAAATGTTCGGCTTCTTCTGCAGGTATCGGCTCGTCCCATGGCATGTGAAGACGCCACAGGCTCTGCAGGATGATCTTCGCTCGAATGGTGTACTGACTGAGGAGACCAAGCGGGTCATAAATGGACATGACCGCGCTGAGGGCCTCTCTCTTCGTGGGTGCGCGGATCTGCGCGCGCACCTCAGCCGGTACGCGGTGCATTGCGGTGTTGAACCCCAGTTCGTCTCTGTTGGAGTCCCAGCAGAGCCCGAGTATCTTGCTCTCAGGGCTCCCTGCTCCCAACTGAGTGGGCGTAGTCGCTCGTAGCTCTGGCGGTACGTCTCGTAGCACGTTCGTGTTGCTAGCACTCCAACTGCGCAGAGTGAAGCCAGCGGCCGCGTGCACCTCGCGTAGCTCTTGTATGGTGCTACGGGCCTCCTCTTCATTGGCGTAGCTGTCTACTAGATCATCCATATAGTGGCTGTTCGTGATGGCCACTAGAGCGCGTGGGTGAGTCTGTGCATGTGCGCGCGCATTGTGGTTGCGCACGCTGTGCGCCATAAACGGTGAGCTGGCGGCGCCGAAAATCATGCTCGCCATCTTGTAGTGGCGAGGCGGGTTAATTCGGTCCCGGCCTCGCCATAAGAACTGCTGTGCGGGCTGGTCTTCAGGTCGGATCTTCACTCGTAGAAACATCTCTTGTATGTCGGCGGTGACGGCGATCGGCCGTTCTCTGAATCTGAAGACGATTCCTTGTAGTGATAGTAGAAGGTCCGGGCCCTCCAGCAGCTGGTCGTTCAAGCTCACGCCGTGACATTGGTGAGCTGCGTCAAAAACAAGCCGTTGTTTACCAGGCTTGTTCGGGTTCTGTACTGCGAAGTGCGGGAGGTACCAGCAGATGGGGCTCCGTCGTTCAGTCCCGTCGCATGGCACCGCATAATTCTTAGCCAACAGATTTTCTATTTGCGCGGCGTATTGGTCCGCGAAGTCTGGGTAGGCGTCCATCTTTCGTTCGATGCTTTGTAGACGCCGTAGAGCCGCGCCGTAGTTCGACGGCATGGTGACGTCATCTCGCCGCCAAGGCAAGCCCACTTCGTAGCCACTGTCTGTTTTCTTTATTGTTTCTTCGAAGATCTTCGTAGCTCGTAGATCTGCGTCGCTCACTCTCGAATGGATAGCGACGCCGAGCGCGTCGATGCGGAAGTGCGCCTCCACAAGCTCGTGTAGGCGCTGGTCGTGCTTGTTCGTACGCTGGTCGGGCGCGTATACGTGCAGCACGCTCTCGTTTTCGTAGATCAGGCTGCGGGGTGCGGTTCCATGCATCACCCAGCCAAGTCGGGTCCTCGACGCGGCCGGTTCATTTGGCCCGCCAAGACGAAGCTCACGGGATACAATGAGCTCCCAGTGGTCGGCGCCTACTAAGATGAGGGGGTGTGCCAGGTCGTAGCACACCTCTGCCTCCATCAAGTCCCGTAGGTGTCGGTGTTGTAGAAGTGAGCTCGGGACGGTCTGCCGATGTAGCTTTAGGTCGCGTACAGTGCGCGCTTTGACTTTGTATAGCGCTGTTTCCTTTGCTCCCCTCAGTGAGAGTGAGACGGTTTGGCTATCTTCCTCTCGCTGCGACATGTTAACGCCATTCAGATGTAGGGGCTGCGTAGGGCCTTCTGCGCCGATCCGTTTCGCCAACTCATGGTCGATGAGTGTGATAGTGGCGCCTTCGTCGAGCAGCGCGTAGGTTTCGACCTCCCCCCGTGGACCAGTGACAACCACGGGGCAGATCTTCAGCATCACGGTCTTCAGGCCGGCAGCATTGGTGGGTGCTACCGACAAGACCGCTGCATTGTGGCTCGGTGAATGTTTGGGTTGCGCAGCAGATTGCTCGTTAGGTCGCGCAGCTGATCGCGTATTATGTCGCGTGTCTTCGTGCAGTGTTGAGTGGTGCGGGCGGCGGCATTGGTTAATGCCGCACAGCTTCGCCTTGCATTGGTACCGGCGATGTTTCTTGTCGGCACATCGGAAGCAAACGCCTTTCTCTTTGGCCCGAGGTCTGGCCATTCGTTCAATGGCCTCGGCGAGTTGTTCGATCCCGGATCTGCGGTCAGATCGACCCGGGGTGGGTGATCTTGTAGAACGCTCAAAGCGTGCTCGTCGTGGTTCTTCTTGTTGCCTCTCGGTGTTGAGGCGCGGCACATCCCCGCTCTCCCCCCGTAGGGTGGAGGGGTTTGTGCGTTGCAACCAATCATCCACCTTCTGGTGGTTGTCGTTGTTCCGCACGGTTGGCTCGTCGTGAAGGCTCTGATCTTCTTCAATATTCGCGATCTGAGCCGCCAATCGCTTCTTCACTAGGTCCGCTTCCATTTCCAACTCCTTTCTCTTCAATTCAGCAAGTTTCTCGGCCGCCTCTAACTCCGCCAGCCGCAGCCTTAGGGTGGAGTTCGCAGTTCGTTGCGAGTGCGCCGGTGACTTGCTTCGTTCGATGTTGCCGGACGGGCCGGCGGTCGTGCCAGCAGCCGTGCCAGCGGCCGGCACAGATGGTGATGCCGGCGGCTCTAGGGATAGCCTTCGAAGGCGCTCTTCGTCCAACCGCTTCCGCTCTTCCAGCTCTGCCAGGTCGCTTTGGCTCCTCGTGACCACCATGTTCGATGGGCGGCAGACGTTCACTGGATAAGCTGTTGGTCGCTTAAGTTCTTCTGGTTCTATCCGGCTCCGATGGACCAGGATGTAGGCGATGGATCGCAAGGTCTACACGATGTACTGGATGGAGACTTCGGTTCGTAGCTCCTAGTAGTTCAGGTTCCTGGTTCGATGTGGACTGTAGTTCAATTAAACACTGTTGCTTGTTCAAGTTCCGTTGATTGAATGGTCGGATCCAATGTTTATTTCAAAAAACTTATCGCTATATATACAGTTATACGGTCTTAAAACTAATGCGGTATACACGCCGCAGTTAAAAGGGGCGTGGCCTATTTTGCATGTTGTCTGCGTTCATGCTGTCGCGGGCAGGCTCGGCGTCCACAACACTTACATTACTTTATTTATTACTTATTTCATACATAATTGCTTGGACAATCATTTTAATCCAGATCGGAAATATTTATCTCTTCTGTAACAGTCATTCATAAAATAAAAGAATTGAATATAGTTTGTTATCATTTAATAGCAGTACTTTATTATATTACAAGAAAATATAACTGTATTTTCAGTTTACCTGTCAGCTATCAGTATCCCGTACGAGATATATGAGTTTATTTTTAGCAAAAATAAAACATAGAAAATTTAAAAAACAAACTTTTTCCGTTTTTTTTTGTTTCATATACCTTCCTCAAATACAGATTTTGTATATGGCAAACCTTTTATTCATTCTATATTTAAAAAATAGCTCAAGTACTCCAAAAACGCACTTGTCCACAGGTTAATAGTTCAGAATTATCTAAACTATTAACTTAATACCAAACGTTGTGTTGTGTCCCGAACTTAAATAACATGAACTTTAATAGAAACCCAGAACTCATTTTTCACCCTCTTAATCCGGCCCATTCGTAACATCCGTTCGTAATTGTCGCCTACAGCCTATATGATACTAACAGGCAAAATTTCAGCGTTGTAAGTGTTTAGAGAGTGAATGGCATATCGTTTTTTAAATGTAGATTAAAACACTGTTAATACTCACTGAAAAATAATCTGTTAGGTACTAACACTCCTCATTTTGAGATAATTTAACGTTCATTCCATTATTCGTTCAATCAATTTTACTCAACATGTCCCCGCACTACGCCTTTAACCAAGACGATGGTGTCGTAAAACTGTCGCTAATCTGTCGCAACTGGTAGTTCATTTGAATCAAAATTATACAAAATTACAAGCACATAAAAAAACACTTACTTGTGATACGAAATACCGTGTTCTCGTAAGTTTGATGTTGCTAATCGCCTTCTACACAAAAATACCGCACAATTCACCATTTTCACGGAGCTCTGCTTTGCGACACGAAACGATACCGAATGGCCGCGGTCTTTTTTTTTTATGAATTACTAATGCTGTTTGCCTTATCGGCCTCTACAGCTTGAACCGGACTTGGGGGCGGGCGCTTACAAGCACTCCGCCGCAATGCGTGACGCAGAAGGCGCACGCCAAAGTTAAAATTTAGACGACCCGCACGAGGGTACCCAGGGGGTACGGCCCTCGGCTTGGACGGCCGTCTGATTACGGGGGTAACGAACTAAACACCCCTGGATCGCTACCGTTAAGTAGTGATCGAGGGGGCCCTGAACAATGGCTAGGTGCCCTTTCATTGATTTTTATAACTGACCGCCGATTCGTAATACACCTTCGAGAAGAATCGGCAAGAAACTCGAAAGCGAATAGTATCTGACTATGTGTTATGGGGCCTTCGACCTCGCCGGCGAGGTCGGTGTCTGTGTATTGATACCCCCTGGCGGGTTGCCAGAGGTGGTCGAATTGGACGAGGCCATCGCTGCCAGTACTCTGCGATGGCGTCGTCCGGATCGTCCAGGACATCGCGGGGACGTCTACGGAGGGCGATACTGTCTGTCGTATAGTCGGAGGCTTTTACTACGAGCGGGTTGGGGTGGTGGGGCGCCGCATCAAAGTAGCGGCGAGAGGCATCTTTCATGAATTGACTGATCGAGGGAAGCTCGACATCGCGGTGCAGGTCAGCGTTCCTCTGGTACCAGGGAGCGCCGACTGCATTTCGAAGGAATTTATTTTGGACTATCTGGAGCGGTTCCAAGATTTCCGGACCAGCGTGCGCGAATGCTATAGACGCGGTGGAAGTCATGACGGGGCGGATGCAGGCTTTGTAAAGCGTCATCTTATTCCTAAGGGACATTTTACTCCGCTTGCCTAAGAGATGGTAAAGGCGGCCTTGGAAGAAGGACGCCCTGTTGCGGACTACTTTAACGTGTTTGTCGAATCTCAGTCGATAATCAAGGGTAACTCCTAGGTATTTGGTTTGTTTCGTCCACGGGATGGGTTGATCGAACATCGTAAGTCGACCGGATGGAAGGAACCGCTTGGTGTCCTCAGTAAAGCGCATTGCTGCGCTTTTCTCAGGGTGGCCGCGGTCGTGAGTGAAATAGTTTTATATAACGTGAATGGTCAAGTCGTGCCATATGGCCAGCAGAGGGGTACGTCTTGCATTCACATCTCCATTGGATATATGCTCGAAGCTCACACTACGTCATGGAAAATTTGTAGTTGTTCGCCCAATGGAAGAGCTTTGAACGCTTCTGAGAAAACTATAAATACCAATACTTGGTAAAAAGCCGTGTGCATTATTATATCAACTTTCGAGCGAGCAAGAAGTTCTTCCATAAGTGACCAACATTAGTGAAAGCACCAACAATACACTTGTTACGGCTCCGTAGCCAAAGTTTGTAATCGGTGACAAAACTAAGATTCCATTCTAACATTGTTTTCGAATGTGACAATAAACTGAATTCAACTGTGAACAAGTGCGTTTCCGTTTCGTCCACCTATCCTGAGCTCACTGAAGTCTCATTCAAGTCTACTGGGACCTCGCACCTATGCGAGAGACTGCAACACCACCAGTACCACTTAAGACCTGAGAACTCATCGAGACCAAACAATTTAGCCTAAACTCGAAGGGGTTTCATCATTTGATGGTTGAGTAATGGATTCCTATGACTCCGTCTCCATCATCAGATCCTCGATACCTCATTACACCAGAGAACTTATGAAGACAAACCCAATGAAACCAAACTCGAAGGGGTCCATCATGAGGGGTTTGTTTGTTGAGTTCCTATGACTACCTTCCGGCGCCATCATCAGACCCTGGATACCACATTAAACTAGAGAACTCATCACGACAAACCAAATGAGCTCAAACTCGAGGGGATTCCATCATCCGATTGTGTACTACTACTACTACTGTAGTTTTTTTTATTTGTCATAACTACACCCATGTGCATAATTTCAGCATTTTTAGACGTCGTTAAATTGTTCAAAATTGACTTGCATTCCAGTCCTAAACATTTTATCACAGTGAATTAAATTAAAGCAACTAAACCAATTTTGATGAAATTTATACAGTACCACACTAGAGGTCTTCTTACTCAAGTAAAAACAATAATCTAATTCGGTTCAAAAATCCCAAGATATTAGAGAACATAAAACAAATAGATTTTCTATTAATACTACTGAACCATTTTTGATAAAGTTTATAAGGGAATACACAGAAAGTTTACCCTTTTGAATAAAAAAACAACCATAGAAATCGGTTTAGAAATTTTAGAGATAAACACAAAATCAAGGCAATATAAACACAAAATCGAATGGATTTACTCAAAATACCATATATTTTCGAAAAACTGCTGAACCAATTTTGATACAATTTATATGAGACCACCTGGAGAATATACCCTTTTAAACAAAAAAGAATTTTCAAAATCGGTCCGCAATTGACGGAGATATCGACCGACATACATCTTTATATTCTGAAATCGCTTAAAAATGAGGGTCGTGTTAAAACACGAGAACTGCCGACTATATTTTAATCTGTGGTTGAAACGTTGAACATGCGGATGTATTAAAGTTTTATACTTGTACAACCTCACTACTACCGGCTATGACTCACGGTGTAAGTAAGCAGTGCAGTGCATGTCAGGTCGGGATCTCGCGTCGGACGCGTCGTGTACTCACTGAACTCCTGAGGAAGTGTCAGGTCGGGATCTCGCGTCGGACGCGTTGTGTACTCACTGAACTCCTGAGGAAGTGTCAGGTCGGAATCTCGCGTCGGACGCGTCGTGTACTCACTGAACTCCTGAGGAAGTGTCAGGTCGGGATCTCGCGTCGGACGCGTTGTGTACTCACTGAACTACTGAGGAAGAGCGTCGGATACGCTCGAAACCTAGCTCGATGTTTTCTACAGTAAACGCGTGAGTCATAGCCGGAAGTGATATTATAAATTATGCGGTAGTATAAATATATTCTTTTTATAAATAAATAAATATATATTCGGGACAATTCCACACCAATTACCTAGCCCCAAACTAGAATACCCTGTACTATGGGTACTAGATAACGGATAAACATACATATATACGAATATTATAACATCCATGACTCGGAAACAAACATTTCTGTTCATCACACAAATGATTGCACCTTGCAGGATTCGAACCTGCGACCGTTTGATTACGTACCTAGGATCACTAACCACGAGACCAACCGGTCGTCAAGTATGTTTGTTTGTTCTTCTTTCAAGCATCAACTAAGCGACAAGACAGTATGTGTACAGTAGTCACAACGGATCTTTGTGGCTCTGAAGTTAGGCTCTGTGATTGATTGCGCAGGTACAGTTGAAAGTAAGCGAGACACATAATGCGAAAAACGTAGGCGAGGGAGCGAGGTTGTTATAAAATGCTCAGTTGTGAGGACAAAGCATCATAAAGTAAGAAATATAGACGATGCAAAAAACGTAAGCGAGTGAGCGAGGCAGTTATACAATGCTGTCTTAACCAACAACAGCGATGGTAGCCTAACGGCTCTATAGTGCAACTTATAATCCAACGATACCGGAATCCTAGGCTCCGCACTAATGACTTTTCTATGTTATGTGCGGCTTTCCATCGCTCCGTGCTTCGGAAGGCGCGTTAAGCAGTCGGTCCCGGCTGCTATTGATTAATAGCAGTCGTTAAGCCATGTCAGAGGCCCTCGGGCGGCTGACAAACTCTGACACCACAGGCCAGCGCTACCCCATACGACAAACAAACAAAATGCCTAGCTTCAAAATAGGGATTGCGCCCGAAAAATAGCAGCTTGCGCAGCTACTTGCAGATAACCAAATGACACAAAGATCCGCTGTTACTACTGTAGTGATATACCTACATATAAAACAGTACCGGGACTTACCTATTGAATGACTGACAGATAACGCGCAGCTTAAACCTGTGTAAGTACCTAGAGATGTGACTGGAGGAAATCTTCCTTGAGCAGGCTAAAAGTGGACTATGGCCGGTTCCTAGATCTTAAAACGAACCGTTTTCGCTTACTGTCCGTCAGCTTTTGACATAAACGCCATACAAAAAACGTCAAAAACTACCGAGCGAGACGTTGGAAAAATGACTCGTTTCATTTTTATAGGAATGTGGGAAAGGAGGGATTTTTTGAAATTTAGTCCCTAAGGGGTGAACGAGCTGGCGAAGTATGCACGCGGGCGAAGCCGCGCGGCGCAGCTAGTAAGCTTGCTTCCACTTTTTACCCGACTACAGCAAAGCAAGGGAAGGGTAATGAGTTTAACAGTCTATGTATGAATGTATGTATGTTCTACGTACGTAGGTATGTGGATGTTATACTCTCTCTCGTGGATGTTCCACCACCATAGCGTCGCCGCTATTGGTTCGATTTTGAAAAGCGAGATGTCAATCGATTCGTCTTCAGGTATAGTGTCATAGGCTATTTTTGTACCCGATTACGGCAAGGCAAAGTAAGGGCTATGTGTTCAAACTAAAAAACTGGTCTGATTTAGACAAGCGAGGTATCAATCGATTTATCTTCATCGCAATAGTGTCCTAGGCTATTTTTACCCGACTGTAGGCAGGTTTTAGTTTTTGACCTTATGTCTTGTTCCACTTTTATCACTGATAAGGAGTGGATCTTATCAGAATCTGTGCTTACCGATAGTCATAGTCATAGTCATAGTAATTTATGGATATTAAAAAATACAGGTCAATTACATGATAATCATGTACAAAAAGTATTTTATAATCATTCTTCGTAAAAAATAGATTACTTACACAAAAATAATAATAATTGTATTTTAGTACAATACTATAAAATTATGTCAAATAAATAACAATAGCATACACAAAATAAACCTGAAATTGAATTAAATAAAAACTGAAAAAATGTCAAGTACAAACTTTGATTATAGTAAATTAATTCTATTCCTATTTAAATTCAAGAAATTCCGCAAAATTATAGAAAGTTTGGTTGATAAGCCAGCGTTTCACCTTACACTTGCATGAGTCAAGACTAGGTGCTCCTGTGACATCCACCGGCAGTCGATTGTAGACCGTCGGGCCCATGACGTGAGTCAACTTGTTGGACTTGGCGAGGGAGCGGGACACGGCAGCCAGTTGTCCCTTGCGACGGGTGGTATACCTATTAGATTCACCTATTTTTTTAAAGTTTTAATATTTTGCCGTGTAAATACAGCTACCTGATAGATTACCACGGAAGGTAATGTCAGGATACCGAGCGATTTAAAGAACGGTCTCGCGGAGGTAACCTGCGGGACCCCTACAATGGCTCGCACGGCACGTTTCTGGAGCCGAAAGGCTCTTTCCCAGTCCGCTGCTCTGGCCCAGAGTTCAGCACCGTACTGCAACAGGGAGTGGACAGTGGCGAAGTAGCACGACCGCACCACCTCCCTCGGTAGGAATCGCGACAGTCGGCGGAGTGCAAAACACGCACCACCTAGTTTCCCGCATACTTTGTGTATGTGGGACTCCCAGGTAAGGCCGCTGTCAATCTCGAAGCCCAAGAAGGTGGTGCTGTCTGATTGCTCTATTCTCGTGCTGTTTGCTAGGACGCTCAGACGTCGTACAGAGCGCCCAGCCAGGTTGAAGTGGATGAAGTGGGTTTTAGCGAGATTTAATACTAACCCGTTGTCGTCAAACCACATCGCAAGTTGTGTGGCGGTATCATTCAACCTAGGTATAGTTAGGTAGACAGAAGAAACAGAGTAAAATATTCATTAATAAGTTAAATTAAAAACATTAAATCATCATCGCTTTCCATCAGGTGAGATCTTGGTCAAAAGAAAGCCGTAACAAAAAAAAATAAAAAAATTGTATAGTAGCAGTAGTATAATATGTCATGGTACAACTTAGAACACAATTAAATGCGTATTTCGTGTCCGTGCTGTTGACCGTTGAGGAGATCCTTAGTCAGGAGCCAACACTGAGTGCAGCAACCATGCATGTCATGTTTAAACTTAAAACCGGCTATCATAATAAAATGCGTAAGTACACAAAATTTCGCGTCTGTGCTGTTGAACGTTGAAGAATTCCTTATCTGGAGCAAATCCTGGATGTCGATTCAGGTCATGCTTACCATAAAAATGCATTGTCATCGGAACTGAACCTACATGTAAAAATTCAACTCCTTAGGATAAGTGGAAGTGGACTTCTAGGATTAGCTCTAGCTAGGTATTTTGTTCGTTTGTCGTACGAGGTACTGCTGGCCTCTGATGTCAGTGTGTCAGGCCGCCCGAGGGCTTCTGACATGGCTTAACGACTGCTCTTAATCAATAACAGCCGGGATCGGCAGTCCTCGTGTTTGAACACGACCCTCATTTTTAAGCGACTTCAGAAAAGGAGACGGTTACGAGTATAATGTTCGACTGTATGTTATTTTTTTTTATGTGTGTATGTCGATATCTCCATCAATTGCGGATCGATTTAGAGAATTATTTTTTGTTTGAAATATTCTCCAGGTGGTCCCATATAAATTGTATCAAAATTGGTTCAGCAGTTTTTTGAGAATAAATAGTATTTTGAGTAAATCCATTCGATTTTGTGTTTATATTGTCTTGATTTTGTGTTTATCTCTAAAATTTCTAAACCGATTTCTATGGTTGTTTTTTTATGCAAAAGGGTAAACTTTCTGTGTAGTCCCTTATAAACTTTATCAAAATTGGTTCAGTAGTTTTATTAAAAGCCCACTACACTACTCGCAAAGTTGATCGAAGTAAAGCGAATACGAGAGTGTAGAAGCACACTTCGGTTCGCTTCATGCAACCTCGGCTCGCCTCGGGCGACTTCCGATTGTTGTCGGTTTTTGCGCCCGAGTCAAAGGACTCGAAGCGTCCCGAAGTTCTACAACGAAGAGAGTCGAGACGTCGTCGTCAGCGCACGTGTATTGCGTAGCTCCGTCGTTCACGAAAACCGCGTATACAAACTAGACGTACGATGAGTACACCGTGATCACAGGAACAAACACTTTTGTTCCTCGAACTACTGCAAGCAGAGCCGGTTATTTGGGACCCATATGAGAGAGGTCATAAGGATAAAAAGAAAGTCAGTGATGCTTGGGTGCGTATCCAGGATATCCTCAAAATATCCATAGAAGATTTGAAGAAAAAAAAGGATTCGCTTATTGCTACATACAGGGGCTGCCACAGGAAAAAAGAAGTATCCATTAAATCTGGTGCCGGCGTGGACGATCTTTATCGTCCAGTTTGGTTTGCTTACGAATATATGGACAGTTTTTTGGGATCGGTGTATAAATGTAAACAAACAATAAATACGGTATGTAAGTTTTTTATTAATTCATAAGTACTTATGTCCTATAATAATTAATTCCTATCAAACAAATTATTTGCTAAATGATCTCTTATCTGAACGGCAGATAATGTTGAGCTCCGTGGTATTTGTGTAATATTTCTCAAAGCACAGTTATTATCAACGTTTTGCCGCCAATTTCCCTGTTGAAGTAAAACTCCGTTGTCATCATATGTGTCTACAATACCGGAAGGCATATATATATGAGATGAATTATTACTTTTTCTGAGAAAGTTATGCAATAAGAGACAGTCATTGTAATAACAGGAACGTTATCGATATTTAAATCGATTGGCTTTCTGAATATTCTAAACCTGGATGCTAAAACACCAAAAACATTTTCAACTACTACTCGAGATCTCGACAAGCGCATATTGAAAATTCGTTTCGGTGAACCGATATGGTTTCATTATATTATTATGTAAAGCAAATGCTCCGTCAGCCAAAAAAAAGTAGGGAACGTCGACATTATCAGCACTGGATAATGAGCGTGGCTTAGGAAGGTTAAGCGAGTCAGATGCTATTTTTTGCCATAACGAAGAATTTTTAAACACACCTCCATCACTGATCCTCCCTTGACTACCATTGTCGGCATACATAAAATTATAGTTACTGTCGACTAATGCTAATAGTACTACACTGAATGTCTTCTTATAATTAAAGTACTCAGAACCAGAGTTATCTGGACATCGTATAACAATATGTTTTCCATCCATTGCTGCAAGAGCATGTGGAAAATTATTCTTAAATCCGTTTTCTACTTCTAACCACTGCTGCTCATTGACCGGCATCTGTAAACAAAAAAAATAGTATTATATTCTATTATATATTGTATTTCTGTTTCAGGATCCAAATATAACTGCTCCAATTGAACGTGAGGAGGCAAAAGATAAGAAATGGTAAGAAGTTATAGGCGGAACATGAAGATGTTCCGCCTATAACTTCTTACCAATAACTTCTACGGCTCCAGCGGATACTCAAAATTCAATGGAGACATCCGATACGAGTACAACAACAGCACAAAATAGAACTACCCGACGTCGTCTCAACCCACCCGAGTTACAAATTGCCAGCAAGCAAATGTCTGAGGCATTTAACAATTTGAACAAAGTTATGAATAGGACAGCAAAAGATGTTGAAGATGAGTATGATATATTCGGCAAACTTGTTGCCAAAAAACTAAAGAAGATGCCCGAACATGAAAGAGAAGATTTGATGTTCGATATTCATGCCTTATTTCGAAGACCACGTCGTGTTGAAAGATCTTCATCTATTGAATCATTTCGTTCCTCTACACCAAGTACACCTCAACTTCCAACATATTCAGAACAATACAACCAATTCATTCAAATTCCATCAAAATCTTAATTATCCTAATGATACTATGGCATCGCCCAGGCCACACTCATCATTTTCAGAGCCATCCAATACATTTACACAATTTTCAGAACAGTCTAATGAAAGAGAATACATTTACATCCCGCAATCAAACGAAAACGCTACTAATCAAAACTCCTCAATGATACACATTATAAGCGATGAAGTTGTTAGACCAGCCGAAAATATGTCTACCGTAATTATCCCAAATGCAACCCAAACTCAATCAGTCCCAAACCCCAATACAGCTACTAGTGATTTAATACGTCAGGCATACTATAAGCTTTAATTATTTTCATCCAAACCACAATACAGACATTAGTGATTTAATACGTCAGACATACTTCGTCAGCTTTAATTGTTTTTATCCAAACCACAACACACATATATGTGATTTAATACGTTAGGCATAAATAAAAGCTTTCATTATTTTCATCCAAACCACAACACAGACATTAGTGATTTAATACGTCAGGGCTACTATAAGCTTTAATTATTTTAATCCAAACCACAATACAGACATTAGTGATTTAATACGTCAGACATACTATAAGCTTTCATTATTTTCATCCAAACCACAACACAGACATTAGTGATTTAATACGTCAGGGCTACTATAAGCTTTAATTATTTTAATCCAAACCACAATACAGACATTAGTGATTTAATACGTCAGACATACTATAAGCTTTAATTGTTTTTATCCAAACCACAACACACATATATGTGATTTAATACGTTAGGAATAAATAAAAGCTTTCATTATTTTCATCCAAACCACAACACAGACATTAGTGATTTAATACGTCAGACATACTAAAAGCTTTAATTGTTATTATCCAAACCACAACACAGACATTAGTGATTTAATACGTCAGACATACTATAAGCTTTAATTGTTATTATCCAAACCACAACACACATATATGTGATTTAATACGTTAGGCATAAATAAAAGCTTTCATTATTTTCATCCAAACCACAACACAGACATTAGTGATTTAATACGTCAGGGCTACTATAAGCTTTAATTATTTTAATCCAAACCACAATACAGACATTAGTGATTTAATACGTCAGACATACTATAAGCTTTCATTATTTTCATCCAAACCACAACACAGACATTAGTGATTTAATACGTCAGGGCTACTATAAGCTTTAATTATTTTAATCCAAACCACAATACAGACATTAGTGATTTAATACGTCAGACATACTATAAGCTTTAATTGTTTTTATCCAAACCACAACACACATATATGTGATTTAATACGTTAGGAATAAATAAAAGCTTTCATTATTTTCATCCAAACCACAACACAGACATTAGTGATTTAATACGTCAGACATACTAAAAGCTTTAATTGTTATTATCCAAACCACAACACAGACATTAGTGATTTAATACGTCAGACATACTATAAGCTTTAATTGTTATTATCCAAACCACAACACACATATATGTGATTTAATACGTTAGGCATAAATAAAAGCTTTCATTATTTTCATCCAAACCACAACACAGACATTAGTGATTTAATACGTCAGACATACTATAAGCTTTAATTGTTTTTATCCAAACCACAACACACATATATGTGATTTAATACGTTAGGCATAAATAAAAGCTTTCATTATTTTCATCCAAACCACAACACAGACATTAGTGATTTAATACGTCAGACATACTAAAAGCTTTAATTGTTATTATCCAAACCACAACACAGACATTAGTGATTTAATACGTCAGACATACTAAAAGCTTTAATTGTTATTATCCAAACCACAATACAGACATTAGTGATTTAATACGTCAGACATACTATAAGCTTTAATTGTTTTTATCCAAACCACAACACACATATATGTGATTTAATACGTTAGGCATAAATAAAAGCTTTCATTATTTTCATCCAAACCACAACACAGACATTAGTGATTTAATACGTCAGACATACTAAAAGCTTTAATTGTTATTATCCAAACCACAACACAGACATTAGTGATTTAATACGTCAGACATACTAAAAGCTTTAATTGTTATTATCCAAACCACAATACAGACATTAGTGATTTAATACGTCAGACATACTAAAAGCTTTAATTGTTTTCATCCAAACCACAACACACATATATGTGATTTAATATGTTAGGCATAAATAAAAGCTTTCATTATTTTCATCCAAACCACAACACAGACATTAGTGATTTAATACGTCAGACATACTAAAAGCTTTAATTGTTTTCATCCAAACCACAACACACATATATGTGATTTAATACGTTAGGCATAAATAAAAGCTTTCATTATTTTCATCCAAACCACAACACAGACATTAGTGATTTAATACGTCAGACATACTAAAAGCTTTAATTGTTTTCATCCAAACCACAACACACATATATGTGATTTAATACGTTAGGCATAAATAAAAGCTTTCATTATTTTCATCCAAACCACAACACAGACATTAGTGATTTAATACGTCAGACATACTAAAAGCTTTAATTGTTTTCATCCAAACCACAACACACATATATGTGATTTAATACGTTAGGCATAAATAAAAGCTTTCATTATTTTCATCCAAACCACAACACAGACATTAGTGATTTAACACGTCAGGTATACTATAAGCTTTAATTGTTTTCATCCTTACTAATATATGATGTTAATTTTGAATAAATATGTATTCTAAAAATTTGAATTGTTACCTTAATTTCATCCTTGAGAACCTCGTTGAGAGTTTTGCAGACATCGATTACAATTTTTGAAATTAACTGGCTTGAAATTTTAAATAAAAAGTGCAGACTTCTATAGCTGTCACCACTTGCTAAAAATCTCAAAGTGATTGCTAAACGAATCTTGGCAGGTATAGCTTCTCTTAAATGAGTATTTTGTTTGGAGATTAAGGGTTCCACCTTAGAAAGCAATATGTTAAAATCGGCCAGTGACATTCGTTGGAAATTTTCGAATTCCCCAGATGGTTCTTGTGTGAGTTCAACGAATTGTTGCTCCATTGTATATCTGCAAATATATATAGGTGTTTAAAAATTATTACAAGTAATGTTGAAATGTATTGTGCCTTGTTTATTCTACTAACCTAGTTCTGTTCCGGTGCATTGCAATCATCCACCATCTTCTTTTTCTCCATTTTTTTTTAATTTTCGTCTCGTGGTAAATACGCACGTAGTTATAATATGCGAGAGTGCACATTGCAACGGCAGCTGCCACTTGAACATCCATGATGTAAGCGTGCGGGCACCGAGCACAGAACACTATACTCCAGCGGAGGCGCCGGGCGACTGAGCTCCTTGCGAAGTTGCACGAGTGTGTAGTCACGTACTTCGAACTTCAGTCAACGTCGAACCGTACTTTGTCGAAGCGACTTCGCGAGCAGTGTAGTGCAGGTATTAGAAAATCTATTTGTTTTTTTATAGTTTATGTTCTCTAATATCTTGGGATTTCTTAACCAAATTAGATGATTGTTTTTACTTGAGTAAGATATAAATTTGTGTGGTACTGTATAAATTTCATCAAAATTGGTTTAGTAGCTTTAAGCAAGCTTTAATTTAATTCACTGTGTTATAATGTTTAGGACTGAAATGCAAGTCAATTTTGATCAAGGACGTTCAAAGATGCTGAAGTTTTGGGTGTAGTTCTGACGACAACTAAAAAAAACTACAGTAGTAGTAGTACTCGTAGTAAAGGAACTACACAGTCGGATGATGGAATCACTTCGAGTTTGGGTTCATTTGGTTTGTCTTGATGAGTTGTCTAGTTTAATGTGGTATCCAGGATATGATGATGGAGCCGGAAGGTAGTCACAGGTACTCAACAACAAAATGATGGAACCCCTTCGAGTTTGGGCTCATTTGGTTTGTTTTGATGAGTTCTTTGGTGTTATGTGGTATCCAGGGTCTGATGATGGAGCCGGAAGGTAGTCACAGGAACTCAACAACGAAATGATAGAACCATTTCGAGTTTTGGCTCATTTGGTGTGTCATGATGAGTTCTCTGGTTTTATGTGGTATCCAGGGTTTGATGATGTAGTCATAGGAACTCAACAATCAAATAATGGAACCCCTTCGAGTTTGGTTTCATTGGGTTTGTCTTCATAAGTTCTCTGGTCTAATGAGGTATCGAGGGTCTGATGATGGAGATGGAGTCATAGGAACCCATTACCCAACCATCAAATGATGAAACCCCTTCGAGTTTAGTCTAAATTGATTGGTATCACCGCCTTCAAAAAACTCTTTCTTATCATATGTTGTATTTATGCATTATTATGACGTTGGTAATTTCGAAAAAGTGATACTGTTCTGGCTCAATTGTAATTATTTTATTCTGTTTAGTGGTTGTTTACAAAATAACATTTTTATTAAGAAGTCGTATTTTTTTTTGAAAAAATATTTAATTATAGATGTCTTTTTGATAGGTTAAAATCCTGTCCCTAGATGGCGCTTTAAGCAATTAGCAGTTTCATTTTCTAAAATTATGGATTGCGACTTCATTAAGTAAATAACAGTCTTGTAACTCTCAAATTAGAACTAAATAATCACAATTGAGAAATCAAAGGTGCAAAACATCATACAGTAACTCTGTAACAGTAAGAACAACCTCATGTTCCTGCATCGCGCAAGTGAAGTTTTCTTCAGTAGGTAGGTTATATAGAAGTTTCAATGTAAAGATATCGAAGGGGTCCGTCGACTCAAGGTAAGCCAGTCCGTCAAGCTGGTCTAATTTGGCATATAGTTTTCAGCCTGCAAGCAGCGCTTGAATCCACGGTGAAATTCCGGTCCATGCATGCCCCCTGAGCATCGCAACCTCCGATTGAGCAGACGCAACGTCTCTCCTTCAACCTCCGATAGCGAGCTGACGCAATGTCACTCCTTCGATATTACCTTGAGATGCGACATAACACCGGCGGGTGGACTTGACCCTTTTTATTAAATTTATGGATTATTTAAATATTAGATGCTTTTTTATAGAAGTTACGTTTTGGTTCGTTTACTGCGGAGAAGAAAAACAACTGGAAATGTTCTGCATGATCTAGTAACCAACATAAATCTGCCAAACGTAGGTATAGTAACTATAATTTAATTTGTGCTATTACTGTTATATATTTTGTGTGTGTTTTTTTGTGTGTCATCGCTTCTATCTTACGTCTTTTCTATCTTATTGTCAAAGGCCTTTGAGCCTTGCCTTCATAAGTATTTTGTTTAAATTTAGTCGATGTATGGCGAATTTTCTCAACGAAGTCGAAAAAAAACAGCCGTCCCGGTAGCACAGAATAAACAATAGTCGGTGTGTATATATGCATACGCTGCGTAATATTCTACCTATCCTATCGCGTGGTCGAGCGCGTGGTAGCTTTTTCGCGCGCGAGCCAGATAGTAGATATAAAAGTATTGTATGAAATAATTATTCTTCTCAAAAAGTTCTACGAAAATGTTCGCGACTCCATATGTGTACCTATCTATTACAGAAAGCTTAATATAAAGATACATTATAAATAGTTACATTATTATTGAGCTCATTGTGCATAACTGTATGAATCCTTATCGAATTAGATTTCACAGTAATCTTTCTTATTTCATTTAGATCCATTTTGCCTTTTTGCCCGACTACAGCGAAGCAAGGAAGCGTAAGGGAGCTATTGGTCCGATTTTGTGGTGCCAATACAAAATACTAAAATGTGCGTTAGTTGCATATTTGAGCACATTTTTCGTGAAAATTTGAAAGTTTTACTTAACCTACATTTATTTAAAACTAATAGCTGTGCCCGCGGCTTTGCCCGCGGGGTCTAAATTCATGTTTATTTTTGCGCGGAACCCAAATACTTTACAAAAGTAAAATTAGCCTATGTTACTAATAACATCAGCTATCTTTCAGTGACAGTCCCGTCAAAAACAGTCCAGCCGTTTCGGAGATTAGCGGGAGCAAACAGACAGACATACAGACAGACAGACAAACAGAAATACAAAAATTAAAAAATGCCCATTTTGTTATAGGTATATACTTACTTTCATATGCATTTAGTAAAAAGCTGTTATTTTAACATTACAAACAGACACTTCAATTTTTCTTTATTTGTACATAATAGGTAAGTATATGTTATGGATATGGATAAATTCATAATCTTAAAGTTTTGTTTGACTATAAAATTGACTATAATTCAGTCTTTATTTCATTAAGCTAGTATAATTTTTTGGAAGCTATTGAAGTTTTTGTTACCGTCTCGGTTTCTTTGTGTATCTGTATGGTCATTCGATGACACCGTAGACCGGGGAACTTACCTCTGTGAAGTTCAGCATGTGAGACCAAATACTCCATATTTCATTGTGTATCTGTATGGTCATTCGATGACACCGTAGACCGGGGAACTTACCTCTGTGAAGTTCAGCATGTGAGACCAAATACTCCATATTTTATTATGTATCTGTATGGTCATTCGATGACACCGTAGACCGGGGAACTTACCTCTGTGAAGTTCAGCATGTCGGACCAAATACTCCATATTTCATTACGTATCTGTATGGTCATTCGATGACACCGTAAACCGGGAAACTTACCTCTGTGAAGTTCAGCATGTGAGACCAAATACTCCATATTTTATTATGTATCTGTATGGTCATTCGATGACACCGTAGACCGGGGAACTTACCTCTGTGAAGTTCAGCATGTCGGACCAAATACTCCATATTTCATTATGTATCTGTATGGTCATTCGATGACACCGTAAACCGGGAAACTTACCTCTGTGAAGTTCAGCATGTGAGACCAAATACTCCATATTTCATTATGTATCTGTATGGTCATTCGATGACACCGTAGACCGGGGAACTTACCTCTGTGAAGTTCAGCATGTGAGACCAAATACTCCATATTTCATTATGTATCTGTATGGTCATTCGATGACACCGTAGACCGGGGAGCTTACCTCTGTGAAGTTCAGCATGTGAGACCAAATACTCCATAGTTCATTATGTATCTGTATGGTCATTCGATGACACCGTAGACCGGGGAACTTACCTCTGTGAAGTTCAGCATGTGAGACCAAATACTCCATATTTCAGGGTAAGGTAGACTGCCGCTGGGAGCGACCCCTCAAGCCCGTCATTCAGTACTACCAGACAAGAAGGGACTTCATGAAGCGGGTAGAGGGCGAAAACAGATACTTTTATAAACGACTTATCGCTACTGTAAGTTATTTTTACATTGGCCGGCGAATGATGAATTCTTCATAAAAAAAAACAAATACTAAGGAATAGGCAATCGTTGGAACACGATCTCACCTGACGGAAAACGATTATGTGGTCCAAACGCTGCGCGCTGACGAAGGCAGGGCATTCCACTCCTTTGTAGTTCTTATAATAAATGAAGAAGCGTCACGCTTCGTTCTTGTGCGAGTTTTTTTTCCGAATTATTGCATTGTCATCGGTCTTTGACAGGTGTGCAAAATTTGAATGAAATCTAAAGTGGGTCAAAATAGCGTCCAAAGGAGTCGGTTACAAACATACAAACATACAAGTGAAGCCACTCTCCATAGTGCAATCTGTAGAATACCGACAGGCTTGCGACCTCACATCGATGCGCTAGACTTTGAAACCAATCCTTCCTCTGCCAGCCGCTTAAGAGATCTGTGGATCGAGCGGTAATCCAACGCCACCGGGTTTGAGCCTCGACCCGCACCACGAACTTTGGAGAGCTCTGACGTGCCTTAACGGCTGCTTTATGGATTTGCCATCGTTTCCGTGCTTCGGAGTCCGAAGCACGGACCGATGGCAAAACTAGAAAAGTAACTAGTCGCCGATTAATGGGGCAGAGGATGAAACCCAGTGTCTTTGGATTGCAAAGCTTACTTATTACCGCTCAGTCAACATTTCAATTAGTCCAAATGAACTATTCCAGAAACCCAGAGTGACAACGACAGAGTATCTGAACCGCGACTGGCGACACAATCGGCAGCAGATCATCGAGGCGGCGGAGTTCCCTTTCATCCTGTTCCCGCCAGTCGTGAGGGAAGAGATCGCTGATGTGTTCGTAGCGCCGCCCGGAGTCCAGCGACCGAGGTAACGCTGTTCATACTAGAGTGACTACGGCAGAGTCTAGTGACTACGACAGAGCTTAGCGAGTACGACACAGTCTATCGACTACGTTAGAGTTTAGTGCCTACGAAATAGTAGTGACTACGACACAGTCACTACGACAGAATCTTGTGACTACAAAGTCTAGGTACAACGACAGTCTTGTGACTACGACAGAATCTTGTGACTACGGCAATCTAGTGACAAACGACAGAGTTTAGTCTTGGTATAGGTACTTTACAAGTTCTTGACCATATTTTTATTTGTTGTTACTTCAAATAAGTAGGTAGATACTTATTCCCTTCATTATTTTCTTTAAGTTTATCCACTTCGTGAACATCAGTAGCGTCACTAGAATAAGTTTATCCACTTCGTGAACATCAGTAGCGTCACTAGAATAACGTTAAAGTGGTAATCTCTTCTTAAGACAGTCTATAACGCCCTTGTCCATGCAATAAGAAAAAACAGTAAAGTGGTAATCTCTTCTTAAGACAGTCTATAACGCCCTTGTCCATGCAATAAGAAAAACACTTATCTACCCCTATCTATTTTTTTTATTGTTTGCTTATTTTGTTTCATTAATTAACTACGCTTTAACGTCGTCATTTTGTTTCATTAATTAACTACGCTTTAACGTCGTCATTTTGTTTCATTAATTAACTACGCTTTAACGTCGTCATTTTGTTTCATTAATTAACTACGCTTTAACGTCATCATTTTGTTTCATTAATTAACTACGCATTAACGTCGTCATTTTAAAAAAAAAACAATAATTGCAAAGTTATAAGCACCGTAACTAGCGGGTTTTTACGCTGAAACAAAAAAGTTGAAAATGCTCTTTAATCAAAAACAGAAATCTTTCTTCAGGAAGAATTAAACGTATAAGCGTAGATTCTATTCTATTCAGCCAATTGACACTAATAATAAAATTTAGGGGGTTGAAAGTGCTTTCCCCAAAACACCAATTCCATCAAAAACTGTGCTAAAACTCACGACCAGCAACTCTCTCTATCGCTCGCATAGAGGAGGTAGAGATAGCAATACATTTACTGATGACGGACTCGTGGCTCCCCTTATTTCCCCCCTGGGGGAGACATTAGAATTTTTCAGTACTGGTGGAACTAATTCTAATGTCTCCCCCAGGGGAGAAATCAGGGGAGCACGCCCATTTACTGAATACTTTGCGAAGATCATGTCAAGCGATTATCCTCTTAATGTGTTCAATCACGTATTGCAGGGTAGAAATGTCCCTCAGCGTGCAGGGCGGCGCTGCGATCGGCTCGCTGACCCTGGAGCTGTTCTCGGAGGTGTGTCCGCTGACGTGCCAACTGTTCACGGCGCTGCTGGACGGAGACGGCGTGGGGCACGGTTACGTCGGAACTAGATTCTTCAGGTAAACTTGCCTTTTCTTTGGGAAGTAATGAATTTGATCTCATTTTAATATTCGATCAGCAAAAAAGCAGCTGTTAGCTATGTCTGTAAAATATGCTTTTGCCAGTAGTAAGAAAAAATCGGGCGCTATACAAACTAAAATAGGTCAGCAAAATCCTTAACTGTTATAAAGCACTGTGACTTTCACCTGGTATAGACCAGTTCAACCAGCTGTTCCTGTAAAAGTAAATTATATGCTTACCAACATTTTACCCTCGATAGTAGCATGAACACACAACCAAAAAAAATATTTTCATAAATAAGTATACTTCAATATTTATACTAGCGGAAACTTAATTAGCTGAACAAATAACTGTACAGCTGCCCGATATTTTTATTATTTGCTGATCTGTCTTGTTTGGTTTGCTGGTCATAACTTGCTGCCCAATTTCATTAATTTGCCGACAAAATATATTCTAGAGCAAACCGCAATTTTCTCCTGGCCTTTTAAATTAAATGATAGGTAGGTACCTAGCCGTTTTCTTGTCGTTCAACGACAGTACTGCCTGATCCTTGGGTCTTCTCTTCTGGCTGATGTGTTCTAGGATGGACCTAGAGAGATAGAACCATCAGCGGAATCCTAACTTTATGGATAGAACGATATTTAAACACTGAATTCGCAGCAGTGCTCGTATAGGCCGCGAGCGCCTTGCGTCAATCATCTCGCTTCGCCTTGGAAATCGCTAGTGTAAAAGGGCATTGCCAGTGGTTGAAAAGTTCGTTACCAAAAAGTTTGAAAGTTTTGTGCTTACCTTTTTAGATTTGAGTTTTGAAAACCAAATTTAGACAATGTCAATTGAAAATGTCACAAAATTATGCTCAAACTGATTTGGTGTATTATTACGTTGTTCACTAGCATATTCGCATTTATTATATTAATTTATATTAATTTTTTAGCCCCTGAAGTTGAGGTAACAACGCCTTCATTTAAAAATGTTGGTGTCTGATACGGGCATCAACGGAACTAGTGAAATCGTGGTGAAGATCGTAAGCCCTGACGGAACGATCTTCAGTGCCTACTTCACCGAAGATACTCTCATCGAGGATGTCAAAAATCGAGCTTTGGATTTCTTTTACCCAAGCGGGGAGACGGGCTCCAGCAGGTTTAAGATAGTGCGGGTCTTCGACACCACAACCTTGCACGACTTCCTGACCCTATCACAAGAACAAATCATGACGCAAGAGGAGCTGCTTCTAGTTGAGAGGAGGCTCCCAGAGGCCGGAAATTTATGGGATTTAGGAGCTGTTAGGGCTCCGCAAATAGGAACCATTGCAGCCGCGACGGCATCCTTACCATCCCCGCAAAACCAAGTCCGCCAGCCAAACTTACAGTCATTGCTATCGACGAATGAGCTGTCTTTTGAACTGCGGAAGATTCTGATATCCTTGATCGAAGCGGGAGCTCGATTGGCTGCGTCTGGGAGGAACTACGAACTGACGTTAGCCGAACTGTCTGCGGCGTTAGACGAGCCGCGTCGGATGCCGCAAGGCGTGATTCAAGTCTTAACGCCAGAGGACATCGCGGCGCGCTTAGCCGCCGAGCAGTCAGATTCTGAACCTCCAACTCCAGCCAACAAATCTGACGGGGAAGAAATCTTCAAACGTGCCCAGCATCTACAAAGATTTCTAGAGAAGTTTCGAGCTTGGAGAATGAAGATCGCCGAGCCACCCAATCCTGAAGCGGTTACGGCTTTGAAGGATCTCGGTTTCACTTACGAAGATGCGGATAGGGCTCTGCGTAACACGGGTTCCAACGTCCCGGCGGCAGCGTCTTGGTTGATTGGGGAACGTGGGTCGAGCATCTTCGAGTTGGTGAACGGCCTCCCCGATGGAATGATACTGCAGACTTTGCTGAAGCAGCCGCAGATCCAGCGCGGCCTTTTGAACACAAGGATGTTGATCGCGTTTATTGCGATGGTGGGGCAGACTGGCAGCGCCACTCTCTGGTTGAACTCTCCGCACGGGAGCCCCTTGCTATCTCAGATCTCGAGAACTTACCACTCTGAGAAGTACTGCCTTGCTGTAAATCAGTTTTCGGAGGTGGCACGCGACCAGCCACCGTCGAATCCTTCAACGTCGAGATAGAGGAATTGATTAACTTCTGGAGAGTAAGGTTTTGATATATGGACAGTTGTTAATTGGACGGTATCTATCATTAAATCAATGTTCATATAAAAGCGTTGTTTTATTGTGTTTACAATTGAATAGGTATAGATAAGTAGGTACCTCTCTCAAGCTAAATCCAAACATTTCAAACTCCTTTGAACAAAAACTTTGTGAAAACTTTTAAAGTAAGTACATAATTATAATTACAATTCTGAGTACTTTCCGCTATAAGGTGCGCAACTCTGGGTGCACTGGTTGCCCGTCAAGAGGTTAGACAGATACGAGATAAGTACTCGCGCCAACATTAATTTCAAAATAACATATTTTGACTAAGGTAACCGACATAGCTCTAAGGATAAGCACGCTAAAGTGGCAGTGGGCTGGTCACATTTCCAGAAGAACCGATAACCGTTAGGGTAGACGAGTTCTCGTGTGGAGACCACGTTTAGCCAAACGTAGTGTAGGACGCCCTGTGGTCAGGTGGAGTGACGACCTGCGAAAAGCGGCTGGAAGGAACTGGATCCAGAGAGCTGAAGACCGATATCTGTGGCGTGCATTAGGAGAGGCCTACATCCAGCAGTGGACAATAAAATGATGATGATATTTTGATTAGCCTCGGCGTTAATTGTGTGCGCAAATAAACCCGTTAAATTAAATTCGCGAAAGTTTAAAAAAGACTCAGTAGTCTAAAAACTTGGTGTTTGCATCACGTGACTCTAACCACAGAATAAATAATAGTATAACCCTTATACGCTTATGTTATGCCCTCTGCTTTGCAGGAAAGTGCCCCACTTGTACTGGAGCGGCGGCGACGTGATCTACGACAACGGGTTCGGGTGCTACGCCCAGGTCGGCCGGCGCGCGCCCATCGGCGCCGAGAACTACCACTTCCCGCACTCTATGCCTGGTGCGTACCAGCCTGCATCACTGACGGGCGGGCTCCGGACGCACGGCCTCCTGGGTTCCACGCGCCTGCTTCTATCTAAATGTTTTCATACTGAAAGAAAACGATATGATTACGATGTCCATGGGCGGATTCCGCTTTCCGCCCCGCTCCCATAGTGATTGAAGCCTTAGGCCTGATACTGTGTTAAGCGAACGCAGTTTCAGGGCTTATGGCACTTACAGATCGACGATATGGCAACTGCAGCCTTCACGAACGCTTTGATAAAGTGCCGTTCATCTGAAGATAAGGCTTCAGATACTAAAATTGAAGGACCTTGGACCACATCATCGCTTTCCATCAGGTGAGATCGTGGTCAAACGATTGCCTAGACCGTGATAAAAAATAAAAATAAACAAAGAGATTTCAGAACACGTCGACAGAGTGGCCACGGGCTTGATAAAGTACCGCAGCAGCCAAGTTGTACCTACACAGCTTATATACTTATTAATCACTAGTTTGCCCGCCCGCGACTTCGTCCGCGCGGACTACTGATTATCGCGAAAAAAAACATCCTGTGTTCTTATAGGATTCAAAAGTTGGTATAAATCAACTCTTGATGTTTTTTGACATACTTGTTATTTCGTTTCCATGGCAACCGTTTCTTACAGCGAGTAATCACCATTTTTCCAGTTTTCCCGTGGAATCTTACAATTTTCCGGGATAAAAGTATCCTATGTTTTAGTCCAGAGTATAAGCTACCTCCATTCTAAATTTCATCAAAATCAGTCCGACCGTTATCGCGTGAATCCTCCCCAAACAAACAAACAAACAGACAACGTTTCACTTTTATATATTGGTGTGGACTATGCCCCGCGGCTTTACACGCGTCCAAGCAAACTATAGCTACCCCCGTTAACTCCCTTGAGTGCGAATTTTCATAATTTCTTCCTTGAGCTGCCTTACACCACAGAATAAACAATAGTACCTAATACGCCGACACTGCCAATTGAATTGCAACGGATTGAGAAGAGTGTTTAAGTAAGTTTCTAAATAAACAACTAAGATCCGATGAGAAGAAACGATAATATTTATTTGAGTTGCAACTGATCTCGAGATCCGATGATAACTCCGACCGAGATCAATTAATTGGAAATTCTGATCTCAAAATAACGAATCAATCAAAATAAAGATGTTTTTTTTTTTCGAAATGACCTTGTCCTATTCACATGTAGCTTATGTTTTTAAAAATCTATGAATTCAGTTTTTCTTATCTTCAAATCGACGACATGGTTCCATAAAACATTTTTCTATCACTTATAGTTTTGGAGGTACTGACTACTGACCCGTCTCGATGTTACACCTGTATATGCATTTTCCCGTCCCCCCCTTGCAGCCATATCTCTTTAGTTGATGGACAACTATAGCTACATGATGTTCAGATCTCCCTTATCCTAGCAGCACTCCCTGCGATACAGAGAAGTCGTGAGTCGTGACTGTCATGGTATCTCGCCTACTCTTTGATATAATTCTTCGACTAAGCGTCACACACGTAGATAGACTAACGTCAGCTTCTGCGTACTCCTCCAGACGTAGTAATATTAAGTAATTTGTGTCGGGACTTCTCTCTCTTCTCTTACCAACATATTAATCTCGCTTGCCAAGTTTAGCGGCCAAATTATAGAAACGTTCGCCAACTGTCTACATCTGCAATGTCTGAACTGAAGGAATACACGAAAACGCACCGTTCCTATACTTGGCCTATAGACAAAGCCGCTCCTGCATACACGGCATCTAAAACTATGTGTGGTGAGAATTTGGTTACACCCGCCTATGGGGTTCTCCATATCAGATCATTAATATCTTTCAATGCATTAGAGTTATAAAATGTGTCTGTTCCAGGTCTCCTGTCGATGCAGGTGACGCGAGACGATGAAATGTGTGGCATCTTCAATATTACTTTTAAGCCTTTGCCGCAGTTCGATATGAAGAACGTTGTCTTTGGGAGGGTAAGTTTTGATGATATGACAAATAAGTGTCGGGATCATAGACAACTGCAACTCTTGACGAACTGTTACGCAGGTTTGTAGAAAACGCGTTTTAAAAAAAGGATTTGAGTTCGCTAAAATGAAATTATTTATTAATTAATTTTTGAAAATAGAAAATGTGTCACAAAGTTAGAAAAACTATCCTTAAGCAGCCTTTTCGCGTCAGAGGGTAGAGGGAGACTGAAGTACCATTTCTATGACTGAATATACTTGCAAACAATAAATGATGATCTATTAGGTTTGTATGCCTATACTGCACTAATACATGCAGAGGGAATATATAACAACCCCCCGAAGAAGACTAAACTTCAGGGTTGAATGAGGAACTGAAGTTTATGTTGAAATATGCGTATTATTTTTAAATTTATTAATATTTTATTTATTTATTGTTTTACTTTGATCACTCATTTCTATTCATAAAGCCATAATTCTTAAGAACTAGGTAACAAATAGAAAAAGTTTTCAAATAATAATTTTCTCAAGAAATCTCTCTAAGACGGGGCAAAGGAATAGCAGCGCTGTTTTCTGATTGAGAAATTGAAGGTCTACGGGAATTTAGACTGTTAATATTTATGTCGAGACTGCGGCCGGACTTGACAAACTTATAATATAGTTTATAAGCTAAAAATAGAATAATCAAAATTAAAACAAAAGTTACAGTACTAATAGCGTAATGTGTCCCATATTTACTCAAAAACGACTCTTCGTTCAGAATTTCATCTGTTTTGTCTAATAAAGTATTTATCAATTTTTTATTCAAACTTAAGTTTTCCAAATTTATATTTTCTAACTTAATAGGAGACACACTAGACGTAAGTTTACTTATCATAGAAGGATTACAGCACGACTCATTAATAAGGTTAAAGTCCGTGTTTAAAACCGCTAAGCTGACATTAGCATAATCGAACTTAGGCACTAAGCGAGTACTTTTACTAAAACCTAAACAATAAGTGGGCAAAGTAAGTATTCCGGTACCCAAAATGTTAAGATTATAAACATTAGAGTCTTCGCATTCTATTGTAAGTTTTGTAGGTTCCGATTGCACATAGATCCATTTATTATGGCGCATAGAATTCCAAATGTTTACATGTCCGAATACCGCTTTAGTTTCGCACTGCCCTGGTAGGGACGTAACAACACGCGTTATCAGTTCAGATTCACAGGTGGGGTTCTCGGAAGTCGAGAATACATTGGGTATGTCACAAATATAGTTTTCAGGGTTGGCACTTTCACACTTTAATATTTCATTTAATGTACAGTAACGGGTTTTGTCTTTGGTCATTGCTATATATGTACTGCTAGGTATAATGAGGCTATATGTGTTTGGTTTTACATTATTATGTGGAATAGGTAAAGGTAAGTTTCGGTATACGAAATATTCCTCAGAGTTTACAAGTGGTACTTTAATAACAAAGATTATCTTATTATTATAATAATAGCAAACTACTCGCGACATACTTAAAATAATAAACATTTTACTTAACTCTAAACTTACAGGTAGGTTAACACCTGCAGACAAGTGTAAGTGATTATCGGCGAGTTCTCGGTATAGCTGCGTGGGAGTTATCACCGATGGGTGTATAATATTTCTGCTACTGAGTAAGACAGCATTTGTTATGTCTTCTAATTGAAACGAAATTGTAAGTAATGCAGTTTCAAGTCGGTTAATGATGCTATCCAGTTTATTTTTTATAAGTAACTCATTTGAAATGAAAGTAACATTTTTTAAATTAGCAGAGATCTCGTCGATAGCCAGATTTAAATTAGCTTCATTCATTCTAATCTTATGAATGGTTTGGTTATAATTTGATAAAGTCAATGAAGTCAATAAAATATTTTGTTTGATGAGTGAAGCCAGTTTTTTCTCATTGTTTTGCAAGGAGTTCATAACAGAGTCATATTTTATGGCGTCATCTTCGTCTAAAGTTCCAAAAACAGTTTTTAGAATAGAGCCGCCGGCACCAATCCAGGCTGACCGTTTGGTTCTATCGTCAATCAAATGAGAAATTGAATCGAATTCCTTGACTACGTCCTGATATCGAATTGACAGAGGTTCTACCGTATTATAACAGTCATAATGTTCTATAATATCTATTTGCCTACAAAGAAACTTAAAAGTACCTAAAACTAAATTAAGATTAGTAATATGTGGTTCAATATGAGAAATATCAATGGGGATTATGATATTTAGGTTCCCATCTCTAATTTTCATTTTTCCCACATATTCGGAATATAATCCAGATCCAGTCTGGATCGGTTCAATAAAGTTTGGGCTCGCTCCAGCATAGGCGCTGAAATAAACAAATAAAATTGAAAATGTTTCATTGTTTGTTTGGTAAAATTGCTAAAATCATGTTTGATAAAACAATATTTCAAGGTGGATTATTGCTGGCAAGCTTAATCTCATCAAAGTGGTGAGTTATATGTCGTCTGTTTATTAGTAAGGTTACTGTATTGTTGTTGTGTAGTTTTACAATTTTGTATGGGCCTTTCCAGATTGGGGACAAGGCCTTTCTGAGACGGAGATGATTTTTTAAATAAACTAAGTCGCCAACTTTGTATTGAACGCGACGCGTATGGGTATCATAATGAGTCTTAGATTTTTCTTTTGATTTATTTATATTTTCAATTGCTTTGTCACGGGATAGTTTAAGTCGATGGTTCAACATTTTCAAATACTCAGGATAAGTTGGATCTAGAGTTTCTTCGAAGATAGAATCAGGAAGGAATGGTTTGTGACCAAACAGAAGCTCATAAGGGCTGAAGTTGGTCGTGGAATGGGTGCTTGTATTATATGTAAGCATTGCAGTGTATACGTATCTGGGCCAATTTTCTTGATTCGAGTCGACAAATGATTTGAGGTATTCTTTTAAAGTAGAATGGCTGCGCTCAAGTGCGCCTTGTGTTTGAGGGTGATACGGGGAGCACCACAACTGTTTTATTTTTAAGAATTCGCATGTTTTCTTGAACAGGTCGGCGGTGAAGTTACTTCCTTGATCGGTTAATATTGCTTTAGGAATAGCGTATAGTGATATAAAATGTACTAGGCATTCCATGGTTTCTTCTGCTGTTGTAGAACGGATCGGGTAGGCTACTGAATATTTTGTCAAATCATCCTGAAGGGTTAATATGTATTTTATCTTGGCAGTGCCAGATTCTGGCAAAGGTCCAACAATATCTAAGGCTACACGTTGGAATGGGCTTGTTGAAGTTGTAGTAATTTGCATCGGTGCTTTATTAGTTTTTCTAAAAGGTTTATTCTGCTGGCAGAGAGTGCAGTTTTTTTACAAAGTTTTCGATTTCAGCATCCTAGAAGAGCCTAAATGACCTGCGATAGGTATGTCATGGTTTTCGTGCAATATTTTTTTGATTTCACTCAGTGTTGGGTAAATTATTTTATTATGGTAGATATTAACAGTTATTTTAGTGTTGTGGAAAAGGTAAGTTAACATGTTGTAGATTTTTGTGTGTGAGAGTTTTTCAAAAGGACTTTTAAAGTCAGATATGGCAATGTCGGTGGAGTCTTGGATTACTACAAGTTCATTTCTAATTAATTTCAAAATTTTGAAGATATCTTGATAGGAACTTTCATCAAAATGATGAACTTTGGTATATGCCAAGAATATTATTTTATTGTTCAAGTTGAGTCTTTTGAAGGAGTGGAGTTCTCTTTCAGTATTCAGAAATTCTTCCGAGTTCTCTAAGTTTGCCAATATTTCTGGAATGTAAGGATTGGCTTCATCTAAGTCTAGTGACGTGGGGATGATGAGTATTTTGGAAGAAGTCTTCATTAGAGATTCATTATGTTCTTTCAGATTGGTATTGTAACTATAGTTTTTTGTAATTTCTTTCAGAAAGGTAGAATAATCATAGTCATTAAGAGGTTCAGAGATCGGGGATGGTATAGCAATCACATCAGGTAGAGTATCAGTATTTTCAGTACTGTCTTGAACGAGTTGTTCGAGAATTTCATCGGATTCAGGTAAGTTATTTTGATTTTCGGGATTGTTTTCCACGAAAGGAGCAGATTCAGGTAAGTAATTTTGATTTTCATTAATCAATGGGCTAGGAGTCGGAGGATTGAGCGGACTGAAATCGATTCCAAGGTTGTCGTCATGAGGACTAATTTCTAAAGAGCCAAGGTCTATTAGAGATTCTTCCAGAGCGTCTGAAGAAGGAGCATCGGGAAGGACTGGATTCACCGGAAATCGAGAAAGAGCGTCTGCTGCATTGTTAAGGTTTCCTTTCCGATATATGATCTCGTAATCAAACTCCTCTAGTTTTAATCTCCATCTTTGAAGTTTACTACTAGGGTCTTTATGGTTGAATAACCATTTTAATGGTCGGTGATCAGAAATAATTTGGAATTTGTTACCATAAAGGTAAGGACGGAAGGTTTTACATCCAAATAGGACAGCTAACAACTCCTTTTCGGTTGTACTGTAATTGGTTTCACTCTTATTGAGGGTACGCGATGCGTAGGCTATTGGATTGTCTTTACCGACAGGTCCTTGAGAAAGGACAGCACCTATGGCATGGTTTGAGGCATCACATGTAAGCACGAATGGTTGGGTAAAGTCAGGGTAGATGAGAAGAGGAGCAGTGGTCAATTTATGTTTCAAATTATCGAACGCTAATTGCTGTTGGTTTTCCCAATTGAAGGGGACGTCTTTCTTCAAAAGGTTCGTAAGAGGTTTAGCAATTTTTGAGAAATCGGGAATGAAACGTCGATAATAGGAAACGAGTCCAAGGAAGGATTTAACGTCTTTCGGCGTGTTTGGGACTGGAAATTGGGTAACCGCTTTAACCTTTTCGGGATTGGGCTTCACGCCTTTTTCAGTGATTACATGGCCAAGATATCCGACTTCTCGTCGGAGAAATTCACACTTGTCGGGCTGAAGTTTCAAGTTGAATTTACGAAGTTTTTGGAAAATGGCCTTTAGGCTATCTATCGAGGAATTTAGATCATGACCATAACAGACCACGTCATCTAAATAGACATAGCAGCGGATGCCTTGGAGGCCGGAAAGAGCCGAATTCATAAGCCTTTGAAAGGTAGAAGGGGCATTTTTCAGCCCGAATGGCATCCGCGTGAATTGGAAGTGTCCTTCAGGGACATTGAAGGCTGTTTTGGTTTTGTCAGCTTCATTTAAAGGGATTTGATGGAACCCAGAAGCTAGGTCCAGGGTTGAGAAGTATTTACTGTTCCCCAGCTGGTCCAGGATCTCTGCAATCTGAGGAATAGGGTAAGTATCACCAATTGTGACGTCGTTTAGTTTTCGATAATCTATTACGACTCGCCACTTTTGAATTTTTGAAGCATCGAGCTTTTTAGGTACTACCCAAATTGGAGAGGACCATGGAGAGTCAGAAGGTTCAATAATGTTTTGGTTTAACATTTGATCGATTTGTTTTTTGACTTCTTGCTTATGAATTTCAGGGAATCGATATGATTTTGTATGGATAGGAATATCAGTAGTAGTTTTTATTTCGTGTTTCAGGGCATTGGTACAGGTGAGATACTCTCCAGGTAAATGGAAGATATCAGAGAAGTCAGAGCACACCTGGTAGAGAGCTTCTTTCTCTTCACTGTTGAGGTGAGAAACACGCAACTGATTTAGTACTTCTTCGGTACGTTTGAAAGTATCTTTTGGGATCGTTGCATTTACATTGTTCACAGGATGCAGGGTCTGAGGAGTTTCATAAAATTCAGAGGGATCAACTGAGGTAAGTTTGAGGTTTAGCGTAGATTTCAAGGTTATAGGTTCCTCAGAAGTATTGACTACGGATATATTTATCCTATTGTTGTCTTTCACACGAACTAGGCAGTTTGCGATCAACAGATTAGCGCATGGACTTTGATCGAGTACGAGCCCTTCTCTTATATTTGGTTTTGGACAGAGCATTCAATTATAGCTTCGGTTCTAGGAGGAATTATATAAGTAGGGTCGCAGAAATAGAGTTTCAGGGATGTCTTTCCCAGACGAAGTAAGTTATCATTGTAATCAATGTTACAATTATGAGCGTTAAGAAAGTCCGTGCCTATGATTCCATCATAGGGAAGGTGGATTTCGTCAATCACATGAAATTTTTGTGAAACGTTGGATTTTGGAAGACACATATTTAATTGGAAATATCCTAAGGTTTGAACAGATTTTTCCAAATTGTCGATACCTTTTAGGTGGATAACTTCTTTAGTAAGTTTGGGACGAATTTGCATACAGGATCCTTTTATTAGACTGACTGATGACCCTGAATCGACTAGCAAAGATAAAGGATTGTCCGATACAGAGGATTTAACGAGAACATGTGGTAATAGCATCTTGGCAGGATCGTTCGTGATTTCAAAAATATTAGACATATCCACATCGTTACGTGGTTGTTTGGATTTAGAAATCGATTCAGTATTTTTTGACTGTGGCAGATCAACGTTGTTGCATTGCTGCTTGGATTCGGAGATTCGCGATTGTGGCAGATCAACATTACGTTGCTGCTCGCGTTTGGATTCAGAGATTCGTGATTGTGGCAAGACAACGTTACGTTGCTGCTCGCAATTGGATTTAGAGACTCGCGATTGTGGCAGAACAACGTTACGTTGCTGCTCGCGTTTGGATACAGAGATTCGCGATTGTGGCACAACAACGTTACGTTGCTGCTCGCGATTGGATTCAGAGATTCGCGATTGTGGCAGAAAAACGTTACGTTGCTGCTCGCGATTGGATTCAAAGATTCGCGATTGGGGCAAAACAACGTTACGTTGCTGCTCGCGATTAGATTTAGAGTTTCGCGACTGTGGCAGGCTTACATAACATTCCTGCTCGCGTTTAGACTTTGAATTAGAGATGGATTCAATAAATTTATGCTTGCCATCTTGTATCGATGCTAGCGATTTAGGGTTCCAGGAATCCAGGTCGTGACTACCATGTTGCGGAGTCAATTTGGATTTCGAAAAAGTTCGACTGGCGTAAAGCAAACTCGATGAAAGTGATTTTGAAGTAGAAGTGTCGGATTTAGAAATGTGAGGTCCCGCACGACACCAGGACGAGACATTTATTCGTTTTTTGGATCAGAATCTACTTCATCACAGCCCTCTTCATCTTGGGGCTCATCATAGGACAAGTCGGAATTGTCGGATATGAAATGAACACGTGGGAATTGTTTTTGTGCTGGCTTATAGCCTGAGCTTGAAGGTTGTTGTTGGTCGGTGTTTCGAAAACGGTTATTGTTGAATTCGCGCTTGCGGCAGTTTTCGATCACGTGACCTACGGATTTACAGTAAATTTGTTATTGACATTTTTGCCATACGAATTGACATCAGGACGTGATTGAGGATTTCTATTACGATTAAAATTATTATTTGACGAAGATGGTGTCATTTTCTTTGACATACTGTCAGAAATTTTCTCTTCCGCAATGGCAAAATTTACAGCAGTGTTAAGATTTTCAGGATTACGGCATCTCACAATTGTTGCAATTTTAGGATTAAACCCTGTAATGAAAGTATGAAGGGCAAGGTCCTCCATGGCTGCGACTCGACCACTCAGTTCCATTTTACGTTTAGTCGGAATGGATATATTGATCTCAGTAATTAGTCTGGCTAAACATGTTTCGACTCTGAGTGAGAACTGATTGGCTGACTCGTTAGGCAATTGTTTACATTCTTGTAATTCGGAAAGCAAATGAGCATAATGCTTTTTCTCGCCAAATTGTGTTTTAAGAAATTCTTCCAATTGGTTCCAGTTGTCAAATTCTTTTATAGAACACGCGATTTGAGCTTTGCCTTCCAATTTACAAAGAATAAGTTTAAATAGGATGTCCTTTTGCCATGGGGCGGCTAGATTAATTGCATTTTTACAATTGGTAATAAATGGATTTAATTGTTCTCGATTACCATCGAATTTGCCAATGAACTGTGTGAGAATATTTAAATCCACAGTAGGATTGGGCTCTTGGCTGTTAGATCTTGACGGGGCTCTACTCCCGCTGGATTCTTGATTTGGTACAAGCACATTAACGGATTCGTCTTTAGCTTCTTTTGGCATGTTGAATTCAGAGAATCAATAAATTGGACACAATAAAAATATACAAATTGAATTATAATTAATTGGATTTAGAAGGTAACAACCCTAACGGAATAGAACAATGACCAAAGACTTCAGTACACAGAACGTGTAGGCGGCCGCGATAAGATGCATTCTCGGGCGAAGTCGCGACGACACGGCGTAACCTTGATTACCAAGGTTATTATCCGGAGTCTGGAACACGGGAGCTCGGTGCTGGATGGGGTCGCAACCACAACTATCGGGGGTGGCTGTGACTTGTTGATGCACAGTGGAGCTGAGCGACAACGAGATGCAGGATGAGTCTCTTCCCTCGAAGAATGAATACTTCAGGATTCGGCGATTTTTCTTTTAGGAAACAGCGAGCTGGATATAGCGAGTTATATAGGATACAGAGAGCAGGATACAGAGTAGGATTTAGTGTTTTCTGGATACAGTTTTTGACACTTTATTTTCCAATTTTGGGGTGCACTTTTAGGTTCAGTGACCTTCACTGTCCACTAATTTCACTGTCGGAACTCAGAAGATTGGAGACGGACCGGGGACCCTAATTTGATCCCTTTACGCTGCCACCATTTATGTTACGCGGGTTTGTAGAAAACGCGTTTTAAAAAAAGGATTTGAGTTCGCTAAAATGAAATTATTTATTAATTAATTTTTGAAAATAGAAAATGTGTCACAAAGTTAGAAAAACTATCCTTAAGCAGCCTTTTCGCGTCAGAGGGTAGAGGGAGACTGAAGTACCATTTCTATGACTGAATATACTTGCAAACAATAAATGATGATCTATTAGGTTTGTATGCCTATACTGCACTAATACATGCAGAGGGAATATATAACAGAACGTCGCAATGAGAGCATTTGATTATCGCCATTTTGGCGCTGATAGCAGTCGTTAGGCAGTAGTGAGCGTCCACGGAACTAACGTATTTATACATTTTAGTACCATGGACAATCGGTGGGGCGCTTTGAATCGGCACAAACGAAAGTACGGCAGAGCCTATCCATGTCGGGATGCACAGGGCTCCCAAGTCAAAGATTTTGGAATTACGTTTACTGGCTCCCTCTACGTTCCAAGTCTACTAAAACAAAATTATAAATCCGAGAAGTGTAGCCACTGTAGTAAACAGGCCAATCAGCTCCAGACGTAGTAATATTAAGTAATTTGTGTCGGGACTTCTCTCTCTTCTCTTACCAACATATTAATCTCGCTTACCAACATATACATATACGCTCAAGCTGCTGAACGGATTTGGATGATATTTGGTAGCAGGATAGCTTATATCCTGGACTATCACATAGGCTACTTATATCCTGGACTATCACATAGGCTACTTATATCCTGGACAATCACATAGGCTACTTATATCCTGGACTATCACATAGGCTACCTATATCCTGGACTATCACATAGGCTACCTATATCCTGGACTATCACATAGGCTACCTATATCATGGACTATCACATAGGCTACCTATATCCTGGACTATCACATAGGCTACCTATATCCTGGACTATCACATAGGCTACCTATATCCTGGACTATCACATAGGCTACTTATATCCTGGACTATCACAGGCTACTTATATCCTGGACTATCACATAGGCTACTTATATCCTGGACTATCACATAGGCTACTTATATCCTGGACTATCACATAGGCTATTTATATCCTGGACTATCCTACTGGACATAGGCTACTTTTCCTCACCGGCGTAGCTAGTTTTTCATAGATTGTTAATGAACGGTGGCAAAATTAAGCCGATTATTTTGACATTGTTATACAATAAATAAAAAAAAAACACAAATGAAAAATAATATCCGCAAATGAAAAACCATTGAAGTAGAAGGTAAAAGCGAAAACTTTGACTCAATTTATTAACAATTGGGTAGGAGACTTGGGGCCCAGGGCCCCGATTCTGTTAACTATTGAACAGCGATAACGCAAGTCGATCGCTAGAAAACAAAATTTAGCGATCGACAGAATCGGGGCGCTGGTCGTTAACCTGATGGTAATTACCACACTTGCTTATATGCTATCTGCTTATTTGAAAGCCTGAATCTTCGAGATATATGCTCGAAGGCCAAAATCTACGTGACACCTTTGCCACTATAGCCACCTATTTGCATTCCACCACACTATGGCTTGGGTACAGAATATTTGACGGCAAAGCAAGGATACAAAATATATCTACTTGATGGGACCTTGCTCTATAACATTTCCAAAGGTTGCCTGGAAGAAATCACTCTAAACTAAAAACCCATTTTACAAACACCATACTTACTTTTGGTAGACTTTGTGAGTAGATACTATGTACAGTAGTCACAGCGAAAGTTCCGTGTCTCGGAAGTTATCTGCTAGTCGCTGCGCAAACTGATATTTTTCAGGCGCAATCCCAATGTTGAAGTTGAATACTGCATTTTATAACTGCCTCGCTCACTCGCTTGCGTTTTTCGCATATTCTATCTCGCTCTTACTTGATAGTGTTTTATTCTCACAGCAGTACCTGCGCAATTGTTCACAGAGCTTAACATCACAAACATCTAGATTGGCTGCGCCTACTATAGTAGTGTGTTACTTTTTACCCGAGTACGGTGAAGCAAGGGTAACGGTAATGATTTAACATTTTATGTATGCATGTGGATGTTCCACTATAGCGTTACCTCTGATGGTCCGATTTTGAAAAGCGATGTTTCAATCGATTCGTCTTCAGGTATAGAATAGTGTCATAAGCTATTAATTTTTTACTTGGCTACGGCGGAGCAAAGGAATGGTTACGTGTTCAATCAAACTAAAAACTTGGTCCGATTTTGACTAGCGAGGTAATTCGTCTTCATCGCAAGAGTGTCGTAGGCAATTTTTTTTACCCGACCGTAGTCGGTTTTATCTTTTGAACTTATGTCTTGTTTAATTATGATGTGACTAAAAGTGTTTATCTATCTACCCGTAGGTAATCCGCCCCAGCAGCACATACAATACAATCAGCGCCCTCGGCTCCCCGCTCAGCTCCCATCCCGTGGTGCGCGTGACGAGCGCGCGCCGGCGCCACGCGAGGCGCTGGCTGTGTGGCCCCCGGAACGAAAGACTCGCGCACTCTCAGAGGAAGGAGACATAAAAAACAAAATATATAAATATATAATAAACATAAGAAACGGGATATTCAGGAACCATAGAAATTATTTGAATTAAGTTTCCGAAATTTCGGCACGGTTGCTTGCGCCATGATCACAAATAAACAGCCTGCAGTTACTGCATTAAGTATACCTAGGCTAAGCGCAGTCGGTGATCATGGCGCTAGCAACAAAATATCGGAAACTCAACGGAAATATTTTTCTTGTACCTAATCCCGTTTGTAAGGTTTCTAATGTGTGCGACCTTGTTAGTTTTGAACCGTGCACGTAACTGCACAAACACATTCACAGACACTTTTGTTTGCCCTAAATTGTATTTTATATTTTGTATGATTGTTTCTTGTATAGCTAAACTAAGTGTCGACTAAATGATGTTTCTTCCTTCTTGTTATTTTTATAATCCAGTCCATTTCGTGTTTCGGAGGGCACGTTAAGCTGTCGGTCCCGGTTGTTATTGATATCACAGTAGTAGTCGTTAAGACATGACAGAGGCCCTCATGCGGCCAATCTGTTTTATTCGTTCAAGGGATATTTTTCCACTATGGTAAAACACCCAACAAGTACCAATAACCTTAGTAGGATAAAATCAAATAAAACAGGACCAGTCATTTTGACGGTTTTTTTTTAATTTTTGCTTATTTTCAAAGATATTCTGGTCACTTTTTCTAATCATCAATCTAATTTCCAAGATTACAATATTTTTTTCCAGAATTTCTCCCCATTTTTGGTTTGTTATTTGCGACGTTTTAGAATTTTTTATATTTTTAATGGCAATTAGGAACGATCACACTAATATATTAAAGGCTAAAGTTTATATGTGTGTATGTTTGTTACTCTTTCACACAAACGACAACGGATTTAAGTAATATTTGGAATGGAGATACCTTATACACTGGATTAACCGTGACTTACCCGTGGCACAACTGCTTGGCACTGCCTGTTGTGCCATGGGGAATTGCTATTCCCTTAGGCACTACCAGTTGTGTCAAAGGGAAATATATTATACCAATGACACAACCCAACAATGCCACTAGTGCCTTGGGGAACTGCTGTTTCCTGAGAGAACAGCAGTTCCCCAAGATCTTTCGTGAAAAATAAAAATATGAAATAAAAATCAACTTTTGTTCACAAAATGTATATTCACTTGTACCAAAATCGTTAAAAAGTAGTACCAATTATAGAAAAACAATAGTATCTTAAACAATACTCGAGTTTAACGATTTAGAGTTTTTACCCATCAGCCTCGGGCCAGTTACTAAAAAAAACATTAATTATTAACGTTTATTCTTTTTATACATTACTAAACATACAACACAACTATACCGATAGATAATATTGCTCAATATATTTTTAATTAATTTGTGAACCTTTAGGAAAAGTATGAGTAACTGGAACGACTCTATCAGTCCTTCAACTTTTTGGCTATCTGTCCCTTAAGGCCAGGCTCCATAAGTACATTTCCCCACGCTAGCTCCGCCTCTACTCTCCGCCCCCCGCTACCCGCAACAAGCACTGAAGTGCCTGCGTAACAAGGTTGAATATCGCGAGCGCTGTTTGAACACACAAATTTAGCTCGGAACTAAATGAAGTAAGTCTCAAATTTAATTATTTTATTGGCAGGCTAATAATTTTATTAAATTTTGTCTTGACAGTGGATAATAATCTATATTTTCTTGCTGTGAGATTTATTGTAGAGATAAAACTTAAGCCGTTGAGTAGAAAAATGAAAATATTACTGAAAATAACATAATTTTTAATAAGAAAACATATTGAATGAAATCCTGTAAATCACGATTTTATCTTAATTAGTATTTTACATTTATACGGATCAGAAATTTCAAGAAAATAATCCTAACCCGACTGTTCTCTGGAAAAATTAAAAGAAAGGAACCTGTCAAGGCCCCACATACATATTTTCATGAAAATTGGTTTAGTATATTTTAGTAAATCTATTTGATGTCTGTTTATGGTTATACGAGTGACTGTCACATGCGAGTCGGTCAGTAGCTCACATCCGAGTTAATATTATTTTCTTGCCTTTGCCATAGCAGCTACTCTCATTGTGACAGGTTGAAGCGAGTCGAGTTATGGGAGTTGCAGTAGCTGTCTACTGTTAGGTCAGCAGCTGGACTGTGTAACCATGCCTTATCAATTGTCACGCAGAACTTAAGGTAGCAAAATATTAGCCGCATTGCGCTCGTCCCCCTGAGGCATTGCTGTTTCAAATTATGCCCCTGTAACAGTAATTGCACACTACTGCTTGGCGGATGAATGACTGGCACTAGTGTGGCTTATGTGTACTTCCCCATTGTGTATAGTACGAATCTTTAAAAGCACAAAAGTTCTGAGCAAAAACTAAATGTTTACATCAATACATGTGGGTTAAGGACTTCCAAAGTCGATTCCAGCGTTCAAAAACACCTTCAAAGTTCAGAGTTGCGCCCAAAATAAGCAGTCTTACAATATTTTTAATAAACTTAAAAAGAAATGAATATGTCGATGTGATCTGTGGACAGCAAGCTAAACATACAAGCGCTTACAAATCAATAAAAATAAACATGTCATTTTATCTACCAGATAATTTCTGTAGCCATTTGAAGCAAAAAAGAGTGCATGCTAAATTGCACTTGGATGCCGCGCATTAGAGTTGATATTGCTTTGTTCTAATGCAAACAGTTGCAATTATAATTTCGTTATACGGCGCACAGTAATATTAACTCTAATACACGGCATTTAACATGCACGCTTTTTTGTTTCAAATAGCTCATAAATTAGGTCGTAGAGGCACAGGTCACCGTGATATTACCAATATATTTATTGTGCTTCGTAGCATTGGAAGTATTGCAGTTTATTATTGCAGATATCCGTATCAGAAATTATCGGCTGACCGACATAAGTTTCGGATATTTTGAGATATTTATACAGTTGTTATAACATTTAAAGAAGATGCAACCTTATTGGTAGCGATTCGGACATACACTAAACTAAACTTCCTTGTTGGCTTCTTAACAAGGTCTTTTTGCCCCTGGCATCAAAAAAAGAAAAAAAAAAGAAAAAAAGGAAAGGGTATAGACCCTTTCTCACCTTTTTTTGGATCTTCTAATTTTCCCTATCGATTGACATTAGTTTCATTTATGGCCGAGAAATCAAGTTTACTTTAAAATGGCGGAGGTTTCGGAATTCCAGGCACCATACAAATATGTGAGCTGGGCTTTACACGTTCAAATACCTGTACAAGAATTGCTCGTTTTATATTACTTATATGATATTTTATAAGGTCATCTTAATATTTCCAAGTCTCTATTGATTGTTTCCAATCCCTATTTTATAATCTAGGAGCTACTTATTGATATGTGGCGGGCGTTTTGTTTCTATTCACCCCTCAATTCGTTCATTGGACGCGCGTCCTTTAAATAATTATCAATACAGAATTTAGATTTTTAAATTCTATACGAGGTAGGTTTTTTTCATTTTGTTTAAAAACTAGACGTTAAAAAAGACAAAAGTATGATACAATTTATAGAATACATAAAAATGAACGAACCTACTAGAAGTGCATGCAAACATTAAAAAATGAACGAACCTACTAGAAGTGCATGCAAACATTAAAAAATGAACGAACCTACTAGAAGTGCATGCAAACATTAAAAAAATGAACGAACCTACTAGAAGTGCATGAAAACATTAAAAAATGAACAAACCTACTAGAAGTGCATGCAAACATTAAAAAATGAACGAACCTACTAGAAGTGCATGCGAACATTAAAAAAATGAACGAAACTACTAGAAGTGCATGCAACCATTAAAAAAATACTTGATTGATATGTTGCGGGCGTTTTGTTTCTATTCACCCCTCAATTCGTTCATTGTGTCTTTTAGATACTAACCTATAAAGAATTTCGAATTTTGAACTCACTCACTAAACTCTACTAAAGCCTGTCAGCGTAAAATCAACTTTGTTTCCACGCAGCGAGAGTCCCGACTTGTTCAAACGCTGTCTCAGAACGTGTCCGAATTTATCCAAACGATGTTAGACCGAGTGTTAAAAACATGTTTTAATTACGTTATTTTAAGCGGTACAGCTTAAATTGTCGTTACTTTAGAATAGATGCTAGGGGCAAAAATACCTTGTTACGAAGTCGACTAGATTTAAATTACATTTTCACCTCACAAGCTCGGAAAGATTCTGTTTGTCATTCGAAATCGGAGTGCAAAAATGCATTTTACCCGCTAGCGTGCAAAGAGTTTTTAAATTCGAACCTTTCTATTCAATAATTTTCTATAGCGCCAATCCACTGAAAATACTTTATTACTAATTTATACTATATTATTATCCGATTCGATTCTACTCTACTTGACTCTATTCGTCTCTATTCGCCACTTTTTGACTCTACTCGACTCTATCAGTCTCTGTTCATTTTCAATTATTTTCTTCTCTATTCTACTCTGTTCTACTCGGTTCTACTCTGTTCTACTCTGTTCTATTCTATTCTAATCGACTCTACTTGACTCTATTCAACTGTACTCGACTCTTCTCGACTCTATGTTTACACGTCTGCCAGGCATCCCGCGACGGCCCATTTATTATTATTATTATAAACACTAATTTAATATATTATTTTAGCTGTTTTTCTTGCAATTAGCATTTTCCACGCTGTAGTGAGGTGAAAAGTTTTGTGTTGCGCACGGCAGCAAAGTTATTTGGCGTCTCGTACTTTTATTTGAACCACTCGCTTTGCTCTTGGTTCAATCCTAGAATCCTTCGCTTGCACAGGTTTCAATACAAGTACTCTCGCCAAAAAATCACTTTGCAGCCTTGCATAACAAATACCTATTGAACAAATTAAGTCTAGTTTATTACATGTCCGAATCGCTAATTGACTTATCTAAACATCAGCGATTTTGTAAAAAGTTAAATATCTTGGACATAAATGAAATTAATGTAATTTTTTGTTTTTCTGACATATTTGGGTATGAAAATTATAAAAAATATATAAAAAAACATCGTGAAGTTTGGCGGAAAAACAATAGTATTTTTTAAACCCAAATACCTCGGTAAGTATATCAGTTCTGCCGTTTTTTCACACCTTTTTTTGGATCTTCTATTTTTCCCTATCGATTGACATTAGTTTCATTTATGGCCGAGAAATCAAGTTTACTTTAAAATGGCGGAGGTTTCGGTATTCCAGGCACCATACAAATATGTGAGCTGGGCTTTACACGTTCAAATACCTGTACAAGAATTACTCGTTTTATATTACTAACATGATATTTTATAAGGTCATCTTAATATTTCCAAGTCTCTATTGATTGTTTCCAATCCCTATTTTATAAGCTAGGAGCTACTTATTGATATGTGGCGGGCGTTTTGTTTCTATTCACCCCTCAATTCGTTCATTGGACGCGCGTCCTTTAAATAATAACCAATACAGAATTTAGATTTTTAAATTCTATACGAGGTAGGTTTTTTTCATTTTGTTTAAAAACTAGACGTTAAAAAAGACAAAAGTATGATACAATTTATAGAATACATAAAAATGAACGAACCTACTAGAAGTGCATGCAAACATTAAAAAATGAACGAACCTACTAGAAGTGCATGCAAACATTAAAAAATGAACGAACCTACTAGAAGTGCATGCAAACATTAAAAAAATGAACGAACCTACTAGAAGTGCATGCAAACATTAAAAAAATACTTGATTGATATGTGGCGGGCGTTTTGTTTCTATTCACCCCTCAATTCGTTCATTGTGTCTTTTAGATACTAACCTATAAAGAATTTCGAATTTTGAACTCACTCACTAAACTCTACTAAAGCCTGTCAGCGTAAAATCAACTTTGTTTCCACGCAGCGAGAGTCCCGACTTGTTCAAACGCTGTAACGCTGTGTCTGTGTAGATAAGGTAACCTTTTTTAATTTTGTTTAAACTAGAAAAGCACAAGTATGATAAATTTTAGCACAGAATATATAAAAATTTGCGAACCTTCTTGAAGTGTATGCAAACATTTTATAAAAACTTAATTGATAAGCGGCGGGCGTTTCGTAACTATTCACCCCTCAATTCGTTCATTGGACGCGTGTCCTTATACTATCCTATAAAGAATTACGTATTTTGAATTCTAGAAGAGTTTTTTTTTTTAAACTTAACGGCACATGTTTGATACAATTTAACATAGACTACATAAAAATGAACGAACCTTCTTGAATTGTAAGCAACCATGCATAATAAAAATAAACTCTTAGTTTAAGTACCTACAATACTAAAATTGCTATTATATTCCTAAATAAGATTGTTACCATTGTGATTGGACAAATTATTTTTTATAGAATGGACTGAAAATATCTAAATTTATAATCATGAAGAGCACATACAATACATAAACAAATGTTGACCATAATTTCACGAATTGAAGGGTTATGAATATAACGTCAGGGACGAAAATCTTCCGATTTCGAAACTTATTCGAAATTTTGTCAACCCTAGGCGACGAACTTAAAACTAAAGTAAATCTAGAAGTCAACAACATCAGCCTCAAGTACAATTGAGCGAGGACATAATCTAAAGCGAGCGTAAAAACAACATTTACAAATTCTTAGTAGAACCGCTTAAATCGCTTACCAAGTTTGAAGTTCTCAAAATATCTTACGAAGTAGGGTGTATGTACAATAGTTACTATAGCTGGAGGCTCATTCCTTCGTCCCGCTTCTTGTGTTTTAGGTATTTGAAGATCTTCCTGCAAAAGAAACACAATCATTTATATTTCAGGTATTAAAAATACCTGTTTTTTTTAAAAACACTTTTGCTGAACAAGTTTTTTTTGACTTCTTGTATTTTTTACAGTGGTTGGAGCGAAGCGAGCGTGTTACTTTTTATCAAACAAAGAAACGAATAAACTGTTTGAACATGTAATTGAGCATACTTGGCCGGCGGGCGCCCTACGCTACGTTTGCACAAGGCCCAGAAAACTTGATGCGGGTTGGTAGAAATATCAAACGAATTACCATTATAATAACGTCCATATCTGAATGGGGTTAGATGGCGTCACTCATGGGTTTCTGTCCTTTAGCGCGGTACGCATGAGTAATTAATTATCCATTAACCTATACTTATTAACGCTAATATTATTAACGCATTTGTAAAATTTTCATTTTTATAGCTATGTTTACTAAAATCGTGCTCAACATTTTAATAAACCAAAAATAGTCTCAAAGACACTCCTAAATTTATATGTCCACCCTACACCTTGGTAGTTACAAACTTCAACAACTACGTCAAATTTAATTTACTTTAAGTAATTTGCGCATCATTGAAAAGACAATTAACTGAAGATACAAGTCTTCAAATAATATAATTTGTCTTAGAGGGATTAAAATAATTGACCGAGCGAGCGCGAAGCGTCTCTGTTTCAACTTGGACAAAAGTCCGGATGTCTGTCCGTCCGGATCTCTGTTCTCCTCTACAGGTCGCATTTATCAACCGATCTAGACGAAACTTGGTATACAGGATAAACTCATTTTTAGAATTTTTTCAACGCCGGGATTTTGGATTGGGGGTGGTACATCCCTCAAAAAAGGGACAAAAAGGGGAATACTACTACTACTACTGAATATCTCCGCCTTAGTACATCCGATTTCAATGTGTCTTTTTTTTATTTGAAAGGTAGTAACTTTAAATTGGTGACATAAATTTGATGAAGATCTGATGAGGATCTTCGGCGTGATGAGCAGAATAGCTCCTCAAAATGCAGTAAGTTTCTCACTTTTAGGTTTCTAACATTGGAATCAGCCCTTTACCTAGAGGGTAGGGATTGTTGGAGCACCTTGGTTATTAATGTTAGTTTTACAATAAGGTAACTAGATGGCGCTACTGTGCACCACTAGTAATAAAGCAGTAAGAATCACCGGTGCGAAGTGTTCGTACCAGACAGTCCGCGGAGCGTGGCCCCAGTCGCGCGGCGTGGTGGCGAGCGCGCGGCGCACGTCCGCGTCGCTGAGCGGCACCGCGCCCGCGCCCAACAGCACGTGCGTCACGCGCACGGTGCCCGCACGCGGCCACGGCGCCGCCCGCGGGTCCTCCGCCACTAGCTCCAGCTGCATTGTCACCTCCCACACGCACCGAAGCGAAGTGTTCGCCACCTGAAAACGGAAACAGAATACAAATATAAGATGAGCGGAGCGAGCGCACTAATTTAACTTAAATTATTTATTATTTGATACAAGTACCGGCAAACATAGAAAGGTTTGTCTTAGTACTCTTAGTACCTCTTAAAACAAACAAGACCTAAACAAGCACAAATAAAAAATGTATATAACCCCCTATTTCTATTATACAATGATTTACATAATTACCTAATAAGTACCAGGGTGAGGTATTCCACATGCCATGGCGAACAAGTTTAGTTTTACAACTTTCGATATTTCGAAGTTTTTCATTCATGTATTTATTTAGAAAGGAAGGAATAGGATCACTGAACTTTAAATCCTAGTAGTAGTAATCCTAGCACAGAATAAATAATAGTACTACCTAAGTAGTCAGCTGGGCAAAAAAAACACCTTGACCTTGGTGTATTAAAATTTGTCAAGTATGATTGACAGACCTCGCACATACAGTATACTGCGCAGTGGTCAGACGAACGTCAAAGTAAAAATGATAAGTATTATCTACTCGTAGTAAAAGGTAAAATATTATGTTTTTTTGTGATTTGTTTCAAGTATAAGATAACATTGGCCTTTCCTAAGCCTTTGGTGTTATTTTTTGTTCGTTATTTGGTGTTATAATGTGCGTGCAATAATAGGCTGGCTCGCTCAGTCATTCTCGCTGGTGAATCGTCTCCACTCAACCAGGTCTTTCCACCAGCGCTTGACGAGAAGAGGCGAGAGGAGGCCTTCCAACCTGAAGCCGCACATGGAGCAGTATGTATATACATACCTTTCTTTTGCTGCGACGTGATGGGATAGTAAACAATTGTAGGAACCTTGCACAAACTAAAATCTTCCAATTATGTTTTATAATTTAATGTATTTTTCTTTCGGTTAAATTCACTCAAACGCATTCAGTAATATAATTCCATTCTAATGTCAGCTTAGTATAAATATATTAATAATATTGTCACAAGCAAATCCAGTGAGCGAAGTTAGCTAGCGAAATGGAAACTTGTGTGGCTTGGCGTACGCGCCGCTATTGTTCCGTCTTATAAACCGCTGGCGCTCGGTCGCGCACGCCAGTCCGCTTCGAACTCCGACGGCGAATGCACGCCCGTTTTTTGTATCCTTTAAATCGCTCTTTAATATCGTGATTTCATTCTCGCTATATCTTACGTATTTCTATTCTTCGCTTTTCTAATCTGTGCCTACCTTGTGTGTGTGTGAAATACTAACTTTCTGAACTCTTCAAACTTTCTGTATTGTGAACTGTGCTAATAAATAACTCAGTGCTATTTTGGACTCTGGACATTTTTTACTCATACTCCTAGTAAGTGAAAACCACCAGTAAGCAGTAGTTCACTATATAATTGGTGACCACGACTAACAAAAGATAAACAGCATGGTGAACGAACAAACACAGGGAACCCCTGCGGGCGAAGCTTCTGGAAGCAGTACAGTCGGCGGCGCAAGTACAACTGCAAACGTAGACGTTTACAAGATTGGTGTTAAAATACCACCATTCTGGCCAGAAGAACCTGGATTATGGTTTGCCCAAATAGAAGGTCAGTTCAATATTACGGGAATAACGTCCGATGCAACGAAGTTCTATCATGTTATTGCGCAGTTGGATCAACGGTACCTAGCGGAGGTTAAAGATGTAATAGTTGCACCACCTTCAGAAAATAAATATATAAAATTAAAAACCGAGCTGATAAAAAGATTGTCTGCATCACAGGAAAAGAAGATAAAACAACTCCTTATGCATGAAGAATTGGGGGACAGAAAACCATCTCAGTTACTCAGACAGCTGCAAACACTTGCTGGACCCGATGTACCCGATTCATTTTTAAGAACTATATGGTCTAGTCGTTTGCCGCATAATATACAAACCGCAATAGCATCACAGGCAAGCGCACCTCTTGATACCATGGCAGATCTGGCAGACCGTGTCTATGAAATTGTTCCCGTTCCAGCAGCACCGGTCGTAGCAAGTGCAGATTTCTCGTTTTGCGACATGGCGAAGCAAATTTCGGAGTTGACACGAGAAGTAGCAGCCCTAAAACGCCACGTATCACGTTCGCATATTTATGATAAATCTGACATGCGTGAAGGAAGACAACAACAATCTTATCGGAATAAAAGCCGATATCGCTCGGAACAACGACACCTGGATTTCTGCTGGTACCACAACCGATTCGGCAGCCGTGCTACTCGGTGTACGACCCCATGCAAATTTAATTCATCGGAAAACGCGAACGGCAGCCGGAACTAGCGGCTAACGACTGCCCCTCCAAACCAGGCCGCTTATTTATCACAGACAGAACGTCCAAGATGACATTTCTCGTGGATACAGGATCAGACCTCTGTGTTTACCCACGATCTGCGCTCAATCAATTTCGCAGCAAGACAGACTACGAACTTTATGCAGCAAACGGTTCTGTGATAGCAACATACGGCTGGATTCACCTGCAACTCAACATAGGTCTACGCAGAGTCTACAACTGGCGATTTGTAGTGGCTGACGTTTCGAAGGCAATTATTGGTGCAGATTTTCTCAGATTTTACAATTTGCTTGTAGATGTGAGGAACCACCGCTTAGTCGACGGATTAACGTCTCTATCTACTACGGCAACACCAGACAAGGAGCCAAATGGCATCGCTTCAATTAAGGCAATATCCGGAGACTCCGTGTATCACCAACTTCTACGTGAATACCCCTCTATCACTTGTCCTGCTGGAACTCAACGTGAAATCAAACACGGAACGGAGCATCACATCCGAACATCATCTGGTCCACCCGTCTCAAGCCGTCCCAGACGACTTCCACCAGACAGACTGAAAATTGCACTGAAGGAATTCGAGGAAATGCTTGCGAATGGTACCGCGCGCAGATCTGAAAGTCCTTGGGCGTCACCACTTCACCTTGCACCAAAGAAGGACAACGGCTGGCGACCCTGCGGCGACTACCGAGCACTAAACTCACGAACCATTCCAGACAAATACCCCATCCGACACATCCAAGATTTTTCACAGCAACTGGCAGGTACGAAGGTCTACTCAAAAATTGATCTCATAAAGGCATATAATCAGATTCCTGTCCATCCAGACGATATACCGAAGACCGCAATTACGACACCATTCGGGCTATTCGAATTCCCATTTATGACGTTTGGTCTTCGTAATGCGGCACAAACATTTCAACGTTTTGTGGACGAATTGCTCAGGGACCTGCCATTTTGTTATGGATTCATTGATGATATCTTGGTGTACTCTCAAAATCAGACCGAACACCTCCAGCACCTCAGACAGCTGTTCCAGCGCTTGGCAGATTACGGTATGCTCATAAATACCGCAAAATGTGAGTTTGGAAAAACACATATAACGTTTTTAGGTCACGAGGTATCAGCAGACGGCATCCAACCTCTTCCAGATAAAGTGCAGGCAATTCGAGAATACCCAACACCAAAGACAGTAAAAGAATTGCGCCGCTTCCTTGGTATGTACAACTTCTATCGCCGATTTGTACCTGGAGCAGCCAAGTTTCAAGCACCACTCAACATCTTACTATCGGGGCCTAAGACAAAAGGATCGCAAAGTATCACGCTTACTACAGAGATGCAGGAAGCCTTCAACAACTGTAAGTCTAGTCTCTCTGAGGCAGCAATGCTTGCTCATCCAAATCCCGATGCTGACCTGTCTGTATTTACTGACGCATCAGATACCTCCATAGGAGCGGTGCTTCAACAGAAGTGCGGTGACAGCTGGAAACCTCTCGCATTTTTCTCAAGACGCCTATCATCAGCGCAGAAGAAATATAGCCCTTACGATAGAGAGCTTTTGGCTATATATGACGCAATCCGTCATTTCAGACACATGGTTGAAGCTAGACCATTCACTGTTTTTACGGATCACAAGCCGCTGACTTTTGCATTCTCCTACAACCGCGAGAAATGTTCACCGAGACAGTTCCGGTACCTGGACTATATTTCTCAGTTTACCACAGACATACACTTCGTGCAAGGAAAACAGAACGTAGTCGCTGACGCTTTCTCACGCATAGAGGAGATACGCATACCTATGGATTACCAAGCGCTTGCTAAATCCCAAGACTCAGATCCAGAACTGCAAGAGCTTCTAAAAAAAGGTTCAGCACTAGATCTAAAGAGGATTAAAACTCCTGACTCTGATACGGAGATTTACTGTGATGTCTCTACTCCAAACACTCGTCCGTATGTGACTGTCGCCTTCCGAAAACCTGTTTTCCAAGCACTTCATTGCTTAAGTCACCCAGGTGCAAAGGCGACTGCAAGATTAGTCACCAAGAGATTTATCTGGCCGGGAGCAAAGAAAGATTGCCGGCAGTGGGCCAATGAATGCACAGATTGCCAGAAAAGTAAAGTATACCGGCACACCCATTCTCCCACCTCACATTTCCCTGTTCCGTCCGAACGCTTCTCCCATGTCCACATGGACATCGTAGGGCCATTACCTATTTCTTGTGGTTACAGGTACTGCCTCACGGTCATCGACCGTTTCACCCGTTGGCCTGAGGCGTATCCTCTCACTGACATCACCGCAGAGACATGCGCCCGCGCTTTCATCACTGGCTGGGTGTCTCGTTTCGGATCTCCAAATCGTATCACCACGGACAGAGGGCGCCAGTTTGAATGCGGGCTGTTCCACAACATGTCAGACATCCTGGGTACGCAGCACCGACCCACCACAGCATATAATCCCGCCTGCAATGGAATGGTGGAACGACTACACCGCCAATTGAAGGCCGCAATTATGTGCCACCAAAACTCAAGCTGGACGGAAGTAATTCCACTAGTTCTTCTGGGCATCCGCAGTGCCTGGAAAGAAGACATTGGAGCTTCGGCAGCGGAGCTCGTTTACGGGGAGCCACTTAGACTCCCAGGTGAATTTTTTGTTCCTTCCACTGCGCCCTATGACGTCACCGACTTCGCATCTCGACTCCGTCTTCATATGGCAAAGTTGTCTCCAGAACCCGCAAGTAGACATGCACAGAAAACGTTCTACATACCTAAAGATCTGACCACCGCAGAATATGTTTTCCTACGTCAGGACGCTGCTCGGCGTTCTCTGGAACCACCATACACCGGCCCTTACAAAGTACTGGAAAGAGGAAGCAAAACCTTCAAGCTGGCCATCAGCAATCGAGAGCCTACTGTGTCCATAGATAGACTGAAGCCCGCTCATATGGCCCGAGATGATACCAAGACGGGTACTACAGACACAAACTCCAATCCACCTGCAACTGACCCTGTTCCAGAGAGGAAAACAAAATTCGGTCGTACAGTACATTTTCCTGCTCACTTTCACCCTCAGTAACCTTCGGTCTCAGCGGGGGAGTAGTGTAGGAACCTTGCACAAACTAAAATCTTCCAATTATGTTTTATAATTTAATGTATTTTTCTTTCGGTTAAATTCACTCAAACGCATTCAGTAATATAATTCCATTCTAATGTCAGCTTAGTATAAATATATTAATAATATTGTCACAAGCAAATCCAGTGAGCGAAGTTAGCTAGCGAAATGGAAACTTGTGTGGCTTGGCGTACGCGCCGCTATTGTTCCGTCTTATAAACCGCTGGCGCTCGGTCGCGCACGCCAGTCCGCTTCGAACTCCGACGGCGAATGCACGCCCGTTTTTTGTATCCTTTAAATCGCTCTTTAATATCGTGATTTCATTCTCGCTATATCTTACGTATTTCTATTCTTCGCTTTTCTAATCTGTGCCTACCTTGTGTGTGTGTGAAATACTAACTTTCTGAACTCTTCAAACTTTCTGTATTGTGAGCTGTGCTAATAAATAACTCAGTGCTATTTTGGACTCTGGACATTTTTTACTCATACTCCTAGTAAGTGAAAACCACCAGTAAGCAGTAGTTCACTATACAATCATTTAATGTTGTTTTTTTTGTTAGTTTTATATACTATGTATTCAACCACTGCACACCCGTAAACGAATTTACATGCTTCTTCGAAACAAATCTGCTGCATCCTTAAAAGGCTATTCAGTGACACGTTACATATATCCAGAGAACGACGGAGTTACTTCGGGGCTTTTGAAACCAGCAGGAAAACCTGTGCTACGAGAGCTCCAGAAGGCGCCGTTTAAACTCTGTCCTGAACGATGGGAGAACACCAAAGGTGTGGAAATAGAAGCATGGTAGTTTTATTCTTCTTAAAAATAAAGACACAAAACGCACCTTGAACTCTGTAGAATGAGTAAGTGTGGGCCAGTAGGTCCATCTCGCTTCTCTTTTCGAGGGTAGTCTCCAATCATCTAGCGAGAAGACTTGATGAGTTTCAGCCTCCAGAGCACGCCTGGTTTCGATCAGATTACGGCAAGATAAGGATGGTATATCCATACCCGAACACTGCGGCAGGTTGTACAGAAGACCGAAGATTACAATCAGCCCCTGTGTCTTGCTTTTGTGGACTATGAGAAAGCCTTTGACTCCGTCAAAACCTGGGCTGTTCTCGAGTCTCTGCAGCGATGCCAAGTGGACTGGCGATACATCGAGGCGATGAGAAGCTTGTATGATGAATGTGTTCGTTCAAGAACAAAACCAGCAGACTAAACATATCCAGCAGCGCAGAGGACTGAGTCAGGGGCATGAGATGGGGCCCTGGACTGGAAAGGAACGGACATATACATAAATGGCGAATACATCTCACACCTACGATTCACCGATTATATTGTCCTTATGGAGTCGCTGCAGGATTCTTATTCTTATTCGAGATGGGGGCGGTAAGGCCTGCACTGACGTCCCGCTTGGGGTGTATTGTGCATTTCCCCCTGCCAGCCTCTACCCATACCCACCCAAGCTCCTTTATGTACCGAAGCACGGCTTTAGATCGCTGGCACAGCTGTTCCAGCGATGTCGCTGTAAATGGTGTTAAATTACTAATATTGGAGTTAGAATTTCGTTGAGCCTTTGAATCCACTTTTCCCTGTTGTATAAAGCTGCAGGATCTCGAATGAATGTTGATCTACCTAGCTGACGCCTCTCAACGTATTGGACTCGGAATGAACATGGACAAAACAAACCGACCTTATTACCCCAGTACCAATTGTTATAAACGGTTTCCACCTTAAGGCTGTTTGGGAATATGTTTACCTCGGGCAGACTATGCAGTTTATGATAGGAACAGCAGTGCGAGCATGGATCTTATCGATCGATAAAGATCGATAAAATTATCGATCGGTAAACAGTTATTTTTTATAGATTTTATCAACATGCGGTAACATAAATGAAGCCTCTCGGTAAATTTTATTGATTCGATAACACTTCGTGAGTTTATCGACTTAAAAAATGGCAACTCGTGGATTATACCAGATATCAGATAGACGACTAATAGACAAAAAAATATTTATTGACACAATTTGGCAGACTTTTATTATTTCGAGTTATCCAGTCGACGAACATCGGGTGGCGATACATCGCCAACATACCTCGTTGCGCGCATACTGCGCGTGCGCACGCGGCAAGGTACTGGCAAGGTAATTCTACCTAACTATTTTACAAAATGGCAACTCGGACTACTTATACCACCGATCATATAGACGACTAATCAACCTTAGTTAGAACCTACAACAATGATTATACATGTAGTTATTTAGACTAAGTACCTACTAGGTACCATAATAATTAGGGCATTAGACACAATCACAACATAATATATTTTCTGGAAATAGCAAAAACGTAACTAAGTATTTTGGTATTATTATGTAAAGTAGATACTACAACATGCACAGGCAGTCCATTAGATCGACTCCTTCTCAAAAACCCTCAACATCTTGAATGAGGGCGAGGGCACTTTCCTTATAAATTCTAAAAATAACCTTAAAATGCTGTTCTTCCAGATCGAAAGGATCATTGGCATCCCTGAAACTCGCCTCACGATGTTCTTACACCTCCACCTTTTGGCTTATAATCCGAAAAGGAATTTACAAAAAAAAAAGTTTTACGTGTAACTTTGGAAAGCCGATAAAATTCTATAAATTCGGTAAAATTAACGACATTATATCGACAACAATTGTCAAAAATAAGATTCATGCTTCCTTTTGATGATATAAATCGATATATTCAATCTGTTTTTTCGAATTTATGTCGTTGTCTATAAAGTACGTTCCGTGCTACCGAACTCGTATTATCGAATATTAACGTCAAACTTGATAAAAAAATATTGGTAAATTTATCGATCGATAAGATCCATGCTCGCACTGCAGTTTCGAGAGGGAAGTCGATAGGAGGATTCAGCTGGGTTGGGCAGCTTTTGGTAAGCCCCGTCAGGTCTTCTCGTCGTCCAGACCAAGTGCCTTAAGACTAGTCTTCAACGCGTGCGTCCTACCAGTTATTACCTACGGATCCGAAACGTGGACACACACGGTGAGACTGTTCCATAAGTTTTAAGTCGTTCAGCGAGCTATGGGCTATGCTCGGTGTATCTCTGAAGGACAGCATCCGGAACGAGGTGATCCTCCAGAGAACCAAGGTAACCTATATAGCCCATAGAAATAGCAAGAAGAAGTGGCAATGGGCTTGTCACACCTCTCGCACTACCAACAACTGTTGGGGAACATACATTTGTATTGAATGGAGACCACGTTTAGGTAAATGTAGCGTGGGACGCCCGCTGGCTAGGTGATGGTGGACTTGTGAAAGAGCTTGCAGCTACTGGATGAGGAGAACCGAAGATCGAGCTCAGCGGCGTTCATTAGGAGAGTACCACCAGCCCAGCAGTGGAACAGTATAGGTTGATGATGATAGAGGAATCGAATGGTGTATTTAGTTTTGTGAAATTACAAGTTTGAATTTGTCAGTATCCTAAGTCCAACCTCTTGTATGGCATCGAACCACGGAGCGGCGGTGACTTACGAGAAATCACGCTAAGTCTGGAAAAAGTAAAATTAGGGAAGAAAGGCCTACGTATGCTAATAATAATAAAATTAGGGAAGAAAGGCCTACGTATGCTAATAATAATAAAATTAGGGAAGAAAGGCCTACGTATGCTAATAATAATAAAATTAGGGAAGAAAGGCCTACGTATGCTAATAATAATAAAATTAGGGAAGAAAGGCCTACGTATGCTAATAATAATAAAATTAGGGAAGAAAGGCCTACGTATGCTAATAATAATAAAATTAGGGAAGAAAGGCCTACGTATGCTAATAATAATAAAATTAGGGAAGAAAGGCCTACGTATGCTAATAATAATAAAATTAGGGAAGAAAGGCCTACGTATGCTAATAATAATAAAATTAGGGAAGAAAGGCCTACGTATGCTAATAATAATAAAATTAGGGAAGAAAGGCCTACGTATGCTAATAATAATAAAATTAGGGAAGAAAGGCCTACGTATGCTAATAATAATAAAATTAGGGAAGAAAGGCCTACGTATGCTAATAATAATAAAATTAGGGAAGAAAGGCCTACGTATGCTAATAATAATAAAATTAGGGAAGAAAGGCCTACGTATGCTAATAATAATAAAATTAGGGAAGAAAGGCCTACGTATGCTAATAATAATAAAATTAGGGAAGAAAGGCCTACGTATGCTAATAATAATAAAATTATTCCGCAATAATTCGTTTTTCTTACGCACTGTCAGTATTTTCAATTCTAATTATTCTGAGCGTGTAGATCTGTTTATGGCAAGGCAAAAATGTTCTATCATATTATTAACTAGCTGTACCCGCGGCTTCGCACGCCTTGACTTTTCTTTAGGTCCAAAGTACCATAACGTGCTATTCCAGGACCAATATACCAACATTTGAATAAAATTTCTTTAGCCGTCAAAAATATTTTTATCAAATGCTCGGCTTCTAACTCACCGGATTGAGATACCAATTACACCAAGATTTAAATCAAACCCTAAGCTATCAAACAATGAAAACCGCATTGCAATTGGTCCAGTAGTTTTTACGTGATGCGTGAACAAACAAACATACAGACAAACAGAAAGAAAGAAACGATTAACAAAAAAAAATGTTCAATACCTTTTTTAAGCGCCCAAGAGCATTTTTTTCATTTGAATTCCTTTAGTATTTTGGGTGCCACGCGCGGTCAAGATACGGACAAACAGACAAACAAAATTAAAAAGTAAAATAGTTTGGCTTCAGTATCGAATATAGAGAACCATTCAAAAAATATTTTTTATTACTTAAATATTAACATAACTTTGGACCCATATCCCACAGAAACCCTTTACTTTTTCGGGATAAAACGTGTCCTAAATTTTAACCCATCATATAACTTAAGACAGTGCCAAAACCCGTCCATGAGTTTCAGCGTGGTATGTGTTCTTTCAAATAAGTTTCAACCCCTATCCTGCGAGAACCCATAAATTTTTCGAGATGTAAAGTATTCTATGTCCTACCTCATAGTATGAACTCAAATCATACCAAGTTTCATTTGAATTCATCAAGTAGTTCCAGCGGCGTGATGCGCGGCTAAGATACAGACTGACAGACATACAGACAAGAATGAAAAAACATACAGTTTAGGCTTCATTATCGAAAATAGTGTAACTTAAAAATAAACACTATATCTTTAATGTACAGAATTTGGACCTATATCCCACAGGAACCCTTTATTTTTCGGGACAAAATGTATCCATAATTTTCACCCATCGTATAAACTATGTCTGTGCCAAGTTGCATCAACATCCGTCCAATAGTTTCAGCGTACTACGTGTTCTTTTAAATAATTGTCCACCCCTATCCTGCAGGAACACTTAATTTTTTCGGGATGAAAAGTATCCAATGTCCTACCTCGAAGTATGAACACAAATCATACCAAATTTCATTTGAATTCATTGAGTATTTTCGGCGTGGTGCGCTGCCAGATAGACGGACAGACAGAGAGACAAAAATAAAAAAAATACAGTGTTGGCTTTTGAATTGAATATAGAACGGCCTCCAAAAATTAAAATTCCAAAAATTACATAATATCTTCAATTTACAGAATTTTGGCAGGAACACTTTATTTTTCGGGATAAAAAGTATCCTCAATTTTTACCCATTATATAAACTATGAATGTGAATTCATTGAGTATTTTCGGCGTGATGCACTTCCAAGGTACAGATAGACGGACAGACAGACAGAAGACCAAAACTTAAAAAAAAAATAGTTTTGGCTTTAGTATTGAAAACAGAAAGGCAAAAAAAAAAAAACAGAATTTGGGACATAATCCCACAGGAACTCTTTATTTTTTCGGAAATAAAAAGTATCCTGAATTTTAACCCATCATATAAACAATAACTGTGCCAAATTGCATCAAAATCCGTGCAGTAGTTTCAGAGTGGTAAGTGTTTTTTGAAATAACTTTAAACCTCAATCCTGCAGGAACCCTTTCATTTTTCGGGATGAAAAGTAGCCTATGTCCTACCCGTAGTATGAACTCAAATCATACCAAGTTTCATTTGAATTCATTCAGTAGTTTCGGCGTGATGCCTAGCCAAGATACAGACAGACACACAGACAAAAATGAAAAAAAAAATACAGTTTTGGCTTCAGTATCAAATCAAGAGTACGTTCCAAAAAAAATTTCTAAATATCTTCAATGTACAGTTTTATTATATGTATATATAGATAATTTATTTCCATAATTACTTAATATTTCATCCCTATCGACTTATTTTGTATAATTTATCGGCAACATATGTGGCTTCGTTACTTTTAGTTGATGTACTTATGTTGTTACTCAGCATTATTACGAGTATGTTAAACAAATGTCAATTCGTGTTAATCTTTTATTGTTATATAAGTGAAAACTGTAACTGTGTGTGTGGCTCTCTAATGCCCATTGTCATCAAACTATATTACCTATCAGCAGCTGTTTGTTTTCCATTTAAATAAATAATTAACTATTGGTAAGTAAAGTAAGGTGAGCGGTAAAAAAATGTAGTACTCAACTCATGCATGAAGCGAGCGCGAAAAGATAGTACTTATGAACAATTAAATATATGGTTAAGCGATGCCATCGAGAAAATATAACAAAACTCATAAACAATTACAAATATGTGTGAGCGAAGCGAGCGCAAATATACATTACAGAGCTTATTAACGTTTCGAGAAATTAACGAAATATATGTATTTCGTGCAGTACAATTTGAAGAGCAAAGCGAGTTTAAAAGTTTTGTCGTAAATCTTATTGAACGGCGCTAAAAACTACCGTAATCTGCCAACCTTCACCGGGCCAGCGTGATAGAAGACGTACTCTCAGTAACGGAAGGCAGTGAGAGTAACAGAGAGTTCTGTTAGAAGTCTGTAGATGACGCACCTTGAGCGCCAGCCAGCCGTCGTCAGTGAGCGTGTAGGCCAGACGCGCGCGCGCGTCGTGCATGGCGCGCCCCCACTGCGCCGCCAGCCGCGCCGCGGCCGCTAGCCGCCGCACCAGCGCGGGCACGTCGGCGCCCCACTCGCAGCCGCGCGCCACGAACCAGCGCATCGTCTCCATAGCGAACTTCAGGCACAGCGTGCCCAGGGGGTTCTTCTTGTCTGAGGAACGACACAGGGGTAATGCATGACCACAAATATTAGTACTAGTATAATTGAGTATACGGAGACACACACACACGATGGACCGACGACATTGTAGCCATCGCAGGAAGTCGGTGGCACAAGACCGTTCGTCGTGGCGCTCTTTGGGGGAGGCCTATGTTCAGCAGTGGACTTCTAGAGGCTGACATCATGATGATGATGACAATAATAATTCGCTCAGCGAGCTATGGAGAGTTGTGCTCGGGGTTACTCTGAAGGCTGAAATCCGTAACGAGATCATCCGACAGAGAAAGAACCAAAGTCACCGAAATAGCTGAAAGGATTAGCACGCTAGTGACAATGGGCTGGCCACTTTTCTCGAAGAACGGACGGAAACGCTGGTGTGGAGACCGCGTCTTGGCAAACGTACTGTAGAGTGACGACTTGCGGAAGGCGGCTGGCAGAAACTGAATGAGGAGAGCCGAAGATCGGGCTCTGTGGCGTTCACAAGGAGAAGGCCTACATCCAGCAGAGAACGAACACATGCTAATGATGATAACTGATGATACCTGTGGTAGCGAAGCGTTGTTAGCTTCTCTGGGGACTGTATGATAAGGCCTTTATTTCTTTCTTTTGTAAATCCAAACTACTAAAAACCGACAGAGTTAAGTTATTTTTACACGCTTTAAACAGTCAGATTTCATTCACATTTTGCACACCTGTCAAAGACCGATGACAATGCAATAAAAAAAGAATAAAAAAATAAAAAAAAAGTAAAAATAGAACAAATAAAAAAAGTAGAAAATAAATAATAATTTAAAAAACTAAAAAACACGCTTTATATAGAAAACCAAACTAAAAAAATAGAAAATAAATTTTAATAAAGAAAAAAAATATATATTTAAATAAAAGCGTGGGGTGCTTTTTAAGATATTATCGAAATGATAATCCTTCTTCTCATATCTGTCAATGAAATATTTATAACTATTGACTCATGCACCCCACGACTTTTTTGAAATAAAACTTTTTTTTTCTATTTTTTAGTTTGGTTTTCTATATAAAGCGTGTTTTTTATTTTTTTTTAAACTATTATTTATTTTTAGATAAGTACCTTCTAATAGGTAGTCAACATGAAGACGCCTAGCAATACAGAGACGTCAAACATCCTTTTTACCCGAGTACGGCGAAGCAAGGGAAGGGTAATGAGTTTAACAGACTATGTATGTTTCTGTGTGTGGATGTTCCACCATAGCGTCGCCCCTATTAGTCCGATATTGACAAGCGAGGTGTCAATCAAGGTGTGTATGAGTATGATCATGATCAAAGTGTACCTTGGCGTATGGTACAGTGTACCCTGGCGTATGGTACGGTGTACCCTGGCGTATGGTTTGTGTACCTTGGCGTATGGTACAGTGTACCCTGGCGTATGGTATGTGTACCTTGGCGTTTGGTACAGTGTACCTTGGCGTATGGTACAGTGTACCCTGGCATATGGTATGTGTACCTTGGCGTTTGGTACAGTGTACATTGGCGTATGGTACAGTGTACCTCGGTGCATGGTATGTGTACCTTGGTGTATGGTCTCGAGCGCCACGTCGAGCACGCGCGTGTCGGGGCGTACGCGCGGGCAGCGCGGGAACCGCACCGACAGCCGCAGCCGCGAGTGCAGCAGCCGGAAGGACCAAGTCTCACCGCTCGAGCACTCCCACTCGCAGTCGTAGCTCCTGACAAACAACACAACAGATAGCTGACTACTTTTACAAAATGTTCTAAGGTTGCTAAATATTTCATTTTGAGCACATTTTTGCTTGAGATTATAAGAGGTACCAATTTCAAAGTACTTGTAGACAATAAGGTCAGGTGCTGTGTGAAAAGTACTTGTAGACAATAAGGTCAGGTGCTGTGTGAAAAGTACTTGTAGACAATAAGGTCAGGTGCTGTGTGAAAAGTACTTGTAGACAATAAGGTCAGGTGCTGTGTGAAAAGAAAGGGCTTTTTAATTTTAAGATTTGTAGGTTTTGATTTGGAACGTTGTATAATATCATTAGAAAATGTTACGAAAAAATCATTACATCATCAGTTTAAGGGTTCAAGAATAATTAAAATAGTAATTCAAATCGGTTCAGAGATATGAGGCAACATAAATTTTAAAAATATAGTTGAATCTCCTTTATGAAGTCGGTTAAGAAGCGAACTGGATGCAGTGTAGTATATAGATACAATGGGGCATAAAAAAAAACTTTTCATGAAGCAGTAAGTTCCAAAAAGTATATACAACTAAGATAATAAACAAATGGTCTAGGTTACTTTAAATATGCTACCGAACAAAGTTTTTTTTTTTAAATCATGCCTGTCTGTTTGTATATTTGTCGAGCATCACGTAAAAACTACTGCACCGATTGCGATGCGGTTTCCACTGTTGGATAGCTTAGGATTTAATTTAAAAACAGGTGTGCTTGGTATCTTAATCCAATGAGTAAAAGTTGAGCAATCGATAAAAATCTATTTGAAGGCTGAACGAAATTTGGTATATATATATATATTTTTGTTCCTGGAATAACATAACGGATACTTTATCCCAGAGAAAGGAACACGCGGGCATAGCTACAAAACTTCTATAGTAGTAAGGCGACTTACCCCATAAACGGCATCATGTCGATCAAATCGATGAGGTTCACGCCGGAATCGCATTCTGTCGGAGTCTTCGAGCTGGACCTGCTGGAACTGTCCTGGGCCCACTCCATCCTCAACGACTTGTTAGACCCGATGGGAGACGTCACACGCGAGTCATCCTTCAGGTTCTTACTGCTCGTGAATGAACTAGTCATCACAGTCGCTCCTTGCACTTCCGTCCGAGAGACAGTCTTTGACCGCATCTCTATATTAGAGCTGTTACTGGGGTTTTTCTCCACTGATTCAGACTTGATCGCGCTTTGAACTGTCGACGCCGCATCTTGACTGAACGACTCCACGTGAACCATCGTCGTCATTTGCTGGATCGTGACATTCGTACCCGGTTTTCTAATTTTAGATTTTCTAGGTGATTTCTTGCGTGTGGTTGTCGCTGTTTTACACTTGGGATCGTCTCTCTCTGCCTTCAGTTTGGTTGGTTGCTCGTGTACGGGGCTGTGGGAATGTTTCGGCTGTTTTGACGCAGGTTTGGGAGTGATGTCTAACATTGAGAGCGTGCAATGCTTGTGCCTCTCTCGCCGTGTCGGGCTGTACTCGCGTTTTTTTGACTTGACGGGCTTATTCTCAGGCGTTAACTTTTCAACCGAAGTGAATTCTGAGTCGAGATCCTGTGTCGGTAATTCTTCTACTTTGAAGAGTACTTTGACGGGCGAAGCGACTCTTTGGTCTTCCTGAGACCACATTGGACGGGAGTCGACGTCTACGTCATAAGTACTCTGAGCTAACGCGTTGTCTACGAGGGTTAGCGAAGAAATCGTTTCCAGTAGTTCTTTGTTACCCTTCATTGCTATTACAGTATTGACTTCAGTATCTTTGAACTCATTTGCTGTTCCATCTGTTGATCGATCAGTAGATAATAATTTACTTGTATCCGATATGTGGCTGCGAACGTCGACTTGTTCAGAATCGCCGGGATTTTTCACTAAATGTCTATCTCTTCTTTGGATGTGATATTCAGTTGTGACCATGTCGACGTCAGTGACCCTGTCGACACTAGAGTCTTGTTCTGTATCTTTGTCTAAGACTTGAGTGTAGGCACTTTTTTCTGAAACGCTGATTGATTCGGTCGATTGAATCGGATTGTATTTATGTACTTCTATAGCTTCCAAAGAAGGCATTAAGAGCACGTTGTTCAAAGGATTAGCGTGGTCGAAAATGAGAACTCTTTCAGGCGGATCACGTCTTTCTGGAGAGTTTGTAGTATATATAATTTTTTGTTGTACAGGTTTGATATCAGTATCGTAAGACACCGAACCTATTGCAGGTCTGGCGTCAGAATCGTGAGATACAATCTGTAATGCTTTCTCGGAGGGAGTGAAGGTTAGTGTGGATTTTACAGGAGTTTTAAGCGCTCGTGACACAGATCTGTTGACTGCATCGGTTATGATATCAATTGAACTAAACTTTTGTATATCGTACATCGATTCCGGGTTGGAATATAGCTCAGAGCTGAGGTCTATCTGACTCGACGTTAGCAGATTCGCCTGAATTTGGTTACTACATGTTGACGCACAATTTTTCAGGCTTTTGGTGTTTACAGTCGCATTGAAGGGCAAGACATCTGCCATCGGCTTTACTAAATCATCCATCAACTCTTTGATGCCATCGGAAACGTTCAAATAATCTGGAATAACTCTCGCTTTCGTCTCTTTCATGTAAGAAATCTCACCAAAAGCGGTCTTCTTCAGGGGTGTCTGGATTACATCTGTTTGTATGCTTATTTCGTGGCACGAGTCCACTTCTTCTTCGAAATTTAAGGTCTTGACTACTTCTGTGCTCATTCTTACGGACTTTTTACGTGGTACATCGGGTTCAGGAGTTTCCTTTGCCGTGTCTTCAATATCGGTTTCATCCAATTCAAATCTAGATTTCTGCAGCGCGGCGCCCGCCATGGATAGATTGTTTATCAAGTCTTCGCGACTCAAAACAATTGACTGCCTCCTCAGAACGCAGCTGTTTCTTTTCAACTGCGGTTCGCATACTTTTTCCTTATGTTCCAACGCCAAATGTCCTTTAACCATGACGGGGTTTTGTATTTCTTCATCTTCCTCCAAAGGATCTAGGTTTCCTGATTTTGGTTTGTCGGTGAAATCTGAGAGCATTTCCAAAAGTTCATTTGTATCGTTTGCCAATTTGAAAGATTTACCGCTTTTAGGCATCTCATTGTTAGACTTGTCTAGAGATTCTTTACTTTCCATGTCTAAGCTATGAATTGTATCATTTCTGTCATGGTTATGGAGACTTTGATCGCCTATAAACACTCCTTTACTTCCCATGTCTAAGCTATGAATTGTATCATTTCTGTCATGGTTATTGAGACTTTGATCGCCTATAAACACTCCTTTACTTTCCATGTCTAAGCTATGAATTGTATCATTTCTGTCATGGTTATTGAGACTTTGATCGCCTATAAACACTCCTTTACTTTCCATGTCTAAGCTATGAATTGTATCATTTCTGTTATGGTTATTGAGACTTTGATTGCCTATAAACACTCCTTTACTTTCCATGTCTAAGCTATGAATTGTATCATTTCTGTCATGGTTATGGAGACTTTGATCGCCTATAAACACTCCTTTACTTTCCATGTCTAAGCTATGAATTGTATCATTTCTGTCATGGTTATTGAGACTTTGATCGCCTATAAACACTCCTATAAGTCCGGCGAGCTTATTTTTTATTTCTCCAAGTAATGTTGGTTCTTCTTTATCTTTGTTTTCGATTGGTAGTGTAGGTTTCTCAATTATTTCGCTATTGTGACGCTTTTTTGTTTTTTCTCGTTCATTGGGTTTTGGCTTCATATTTTTCTCAGTTTCATCGGTCTGACCGCTTTCATCGCTATCTTCAGTAATAAAGAACAGAGGTTCTGTTTCAGTTTTATCAGCACCTACCAGTAAAGCGAGTTCGGATACGTCCGTCATGAGAATCTTGTCCTCCATACCTTCCATTGACGAATGGGACATATCTAACAGATCATTAAGAACCAAATTCTTTGAATTGAGAGCAGGCATTTCAACGGCATTGTCTTTCGTATCTTCTACACTAGACGCAGGGAGTTTAGATTCCTGCATAACCTCGTTAGATTCCTGACATTGCACGTCTGTTTGTACGTCAATTTGTTCATCAGTGGTTATTTCGTTATTAGTTTTCATTGAGCTGTGTGAAATCTGTTCCATTTCATTAGAGATTTTTGCAGATGTGTATGTTTGTTCAATGTTTGGAACGGCAACAGTATCTTGAGTTAAGTTTTCAGTTCGTGCTTTATTTAGACTTTGCGCGCTAATAGTCTCTGCGTGATATACTAAAATATCACTGGCAACATTTGTTAGATTATGTAACATGGAGTGATGTGCCGACATATCTTTTTCAAAAGATTTTTCAAACATTTCGTATTGGAATGCAGACAGTCCTGCTGGTATTGGTTTTGATAACGTCAAATTAGCAGTTTCATCGAAATCTGCTGAACGTCCTATGTTTTGTCTTTCTTTTGGACTAACTTGATAATGTATTGCTTCATCAATAGACATTTCATGTCCATCTACGATTGTATCTCTTTTAGGTTTACTTACGTCATTTGATTCTGGCATAGAAACGTCTAGTTCAATTTCTTGGGAGCCATCAATCAGTTTATCAATTTCCATGAAAAGATCTTTATTTTCCGTCGTCGCATTTCCATTATCAAAGACAATTGTTCTTTTCAGTTGTGCTTTTGCTACAATAGCTTCAGTCAAGGAAATATCTTCATTTTTCATCATCGAGTCAACATCTTTATAGACAATTGTTCTTCTTTTCAGTTGTTCTTTTGCTACAATAGCTTCAGTCAAGGAAATATCTTCGTTTTTCATCATCGAATCAACATCTTTATAGACAATTGTTCTTCTTTTCAGTTGTTCTTTTGCTACAATAGCTTCAGTCAAGGAAATATCTTCGTTTTTCATCATCGAGTCAACATCTTTATAGACAATTGATCTACTTTTCAATTGTTCTTTTGCTGCAATAGCTTCAGTCAAGAAAATACCTTCGTTTCTCATCGTCGAATCCAAATTTTCGTTTACAATTGTTCTTCTTTTCTGTTGTTCTTTTGCTGGAATAGATTCAGTCAAGGAAATATATTCGTTTCTCATCGTCGAATCCACATCTTCATATACAATTGTTCTTCTTTTCTGTTGTTCTTTTGCTGGAATAGCTTCAGTCAAGAAAATATCTTTGTTTCTCATCGTCGAATCCACATCTTCATATACAATTGTTCTTCTTTTCTGTTGTTCTTTTGCTGGAGTAGCTTTAGTCAAGAAAATATCTTTGTTTCTCATCGTCGAATCCACATCTTCATATACAATTGTTCTTCTTTTCTGTTGTTCTTTTGCTGGAGTAGCTTTAGTCAAGAAAATATCTTTGTTTCTCATCGTCGAATCCACATCTTCATATACAATTGTTCTTCTTTTCTGTTGTTCTTTTGCTGGAGTAGCTTTAGTCAAGAAAATATCTTTGTTTCTCATCGTCGAATCCACATCTTCATATACAATTGTTCTTCTTTTCTGTTGTTCTTTTGCTGGAATAGCTTCAGTCAAGAAAATATCTTTGTTTCTCATCGTCGAATCCACATCTTCATATACAATTGTTCTTCTTTTCTGTTGTTCTTTTGCTGGAGTAGCTTTAGTCAAGAAAATATCTTTGTTTCTCATCGTCGAATCCACATCTTCATATACAATTGTTCTTCTTTTCTGTTGTTCTTTTGCTGGAATAGCTTCAGTCAAGAAAATATCTTTGTTTCTCATCGTCGAATCCACATCTTCATAGGAAATAGTTCTTCTTATCTGTCGTTCTTTTGCTGGAATAGCTTCAGTCAAGAAAAGATCTTCGTTTTCGATCAACGAATCCACATCTTCAAGAACAATTGTTCTTCTTTTCTGTTGTTCTTGTATTACATTTGCTGGAATAGCTTGAGTTATTGATATGTTGTTTTCATCATCATCATACATAATAGTTCTTGTCCTGCCTAAGGGATCATTATGGAAATGCAATGCTGTGTTTGTAGCTACTTCAAGATCGTTTTGTGAGATATTATGTTTCTGGTCAGATAGCCCTTGAAGTTCTTGATTGAATTTAATCGCATGAAGTATAGATGCATTAGAATTCTCCTTTTCGAAAGCCACTGTTCTTTTTTCGCCAGTTGTATCTTTATTATGCAAAGCCGCGTAAGATGATTCAACTAAATCTATTTCTTTTTGTTTCTGCTCATTTATAGACTCAATAACTTGATTCATGGGGACGGCTTGAGTCATAGATATATCAGCATTATCATGGTCAAAGACTATTGTCATCCTCTTATTTACTGTTACACCCTCTTCTCTTGAAAGATTTTCTTGTTGTTTGTTGATAAAACCAGGTAGTATTTGATTTAAATAAACAGCTTGAGTCATCGATATATTTTCATCATCTCTTTCGATAATTGTTCTGTTATCGTTGATGTTGTCTTCTTTGTTTCCGTGTAAAATCTCTGATTCACATTGTTCTACATGTTTTAGTTGTTCATACGACAGTCCCCGAATAACTTGATTTGAAGTCACAGCCCGAGTAATAGAGAGATTGCCCAAATCGTCTTCGTATAATACTGTTCTTCGCCTGTTTGACGCTACATTATCTGCAAGCGGAATGTTCGTAGGTGCCACTTGAGTCATATTAATATCGTTTTGATATGATGAGGCATTTAGCTTCTGGGGTAGTATTATGTTCGAAGATAAAGCTTGAGTTACAGATATGTCGCCATTGTCTCTTTCAAATATAACAGTCCTTTTTCGTTCTGGTAATGCAGTATTTTGTGTTATATTTACATTTGAAGATATAGACTTAGTGACAGAAATATCGCCAGTTTTATCTTCGTATACTACAGTTTTTCGTGTTTCTGAACTATCCTTTATAACAACATCAGGAATCGCTTGTGTAATTGAAACATTTCCATTATCATTTTCAAACACAATTGTTCGCCTTTTAGTAGCCGTATTATCCGGTATGATAATATTAACAGGAATAACTTGTGTCATAGATATGTTGCAGCCTTCATTCTCGTAGACTATTGTCCTTCTTTTATCATTATTACCATTAGAAAGTATTACTTTAGCTGGCACGGCCTGAGTTATGGAAATATTACTGTTGTTGTTTTTGCACTGGACAGTCTTTCTGTTCTCTTCATCAATAATATTTGAGGGTACTGCTTGTGTGATTGATATATTATTAATTCCAGTGTCATTATCATAAAGTATTGTTCGTCGCTTTTCTTTCTCAGGCGCGATTACATTAGAATTAGCTTGGGTCACGAATATGTTGTCTAAATTATCATCATAAAGTATCATTCTCTGTTGTTTCTCAATGGTCTGTGTATTTTGTGTTTCATCTGATCGAGGATGGGTAATGGACATATCACCATCAAAAATCACGCTTCGTCTCATTTCAGAAACACCTACAAATCCAGATGCATTATTTAAAACTTGTGCATCATCAATGAAGTTAGGTAAATCATCATTACAGTTCAGAACTATAGTTTTTCTTTGGGGTGCTACTTCAATATAATTAGGCAAGAGCGTTTGGCGGTAATTCTCTTTTTCAGTTTGCACAATCAACTTCTTGCCATCAAACACAAGAACATTATCAGACTCTTCGTTTACAGCAAAGTTTACAGATTCTCTCGGAGTGGTGTAAGGATTAATGGCGATATTTTCCTTATCCATTACCCAGTCATTCTCAACAGTGACTTTCCTATCGATGGTGCAACTTTTTGATACATCTTGGACTTTAGGGCTGTGAATTGTGTCCGTGATGGACATGTCGGATTTGTCGTCCTTCATTGCAACATGTGTCATATTTAAATCGATTTCAATGTATTCAGTTGAATTCTGCCTGCCCCTGAAAGGTCCGTGGCAGTACACGGCATTGCTTTGGCGTTGCAGATCTTTCTGTATTTCATCTAAATCATCGTTTTCTCCGATAGGCTGTACTGTGGAGAAATTGACGTCAATTCGGTCAGCAACCACTCCTGTGCTAGGGACTGCTAGGTCATCACTAAACAACTTGCTTTGTTGTTCAGTGAACGCACTGAGCTCAAAGTTGCTTCGCGGAGCGGTTAGCTTGCTATCCGTACATTCTAGTTGTGTGAAGTTGATATTGTTTATCGATGTACTGATGTTTATCCCAGGGTTGAGGGTGCCTATGAAGTCGACAGCCTCTACTTCTTCAAACTGGTCAAAGATACTCTTGCCGAGGTGTCCTAAGGATTGTTTCTGGTTGTTCGCATCAGTGTCGGTACCTGAAGACTCCAGGGATTTGTTGTGTTCTTCGTAAAAGTTTTTCCATGTTGTTGTGGCTTCATTTCTTGCGAATTCACTGAAAATATATTAATTGTTTTATTGAGCTTGGCTGGATTTTAATTACTTCATATGCTCAAGCACGTACACATACCGTAAGAACCGACACTGTTAGAATAGACTTGGATTCCGCCACGCACACAGGTGCAAACGTTTAACCCTCTCCCACAAACACACACACATAATCCGTTATATAAAAATATACAATAGACTCCGACATAGATAGAGTGCACTCATGCGACGCTGCCACTGCGCCTGGAGAAGCTATCACGGTGGCTCTTGACGATAGATTACAATTTTACGGATCCTAATTCATTAGATTATAAACAAACGAAAAAAAGTGAACGGACAAACGGACGGGAAATACTATTTGCTAGCTAATGGACCAATCAGTGCTCAGTTTTACAATTTTACAGATACTATCGCTTGTTATATTGTAAACCTTTTCCTGATTGGTTAGTATAGATCATAGAGCTACAAATTAAATAGAACCTTTTAGTTTTTAGTTTTTTTTGTAGTTTCTTAATAGAGACCTTGTTACGAGTGCGCATGCACTGTATGCGCGTGTTCGTGCGCTTGATAGCTTTTTCGCGCGCAAACAAGGTAGTAGCTAAGAAACGAAATCGGAGCTGCCCGAGCCCCACGTGGTCCGACCTTGCCCTACCCCCGGGTGCAATTCCAAAACGCGGAGCCGTAAACTAGTAAAGAGTTCGATGCGAGAGTCCTGGCGAGAGCCCGTTTAATTCACAATAAATTTTAGTCCTTGAGGTCATGTGTCGGTGTGAATGATCTTTCTTTTCTTTTCATTTGCAATTGACAGAATGTTTAATTTGTAACTCTATGGTGATAAACACGAGTCTATGGTGATGACCAATCAAGGGCAGGTTTACTATTTGACGGTGGCAATAGAATCGGAGATATCGGATAAATTATGAAACGGTGCATTGATTGGTCGGTAATATTAGGTCGATCATGTTCCTTCACAGAATTATACAATAGTCAGACTCAGTAAGAGTGGACTCACGCGACGCCAGTCCGCCGCGAGGAGCTGACGCGGCGGCTCTTGGCCGTGTCGGTGGGAGTGCACACTTTGAACTATCTCTCTCACACACATAATCCGTTAAATATAATAGCTTCAGACGTAGTAAGTGTTCTGGACGTCGAGCCTGCCCGCGATAGCATGAACACCGAGAACAAGAAAAGTGAAGCCACGCCCCTTTTAACTGCGGCGTATATACCGCACTAATTGTACTAGCGTATAAATGTATATATAGCGATAAGTTTCTGAAATAAATATTGGATCCGACCATTCAGTCAACGGAACTTGAACAAGCAACAGTGTTTAATTGAACTACAGTCCACATCGAACCAGGAACCTGAACTACTAGGAGCTAGGAACCGAACTCTCCAGTACATCGTGTAGACCTTGCGAACCATCGCCTACATCTTGGTCCTAACGATCCGGATACAAGAACCAGCGACTACATCTTCCATCGGAGCCGGATAGAACCAGAAGAACTTAAGCGACCAACAGCTTATCCAGTGAACGTCTGCCGCCCATCGAACATGGTGGTCACGAGAAGCCAAAGCGACCTGGCAGAGCTGGAAGAGCGGAAGCGGTTGGACGAAGAGCGCTTTCGAAGGCTATCTCTAGAGCCGCCGGCATCACCATCTGTGCCGGCCGCTGGCACGGCTGCTGGCACGACCACCGGCCCGTCCGGCAACATCGAACGAAGCAAGTCACCGGCGCACTCGCAACGAACTGCGAACTCCACCCTAAGGCTGCGGCTGGCGGAGTTAGAGGCGGCCGAGAAACTTGCTGAATTAAAGAGAAAGGAGTTGGAAATGGAAGCGGACCTAGTGAAGAAGCGATTGGCGGCTCAGATCGCGAATATTGAAGAAGACCAGAGCCTTCACGACGAGCCAACCGTGCGGAACAACGACAACCACCAGAAGGTGGACGATTGGTTGCAACGCACAAACCCCTCCACCCTACGGAGGGAGAGCGGGGATGTGCCGCGCCTCAACACCGAGAAACCACGAGAAGAACCACGACGAGCACGCTTTGAGCGTTCTGCCAGATCACCCACCCCGGGTCGATCTGACCGCAGATACGGGATCGAACAACTCGCCGAGGCCATTGAACGAATGGCCAGACCTCGGGCCCGCTACAACTCCGACCTGCCCGTCTTTACTGGGGCACCGAACGAATGGTTGCCCTTCAAGGCTGCAATGCGGGATTCCACCGCCCTGTACCACATCTCAGCAGCCGAGAACCTACAGCGGCTGAGAAGTTGCCTGAAGGGTGATGCACGTGACGCCGTGGCTGCATTATTGCACACAGCCACCGATCCTGACGTCATCATCAAGACAGAGCAGAGCTTCGGGAGACCAGAGCTCATCATTGACCGAGCTCTGGAGGAGCTTAGAAGATTTCCGAAGCCAGGAACGACAGCGACTGATCTCAATAGCTTCGCTGTCAAGATTCAGAACGTTGTCTGCGTGCTTCAGAGCATTGACCGGCGTGGGTACCTTTATAACCCAATGTTGGCACGGGAGGTGCTGGAAAAGCTGAGCCCGCACATCAAGACGCAATGGTGTTACTACGCCGACGAACACCAGTCATCAGTGGAACCCGAAATCGTCTTGCTATCTCGCTTCCTCATGCGAGAGGCGGATATGGCACTGCGCTACACTTATACGCCCGCAGTGACCTCCGCCGCCCGTGAAACGAGACCGGCAGCGACAACTAAGAAGAGAAATGCCGTGTACACTACCGACGAGGGCGCGGAACAAGAAGCAAAAACTGACCGATGCCAGAGCTGCAACCAAGCCCATGCGCTACATCAGTGCCCAACCTACCGGGCACTGACCGTCGATAAGCGCTGGGAGCTGGTCAAAGAGAAAGGCGTTTGCTTCCGATGCGCCGACAAGAAACATCGCCGGTACCAATGCAAGGCGAAGCTGTGCGGCATTAACCAATGCCACCGCCCGCACCACTCAACACTGCACGAAGAAGCGCGACCTAACGCACGATGAGCTGCGCAACCCGAACATTCGTCGAGCCACAATGCAGCGGTCTTGTCGGTAGCACCCACCAATGCTGCCGGCCTGAAGACCGTGATGGTGAAGATCTGCCGAGCAAGCCAAGCGCTCGCTGACCATTTCTGGAAGCGCTGGCTGCGGAAATATCTCCCCACGCTTGTACCACGGGGGGAGCCAGCTGACCGCCGACGACAACTACAAGCCGGCGACATCGTGGTCGTAGTCGACCACACGCTGCCCCGGAACGTCTGGCCAATCGGAATTGTTGAGCGCACCTATCCCGGCCCAGATGGCGGCGTTCGAGTCGCCGACGTGAAAACCAAGAGCGGTACCTTCCGACGCCCTACCAGCAAACTCGCCGTTCTGCTAAGGGAAGAAGAGGCTACGCGAGCTGCGCCGATGTTCTGGACGCCGAGCCTGCCCGCGACAGCATGAGCACCGAGAACAAGAAAAGTGAAGCCACGCCCCTTTTAACTGCGGCGTATATACCGCACTAATTGTACTAGCGTATAAATGTATATATAGCGATAAGTTTCTGAAATAAATATTGGATCCGACCATTCAGTCAACGGAACTTGAACAAACAACAGTGTTTAATTGAACTGCAGAACCAGGAACCTGAACTACTAGGAGCTAGAAACCGAACTCTCCAGTACATTGTGTAGACCTTGCGAACCATCACCTACAGTAAGAGTGGACTCACGAGATGCCAGTCTGCCGCGAGCGAGAAGCTGACACAGCGGCTCTTGGCGTGTCGGTGGGAGTGCACACGTTGAACTATCTCTCACACATACACACACACGCATAATCAGTTAAATACAATAGCTTCAGACGTAGTAAGAGTGGACTCACGCGACGCCAGTCCGCCGCGAGAAGCTGACGCGGCGGCTCTTGGCCGTGTCGGTGGGAGTGCACACGTTGAACTCCAGCTCGCAGAACGGAGTCCGTGGCGGACGTTGGCTCTTCAGGATTGAGGAACGTCTTTTTCGGCTGGAACCAATATATTATTTGAAGACTAAGACCCCAGGAATGATTCTGAGTATACCTAAGACATGAACCCTAGAAATCACGGCATGCAGAGACGGGTTTATAAAATATAAGCACAGAAATTGGTCCAATTATCTTTTCTTACTTCGCCATATTACTTACCTAGGCAAACAGTTAGTTATAGACAAACAGTATTGAAAGTCTCATTAACACTTTCAGCATAGAAGTGTAACTAATACAAAAAAATACAAAATTAAATAATTTATTAACATAAATATGTGACTCAGAACAATTATGAATCCATAGGCTCCTGAATTAGTAAAAACCTGTGTTTCAGGAGGCGAAGGTGAATGTGGTTATAGTCAAGATTATTGCCCATAGAGTTGGGAAGTTTGGAATAGCTCCAGCGGGTTAGAAGGATAAAACTAGGAGCTGGATAGCTCCAGCGGGTTAGAAGGTTAAAACTAGGAGCTGGATAGCTCCAGCGGGTTAGAAGGATAAAACTAGGAGCTGGATAGCTCCAGCGGGTTAGAAGGATAAAACTAGGAGCTGGATAGCTCCAGCGGGTTAGAAGGATAAACCCCTTCTAGCTATGTAGTAAACATTTATGAACACTTCCTAAAGTTGATGACAAATCTCATGTGAAGGATTCAAGATTATTTCAAATCTACCATAATAATATTGTATGTCATATGCTAAGCTCATATTGGTGAAGTCTTCTTTTGTTATATAAATGACGTTACATGTAAGTATAAGTAAGGTTTTTTTTTAAACTATTTGACGGCTGAACAAATTTTGAAGAAATGTAGTATATTGTACTTTTTAGGTACTTTTGGTCCAGGAATAACATGTCTGGGCTACTATTAAATGAAGTGACCACGCAAGCAAAGCCGTGGGCAACAGCTAGTATAATATATAAAGCACGGATGATGATTGTGAGTTTCAATCTCATTCAGAAACCAAATTATTCCTTGAAATGAAATATGTTTCTAAGGTTTACATGTAGTTATTGTTTTAACTCAAAATCGTTAAAGCAATGGTATACATCGGTTCAATATTGCTCTTAGAATCCAACAACACTGGGTTTGGTCTTAGGCTTTACACCAATGACTTTTCTAAGTTATTTGCGTTTTTCAATCGCTCCTTGCTTGGTGCCGGTTCCGGCTGTTGTTGATTAATATCAGTTGTTAGGCCATGTCAGAGGCCTGACAAACTCTGACACCAGAGGCCAGCACTACCTCATATGACAAGACAAAATTAAAAACTAAAGTCATTAATCTTGTCACAATCAACAGATATACTTATGATATAGCAATAAGTAACATTAAGTTCGTATTTTTTGTCAAATGCTCGGCTTGTACTCATCTGATTGAGACATAAACACCAGATTTTAAGTCAACCTGAGCCTATCTAACAGTAACAACTACATTTCAATCAGTCCAGTAGTTTTAGTTTTAGGTGATGCACTAACATCCAAACAGACAGACACCATTTAAAATAATATATTCTTGTTCTTTGTAGCTTATTTTAAGTCCCCTATGAACGATGGTGGCCTAACCATTCTATAGTGTAATTTAGAATCCAACGATGCCGGATTCAAAACCTAGATTCCGCACCAATTACTTTTCTATGTTATGTGCGGTTTTCCATTGCTGTGTACTTCGGAGGGCAAGTTAAGCTGTCGCTCCCGGCTGTTATTGATTAATAGCAGTTGTTAAGCCATGTCAGAGGCCCTCGGGCGGCTTGACAAACTCTAACATCAGAGGCCAGCACTACCTCAACAAGCAAGCAAGGAAGTCCCTTAGACCATTTTTTTTTTAAATTATATGTATTACTCTTTTTATTTGTAACTTACTGCTTTATTATATGTACTAGCTCCAGAAACATAAGTTTCTGGGATTAAAGTATCCTATATGTTATTCCAGGACCAAAAGTACCTATCTGGTACAATACACCAAATTCTGTTCAACCGTCAAATTGTTTTTTATCAATTGCTCGGATTTTACTCACCGGATTATAATACCAAGTACACTAGTTTTTAAGTCAACCCCTAAGCTATTTATCAGTGAAAACCTCATCGCAATCGGTCCAGTACTTTATATGTGATGTGCAAACAAATAGATGGCATTTTTCAGAAACCAGCTTATTTTACATCCCTCAGACCATTTTTATTATTATCTGCACTGTACAGGGTTTTTTGTTACTTACTGCTTAGTAAGTAACAAAAAATAAACAAATAACAAATATAGATAGATAACCCAGATTAGTACAAAATGCAAAACACCCTCCATGGTGCATTTGTTAGGTTTATTATCTGTTTCTTTTGATGAGTGAATTATTTTGAATTTAACCACACCTGATACCTATTGAAGGCAGGAATTACTTGGTGGTTATACACATGTCAGGCACATTATCATGGTTTACAGTGCATTTGCATGCACCAAAAAAACCAATGCGATTTACACAACCTCTGCTTTGCATGATGCGTTTCTTCACTACGTGTAAAGGTGCGATCAGGGAACTCCTGCCAATAGATGAACTCTAAGGCAAGCATGCCCAAAAATGACTATATTCATTCTTAACTTGAAAAGACCGCACGTATTAGGTACTTAGTTGGATTGGAAGCAGGAACGGTGACCATTTGGTTTCTTGGTATGGGATGATATAGTTATAAATCGTTATTGTTAATTCGGCAGGTTTGAGGAGAACTATTGTCGCTCACGCAGTGATAGATGGTAAAGGGTTAGAATCCCGACTTACTAATTGTCCCAATCAGAAACAAAATCATGTAACTTTAGCTCTTCGAACAACTCCGTACGGAGTTGTTTGCTTGCTTAAATCTTTCAACTCAGAAAGGCATCAATGCAATTAAAACTTACGTCTCTGCGGCCGCGACATCCGAAATCCTACTTTGCGTTGTATCGTCCATTATTAATCACAGCAATGAAAATAATTATTCATAAACGTGCGCCATCCATACTGCTGCTTTTTATTTTATTGAAAACAAATTCACAAAATACAAACACAACACAACGGTTGCAAAGATGTCACCGAATTTGAATTTTGATTTGACTTTTTTTTTTATTGGCTCCGCACGGCTGGTGCATTGTGCCAGCGTCAAGTTATCATATTATTATATTTCCACGGAAATTGATAGATATCGCATCACAAGTTCAACTTTAATGTGTGGTATTTAGAATGCATGCTTTTTGACTTGAAATAAAAACCGGAATTAGGTAATAATAATGAATAAAATATTTTTATTATTTACCATATCGCACATTCGGTAAGACAAGGGCCGAAGTGCTAATTTTCAAATTTTTCCCATCAACTTTTAAATAATTGTGCAATTGTGACCAAAGTAACACATTATATTGAAATGATTTATTAAATGAAAATACTACTTATTTTGTACTTCTTTATTCTTCTTCTTAGGAACATCTTTATCACTGACAAAAAAACTACTACAATGAAAAAATTTACTTAAAAAATTAACAAAGTCACTTCTTAGATTAAATCTATAAAATGCCATATAAATGCGAAAGACTTATTATTCTAAAATCAGTCAGTAATCATAGCATTTGTTGAAATCACAATTTGTTTCTTATAAGATAATCACAAAGTTAACTAGTATAGAATATGAAAACAATATTCTTAAGAACATTTTCTTACAATCAATTAAGTACCTAGGTATAGATAACTTTTATACTTAAAAATCTTTTTAAGTGATTAACAAAAATAGTCTTCTAAATTAGGCACAAATCAGTAGTGCTACTAAAACTTTATAAAAACAAAACAGTACTTAACTATAAAAATAATAATTATGCAAGAAAGGCGGATACTTATATCTACCTACATGTTTACTGGAATGTGTTAATGAAATAAACTATTAAAAAGTTGTTCGTAAAATTTGGGAACTATGTTTGAGGCAATTAGTTGACGGATATCTTCTTTCTTCCGATCCGGAATTGGTAAAGTATCAGAATATAACACATTTAATACAATATCTATCAATAGTTTCTTATTACCCGTTCTGCCCAATTTGAATTGCGCTTCAGCCCATGTGATTGATTTATAACTGTATCTGAATTGGTATGTATCAGAACTCTTAGTGAACTATATGGCTCTAATTTCAGATATTTTGATATTATTTCTAGTAACATCTTTGCTTAGATTTAAACTAACATCATCAGATAACAATTTCAAATCAAAGAATGAATGAAAATTCATTTCTTTGCCTTCGAATCCGTTGCCACGTTTTTTTGCATTTCTTATGAGACATGCATACTCAGCTGGACAGTATATAGGCCCTGCTTTCTTAGCCCTTTTAACGCTCTTCTCGATGACAGAATGAACCGCGTCAGATCTATTCTGAGTATGCTCTCTAATGAGGAATTTGTGTGTGATAGATTGTATGGGCAACATATTGACAGCATAGTAATACATCCCGAAAACGATTTTATTTTTTTTGTTGGCCGCAACAGTTATCGGAGTAAAATATTATATCTTTATTGGGTTGCTGAGTAGATAATTCTTCCAGAAACTTGTAAATACATGTTCCTATTTCATTAGCTCCACGTTTTCCAAGGCCTTCATGCCAGAAAAAGCAAAATGTTTTATCACTATTGATATTGGAAACTGTGAAATTATAGCAGTTAAGCTTTGACTTGTAAAAGAATGCTGACGACTGGCCAATGGGACACGGTAAAACTGCCTGTAGGTCCAATATGGCTACTATGTTATTGGAATCTGTCTGTTTACTGTCTTCTATATCCTTTTCAAGTTCTAAACGGGAAAGACTCGTTTCTACAAGGTGTAACTTATGCTTTTCTGACAGTGGTTCTTTGTCAACAGCGTTTTTGAATGCCTCACATTCATCGCATTGGTCTTTACGAGGTACAAATAAGCCTATATTAAAATCATTGTTGAAAATGCGGTGGTAAGCATCATAATTGATGGATGGTTTTCCAGCTGCTTTTTTGATAGCTTGATAGTTGCGATGGAGCTCAGCTAGTCAGGCTACCATCTATGAACTCTCTGGTAATATTAGCTCTTAAATAATGACTTTCTGTACGTGGAATCGACATTATGTGATCATGAACAGACTGGATAACTTCAGCACTTAGTTTACAATTTTTACCGTGTTTGCCTCGATTATCTATAGTACTCATTCTCATAGTATTTATTATTAGATATATTTTCAACACATTACGTAAAGTTTTTTCTCCAATAGCCAATGTATTTAGCAGAAACTTCTTACATACCCTAACTTCTTGTGAACCTATCATAAAATAGTAGGTCGAATTTGGTTTTCTTGTTGGCTTAATACAGGTATTATTGTCGGTAATTTTGACTCTTCGGTATGCTGGCGGAATCAGTTTCACATAAGACGCGAGAAAGTCTCTTTGTCTTATGTTTGTTCTCAGCTCCCAGTAGGATTGAAAAATCGTATATCTATCTTCAGAAGAAACTTTAGTGGAACACGAAAGTCGGTATTTATCAGGGCAAGGAGAAAGAATTGATTTTGCTGCTACAAATTTTCCTCTTTTTGTAGTATACTTTTGGCCACTGTTTTTCAAACGTTTGGATATGACTTGTTTCCACTCATTCATATTTCTTTGACGTTTTCTAGACCGTTTATTTGATTCCTGCTCTACAATAACTGTTGCGTGTGATGTTGGTTCTGGTTTACTATTGCCTTCATTATTTTTTAAGTCCACCGTAGTATTAGGTTCAAGAAATCTGCTTCGAGAACTAGAAGAGCTGCTGCTAGAACTGGATGAGCTGCTGCTCGAACTGGATGAGCTGCTGTCAGAACTAGAAGAACCGGATACGTTTCTCGATTTTAAGAGTTTAGTGTAGTTTCTAGCCTGTTTCACATTTGGCTTGTATTCTGAACCTTCGGATGGTGAAAATTATCCATTTTCTTCAGACTCGGAATTGTTATTACCCGGGGTTGTACTTATAATGGGTGGGCTATCTATTACATTATCCTCCATAGCAGATATAGTTATCATAGATGAATTTATCGCTCCTGTAGTTTCAGGTATCATTGGTATTGGATACTGATTTTCAAAGTCATTGCTATCTATCCACTGCTCAACCATTGACGTAGAATTAATTTTAGGAGTAGCATTTGTCTTTTTAAAACTATTATATTCTTCAAAACTAGATTTTTCTAAATTTTCACTAATCTGAGGTTCATCAATAGTTCTAGCCTGTATATTAAATTGATCATCAACCATCCTCAAAATTTTTCTGCCTCGAGATTCCATTTTTATTCCCTAAAAGCGAAAATAATCAGACGTTTAGTTCGGTTTATTAATCAACAGAACAAAAATAAATACACGTCAAACCTATAACAACCCTTTTTTTGCATCGAGGGTTAATAAAGGGCAAAAAAATGGCATCAGAATTATCTTACAGATCAATAAATAGACACAAGATATTGTAAAGAAAACGACGGAAATGTTATCAATTTTACATAAAAAATAAAGCGGTTGGAATGACACAGTCTTAAATGCTATTATAGTTATCTGTGTAAGACAAAATTGGAATGACATAAAATGTGACCATGTCTTTCCAAAATATAAAAACAAAAAAGGACATATTTACCTTAATGACCTTGACGCTCCAGTACACAACCACTACTCACGCGTGCGATGCCGCAACTGACCAATGAGATTTTGTCGCGCCAATATCATTCAAAAAACGAACGAATGGTACAAAGGCACTACTGCCCTCTGGCTAAAATAAACTGAATCTAGTGAATGTCTTTGTTTCTACAGGTAGAAATTAGTTTTTAAGGCACTTTGGCATATTTAACTCATATTTAGAAATTTTAGCACTTCGGCCCTTGTCTTACCGAAGGTGCGATATGTATGTACACTGAATTATTGTTATTACTTTTTTCACCAGCAATGCTTATACCTACCTACATAATTCCTCAGTAATCGTTCGAGAGATCACTATAATATTAGAGCACCTACGGGCTAGCATCCAAATCTTTCATATAGGTAGGTACTAAAAGAATCACCCAAACCTAGTCGACTTGAATTGAAGAAATCGGTAAGTTCCGATAAATAATCAAAATGTAGTTAAATAGGTATAAAAAACTGGCCAAGTCCGTGTCGTACAACGTGCTTTCATGGTTCCTTACTTCCACAATCCATGACCTTTTTTTAAAGCGTAAGACCTCTGCTAGAAGTATAGGTTCTTTTCATGAACAGTAAAAATCTAATTATTTTACTAGGTATGACTATGTAGATAGATATTTGATTAATAGGTATAGGAACATAGGTATAGGAATATAGGTACATAGAAGTTATTGGTATGTCTATCTATACTTATACTAAAGCAATAAGAACGAAAAAGTCTGAACAAAGATGATAATTAAAAAAAAAAGATCGTGCAGTCCCTGCGCGGAAGAAGTGAAACTTCGTAATGTGGAAATGAAAATAGGAAGGCCTCCATGGTAGCGTTAAACGTTTAACGCAACCTTGTTGGAAGTCGTATAATGTGGAAATGAAAATAGGAAGGCCTCCATGGTAGCGTTAAACGTTCAACGCAACCTTGTTGGAAGTCGCATAATGTGGAAATGATAATAGGAAGGCCTCCATGGTAGCGTTAAACGTTTAACGCAACTTTTTTGGATGTCGTATAATGTGGAAATGAAAATAGGAAGGTCTCCATGGTAGCGTTAAACGTTTAACGCAACCTTGTTGGAAGTAGCATAATGTGGAAATGAAAATAGGACGGCCTCCATGGTAGCGTTAAACGTTTAACGCAACCTTGTTGGAAGTCCCATAATGTGGAAATTAAAATAGGAAGGCCTCCATGGTAGCGTTAAACGTTTAACGCAACCTTGTTGGAAGTCGCATAATGTGGAAATGAAAATAGGAAGGCCTCCATGGTAGCGTTAGACGTTTAACGCAACCTTGTTGGAAGTCGCATAATGTGGAAATGAAAATAGGAAGGAAAACGTATAAGTAATTTCACTTAAAAAAATGGTCTTGGGTATCTACTTAAAATAAGCTACTGAACAAGAATATTATTACCTTTTTAAAAATCGTGTCTGTCTGTTTGTTCACGCACCACCAAAAAAGTACTGGACTTATTGCGATGCGGTTCTTATTGTTGGATAGCTTAGGGTTTGACTTAAAAACTGGGGTACTTGTTATGATGATTAGATGCCGAGCAATCGATAAAAACTATGTGATGGCTGAACAAAATTTGAAGAAATGTGGTATATTTACTTTATACGTACTTTTGGTCCTGGAGTAACACGTATAGGCTACTTTTAAATAATATGACTACGCGGGCAAAGCGTGTACTGAGGCCTACTTCTCTAATTTTAAGACGCCAATTCCATGCCGCCTGCATGGAATTTGTTCGTGATTCCACTCAGGTGGCGTGGAATTGGCGTGAGTGGTCATACAGAATCCAGGCCCTGTAGGTACTTATAATAAAGCACGAATATTTTTTTACTAAGATAATTTAAAAAAAACGATCTCGTGTACTTAAAATAAGCTATTGAACAGGAAAACAACATTTAAAAAAATCATGTCTTTCTATTTGTTTGTTTATTTGTTCATTTGTTCAATCGGTTCTGTAGTGTATACACACTACTGAACCGATTGCAATGCAGTTTTCTCTGTTGGATAATTTAGAGTTTGACTTAGAAATTGGTGTACTTGGTATCTCAATCGGATAAGTAGAAACCGAGCATCGATAAAAACTTTTTGACGGCTGAAGGAATTTTGATCAAATGTTGGTATATATTGGTATTTTAGGTCTTGGAATAGTACATAGAGTAGGTACTTTTAACCTAGAGAAATTACCACGCGTTCGAAGCCGCGGGTACAGCTAGTTTATTATAAGTTTATAATTCCAACCGTTTTTCAAAAAGAGTTCTAACTAAAAAAAAGGTGACGGAAGGATGCTCACTGCCCATTCATAAGTGTACCATAAGTGTATATGTACATAAATATAAATAAAATGTATACCTACTCTTGTTTATGAGCGTAAAAAATAGATATTAAAATCTAATATTTAAAACTACAGTGATTATTATATTATTAATATTCACATACCCCTAGACCCTATTTTCGTTTGTGCTGATTCAAAGCGCTCCACCATGGAACTACAATTGACATTGTTTCATCTCCTGACGTTAGTCACAGCATAAATAATAGTACAAAAGCGTTAGTTCCGTGGCGTGGACGCTCAGTGGCACAATTACAGAACTTAGCTTCAATCGGATTGTCAGTATCGCAACCACTAATGCCTTGCGATAGAGTCGAAATTGCTATGAAAAAAGTGATAATCCGATTGTAACCAATCGGGCTGCAGTACTGCTATCAGCGCCAAAATGGCGATAATCAAATGCTCTCATTGCGTCGTTTATCAAGAGCTTGTTTATAGTATGGAGTAATATGCAGTTGTCTATGCCACTAGACCATTTTTTTTAATATCTTCCTTGTCGTTTGGTGCCCGCTGTCCAACCGCGTGGTTCTTCTAGTAGTACCACGGGTATATTATTTTTTCGGTGGTTTTGGTAGGACCACGCTAAATTTGTAATTCCGATTTCTGACTTGTTGAACCTTAGGCAATTTATTTTGCAAGTGGTCGTTATATATAACTAATTTCAAGAATTATTTAATTCCTTTCAATTTCCTATTTGAAGTCTGTTAAAAATTTACCCGTGGACCCACTAGTGGGTGAAGCCAGTGGGTGGACGGGTAAACTATAAAAACCCCATAACCCATACCAAACCCCATGTGTGCCCATATAAACTATGTGTGTTTTGATTAGTTTACGTTTGTTGGCAATCAATACAACACTAGTGCAGTGGGTGGAGGGGTAAATGCGAATTACCCATGCATTCACTAGTGGGTGAAGCCGGTGGGTGGACGGGTCATTGCCCAATAATTTTTATACTTATTCTTAAAAAAAACACCACCATGTTATCATCATCATCATCAGCCCGTGTCAGTCCACTGCTGGACATAGGCCTCTCACAAAGCACACCACTGAGTCCAATCTTCGGCTCCTCTCTTCCAACCGCTGCTAGCCACTTTGCATATATCGTCGCTCCACCTAGTCGGAGGGCACCCTTCACTACGTTTGCCAAGTCGCGGTCTCCACTCAAGAACACGTCTACCCCAACGGTTATCAGTCCTTCGACAGATATGACCGGCCCACTGCCACTTCAGCTCACTAATCACTAATCTAAGGGCTATGTCGACAACTTTAGTTCTCTGCCGGATCACCTCATTCCAGATACGATCTTTCAGAAAAACTCTCAGTATAGCCCTTTCCATAGTCCGCCAAGCGACCTTAAATTGGGCGACTAATCGTGCCGTGTATGTCCACTACTCGGCTCCGTATGTCATAATAGGTAGGTCACACTGGTTAAAACTTTTGTCTTCAAACTTTGCGGTATTGGCGACGAGAAGACTCGGCGAAGTTTTGCAAATGCTACCCAGCCCAGCTGTATTCTTCTGCGGCACTGTCTCTCTCTAAGTTGTTTTTACCTAGTTGCAAAGTTTGCCCCAGATGAACATACTCCTTGAACAACTTCGAGAGCAGTTCCATTACCAGCAATTGGTTCCAGAATAACATAATCGTAGAACATAACCTTGGTTTTGTCAAGTTCATCCGGAGACCAATATTATGCGTTGAGACGAATCGACTAGTCTGTCCAACATCTGTTGCAAGTCCTGCAACGTTTCTGCCCAATGACGATATCATCCGCGAATCTCAAGTGTGAAATTTACTCACGTTAATGTTAATGACACATCCTTTCTAGTCCAGAGTCTTAAACATATCCTCCAATGCTATTGAAAACAATTTCGGAGAAATAACGTCCCCTTGTCTCACAGCTCTATGCAGGGAGATATGCTTAGTCTGCTGGTTCTGTACTTGAAAGATCATTATTGCGGTGTCATTCAGACATCTCAACGCTTGGATATACCGCCAGTCAACTTGGAATCGTTGCAGGGACTCCAAAACAGACCAAGAACCACCATGTGATGGATCGAAATTTTACGTTAGTTTTACGTACCATGTGTAATTAATTGAATTTTACTTAGCTGGAGAAATCATAGAAATAACAGTAATATATAAAAGGACTAACCCTAAAAGATTATATTATTGACCAGACAAAATAAGAATTATGCAAATTAGAAATTAAAATTCCTAAGTATCATTATAATTATGTGCAGCATTATATCCCTTTTCTGTGAGTAGTACTATAGTCAAAAATATCATGCGTGGTACAAACTGACCAGTTGAGACACCGGCAATAAAATGTGGATGATTTATGTAGGTAGGACCCGTAGAACCACGGGCTACACAAATTGCCCCTAGAACCACGCGGTTGGACAACGGGCACCAAAAGTTCATTGTACAAACTTTTTGTTATTAATACAGTAGGGAGGTACTTACATAATAAAAATCACACACAAGACTGTAAAAGATAACAGAGACGTATACACTGAGCAAACTGCCAACCAAAGCCAGACAACTGTGTACTCCTCTACACCCGCAGGTTCAACAATCGGAGGCGCATTGCACATCGCATAATTTTAACAGAATTTTGAATTTTGTTACCAACAAATTTAGCTGTTTATTTTGGAAAATACATTTTGTTCTCAAAAATTTTTCAGTTTGAGATGCCAAGAAGTTTGAGGAAATGATTGATTGACATCTCCATGGAAGACGTGTACAAAAATAAGGGAAAAGAGGTTCTAAGAAGCACTTATTATTCCTACCTAATTATAGAAAAAAAGGTTTTAAATAGTAAATCCTCTACTCCTCAAACGCAAAGAGAATATAAATACGGGGGGAAGAGACGGAACTACATGCATAAGTTTTTTACGAGGTTTTTAACCTTGTAGTACCAAACGCGCAAAAAAAAAACAATGATACCAATCTACAAATATGAACTATCACACAGCCTGTCAACGATAGGGATGTGCTACATCTTATCGATATTTTGTATAACTCATCGATATCGATGAAATAGATACAGTAATGTACACAGAATATCTAATATATAAGTATTCGTTTTTTCGAGATTTACGAAAAATAAAACTATAGTTAAAAATATAATGTTTTATTGCGCATTTACTTAGTTGTAACATAATAGATTTCGTTAAATTAAAACACAAAAAAACTGCAGTTTTAGTAAAATTAACAGTTCTATGTAAATTAACATAATTCATCATAATCATCAGCCTATTTCTGTCCACTGCTGGATGTAGACCTCTACTAATGCACGCCACTGAGCTGAGCTCTCAGCTCTCTTCATCCACTTTCTTCAGGCCGCTTTTCACAGGTCGTCACTCCCTCTGGCCACAGGGCGCCCTACACTACGTTTCCCTAAACGTGGTCTCCACTCGAGAACTCGTCATCCCCAATAGTTATCGGTTCTTCAGGAAATGTGACCAGCCCACTGCCACTTTAGCTTGCTTATCCTTTGAGCTATGTCGGTTACTTTGGTTCTCCGTTGGATATCTTCATTACGAATGTTGTCCTTCAGAGAACCTCCAAGCATAGCTCTCTCCATAGCTCGCTGAGTTGTGCTTACCATTAGGTAAGAACAACTTCAAAAATGTTTTAGAATCCTTTTCACAATTAAACCCCCTATTGTGAGGAGCTGTCATTCCAGGAATTATTGTCGTTTTTAGAGCAGCAATAAAGGCAGAACAGGTCGGGTTTCTATTCGTGGGGCTGTGTTGCCTTATTACCCCAAACATGTTCTCTAAGGCATCTTGGTTCAACTGCCTAAGATTTAAATATTTAAATCCAAGGCAGCTAACTTCGCCCCATATGTCGCGCAAAGACCGTAAAGTTGTCAAGTACATCTCACATTCTTAGCTGAGATTCCATTTGGGTTTTTGAACTTCACTGTTTCCAATTTCATGCGATATTCTGCCCAAGCATTCACATGGTCCGTTTTGGTGGATACATTTTCCCGGCGCCCTTTTTTAACATTATCTGGACAAGATGGGCCATTTGTCTTGTCAAAAAGGCGATCAAGGTCGTGCACGATTGTGCCAGTCTGCATCATTTCGTCAGCTTGTAGGGGGTCTTTTTCAGCTTGAGCTAATAACTTCAGCACTGCTGCCACAGTATTGCTCAATATTTGGGCAGCATATTTAACCTTCATTTTTGCCCTATACTTTGGCTGCACATGCATTTGGGTTATCTTGCTCAGGTATAAAAGGTATCTGTTTTTTTCCTCCACTTTCAATAAATGCAACCATTTGGCCTTCATGCCATTCATGAAAAGTACCCATAGTTTTGAAAATTATTTCTTATTGATTTAAATAAGTGGGGCACATAATATATTATGTAAACTGTTTGTCGTCACATTTAAAATAGTTTTGTTTCTGATCATGAGGAGGAGGGCACAAAGTTTTTAATATTTTCAGAGCCCCCATATTTGTGGGGACCCTGATCACAAATGGTTGTTAGAATTTTGAAGCCTGTTTCCTCAATGGCACGTATTATTTCTTTAATTAAAGATGCCAGTTTTTGTGAGGAAACAGTACCTTTGATAAAATAAAAAGCTATAGGCTGTTTAAATTTTGCCCGTAACCCTTGCAACATAAACACCAATGCATGGTCAGCTAGTCGAGGGCTGCGTTCTGACTCTGCTGAACCCAAATCTTCATATCCTTCAACTTTATCAGTTGCTACATCATAAAGTAGACGTTGCTTTATTGCAATTTCATCAAATACTAAGCTGCAGTACTTATCCAAGTCATTTTTTTTTGTTGCAATTTGTTTAAGGTGCTCTATGACAGCTTTATTAACACCAGGTGCCATTGGAACTTTTTTCAGAACATTGTGTAATGTTTTCACAGTCGGCAATGGCATGAGATGCTGTAGCTATCTGTATGTTTTCGGTGACCTCTTAAATATGGCTAAAGCGGATATTTTATTCTTCGTAGTCCAACGTCGTCCCTTTGGCTTCCTTTTTCTTTATTGCCGAGGTGACAATTTCTTTCAAGACCGATGACTCGATTTTTTCTATTAAATTGTTTTTTTTTTGCGATGCCAAGCTACATTTAGTTTATTGCAACTGCTCCATTAATTTCTTCTTTCTCGGTGATAGATCTGAAAAAAAAAACTCAAGATGAAGTCCACACACAACTCAGAGTGGTTTTTACGTCACTCTCTTATACCGAAGAAATGGAACTAGTATAGGAACTGAAATTTATATTATAATATATTAACATTATTTATTTATTTACAGTAATAAATAATAATCTACAGGGTAGACATGATGTCATCATAGAATCAATATGCAAATGGACCAATATTGGGCTACAGCCAGGACGGTCGCACTCCGCAACAAGTACAAATAAATTCAAGGACCCAATATTCAGGTCCGTTCAGTGGATTGTCAAGCGTGCGCTCCATGAGTCGCGCGCCTTGTACTTAGCGATAGAGCACCTACTTACGTAAAGTTATTGACAAACTTAATTCGTGTTTTTATTATGAGTACCAAGAAGAAAGCTAGATGCATAGCATTCGGCTGAATAGTGATAGAAATGACGAATTGTCATTCTTTACGTTTCCAAAGGAAATTGAAAGGTAATAAATTGTAATACCTATAATAGGTCCTAGTTATGTAGTTAGATATTGATATTTTTTTATTACGTAGGTTCCTATAGTTTTATGTTATTTCATTTGTGTTCCATACCGAAGCTACGCATATTTAAGGTTTTTCCGCGCAGAAATAAAGTCGTTTATTAAATCGATCAACGTAATTTTATAATTGATTATAGTAGGTATTGTTGATCGGAAAATGAATTACTGTGCTGACTTAGTAAGTAGCCTACAACTAATTAGGAATTTATATAATATATGTCTCGTATAATACCTACCTACTTTTAATACCTTTTATTACGTAGGTAGCAATTTATTTTTCACTCATTAAAAAGCATGGAATTCAGACAGGCACCTTTATTCATCAAAGTGCAATACCTATAAGATATAATCATAATCAACCAACGACACGTAGGTAGTAAAAATGAGGTAGTAGGTCTATTCTGATAAGAATGTCATTGTATGTAATAGAACTATTTTAATTTATAATAATACGTAATAACATAATACATTATTACGTATTTATTCTGTTACAATATCTAAGTCATAACATATCACAGAATAATTAGTAGTACAAGTACCTAGTCATAATATCTTAATACAACCCTACCGAGCGAAAAAGGGACAGAGCTATTCTGAAACGGTTAGAGCAATGGAAGTTCTCGCGCGTTGTGATACGGTGCATTCTAGCCTGCATGCGATGGGCGAGCGCCTTCTAGGTAAATATAAGTTAAAGCTCGCAGCGCCGTGCGAGCTAAATTGCACTTTATAGCGTTGTAGCGAGAGTCGCTATTTATTTAAATGACTTTACTCAGTTAGCCTTCTGTACTTGTACTATTATGTATTCTGTGCTACAGCTCAAAAAATAATGTATCAATACATTTACTCACTTAATTTCTCGTGTAATATACTTGTTTTCCTTATTTTTTCTTTATGTTCGATAGGTTCACCTGCAGACCTCTTACGAGACTTTGGTGGAGTTTGTTCTGAAAAATAAATAGAAATCAGTCAAAAGTTATAATAAGAATAGCTTCTGCCCAAAGTATGCAGGGATTAGTCCCATCCTCCAGATGGAAAAAAAGGCCTCAGTGATTTGTTCACCAGGCAAATGACACTTTTTTGTTTCCTAGGTCCCGGTAGCATAGCCCCGGATTCTGCCCAATGCCTGGGAGGTTGTATAGAGGGGAAGCGAAGTACATTAATATTATAATTAACAATATTTATTATTTATTACGAAATCAAAGAAGCTAACCAGGCAGCATATTTTTTTAAATGTTTTATTAAATGACTATGTTGCAGTTATAAATATCTATACATGTGCTAAATTTCAACCTTGTACCTAGTATTAATAGTGTCTGAATAAAATGTCTTTGATGTACAGATGGAAGACGGACAAGGCGAAACTATGAGTATTAGTGTTCGTTGTCCTTGGACTACGGAAGCCTAAAAAAGATGAAATAAAGTAATCAGTTGTGTAAAACTGTATAAAATACTCACTGTTTTGAGACAGCTCCACCAGGATATTTGTGTCCTGCTGGCTTGTTGATGGCACGGACACAGGCAGACAACCTGAATTTTTTAAATTATTTTTTTAATTGTTCAAACCTTATTGAGATGATGTTTAAAGAAATTTTGTTTTTACCAGTTTGAGATTGCATGTCCGAAATATTTTCTTTCTCTTCAATAGTTGATGGTTCAGACACTAGAACTAATAAAAAGCACAAATTAAAAAAATATATTACCCCCAACCCCCCATTATAGCTAAGAAACATCTCGATCACATCAGTATTTAAACATAAAAACCGCATCAAAATCGGTCCATTCGTATGGGAGCTACGATGCCATAGAGAGATAGACACACACACAGTGATACACACCCCAATCAAATAACACCGGTCTCTTTGTTCGGGGGTTAAAAAGCAAGTAAGTAGTTGACTATCCGGTGGTAGAATCAGACTTTAAACAACTTTGATTTGATTTAAATATAATATGCATAAAATAATTAATGTTGTACATTTTTAATAAATAAAATCATTAGGCTCAATGTGAGATTGCACTTTGCATACATAAAAGCTTTGTAATTATTTATTACCATTTCTGTCTGTCCGCACATGTTGTGGGAATTCTGCCAACTGACTCTCAGTGAGAGGTAATGCCATCAAGGAGCATGTTGATGAAGTATCAAAAAATATATATGTTCGTTTAGCTCTTTTGTTGATCCGCAGGCAATGTCAGAGAGAAAACCAAAAACTGGCTGTACAAGAAGAAACTTTGGCTATATATTGCATAATTGCAATATTGCATAATTGCAATATTTGTCTCGAAGTTGTTCTTACCTAATGGTAAGAACAACTTTGAGACGGAAGCCAACAGAAGAATTCAGCTGGGTTGGGCAGCATTTGGCAAGCTTCATCAAGTCTTCTTGTCGTCCATACCACAGTGCCTGAAGACAAAAGTCTTCAATCAGTGCGTCCTACCAGTTTAAACTAGTCCATAAATTTAAGGTTGATCAGCGAGCTATGGAGAGAGCTATGCTTGGAGGTTCTCTGAAGGACAACATTCGTAATGAAGATATCCAACGGAGAACCAAAGTAACCGACATAGCTCAAAGGATAAGCAAGCTAAAGTGGCAGTGGGCTGGTCACATTTCCTGAAGAACCGATAACTATTGGGGATGACGAGTTCTCGAGTGGAGACCACGTTTAGGGAAACGTAGTGTAGGGCGCCCTGTGGCCAGAGGGAGTGACGACCTGCGAAAAGCGGCCTGAAGAAAGTGGATGAAGAGAGCTGAGAGCTCAGCTCAGTGGCGTGCATTAGGAGAGGTCTACATCCAGCAGTGGACAGAAATAGGCTGATGATTATGATGAATTTGAATTATGTTAATTTACATAGAACTGTTAATTTTACTAAAACTGCAGTTTTTTTGTGTTTTAATTTAACGAAATCTATTATGTTACAACTAAGTAAATGCGCAATAAAACATTATATTTTTAACTATAGTTTTATTTTTCGTAAATCTCGAAAAAACGAATACTTATATATTAGATATTCTGTGATATTATTAGATGTTCTTCTATTAGTTATTCTGTGTACTACTACAATACAGTATCTATTTCATCGATATCGATGAGCTATACAAAATATCGATAAGATGTAGCAATTCCCTATCGTTGACAGGCTGTGTGACAGTTCATATTTGTAGATTGGTATCATTGTTTATTTTTTGCGCGTTTGGTACTACAAGGTTAAAAACCTCGTAAAAAAACTTATGCATGTAGTTCCGTCTCTTCCCCCGTATTTATATTCTCTTTGCATTCAATGCAAACAAGAGACAAGATGTTTGTGGTGCTGCCATATAAAAATCAAAATTAATTCTACATACATATATAGTTTTTTTTAAATGTACCTATCTATCGATTATATGGTACCTATCTATTGATATATTTTGATTACACAATATTTGGAAGTACCAAATATTGTGTAATCAAAATATAGTAAACTAAAAACTTGCTAGGTTAAAATAGTAATAAGATAAAAACATCTCATTTCGAATTTAATTAAGAAACTTCGACATGCTTCTACCATACTTGAAAATTAATTTTAGGTGGCTATATTTTCATATTGTGATGTTGGTCACGGTTACTGTCGGATACGGTAGTTCATGCAATTTTGCAATGTTGACAATAGAGAGTTAAGAATTTCATACATTTTTTATTTATTCTGGCTTTCTCGAGACTACTCAAACGCAACGAACAGTTATAGGCATTTTTAGTCAGTTTCTTTCTCGAATATACTATTATTTAAGAATGGTACTAAAGGGTAAAGAACACTTTCAAAATTACGGAAAATTTATGGAATTTTGTCTCCCCACTGCAGGGGGCCAAGACCACAAGCAAAATCTCCTTGTCTCCCCCAGTGGAGACTGCTAGTGGTCTTGTCTCCCCGGGGAAACTACCAGAATCTCCTTGTCTCCCCCAAGGGAGACATGAGAAGAGCCAAGACCACGTAGCCCTATTAGATAAAGTACGACGTGCTTCGAGGATAAACAAATTTCTTTTATGTTAGGATAAAGGCAAAATAGGTACAATACGATACGATACGTAATACTTTATTGTATACCAAAAAATAAAGAACAAATAATATGAGTATGAAAATTTAAGGCAATACAATGGGCAATACATTTATGTTAATGGAGCACCGGCAGTGCGATTACGTAATGTTGATCATGACGGTTTCAAGCCGTCAAATTCAATAATGCTTTGCGATAGAGTCGATTTTGCTACGAAAAAAGTGATAATCCGATTGTAACCAAGTTCCTAAGCTAGGTTTGAAACCCGTACGATAGGTCCCAGACCACTTTCATCGGAGCACAACATATTATTGCCTACAGTTACTTAGGTATACACAAAAACAAGATACCTAAATTCTTTTGTGAATGTTTGGGAGTGTGTGTGAATGTATGGGAGTAGTATATTTAAGGGTAGGGTATACGAATACTTGATGCAATCCTAATATTCTTCATCATCATGTCAGCCTTTAGAAGTCCACTGCTGAACATAGGCCTCCCCCAAAGAGTGCCATGACGAGCCCCTGTTGTCTTTTTCTTATTTATAGTGCCTATCATAGATGACAGCAAATACTTCGAAAAACAAACAGGACAACATAGATTCTAGAATTTTGGTAGTAATTTGATACTGTATTCTAGATCTTTGCAGGACAAGAACTTCTTTAATTTCCAGAATAGTATATAAAATCTCATCTGACACCAAAGAAGATGTATGTAAATATATTAAATAGGAGACCTCTTTGGTACAGTTGTCTTTGTGATGATTATTTCTCAAGTTTATTTTAGTCTGTGAGAAAACTCTGAAACTTTGTACGAGAGAGAAAGAGACTTCCGATCCTCCGTATACTTACTTTTCTCGCAATTACGTTTTCGGTGAGACCACTTTTTTGTACATAGAACTTCCTTGATTTTACACGTATTTTACATTATTAAATCTATGGCAGTGCGTCATAATGGAACTATAGACAAGGAACTTATACCCACTCTGTCATCTAGCGGAGAGCAGCTAAGTTTATTAATGTCACAGTATACGTAAGTACTTACACTGTAATGTTTCTACTCATCAACAGGTGGCGCATTTGGTTTTGTGTGTGTCCACAGAGCACAAATAATAGAGAGCTACCAACATTATAAATATGTATTCGCTATGTTTGCGTTTTGTTTCTATTTCTAGTATGAATTGTTCAGACTAAAATGTATGTTGATATCTATTAAAATCTAAAGTAACAATATTTTTGGCTAAATAGCAACAATACGTTCGAGGCAGGAGCAGTCGTTTAGAATTTTAATTAAAATGTTAATCATTATTATAGACTTCCTGTATAACGTATTGTTGCTATCTAACCAAAAATATTGAACTTTCTTTTTAGTGGAAACGAAACGTCTGATATCATATGACTTAAACCGACAGAACTACCAACTTCACGAGCAAGTCCACCATCTTGGTGCAGCTGGTGTTTGTTTGAGATTTAATAATTTAGAATATTTTCTAAATAAAAACTCAAAATGGGTGCCTCATTCATTCCCATCGTAGTTTTCACCGTTCTATGGGGTGTAGTAGGTATTGTGTGTCCCTTCTTCGCTCCTAAAGGGCCAAACAGAGGGTAAGTTCAGTTTCTTATTCATGCCTCTTAAATTGCACATTTCAGACTTAAATATCACTTGTTACCATTGGTTTTCAGGATAATCCAGGTCGTGCTAATGCTAACTGCAGCTACGTGCTGGCTTTTGTAAGTATTTAACGTTTTTACATGCTTAATGAGTCATTGATATCTGGGCGTAAGAAAAGCGTTTGACCATGATCTGAAACTCGTGACCTAAAAATATTTAGTGTAATGAAATCAATTTCACCTATGATTATCTATACCCAAAATATTAAACAACCCACAATAATTGTTCCTGTACTATATGAATATGTCGGCTGTAAGTTTTCATATGAAAGTATTTCTCTCTATAATACAACACCAGTTTTGTGTAGGTATCTATTTATTATGTTAATTGTAGTTTCATGATGTAGTTGTCTTACAAACCGAAGTTGGGTATCTTTGTGCACGTCACTGTTCAGTAATTGGATCCATGGTTAGCAAAAATATCTTCATAGTAGACTTATTGTAGCCTCAGTTAGTTTTATAATAGTACTAGCTGCTCCCCGCGTCATAGCCCACATGCACTTTTTTTGTATAAAATGATCTTATTCCAGGAACAAAATCCAATCACAGTTATATAAATAAATGCTAGTGTATGTTTGGCTAAACAATTTTGATGAAATTTAGTTTTTAGGCCCAATTGCACGAAAAAAACTACAAAGTATAGTACGGACCAAACTTAATGGCGGCTGTGAAGTTGGTGCGGAGCGCTGCGCAATAGCAAATATTAGGTATGCGCGGGTGTTGGAAGGGTGAGGGTATGTGCGATGCCGCGCTAGCAGCGCACTGCACAGCCGCCATGAAGTTTGGTTCGTACTATATCTAGTTAGTTAAAAAAATATTGTTATCTATTTTGTGCTACTGTCTGCGTATGTCTCTATCCTACTAGTCTTAGCCCAGTCTACACACTCGCCCACGCTGACAGCTATGCAAGTGGGCCTTAGAGACTTTAGGTCCTGGAATAACACATAGGATACATTTAATCATCATCACAGCGGAGCACAGCACAGCTAGAATGAATGATGGCAGAAGTGACAAGGAGCCAAAGTGATAGTTGCAACTATTTTTAAAGTGTGACAGAATTGAAAGTATCACATTGTTACAATCAAGTTAAAAATCATATCTAGGGGCTTCAGGAGTACATGATTACAATAAACGAAGCCATATTTTTTATCCACCATTTTCAGTTTGGATAGAATACTTTTCATCATTATCATCCATCATGATTTAGCTGACAAGTAGTATTTTATTGATTGCTCGGCTTCTACTCATTCCATTATCATCCATCATGATTTAGCTGACAAATAGTATTTTATTGATTGCTCGGCTTCTACTCATTCCATTGAGATGCAAAATACACCAGATTTTAAGTCAAATTCTAAGCTATCCTACAGTGAAAACCGTATATCAATAAATCCCCTTTTTTATGTAATGTGTGAGCAAACATTCAGACAGACGCCATTTTTTTAAATGTTATTTCCTGTAGTTATAAGACAAAAATATATAAAATCCCCTAGACCAATTACATCTATTGTATGTGTAACAAAATGTGCACATTCTGAAAAGTCCTCATTTTGATAACTTGAGAAGTGCCCCTTATTATAGCAAAATGCACAATTTGTGTCAAGTGCACATTTCGCAAAATGCAATAATTTTTTAATAATCTTCATTGTACAGACTTTGTTAATCACTGCTCCAATAAAATAATACTAAAATCTTCTATACTTATAATAAAGCAGTAAGAACCAAAAAATCTGTACAATAAAGATACATATTTTTTTAATATTGGACTAGAGTACCTACTTAAAATAGGCTACTGAACAAGAAAATAAAATTGTAAAAAATTGTGTCACTCTGTTTGTCTGTATGTTTGTTCGCACATCACGGAAGAACTATTACTAAGAACCTATTGCGATGCAGTTTTAACTGTTAGATAGCTTAGGTTATTACTTAAAAACTGGGGTACTTAATCTGATGATTAGATGCCGAGCAATTGATAAAAACTATTTGACGACTGAACAAATTTTGAAGAAATGTAGTACATATACTGTACTTTTGGTCCTGGAATAATGGGTATGGGCTACTTTTAAATGAATGATGCTAGCAAAGCAGCAGGCACAGCTAGTCTATGTATAGAATAATAATTTATAATTATTGCTTTACTCTTGTTCTAAGGCCAGTTTATTTGTGTGTGTGTACTTATTATTCCGTTGGACGTATTTCAGCTGGCTGTGTGCATATATGGCACAGATGAACCCCCTCATCGGGCCCAGACTCAACAACGAGACCCTCATCTGGATCCAGCAGACTTGGGTACGGATTACACTGTTTACTTAACTTACTGGCCTAGGGCCTATTACTGAAAGAAAGAAACAAAATACGTTTACTGTGCACAAACAAGATACACGTTACCCTCTGTTGTGCAAGATACGTTTACTGCACACAAACAAGATACACATTACCCTCTGTTGTGCAAGATACGTTTACTGCACACAAACAAGATACACGTTACCCTCTGTTGTGCAAGATACGTTTACTGTGCACAAACAATATACATGTTACCCTCTGTTGTGCAAGATATGTTTACTGTGCACAAACAAGATACACGTTACCCTCTGTTGTGCAAGATACGTTTACTGTGCACAAACAAGATATATGTTACCCTCTGTTGTGCAAGATATGTTTACTGTGCACAAACAAGATATATGTTACCCTCTGTTGTGCAAGATACGTTTACTGTGCACAAACAAGATATATGTTACCCTCTGTTGTGCAAGATACGTTTACTGTGCACAAACAAGATATATGTTACCCTCTGTTGTGCAAGAAGATTCCAAGACAAACATACAAACAAGTGAAATTAAATAAAAGCTTTTAATAATAACAATAGTAATAATTTAATAATAATAAGTAATGCAAAGCATATCTGTAAATTGCTAAAGTTGTTAACATCTAGTCAAACTTTACTATCCGGTTGGTTGGTGTTGGTCACATGCGCGATCGAATGTTTCGAACAGTGTGAGAGTTTTGAAATGAAACGTCAATAAAATCTCTCCGAAACATAGGGGTTTATACCAGGTTTTAAAAGTGGACCATCACGAAAAGGGCTATATCGTCTTGCCTTTATAACTGTATAACTATGGGTGCATTCCGATTCACGATAATATCGCTGTGAGCGATCACAGTACTAATTTGCGTTCCGATTCAGATATCGCGCTCACAGCAGTTAAGTGCTGCAGTTGATGAGGAACGCTCGTGAGCGTGATTACAAGATCACTACAACATAACCTCAAAATTTGCTCAAAATACAAAGTATTACTCGTGGGCAAAGTAGTCTGTCTAAAAATTGGTCAATTGTCTGTAGTGTTTCTGTATATGGAAAACTGTACGAAAAATCACACACAACTGAATTCAAACAACAGTTTTCTTTGTAAACAACCGTCAGTCTGTCACTTTGACAGTAGCGCTCACGGTGATATAGGTTTGGGGCATGGTCGGTGTAATTGCAAAATGGCGCATGTAATGACGTAATCCGTGATAACAAGGGATATCGTTGTTGCGTTCACGATGACTCGGTACGCGTTTTAGCGCGATAATATCGATTTTATCGATATTTGCGCGTCTTGGAATGCACCCTACATAAGCCCCAGAGATCGAATGTAGGTGTCATTTTTCTGTGATTTTTAATTCGGTATAGCTTAAAATTTAGTAAGCATATTGATTCTGGTGTTTTGGTAAAGATCTCGTTGAGAAAAAAAACGATTCAATATGAAAAAGTTATGCAAAGTGCAAAAAGGCTAACAAATTTAAAAATAATGTGGTCTAATACAAAAGTGGCTGCAGCACCCGGAGAGTCCGTACTAAAATAAAGATTATACACATTTTAAACCATCGCAGCGCAAACGAGAGGTTTTGAGGACCGGATCAAATTGTACGTGGCGTTAACGTTTCACGAAAAGCAAACGGCCATGCACCCCAACACACCATCCGGTTTTTCAAAGAAACTAGTACATTAATGAAACGGAAATCTGGTTATGTTTCGACGGTCACGCATGCGCATAAGGGCTGTTGAAAAGAACTATTTTAATCTTCGGAGTGTGACATGAATACATGTTTACTTTAACGGTCACGCATGCGCATCTCGATCGCATCAGCTTTCAAATAGAAAAACCGCATCAAATTACTTAGGTCCATTCGTTTGCGAGCTACGATGCCACAGACAACCACACACACACCCTAAACTTATAACCCAGGGGGGGTTTTCAAGTCGGAGGTAATAAAGATTTTATAATAAAGCAGTGAGTACAAAGAAGATAATAATTATAAATGATCTAGTGAATTTTAAATAAGCGAATATACTTAACATTTTTCAAAATCATGTCTGTCTTTTTGTCTGTTCGCACATCGCGTAAAAACTAGGTTTAGAATTAAAAAAGGTTTTGGTGTACTTGATATTTCAATCCGGTGAATAGAAGCAAAGTAATTGATAAAACATATTTGACGGATGAGTGAAATTTGTTATTTTATACCTTATAGGTACTTTTGGTCCTAAAATACCACATAGGTTACCAGTACCATATGTTACCATAGGTCTAACCCAGAGAAATGACCACGCGGGCAACGCCGCGGGTGTCCCGCTCATAATCAGCAAAAAATACGTTATTGTGATCTTTAATTTGGTATAACTCGCGAGTTGTACGTGGAGTAAACGTTTCACGGCAAACAAGCGGCCGTGCGCCCTGACACAGACCACGCTTTTTGTCTATGGTTTTCATTTCTTGCTGAGAGTTTTCGGCACGAGGGTTGTCTGGAGGCACCTTTATACGTAAACTGACGTACAACAGAATAGAAAAATACCACTAAATTAAACTGAAAAATTAAAATCAATTTAGGTGTGTGAAACTAATTTAGTTTAGTGCAATGTATCGGCTTGGAACAGGACTAAACTTAATTTTAGTGTAGTTTAGTCTAGTTCGTGCCAACCGAATCGGTACCATTGTCTGTTTGTTAGTTTTGTTTGGGGAGCTTTCACGCGAAAACGGCTGGAAGGTTTTGATGAAATTTAGTATGGAGATAGCTGGAATAAAACGTAGGATACTTTTTATCCCGGGAAATTGTATGTTTCCACGGGAAAACTGGAAAATGTTTATTACTCACTGTAAGGAACGGTTGTCATCACAGAATGGTCTGTGGTTGCCATGGAAACAAAATAACAAGTCTTAAATAAAACATCAAGAGCATTGGAGCACCTACTTTTGCATTGGTTTTTAAACGCTTTATATTAGCTTCACTTGTATGTTTGTAACCAACTCCTTTGGACGCTATTTTGACCCACTTTAAACGGTCAGATTTCATTCAAATTTTGCACACCTGTCAAAGACCGATGACAATGCAATAAAAAAAAATGACAGATATGAGAAGAAGGATTATCATTTCGATAATATCTTAAAAAGCACCCCACGCTTTTTTTTTTAATAATACTTTTTTTTCTTATTTATACTATTAAAATTTATTTTGTATTTTTTAGTTTGGTTTTCTATATAAAGCGTGTTTTTTTAGTTTTTTTAAACTATTATTTATTAATATCCTAGAAGAAAATAGGATTGTTTTTTTCGCAATAAACTGTATTGTAGTCCGCGCGCAGGAAGTCGCGGGCGGGAAAAGTAGTATCTTGATAAATTCTGTCGAAAATATTTTATTTTCCACTATCACGTGTAACATTTGAGTTTTATTTTCCACTATCACGTGTAACATTTGAGTTTTATTTTCCACTATCACGTGTAACATTTGAGTTTTGCCTTCTTGCCTTGCAACCAACTTATTTATCTTATACTAGATGTGCCCTGCGGCTTTGCCTGCATAAAATCAATGCCAACCCTGTTGACCCCGTTTGAGAGTGTATTTTCAAAATTCCTTAGTGACCAAATAAAGCTAGCCTAAAATGAAGGCGTTTGGGAGGCATTATCTTTCAGACACGAAGTTAATAAATATTAGCTGTGTTTGGCTGGCAGTTCGTAATACTACCAATAGATAGCGTTACCGTCCCCATAAGACGGGTTCAAAGAAGCTAGTGGAAAGATTTGGTTGACGACGCATAGGTCTCGGTAGCCGAATTGGTAAAGGCATGTGCCGCGAAATGTGAATATGTTTTATCTTCACAGTATGCGAGTTCGAAACTCGTCCGTCATCCAAATTTTTCCATTAGAAAATTATTATATATAGGTAGCCAAAAATGTTCACATCTCTATCGCCTCTGGTTTAGGCTGTGCATTGATAGTCAGTCAGCAACACGACAGTTTTATAAATTTAGACTTAAAGTTAATGATTCAGTGGACAACACATAATCAAAATCGTAGCCGGATAGTCCCTGAGCTATAGTACCGCAGTACTGAACCACTTCTTCACTTCGGTTGGTCTAATGGCTAGAGAGCCTAGATACGAAATCGAACGGTCGCAGGTTCGAATCCTACAAGGTGCAATCATTTGTGTGATGAGCAGAAATGTTTGTTTCCGAGTCATGGATGTAATATTTTTCTATGTAACTTAAACACAATTAAAAAAATCATTAAAAGCTATTGTTATTTCTTGGATGTCTGCAAGAATTAATATTGTTTAGTCAGGCTTGATCCTGATAGGACATTTTTAAGTAGATTTTTGTTTTTTTTCTATGAATTTTAGCTGAATTTGATACAGATATATACGCGGTACTGGAGTTTACCTTCTTTATAGTCAGGGAATATTATATAAACTTTATTGTGCTGTAAACCGCTGGCATTGCTACTTAAAACCATTTAAAAAAAAGTTGCTGTGATATATATTTATGATGTTTTTGTAGCAATGTGATTGGTCCATTATTGATTTAAGCTGCCTCTGACCCTGACAGGGCATTTTTAAGAGTATCCTTTACCGAACACTGTTTCCGTTGTGGATTCATTTTTAAGAGTATCCTTTACCGAACACTGTTTCCGTTGTGGATTCATTTTTAAGAGTATCCTTTACCGAACACTGTTTCCGTTGTGGATTCATTTTTAAGAGTATCCTTTACCGAACACTGTTTCCGTTGTGGATTCATTTTTAAGAGTATCCTTTACCGAACACTGTTTCCGTTGTGGATTCATTTTTAAGAGTGGCCTTTACCGAACACTGTTTCCGTTGTGGATTCCTTTGAGATTTGCCGCCCGTTAGAACTATTAGGTACACTTTTGATAGAATTTACGTTCCGGGGCAAATCTCGTAGAGGATGTATTTTAGGCGTAAACGTTTTATTATATTCAAAAAAGTTATCGGATTCTGAAATATAAGTCAAAAATATGGCTGATTCAGATGCTAATTAGACGTATAAATAAAGTGGGAATTACATGAAAAAAATAAAGACCAAAATCGGAAAATAATAGGAGGTAGAAAAGAGTGTTGTCTTTTTGTATGAACAAGAAGGCGGTAAATATTCCTCTTAAGTTGATGTTGGAACCAATCCCAGTTTTTAAACGGATTTTTCTATGACTTCTAGCCGGATTTGATGCTGTTTTGTTATCATCAGCCCACTGCTGGACGTAGGCCTTCTTTGTGAACGCCACTGAGCCCGATCTTCGGCTCTCCTCATCCAGTCGCTACCAGCCACCATTCGCAGGTCGTCGCTCCATTTCGGCGGGTGTCCTTCACTGCGTTTGCCTAAACGCTGTGTCCAATCTAGAATTCGTTTAACCCAACGGTTGTCGGTTCTTCGAGAAATGTGGTCGGGGGCATTGCCACTTTACTACAATTGTTTGGGCTATGTTGGTTACCTTGGTTCTCCGGCCGATCATTTCGGATTCTGTCATTCAGAGAACATAGCTCGCTGAGAGTGTGACCTTTAGAGCAGCCTCACTACGAGTGATGGACTTTGGACTTATTTATTCGTTTTTTTGTCATATATTCTGTGGAACAAAATGTAGTAGTCCAAATAGTTTAACACAAAACTAAAGTACATTTTGAGTATGAAGCTGTAATACTAGTAATATATAAAACACAAGTTGTAAGCATATACATATAGTATATATATATATATACCTATAGTGTATATATATAGTATATATATACATATACCTATAGTATAGTGTGGGTTTCCTGTTAACAAGTCTATACTTGTTAACAGGATGGAACCATGACTAATAAGTAAATCCTTCATATAATACTAGAATATTATTTATTATAAATAATATTCTATTTTATTTTTATTTTAGAAGTGAGGTGGGAAACCCCATTTTCCTGCTTACAATATTTATGCCAATCTCGTCTAGAAGTTTTCGAGCTAATCTCGGAAACTTCTGAACCAATTTTGTTCTGGTTTTCACCTGCGTGTAGGTTAATTTCTGAGGATAATATAGTGAAAAAATAACATACATACAATCGAACATATAACCGTCTCCTTTTGTGAAGTCGATTAAAAACTGTTTTCTATTATGCATCGGTATAGGGCCTCTTTGTTCAAAAGTATTTGATTTCATTACCGCCAAGGGACAAACGTGTTCTCTATTGAAAACATAGCTTGGACCTTTTAGGTAAGGACGGAACAGTAAAAAAAGGCATGTACTAGCTGTGCCCGCGGCTTTTCCCACCTAAAGTACCTAGTGCTGCCCTCAAATAGTTTTTATCGATTGCTCGGCTTCTACTGATCGGATTGAGATACAAAGTACACCAGTTTTTAAGACAAACCCTAAGCTATCCAACAGTGAAAACCGCATCGCAATCTTTCCAGTAGCTTTTACGTGAATATTTTTTGACGGCTGAAGAAATTTTGATCAAATGTTGTATATCGATATTTTAGGTCGGTGTTTTAGGTTTTATGTAGAACACAGAATACTTTTAGCCTGGAGAAATGAACACGCGTGCGAAGCCGCGGGCATCAGCTAGATATTTAAAGCTAGTTCCAATATTTTGGAAGATATTGACGTTTTTGTTACCGACCCGCTGTTTTGCGGCCCCGTGTATCAGACGCAGACTGCATATAGGTACGTAGAGTTATATGTCATGTGGAGTTTAGACTCACGTGAGCTATTTACGCAACTAGATATTTGTAGACTGCGCTCGTAATCATTGTGGCGGAGTATTCCGTATACACTTCCCCCCGACCTTGAGAGAGTTGTTCCTAGTTATTCATGTCGTATACACTGCCCCCCGACCTTGAGAGAGTTGTTCCTAGTTATTCATGTCGTATACACTGCCCCCCGACCTTGAGAGAGTTGTTCCTAGTTATTCATGTCGCGACCGGCTCGCCGCGCTTTTAACATTTTCACGGTCCCGGTGTAAATGTAGCTTTTTACCCGACTGCGGACGGTTATGTGTTCGGGTTGTACGTATGTATGTTTGTACGTTTCTTTGTCGGTTCCTTCAGCGTAGACGACGTGATGGATTTTGATAAATGAGGTATCATTACAGCTACCATATTGTACTGCCGATGGAACTAAACATTAAAAAACCTGTCGAGTGAGCTATCAATATGGAGGTCTTTAAAAAACCATACCAAAAATACCTATGAGACCTAAGGGAAACTAAAAATTTAAATATAAAAATAAATTATTATTATAATATAAAAATAAATTATTATTATAATATAAAAATAAATATTTATTATAATATAAAAATAAATTATTATTATAATATAAAAACCATTAAACCCGACTGCGAACAAAACTAAAAAGAGGCAAACAAGCTTCAGATTCTTGATTTTGATATATAAGGTACAGTCGGAGGCATGCATTTAATTCCTCCTTTGACGGGATCAGTTAGAACCTGGCCAGCTACTCCTCATGCCTCCGACTGCATCAACAACAAATATAGAGAGACATACGTAGACTGTACCCCAAATAAGAGTCACTCTCAGACCAAATACTATCCTCCTAGGAGTCACTGCTAACACGTGCTAAACAAACGCCACTCCGATTGCGACTGAAGAAGGCCCATAGTGTGCGTTGCACCTAATTAATACGGTCCACGCCCGAGGAGCTGGTACCTTATCTTGCCACTTTTAATTAGGTCTATGCCTATACGTTTTATCAGTCTTTGAGATCATCAAATGAAGGGATATCCTTAACTTGTCGTGCGTCATATAATAAGGAAAGTTTTAAATTTTTAAAACGGTTTGAATATTCTTGTTTGTGACTTTTTAGTCCAATAAGACCGTAGTCGGGTTTTACTTTTTAGTCCAATAAGACCGTAGTCGGGTTTTAGTTTTTGAACTAATATTTAATTTAAAATATTTTGGGGTTATAATTTATATATTTTTGAATTGTGCTAATTAAGCCATTTGATACCAGACATGGCATCACAGATATTTGTTTTTTTTATTTCTCGTTTTAATGTCCTCTAGAGGGCGTTAAATGTGACAACTTCTTTTACATTTAATTTAATGTGACGTCACATAGCCTATAACCAGCGGAAGATAAAGACGCTTCCAACAATACCTCATATTTTGTCAAATTATGATGAGTAGTTTAGAAGTTATGAGGGTACAGCTTAACATACATACATTTACATACCCACTCACATACATACATACATACATACATACATACATACATACATACATACATACAGGTTAAAATCATAACCCTCCTTTGTGCTTCGCCGTAGTCGAGTAAAAACAAGAAAGTCGAAAGGTCAAAGAGTTAGTAGAGTACAAGATGGTAAATAAGTTGACACACTGGCCGAGACCCACGCGACGATTAAATGTTATCTGCTCAACTGTAAACAACGAAACATTCTAGGGCACTGTGTCTATAAAAAATAATATATTATGTTTGTTTGTACGTATTCTATGCGTGCGCGCATCGTTCCTCCGATTGAGTTTGTACAGTTCTTGTTGGCACTTTGGTGAAGGTTTCTGACAAAAAAACGACCACCGTGTCTGAAATAAGTGTGCCTTGCAACCTAACGACATCGGGGTTCTATTCTCGGCACCATACCAATGACTTTGAATTTGCCATCGCTCCGTGCAACGGAGGACACGTCGGTCCCGGTTGTTACAATTGAATACATTTCAAATTTTTAACATTACTATTATTATTTTTCTGAAGGAGTATTGAAATATAATATATACGTATTTTTTCTTTTTCCTATACATATTTATCAAGAAATTAATTATTAAAAAGTAGCTTATTCTAAAAGGACGTAACTGTCAGAGTTCGGTGGTATGAACTAGATTACCGAAGCCACATTCGAAAAAAAAAAACAGTTATATATCTGTCAAAGTCAGGCTCTAGATAATATTTTTTTTTCTATACATGCAAATGTATTTTATTATTCCACCGAACTCTGCTTGGTTGAGAGTTATTACTTGATATCTTTGTAGTTACTGCACTATTTTTAAAAAAAAAAATGAGAATTATGATCAGCGTCGCAATATCTCGAAATAGTTTTCGAATTTCATTGCCATAAGAAATATGAAAACTTGTCAATTTTTAAGCAGTCGTTACGCCACGCAAGAGGCCCTAGGACGGCCTAACAAATTGATGACGCCCTCTAGTGACCTCTGTCAGCACTACCTCATACGCCAAGCAAGCAGCTTTAGTTTTAGTGATGGTATCTTATGAGTTATTCCAAGTATATAATGTCGTGGCCATATCGCAGAATTGATCACTGCATGATACGGTTGGCCACATCATGAAATGGTTTGGCCAAATGAATGTATAATCAGCGCTTGAAATATGAACAGCTAAACGCACGGCTACTTCATAATATGGCCAAACATTAGTGATCATATCGTAAAATAGAAGGCGAGGGCGGAAGTCCGACTTGGCCGTGATAGGTTAGAAGACCTTCGTCTTCGTGTTTTTTTAAGCCTTGAAAACCTATCTGTTTGAACACCTTTGGTATCATGAAAATCCTACATTAATGATTTTTAATAATATGGCCATACGTGGATTGAAATATCATCAGCGTCATCATTAATGTAGGGTTTCATGATTCAACATATTGTTAGTTTTAGCTGGCCATTTCATGAAATTATCGACCACATCGTGAATTGATCTATTCTACGATATGGCCACGACTTTTGTACCAAAGAGCTTATTGGCATGAACCTAAGCCATTCTCGATTTCTTGCCTGTCAAAACCTAAATGTCAATGTATGGGAAAACTTTAGGAAACAAAGTTTAGCTTATAAATGAAATTTAAAAAAAAGCTTTTCTGAGCTTCTTTTTTTAAATTCATTGTTACTTCTGAAGTTTTTATTTTCTTTCGTTTCTTCGAATTGTTTTGCTATCCTGAAAGGTTCAGCCGGTTAGCTAATCGGGCAGTGCTCGAAATTTGAGTTGCAAAATTCCAGGACATACAGAAATACATACATACAAGTAAAATATAAGTTTTTTATGAAAGTGTTTCATAAAAAAATAGCTAAAAGTGATACACTTTACCTTCACCTAGTTTTGTTCGTCGTTTACACGCGTGAAGACACATGCTGCTGTCTTGTACTTCTGACTCGGTTAGGGAACCAGCTTATACAAAACTGTCTCATATAACTAATTAATTTTTGATCCCAAATCCATACCAATATATAAAAGTGAAACGTCTGTTTGTTTGGGGAGCTTTCACGGACGGATTTTGATGAAACTTGGAATGGAGATAGCTTATATCCTGGAATAAAACATAGGAAAATCTATTTTTATCCCGGAAAATTGTAAGTTTCTACGGGAAAACTGGAAAAATATTGATAACTCGCTGCAAGAAACGGTTGCCATGGAAACGAAATTACAAGTATGTCAAAAAACTTCAAGAGTGGTGCTATACAAACTTTTGCATTGGCTTTTAATATCCTAGAAGAACATAGGATGCTTTTTACGCGATACCCAGTAGTCCGCGCGGACAAAGTCGAAGGGAAAACTAGTATCTCATAAAGTATATCACTGAGGCGAAGTTTTGGTTCAACACTTTTTGTTATAATTTCCAAAACATAAAGAATCGGTTGAAGCTAGTTTCGTTTATAGCCAAGAAGTCGTTTGTTTTTTCAAATTGGCTTTAGTTTAGGTTCCACACATAAATATATGATAGCCTTTCATTATAATTCAGTTCTTTCAGGGATGGTAAAAGACCAGAACTGCACGCTGTTAGACTTTCCTTAATGTTTAAAATAGATGGCAGTGAATGTTGCTCTCTATTAACAATGCAGGTCAGTTATTTCAGAATTATCAAAACGTAGAAGCGTCGTACAGTACGGCATCCTTGATCCTAGCCGAGCGCGCTAAATATAGCCAACTCAATGTCTTACTGACTGTACTTCCCTTTGTCATGCGTCGCGTCGCTGCAAGCCATGGCCATTTTTTATTATTACTAGTTTTCCCGCCCGCGACTTCGTACGCGCGGACTACTGTTTATCGCGAAAAAAGGCCAATTATTAAATACCAATGCCAAATTAGGTATAGCACCACTCTTGATGTTTTTTGGCAGACTTGTTATTTCGTTGCCATACTACAATTTTCCGGGATAAAAAGTATCTTATGTTTTATTCCAGGGTATAAGCTATCTCCATTCTAAATTTCATCAACATCCATCCAGCCGTTAACGCGTGAAAGCTCCCCAAACAAACAGAGAACACACACGTTACACTTTTATATATTGGTATGGATTACGGGCTATATAATTTGACCACGATCTCACCTGATGGAAAGCGAAGTTGTGGTCGAAGATGTAGCACGCTTGCCTAGTAGATACCTATTCACTCTTGACTTGAACACACCGGGGTTATAATTTACCGGAAACACTGACGAGGGCAGGGCATTCCACTCCTTTGCAGTTCTTATAATAAATGAAGAAGCGTAACACTTCGTTCTTGTGCGAAGTATTTCAACCATAAAAGGGTGGCGCTTTGCCGATCGTCTAGTCGTACGTTGATGGAAATATTCCATTTGCTTTAGGAGTGATTCCACTCTGTATAAAGAGCCGTCTTATCGCTCAAATTGTTCTCCTCCAGACACAGTTAGAAAGGAGAGGAATAACGCTAACGCCTTGGAATAAATAGTATTTTTCAGACTGCATGTGAGGCTTGGTGGCAATGCAAATTACATCAATATTTTTATTTTCTGTGTCTGTACCGCACTGCAATCGTACTAGTAATTTTTACGAGATTTGAGAATTTACATACACACAGACACAATTAAAAAAAACAGTAGCTTTATACCCCCAGAGCGACTTTCTTCATAATTAAAAACAGTAGCTTTATACCCCCAGAGCGACTTTCTTCATAATTAAAAACAGTAGCTTTATACCCCCAGAGCGACTTTCTTCATAATTAAAAACAGTAGCTTTATACCCCAAGAGCGACTTTCTTCATAATTAAAAACAGTAGCTTTATACCCCCAGAGCGACTTTCTTCATAATTAAAAACAGTAGCTTTATACCCCCAGAGCGACTTTCTTCATAATTAAAAACAGTAGCTTTATACCCCCAGAGCGACTTTCTTCATAATTAAAAACAGTAGCTTTATACCCCCAGAGCGACTTTCTTCATAATTAAAAACAGTAGCTTTATACCCCCAGAGCGACTTTCTTCATAATTAAAAACAGTAGCTTTATACCCCCAGAGCGACTTTCTTCATAATTAAAAACAGTAGCTTTATACCCCCAGAGCGACTTTCTTCATAATTAAAAACAGTAGCTTTATACCCCCAGAGCGACTTTCTTCATAATTAAAAACAGTAGCTTTATACCCCCAGAGCGACTTTCTTCATAATTAAAAACAGTAGCTTTATACCCCCAGAGCGACTTTCTTCATAATTAAAAACAGTAGCTTTATACCCCCAGAGCGACTTTCTTCATAATTAAAAACAGTAGCTTTATACCCCCAGAGCGACTTTCTTCATAATTAAAAACAGTAGCTTTATACCCCAAGAGCGACTTTCTTCATAATTAAAAACAGTAGCTTTATACCCCCAGAGCGACTTTCTTCATAATTAAAAACAGTAGCTTTATACCCCCAGAGCGACTTTCTTCATAATTAAAAACAGTAGCTTTATACCCCCAGAGCGACTTTCTTCATAATTAAAAACAGTAGCTTTATACCCCCAGAGCGACTTTCTTCATAATTAAAAACAGTAGCTTTATACCCCCAGAGCGACTTTCTTCATAATTAAAAACAGTAGCTTTATACCCCCAGAGCGACTTTCTTCATAATTAAAAACAGTAGCTTTATACCCCCAGAGCGACATTCTTCATAATTAAAAACAGTAGCTTTATACCCCCAGAGCGACTTTCTTCATAATTAAAAACAGTAGCTTTATACCCCCAGAGCGACTTTCTTCATAATTAAAAACAGTAGCTTTATACCCCCAGAGCGACTTTCTTCATAATTAAAAACAGTAGCTTTATACCCCCAGAGCGACTTTCTTCATAATTAAAAACAGTAGCTTTATACCCCCAGAGCGACTTTCTTCATAATTAAAAACAGTAGCTTTATACCCCCAGAGCGACTTTCTTCATAATTAAAAACAGTAGCTTTATACCCCCAGAGCGACTTTCTTCATAATTAAAAACAGTAGCTTTATACCCTCAGAGCGACTTTCTTCATAATTAAAAACAGTAGCTTTATACCCCCAGAGCGACTTTCTTCATAATTTTCGTAGTTGTTTTCTAGAAGACCTAGACCATATTTTTTATTATTTTCGTTGTACAGACTTTTTGTTGCTCACATATTTTTCTTTGTGATATGATAAGGACTAACTGTACCCGCGGCTTTGCCCGTGTGCTCATTTTTCTGGGATATAAGGATTCTATTTGTTATTCCAAACCCAAAAGTACCAATATACAAAATTTCATAAAACTTCGTTCAGAAGTCATATAGTTTTTATCGTTTGCTCGCCTTCTTTTCATTGTTCAGTTTTTATTTAACCTACAGTGAAAACCGCATTACAATCGGTCCAGTAGTTTTTATGTGATGCGCGAACAGACAGACAGACACGATTTAAAAAAATGATATATTCTTGTTCAGTAGCTTATTTTAAGTACCCTAGTTTTTTTTTCATTATTTTCATTGTACAGACTTTGTTACTCACTGCTTGATTATAAGTATAGAAGATAGATAGGTGTATACATATTTAACTGTAATTTTTGTTTGTTTCAGGGAAACCCTATTAACAAGACCCAGGTCTAACTCCATCGAGACTACTAAAGTACTCCTGGGAAGGAGTCGCAGCGAATCTAATTCTTCGACTAAGAAATACACTTTTTATATATTGGAGACCTTATCTTTTACCCGAGGTATAGAACTATGTTGTCCCTATGTCAAAGTCAACTTTCGAAGACTCGCTGTACTGAAATATATCTAATTCAATTTTGATGTAAATAAAATAATGCTGTTTATTTCTGGTTGTATAAAGTATTTCTCCGCTTCTAGCGACATCTGTGAATCAAAAAAGTACTAATATCGACGTTGCAAGTGAAATATTTATGTGTGTTGATTGTAAACCATTCCAATATATAACGCGCGCCGTTGTGTTAATATATAACGCGCGCCGTTGTGTTAATATATAACGCGCGCCGTTGTGTTAATATATAACGCGCGCCGTTGTGTTAAAATCTGTATAAAGCTTTTATCTGTAAGTAGAAAACTATTTAATTTCAATAAACGTATGTGAGTTATACAGTTTTTCTTTCTACAAACTGTTTCTGGTGCCTCGACAATTTTAAAGATGCCACAATCGATCAAGCAACAATTTCGTGCGAATTTTAGAAACTGGTGTCGGTACTAAGGTTATTCAGCTGACAGAATAAATATCAAGTACTTATGGAGCATACTGGGAAGAATAATGTAAGTCTAGTAATATGTCTGCACACAAACCAAACATCATAGATAGACACAAACTTAGTTGTGTCAAGTTTTTACCCGACTGCAGAGGGTTATGGTTGTATGTAGATAGGTCACTTTAAGTTTCCGGAACTGGCCACTTAAACAATATTCAAAAAGTAATCACATTTGAAAATGGAACACTGACTGTAAGTTGCAGTTGTTTCATCTGACAGTCGAAAATAAATAAATGAGAAACAATAAATTAATTTTTGACCCCATTCAGTAGTGATTTATATTCATTCCTGAATATTTTTCGTTTCTTTGACGCGTCTGACAGCCTAAACGACTTCATGGATTTTGTTAAATGAGGTATCATTGGAATCGTCATATTCACGAGAACGCTATAAGCAACACATAACTGCATATTAAATCGTAAGTACTCCGTACTCAGACAGGGGGGCAATTCTCACGAAGTGATATAAATATCACAATAGATATGTGTCGAAAAATCCATTTTCGATCTATTTTAATATTTTTGTAACTTCGTTAGAATTAATCAGCCTGCAGGCTGTTGAAGAACGTCGCAATGAGAGCATTAGAATATCGCCATTTTGGCGCTGATAGCAGTAGTTTGGCAGTAGTGAGCGTCCACGGAACTAAGGATCTTGTACTATTTTTTATTCTGTGAGTAACGTCAGGAGATCAAAGCATTTATATAGTACTAGCTTACCCGCCCGCGACTTCGTCCACCTCGTGGACTACAGTTTATCGCGAAAAAAGCATCCTAGGATATTAAAAACCAATGCAAAAGTAGACTTAGACTTCTTGGTTATGGCCTCTGTGGCTTGTTCTTGGTATAGCATCAACTATTTACTCTGTGGCAACATACGCTCTTGATGATTTTTGACAGGCTTGTTATTTCGTTTCCATTGCAACCGTTCCTTACAGCGAGTATTCAACATGTTCCAGTTTTCCCATGGAATTTTCCTGGATAAAAAGTATCCTATGTTTTATTCTAGGGTATAAGCTATCTCCATTCCGAATTTCATCAAAATCCGTTCAGCGGTTATCGCGTGAAAGCTCCCCAAACAAACAGACAACGTTTCACTTTTATATATTGGTATGGATTGAAATTTATTTTTAGTTCGGTTTAATGGTATTAAAGCGTGCGTTTTTTTTTTAAATTTTAATTTATTGATTTTGAAATTATAGATAAACTCGCAGGCATGAGGAGTATAGCTCGCCAGGTTCTAGCTGATCCCGTCAAAGGAGAAATTAAATGCATGATGCCTCGACTGTACCTTATATTTCAACATCAAGGATCTAAAGCTTGTTGGCCTCTATTTAGTTTTGTACAGGTACATAGGTACAGGTGAAGCTTATAAAAGCGGGCAATGACCCGTCCACCCACCGGCTTCACCCACTAGTGGTTGCACGGGTAATTCGCATTTACCCCTCCACCCACTGCACAAGTTGGAAACTAAATAAAAGCGTGTTAAAAATCAAAACCTCATTTTAGTTTTGTTCGCAGTAGGGTTTTTTGTAATCATTTATTTCATAGCGAAGAAAAAGAAACTATTGCATATTGCCAAACGTAATAGATTTGTATTGTGCTCACAACAGGAAAAACTACCCTATTGCGTAGCCGTAAGTCGCCTATTTTGTATCTACACTTATCAATACATGTCCAACTATTAGCTAACCACTGTCCCGCCGAAGCACGCCGAAGTCAGGACAACTATTGTATATTCTGTGCCTAGAATCAGATAGAAATATAACTATAATAGTAACTGGCTGCGCCCTTCGGTTTTACCTGCGTAGACGATTATAATGATTGAAATTGATGGATCCTCTGTAATAGTCTTATACTCGTAGCCATGTCAGAGGCCGTCTTCAGAGGTCTGACACCGGAGTCAGAGGCCAGCACTACCTTATACGACAAGCAAGCAACCAGTGGAGTGAGTATCATAGGTGTTATTCCAGGTATCTATATATCAAAATTCATTAAAATCCGTTCAGCCGTTTCAGCGCTGTACTAATGTATGTAACATACATCTATACTTGTCAAACAAGCTCATTATTGTAAAAAACATCAGATGTGCAGCTAACATGACGCGCGGCACGGTAAATTTAATGTTACTAATTGTCGCGAGTCATGTTATCGTGGAATATCTATTTTTTTTTATTGTGTTGATTGTTTTTTGTTTGTTTGTTTGCAATAAATACATTTTATTATTATTTTATTATTATAATAAAGCAATAAGAACGAAAAGTCTGTACTACGGATATAATTTAAAAAAATGGTCTAGGGTACTTAAAATAAGCAACTGAATAAGAATAAATCATTTTTTAAATTCGTATTTGTCTGTTTGTTCGCGCATCACGTTAAAACTACTGGACCGACTGCGATGCGGTTTTCACTGTTGGATAGCTTAGGATTTGTCTTAAAAATTGGAGTACTTGGTTTTTGCCGAGCAATGGATAAAAAACTATTTGACAGGTGAACTAATTTTGTTGAACTGTAGGTACTTTTTATGAAATGCTACTTTTAAATGAAATGACCGCGCGGGCACAGATAGTAGGTACATAAAATGAAATGACCGGGCGGGCACAGATAGTAGGTACATAAAATGAAATGACCACGCGGGCACATATAGTAGGTACATAAAATGAAATGACCACGCGGGCACAGATAGTAGGTACATAAAATGAAATGACCACGCGGGCACAGATAGTAGGTACATAAAATAAATAATAATTATCATCATCAGCCTATTTCGTCCAAACTGCTGGGACACAGGCATACTCATAGAGGGAATATAATATACTACCTTTCCCGCACGCGACTTCGTCCGCGCATACTACAGTTTATCGCGAAAAAAACTATCCTATGTTCTTCTAGGATAATACAAACCAATGCAAAAGTAGGTATAGCACCCAATGCTCTTGATGTTTTTTGACAGACTTGTTATTTCGTTTCCATAGCAACCATTACTTAAAGCGAGTAATCAACATTTTTCCAGTTTTCCCGCGAAAACTTTCAATTTACTGAGATAAAAGGTAGGTATGTTTTATTTCAGGGTATAAGCTATCTCCATTCCAAATTTCATTAAAATCCGTCCAGTCATTATCGCGTGAAAGCTCCCCAAACAAAGAAACAAAAAGTATGGATATATTTATTTACAGAATAATAGTTATTCTATGCCGTCGGCAGTAATGGTCGGTCTTGCGAGCTTGCTTGACCAGTAGTGATAAAATCATTTCCCGGTTCCATTGCACAAAATAAACGTCCCCTTTACCTGCCCACCTCCGTCTGTCCGGTCTCAGTATCGGACTTCCCGCACTTGCCTAGGTTTAAACGTAGACACGTAAATACCTACTTAGGTAGGTACTAGCTGTGCCCGCAGCTTTGCCCCTGAATTTACAAAATTTGGTTTTGCTCAACGAAATTTGGTATTTTGAAAAGAACAAAATACCAAATTTCGTTCAGCCGTCAGATAATGCTTTATCTATTGCTCGGCTACTGCTCATCGGATTGAGATACTAGGAACACCAATTTTTAAGCCCAACCCTAAGTTATCCAACAGTGAAACCCGCATCGCAATCGGCCCAGTAGTTTTACGTGATGCGCGATAAACAAACAGAGACACACCCAAGGGCGGATCCAGCCTTCGAGTCAGGGGGGGGCTCACACACTTATATCCAGCCTGGATGGGTTCCAAAATTATACAATACAATTTGTTCCCCGCGGTTTCACCCGCGTAGCCTATGACCAAGGGCAGTTCCAGAACTTATTAATGGGAGGGGCAAATTACCTATATATGTATATTTGACATCTCTCTGTGCTTCGGAGGGCATATTAAGAAGTGTCGATCCCGATTGCTATAACAATAATTGATAGTCGTCATGCTGCGCCAGGGAGAAAAAAAACATCAGCTCCCCCAAGTGAACGAAAAACAACAAAGAACAGACGCGCAAAAATATAGAGCTATTTATATCAGAAAATTTCAAAACATTATAAGCGCGAGCGTAGCGAGCGCGAAAAGTTTGAGTTATTTCTATCAGTGTGAGTATTAAAATGAAACTCCAAATCGTATCAAATAAGCATTTGGTATATTACCAACAACGCGAGCGTAGTGAGCTCGAAATTTTTGAGCTATCTGAGTTAATACACTATTAAATTAAACATATAATCTTATCATTCCAAAACATGTAAAAATATGCATTGACATGATTAAAAGTTACGAAAGTAGAGATTGTGAAAATATTGAGCAATAATATATCAATAAAAAAGGAAAAGTTACAAATCATCCGATATATGAAAAAAACAAGCGAACGGAGCAAATGCAAAAATTTTGAGCTATTTCGATCGGTGTAGAAGTTAATAATATTTTCCAAATCATATAAAAAGAAACATTGTAAGAACTACAAAGCGCGAGCGGAGCGAGCGCAAATTTTTCCCGTTTCTTTAACACAATACTAACAACACGATTGAAACATAATTCTTAATCAATATTAACTTATGCATTAAAATGATCAAAATACAACGAGAGTAAACTCAAAAGTTCTGAGGTGTTTAATTTTATGTTAATAAAGAATTTTATGTTTGCAATCCCCATATCTTCGCTATTTTGAAAAGATTCGGAAAACTGAAATAGACAAAAAAAACGAATAATTATCGAACCTGGTCACAAAACATCACTGCAAATTATTTAAAGAATCGCGAGCGAAGTGGGGCAATTTTTTTAAGGTTTTCTATACAAGATAATTTTACATAATTCAAGGATGTTTATTTGCAGTGGGTCGCATCAAGCACAAGTGCGCATCTGGAAATTGTGCGAGTACATATGATATTAAATTATATATCAAGAAGCGAGTGCGTTTTTTTTCTTCAATTTAGTTAGGTATTCCGTATCACATAAAAATGTTACACTATAAGAAAGCGCGAAAATTTTGACGTAATAGATATTTCTACAATGTTAAAAGGAAACATAATTTTATATTAAAATAATTAATATCTTGCATTATCCCATAAAGAGCGCGACCGAAGCGAGCACAAACATTCTTGGCTTTTTCTATACTTAGTTGGTTTGTCGTACGAGGTAGTGCTGGCCTATGGTGACTGAGTTTGTCAGGCCACCCGAGGGCCTCTGTAGCTTAACGAAGGCCATTAATCAATAAAAGCCGGGACCGATAGCTTAACGTGCCCTTCAAAGCATTTCCATAGGGCAAAATAAAACTAAAAGATAATTTGAAACTGTTCAAAAACTAAAATAGACCACCAAAAACGCGAGCGCGGAAATTTTGAGATATATTTTTCAGTGTACAATGTAAATATGATAACAAAACATAAATGAAAATAACAAATGGACATAAAAAAACTGATTGACATAGGCCCAGGGGGGGGGGGGTTCATGACCCCCCCATGACCCCCATGACTCCCCCCCCCCGGATCCGCGCTTGGACACACCATTATTTTTAAATGTTTTAAGCCTTTTTATTATTATCTTCTTTTTTAGACTTTTTGTTAATTAATGCTTTATTATAAAGGCTGTTTGTTTCAGAGGTATAGAACTTTGAAATGGAATAAAACAAAGATGATTTATTAAATTGACATGAAATTTACTGTATTCGAAAGATAATCTTCTGGCATTATAATTTAAATATGACTTCTGGCTTATGACCGCCACGGCTGGTTCAGACGTAGTCCAATCTGGAGGTCCAATTTTCGATGACCTTTTCCAACATTTGTGGCCGTATATCGGCAATAACGCGGCGAATGTTGTCCTCCAAGTGGTCAATCGTTTCGGGCTTATCGGCGTAGACTAGCGACTTCACATATCCCCACAGAAAATAGTCAAGTGGCGTTAAATCGCAGGATCTTGGAGGCCAATTCACGGGTCCGAAACGTGAAACTATGCGGTTACCAAACGTTTCCTTCAATAAATCAATTGTGGCACGAGCTGTATGACATGTTGCCCCGTCTTGTTGAAACCACAGCTCCTGCACATCATGATTGTACAATTGATGAACGAAAAAGTCAGTAATCATGGCTCTATAGCGATCACCATTGACTGTGACGTTCTGGCCAGCGTCGTTTTTAAAGGATTACGGGCCAATTATTCCACCAGTCCATAAAGCACACCAAACAGACAGTTTTTCAGGATGTAATCAACAAGGTGTCTCAACATAAGCTTGAGGATTATCATCACTCCAAATACGGCAGTTTTGTTTATTGACTTATCCATTTAACCAAAAGTGAGCTTCATCGCTAAACAAAATTCGCATTTGAAAATCGGGTTCAACGGCAATTTGGTTTTGCGCCCATTCACCGAATCTACGCCTTGCTAGGTGATCGTGTGGCTTAAATTCTTGCACGAGTTCGATTTTGTAAGCACGCAAACCAAGATCTTTCCGCAAAATCTTCTATAAAGTGGATGGACACATGTCCAACTCCTCTGCACGATGGCGGATAGACTGATTCGGGTCTCCCTCTACGCTACGCTCTACACCAGCAATGACTTCTTCTGTACGCACTGTACGACGTCTCTGTGGATGCGTATTATCATTTAGAGTAAACGTGGTCCGAAAACGTTCCATTGTTAATCGAATTAATTGCTCTGATGGACGATTATTTTGACCGTAAAATGGACGTAGTGCGCGATACGTATTTCGAACAGAACCATGACTTTCAAAATAAATTTTCACAATTTGGAAGCGTTGTTCAGGCGTCAGTCTATTCATGTTGAAATGCCAAACCAAACTAAAAATAACCCAGCTTGTTAGGTATTTTATAATTCGACCAGGCGTTAGGAACTGAATCATGCACGAGGTATGATCATTACAAGAAATTGTCCCGATGAGCTGAACCCATTTTTAAGGTTTTTTATGCGAATTTCAAAGAGCACGTCCAAATCCTTAGGCCTTTGGTTGGACTTAGCTAAATATTCAGATTTCTATTGTTCCGTACGTCAAAAGGAAAAAAGGAACCCGTATCGGATCACTTCGTGGTCTGTCTGTCTGTCCTTTTTTTCAGGAACGCGTGGTGGTACCAAGTTGAAATTAATGTCAAATATTCAAGTCTACAATCCCTTGGAGCTGTGAAAGAAACAAACTTCTAAATCAACGCAGCCAAAAGATACGGCCGTTTATATTGACATTCGCAAGGGAATCAAAACCTATAAGATACTTTCCGTTGACCTAGAATCATTGGATTCTGGAAGTCAAGGAAGCTGCCTGTCTGAAGTAACCGGCCACATCTTTGACATGAGAGGCCCCGCTGATGCTTCGGTGACTCTTGCAACTTGAGACTCGATGTTAGTGGCTCTGAAGAAATGCCTCCGAAAGGAATGCGTAAAGGTGTTATGTAACATTTTCAATCCTATAAACTTGGGGGTGAGTTTATATGCGGCTGAGACATTATGAGCTGGGAAAATTGGGATAGAAGCGTGATCAGGGGCCCAAGTCTAAGGTGATATATGGACAGAACCTTCATCGTCATCATTTTAGAAGTCCACTGCTAAACGTAGGCCTCCTCCAAAGAGCGCCATGACGAGCGATCTTGTGCCACCTCAATCCACCGACTTCATGCGATGGCTACAATGTCGTCCGTCCAACGTGTGGGGTGTCTCCCCACACTTCGCTCGCTTGATCGTGGTCTCCAATTGAGAACCTTTTTTCGGTTGTCAGCTTTCCGAACTACATGGCCTGCCCATTGCCACTTCAACTTACAAAATTCTGAGAGCTATGTCGTTAGCCTTGATTCTTCTACGGATTTCCTCGTAAAGCACAGCCTTATAAAGCGTTAATACAATTGTTCATCGATTCTTAATGAACTGTGGCAACATTTTAGCTTTTACCTCTTTTGGTATTCCACTTCAATGGTTTTTAATTTTCCTTTGTATGAACAATTTTTTTAGTATACTTGGGGTCCAGGTCATAAAGATTTGAGCATTTATGCCTATTGTACAGGCAGTGTACGGTGCAAACCTTTATCTCAACGGAGGCAAAGTGGGTAATAAGGGTTGTAGTGTAGGTCTCTTATGCTCTTGCTTAAGTGTCACTGGAACTGGGTCACGCTTAATACAATTTGGACCCTATTCCATAAAACTATAGTAGACTGACAAATGTCAATAGACAAATGTCAGTCAAACTACCGAAATACGTTTCATAAAAACCCCACAATTCATTCAATGAATTGTCATAATATTACTAAACTAGTTTTCCCGCCCGCGACTTCGTACGCGCAGACTATTGTTTGTCGCCAAAAAAGTATCCTATTTTCTTCTAGGATATTAAAAAACAATGCAAAAGTAGGTATAACACCAATGCTCTTGATGTTTTTTGGCAGACTTGTTATTTCGTTTCCATGGCAACCATATACCATTCTGTAATAGCAACCGTTCCTTACTGTGAGTAATCAACATTTTCCAGTTTTCCCGTGAAAACTTACGATTTTCCGGGTCAAAAAGTATCCTATGTTTTATTCCAGGGTATAAGCTATCTCCATTCTAAATTTCATCAAAATTCGTCCAGCCGTTATCGCGTGAAAGCTCCCCAAATAAACAGACAACGTTTCACTTTTATATATTGATACGGATGTGTTTCATAAAACAATAGTAGTGTCTGGCAGTCAACCGACAATTGTCTAACAAATGTCAATAGAAAAACATTTTATGGAACGGCGGTTGCTTAAAAAATACCACGATTTGTAGGATTGTCGTGACAATTGTGACAGCCGAAGCTTTACTGGTCGGTCAATGAAAATAGTGGTAGGTTATATTATTATGACTGGCATTGTGAAATGCAATATGACTGACAATCATCAGTTCCATCGTGATTGTTTGTTATATGAAACACAGGTTTGGCGTATTCGACTGACATTTGTGGTTTTATTATGATTTGTCGCTTTATGAAATAGGGCCCAGGCGGACTCTTGTCCACCTCACCACACCTTTGTCAGATATGCGAAATTACTGAGCAATGAGACTAACACCAATGTCTCAGGTGACGAGCGCAGTGCAGTGATGCGCAACATTTTGCAACCGAAGTTCTAGGCACTGGCACTGGCACTGTTCGTGGCACTGCAACTGTTATGGGCAGGCGTGACGCTTACCATCAGGCGAGCATCCTGATCGTCTCGTCATCAATGTGATACAAATTCGTTACAAATCGTTTTAATAGTACAATTCTCTGACGATTTGTACTATTAAACTAAGTACGATGTTTCTACGCTTTACCTCTAATGTCCTGAAAACATAAAACCGTCATTTTTCCGTTACATAACTTATTTATTTTAGCGTTTGACCTGGGTTGGCGACCTTGCGCCACTTACGTTCCCTTGGCTGTGGCACAGAATCAATACTAGTAACAACGAATTTGAGTAGAATGTTGGATCCGCGCCAACACCGTACGCGTTTCTAATATGGGACAGAATTTGACTGCCCTTATGTAATTAACCTTGACAATTTTACATTACCGGGTGTAAGCCCTTGCTGCGCTAAATAGGTGGGAAATAGTTGACGGCGATCACTCAATGTGTTAAGATTATAAACGGAACGAAACAATGCTGACATGAAGTGGCCGTTATAAAAATACTTACGTTTATTGGCATTTTTACAAGTTTGAAAATTAAATTACGCGTGCTGTGACATAAGAGGCAACTGGGCGTGGATTTTTTATAACTTATCTTTGAAGTTTATGTAGATAACTAAATAAGTAAAAGCAATCTACACGATATACCTAACTGTAACTGTGGGCAATACCGATATGATCCACTACAGTTCTTCATGATTCATGTTAATGGGTAGATTGATTCATGCGGTGCAGATTCATCAAATAATAATATTGGATTATATTACCAGTATATAGCATATGAACAAACATTAAAATATTTAATGATATTTATGTTAAGTGCTTTTCTAAATTTGTGTATAAATATGATATATATATATTTATTTGTCTTTGTATTTACGACTTACTAAATTATTTAAAAAATTAGGTAATATATATTATAATTGACTAGAAATGTACTAGGTATGTACTTATTAGTTATATTATATTTTTGTTTCACCTAGGAAGAAAATAGTCGCCCCGAGACAGAGAGTCCTATTGGGAAGGCTATTAACATATGATGTAATTCTTTAATTATGATTCTTAAATTATTATTATTATTTATAATAATAATTGTACTTACCAAAATTATTTATTCTGTGCCAAAAGTATGCACACGCATGAGTATACTTTTGGTACTCCCGCCCTCTCCCCTTATTATACTAAGTACTCAAATACATTCACACACAAATCTAAATTATTTTGTTATTGTGTAAAAAGTTATAGGATTATATGTATCTTATTTTTGTTCAATAAGTATACTAAAATATGTTGTGCTCCGACGAAAGAGACACTTTGCACACACTTTTGACACTGGTACGGGTTGCGAATCTAGTTAGGGAACCAGGTTCTACATTATCATGAATATACTTTTTGCCTTTATCCTAAATAAAATATGTTATTATTATTTATTATCATCATCAGCCTTACGTTCTTACGTCTGGGAGAGCATTCCTCCTGTAAGAGTAAGAGTGAGAGAGAGTAATTTTGTAGTGGTAGACATCTTACGCAAGATCCGCCTGGGGAAGTAGGTATCACACCTTTGTCAGATATTCAATCAGTAGTAGTGGAGTACCGCCAAGCTGTAGTGTGTAAATATTTAGGTTTAAAGAGGAATGTTTCCAGCGAAATTACTGGGCAATGAGACTTGACTCCGAGTGACGAGCGCAGTGCAGTGACGCGCAAGATTTTCCAACTTAAGTTCTGGGTGTCTTTGGAACTGGGTCACGCTTACCATCAGGCGAGCGACCTGCTCGTCCACTCAATTAAATAAAAAATGAAGCTAAATCGGTCGGGGTCTTTGACTATACAATGTATAAAGGGTAATGTTTTTTCACTTCACTTCTTGTTTGAAGGCATTTTTGTGGAGTTGCCCTTCCACAGTTCTGGCAATCACGTAAGTAAATAGGGGAAAATACAAGAAAGTTTAAAAATAAGTTAATTTAAACACATTTAAAAAAAAAAGCTTTTATGCAGTAGCCATGTCATGATGAAACTTAGTCATCACAATTAAATGCGTATACAACATTTCTTGTTGTTAACGGTTGAGGAGTTCCCTAGTCAGGAGCCAATCCCGTGTGCTGCAGCCATGTCATGGTGAAACTTCAAACCGGCTAGCACAATAGAATGTGTACACAAAATTTCGTGACAGTGGTGTTTACCTTTGAAGAGTTCCTTTAACAGGAGTTCCATAAACATGCATTGTCATCAGAATTATAACTGAACCAAAATGCAAAAATTCATCTCCGTTAGATATGAGGAAGTGGTTCTAATTCAGCTTGCAAGATTTGACTTATACAAACATACGAGTACATACATACACATCTTTTAAAATTCATCTCCGTTAGATATGAGGAAGTGGTTCTAATTCAGCTTGCAAGATTTGACCTAGACAAACATACGAGTACATACATACACATCTTTTAAAAAAGCAGAATCAAATTAAGTTTATTACTATTTCAAAGTGAGACATCAGGTTACGATACGATACGTAATTCTATATTGTATAACAGTTGAAGACAACAACCACATTATAATCTATATACTTACAATAAAACTGTAACGGGTCCAATTCTGTACATTGAAGATAATTTGAATTATTTTTTTGGATCGTACTCTAGATTCGATACTGAAGACAAAACTATTTTTTTTCTTTTTTGTCTGTCTTGTCTGTCTGTCTGTCTTGGCTAGGCAAAACGCCGAAACTACTGAATGAATTTTAATGAAACTTGGTATGATTTGAGTTCATACTACGAGGTAGGACATAAGCTACTTTTCATCCCGAAAAATGAAAGGGTTCCCGCAGGATAGGGGTTGAAAGTTATTTCAAAAAACACTTACCACTCTGAAACTACTAGGCGGATTTAGATGCAACTTGGCACAGTCATAGTTTATATAATGGGATAAAATTTAGGATACATTTTATCCCGAAAAAATAGATTGTTCCTGCGGGATAATGTCCCAAATTCTGTAAATAAAAGATATTTTGTAAAAAAAATGCGGTCTGTTCTTTGTTCAATACTAAAGCCAAAACAGTTTATTTTTTATGTTTGTCTGTCTGTCTGTCTGTCCGTATGTCTGTCTGTACCTTGGAAGTGCATCACCCCGAAAATACTCAATGAATTCAAATGAAATTTGGTATGATTTGAGTTCATACTTCGAAGTGGGACAATTGATACTTTTCATCCCGAAAAATTAAAGGGTTCCTGCAGGATAGGCGTTGAAAGTTATTTAAAAGAACACGTATCACGCTGATACTACTCGATGGATTTTGTCGAAACTTGGCACATTCATAGTTTATATAATGGGATAAAAATTGAGAATACTTTTTATCCCGAAAAATAAAGTGTTTCTGCGTGATAATGTCCAAAATTCTGTAAATTGAAGATATTATGTTTTTTTTTGGAGGTCGTACAATACTAAAGCCAACACTGTATTTTTTTATTTTTGTCTGTCTGTCCGTCTGTCTGTCTGTACCTTGGCAGCGCACCACGCCGAAAATAATCATTGAATTCGAATGAAATTTGGTATGATTTGAGTTAATATTTCGAGGTAGGACATTGGATACTTTTCATCCCGAAAAAATTAAGTGTTCCTGCGAAGGAGTGGAAAATTATTTAAAAGATCGCGTAGCACGCTGAAACTATTGGACGAATGTTGATGCAACTTGGCACAGACATAGTTTATAAGATGGGTGAAAATTATGGATACATTATGTACCGAAAAAATAAATGGTTACCTTGGGATATGGGTCCAAATTCTGTACATTAAAGATATAGTTTTTTTTTTTTGTAAGTTACTCTATATTCGATAATGAAGCCTAAACTGTATGTTTTTTCATTTTTGTCTGTCTGTTTTTGTCTGTAGTCTGTATCTTAGCCGCGCATCACGCTATCGGAACTACTGAATAAATTCAAATGAAACTTGGTATGATTTGAGTTTATACTACGAGGTAGGACATAGGATACTTTACATCTCGAAAAATTTATGGGTGGAGGATAGGGGTTGAAACTTATTTAAAAGAACACGTACCACGCTGAAAATAATGGACGGGTTTCGATACAACTTGGCACTGTCTTAAGTTATATGATGGGTTAAAATTGAGGACAGGTTTTATCCCGAAAAAGTAAAGGGTTTCTGCGGGATATGGGTCCAAAGTTATGTTAATATTTAAGTAATAAAAAATTTTTTTTGGATGGTTCTCTATATTCGATACTGAAGCCAAACTTTTTACTTTTTAATTTAGTCTGTCTGTTTGTCCGTATCTTGACCGCGCATCGCACCCAAACTACTAAATGAATTCAAATGAAAAACATGCTCTTGGGTGCTTAAAAAAGGTATTGAACAACTTTTTTTTTGTTTTCGTGTCTTTCTTTCTGTTTGTCTGTATGTTTGTTTCGTCACGCATCACGTAAAAACTACTGGACTGATTGTAATGCGGTTTTCATTGTTAGATAGCTTATGTAGATATCTCTATCCGGTGAGTTAGAAGCCGAGCAATTGATAAAAGTATTTTTGACGGCTGATTAAATTTGGTTCATTTGAGGACCAATATACCAACATTTGTTTGCATATTGTTCCTTGAATAGCACATTATGGTACTTTGAACGTAAAGAAAAGACCACGCGTGCGAAGCCGCGGGTACAGCATAGTTATAATTAAAACTATTGTTGTACAATGGGCGGTCTATCTTTCCCAGACAACCTTTAGATGACAGTACTATAAGAAACTAGTAACTCGCTCCGGCTTCGCACGGGTAGCTACGCGATTCTCTTTATTTGTACCAGATTCTACCCGTGTTTTGATTGACTAATTTAAACAATTTTAGTAGGGATCTCTAATTTTTTGAAATATAAGGTATAGCCCATGTTTATACTCTCTGATGTTGCTTTCTATGAGTGAAAGAATCAATGAAACAACTACTACATCGCAATCGGTGTAGTAGTTTTTACATGATGCGCGAACAGACATACAGACAAACAGAAAGACACGAATTTTTAAAATGTTATATTCTTGTTCAGTAGCTTATTTTATGTACCCTAGACCATTTCTTTTTTAATTATCTTCTTTGTACAGACTTTTCGTTCCTATTGCATTATTATTAGTATATAGATAATAATATTAGTACGTTAGGTACTTAAATAAAACAATACAAACATTAAGTGGATTGTCTTTGAATTCTTAAGGCTGTTTGCCTTGGCTATTACGAAATAACGTAAGATTATTTATTCTGTGGTAAGACCTACATCTCAGTCAATCAACGACTTCCTTGTCTTCCTGCAGCAGCATGCCAACTTAAAGTTGGCAGTGTTCGGTGTGCGGGCATGCCAGTAGTCACCGGCAATCTGTATACTTCAGGTATTCTATAAAATACCTAGGTAATGTATACAATTACTAGGGATTGTATAGACCTGCTGGTCCACCGGCAATGTGTAAAGTAAATAGATTTTGGCCAATGTTATGTAAAAGGTGGGTATAAAACTAGGACGAGGTTAGGTTAGGTTCAGTTTCGTTAGTGAATCTACCTTTTTTTTTGTTACATGGGGAAATGCGTTTATGCATACCACTGAGCCCGGGGAAGGCCCAGTGGTTATGTGGGACTCACTGGCGACTGCCCGTACTACCCACTAAAACCCCATGGTGTACCTCCACTGCCGCTCACGACGGGAACACGGGAACGCTTACGCACACGACCGCGAACCCGCCGCGGCTGTCCGTATCCGGACTCGCCTCTGGGGAATACCCCCCTTGCGACGCACCAGTACACATGGTGCGCCGCAACCACCCGGGGACCAACCCGCAAATGAGCGCTAGACGAAATCCCCGCGTCTGGACGCTGGAAGTCCCCCTGCGATGTGTCGGTCCAGTGGGCCAGTGAAGCGGCCCCTCCATGGGGCCAGCCGGCGACACCCTGCCAGCGCGGCCCCGGGTTCCTCTTAGCTTCACCGTGGTGGGTGAAGCCACGTTTACTAGAGCCCCCCCGCCACGACAAGGCGGGAACCCACGGGGGGGTAGTGAATCTATCTAACCTAACCTTTTTTTCGCGTTTACTGCCTTGCGTTTCTTTTACACACATTCCTGGCTTCGCATTCGGTATTGTATAGAATACCTAGGAAAAGTATAAAATGAAGAATATTTCATATTACCTTAACGTTTTAGGTATTCTATTAAATTCTATACATTGCCTAGGTGTTGTATAGAATACCGGATTAAACAGATTGCCGGTAACATACATATAATTCTATGCAATGAGTATGCCACGGTAGTTACGCACCACAAGCGCCAACATTCCGGAGCTGACATCGCTGGTTACGGACGACCTTCAGATATCAGTCAGGGTTTTAGACGCGGATACGTAAATCGCGTGCCAATGTAAAGAATTGCTCCGGGATGTTGGGTAAGATGTTGAAACGTGTGGTGCGGTGCCATTTGGACTTGGGCCGTACCGAGTTCATTCCTCAGTTTCCCATCTTGTAAAAAAAGGTCCGAACCTTACAGTAGTCGCATAATATGATGTGTAACATCTGACATCTCACCTTGGTAATAAGCAACATTAACATACTCTAGCACCGCGCGCATTGGTCAAATCAAATAGCGCGCGCTTCCCCGACTTCCTGTTACACACTTCCGTCTCTTTTCATCAAAAACATAGCATCACGCGAGAAGGGCTGACATCCAGCCTATTGCGGAAAATAGCCCGCGCACTAATGATGGGATTTCCATAAGTACCCACCTATGCCGTGGATAACTCAACATAAATAATAATTAGTTTGTTAATAAGTAGGCAAATTATTCAAGGAAATCTAGTTCATAAGTAGGTAGTGGGATTCAAAGTGCCTGCATCAATTGAATTAATTTTAATTCAGTAAAACATATTATATTGTGTCTGAAATGTCATATTATAAGTACAAGGAAATACCGGTCTGCTCGCATCACTTAGCGTGAAACGTTAGAACCAGCGTTACTAAAAATTTACACAAAATCACACAAGGCGAAAGTTTGTGTGTATGTATATGTGTAAGAGTATATGTATGTATATGTATGCTTGTGTGAATGTTTGTTATTCCCGAATAGAGTTGGATGAAATTTGTTACCAGGATAGCTTACATCTTTTGTTTCTTACTTTTAATCCCGATTCCGGGAAAAAAATGTTATATATTTTTGTATGGGAATTGTCACTTCGATATCAGTTATAGGGTGTCAACCCTAGGGCCCCTAGGGGTGCAACAAGGAGGGTTTTTGAAATGTATTTACTAAACTGGTGATTGGAGTGGCATATAAATTATAAATGAGCTAGTTTGTTTATGTTAGAGCGCTGCGTTTTATCATCATCATCATCATCATCAATCCAAGCGGGTAAAACCGCGGGGCGCAGCTAGTAAATAATAGTGCTACGTAGTTATTCATTGTATGATATGGAAACAGCTGTTGTAGCGAAGAGGAAAATGATTACATAACTACTAGTAATAAAACTAATAAAATAGGTATACAAATCACGAATCTCATCAGGAAAACGATATCGCTCAATGTCATTGTAGGTAGATACCTACTAGGTACCTTACCTATCGACTGTAGGCACCGCTCGCCGTTCGAATATCGCGAAACCCGCGATAGTCGATGGAGCTAAGTTTAGAAGCGATCGATAGACCTACTTTCCGCTAATTCATTGTGCCTACACTCTACCTGTTTATGGCTGCTATGCTGCCAATTCCTATCTTTATAGCTAGGCGTGCAACCAATTGTTACAATATGGTTGTAATTCAATTCCCACACGTGTTATTCCAGGACCAAAAGTACCTTCAAAGTACAATTTACATTTCTTCAAAATTCGTTCAGCCGTCAAATAGTTTTTATCGATTGCTCGGCATCTAATCATCGGATTAAGATACCAAGTACCCCATATTTTAAGTCAAACCCTAAGCTATCCAACAGTGAAAACCGCATCGCAATCGGTCCAGTAGTTTTTACGTGAAGCGCGCGCTTTTTATTATCTTCATTGTTCTAATTTTTGGTACTTAGGTAGGTCAGTACCTACCTAAGTACCAAAAATTAGTACTAACTACTACTAGCTTGTATTAATACCATAATAAAGCCGTCTTTATTATGGTATTGATACCTACTAAGGCTGTAACCATGGTCCTTGTGAACCTGCCACCATTACATTTTTCAAGTTAACTGTGTTTTTTTTAGTTAACATTTGTTTTAACATATAACTTTTATAAAAAAATATTGAAGATGGCATATATTTTTTACTACAAGATAATAATAACAAGCAGAATTAACAAAAACGGGTTTGAGACCTAAGCTAAATATCATTTATTTATAGTAAAATTTAATACAAGATCCTTTATAATGAAAAGGGCCCTAAAATGAAAAAAATATAAAAAAGGTGTCGAGACTTCAGCTAAATATCATGTAAGTCTAGTAAAATTTATGATTAGCGTTATATATTGTAGATTTAAAGTATCCATACCAATATATAAAAGTGAAACGTTATCTGTTTGTTTGTTTGGGGAGCTTTCACGCGAGAACGGCTGGACGGATAATGATGAAATTTGGAAATGAGATTATACTCTAGAATAAAACACGGGATACTTTTTATCCCGGAAAATTGAAAATTTCCACGGGAAATCTGGAAAAAATTTGATTACTCGCTGTATGAAACTGTTGCCACGGAAAATAAATAAAAAGTATGTCAATAAACATCAAGAGCATTGGTGCTATACCTACTTTTGCATTGGTTTTTAATATCCTAGAAGAACAAAGGATGCTTTTTTTCGAGGTAAACTGTAGTCCGCGCGGACGAAGTCGCGGGCGGGAAAGCTAGTGTATAATATTTGGCAAAGAATAACTGTTTATTATACCCCTGTACACAGAATAAATAATAGTACTATGATCTATGCGTCCCCAAATTTAGTACCCCCGACAGCGGATATATATTTGAGCCTTTTGGGGTAGAGACACTATTAGGGCCGTGGGGACCAGGAGCACACTAAATATATAAAGATCTATCAGGGCGTCTGGTCGAAGCAACACGTGACCAAAATGCTGGCCTTTACTTTGCCCAAAGACTAAGCATTACCATACAGCGTGGCATTTTGGAAACGTTGCCCACTGGCAGCGGCTTGATAGACTAGTATTATTTAAATGTTTTTTATTATTTTTCATCTTGCGTGAATAAAATGGGATGTAATCTAGTTTAATATAACAATATTTTAGTATAATACCTACCTAACTTAAAAAACTGTAATTTTTCGTTTCTTTCTCCTCCTTCCCTCCCGAGGACGACAGCAAAACAGAAAAGACGGGGTTGGGGGGCTAGATATCGCTAATAAATAATAGTTCTAGCACACTACTACGTTTGGAGATATCAGATCAGATTTATGCTGGATACTAGAACATGCAGGACATTAAATTTACAGTTGCTTTTCTTCTTCGCAGTAAACGAACCAAAACGTTATATCAAAATGCATCTAATTAATAAATAATCCATAAATTCAATATTTAAAAAGGGGTCGAGTCCACCCGCCGGTGTTATGTCGTGTCTCAAGGTAATATCGAAGGAGTGACATTGCGTCAGCTCGCTATCGGAGGTTGAAGGAGAGACGTTGCGTCTGCTCAATCGGAGGTTGCGATGCTCAGGGGGCATGCATGGACCGGAATTTCACCGTGGATTCAAGCGCTGCTTGCAGGCTGAAAACTATATGCCAAATTAGACCAGCTTGACGGACTGGCTTACCTTGAGTCGACGGACCCTTCGATATCTTTACATTGAAACTTCTATACAACCTACCTACTGAAGAAAACTTCACTTGCGCGATGTAGGAACATGTGTCTGTTCTTACTGTTACACAGTTAGTTTATGATGTTTTGCATCTGTGATTTATTAATTGTGATTATTTAGCCCTCATTTGAGAGTTACAAGACTGCTATTTACATATTGAAGTTGCAATCCATAATTTTAGAGTATGAAACTGCTAATTGTTTATAACGCCATCTAGGAATAGAATTTTTTGTAGAGAAGGTAGTATTCAAACGCGAGGACTGCAAACCAGAGGCCTGAGGCGTATCAGCAGTATAGCCGCCCTGGGTCGTACAGCACCAGCTGCCTTCTCAGCTTCATTACTGAGCTAAAATATATGATTTTGCTTCCTGTTGCCCGTTACTATGTCGGTAATTAATCAGGATGATAATTTTTAACGTAGGTACATTCAGTAATTTGTATCACAACTTCATCTAATGATTGGCCGTCCCTAAACTAAATCTAGCCGCCCTCTGGCTGGGCCTACTTGGCCTGTAGGCAAATCCGCCCGTGCTGCAAACTATAATAAAATCTATAAATCAGTAATCGTGGGATTCTGTTGAAACGAAAATCTGTAGAAATGGGAGTCTGTAGAAATGGAAATCTGTAGACATAGGAATCTATAGATATGGGAATCTATAGATATGGGAATCTGTAGAATTGGGAACAATTCATTGAAACGGACATCCAGCCAGCCAACCCGGGTCCCGAAATCACAGAATCACACTAATATTATAATCATTGCGAAAGTATGTTTGTTTGATCCTCTTTCACGCAGCAACTAAGCGATGGATAGACGCGATATTTTGCTAAAAAAAAACAAAAAATCCAAAAAAACTTCAAGGACCGAAGAATGCAATTGGTTCATCATGAGCGCGGGTGAAACCGGGGGGCGCAGTTAGTCAATGACAAGTAGTACCTACTACCTACATACGTACCGCTATCCCGCAACATGCCCGCCTACGTACAACCTAGCCAGACAAGTTTCAAGTAATTTTAACCTAAGCTACGCGTAGTCTGTCGTTGTCTTCCTGTCTGACTACGACAGACAGGTCTTGTCGTTGTCGATGTGTCTTGTCACCGAATAAAAAATTGACCTTCGAGCGTGAAGCGTGAGCGAAGCGTCTCCATTCAGCTTGGGCAATAATGCTTTCGTATGTTCGGCTGTTCTCCTTTACAGGTCGCATTCCTCAACCGATTCTCGTGAAATTTTATGAGCAGGTTCGTTTAATTGTTTTTTTTTCTCGCGCTTGTCGCTGGCTTTGTCTAATATTTACCTATTATAGTATTAACCTATCTAAGCACAACACAAATAATATCACAAAAATTCGCGCTACCTAAAATCTATATTTTTTTAAATCGTGTTTGTCTATTTGTCTGTATTTTTGTTCACGTAAAAAATACCGAACCGATTGCGATGCGGTTTTCACTGTTGGATAGCTTAGGGTTTGACTTAAAACTTCGATCCGTTCGAAATCCGATGAGTAGAAGACGAGCAATCATTAAGAAACATTTGGCGGCTGAAGGAATTTTGATCAAATGTTGGTAAGTCTATTGGCATTTTAGATCTTGGAATAAATAGCACAAATAGTACTTTTAACTAAACTTTTAACTTTTACCTAAAGATGATTTTCAAATACCTATTCAATGATACCCCACTTAATATAATGCGTCGACATTTTTTTTTCTTTTTTACTAGTTATATGGCGTCTGGTTGTCGCCATTAAATGTTGATTACTTTCATGTCTTTTTACACTACTGCCAAAAAAAGGAGTGTATTGTTTTTAGCATTCATGTATGTATATATGTTTGATGTATGTGAGCTTCTTTATTCCACCATAACTTTTAAATGCCTGAACCGATTTAGACGTATGGGATATCGTTAGAATTCTTACATCTCCCCGAGTAACAAAGGATATATATAAAAAAATGGCGGCAGTATGGCTCCATTTTCAAATGTGCAAAAAAAATATTACAATATGGGTATCAAATTATAGGCCTTGATAAGCACATTGCAATCGTATATAATTTATTGGCATAAGTTCTTTTTTGGCAGGGCATGCGTGTTTTTTTAGCTTTTAAGCTAGTTTATTTATTAATTATTTATGTATTCATCAATATAAATAGCAAATATATAAAACAATATTCTGCCAACCTACAAAGTAGTTTGTATCCAGATGATAACTCTCATGTTATGTTATAACTATGGTGTATTTTGAGACGGGACAGTAAGGGTAGGGGGTACCTTCATAGATTTTGAGACGAGACAGTAAGGGTAGGAGGTACCTTCATAGATTTTGAGACGGGACAGTAAGGGTAGGAGGTACCTTCATAGATTTTGAGACGGGACAGTAAGGGTAGGAGGTACCTTCATAGATTTTGGAAAAAATACAGTCAGCAAGAAAACGGTAATTTTACCCAAAAACTTTTTTTGATGCCAGTTGATCCTGTTTCTAATAAGGATCAAAAGTCTCTACTGGACTGACTGACGTTTGAGCTGTAAAGTATCTAAAGTTCGTAGATCTAAAGCGCCTTTTATTTATTTTTCTCATAGAGAAAAGTAGAGTGTATCACTCGGGCGCAAAATTATTTTCCCTCGGGCGACGTATATTGAATCCCTCGCTACGTTCAGGATTCTACTTAAGAATCCCGAGCGTACTCCGCTCGGGATTCAAAATAGCGCCCTCGCCGGCAAAATATTATTTTGCTCCCTAGTAATACAACAATCTACTATTGTTTGTTCCTCTTCTACGCAGCAACTAAGGATGGATTGACGCGATTGTGTCTAAGTATACCTACTTCAAGGGCCGCAGAGTGCAATTTGTTCATCATGAACGCGGGTGAAACCGCGGGGCTTAGCTAGTAAATAATAAGTAGTAGGTACCTACAACATATCGCTATACAATTCTATCTAGCTAGACAAGTTTCAAGTTATGTTAAACCTAAACCTGCATAGTCTGTTGTTATCTTCTTACTTGTCACAGAATAAATAATAGTCTTGATCACATAATCTATATGTAGGTCGCGTCATGTAAAAAGGACGCTGGCGGTTAGGCTGCGCAATAGGGCGGGTACAGACCAAGAGAACGAGAGCGAGTGAAGGCAAACGAGTGGGCGACACGTCCGTTCCGTTTCCGTGCAACCGTCGCTGCAGAATGAAATGAGCATTTGCTTCGCCGCTTGTACACACCGCGTGCGCTTGCTTGCTATAATTCCCATTGATGTACCGACACGCGGAGGAGCACGGCCAAATCCGAACGAAGGCCTACCTGACTCTCGCTCGCTTTCGTAAAGTCGTCCACATTGATTTGTTCGCTTTCGCTCGGTAGCCTTCACTCGCTCTCGTTCTCTTGGTCTGTACCCGCCATTAGGCGTTTTATCTGTCTATTTGGTGGTATAATATATAAATCTAATTTAATAAAGACTAATATGTAATATAATAAAGGCTAATTAATATTTATTTAAATAAATAGGCCTAACACTGTCACGAGGTGGTCCCAGGCTTTGGGCTTGCTCCACCAGCCCAGGGACCAACCCTCAGTGGACAACACAAAAGGTCAGGATTCAGGAATAATTAGGAGCACAGGAACAGGAGGAGATGATCATAAACAGCGGCTTACGAAGGTATTATTATATATATTTAAAATCTCCAGATGTAATGAGCTTAATTAGGTATTTTATAACATATTATTTTGTGAAATTCGGTTTGCTCAAAATCAATGTCGGAATGACAGGTTATTTGAATTTTGAATTAATGATGACAAACTATCAAATGGAATGAAATGGATTATGAAAGAATTAAGAGATCAAATTGAGTATTATTACGAAACAGGTTTGACCTCGTTACAGCACTTATGTGCGCGAGTGTACCCATGCGCAACCACACCCCCTCCACTTTCAACCAGCGTTCTTTTTACATGACGCGACCTATACTTACGAGTACCAATATGTGTAGGAGCACAATCCTCGTGGTTCGCTTGATCGAACTACGCGATCGAACCTCGCGGCCGGAGGGCAACGCAACATACTATCCGACACTGGTTAGTTTAGTAAGTACCACAGGAACTTATTATGTGATTTAGGTACACACTTAGTCATAGTCATAGTAATAGTAGTAGTAGTCATGCGAGTTGAACTCGGAACTCGGAACTCGGAACTCGTGGAGAGGGTCCCGTACGATGAATATAATCATATTATATTGAGAGAATTACCGTGCTATTTTAAGATCTGTTGTTTCGGGGAAGGTGGTGATTTATTTTCTTAAATAATGTTAACACTGTTAAATATAAAACAAAAAAAAATTGAGGCTCTCACAAAAGCCCTATAATTGGATATGTCACACGGTACAGTTTGCAAAACTCCAATTCCTCCCATATTCATAATTCATTTATTTACATTACACGTCCGTATTTGTTTCACAGAAATTCATATCTGTACCAAATTAGATTGGGAGCAAGTGGACAGACAGTCACACTACACGAGTGATCTTATAAGGGTTGCTTTTAATTCGGACTTATAGAAAAAAGTATTAATTTGCATGCTAAAAATATTCTTTATCCATCAATCAATACCTAGTCCAGTCTTCCGTCTGCGCATGATCACAAGATCACAACTTCAACGCATAAGTAATGTAGGTTATGTAATATGTAGATACCTAACTTATGCCACTTTTATTTATTCTGTCATTGAACTATGCACACTGGGTGAGATTTCTCAAGTGACTTCGGCTTTGTTTTAGGTTATTCCAGAATTATTATTATTAGTGGCGGTAGCTGAACATTTCCAAGGTTACATTTTACAGTTTATATAATTCAAAATAGTGTATGTACCTTTTGCGTAAAACTAAAATAAAAGTTTGAAATCAAAGGTTTGAAAATTATTGTCTCCGTTAAACCTCTCGCTAGACTCGGAAAACCTCGCTAGAACGGGAACCTGTCCGTTCCGTCGTTCTAATTGTGTTCTCTGGGTATTATACATGAATGACGTACCTATGTTTAGTATACCCTTACTGTTAGGTACACTACCGTCTGTCATTCTGCGATATTCCTCTTCATTCATTTTCATTCCAATTTCAAACAATTCATTGCGATAAGTCCGCACTGTTACGAGTACATTTATTTATAATCTGCTTTTTTGTTAATTTGTTTTAAATATTATTCAATTCAATTATTTTTTTATCTGTATTTATACTACTACAGTCAAGAATTTACTATTTCCTTACAGGCGTATTTCGCGTCGTCAAGCCAAAACCGCGAGCATAGCATTGTCGCAATGCGGAATCTTTAATCAGATTGTGACATACTACCTACTGTACTCTTTTATAATTTGACAATATAATTAGGTACAAACAATACAAATTCAAGACAATACGAGGATTCACTAGGTATTTTACGAGTTAGATAACTACACGAGACACGAGACTTACGTAGTACTATTATAGTGGCCATACACCACGCTGCCTGTCGTACAATCGGTATGACGCTGCAGGCTTGATCCAATCTGCAGTTCGTTCATCCACACACGATCAATTTAAACGGTCCAATGGGCAGCTTCGTTCAGTTGAAACCATGGAGTCACCAGTGACTGACGAGGATGTATTAGCTGTCTTGAGCATTTTACTCGCGATAAAGAAACAAAAAAAAGAGATCGTGCGGCGTAGTGCAAACAGTGGTTAATGAAAAGGAATCAGTTTTCTCATAATTTAATAAAATAATTGAGGATTATGCCAAAAGATTATCATCATTATTTACGAATGAATGAAGAAACTTACATAAAACTTCTATCATTAGTGACTGACTCCTCTAATTCAGAAACAAGACACTGCTAAGAGAAACACTATATCGACACACGAGAGGCCAACGGATAATTTAAAATTTCTAGCATCAGGAAGATTATAATGAGTGTTTAAAATTTTCGGCCATAATATCTCCTCAAGCTTTACGGCGAATTATACCAGAAACCTGTGTTACAACGTCTACCACCGACAACAATCTTGATTCAACTGAACTGACCGATCGCGACTGCCATACAAGGACCAATCGGCATGATCCAATCGGCTTGATCAAAACCAAATGAATTGAATTTCGATTTTTCCGTTATGTATAACTGTCAAGCCAATTCACACACGGTCAGTTCTACTCTTCGAGCATATATGCTCGAAGGTTCTACTTGATCCAATCGGTAGCGCCATGCCGATAGGATTTATTCTGTGCACATGAGCCGCCCGCGCGCTAGGTAGGGATTGAAAGAGCTCCATCAATCCCTAACTAGTGGGCAAAGGGCTGATTCTACTGGTAGAAACCTAAAAGTGAGAAATTTACTGCATTTTGAGGAGCTATTCTGCTCATCACACCGAAGATCCTCATCAGTTCTTCACTGACATACGTAAGCATTTTTGCCCAAGCTAAAACGGAGACGCTTCGCTCGCGCTTCGCGCTCGCTCGGTCAATTAATGTTAGGTGTACAATATGGTAACTAGATGGCGCTACTATGCACCGCTAGATTGTTTGCAAAAAAGTTTGTACGCGCGAGGTCTACAGCTCACAGAGCCACTAGTTAATTTGTTTTGAATGAATATGACTGCTTTGCAATTATCAGGTTTGCAATAGACCGTTCCTCAATGTAAAGCACATCCACACTATTATGACCTTTAACCTGAACATTAGAGAATTCATTATTTTCCATTTCATCACGTGACGAAGTCTTATTCAAACTCAATGGCGTGCCCGTGAACAAACGTTTTGTGAAAGACGCGTTACCTAACGCTGGTTATCAGCGAAGTTCATCCTTGTCTCGACGCGCTAGGCATTCACGTATCAATGACGCCTGATAAGGCTGATAACGCGCAAATTACTGAAACTACGATTAGGTAACACTATAGTCTTTAATAAATCATATTTTTTAAGAAGTATCAAGCTTAGAGTTTTTTTTAGGACTATCAAGTTTATATAGACTTAGGAGTGACCTTTGATTCTTAACTATGACTCGATGATTAACTATGACTCGATGATTAACTAAGACTCGATGATTAACTATGATGACTCGATGATTAACACTATGGTTAGTAAAGCTTCGAAAGCGTTGGGCTTTGTATTGAGGATGTCAGCTAATTTTAACTTATGGTTTGAAACTAACGTGGTCACAAACACTAGAAGTATGAACATAAGAAACGGGAACAAAATTGGTGTGTGTGTTTTTGAGTTGCCGAAATATCGGGAACTCAATACAAACAGTATCCATGGTAAATATCATGGTATTATCGTAATATGGTTTCTAATGTGAACATTAGAATTATTACTTATAATTATAGCTTAATTAAAACTTTTATAAATTTCATACTGCACGTCGAAACTACCTGGATTACGCTTCCCAAGTATGGAACCCTGCATACGGAATATATATCAACCGTATTGAAGGTATCCAGAAACTTCTGCGTCATCTACAGTTTCGTGCAAAGAAACAAGACAAGACGAGACGAAAGGCAGTAGATATTTATTTTCTCATCAATTTGACAAATGGTTCAACTGACTGCCGGAGCTTCTCGGAGAAGTAGGACTGCGTGGCGTTTACTCTAATTCCTATTCTACTGTACACACCCCGAGTCAAATGCAAACATAGGAAAATTAGCTTATCACAGCTGGCAGGTGTTATAACAACCTCTCAAAAGTACTGGATGTGGATCTCTTTGTTACTTCCGCATCTAAAAAAAACTTTATAACAACATTTTTTTCTCAACATAATTTTTCGTAAACAAACCATTTAACCTTCATAGGTATTCACTGTACACTGTATGCTTAATAGGCCGTTTCGCTTTTGCGGTGTTCTTCACACAATGGCATTTTAAAATTCAGACGTTCTAATGTAAGTCATTTAGCTAAATCATCGTCCTGTTATGAAGCGCTACAAGAGTAGTGGATCGCCGCCCGCGCGCCGCACCGCCCCGCGTCGGTACTACTATCACAGAAAAAAATATAGTACGAGCTATTTACTAGCTACTAGTGGTTCACTGTGGCTCTGTGAGCTGTAGACCTCGCGCGTACAAACTTTTTTGCAAACAATCTAGCGTTGCACAGTAGCGCCATCTAGTTATAGCTAATTACCTTATTGTAAAACTAACGTTGATAACCAAGGTGCTCCGTCAATCCTTCAGAGGATATTCACTGTACTAGTGGGGAGAAAGGTAATAATCCCCACTACACAATCCTTGATATCTCCATAATTGCCCTTACTGAAAATAATGTTTGTTTCATATCAAGTCTAGTGGGACATTTTACTATGGTAAATTTGGTTATTCGGTTTCTCCCCACTGCTATGATAGGTATATTTTTTGATTCCATAGTGGGGACAATGAGAATACTTTTTCGATTATTACCTTTCTCCCCTCTGTCAAATATATTCCATAGTGGGGAGAAAGGGAATACCCCTTCCCCTATTTTGGTAGTTCAGCAGTGCTATTACGCGATATTGATCACATCGGTTTCAATCCGTCAAATTCATTAGTGCGTTGCGATAGAGTCGAAATTGCTATGAAAAAAGTGACAATCTGATTGAAGGCAAGTTCTGTGGTCGGGCCCCTGACAATGATAGGCCTGTGATGGAAGCTCCATTGACATATGCAATGGCAGGCTCCAAAGGTCGATACTGGAACTACATGACATTGGAAGGAGGGTACCTACAAGGTACTTCTCCAGACGAAGTATCAGGATCAGGACTTCACCTCTCTCGACAAGTTTACCGGCCAAAAAATAAAAACGTTCGCCCACTCGCTACATCTACTATGTCTGTACGAGGCACGAGCTCACTCAGAAGTATTTCTTCTTTTTTTTTCTTTAGACCCGAGATTTTTCTTATTTGCCATGATTGGCCGCCCCTGGCCTGGAATACTCGGCCTATAGGCAATTCCGCCGTACCAACAACCGACAAAGATAATTCAATAGGTATAAAAAAATTGGTCGAGGTAGGAATGTTGTAAACAGGTACGCACTAATCCAGAAAAGGGTCTGTGCCGGTAACATTGTTCCTATAAGGCAGAAGCAACTACTTATAACAGTTCCAAAGAGGACATGATAGCCGTTCTAAAGAGATTGGATCTCTTTGTTCTAAAATATATAATTTAAAAAAAAAACTACTAAACGTCCTATTTTTACAACAATCCATATTCAGCCCGTTCGCAGAGATGCTGGCTGGCATTGAGTTTGATTGATTAGATAAGGTGATTTAAATCACGCGCAGTGGTATCTTGTAGCTAGAGCGTAGCACTTTTATTTATTCTGGAGCTCTTACCTTGCTACAGTATACCTAGCGGCACGCAAGTCTAGCGGTGAACGAAAAGTGGCGGGGATCTTGGCACAGTCAAATTTTATCTATTGTGTTAAAATGTTGAATACTTTATCCCGAAAACTGACTGTGCCAAGATCCCCGCCACGTTTCGTTCAGCGCTAGACTTACGTGCCGCTAGCTATACTATTATTTATTCTATGTTTGCAGTACAGTTGTGTGGATGTGCTTCATCATAGGAACAGCCGAGGCTCAAGAGTACTTTAGTAATATTTACTCTGAGAGCCGAGGTGTACAACATTTTGCCAGCGTAAGCTGTTTTCTTGTAAACCTTCGGGCATCGCGGATACAAGCGCACATTACGTGCGATATCGAGTGAGCGCTACTCGAAGTGTCGAATGAGGTACATTGTATTAGTGCCGCGCCGTACCGACGGACGCGACGTCAGACCGCCCAAGGGCCCAATAATAATGTTATTCATTTTTCTTTTTAACCCGTGAACGCAAAAAAGGAGGTATTATAAGTTTAGGGTGTAATGTGTATGTCTGTCTGTGGCATCGTAGCTCCCAAACGACCGATTTTGATGCGGTATTTTCTGTTGGAAAGCTGATGTGATCGAGACGGTTCTTAACTCTCAAACGAATGGACCTATATTGATGCGTTTTTTAATGTTTAAAAGCTAATGTGATCGAGATGCGTCTTAGGTATAATGGGGGTGGGGATTAAGTACCTACAGCTTGAATGCGTGACGTGGTCAGTACTCTTACTTATTCCGTGGCACAACTACGGTGCATCCCAGTTTATGAATATAGAATAGACAAAATACATTTGCCTGTGACGATGTCAAACCTCTTTCATCATAATCATACTCATTTGATAGTTTGTCTGTATTAATTCTAAATTCAAATAACCTGTCATTCCTACATTGTCATTGCTTTGGCTCATCTCGATGGTTACCTACGTCATGTTTTAAAAAATGCGTAAATAAGTTGATTATATCTTTAAATATTTGATAATAATTTCATACGTGTTGATCCGTATTGTTGGTATAAAAATCTCTGCGACAATACTAGATAATAAATAAATTCCAGAACAATTTTGTATATTATATTGTAAAGTTGTTAGAAAATCAAAAGAATACTGAGTAACCAAGAGCAAGATCTTCAAGCCATTTCAGCTGCGAGCCTATTATCTGCTTTGAGAGAGAATCTACTTATAATCCAAAGGTAAAAGGATGGCTCGCATTACTAAGTTTCTTCTGCACCTACTAATTATATTATTGTGAGCTAAGAATCCCTTTGAGCTGGTAGACACCCTCGGGGGGCTCCGGCAACATGAAAATATTATCTTTCGTTGTTGCTATGAAATCAGCTGATTTTTGGCTCTTTTATTTTTAACTGGCCGACTGGCTCGAGCTGTACGACAGTTTTTTTTAACTGGAATGTAGGCTAACAGAAGTGTCGGCTTGCCCTCGTCGCACTAATTAGACGCATCATCAGTCTAACTAAAGTTTTTAGTAGTATGAGGTAGGTAGTCTGGCCTCTGGTGTCAGAGTTTGTCGAGCCGGCCGAGGACCTCTGCCATGGCTTAACGACTGCTACTAATCAATAACAGCCGAGACCGACAGCTTAACGTGCCCTCCGAAGCACGGAGCGATGGAAAACCGCACATAACGTCCGAACTAACCCTGTATCGTTGGATTCCAAGTTACATTATTGAACCGTTGGCCACAGAATAAATAATAGTTGCACTACCATCGCTCTAATTAACTAAAGTAGTAAGTAGGGAAAGATGCCCTAAATAGACAAGCACAAATTAAAAATGTATATAACCCCCAACCCCCATTTTAGCTAAGAAGAAAATAAAAACCGCATCAAAATCAGTCCATCCGTTTGGGAGCTAAGATCCAACTAAAGCTACAAACCAGCTTTGAAACATAAAAAACCGCAGCTAAATCGGTTCATTCGTTTGGAAACTACGATCCTCCCCCTCCCCCTCCCCATATGGCTAAGGTACATCTCGATCACAATAGCTTTCAAACAAAAAAATAACCGCATCAAAATCAGTCCATTCGTTTGGGAGCTACGATGCCACAGACAGACACACACACACACACAGTGATACACACCCTAAACTTATAACATCCGTCTCTTTGTTCGGGCAAGTGTTGACAATGACAGAAATATATAATAATATGGCTTCAAAGTCTTAGTAGGTAGGCAGGTATTCGGTGGACAGCCGAAGTTTGGGTACTACTGGTAAGGATCTCTAACATCCGACAATGACCCTGCAATCCGGAGCGCTGGCAGATCCGCACCCAAAGTCCATTATAGTCTGTCCGGCTTATTTATAAAAAGTTAATAAACGTCAATTAGTACTGCTCAGTACAATATTGTAGTGCGCAGTATTACTAATCATTGCATAACTTTTTAGAAATAGACGGTGTGTCCGCACCACACAAGATTAACTTATTAAAAGTCAATGGTGCGGCAGAGGATCGAACCCTATCTCGTTGGATTTCAAAACAAACGTAACGCTCGGCCACCAATCTCTCAACTAAAGGTATTCTGTGGTAAAACTTCAGTAAATAAAATCAGCTGGAGGCTGGCACTCAAATGGAGCTGAACGCGGAACGTGGCCGCGAGCAAGAAGGTTTAAACAAAGACGGAGTCCACACCACCAAATAGATAGTGAAGCCTGCAATATAATAATGTGCCGATCCACTCGAAGCACAAGCCTCAACCTAACACCTTGTTAAGACGATCGGCCGCCATATCGCAGCAAGGTCTCGACCTTGTTAGTCGTGTTAATCTGTCATGAAAAACCAAAAACAATGCAGTCGTTTGTGATGAAATTTGTTGACGATCCGCTCATTTGGCGGTAAAAAGTCCGTATTTTTTTAATATTCTTTACTTTTAAATACCTAACGTAAATCCTTTCAGCGTAGTTTCCTACCCTCCTAAGTAAACGTAACATCAGCTGAAACGTTGTGCAATCTGTGGCGCATGCGGAGTGAAATAAGGTCATTGCAATGGTGGCCTACATTTTTGTCCTAGATCCCTGCTACAATTTATCTATCTACATCTACAGTAAAGAAATTCGGACAGAATAGGAAAGCGAGACAATGATGATGGTAAGCGTATACTATTAAAGTAAAGGTACATGTACCTATCTAAAAACTATTATTCATTCTGTGCTCTATGGTAAATAGTTCGTTGTACATGGATTAACAGCCATAGCGTAACCTTTGAAGTTATTTGGCTCTGTGAGCTGTAGACCTCGCGAGTCTGTCTATGTTCACCGCGCATATTTTATAACGACCGGTAGGCCGAATGGTTAGGTTAGGTTTTTCCCCTAGTCATGTAAGGAAAATAAAAATGACCCTTTCATTTATTTATATTGTTTTATAGAGTTCCCATAACTCGTAGTTCAAAAACAACATTATAAAAATATTCGAAAACCAGATTCTACAAAAAAAAAACATTTATACGAGTGATTATAGAAACTGCTCACAAAATTTCACGAGAATCGGTTGAGAAATGCGACCTGTAGAGTAGAACAGCCAGACATACGAAAGAATTTTTGGCCAAGCTGAAATGAAGATGCTTCGCGCTCGTTCGGTTAAAAAGTAATTAATATTATACATACAATTTCTGTAAAATTTTAGTACGGCGTTTTCTAAAAGGTTACAATGACCCCTAGAACTACGGAATGGACAGACAGTTACAATGTAAGGTATACTTGGCAATTTTTTGAATGAACGTGTTTCTGTTTTTTCCCTATCGATTGACACTACTTACTTTGAGTTGTACTTACTTTGAGTTTCACCCATGGCCGAGAAATCGAGTTTATTTCAAAACAGCAGAAATTTAGCTACTTAGGACTTTAGGACATGACAGGCTCCTTAGACTTTAAAATATACTAATATGTATAACCACTACATAGGTTATACGTACAAACAATATTGTTTTTTTGAGTGGCATTATTAATTAAGTGACATTAAAGAAAAAATAAGGTGTACTTAAATTTAATAAAAACTAAAGTTCGCCACTGAAGTTGGAAGCATAATTATTAAATACCACAGGTGTGTATCCAACCTCCTTGACCACAGATTACTCTAAAATATGATCGTCAATATCAAGATAACTGTCTTCTAATCAAGGTTCTAACGTTGATTAATCGTTACTTTAACTTCTATTAACTATTCTGTGCTTAAACCGCAGAATAAATAATAGGTTAACCGCGGAATTATGAACTGATATACCAGTTGTCGAGTCTCCTTACACTTGATGTTGTTGGCTATATTACTCGTGCGATCCAGTTACTCCCAGCCAAGCTTCCAGCGTAGTTAATGGTCTATTAAACTCGAATGCCAGCGTAGTAGCATAAAGTAGGTAGCAGGCATACCTACCGACACAGAATAAAGAAGCTACCGATACGTGATGATTCTAGTATATACTGCATTAAAGTCGAATGGATCGCTTACAAGCATAGGTCTAGGTAGTTATAGAACTAGTTAAAGATTCCCCCTCCTTTAATTAAGGAGTCCCCCCTTGAAGTAGTTCGACTACTAAACAAAAGACTGCCCGCACTATTGTGTAGGTAGTAGGAGGTAACTAATGATTACATTACATCACGGTTTGCACAGGGACAGCATAATTACTTAAAAAAAGACGGGGTCTACGCCGCCAAATCTAAAGTGATCAGTGAAGCACCCAAGATATGCCGATGCGCTCGTACGCACAAGCCTCACGCACACACTTACACCATGTTATGCCGGTCGGCCGCAACATCGCAACAAGATTTCGACCTTGTTAGTCGTGCTAATTCTGTCAAGTTCTCACGGAAAATGAAAAACAATGCTGTCTTTTGAGATGGCATTGTGTGGAATGTGTAACAACCACAAATTATACACTCACGCACACATACGCACCCGCCATTTGCTATGCTTTCTCTCGCTTGTTTGGCGGCGTAAACTCCGTATTTTTAAACCTTCTTGGAGGACATTTTGTTCAAGGCTCTGTCAGTTCTGTCACAGTATAAATAATAAGCTCTGTGGCCAGTTGGTCAGTACCTATAGACACAGAATAAAGCTATAAGGTAAGATAGGTTTAATTATTGCGTACAATGGGTCAGGGACAGCAGACACGCGAGTGGACCTCAGTTGATCTATGCAAGTGAGAGATGGTGGCTGAAAAAGCTGTTTGTAATCCAAGACCGGGTTCGATTTTCAGCACCGTACCAATGACGTTATGTGGGTCACGTCGTGTCACTTGTCCTGGTAGCTAACAATGAAAGAAACCGTTAAAAGGCCTGACACTCAGATTCCTGTCTGCACTAGGTACCTACCTCTTCGACATGGATACATACAGTATAGATACAGTCTCTCTCAGGAAACGGCCTCACCTCCCAGTGACGCAAGCTGAAACATTGTTCACTACAATACAGCTAGAAACACATCATCCATAAAGTAATTTATATATATATTATTTTTTTGTGTGATATATGTATATATATATATATATATATATATATATATATATATATATACAGAATGAATTTTTCAAGTGGGCGTGGATGGCTAAATCAGAAACTATGAGGAATAGCGAAAAGTACTCAAAGGAGTCTCGGGCCCGATTTTGATGAAAACTAAAACTGCATCTTTGGATTTTTGAAAAAAACAATGTTTCTAGGCAGGAATCGAACACTTTGATTTTGGAAAAAAAGCACATATTACACCATTCGATAGTGTCGCTAATAAGGATTGAATTCTGGGAAGAAATGACATGACTTCGAATAATTGGTTGGAGGCAGAGAATCAACTACAAATTTACTTAGATGCGTTATATGAAATGTTTCGCAATATAAATGTAGAAATATCACCTACAAAAAGTAAAGTTTGTGTATTTACAAAAGGTTTTCAAAGACATTATGTTAATCTTAAAATAAATGGCATGGATATAGAAACTGTCGATACTGTCAAATACTTGGGAATGTGGTTGGACCGATCCCTTAAATGGAAAAAACACATTAACAAGGTATCAGAAAAGGTTTTAATTTTTTTAAACGTATTTAAAGTTCTTTCTGGTGCAGATTAGGGTGTACATCAGAAACATTTACGTACATTATATATAGCTTTAATAAGAAGTAGGTTGGATTACGGCAGTTTTCTGTATGACAGTTCGTGTAAAACTAATATAAGTAAGCTAGATAAAATTCAAAATCAAGCCATGAGAACGATTGGTGGTTTTATTAGGAGTACACCGATTCATGTGATGGATAGCGAACTATGTTTGAAGCCTTTATACTTAAGACGACGATATCTAGGCAGTAAATTTTGGTTTAAAAATAAATCACGTTGTAACAATTCATCCATAAAACTAGTTTCCGGATTATCTTGTCTAACTAGAAATAGATACTGGAATAATAAGAAAAAATATTCCAGTATCTATTTCTAGTCATTTCTATTCCTTACCAGTTAATTCAAATGATCAGTTAGGTATGTTTTCATTGGACACATGGGTTACGAATATTAATATATCAGGAATGATTGACTTGAACATAGATGGAGTAACTACACCAAAACATAATTTTCATCCGATTACTTTAAGGAACAATGTGATTGATTATCTTAATAAGAATTACACTACATATAATTGCATTTTCACTGATGGCTCAAAAGATAGTAGTGGGTCTGGAGCAGCGTTTTTAGACTTAACTACAAATTGTTTTTTAAAATTTAAAATTAAATCAAACATTTGCATTATGGAAACTGAACTTTTAGCAATTATGGAAGCCCTATCTTATGTTAAATCTTCAAATTATGGTGATGTAGTTATTTTAACAGACTCAAAAAGTTCCCTTCAACACCTGGCTCGTTGTGCCTCGACCTTTCGAGGGTTACCTGTAGCCTACACAATAATAAAGTTACTTTTAGAATTACAGTCTGTATATAAAAACATCATCTTACAATGGATTTCGTCACATGTAGGTCTTATAGGTAATGAATGCGTAGATAAGCTAGCTAAAGAAGCTGTCACTGACGGTATACTTACAAATGTAACACCTTCATTTTCAGACTATATGCCTATGGTTAAAAAATATTGTTATAAGATTTGGAAGGAGTACTTCGATGAGAGGTCAAAGGAAAAGGGAATATGGTATCGGACGATCCAACCACACCCCTTGAATTCTCCATGGATTGACAATAATATTTTGAACAGAAAAAATCTTCTTATAGCCTTAAGATTAAGATCCGGACACATTCCATGCAATAAATTCTCCTATTTGATGCGCAAAACGACATCGCCAAATTGTAAAACTTGTGGACTTGTTGATGACGTATACCACATATTGATGGAATGTGCCCTGAATTCTAGTATTAGAAATCATTGTAATATGACTGGAATAGGTAGATGTAATAGCATATTAGCAGATCCACTTTCAGATGATGCCAGAAAGCTATACTCGCTTGTGGATAGGCACGATTAGTTATTCAACTGATCGCGCTTGTCTACAGGTGGGTAAGGTATGCATAACAACCAGGGTGGCATGTTCGCAATAAGCGACAAAACCCTTTATTAAAATAACGTGATTAAAAAAAAAACCCCTGGTAGCAATGTAAAAAAAAACCCTAAAAGGGGTTTTAGGGATGGTATTTCAAATAATCCCTCCTTGACGACCGGTTGGCCGAATGGTTAGTGTCCAGCCTGACTGCGAAGTCAACCAAATACGGTCGCGGGTTCAAATCCCGCATCAGAAAAATGATGCATTAATTTTAGGGGATGTGTAGAAAATTATTGTTTCCTCGTCATGGATGTTATATTGGACTCTACTCTATGTATGTTTATCCATTGTCTAGTGTCCATAGTACAGGGTACCCTAGTATGGGGCTAGGTCATTGGCGTGAATTGTCCAGAATATATTTTATTGTGTTATTTAAAGGTACTTAAGGAATACCTTTTTCCATCTGCAAGTTTTCTTTCTTAAATCTAACTTGTTTTATTTTCTTAAATTATGTATGTCACAGTCACAGACTACATAACAGATTATGTTTAATATAGAGAAAATCAAGATGTTCATTTTAATGAAGCTGTAGCCAATAAATTGTAAAAAGAAATACAACTGTTTGTTCGTTAATTCTTCAAAGGGACAAAGTATGGAACTTGCGAAAAATTTATACTTTCAATCTATTTAAAAAAAAAAGTTTTTCAAAAATCGTTAAATGCTATTTTAATACGTTGGAAAACCTCTAGATGGCCTCCTATCCTATCTTTAGCGGTTATCTTAACTGCCATTAAGATCCCTGTTAAAAAACTCACACTGCCTTAGAACACATCTTCCTATCTTTAGCGGTAATCCCAACTGCCAAAAATATCCCTGTTAAAAAACTCACCCTGCCTATGAACACATCTTCCTACGTTTAGCGGTTATACTAACTGCCATAAAGATACCTGTTAAAAACTCTCCCTGCTTAAGAACAACATCTTTCTATCTTTAACGGTTATCCTAAGTTCCTAACTGCCATAAAGATACCTGTTAAAAAGCTCACCCTGCCTTAGAACACATCTTCCTATTTTTAGCGGTTATACTAACTGCCATAAAGATCCCTGTTAAAAAAAACTCTCCCTGCTTAAGAACAACATCTTTCTATCTTTAACGGTTATCCTAAGTTCCTAACTGCCATAAAGATACCTGTTAAAAAACTCACCCTGCCTATGAACACATCTTCCTACGTTTAGCGGTTATACTAACTGCCATAAAGATACCTGTTAAAAACTCTCCCTGCTTAAGAACAACATCTTTCTATCTTTAACGGTTATCCTAAGTTCCTAACTGCCATAAAGATACCTGTTAAAAAGCTCACCCTGCCTTAGAACACATCTTCCTATTTTTAACGGTTATCATAATATAGTAGAGCTCCCAGTAGAAGCTTTACAGAAACCAGTTAGGTATATACTGAATACTACCTATCAGGTACCTACCTATTCATCTATAGGTATTCAGTTGACCTACCTACCTATGAGGATACTACTTTCCAAGCGGCTTCTACAGGTTTTGCCTTAAATTTTCCGTGAAATACTAAACCTAACCAAATCCAATAAATCAGGTCTTTTTTTTATTAATCATTCACAGAATAAATTACGTTTATAGCTTTTTATATTTATCATAATTTTTAAAGAATTTGAAATAATGAGTGTCTACTCGTAAATACCGATATTTTGTGTAACATTTCTCTTTTATATGAAAAATAATAATAAGTTAAGAAAAAAAATAGAAGCCGTCTCTCTCTCTCTTAATTAACACTTACTTATCTCATCTCAGCAAGTACAAGTGTACTGTTATTTATTCTGTGTCTCAGCTCAGACTGAAGGAACCCAGCAACTTCCCCGTTATTCAATGCAGGTCGTAAAGCTTACTAACTTAGGTATTCGATCAATGAACTTAACCTGTGTGGTGTGACTAAACTTGAAAAGCCGCCGCGTGGCAGAGTGGCAGCACTGGCAGCCATTTCGCTTCAGACGACAGACGAGCTTACGTAACCGCTGCGCCGATCAATAACAGCTGTTACATAAAGGCACTGCTGCAGACTGAAATGATAAACTATTCTCTATGTCTACCTATATGACGTCACGCTTGATGATCGTGACGTCAGAAAGGGTCAAGGTACTCAAGGAATACAAGGTTTCCACTGAATTCTAATTCTAAAGATTTTCTTAATTTTTCATAAAATAATGTATTTAGTTTAATTCCATAAACTTCATATTTTGTTAATTTTTGCAATGAGTATATTTATTGTTTGAGAAACAAACAATAGAAACTAGAGCATGAAATTTATCCCTCATTTTACAATCACTGGGAAAATGGAGCAGTGTAAAATCTTACTTTTCCCCTGACTATCCAGGTGACCCCTCGATTTCGAAGACTTTCCTGAAATTGGGCAACCCGGTAATACTAAGTTAACCTATCTGGGTAAATCTAGAGAAAAGTAGAAGCCTAAGTACCTACCTACATATTATTATTAGCAGCACATACAGCAGTGGCTCGGTAGTTATACCACGTTCTAAATTAATAACTTATTGTCTCCTATTGTGAATTACATTGTATTTTGGAAGTACCTGGTGTTTTAAAATGACTTCCAGAAATTGAAGGGTTTATCCTATTATTATCATCATCACGTCACAGCCTTTAAAAGTACACTGCTGAACATAGGCCTCCCACAAAGATTGCCATTTATTGCCAGAGAACTGAAGACCGAGCTCAGTGGCGAGCATTAGGTGAGGCCTACGTCCAGCAGTGGACAAATATAGGCTGATGATGATGATATTGTTATAGTATTTTTCTTGGTTTTTTTCCTGACAACCTGCTAGATTTCGTAAGGATAGGTAGATACACTAATATAAGATGAAAAATGAAAACTGGATATAATTTTAATACATTTATTTTCTATTTTTTTTAATCGCTCGTTACAAACATGAGTTTTTGTCGAGAAAAGCTCACGCCGAGGAAGGGGTAGGATGTTACAATATTCACAGGTTTCCGACCCACCCTACAGGTAACAGAACTACAAAGATATTCAGAATGGGTCTACACAGCAAACACTTTTTAAAAGTGAACTAAATATTAGCCTACAAGTCACCACTCACAGAAACACGCCTGCTTTGTTACATAACAGCTCAAAATCACATGATTTCAGACATATTCACAGCATTATGAGCATAACAACAAGGAACCTGATGGCAAAGAACCTACAAGCTAACTCACTCCCTAGTGTTACATAATAAGATTGATAATGAAATATCACTGAGTGTAAATGTTATAAAACTCACTAAAATGACACTTTCAGCAAACAGTAGCTTCCAAGAGTTCATTCAGGATGTTCTAGATCAATAATTGTACACCATTCAACCTTGGCCTTGACACAAATGAGGTTAGTTACATAATCTGACACTGGCCACATGAGTGATCACAAAAAAAAAACTCCAATAGAATGTAAAATATCTGAATTCACTTGTTTCACTTTTAACTGCTGCTTGATGATTGATTATGTAACACTTTTTTAATAAAACAATAAATATGGAATCATTGTATAACATTTATTTAACTACAAATAAGTTACTAGGTTGATTTTCACATCTAATAATACATGATTTGAGGGGAGTGGCTTTCTGTGGTGATTTCGAATCACAATTGAAATTAAGGTAACAGTTCTTACATAATATTTAGAGGACCTTCTTGATCTCATCGTATAAGACAAGGACGAAGGCACCGCCTGTACCTCTGAGAACATTGGAGAATGCACCTCTGAAGAAGGCCTTAGTGCCCTCAGTCTTGGCAATGGTGGCCCAGCAGTGGATGGTGCCCTTGTAGAGCATGTCAGCCTTGGCACGTCCAGACTGCATCATCATGCGCCTACGGACCGTGTCGAAGGGATACGAGATGATACCGGCGACTGTGGTGACGGTCTGTGCAATGGCCCAGCTGATGACCAGGGGGGTGTTCTTGGGGTCGGGAAGCATGCCGCGGGCGGTGTCGTAGAAGCCGAAGTAGGCAGCGCGGTAGATGATGATGCCCTGTACGGACACTCCGAAGCCTCTGTACAAGCCAGTGAGGCCATCAGTCTTGAAGATCGAGCTCAAGCAGTTGCCGAGACCTTTGAACTCGCGCTGGCCATCTCCTTTGCCGACATCGGCGGCGAGGCGGGTACGGGCGAAATCGAGGGGGTACACGAAGCAGAGGGACGTGGCTCCCGCGGCACCGCCGGACGCCAAGTTACCGGCGAAATAGCGCCAGAACTGGGTTCTCTTGTCCACGCCACCAAGGAACACCTGCTTGTACTTGTCCTTGAAGGCGAAGTTGAGCGCTTGCGTGGGGAAGTACCTGATGACGTTGGCGAAGTTACCGCGCCAGAAGGAGAGCAGGCCCTGCTCCTTGGGAATGCGGACGAAGGCGTCGACAATGCCCTTGTAGCGCTGGTCGACGGCGATCTGTTTGCTCACATGCTGGACCTGCAGCAGCAGCTTGACGCGCTCGATGGGTGCTACCACCGTCTTGGATACGGCGGCAGAGACGCCTCCTGCGATGAAATCTTTCGCGAACGCGACCGGATCGGCGAGGTTCGACATTTTGTTCGATTAGGTGGGTCCTCACTGGGTAGGTAATCGCCGCGCGGCGGAAAAATGAAGGATCACACACGGAATGGATATAATCACGAAACACGAACCCCTGATTTTTTATCAGGAGATATGAAGTTATTTCGTGATCACGGGAGCACAGGGGTAGGTGAGTGCCTTTTTTGAAATTCGATCGATCACGTTCTGCACAGGGGAGCGGCGCAAAAGAAGGAAGGAAGGGGCCGATGTTGCCAACGTGACGGCAAAGTACCACGAGGTCAGGGTGGCCGCGGCAAATATTATGTTTACCCCGTTATCCATTTAGCAGTTATTAGATGGAGAAAATAAAACCTTTACTTATTTCAATAAATTTACGTTTCTGTAATGTATTAATGAACAAAATAATGTATCTAACGGTTTTTTTTTAGTTCGAAAGGGTTTGAAAACTTTTGACTTATGGTTATATTGGCATTTTTTATTTGTGTGGTGCTGTGAGACCAATGTATGTATAGGTAGTTAATATAACGACGACAATTCCTTAAAAATACCGTTTTATCAAAGAGTCAAGCATACGTAATAATTGAGAATAGATGTTGGGCCCCCTAAAAAAACTGCTATGCATATCATCTTATATAAATATCAACTAAATATTGCCCGAATGGTTTTATTTTCTATAATAGGGGAAGGATGGACAAGATGTGGTATAGGGTTTTATTGAACGTACGTGTAATCAATCAGAACATTTCTAATTCGTGATGACGCGCCGCCATGTTATCTACCAGTCGGCGCAGTGACAGCTTTGCAAACGCACGCAATTTTGTTTTGACGTTAAAAAAACAGTTTTTTTCTTAAAATGCTTGGCATTTTATTTCTGTGAATCGAACATGTTTACTACCGAAGTATCAATGTTCATGTTGTTCATGTTTAAAAAAGATTACAGCAGCAGACAAGACCTTGTTTGTATCCGTTCCAATGCTTTGTTTTTCGAAAGAAAATTATTTAATTCAGTTTGGCAAGTTGGAGTACGGAAACTAGTGGGAACTGACCAGTGCCCCATCTGGCATAGCGGAAGGTAGTTAGCAGATAGTAAAGAAATTAGAGAAACAAAAAAAAAAACGAAAAAAGGTGATGTTAATTCTACTTGTCCACCAGAAAGCGAGAGTGATGGAGGATACTCTCCTTGCTTCTATTTTGGCGGTCGATATTTAGACTCAAATTAAGGATGGGCTGCATGTGTTATCTGTAGAAATTGGACATACTGCAGCTGTGCCGATTTAGAAGATAAATAAGTGACATTTAATTGCGAGTTTCACGAACTAGAGTAGCTTAGTTTGTACCCCATTTTGCCCCATACCATCTTACCCGGCCTTGGGGGCAAGAAGGGACATTATTTTTTATTTTTTGTTACAATTACTACTGACGTACTTGGAATGAATAAAGACTAATTACCAACGGTTAATAAAGAAATCAATAATATTGTGTAATGTCTGTTTTATTAGGCTCTAATCGTTACCCCGTCTTGCTTATTTTAGATTTTCTATTCTATTGCAAGAACTTAACTGTTAACATTCAATTATTTTATTCTTAAATGATAGCTTATGATTTGTTCAACTTAACAATATTGCATTTTATGTTTTCAGAATGTTAGTTAATGAGCTATTTTTAATTGACTTAACAAAAGGAGGAAGTTTACAAATCGTCTGTAGTAATTGTTTATGTGTGTGTGTGTGTGTGTGTGTGTGTATGTGTGTGTGTGTGTGTGTGTGTGTGTGTTTGTGTGTGTGTGTGCGTATGTAAATTACATCATATCTCCAGTATTTATGAATAGATTTATACTATCTTTGTTTCATGCGGATTAATATACATTCAGTATAGTCTCATTAAAGTTTAGCAAAATTGGTTAATCCATTTAATTTTCACTAGGAAAGTATTATTTTAATTAAAGTATCTATTATTGTCGTGTTGGAAGTTGCAGATTATGACTTTAACTCAGGTGATTTCTTGCTGCACTCTTGTTATTAGAGCCCTCGCTAAAACTCAGGCTCTATCTTAAACTCGCTGCAGCAAAAAGTCGCATTCCACTCGATGCAATAATCAATCATCATCATTATCATCACGTCAGCCTCTAAAAGTCAACTGCTGAACATATGCCTGGGGAGGCATGTCACCGGTACATCGTGTGGGGAGTCTCCCTACACTTCGCTTGCTTGTTCGTGGTTGCCATTTGATAACCATTATTCCCAAGCGCCCAGCGGTAGGTGGTTCTGCGAACTATATGGCCTGCCCATTGCCACTTCAACTTGCAAACTCTGAGAGCTATGTCGGTTCGGTCGGTAACCTTGGTTCTTCTACGGATTCCCTCGTTTCGGATTCTATCACGTAGTGAAACACCAAGCATAGCTTTCTCCATTGCACGCTGCGCTACTTTGAGCTTGTGTATGAGACCAATAGTTAGCGACCACGTCTCAGTGCCGTATGTCATCACTGGAAACACGCACTGATTATAAACTTTCGTCTTGAGGCTCTGCGGTATCTGTGACGAGAAGATATGGCTTAATTTCCCGAACGCTGCCCATCCGAGTTGGATTCGTCGGTTGACCTCTTTATCGAAGTTGGATCGTCTGGCCTAAGTAGACATAGTAATCAACAGCTTCGATAATATCGTACCCAGCATAAACCAGCATGGGTGAGACATGGGCATTTGACATGATGTTCGTCTTACCCATGTTCATTTTAAGACCCACCTGTTAGGAAACAATATTAAGGTCACTGAGCATTGTGCTTAGGTATTCCAGAGTTTCTGCTACCATGACTATATCATCAGCAAATTTAAGGTGAGTGATGCATTCGCCATTAATGTTAACACCATGTCCGTTTCACTTCAGCTTGAATATAATAACATCTGCCAGTGAAGAGGTGAACAGTTTCGGAGAAATAACGTCTCCCTGTCTTATCCCTTTTTGCAATTGGATAGAATTCGTTCTCCGATATTGGAGATGGACAGTCATGCTGGCCTTACTGTACAAACACTTCAACACTTCGATGTACCGGTATTCAATCTGACACCGCTGTAATGACTGTTGCACTGCTCAGATCTCGACTGAATTAGGCTTTCTTGTAGTCCACAAATGCTAGACATAGTGGCCGATTATACTCTTCGGTCTTCCGTATAATCTGTCGGAGCGTATGAATGTGATCTACTGTGCTAAAGCCTTTCCGGAATACAGCTTGTTAGGGAGGCTGAAAGTAGCCAAACCTACGAGTGAGACGGTTTGTAGCTACTTTCGAAAACAGCTTATAGACTTGGCTCAGAAGCAAAATGGGCATATAATTCTTCAAAAGGGTGTTATCACCTGTCAACACAACACCACTACTCTCCTGTGCCATGCCTCTGGTAAAGTACCCTCGAGGATGACGAATTTAAACAGCTTCTGAAGGACTTTAAGTACCGGTGTTCCACCCGATTTCAGGAGCTCTGTCGTTATTCCGTCCTCCCTGCTGTTTGAGAGCCATTCTGATCTCGTATAGGCTGACGTCCGGGATGTCTTCGGTATAATGTCGGTTCAAACGGGCTCTTGTCAACAATCAATACATATTATAAAATAAAGTCGCTTCCCGCCGTCTGTCTGTAACGCTTAATCGTTTAAACTACGCATTGGATTTCTATGCGGTTATCATCAATAGATAGAGTGATTCAAGAGGAAGGTTTATACGTATAGTTTTATATTGTTTTGTGTTAATTTGTTGAAATATGATAATAATTATTCAAGATGTCAGAAGAAATCAAGTCGACTGAGAGGTTTTTGAATTTGGAACGTTAAAATTTCCTATGAAACTCGCATAGATACGGGCATTGTAAAGAGACTTTATTCGCAAACTGAACTGGCCACCATAGCAAGAAGACAAAAAAAACGCACTTTATTTTTGTTTTTCGCCCACGCGCGATTGAAAATAATGTATTTGCTGTTATTTTAACAGTTCCGTATTTTATCATTTTCAACACAACACAAATATGTCGTCAAACTATTATTCCCCGAAGTGGAGTGAAGGCCGAGTGTGCGAGAACTACATTTTTCACCTCTTTTTTTTAATTTAACCTTGTGCGAAGCCGAGGTGGGTCGTAGTCTACTATAAAATCCATTGACATACGAGTACATTGTAATTCAAGGATAAAACCACACAGTAACATACCAGGCCTGAAAAGTGAACCGTAACGAAAAGGTCTATACCGTCTCGTTTTTTTAACTCTGTAACTATATGCTCCAGATATCTAATTTTATAGCCATATTTTGGCTTATTTAGTCAGCAATTTTGAATTTTTGACATAAGACAGAGAGGGACGGGACAGGAATCACAGAGTAAACTCAGCAAAATGGATTGTTTGCGTGTTGAAGCATGGAAGCAAGAAGCATGGCCCAGGTGCCCCCATGTCTATATCCTTTAAAACAATTAAACTGTTATGACACATCGTCACACGCACAACATTTTCTTTTAAGGATTTTAACTAGAACAGTTGATCTCTTTAAATGTGAAATTACGCTTATAATTTTATAAATGAAATTAAAATTTTAATACATAGTTATTCTAGAAGCTTCCAAGTTTACCCTAATATTTGGTAAAGTTTAAAATATTTTGGGTAAAAAGAAAAGTCTGGCAGCATAGGAATGACGTGCGCAACTTGCGTTTCGTTATAGCTTTTCTATAAAAATGTGGCTGATTATTATTTTCTTATTGGGGTTACAGATATTTTGAAATTATTACTTAAAATACTTATTTTCCTTATGATTTAGTTATCCTTTGATAATATTCTTTAGTTTCGATTGCTTAATTCAGCATAATATTCTCGATAAAATAATATTTTTATTACATCATACGTAATTGGACGAAAATCGAAACGTTATCAGTTCTGCCAAAATGACGGCAAGTGAAACGCAAGCAAGACATTTTTTTGGGCGCGGTCACTTACAACGTTCGAATCATCCGTGCGATTACCTATCGCTCGATTATCCGGAGTTAGTGAACGGCTTTGGACGTCCACATAGAACTGACAAATGACAACCAACTGTCAAGTGTCAGTTTCATACTATTCCTCCCGTGCCCTAATATTTTTGGATAACCCTGGCGAACGCCCGACGACACCGTGAACGATATCGAGTGATCGCGCGGGTGATCCGTGCGTCCTCGAACGTAGTAAGTGAACGCGCCCCTTACGTCGTTGTTGATCGCAACGCAAGCTAATAATGTGTTCTGCAGCCCGATTCCATAACTTGGCTTCAATCGAATTCTCAGTATCGCAGCCACTAATGCCTTGCGATAGAGTCGAATTTGCTATGAAAAAAGTGATAATCCGATTGTAGCCAAGTTATGGAATTAGGCCACTGCAGCCCGATTACAGAACTTGGCTTCAATCAGATAGTCACATTTTTCATAGCAAAATCGACTCTATCGCAAAGCATTATTGAATTTGACGGCTTGAAACCGTCATGATCAACATTACGTAATCGCACTGCTGCGGCCCGATTACAGAACTTGGTGTAACCAAGTTCTGTAATCTGTAAATCTGTCTGTGTCTGTAATTAGTAAGCTTAGCACTCAGGCAGTGGCCTGAGTGCTAAGTTTACATACTTGCTTAATGACCCTGACCGGTTCTCTACCTCAATTACTCCACCATTTCATGATTTGATTATTTGAAACAGTACTTGATTGAAGTTACACCCCAAAGGGCCCTGCAGCCCGATTACAGAACTTGGTTACAATCGGATTATCACTATTTTCATAGCAATTTCGACTCTATCGCAAGGCATTAGTGATATCGATACTGACAATCCGATTGAAGCCAAGTTATGTGGTCGGGCCCCTGCAGCGCGATTACGTAATATTGATCACGACGGTTTCAAGCCGTCAAATTCAATAATGCTTTGCGATAGAGTCACTCACTTCTTGTTTTATGGCATTTGTGGAGTGCGATAGAGTCAATTTTGCTATGAAATAAGTGACAATCTGATTGAAGCCAAGTTCTGTGGTCGGGGCCCTGCAGTGCGATTACGTAATGTTGATCATGACGGTTTCAAGCCGTCAAATTCAATAATGCTTTACAATCGGATTATCACTTTTTTCATAGCAAAATCGACTCTATCGTAAAGCATTATTGAATTTGACGGCTTGAAACCGTCATGATCAACATTACGTAATCGCACTGCAGAACTTGGTTCAATCAGCGTCCATAAACATTTCTTGGCAATGGACGCAAGTGAAAGATAGAAAATGACAAACATGACATTTTCATATTTTTTATCTGTGGTGAGGACTTGACAAATTACCGTGAGGTTAGCACAGAATAAATTATAATCATACTCAGTGCCATAGAATACGTAGTAGGTAGTATCATCTGCTGTGCCATAGAAAATAATATACAGTTGGAAGTTGCGACCAAAGAGAATATAATCACTACGTTTAGTTGCGACTTGATATGAATTGAACGAGCAAGAAGAGAAAGGAAGCGAATTTATTGTTTTACTGTCCAAGTTTTAATAAATGTTTTGAGTTTAACACAATGCAAATGAGTCGAATGGGGTCGCCGTCAGTTGGAATGGATGATGATACGGGAGCTGGCCACGCTCTCAGCGACTTCCTCTTGCAACTCGAGAACTACAATCCTTCTATCCCAGATTCCGTGGTTGCACACTACTTGAACATGTCTGGCTTTGAATCTCAGGATCCAAGGTAAATTTACTGTTCATATAGATGTACTCACAAATAAACTTCAAAAAAGTGTGATAATTCTTTGAAGTAGAATCTACCTCTACAATTTAGACATACTGACCATTCATATATCTTTGATTTTTATCCTTTTCTTTTGTACACAACTGTTTTTTGACACGAGAGTTACTCTGCCAATTTCAATACTAAATTAATTACAGGTAATTTCAAGCATTTTGTTTGTACAATTTCAGATTGATACGTCTAATAGCACTGGCATCACAGAAGTTCCTTTCTGACATTGCAAATGATGCACTTCAGCACTGCAAAATGCGCACGTCGAGCCAAATCACCCAAAGCTCCAAGAACCAGAAAGGTCCGAAGGAAAAGAAGTATGTAATGACAATGGACGACCTAGCACCTGCTTTACAAGAATATGGCATTACAGTGAGAAAGCCACACTACTTTGTTTGAGTTTATCAACTGCTGCAGCAGATTTCTCCTAGATATAAACATGTTTGATTCAGCACTATTTGCATAACAAATTGACAAGCTAAGTTTGTACGATGTGGGTTATTATATTAAAACTGTTAAGATTTTTCAATTGTGTATAATTATTGTAACTGGTACATAATTTGAAACTGATATAATTTTATTTTTGGTAAGTCAATATTTATAAACATAAAGTTGGTCAGTCTTTGATAAATTGATTTAGTTTCAATTTACCTTTTTATAGCTAAGCCTAAAGCTACATAATTTGAAACTGATATAATTTTATTTTTGGTAAGTCAATATTTATAAACATAAAGTTGGTCAGTCTTTGACAAATTGATTTAGTTTCAATTTACCTTTTTATAGCTAAGCCTAAAGAAGCAAAATGAGCCACCATTATTCTGTGTCACCGTGCCAAGCTACGAATTCTATGAATCGGGAAATGTACTTGTTTGGTGCCTTGGAGCAGTGGTTTTAGACATTAGAGTTTAGACACCATTACTGGTGCAGAGAGCTTGTTAGCTTGGTTTAACAAATGTCTGTGGCGTTCAACGGGTCAAGTACAATACTAAGGTGTAAGTTAACGACCCGTTATTTGCACTTGTATCAGCAATAAATTATTAATACTAAGGCAGTATGTGTATGATAAATTTAATTAGCATACAAATTATAATGTGTAAGATGCTCATTGAATTTATTAATGAAGCATTGTATTCATCTAGTGCATGCATTATGAATGCTCAACATATTATCTAACCTTGGCACTTGATTTAGTTCAAATACTTACAGGGAGACAACAAAATAATGTTGCATCCTTTTTTACTGCATAGCTGTGTCCTCGAGTTCCACTAGGAGTTCTAATTTCAACTGTTTTTTAACCAACTTCAAGTGTATGTAATACTGACAAAAATGCATATATAATCTATACTTAAATAAATAAATATGTTTGGGACAATTCCACACCAATTACCTAGCCCCAAACTAGGATACCCTGTAATATGGGCACTAGATAACGGATAAACATACATAAATACGAATATCACATCCATGACTCGGAAACAAACATTTCTGCTCATCACACAAATGATTGCACCTTGCAGGATTCGAACCCGCAACCGTTTGGTTTCGTTCCTAGGGTCTCTAGCCACTAGACCAACCGGCCGTCCAACTTATAATAATGGAATCTGAAAGTCTGTACAATGAAGTTAATTAAGATAAAATTGGTATAGGGTACTTAAAATAAGAACCACGACATTACTCAAATTTTAAAAATGCTCTAATCTTGTTCACTGAACAAGAATAGTTTTTTTTAAATTTGTGTCTGTTTGTTAATTTTTCTGTATGTTCGCGCATCACGTAAAACGAATGGACCGATTGCGATGCGGTTTTAACTGTTGGACAGCTTAATGTTTGACTTAAAAACTGGTGTACTTGGTATCTCAATCCGATCAGTAGAAGCCGAGCAATCGATAAAATCATTTTGACGGCTGAAGTAATTTTGATCAAATGTTGGTATATTGGTATTTTAGGTCCTGGAATAGCACATAGTTCTTTTAACCTAGAGAAATGACCACGCGTGCGAAGCCGCGGGCATCAGCTAGTATTCATATAAAGTCTTTAAGAGAATATATCTGAAGTTTATTCACATCCACTTTCTCAAATAAAACACCGTCATTTGTCATTAAAAAAAAACATTAAACATTAAATCACAATTTTCAATATTTTTCAAAGTTTCGCGAATGTATGTTTGTCCTCGGAAAAAAACAAGTAATATTCCTTTTTTTGTAATAGTTTAAGTTGAAAGAAACTTAGGGTATAGTTTAATTAAGTTATATCAAATTCGGAGTATTTTGGAGAGGCCTACGTCCAGCTGTGGACAGATATAGGCTGATGATGTTTTGATGATGGTTCAGTATTTTAGGAGATATGGAATGTTAACAGTTTCCAGTATGGCTTTTTTCTTAGCAAACAGAAATGTTCTTAGACCCACTTTAACTAAACTAAAAAAATAAAAACTAATATAAAAAAGTTAATACGACTTAAAATCGTATAAAACTTCTAAATAAGTAAGTAGGTACAGACCTAAAAAAATTGAATTATTTCTTTCGTTTAAGTTTTATATAATTTTAAGTATGTGTATTTTTACTCTAGAGATTTGGGGTGATGGACTCGTGGTTCCCCTTATTTTCCCCCTCGGGGAGACATTAGGATTTTTCAGTTCTCCTAGTCAAGGAGAGGTATCAGGACTTCTTGAAAAATAATATGAAGATGGACTGGATGATACTTTTTTTATTTATTTTATTTTATTATCATAGGAAAACTAACGGCTACGTAGGTACAATATAAGTTTAAACAAGGCCAATTACAAGTTTTCACAAATATTATAGAATAAATAGATTGACATACACAGCAGATAAACGGACGAGCACATAAATAATAAAATAGATATAGTATAAACAAACTTAATTATAAACTGTAACATTAGGCAAAGTATTTGTCGTTCATCAAACGCTGCCGACGTGTTAAATAGGTCTAAGTTAATCTGTTTAAAAGGGTAGACCTTCACACAGAATAAATAATTGTACTCCTTCTGTTTCGTCCCACATAAATTTCATCAAAATTGATTCAGTAGTCTTGTAAGTACATACATCCACGTAAAGTAGTTTTTAAAAGATTTATTTAATGTTGGTTTTGGGTTGTTGAGGAAAAGTGGGACACAAAGCAAACGTAGCAAGTGTACTTGCTGTCAAGTTTATATAGTGGGACACAAAGCAAACGTAGCAAGTGTACTTGCTGTCAAGTTTATATAGTGGGACACAAAGCAAACGTAGCAAGTGTACTTGCTGTCAAGTTTATATAGTGGGACATAAAGCAAACGTAGCAAGTGTACTTGCTGTCAAGTTTATATAGTGGGACACAAAGCAAACGTAGCAAGTGTACTTGCTGTCAAGTTTATATAGTGGGACACAAAGCAAACGTAGCAAGTGTACTTGCTGTCAAGTTTATATAGTGGGACACAAAGCAAACGTAGCAAGTGTACTTGCTGTCAAGTTTATATAGTGGGACACAAAGCAAACGTAGCAAGTGTACTTGCTGTCAAGTTTATATAGTGGGACACAAAGCAAACGTAGCAAGTGTACTTGCTGTCAAGTTTATATAGTATTTAATTTGTAAAATCCATATAATAATATGTTACGCTATAGATAGTTACATAAGGGTAAGTAATTAATTAAAGTCTACAAGTTTTGAAATATTTCGTTTATTTCTCAGATCATAAGCGAGAATTATACAGAGAGATTGTCTACGGACACCAATGACGAAGCGTCGTTGCAGTATTTACTATGTGTATGTCTCAAATGATACCAACGATGAGACAAGAAGCCTGACTCTCCCGAACCCAGCGTGACGTTCCCTCTGTACGTAACTTTATCTAGATCAACAACAACATATTTATATGTTCATATAGGTACATACAACACAAACATATGAATTACAAACTAATCTCACTTATACAGGTATATTCACAATCAAGACCTGACTGAAGCTGCCAGTGACCTGTGCCTGAGGACATTAATGAATACAAATTAATACACATAAGTACCTACTACACACAAATTATGAACATATATACACATCGATAGCGAGATGTAAAATGTGCGTTTCCAATAAAATGTATTTGGTTGGTTTTGGTACATGAAAAACCTTGAAGCTAAGTTTTATTAATACAATTTTAATACATTTTAGGGTTCTGTACCAGAAGGGTCCAAACGGAGCCTTATTACTAAGCGTAGGCCCCTGTCTACGTGTCAGTATTGTAAAGGAGAATTGAAATGGTATTGTAGTCAGGAAAGGTTATTTCGTCCATCGTACTTTACACGTGTTAGGATTACATAATGCCTGTTAGCTCCTATTTTTAGGGTTCCTACCCAAAGGTTCCAAACGGAACCTTACCATAGAGTAAACATAGATAAAGCACTGAGCCTACGCCCTTCCATCTGTATATCCTTTCCTACAGGCCCATATCTCTTGAATCGTAATAGATAGCCGGTTGAAATTTTCACAAAATGTATTATTCAGGCGGATATCCCAATATATAATGAAAAAAAGTAAACAAGCCGGAAATGTATATATAAAAATTATACTAAAACCACTTTTTCTTTTTAGAAGCGGATAGCTAATCGGGAGGTGCTTGAAATTTCAGTTGCAATATTCCACCCGGAACGATAGACAGACAGACAAACAAGAAAGTGACTTCATAAAAACGTGGTAAAAAATCCTAAGATTTCTCGACCTCGCTAGGGATACCGCGTATGACGACGCGGAGCATTTTCTCCTCTTCGAGCACATATGTGAAGAAGTAAATGTGCTCATCATCGAGGATTTTGGTGAATCGGCGGTGGTCGTCCGAGGTCGGAACTTGGACTTTGATTCCTTGAGCGGTGTTGGTCGCGGAGGTGAAATTAATCCTTTTAGCGGAAAGGATTCGCGAAACCTGGTCCCACTTGGCCTTGTCCTTGATAAAGAACGGGGGCGGGGGTTTGGTGGACATCCAGCCTGGAGCTGCCTGAGGGGCAGCTCTAGTTGGAGGAGCGGGCTGGGAGGTTAGGCACGCGGCCTTGGCGGGGTTAGCCTGAGGGCTGGAGGGTGCGTCCGCGCGGGGGCGCTTAGAACGCATAGTCTGGTCGACCTCCATCGAGCTAGTGGAGGCTTGGATTTTTGGGGGACTCGCGGGGGGAGTCGATTTTACAGGTTGACTAACACGGACAGCGGAGCGCGAACGTTCGCGGGAGGACTTCGACCTGGTGTCGACGGATGCGGCGCGGTTACGGAGGCGGGGATCGCGGGGGTCGCGGAGTTCGCGGGGGGTGCGTAGCGCGGTGGCATCGCGGGAGGTTGCAGTAACGGGCGCGGTGTTGGGGGCTTTGTTCCCCTTCGGCGAGCTGGGGCGAGCGGGTACGCTGGGCGCGGTTTTAGCAGGGGCGGTTTTTGCGATCGCGTACAGTTTTAAGACGTCCGCGGGTTGGGTATAGCCGAGGTTAAACGCATACTCGGTTATAAAATCGGGGTTGTCAGTCAAAGCCCGGGAGAAGAAGTCTCCGCAGGCGGCCAGAAGGGCGTCGCGGTCACCCATGATGGGTGCTAGGGGGGGACTACGACCCGGGGGTAAACCGGGAAGTGCGTGTGATAAGCCTGGTCCCCTCCGTCGGGATAGACAGAGGGGGTGTCCCTATAGTGAGTCCCTAGTGTAACCTCTGCCGATCTTATTGTGCAGAGGGATGTGTGCTTTCCTAGCGACCGAGGAAAGGTGACCGGCAAGCCGGAGGCACCAGTCCAAACAAATCGCTAGGGGAAGGAGGTAGGGTAAGGGTGGGTGGGACGTGGGAGATACGTGGGTGCTCTCTAGTGCTCTACACAAGGAGAATGACTTCCCACGCCCAGCCAAATTCTTGTTTCCCCCCTGGAAGAGGAGTGGAAACAAGCGCCTTGGGTCAGCGCCCAACCGTTCCTCGAGTTGGACCACGAAACTGTGGATTGATTTAATTTGCGACTAGAAGAGTCCAAAGTGAATTTATAGTTTGTCCAAAGGATGACTCCTCCGGCTGCCGAGACAAGGCACCGTTCTGAAAAGAACGTTTGCCTCAGCGAACCGTCGGAAACCGTCTGGCTTACCGAGACTTAGACGCTCCGTTCATTCCTTTGGTCAAAACTAAAATTCACTTTGGACTCTTCTAGTCGCAAATTAAATCCACAGTTTCGTGGTCCAACTCGAGGAACGGTTGGGCGCTGACCCAAAGCGCTTGTTTCGACTCCTCTTCCAGGGGGGAAACAAGAATTTGGCTGGGCGTGGGCAGTCATTCTCCTTATGTAGAGCACTAGAGAGCACCCACGTATCTCCCACCTCCCACCCACCTCCTTCCCCTAGCGATTTGTTTGGGCTGGTGCCTCCGGCTTGCCGGTCACCTTTCCTCGGTTGCTAGGAAAGCACATATCCCTCTGCACAATAAGATCGGCAGAGGGTACACTAGGGACACACTATAGGAACACCCCCTCTGTCTATCTCGACGGAGGGGATCAGGTATTAACACACGCACTTCCCGGTATACCCCCGGGTCCCATTTCCCCCCTAGCAACCACCATGGGTAACCGTGACGCCCTTCTGGCCGCCTGCGGAGACTTCTTCTCCCGGGCACTGACCGACAACCCCGACTTCGTCACCGAGTACGCCTTCAGCCTCGGCTACACCACTCAACCCGCGGACGTACAACAGCTTTACGCGATCGCCAAAACCGCCCCTACCAAAAACGCGCCCCGCTTACCCGCTCGCCCCAGCTCGCCGAAGGGTACCAAAGCCCCTAAAACCGCGCCCGTTTCCGTTTCCGAAAAATCCCGCGATGCCACCGCGCCCCGTGTCTCCCGCGAACCCCGCGACCTCCACCTCCGCAACCGCGCTGCATCCGTCGACACCAGGTCGAAACCCACCCGCGAACGTTCGCGCTCCGTAATCCGCGAGAAACTACCGCAAAAACCAACTCCCCCCGCGAGTCCTTTAAAACCCACTGTTCAAGCCTCCGACAGCTCGATGGAGGTCGACCAAGTCATGCGTAGCAAGCGGCCCCGCGAGGACGTACCCTCCAGCTCACAGCCAAATCCCGCTAAAGCCGTGTGTCTATCTTCCCAGCCCGCTCCTCCAACCAGAGCTGTCCCTCAGGCGGCTCCAGGTTGGGTGTCTAAAAAACCCCCACCCCCGTTCTTTATCAAGGACAAGGCAAAGTGGGACCAATTTCCCGTATCCTTTCCGCCAAAAGGGTAAACTTCACCTCCGCGCAAAACACCTCTCAAGCTATAAAAGTCCAGGTACCGACCTCGGACGACCGCCCTCCATATATTTTTTCACGTATTTGAACGTGTACGTACGGCACGATCGACTGCAAACGTCCCCGCGATACCCCCGAACCGCCCGCTTGCGTTCTCTGTCAATCGGTAGGACACACCGCGAACTACAAAGGGTGCCCGAAAGCTCCAAGGAGCGTAAGCGCGCATCTGATAATTGACCTACGGTCGGTCCGGTGGTGACCGGCGGTCAATTATCAGAATTGCGATAGAAGCAAGTCACAAAAATTACAAAAAATTGAGACAATATCACTCACGGAAAACGTCCAGATTAGACACAAATATAGACATTCTCCATTGGATGCTTGTATCTTCGGGTCCTGTCGTGACTAGTCACAGGGAAAAACCCAAGAAACGAGGAGAGAAATATAATGACATTGTTATAGGAATGTTGCGGATGCCCACATATCTATGTGGTGAAGAGGTTGAAGACAGCGACCATGAAGACTCCGATGATGATGTGCCACATAGGATAGAAACTAACTTAAGGACTTTTGTACATATTGTACCACCTATAAATAAAGTTCTGTATATTTTTTATTTATTTTTTGTTGTTACTGACCTCTCCAAACTGTATTTCTACCTTCTAACAGTAATAAATGTTATAATACTTAATTAACACGTCATAAAAATATTATTATTTTTGGCCTCGTAAATTGGCAATCGGGCCCTGTGTGCGTCGCACCTTATCGACCTCCTCAGGCACGTGCTCAAATACCGACCCCAGGGCCCGCGCCCCGTCCCCAACAACAAGAAGTGCAACAGGACAATCTGTCCATAGTCCTCGACTATATTAACGTAGACATGAGGAAGTTGACGAGCTCGCGTCGAAACTTCGTTCCTGTAGGAACGGCGTCCAAATTATCAGAGCCTAACTGAGCACAAAGTACTCATGGATACTCTCCGTAACATCAAATAATAACTTTATGATGGATAACGAACATCTCGTTAGCATGGTTTAATGCTAGCGGCCTCTCAGACCAACGCGATCAAGTCCACGAATTTTGTAAGACCTACCAGACAGACTTTATGCTAGTGCAAGAGACCTTTCTTAAGCCGAGCAAGCGCAATCCCGGGATTGCGAACTACCGGGTCATTCGAAACGACAGTCACCTCCGCTCTCGGAGGTACTCTTATTTACTATAAGAAGTCTCTTCACTGCGTCCCGTTAATAACCCCTCCTCTACGTAACTTAGAAGCCTCAGTTTGCCGACTAGCAATGACCGATCATCAATCGGTCGTTTAGAATAGGACCGATAGGGTTCGCTGGAGACATCGCCGATATGTTCATGCGCATACGAGTGAGGGCGACAGATCAGGGGCCTCAACTCTTTTTATGGCGAGGGCAGTCCCGTGATAGAGAGCCCGATACGTATGCCATGAACTCATTGGTGTTCGGCACGGCCTCCTCCCCGACTACGGCGATTCATATACTTTATAAAAATAATTTTAGAGTTCGGAGGGTCGCATCCTGAAGCTGTGGAGGCGATAAAAACGAAACATTATATGGACGACTACCTGGATGGAGCGTGGACCGTACAACAAGCTAACAAGCTTATCGAAGAGGTAAGTACTATCCACGCCGCAGGCGGTTTTAATATTCGAGGTTGGGTAACCAACTCGCCGGAGCTGCGGGACACATTGAAAGCGGAAATGCCAGAGCGCATAGCTATGGACAAAGGCAATGAATCGAAAGAGCGGAACTTAGGTATGATGTGGAAGCCGGGGACTGACCGTTTTGCCTTTGATCTATCTTTCAAGCGGCTGCCGAGAGACATAACCGAGGGGAAGTCACGCCGACAAAACGGTGAGTTTCTAAGTTTTGTTATGTCTATATTTGATCCATTAGGATTTTTGTACCCGTGTATCATTCAGTCGCGGATACTTATGCAGCGTATATGGAAATGGGGAATTAAATGGGAAGATAGATTAAATGAAGCCGAGGCGGAGCTCTGGTTCAAATGGTTGAACAATCTACATCATTTACGTGACGTAGAGGTACCGAGGTGGTACGGATTGAGGCTAGATGACCTAGAGCTTCATATTTTTGGAGCCGCCAGCGAACTGGCTTATTCCGCTGTTGCGTTTCTATTCGGAAACAGCACAGCGGGGGGAAGAGAGGCTGTCATGGTGATAGGAAAGGCGCGCGTGGCACCTCAGAAAGTATTATCAATTCCCCGCTTGGAATTGCAGGCCGCAGTGCTAGCTAGCCCACTAGCTTGCACTGTTGGCTAGCTAGCACAAGCAGCAAGGAGCTAGGTCTGCATGTGCAGAGATTCATGTGGACGGATAGTAAAACTGTATTAAAATGGATGCGACGCACATGAATTTCAGCGATTTGTATCAGATAGATAGGAAAACGGAAAAAGGCAACTGGCGCTGGGTACCCTCGCCGGAGAACCTCGCTGATAAAGCTACCAGGGCTTAATTTTCGCGGTACTAATCATATTGAAGTAATTAATATAGGGCACCCTCTGATGTACAAGAGCGAAGTTTGACCGCAACTGCGTCCACTTCGTCCAAATCTATGGCTTTCGCGAAGCTGGCCACGAAAGCTAAATTATCGTTCACGGGCGCGGGCCCGGGGGTAGGCGCTTGAGTGCGCGCTGAGGGCGGCCTATACGGGGCGGCGGAGGGCGGAGTCGGCAGCGCGACGGGCTGGGTCAAGGGAGGAGCCTTGGCCCAGGCGTTTGCCTTGGGGGGTGGAGCGGGAATAAAAGATTCCCTCTCCAGTGGGGTTCTCTTAGGGGTGTATCTTTGCAATCGCGGGTTGGGAGGGGGGGGGGGGGGGTCGGGCGAGCGAGAGGCCGACGGCCCGGCCCTTTCGCCGATCTGGGGGCCTTGGGACACCCGCGATAATTCGCAGTGTGTCCTTCGGTCCTACAGAGCACGCAGCCGGGCGGACCGTCGGTTTCGCGGGTCTCAGGGGTGCGTTTGCAATCCTCTGTGCCGTGGTCGCCTAGGCACTTAACGCACCTAGGCCTGTTTTGACAAAACCGCGCCGCGTGGCCATAAAGTTGGCACTTGTGACACTGGGTCGGGGCTGCGTTCCGGTGCGGGGCCTCGACAGCGATCCCCGAGAGGCTGAGGACCGATCGGAGATTGAAGATTTGTTTCCCCTCCGGGGTGCGGTCGAGGACGACCAACACGAGGTTGAGAGGAACACGGTTTGCGCCTCTAAATAGGCTTCAAGGTCGCTGTCGAGTAACCGCTTAGAAGGAGAGAGGTAACAAGATCCTATGATAATTGATTGATGACCGGTCATCGCTAAACGGCAACAAGATGCCTCTAAGTTAGTTAAGGGAGGTGTGTCAATCGGGACACAGTGCAGGGACTTTTTATAATAGACTAGAGTACCTCCTTTGGCGGAGGTAACTCTGTCGTTTCGTATGACACTAAAATTGGCTAGACCGGGATTCCTATCGCTAGGTTTGAGAAATGTCTCTTGGACTAACATTATATCGACCAGATGGGTCTTGACAAACTGAAATACTTCGTCGCGTTGTTTTTTGAGGCCGTTCGCGTTATAGAAAGCTACCGTTACGGAACGGGGCTTTATTTTCGCGTTTCTATACATTATTGATTAGTTAATAGAGGTTACGGAGGGTTCTGAAGAGCGTTCTGTGCTCAGAGAGGACGCTGAGGGCGCCCTCTGAAGTGCAAGATCGAAGTTTGGCCGCAACTGCGTCCACTTCGTCCAAATCTATAGCTTTCGCGAAGCTGGCCACGAAAGCTAAATTGTCGTTTACGGGCGCGGGCCCGGGGGTAGGTACTTGGGTGCGCGCTGAGGGCGGCCTATACGGGGCGGCGGAGGGCGGAGTCGGCAGTGCGACGGGCTGGGTCAAGGGAGGAGCCTTGGCCCAGGCGTTTGCCTTGGGGGGTGGAGCGGGAATAAAAGATTCCCTCTCCAGTGGGGGAGCAAGAGACACCTTAGGGGTGTACCTTTGCAATCGCGGGTTGGGGGGGGTCGGGCGATCGAGAGGCCGGCGGCCCGGCCCTTTCGCGGATCTGGGGGCCTTGGGACATCCGCGATAATTCGCAGTGTGTCCTTCGGTCCTACAGAGCACGCAGCCGGGCGGACCGTCGGTTTCGCGGGTTTCGAGGGTGCGTTTGCAGTCCTCTGTGCCGTGGTCGCCTAGGCACTTAACGCACCTAGGTCTATTTTGACAAAAACGCGCCGCGTGGCCATATAATTGGCATTTATGACACTGGGTCGGGGCTCCGTTCCGGTGCGGGGCCTCGACAGCGATCCCTGAGAGGCTCAGGACCGATCGGACATTAAAGATTTGTTTCCCCTCCGGGGTGCGGTCGAGGACGACTAGCACGAGGTTAAGGGGGACGCGGTTTGCGCCTCTAAATAGGCGGTGGGTGTGGAGCACTGGTAGCCCCTGGGCGATAAGGTCATCGCGAACGAGGTCCACGGGGAGCTCGTTCGGGATGCCGCGTAGGATAACCCTAAGCAATTTCTCGTCCTCGCGAGCGAACGTGAAATTATGAATGCCCTTTTCGCGAAGGGATTTGGTTAGCGCGCGATGATCATCCGCGGTGGGGACTTGTACTTTAATACCCTGGTGGGTATTAATGGCCGAGGTGAAGTTTATGCGTTCCGCGGCTAAGAAACGCGTGATGGAGTCCCACTTTCCCTTGTCGGTGACGTACAGGGGCGGGGGGAGCTTAGCCTTCCTCGGCTCGGGCATCTCCGCGTCGGCGGATGGTCCCGGAACCGAGGGAGGGGCTGCCCTGGAGGCAGGGCAGGCTGCTTTGGCCGGAGGGGCCTGAGGGACGGAGGGAGCGTCAAGGGGACGCTTCCCCGATGGCTTTTTGCGCGAGACGACGGTGAAGCCGTCGTCTGCGCCGATTGGTGACTCCGTTTGCATCGCGGACTCACCGGTAGAGTTCGTCGATGCAGCAGGGGCAGCGGGAGTCCTGTCGGCTTTAGGAGCCTTCAGGACTTGTTTTGCGGAGATCGCTACGGGCGATCGGGAGCGCGAACGACGCGAGCCAGCGCTGGAAGAGCGCTTGGCTTGCGCCTTTTTGGCCTTAGGGGCCTTAGCGGGCGGGGGGGGGGGGGGCAGAGGGGCGGCGGAGGGCGCGGGGGGTTGCGCGGCGGGGGGGGAGATCGGTTGCCTGACCGGAAATATCTTGCGATACAGGTCTATCTCCGATGGAGATAGGTTGCGGGCGCGGGCAAATTGGTCGAGGAGACCACACTCTAACGCGTAGCGCAGAAACTCTACGCACGCGTCAGTGTGAATCTCCCGGACCGGGTCCATAATGGACAGGGGCCAACCCGGGGACTGTGGGTGGTGTGTAAATGTCCTAGTCCCCTCCACCGGGTTAGGTGGAGGGGGTGATCCTATAGTGTGGACCCTAGTGTGTCCCTCTGCCGATCTTAATGTGCAGAGGGGGGAGTGCGTTCCCAGTGGTTGAGGACGAGTGTCCCGGCACCTGAGGCAGCCGGACCCACAGGCCCAAACAAGTCACTGGGGGAAGGAGAGGAGGTCAGGTAGGGTGGGAAGGGCGATGCCTGGAGCTTGCCTAGGAGCACCCCCCAAGAGCAAGGTCTCCAGACCCAGCCAAATTCGTCCGCCCCTGGAAGAGGGGACAGACGGCGCTTTGGGTCTGCGCCGACCAGATCACTTCGATTGAAGCGTCACTGGCCACCACCAAACAGTGGATTTTTGACTGGAAGAGTCCAAGCGTTTTTGTTCAGAGAAACAAGCCTTCGGACTTTGCGGGCCAAGAAGCGCTCTTAAAAGAGCACGTGAACCTGCACAGTCGTCAGGAACGACAGAGCGAGTCGATGTCGTTGTCTCGCTCGGCACGGTGCCAAAGCGAGAAGGCGACATGCGAGGGAGAGCGGCGACAGAGGCGCGCAGAGGGGGCTCGGAGCACAAGGACGCGACCACACGGCTCGGCGGCAGGCACCGGACTGACTGATTTCCTAGGTTTCAATTTTTGTATTGTTCTCGAGCTGCGCGGTCGTGTCCTCCGTGCTCCGAGCCCTGCTGCGCGCGTCTGTCGCCGCTCTCCTTCACACGTCGCCTCCTCGCTCTGGCATCCATGCCGAGAGAGACAACGACACTGACCCGCTCTGTCGTTCCTGACGGCTTTGCAGGTTCATGTGCTCTTTTAAGAGCGCTTCTTGGCCCGCAAAGTCCGAAGGCTTGTTTCGTTGGACAAAAACGCTTGGACTCTTCTAGTCAAAAATCCACTGTTTGGTCCAGTGACGCTTCAATCGAAGTGATCTGGTCGGCGCAGACCCAAAGCGCCGTCTTCCCCTCTTCTAGGGGCGGACGAATTTGGCTGGGTCTAGAGACCTTGCTCTTGGTGCTGGGGGTGCTCCTAGGTAAGCTCCAGGCATCGCCCTTCCCACCCTACCTGACCTCGTTTTTCTTCCCCCAGTGACTCGTTTGGGCCTGTGGGGTCCGGCTGCCTCAGGTGCCGGGACCCTTGTCCTCGACCACTGGGAACGCACTCCCCCCTCTGCACATTAAGAAACGGGCTGTAAGGCTGTGGAATGCTTTGCCCATCAACATTAGAAAAGCTAAGTCGATAGCTGTCTTCAAAGACATGGTGAAGAAGCACTACCTGTCATAAAGCTGGATACTATGTTATTCATACATAATTTATACACTATTCCTTTGTGAACATGCTATTTATTTATGTATATTATATTATAAATTTGCCAATATATATGTTATATTATTTAATTATAGTATATATATTTATGTGTTTAACAAAATTTATAATAACACATTATGAAAGTATGTATACATATATTAAGTTATACAGTTGTATATACAGTTGCAGTTGTATAGTTTATATAGCTGTTAATTATCTATTAACTTTTATGTTCCAAAGTAAGTCTCTATCACTGACCGCAATGTTTATTTTATATTCCTGTCCATCCAAAAATTGCCTGTAAGAAATTATAAATAGCGATAAGGCCGCCTACTGTACAACATTAGATTTTATATATAATTACTGTTGTTTTTTTATTGTAATGTGTTCAATAAAGAGTTATTGTATTGTAAGATTGGCAAAGGGACACGCTAGGGACCACACTATAGATACACGCCCCCTCCGCCTAACCCGGTGGAGGGGACTAAGACGTTCACTCACCTCCCGTGTCCCCGGGTTGGATCCCCGTCCATTATGAACCAAGTGCAGGAGATGCGCGTTGTCGCATGCGTAGATTTTCTATGCTATGCGTAGATTTTCTACGCTATGCGTTAGAATGCAGTCTCCTGGACCAATTCGCGCGCGCCCGTAACTTATCTCCGAAGGAGATAGTTGTACCGGGAGATGTTCCCGGCCAAGCTTGTAGGCTCCCCCCCCCCCCCCGCGCAACCTCCCACACTTTCCGCCGCCCCCGTGGCCCTCCCCCCGCCCACTAAGGCCCCTAAGGCCAAAAAACGCAGTCTAAGCGCGCGTCCAGCGCCGTATCGCGTCCGCTCGCTTTCGCGCTCTCCGGTAGCGCTTCCCGCTCAAATCCCGAAGGCTCCTAAAGCCGCCAGGACTCCCGTAGCCCCTAAGGCTAAACCCGACGCAATGGTAAGTGGGATACAATCACGCGCTTCCTTGCCACAGAACGCTTTACCTCGGCTTTTAATACCCACCAGGGTATTAAAGTCCAGGTCCCCACCGCGGATGACCATCGCGCTCTTACTAAGTCCCTTCGTGAAAAGGGAATTCACAATTTCACGTTCGCTCGCGAGGACGAGAAATTACTCCGAGTAATCTTACGCGGCATCCCGAACGAGCTCCCCGTGGACCTCGTTCGCGATGATCTTATCGCTCAGGGGCTTCCAGTGCTCCATATTCACCGCCTATTTAGAGGCGCTAATCGTGTCCCGCTAAACCTTGTGTTGGTCGTCCTCGCCCGCACCCCGGAGGGGAAGCAAATCTTTAATATCCGTTCGGTCCTCAGCCTCTCGCTCGCCCGACCCCCCCCCCCCCCCCCCCAACCCGCGGTTGCAAAGCTACACCCCTAAGGTGTCTCTTGCTCCCCCACTGTAGAGGGAATCTTTTATTCCCGCTCCACCCCACAAGGCAAACGCCTGTGCCAAGGCTCCTCCCTTGTCCCAGCCCGTCGCGTTGCCGACTCCGCCCTCCGCCGCCCCGTATAGGCCGCCCCCAGCGCGCACTCAAGCGCCTACCCCCGGGCCCGCGCCCATTAATGATAACTTAGCTTTCGTGGCCAGCTTCGCGAAAGCTATAGATTTGGACGAAGTGGACGCAGTCGCCGCCAAGCTTCGCTCCTGTACGTCAGAGGGCGCCCTCAGCGTCCTCTCTGAGCACAGAACGCTCTTCCGCACCCTCCGTAACCTTTACTAGTAACTTCATAATGATTAGAAACGCGAAAATTAAGCCCCGTTCCGTAACGGTAGCTTTCTTTAACACTAACGGCCTAAAAAAACAACGCGACGAAGTGTTTGAGTTCGTTAAGACCCATCTGGTCGATATAATGTTAGTTCAAGAGACCTTCCTCAAACCTAGCGATAGGAATCCCGGCCTAGCCAATTTTAGTGTCATACGACACGACAGAGTTACCTCCGCTAAAGGAGGTACTCTAGTCTATTATAAAAAGTCCCTGCACTGTGTCCCGATTGACACACCTCCTTTAATTAATTTAGAGGCATCTTGTTGCCGTTTAGCGATGACCGGTCATCAATCAATTATTATAGCTTCATGGTATCTCTCACCTTCCAAGCGGTTACTCGACAGCGACCTTGAAGCCCTCTTTTCTATCAGTTCGCCCGCCTCAAATCTATCAGTTCGCCCGCCCTTGATCGTATCCCTGACGATATTGACTGACGACATAGACCGCTCGATCGATGCCCTTACCAGCCACCTTGAAACCGCTATCGGTGAATCCTCCAGGCGGGTACCAGCGGTGGACCACCGCCGCTGTTCCCTGCCTGAGGACGCGAGAAAGCTGATAACGGCAAGGAACGCAGCCATAAGAGCTCACGACTCTTTCCCTTCCCCGGATCGCAAATCCGACCTTCAAGCTCTTCATCGTGCGGTTCGGTTCCGCCTTGAGGAAGTACGCAATGATAGCTGGGACGATTTTATGACAGACATTAAGCCGTCCCATGTTGCTTTTTATAAGGTGGCGAGAAAACTGAAAACCGAAACTCAATCATACATTCCCCCGTTAAACAGGGACCCCCTCCCACCCGCTTTCGAGGACGACGAAAAAGCGGAATGCTTGGCCGGTAGTCTCGAGGAACAATTCTCTCTCCGATGACCACGTAGATCATGTCCACACCGCCGCGGTGGACCGCGAAATCGAACGTAGGAACGCTCTCCCCCCCTCCGACCCCCCTTCGTTGTGAATGAAATAGGAAGTGTTCAATAAAAATACATGGGTGTTTTTTTTTAATTAGTAGATTTAATAAAAAAATACACCCTTATAAATTTGATACAGAAACGTACTTGCGCCTCGACTGAGACGTACGAAAAGCTTTATTGTTAAATTTAATAGTATAAAAAATCCGCATTCGGATAAATAGTTTAATTAAAAATACTTTTGGGAAACATGGACAAGGAGGATACCGTACTCGCAACGTATCACCCCAAAAGCGAAATACCTACCTGACGAAAAGAGCACCTAAGTGTTAATTGGTTTATTCAAATCTAAGTACTCCTTATGACCAGTATATCTCATCTCCTTACCCGTCTCTTTCTAACGAAGTACCTCTCGCTCTAATGTTACTGTCGCCCTCACACAATGGCTGTGATTGGCCCGTATCGACGTCACCTCCCCGAACTAAGGAGGTGTGAAGTCTCGATCTCGGGTGGTTTTTCTTGTTTCACACCCGAGGTCAGAAGTGCAACATCGACGTCACCTCCCCTCACTCAAGGAGGTGTGAAGTCTCGGATCGGTTTATCCTTGTTTCCCCGCCCGAGACCAACCGCTGAAGTCAGAAGACAGAAGGCGCCGTATCGGCAGAAGAACACCGAACGGTGCGACGTCAGAAGGCGCCGTTGTCCGGCAGAAGAAAACCGAACGGTGCGACGTCAGAACACGCCGTTGTCCGGCAGCAAAACACCGAAAGGGTGCGACGTTAGAACACGCCGTAGTCCGGCAGAAAAACATCGAAAGGGTGCGACGTCAGAAGACAACTCGGTTTATCCGCGGCCCTTGTGCTCAAGGCCACCTTGCGGTGTTAACGTTGCGAAAGCAGCGGTGTGGTGTGGTTGTGCGACACGACCAGTCCACAAGCGGACTGAATAGCACGGCTTCGCCTGTACGGGTGTTCGAGTTAGGGCGGGGGCCGGACTGTAGACACTGCCGACGGCGGTCGGCATTTCCAACCGACTGCCTGAACACCCCGTTCCTGCTTACTCCCCTCTGCAGGGTATGACAAACCTATCCTATCCTTACCATCCATCCCTGAAGGAGCGAACGCCGGCGACGAGCTCAACTCGGTCCGCGCACCTCCTCATTCAGCTCAGCTAGGGACGGTTAGGGAGGTAGGGGTATTAGGGGCGTCAAGTGCCACGTTAGGGGCGTCAAGTGCCAAGTTAGGGGCGTGTCAAGTGCCGTGTTAGGGTCATTAGGGGGCGACAAGAGCTGAAGATGGCACACTCGACGAGAAGCAAAAAGGCAGCGGAGGAAAAAGTTTGAAGATTCACCGGCATCCCCGTCCGTACCAGCGACCGTCGAAACCGCGACCGCGCTCGAGCCACACACGACCGAGGCAGTACCGCCGCGTTCCGCGAACCGCGACATTAACGCCACCGGTGGCATTCCGCGCAACCCGGAAAACGCAGAGCATTCCGCGACTCGAGTTACAAGCGTGTCTGTTAGGCGCTCGACTCGCCGACACTATAGTGAGGGAACATCACGTGGAAACGGAAGTAACACTAAGGAGCGATTCGAAGATAGCGTTACATTGGATACGAAACGACTCAGCAGGATACACGCCGTACGTCTCTCGTCGCCTAAGCGAGATAGTCGAACTCACTCGCGTAGAACAATGGCGTTGGACTGACACCAAGAACAATCCGTCCGACTACGCGACAAGAGCTGGGAATGCGAAAGTGAATAATTTGCGACAAAAGTTTTGGATACTTCGCTTGAGACCCACTGTAAGGAAGATAGTGTTCGCGACGACACTAAACAACTTAAGACCTAGAACATAAGTGAATAGATTAAGTTTAGCTATAGTTTGTACATACGTTTTTTTACACAATAATAAATGCCGATTTGGGGTTGTTTGATTGGTAGGGTCTACGAGAGCAAAAAATAAGGTAATACAGACGACAAAAACATTAAGAATTAAAGGCTAAAATAGGATTACAAAGACAGAGAGGGAGCGACGTGCGAGCGAGAGACACTGCTTGCCACTCCCACCGCCCGCGCTGCGGCCGACCGCCGCGAGACAACAGTGCGAATCAACCGCATAAATACAGGAACATTTTAGCCCGAAATTCAGTCCGGTGCCTGCCGCCGAGCCGTGCGGTCGCGTCCCTGTGCTCCGAGCCCCCGCTGCGCGCCTCTGTCGCCGCTCTCCCTCGCACGTCGCCTTCTCGCTTTGGCACCGTGCCGAGCGAGACAACGACATCGACTCGCTCTGTCGTTCCTGACGACTTTGCAGGTTCACGTGCTCTTTTAAGAGCGCTTCTTGGCCCGCAAAGTCCGACGGTTGGTTTCGTAAACCAAACTTTTTTCAAATATAGTGGACTCTTCCAGTCGAAAATCCACTGTTTGGTGGTGGCCAGTGACGCTTCAATCGAAGTGATCTGGTCGGCGCAGACTCAAAGCGCCGTCTGTCCCCTCTTCCAGGGGCGGACGAATTTGGCTGGGTCTGGAGACCTTGCTCTTGGGGGGTGCTCCTAGGCAAGCTCCAGGCATCCCTTCCCACCCTACCTGACCTCCTCTCCTTCCCCCAGTGATTTGTTTGGGCCTGTGGGTCCGGCTGCCTCAGGTGCCGGGACACTTGTCCTCAACCACTGGGAACGCACTCCCCCCTCTGCACATTAAGATCGGCAGAGGGACACACTAGGGTCCACACTATAGGATCACCCCCTCCACCTAACCCGGTGGAGGGGACTAGGACACTTATTCACCACCCGCAGTCCCCGGGTTGGCCCCTGTCCACTATGGACCCGGTCCGGGAGATACACAATGACGCGTGCGTAGAGTTTCTGCGCTACGCGTTAGTGTGGTCTCCTCGACCAATTTGCCCGCGCCCGTAATCTATCTCCATCGGAGATAGACCTTTATCGTAAGATATTTCCGGTCAGGCAACCGGTTTCCCCCCCCCCCCCCCCCCCCCCCCGCCGCGATATCCCCCGCGTCCTCCGCCGCCCCTCTGCCCCCCCCCCCCCGCCCGCTAAGGCCAAAAAGGCGCAAGCCAAGCACTCTTCCAGCGCTGGCTCGCGTCGTTCGCGCTCCCGATCGCCCGTAGCGATCTCCTCAAAACAAGTCCTGAAGGCTCCTAAAGCCGACAGGACTTTAATACCCACCAGGGTATTAAAGTACAAGTCCCCACCGCGGATGACCATCGCGCGCTAACTAAATCCCTTCGTGAAAAGGGTATCCATAATTTCACGTTCGCTCGCGAGGACGAGAAATTACTTAGGGTTATCCTACGCGGCATCCCGAACGAGCTCCCCGTGGACCTCGTTCGCGATGACCTTATCGCCCAGGGGCTACCAGTGCTCCACACCCACCGCCTATTTAGAGGCGCAAACCGCGTTCCCCTTAACCTCGTGCTAGTCGTCCTCGACCGCACCCCGGAGGGAAAACAAATCTTCAATCTCCGATCGGTCCTGAGCCTCTCGGGGATCGCTGTCGAGGCCCCGCACCGGAACGGAGCCCCGACCCAGTGTCATAAATGCCAACTATATGGCCACGCGGCGCGTTTTTGTCAAAATAGACCTAGGTGCGTTAAGTGCCTAGGCGACCACGGCACAGAGGACTGCAAACGCACCCTCGAAACCCGCGAAACCTACGGTCCGCCCGGCTGCGTGCTCTGTAGGACCGAAGGACACACTGCGAATTATCGCGGGTGTCCCAAGGCCCCCAGATCCGCGAAAGGGCCGGGCCGTCGGCCTCTCGCTCGCCCGACCCCCCCCAACCCGCGACTGCAAAGATACACCCCTAAGGTGTCTCTTGCTCCCCCACTGGAGAGGGAATCTTTTATTCCCGCTCCACCCCCCAAGGCAAACGCCTGGGCCAAGGCTCCTCCCTTGACCCAGCCCGTCGCACTGCCGACTCCGCCCTCCGCCGCCCCGTATAGGCCACCCTCAGCGCGCACTCAAGCACCTACCCCCGGGCCCGCGCCCGTAAACGACAATTTAGCTTTCGTGGCCAGCTTCGCGAAAGCCATAGATTTGGACGAAGTGGACGCAGTTGCGGCCAAACTTCGTTCTTGCACTTCAGAGGGCGCCCTCAGCGTCCTCTCTGAGCACAGAACGCTCTTCAGAACCCTCCGTAACCTCTACTAACTAATCAATAATGTATAGAAACGCGAAAATAAAGCCCCGTTCCGTAACGGTAGCTTTCTATAACGCGAACGGCCTCAAAAAACAACGCGACGAAGTATTTCAGTTTGTCAAGACCCATCTGGTCGATATAATGTTAGTCCAAGAGACATTTCTCAAACCTAGCGATAGGAATCCCGGTCTAGCCAATTTTAGTGTCATACGAAACGACAGAGTTACCTCCGCTAAAGGAGGTACTCTAGTCTATTATAAAAAGTCCCTGCACTGTGTCCCGATTGACACACCTCCCTTAACTAACTTAGAGGCATCTTGTTGCCGTTTAGCGATGACCGGTCATCAATCAATTATCATAGGATCTTGTTACCTCTCTCCTTCTAAGCGGCTACTCGACAGCGACCTTGAAGCCCTTTTCTCCCTAGGTAACTCAGTCATTCTGGCTGGGGACTTCAATAGCAAGCACGTCAACTATGGCTGTCTATACAACACCGGAAACGGTTTAGCTATGGACCGCCTTAGTGAGGTGATTGGTTTTGACGTCATCCCTCCCTTAGAAAGTACCCACTACCCCTTTAATAGTACTTCTCCTGACATACTGGACATACCACTTCTAAGAAACGTAGCCCTCAGCTTTCGCGCCATAGAAGTACTCCAGGAACTCAACTCAGACCATCGACCAGTTATCTTGCGCTTAGGCCCAGATCCATCTGATCGCGCTGCCCCTCCACCAACCAAGACGGTAGTGGACTGGAAGCGTTTGGGGGAATCCCTCAAAACTATCAGTTCGCCCGCTCTTGATCGTATCCCCGACGATATTGTCTCGACTGACGACATAGACCGCTCGATCGATGCCCTTACCAGCCACCTCGAAACCGTCATCGGTGAATCCTCCAGGCGGGTACCAGCGGTGGACCACCGCCGCTGTTCCCTGCCTGAGGACGCGAGAAAGCTGATAACGGCAAGGAACGCAGCCATAAGAGCTCACGACTCTTTCCCTTCCCCGGATCGCAAATCCGACCTTAAAGCCCTTCATCGTGCGGTTCGGTTCCGCCTTGAGGAAGTACGCAATGATAGCTGGGACGATTTTATGACAGACATTAAGCCGTCCCACGTTGCTTTTTATAAGGTGGCGAGAAAACTCAAAACCGAAACACAATCATACATTCCCCCGCTAAATAGGGACCCCCTCCCACCCGCTTTTGAGGACGACGAAAAAGCGGAATGCCTGGCCGGTAGTCTCGAGGAACAGTGCTCTCTCTCCGATGACCACGTAGATCATGTCCACACCGCCGCGGTGGACCGCGAAATCGAACGTAGGAACGCTCTCCCCCCTTCCGACCCTCCCCCCGAGCCCGTTAAGGCCGCGGAAGTTGAGTCGATAATAAAGGGTCTCAAAGTGCGAAAGTCCCCTGGAGCTGATGGCATCAGCAACAGGGTGCTCAAACACTTTTCCGTTCCTTTAGTTTATCTCTTAGTCAGCATCTTCAATGCTGCTCTGAGCAACCATTCCTTTCCCGTCGCTTGGAAGAGTGCCGACGTAATCGGCATTCACAAACCAGGCAAAAAGGCCTCTGAGCCTTCCAGTTACCGTCCTATCAGCCTCCTCAGTTCCCTGGGGAAGATTTATGAACGTATCATTCTGAAACGTCTCTGGTCCGTAGTAAAGTCCAAAAACCTTATCCCTGACGAGCAGTTTGGGTTTCGGCCTAGACACTCTTGCATCCATCAAGTGCACCGCATCACGGAACACATTCTCACCGGTTTCAATAAGAAGCCAAAACCCCAAAATACGGTAGCCGTCTTCCTGGACGTAGCCAAAGCCTTTGACAAAGTCTGGCACGCCGGACTGATATACAAGCTATATCAGATCGGCATGCCGGACCATCTTGTACTTATAGTGCAGGATTACCTCACAGGCCGAAGCTTTCGTTATCGGGTCGGCGGTGACCGTTCTCTCCCGCATCCCATCAGAGCCGGGGTCCCTCAGGGCTCCGCATTATCCCCACTCCTTTTTTCGCTGTACACTAGCGATTACCCATGCACTCCCAAAGTAGAGATTGCCCTCTTCGCGGACGATACCGCTCTCTATTCCACCGGTTGGAATTGGGCTCTTAAAGTCTATAACATCCGAAGAGCGCTTGTCGCGCTCGAACGATGGTTCCGTATGTGGCGTATAACGGTGAACCCGGAAAAGAGCGTAGCGATACGTTTCTCTAACGAGTATCGCCGTTACTACCCCACTATCGATGTCAAACTTAGTGGTAAACCCATTCTATGGGCTAAATCCACTAAATACCTAGGCGTCACTCTGGACTATCAGCTCAACTTCAGTGAGCACATACGCAAAGCCTAATTACCATATATATAGGAAAGACGAAGTCGACGCAAGAGGGCACCCACACAGAGGACTAGCAGTGATGGTTCACCGAAGAATAATCCACCAAGCAATCCCCTTTGTTGAGCACAAGTCGCTGCAGGCACTGGGGATTTTGATTAACGTCAACGGCGAAAACCAAAAATACTATGCGCTATACAAGCCACCGAATGAGTATTTAATCACAAGTGAGATACGAAAACTTGTGATAAGCGACACCCCGACCATTATAGCCGGCGACATAAACAGTAAACACACCTACTGGAACTCCAGTAGGGTGTGTCCAACTGGAAAAAGACTCTTTGATGATTCGGTGAACCATCACTACGAAGTCATGGGACCGGAGGAACCTACCCATTATACCCCGCAAGGCGAAGGAGACGTCTTAGACGTCGCCATTTACGCGGGAATAACAACACGCCCGACTCTACATGTGATGCCCGACCTACCATCGGACCACAGACCAGTCCTGATGACTCTCAAAGATCTTCCCAGCAAGGTCGCTCTCCCGATAAAGAGGAGAAAGATCTGCTGGGAATCATTCACAAAGGAAATGGAGAATAGAACGCCCACACGCCCCATCCGAACACCAGAAGAGGTAGATCGGGCAACAGAAGAGCTGACCACAGCCATCCAAGACTCCCTAGAAGCAGCATCACACACCACCACGCCGGGAGAGCGTTACGACCCCCTTCCGACGTGGATTAGGAACCTCATCCGTGAGAAAAGGGAGTTGAGGAAGGTGTGGCAACAGTCACGCTGTCCGCGAATAAGGAAAAAGCTGAACGCGTTGGTAGAACGCGTGAAAGCGGTCCTTCTCGACCATGCCGCCCAGACCTGGGAAGATCACATAGCATCCATAGACGTCAACGGTGGACTCCCCTCAGTCCACCGACTCTGCCGCCAGCTGGCGAACATACCTCAGCCAGTGAGGCCTCTACTAGAAAAGAATAATCGACTAAAATTCACAGCAGCGGACAGGGCTGAGATTTTTGCCGACTATCTAGAATCTCAGTTTCAGCCGAATCCCACAAACGACATGGAACACGTGGAAAAAATCCAAAAGCATCTTGACGAATATCTCGATCCGAATGTAGCACACCCAGAAGACGAAGAAGAGGCCCAAATATTCTACTCACCCGGAAGGGTTATGAGACTGATCCAGCGTCTCCAAAATAAGAAAGCCCCAGGTCTGGACGGCATTACAAATGAAGCCCTTAAAAAAATCCCATGGAGGACAGCAGCCGCCCTGACAAGAATCATGAACGGAATTCTTCGCACCGGCCAATATCCTACGTGCTGGAAAACAGGCAAGGTGGTGATGCTCCCTAAGCCCGGAAAAGACTCCAAGAAACCAGAAAGCTACCGGCCCATCACGCTTCTCAGTGCGCTATCAAAAGTTTTTGAAAAGCTGATGATACCGCATATGACGCCGCATATTACGCCGCGGGAGGAACAATTCGGGTTTAGGTCCGAGCACTCCACCACGCTGCAAATAACAAGGATAATTAACGACATGGCCATTTGCCATAATAAAAAAGAGGTTACGGTGGCGGTTTTCCTGGACATGGAAAAGGCATTCGACAGAGTGTGGCATGAGGGCCTGCTTTACAAGCTGTCGCAATCGCCTATGCCCAGGAAAATCGTCCAAATCCTAGCATCATTCTTGAAGGATCGCCGAATCACCGTAGCGGTGGAAAGCGTCCTTTCAACAGAGAAACCGGTGAAAGCAGGAGTGCCACAGGGGAGCTGCTTATCTCCCCTATGCTACGCCTGGTATACCGACGACATCCCTGTCGTTGGGCAGGTAAAGCTGGCACTCTATGCAGACGACGCGGGGCTCTATTCGTCGTCATATAGAATGATATTTGCAGCAAGGAGAATTCAACAGAATTTGGATGCCCTACCAGAATGGCTCGACAAATGGAGGATGAACATAAACGTGTCGAAAACTCAAGCCATGATGACAGGTAACTCAAAGGCGCTGCCACCTCCACTGAAGATGAAAGGAGAGGAGGTGAAATGGAGGAAGGAAATTAAATACCTGGGAGTCACCATAGACAGGCGTCTCAACTTCCAAGCACATGTGACGGCCACGACAGGAATGGTGAAGGGAGCCCGCGCCAAACTCTTCCCAATCCTGTCGTCAAAGCTACCACTCCGGACTAAGACAGCGATATACAAGACGTATATCAGGTCGCGTCTTACTTACGCAGCTCCGGCGTGGTATGCCTTCGTGTCGAAATACTATAAAAAGAAGTTACAAGTCCAGGAAAATCACTGCTTGAGAAAGATAGTTCGCGCCCCGCGCTACGTCCGAAACGCAACTATCGCGCGCGACTTAAAAATGGAAGAAAATCTTGACAGCTTCATCAAACGGATCGCAACAAAAATGTTCACACGAGCCGACAGCAGTCAGATCAAACACATTCAAGACATCGCCCCGCTACACGCGAGGCCACCGGACGTTAGGGGTTAACGCAAATCGATTCCATACCCCAGAGATCTCGTCGTGCGGGACGAGACGGAAGAAACCAAAGAAGAAGAGAAAAATGAAGAAATAGAGTGCAAAGAAAGGGAGAATAAAATACGAAAAACGGTGGGGCGACCGGGGGTCGCCGTCGTGGTCGCTGATCGGCTCGCCGGGCCTCTCTTGAAACCCTTTTCCCTGCACCAGTATGGTGCAAGAAGTCACCCAACGACGTCTTTTAAGAGCGCTTCTTGGCCCGCAAAGTCCAGTCAGTCCGGTGCCTGCCGCCGAGCCGTGCGGTCGCGTCCTTGTGCTCCGAGCCCCCGCTGCGCGCCTCTGTCGCCGCTCTCCCTCGCACGTCGCCTTCTCGCTTTGGCACCGTGCCGAGCGAGACAACGACATCGACTCGCTCTGTCGTTCCCGACGACTTTGCAGGTTCACGTGCTCTTTTAAGTGCGCTTCTTGGCCCGCAAAGTCCGACGGTTGGTTTCGTGAACCAAACTTTATTGAAATATAGTGGACTCTTCCAGTCGAAAATCCACTGTTTGGTGGTGGCCAGTGACGCTTCAATCGAAGTGATCTGGTCGGCGCTGACCCAAAGCGCCGTCTTCCCCTCTTCTAGAGGCGGACGAATTTGGCTGGGTCTGGAGACCTTGCTCTTGGGGGGTGCTCCTAGGCAAGCTCCAGATATCGCCCTTCCCACCCTACCTGACCTCCTCTCCTTCCCCCAGTGAATTGTTTGGGCCTGTGGGTCCGGCTGCCTCAGGTGCCGGGACACTTGTCCTCAACCACTGGGAACGCACTCCCCCCTCTGCACATTAAGATCGGCAGAGGGACACACTAGGGTCCACACTATAGGATCACCCCCTCCACCTAACCCGGTGGAGGGGACTAGGACACGTACTCACCTCCCGTAGTCCCCGGGTTGGCCCCTGTCTACTATGGACCCGGTCCGGGAGATGCACAATGACGCGTCCGTAGAATTTCTACGTTACGCGTTAGAGTGTGGTCTCCTCGACCAATTTGCCCGCGCCCGTAATCTGTCTCCATCGGAGATAGACCTGTACCGGAAAATATTTCCGGCCAGGCAACCGGTCCCCCCCCCCCCCCCCCGCCGCGCAATCCCCCACGCCCTCCCCCCCCCGCCCGCTAAGGCCCCTAAGGCCAAAAAGGCGCAAGCCAAGCGCTCTTCCAGCGCTGGCTCGCGTCGTTCGCGCTCGCGATCGCCCGTACAAGTCCCGAAGGCTCCTAAAGCCGACAGGACTCCCGCTGCCCCTAGGGCCAATCCCGCTGCATCGACGGCCTCTACCGGTGAGTCCGCGATGCAAACGGAGTCGCCAATCGGCGCAGACGACGGCTTCACCGTCGTCTCGCGCAAGAAGCCATCGGGGAAGCGTCCCCTTGACGCTCCCTCAGGCCCCTCCGACCAAAGCAGCCTGCCCTGCCTCCAGGACAGCCCCTCCCTCGGTTCCGGGACCATCTGCCGACGCGGAGATGCCCGAGCCGAGGAAGGCTAAGCTCCCCCGCCCTTGTACGTCACCGACAAGGGTAAGTGGGATACCATCACGCGATTCCTAGCCGCGGAACGCATTAACTTCACCTCGGCCGTTAATACCCACCAGGGTATTAAAGTCCAAGTCCCCACCGCGGATGACCATCGCGCGTTGACTAAATCCCTTCGCGAAAAGGGTATCCATAATTTCACGTTCGCTCGCGAGGACGAGAAATTACTTAGGGTAATCCTACGCGGCATCCCGAACGAGCTCCCCGTGGACCTCGTTCGCGATGACCTTATCGCCCAGGGGCTACCAGTGCTCCATACCCACCGCCTATTTAGAGGCGCAAACCGTGTTCCTCTCAACCTCGTGTTGGTCGTCCTCGACCGCACCCCGGAGGGGAAACAAATCTTCAATCTCCGATCGGTCCTCAGCCTCTCGGGGATCGCTGTCGAGGCCCCGCACCGGAACGGAGCCCCGACCCAGTGTCACAAGTGCCAACTTTATGGCCACGCGGCGCGGTTTTGTCAAAACAGGCCTAGGTGCGTTAAGTGTTAAGTGCCTAGGCGACCACGGCACAGAGGATTGCAAACGCACCCCTGAGACCCGCGAAACCGACGGTCCGCCCGGCTGCGTGCTCTGTAGGACCGAAGGACACACTGCGAATTATCGCGGGTGTCCCAAGGCCCCCAGATCCGCGAAAGGGCCGGGCCGTCGGCCTCTCGCTCGCCCGACCCCCCCCCCCCCCCCAACCCGCGATTGCAAAGATACACCCCTAAGGTGTCTCTTGCTCCCCCACTGGAGAGGGAATCTTTTATTCCCGCTCCACCCCCCAAGGCAAACGCCTGGGCCAAGGCTCCTCCCTTGACCCAGCCCGTCGCGCTGCCGACTCCGCCCTCCGCCGCCCCGTATAGGCCGCTCTCAGCGCGCACTCAAGCGCCTTCCCCCGGGCCCGCGCCCGTGAACGATAATTTAGCTTTCGTGGCCAGCTTCGCGAAAGCCATAGATTTGGACGAAGTGGACGCAGTTGCGGCCAAACTTCGCTCTTGTACATCAGAGGGCGCCCTCAGCTTCCTCTCTGAGCACAGAACGCTCTTCCGAACCCTCCGTAACCTCTACTAGTAAATTCATAATGTTTAGAAACGCGAAAATTAAGCCCCGTTCCGTAACGGTAGCTTTCTTTAACGCTAACGGCCTCAAAAAACAACGCGACGAAGTGTTTGAGTTCGTCAAGACCCATCTGATCGATATAATGTTAGTTCAAGAGACCTTTCTCAAACCTAGCGATAGGAATCCCGGTCTAGCCAATTTTAGTGTCATACGAAACGACAGAGTTACCTCCGCCAAAGGAGGTACTCTAGTCTATTATAAAAAGTCCCTGCACTGTGTCCCGATTGACACACCTCCCTTAACTAACTTAGAGGCATCTTGTTGCCGTTTAGCGATGACCGGTCATCAATCAATTATCATAGGATCTTGTTACCTCTCTCCTTCTAAGCGGCTACTCGACAGCGACCTTGAAGCCCTCTTTTCTCTAGGCAACTCAGTCATTTTGGCTGGGGACTTCAATAGCAAGCACGTCAACTATGGCTGTCTATACAACACCGGAAACGGTTTAGCTATGGACCGCCTTAGTGAGGTGATTGGTTTTGACGTCATCCCTCCCTTAGAAAATACCCACTACCCCTTTAATAGTACTTCTCCTGACATACTGGACATACCACTTCTAAGAAACGTAGCCCTCAGCTTTCGCGCTATAGAAGTACTCCAAGAACTTAACTCAGACCATCGACCAGTTATCTTGCGCTTAGGCCCAGATCCATCTGATCACACTGCCCCTCCACCAACCAAGACGGTAGTGGACTGGAAGCGTTTGGGGGAATCCCTCAAATCTATCAGTTCGCCCGCTCTTGATCGTATCCCTGACGATATTGTCTCGACTGACGACATAGACCGCTCGATGGATGCCCTTACCAGCCACCTCAAAACCGTTATCGGGTAATCCTCCAAAAAAAAAAAAAACTAAATGTGACTGCAGTTCAGTACAAGTTTAGACGGCGAACAGTGAACAACTAGAAGTAAGAAAACCTATTGTGAAGAAAGAAGAAATATACAGTCCGATAATTAAGAAGAAAATGTGTTGTTTTGATTGAAGATCCTGTTAGGAACCCCACACTACCTATTCAAAAATAAACAAATTTACGTACTAGGTTATAATATTTTTTTATCGTCTTACCTTTCAGTGTTTGCAGGTAATTTAAAAAATGTTATCTCTGGATGCGTTATTGAAGAATTCAAACAACCAAAAACAGCACAATATAGTCTATTCGTGCTCTTTGCCATATTAAGTTAGTACTTGTACTTATTTCAGTAAAATATTCACAAATCGCACGCCTACTGCTTACAAAAAAATCACACCGTTCGTTCGTCACTGCGGCCACGACATTACCGAGCTACACCGAGCTGCGGCGCATTCGCGACTGGCCGTGTACCGAGTGGGTAGCGACACAAGGGGCGTAGGTATAACTCACTTTCCGGCCGTTTGTATGAAGATAGAATACTGTATAGATAACATTACCGTGACCGAGCTATAGCTACAAGTAGATATAGGTATAGCTATTAATAGTTATGTATAGAATCGTAGAGATTTAAGATTGTAAAAGAGCGCAACTGAAACCTACAAAAACATGTGAATAGGTAGGTAGAAAATAGCAACACAAAAAAAATAGGCCTAGGTGTTACGAACATTGCGCCATTCGGCATGTAATGTATTGTAATGGCTTAGGAAACAAGCAAACGTAGTGTAGAATCTACGTGCCATCTCATATGACGTATATAGCATACGGAATGGCCGCGTACCTCTTTAGGTAAATAACTGGGAACATGCAGCCACAGAGAGACTGAAGCTTTCTGTGGGTGCATGTATATTGGGTACAGGTTGGCTCAGGAAGAACCCCGCTTTGTAAAGGTACAAGTTTACAACGTGGGGCGAACCTGAGCCGATCTAAAGGTAATTTTTAACAAGGTATTGGTAAAGGTAATGAAAAATACAGATAGTAAGAGCGAGAGGAGGCTCAATGGGAGAAGCTTCTCTAAAATCGGTCAAGTGTTGACTTCCGATGACTCACATACAGGAATGTTTTCAAATGGGACAAACTTTTAATAAAATGCCTAAAGTTTGGGTACCGTCTCCGTACGGGTGCGAGGAGATCGCAAGATCGGAAATTCTCATAGCACCCGTAGCAAAGCCATAAAAATTGGGTTTTCTCGTGGTGGAGTTACGAAGTACGACTGTAGCAAACTTCTCGGTCGATTTTTTTGTGCCTGTTTTCGATCGTGGGAAAGTTAATGCATAAAAATGGGGCGAAGGCAGGTTATGAATAAAATATAACAAATCGCCCAATAGGAGATTTTCGCGTGTTTTGCTTTTAGTATAAAAAGGAAAAACCCATACTTCCAAAAATCTGGGTGCATTTCGTCAAAGTTCCCGATCGCTGTAGCCGTCGAAACAAGAAGCTCTCCTATAAGTGACCTATACCTACCGATATATACCTCCTATATTAACTAGTATCACCACGAAGTTATATTAAGGCTCCAATAGCCAACATTTGTGACCGGGATAACAAAAGCTACATACCATTACTATCCTTGTTTAAAAAATATATTAAGAATACACAATCTAAAGTGTCAACAAGTGCGTTTTCGTTTCAACCTCCTATCCTGAGCTCATCAAGTCTCATTTTTTCTGCAACTGGGACCCTGCACCTACTTGAGTCCGCAACATCCGTTTCGAGCCGGATCTCGTCAATAGAGAAAATGTTTCCTTCTGTCTCAGGGACTCCCGGTGCTCCATGTCCACCGCCTCTACAGAGGTGTCCGTCGCGACTCGCGTCCTGCTCAACCTTGTGTTGGTCGTCCTCGACCGCACACCGAAAGGAAGCAAATATTTAATATCCACGCGGTCCTCGGCCTATCAGGGATCCGCGTAAAATCAACTCAAAAAACAATCCCTCAAAACCCACTGCTCAAGCCTCCGACAACTCGATGGAGGTCGAACAGTCAATGCTCCCCCGGGAGGACGTATCCTCCAGCTCCTAAGCCAATCCAGCCAAGGCCGCGCGCCTATTCTCCCAGCCCGCTCCCCCGACCCAAGCTGCCCCTCAGGCAACTCCCGGTTGGATGTCCACCAAGTCCCCGTCCCCGTTCTTTATCAAGGACATGTCTCAAGACCAAGTCTCGAGGATACTTTCCGCTAAATGGGTCAATTTCACTTCCGAGCAGAATACCCAACAGAGTATTAAAGTCCAGGTGCCGATCTCGGACGATCACCGCCGATTCACAAAGATTCTCGACGACGAGCGCATATATTTTTTCACATATGTGCTCGACGAGGAGAAACTCCTCCGCGTTGCCATACGCGGTATCCCTAAAGAGGTCGAGCCCAGTCTCATCCTCGCGGACCATAAGTCTCAGGGGTACCCCGTACATGCAGTCCATAGACTGCATAACCGAGACAGGGTGTCCTACTAAACTTCGTCATTGTTATCTCGGGTAAGAGCCCCGAGGGTAAGGCCATATTCAATATGAAGACGGTCATCAACCTCTCAGGACTCTCAGTCGAGACAACCCGACAAAAAAGGGCACTCATTCTCAGTGTCACAAGTGCCAGCTCTATGGCCACGCTGCGCGGGCTTGGCCCCTCCGGCCAAAACGCCCTGCCCTGACTCTCCCGTTACCCTGTCTCCCGTTTTCTCGCCACCGAGCGAATCAAATTCACCTCCGCCGTATATACCCAGCAGGGTATTAAGGTTAACGAGCGCAATAACAACCGAACTATATAGCTATAATAGCATGCATGATACTCTGCGTGTATATATATATATATATATATATATATGTATACACAGGGTAGTCATGTATATAATCTTACAACTTAAGTTATTAAAAAATTAAGCAATAATCAGAAAGTAGGAACACAGTTGCATAGGCATGGGTATTGCGAACACTACGCTATTCAGCACGTAAGTAAGTTAAAGCATAAGTGAGATAAATATTCCTTCGTATGGGCCTAGGAAATAGGAAAACGTATTACATCTAAGCATACGGGATGGCCGCGTACCTCTTTAGAAATAATAACAAACATGCAGCCACAGACAGACTGAAACTTTCTGTGGATGCATGATGTTAGGAGGTATCGCTCAGATATCCGCGCTTTGTAAAAGGTACTTATTTACAATAGTTAAGTACCCCTGAGCCAGCCTAAGGTAAATAGATATCACTTAAAAATGTATAACGTAGGTGGTAAGAGCGAGAGAAATCTTACGGGGAGGCACGCTTCTAAAAACGGCAAAGCGTGATGACTAAATATGAGTCATACATCGGAATGTTCGAAAAGTGAACAAACATTTGGAATACACCTCAACATAAATACCCGTCCTCGTACGGATGTGAGCAGGTCGGAAAATCGGATGTACCTCGTCGCACTCGTAGGAAAGCCATAAAAATTTGGCTCTCTTCATGGTTGAGATTTGACGTTAAACCGTAATGGACTTCTGGGTCAACTTTTTATGCCTATTTCCGAGCGTGGGAAAGTAAGTCTCGAGAACAATGGGGTGTCGGTATGTAGCTAATAAATTGAAATAAATCACCCAATAGGAGAGCTTCACTTGTTTTACAAATGGTATAAAAAGCCATACTTTTTAAAAATCATTGTGCTTTCAATCAGCTCCCGTTCGCAGAAGCAGACAAACAAAGAAGCTCTCCTACAAGTGACCAAACCTAAGAATAGTATAGCACCACCAAGTATATCAAGGCTCAACCAGGATAATTATAACTATAAATTCAAACTTCTATCCTTGTTTTCAAGTTGAAAATATACAAACTAAAAGTGTAAACAAGTGTGTTTCTGTTACAAACTGCTATCCCGAGCTCAACAAAGACTCATTTTCTCTCAACTGGGACCCCGCACCTATGTGAGAGTCTGCAACAAAGTATGATGGAAGGAATAGACGCGAGATGCATTTGGTGACAACATTTCAATTCTCCTTAACAAACCATGTTTAATATTTGCTTTGAGCAGTGATGCTTGCTTGATGAGATCGTAATATGTTATCTTCTTTAGAGCATGTGCTGCGCAGAGATTTTGGTTCAAGTCCCAACCGTAATCAATATTTTCCCTTAATAACATAAATTTCAAGGAGAAATGTTCTTATAATTATTATTGGAGTATGGTTTTACTAAGCAGGCTTCAGCGTTACTTCTAAACCAAATAAGTAGTACAAATTTAAAATGGGTAAACATATGTTATCTTTACGGCTATTATGCTAATCATATATTAGCCTTACCGGCTGATTAATTCAGCAAAGATGGCGTTACCATTCCCATAGGACGGGTATTTCATATATTTATTAAACATTTATAAAAATTTAAGATAACCCATAAGTTATGTGATTAAACTACAATTCTAATACATATACCAGTAGGCCAGTACGCAAAGCAAATAAATTAGATATCCAAAGACACAAACATAACTAGAAATTAAATCAAAATAACATAACTTTTTAATTCTCAAACCTTTCTTTGGTACGTTATTACTACTTCTATAAGATAATAAAAGCTTGTAAAAATATTCTAGGTTATAAATGAACATTAAAATTAAATTAAATCTTAATTTTCAGGAATATTCTTATAAACTGCATGCAAATGCTGAGTAAGAGGAGTATTATCAGTCTCCATATGGAGAGTTACCTCCAACGTGTCGGGCTGAAGTAGCCTGATGATCCTCTTAATCTTCTTCACCTGCGGTGGTTTGGCAAACGACATTCTTGAAAGGTTGACAGTCTCCAAGACGAGTTCCTTCTTCTCCGGATCGTGCGTACCTTCTTCAAGGGAGGTGAGCCCAAAATTATGGCTGACCACAAAGGCAACATCGTTTGACTCTGGTTTTACTCGGAGAAAACCGCGTTCTTGATGCATTGGAGTCTGCTTCTCTGGATGTCGGGATAGAGACGAGAAGTTAAACATCGGCTGACCTGGAATATTTGAAGAAATAATATTAATTATTTTTGTTTGAGCTTAATTAAAGTTAAGAGAGGTCTAATGATGAGTGTGAAAACTTCATTTAGAAGTTTTCACACTCATTAGTATTACATTTGTCTTTTTGTTCTTTACCTGACTACAGCTAAGTAAGGGAAGGGTAATGAGTTGAACAGTCTATGTATGTGGGTATGTGTGAATTTTCCACCATAGCGTCGCCACTATTGGTCCGATTTTGACAAGCAAGGTATCAATCGATTTGTCTTCATGTATGTAGTGTCACAGGCATTTTGACACAAATTTGGGGTGTGCTATAGACATCCGGTACCGGCGTTGAGGGAGGAGAGTGGGGGGAATGGAAGGGGAAAGGGTCCCCCACATCCCCTTTCCAGGACACGCTTAGTTTATGAGATAGGGTTGACTATAGAATCGAGGGGCAGGAGTTGGGAGGGAGGGTGGTGGTGGGGGGTTGGGGTAGTGAAGGGCTACCGCCGGTATCCCTTCCCCCGCGGAGATGTTTAGTTTGAGAGTTATTTCAGTTTTAAGTTTATTATATCCTTCCCCCCGGACCTCAGAAGCGAGTAGACGTGTCCAAAATTAAAGTCCGTTTATTAAAACAACTATTTAATTTAAATTGCATCAGTTTATTTCAAACAAAAAATAGGAGTGCATAAGTAACGAAGAGCTATTTACGTGTGACGTCAAAGCTGACTGCACTCGCTGGCATCTGCTGCAGAGTGGCCATTATTGGAGGAACGAAGCTCCGCCCACTCGTTACACACGCCGCCATACTTGAAGGAGGACCAATTGCGCGTGAGTCCATCCACCACCTCCGCGAGATACCTAACGGTCAGTGCAACAACCCACCTGACAACTTATGGGCGCCTGGTACATCGCCAGAATGCGTTCTTGATTAATCGTCCGGACTTTATTTTTTGAACTACAAATTAATTGTAATCTTTGATATTTTACAAATAATACTGCCGCCAGAAGGAGTAAATCTGACCTATTCATTAAGCCGTTGCATTTTGTTACCTTTGTCAAACGGCTTGAAGTAGTATTACCTTGTCACTTATACATTCCTTGTACATACCTGCATCGAACCATAAAATATGCAACGCACTCCACCACAACAATCACTAGGGGACGGTGTTGTTTCGCCACCCACGAAACGCCTGTGTCTAAATGACTCGCCTTTGTCACAAGCAGAAGACTTGAGCTCCGTCAAACAAGACGAAATAATGTCTCTGTTGACCAAAGTTCTCGCCGAGGTGACGGAAATTCGTAAAAACAACACGGATATGCAGAAGTCTTTGGAATTTTACATTAAAAAAAACGAGGAAATGAACGATCGTATAGTTACTCTTGAAGGTGAGAAAATTGGTCGCCAAATGTACATCCAAAATTTAGAAAGCAGGCTTGATGAGTCAGAAAGGCATGCCAGAAGTACGTGTCTGGAAATACGGGGTGTTCCATCTAAGCCCAAAGAGACAAAACAAGATTTGAGTGATCTTGTAGAGAAGTTGCAATCGAAAATCAGGATCAATGTGCAACCTAACATGATCAAAGATATTTACCGCATCAGAGCCAAACTGAACGAGGAAAGGCCCTTGGTGGTTGACTTCACAACTTCCATAATGAAGGATAACACTCTGCAGGCAGTCAAAAAATATAATGCAGCCAACACAACTGACAGGTTGAACACTAACATCTTAGGAATAGAAGGCAAAAAGTCTCCAGTGTTTGTGTCAGAATTCCTGACACCGAAAGCTAAGAGACTCTATTTTCTGGCGCGCGATGTTGCCAGGACCTGTGGGTTTGACTTTTGTTGGTCAAAAAATGGCAGAATTTTCTTGCGTAAAGCTGAAGGATCGACCCCAATCATCGTCACTAATGAACAGCAGCTTGATGACCTAAAACAAAAAAACTGATTAGTAAATATAGTGAACTAAACATATTTAGCTATATAATTAATGTTAATTCTTTTGTAACTTTAGTAAATTGTTTTAAATACAGTGCTTCACAGCACTCAGTCATCCTGCCTCATATAATCTTACACACACTCGTTAACAAACACATATACACACGCACTCACACAAAAAATGACAGATCGATCATAAACCTTACCCAGAAAGATGTAAGTTGTAAGTTTAATAAAAGTTTACCAGCAGCCTCAATAAGTACCCATATAACTAATAATAAATATAATGGATAATAGTCTACAAGATATTTTGTGCAGCCTTATAGATGACATTACCATCGCCAGAGCTAAGTTGTGCCAACCAGAATCATGTCTAACATTAATTTCTACTAATGATAATATTATGTCGATTAACATACTCACGATGAATATTAGAAGCATAAATAAGAACTTTGTCGGCTTAGAACTACTATTGCACCGACTCGGCTTTCAGTGTGAAATCATAATACTTACCGAATGCTGGATTGAAGACAACAAACCTTTTCCTGTATTAAATAACTATAGTTCTGCATTTACAAAAAATTGCATTAATAAAAATGGTGGCGTTATTGTGTACTCGAAAACTAACATTGAGTTGGTAATAGAAGAACCCAATTTTACAGATGCAAACTGTCTTTTGGTCAAAATTGGATGTAATATTGCAATAATAGCACTGTACAGGTCTCCTTCGATCTCTAACACGGAGCCATTTCTAAATTCTTTAGATCATATTCTGACGTCTTGTAAAAAATATCAAACCATTTCGGTTATAGGAGACCTTAACATTGATATACACCCAGACAATACAGACAGACATTCTGCTACCTATTTGGAGTTAATGGCTGCTCACGGACTTCTGCCTAGCCACGATATGCCGACACGGGGAATAAGTTGTTTAGACCATGTAATGCTAAAATCTAAATGTCAGTGCACAACACTTGTAATTAACACTTTTGTGACCGATCATTGTCCTGTGCTATTAAACATTAAAAATAAATCAATAAGCTCGAGTAGTTCAAAACAATACACTTCCAAAATTGATCTTCTCAAAATCAGTCAACAAATAAAAACGCTAAATTTTGCTGATGTATTTCTATCACTTGACGCTAATATAGCAGGAGAACTCTTTATGAACAAAATAATTGATACTATCAAAGTAAACACCCGCTTATTTAAAGTGCCACGCAACCAGCGTAATATTAAACCATGGATTACGGCGGGTATTCTTCGTTGCATCCGAACTCGTGATAAAATGCATCTTCGTTTAAAGGAAACTCCTAAGAATCAAACCCTCAAAGTAACCTATTCAAGATATAGAAATAACTGCACTTACTTGATAAAGAAACTAAAAATTGATTATCAAAAAGCTGAGTTAGAAAAAAACAAAAATAATGTAAAAAAAACATGGGAAACAATAAAGATAATTACAGGGACAGTTAAAGAAAAAAAGAGTAATGATATTCTATTAAGGGCCAATGACTGTCCCCTTGACTCCATTAACTACGTAAATAATTATTTTGCTAACGTGGGTAAAACTCTTGCTAGTAAAATACAAGGAAGCTCTCATTCTGACTCCAATAAAAGTCTTACGCAACTTCCATCCCAGGTTAACTCTATTGGTTTATTAGAAACTAATGAGAATGAAGTTTTGAGCATAATCTTGGGTCTAAAAAACGACTGTGCTGTTGGTTTTGATGGCGTTTCATCAAAAGTTATCAAACAGTCTGCAACTATTTTGGTTCCCATTATTACACATATCTGTAATTTAAGCCTGTCTTCTGGTTCCTTCCCACGCATTTTCAAAACGTCCATAATCACACCGATCCATAAGAGTGGTAACAGAGAATGTGTTGAAAACTACAGGCCAATATCGATTCTACCATCTATTTCAAAAATCTTAGAAAAGATAATTAATAAACGACTTATATCATATCTAGAAAAGTATAATATTCTTTCGCCCTCTCAATTTGGCTTCAGAGCTGGTAGGTCAACGGATAACGCAGTGTTTGAGCTGACAAGTTTTATTGTGAGTGAATTGGATAAGAAAAATAAAGTCATAGGAGTATTTTTAGACCTTGCTAAAGCTTTTGACACAGTCTCTGTATCCATACTTGTGAAGAAGCTTGAACTTGCTGGAATACGAGATGGTGCGTTACATTTAATGGCCGATTACTTAAATGGACGTACCCAGAGGACCAAAGTTGGCGATTATACAAGTGAAGAGAAAGAAATAAGTTATGGTGTTCCCCAAGGTAGCGTGTTGGGCCCAAGTTTATTCCTAATTTACGTCAACGATCTATTTAATCTAAAGTTAAAACAGTGTAAAATATTTTCATATGCAGACGACACTGCGCTTATTTTTGTCGGTAATAGTTGGGAAGAGGCTCGTGCACATGCTGAAGAAGGTCTTAGAACAGTGACTGATTGGTTGCGTGGAAATCTGCTCTCCCTTAATGTAGATAAAACCAATTTCATCACATTTACAAATGCAAGAGGCCGCACACCTATAATTGAAATTAGAGTACATTTGAACTGTGCAGCAGGAAGCTGCAGCTGCCCAAAATTACAATGTGTTCCATATATTAAGTACCTTGGAATAATGATAGACAGAAGACTGACCTGGACTACTCATATTGAGACTCTCAGCAAAAGAGTCAGGAAACTTATATATGTTTTTAAAAATTTGCGTGACGTAGCTGACCGAACGTTGATATTCTATGTGTATAACGCACTTTGCAGATCAATCCTAACTTATTGCAACACATCGTGGGGTGGCGCATGCGGTACCTATATGTTAAAGTTAGAACGTGCTCAACGAGCAGTACTAAAAGTAGCAACTTTTAGACCATTTAGGTTTCCAACCGTAGAACTTTACAAAGATTGTGGAGTATTGATTGTTCGACAATTATATATAAAAAACCTTATTCTATTCCAACACAAACAGATTAATGCAATAGAACTAAAATCAAAATTAAAAAACAAAAGAAGAAAAGACAGAGTTTTCTGCAGACCAAAATTTAACACGAAACTAGCCAAACGTCATCAGTCTTTTCTCGGCCCTTATTTGTATAATAACGCATGTAAATCAATAAATAATCTAGCATCAATTAATATCAGAGACGCGAAACTAGCCCTGGACAATTGGCTGAAAAACCTTAACCATGACGAAACCGAATTATTACTGAAGGTATTGGTATGATCGTCAGAAATATACTTATAAAACAAACACGCATACTCACACACAAATACACACACACACACACACACATACACACACACACACACACACACACACTCACACACCCTATCACACATACACACTCTCAAACTCAAACAAGCGCTAGTATGATTATAAGAGAAATGTTGTAAGTACTCACCTTAATTTAACTTGCCGTTTTAACTTGTATATTGTATTTTTTCAGAAGAAATGGTTGTTTATTTATATTGGCTATATTGTAAATTTGAAGGGTATGCAGACCTACGACACAAGAAATTATTCTTAGTGTAGGTTCTGCACGTCACTATAACGCACACAAGTCATTTAAGTAAGAATTACTTCTGAATTTATTGTAAATTGTACGTTTATTTTGAGTAATAAATTATTATTATTATTATTATTAAAAATCGGCTGTTTGGTCGCTGTAAATAAAATTATTAATTAGTAGAATGTGTTTTTTGCTCTGCTTTCGCCAGAAAGTAAATTGAAGATGTTATGTATGGTCCCAAAGACTAGGGTAGGTTAGAACATGACTACACATAGCGCGAGCCGAGCGAGCGAAGCGAGCGTGGCGCGGCAGCGGCCGGCTGTTTGGCCGCCGAATCGATAACTGTTACGGCTGTTTGGTCGCATACAACTGAAAATATATATATACTACTAATATGTTTCTTGCATCTACCTACATTTTCAAGATTTTTACCTTCTAAAGTTTTTCGTTTTGTATTGTATCATCATCAGCCCGTGTCAGTCCACTGCTGGACATAGGTCTTTCCCAAAGCACGCCACTGAGCCCGATCTTCGGCTCTTGTTTTCCAACTGCTGCCAGCCATTTTGCGTATATCGTCGCTCCACCTAAGCGGAGGGCGCCCTACACTACGTTTGTCGAGTCGCGGCCTCCACTCAAGAACAAGTTTACCCCAACGGTTCAGTTTGCTTTATCTTAAGGACTATGTCGATAACCTTGATCCTCTTTCAGATTACCTCGTTTCGGATATTGTCCTTCAGAGAAACTCCGAGCATAGCTCTTTCCATAGCCCGCTGAGCGACTTTAAATTGGTGGACTAGTCGTACCTTGAGTGTCCACATCTCAGCTCCGTATGTCATAACAGGTAGTACGCACTGGTTGAAGACTTTTGTCTTCAAACGGTATTGGCGACCAGAAAATTTGACGAAGCTTCCCAAATGCTGCCCAGCCCAGCTGTATTCTTCTGGGGTCTCTCTCTCGAAGTTGTTTTTACAAAGTTTGCCCCAAGTAAACATACTCTTGAACAACTTCGAGAGCAGTTCCGCTAACAGTAATTGGTTCTGGAATAACATGTTCATTGAACATAACCTTGGTTTTGTCCATGTTCTTCCGGAGACCAAAGTGTTGAGATGAATCAGTTAAGCTGTCCAACATCTGTTGCAAGTTGGTTACTGCATTGGTTATTGTGAATGTTTGTTTGTTCATCTTCTCCTCTAATTTTTCTAACGATATTTGCATGTCTCCCTCCATTTTCGTGGTGTGTTTTGTATATTTGATCTATGATCAGAGTTCTTCTTGAAATGTGTATCATACTTGATACTTGATGCGCGGGCACTTTTCCGCAATTAGGCCGTATGTCGGCCCTTTTTGCGTGATGGGTGGTACTGCTAGTCACTGCAGCCACCCACCCGATGTCCTCCAGGAAGGCCAGCAACTCCTGTATCCTGATGCAGGTCTCCTGTAGGGTTCCCGGTGTTCCCAGGAAATGCGCTCTCTGGTTCGCCACGCTACTGCACTCCAAGAGCACATGCGTGGCCGTTTCTTCAGCTTCCATGCATCCTCTGCACAGGGGGGTATGTAATGCCTATAGTAAATAGGTGTTTATTAAGGGCACAATGACCGGTGATTATTCCGACGACTTGTCGGAGCTTATCCCTTTTAAGGTTTAGGAGTTTACGGGAGAATCTCGGATTTAACTCCGGGAATGCCTCCCTCGACTGCCTGCAGTCCTTAATACTCGCCCAGTAGTTTTGATGCAGGTTGTTTGTTCTCTGCCGGATCCATGCTCAGATTTAGCTGAAAGGCAAAAAGAGTTCATCGGTTCTGGACCTACCGCGCGCAAGTCCGAGCCTCGCCTAGCCAGTACATCAGCCACATCATTACCTCTAGATCCGCTGTGCCCCTTTATCCATTGAAGAGTACATTGACACGGTTGTCTTTACTAACCTCGTCCAGTAGATTGTGGCATTGTATGATTAGCCCCGAGGAGTGTACGTTCTGTTGAAGAGCTCTGAGAACTGCAGCACTGTCTGAGAGTATTCTGATATTAAAATCAGTTACCTTTCTCCGTTGTACTGCAGTTGCCGCCTGGATTATACCTACACATTCCGCCTGAAAGATGGAGTTGTGTGAACCCAGGGTTGCTGCTATGTGTATGTTTAGATCGTCCGAGAACGCGCCTGTTCCCGTCCCTGTTTTCATTTTGGAGCCATCAGTGTAAATCCTAACTTCATGTGTGTTTGAACTATCACTAGACTCCTCATATAGTTGTATTTTATACCTTTTGATGAATTGATGTTGTTTTGGCACCCTATCGTAGATGGAGAGTATGAGTGGGTTTCCCTCTGCATACTCCTCTATGATGTTCGTGTGTGATGCCTGTTTGTTTTGCTCCCAGAGACGAAGTGCCCTAAGCCTGTAAGCAGATGCAGCAGCTTCCTGTTATATGTGAAGCTGTAACGGCTGCAATCCAAGTAATGCCTCAAGTGCTGCCGTGGGGGCAGTTCTCATACATCCAGTTACAGCCACACAAGCCAGCCTCTGGAATTTTTGTAGCTTGCTAGCTGTGGTGCTCTGTTTGGTTCTTGGCCACCAAACAAGAGCTTCATAAGTTATTGAAGGCCTAATCACAGTATTATACAGCCAAAAGGTAATCTTTGGACTAAGGCCCCATGTTTTCCCTAGAATTCTTTTGCATTGCCAAAATGAGATAGTAGCCTTGTTTATTTTACTCTCCAGGTGTCTAGCCCTGTTGAGTTTGCTATCTAAGGTGATTCCCAAATACTTTACCTCTTCAGTCAGGGTCAACTGAGTATTGAAGAGGTAGGGCAGTGTGTACCTACCTAAGTTTCTTTTACTTGTGAACATTACTAGATTGGTTTTCGTTGGATTCACGGTTAATCCGAATTCTGTACACTGGTGTACAGCTTTCTACAATCTTTAGAGCATTATTCATGATATCACAAGATACGCTGGCAAAATGTCCAGATACAAGAATCGCCAGATCGTCTAAGTAGCCAACTGTGAGGAAGCGTTGGTTATTCAGCTTTGTGATTAGGTCATTTACAACCATGTTCCAGAGTAGAGGTGACAGGACTCCTCCCTGTGGGCACCCTCTTGACACCATACCCCTTTCCTCTGGTGATTCCACCTAGGTCGACGCGAACCGCCCTAAGCTTCAACATGTTTAAGACCCAATCAATCAGAGTCGAATCCACATCGTGCTTCTGTAGCGCTACGTTGATGCTTATGAAATTCGTTTTGTCCTTCAATGTCTTGTTGTTAATGTCTTGCTCTATGGTGCTTACCACTTTGTGCAGGGCAGATTCTGTAGATTTGCCCGAACTGTAAGCATGTTGTTGTGGATGTAGTGGTGTAATAGTTAGTATGCTGTCTCTAATATACCGGTCACATAACCTCTCCAACGTTTTAAGAAGGAAAGAAGTTAAGCTTATCGGTCTATACGCTTTAGGGTCCGTATAGTCCTTCTTTCCCGGTTTAGGGAAACCTCCTCTAATTTTTCTAACGATATTTGCATGCCTCCCTCCATTTTCATTTGATCTATGATCAGAGTTCTTCTTGAAATGTGTATGGACATCATTTAGTAAAATACTTGCGTTTTGGTATGTTAAGTGTTAAATCCCGTCTTGAAAATGAGCGACGGGACAGGCCCACTCTATTTAGATTTATTGATACAACTATGAAATTCAGCTCCTCTAGACGTACTACGGCGTTGCATTTTTTTAAATAGATGCCTAGACCCTTGTTCTAAATAACAAGACAAAACTCAGTAATTTCTAAAATAAATTTCTCTAGATAACAATTGTTAATTCATTAAAGACGGTGAATACTCCATGTTACTATTAAAATGTAACATATGTATGGAAGCTTTTTTATCCGGTTGTGGTTTCAATTAGCGTGGAATGACCCAGTACAAGGATTGCTAAGTTTATATTTATTTGATAATTATCACGATAATAATCAAGACATAATTAACTTGATAATTTCATACCCCGCAAAACTATACTTATAATAAAACTTTAACGGGTCCAATTCTGTACATTGAAGATATTTTCAATTATTTTTTTTGGAGGGTGCTCTGTTTTCGATACTGAAGCCAAAACAGTTTTTTTTTTCATTTTTGTCTGTCTGACTGTCTATATCTTGGCTAGGCATCACGCCGAAACTACTGAATGAATTTAAATAAAACTTGGTATGACTTGAGTTCATACTACGAGATAGGACATAGGATACTTTTAATCCCGAAAAATTAAAGGATAGGCGTTAAAAGTAATTTAAAAGAACACGTAGCACGCTGAAACTATTGGATGGATGTTGATGCAACTTGGCACAGACATAGTTTGTATGATGGGTGAAAATTATGGATACTTTTTGTCCTTAAAAAGTTAAGGGTTCCTGCGAGATATGAGTCCAAATTCTGAACATTAAAAACATTGCGAAAAAAAATTTTTGGAGGTGACTATATTCTATAATGAAGCCTAAACTGTATGTTTTTTCATTTTTGTCTGTTTGTCTGGCTGTCTGTCTGTCTGTATCTTGGCCACGCATCACGCCGCCGCACAGTGGTTCCATTTTGAAAATTTGCAGACTTAGGGTCGAAAGTCGGAAATTCGATCTGATTTTTTTATATGTGTTGGAGAATTACTTGCTTAACAATAGTTGTGGGAAGGACTTTTCTGACAAACGGATATTTTACAAGAAAAAAAATATTTATTTTTTTTTTGTATGGAAGAAATCACATTATATTTTTTTCTTTTTTTGTTTAAATTTGTTTAGGTTGTGACTTTATAATATCAATAGTTCAAGTCATTGACAACCCAGAAAAAATATAACCTGTTGCAGTCACTTGCCGCCGCGCGAGTTTTAAGGCGCTAAACATAGCAACTTTTTTTCATATATTTTGCTAAGAATGCACCATCTTGCTTGCTTATTTATTATATTTGTGTGATTCTACCTCAATAAAAAACCAAAAGATAACATGATTTCCCCAAAAAAAGTTCATTCAAATGTAATTCTTATTAATTGGTAGGCAAGCGACCTTGTAGAACAGTAACGATATAACGATATCTCTTTGTTCAAGACAAATTATTTGTAAGAATTCATTAGGTTAACGCCTCAAAAAGTACCTATTTAAAAGTAAAAGTACCCTATCTACCTTTTCCAAGTACCTACTTACCGACCTATTTTATTTCCATGTTTCTAGGAAACGCTAATGATATTAGTGCGCAACCAAAGAGTCATCTATGATACTAACCTCCCGTTGTTCGCTGTGCTCTGATTGGTCGTCACATCTGCCATCGCAAACATGCTACCGACGACCAATCATAGCGCAGTATCGCATATAGTACTTATTTTATGCGATATTGAGCTTTGATGATGACAACTAATTAGGTTTTACCATTTTAAAATAATGTCGGATATTACTACATTCTGCTCCTGACGCAAGCGTCAGTCGTTTGACTGCAAAAGGACTAGATATTATTATATTATTTAAAGAGTGTAAAGTGTTTGAAGGAAGTGGATGTATTTTATATCTATGGCTGGATTTTATACATATCTCGACCTATACCAGAAACTTCGCAGTAGTGGTGGTGACCTGAACGATTTCCAATATTTATACAATGTTTCTGAAATACCATTCGAGATATCCCAAAAAGACCAAGCTAAAATCATGGAATTTACCCGACTTTTCACGACACGTCTACTAAAAAAATGGAATAATGCAAACAGATGTCAGAAAACTTTTCTAAACCGAGAAGTGAACCGTACGTGGTTGGAGACAAGCATCACGTGGCCAACTTGCGATTCAGTGGATTTGAAGATGATAATGGTAACTTCAATGGAACCAATGGAACTTCCAAATCCAACACAGGCAGAAAATATAATCCCATCCGTCTGCACTGCGGAAGCAGGAACATCTACTGAAGCACAAACAAGAGTGGATTTTAAAGAATTGGGTGAGAAACAGAAAAAAAGACGTTCTGACCCGACTGTGACAGCAACAGATGAAGAAGAGCTACAATATATATACACGTCAAAGTTAAAAAAAATTGGCAAACTTGCCTTAGATTGATTGTGGACCATCTTAGTAAGAATGCTGATGCTATAGAAGCTGTGACGCAGCTTCTATTCGATAAGAAGAAACCTGCAGTAGTCAAGATTTCAGAAGATAAAACTTTAGCGCTCTGCACAGCGCTTTCTAAATGGCGATACTCGACACTTAGGACATTTTTACTGGAAGAGACTTGCGCTGCTCTCCCGTCTTATCAGAAGCTTTTAGATACCAAAAGAAGATGTTACCCATTAACCGGTAGCATACATGTAACAGAAAAAGGAGCACGTGTCAGGTAAAATCTAATAAATCGAAAAAAAGTGTGATGCTCACTGCAATAAACTTAAAACTAATATCTTTAAAATTGTTTCAGACTCCAAGATCTTTTGGACCACACAGTACAGAGGATTCTCCTGGACTTAGGACCCATCACAAGTTCTAGCAATTAAGGTCTGAAGTTAATGTGGAAATGGGGCCTTGATGGATCTCCAACCAGGAAAACGCCGTACGAAGCCCTACCCAAGAGAGCTCGTGGCGCGGCACGAGGAGAAAAGTGAAGAAGAGGAAGGAGAAACGGAAGGGCAGCCGGAGGTCGCCGATCGGCTCGCCGGGCCTCCCCTGGGTAACCAGGGGTCTCACCCGGCAGGGCCTTGATCGCCCGGACATATGGTGGCCCCCGGACCGTCCCCGTAAAAACAGAAAGCCACACAAAAAAATGAAAGATACCAAACATCTGGTTATAATAACCAACCAAAAAGACCCGCCTGCAGTCGCAGGCAGGAGACTAGCCAAAGGAAGAGGGCAATCGCCCTGAAACCTTTTTCCCTACATTTCGATGTAAGATGACAATTCGATCAATCGAAAAGATGTGATTCCGGTGCCCGCCGCCGAGCGGTCGTGTCCTCCGTGCTCCGAGCCCCGCTGCGCGCGTCTGTCGCCGCTCTCCCTCGCACGTCGCTTCGGGTGTCCATAGGCTCTCCCAGATCCGCAAAAGAGCCGGCTCGCCCCCCCCCCCCCCCCAATTTAGTTTTGGAATGTGCCCTCAAGAACATTCGGGCTCTGCCCAAGGTGTCCGAGACTGGCCGGGAACTAGTTCTCTACCGCCATCAGGAACTGTGTATCATTGAACTCCGAGCCCCGCTGCGCCCGCCTTTTGCCGCTCTCCCTCGCACGTCGCCTCCTCGCTCTGTCATCCGTGCCGAGCGAAACAACGACATCGATTTGCTCTGTCCAGGTTTACGTGCTCCCGTGCGCAGACCCAAAGCATCGTCTCCCTCTCTTCCAGGGGCGGACGTATTTGGATGGGTCTGGAGACCTTGCTTTTGGGGGGTGCTGGAGACCTTGCACCTTCGCTCGCGAAGATGAAAAACTCCTCCGCGTCATTCCGCGCGGAATTTCAAACGAGCTCCACGTCGACCTCATCCGCAATGACCTTCTGTCTCAGGGACTCCCGGTGCTCCATGTCCACTGCCTCTACAGAGGTGTCCGTCGCGACTCGCGTCCTGCTCAACCTTGTGTTGGTCGTCCTCGACCGCACACCGAAGGGGAAGCAAATATTTAATATCCACGCGGTCCTCAGCCTATCGGGGATCCGCGTAAAATCAACTCAAAAAAAAACCTATTCTCCCAGCCCGCTCCCCTGACCCAAGCTGCCCCTCAGGCAACTCCCGGTTGGATGTCCACCAAGTCCCCGCCCCCGTTCTTTATCAAGGACAAGTCTCAAGACCAAGTCTCGAGGATACTTTCCGCTAAATGGGTCAATTTCACTTCCGCGCAGAATACCCAACAGAGTCCAGGTGCCGATCTCGGACGATCACCGCCGATTCACGAAGATTCTCGACGACGAGCGCATATATTTTTTCACATATGTGCTCGACGAGGAGAAACTTCTCCGCGTTGTCATACGCGGTATCCCTAAAGAGGTCAAGCCCAGTCTCGTCCTCGCGGACCATAAGTCTCAGGGGTACCCCGTACATGCAGTGCATAGAATGCATAACCTAGACAGGGTGTCCTACTAAACTTCGTCATTGTTATCTCGGATAAGAGCCCCGAGGGTAAGGCCATATTCAATATGAAGACGGTCATCAACCTCTCGGGACTCTCAGTCGAGACACCCGACAAAAAAGGCATTCATTCTCAGTGTCACAAGTGCCAGCTCTATGGCCACGGTGCGCGGGCTTGGCCCCTCCGGCCAAAACGCCCTGCCCTGACTCTCCCGTTTTCTCGCCACCGAGCGAATCAAATTCACCTCCGCCGTATATACCCACCCAGCAGGGTACTATGTTAACGAGCGCAATAACAACCGAACTATATAGCTATAATAGCATGCATGACTACTCTGCGTATATATATATATATATGTGTGTGTATACGCAGGGTAGTCATGTATATAATCTTAGAACTTAAGTTATTAAAAATTAAGCAATAATCAGAAAGTAGGAACACAGTTGCATAGGCATGGGTATTGCGAACACTGCGCTATTCAGCACGTAAGTAAGTGAAAGCATAAGTGAGATAAATATTCTTTCGTATGGGCCTAGGAAATAGGAAAACGTATTACATCTAAGCATATGGGTTGGCAGCGTACCTCTTTAGAAATAATAATAAACATGCAGCCACAGACAGACTGAAACTTTCTGTGGATGCATGATGTTAGGAGGTATCGCTCAGATATCCGCGCTTTGTACTTATTTACAATAGTTAAGTACCCCTGAGCCAGCCTAAGATAAATAGATATCACTTAAAAATGTATAACGTAGGTGGTAAGAGCGAGAGAAATCTTACGGGGAGGCACGCTTCTAAAAACGGCAAAGCGTGATGACTAAATATGAGTCATACATCGGAATGTTCGAAAAGTGAACAAACATTTGGAATACACCTCAACATAAATACCCGTCCTCGTACGGATGTGAGCAGGTCGGAAAATCGGATGTACCTCGTCGCACTCGTAGGAAAGCCATAAAAATTTGGCTCTCTTCATGGTTGAGATTTGACGTTAAACCGTAATGGACTTCTGGGTCAACTTTTTATGCCTATTTCCGAGCGTGGGAAAGTAAGTCTCGAGAACAATGGGGTGTCGGTATGTAGCTAATAAATTGAAATAAATCACCCAATAGGAGAGCTTCACTTGTTTTACAAATGGTATAAAAAGCCATACTTTTTAAAAATCATTGTGCTTTCAATCAGCTCCCGTTCGCTGAAGCAGACAAACAAAGATGCTCTCCTACAAGTGACCAAACCTAAGAATAGTATAGCACCACCAAGTATATCAAGGCTCAACCAGGATAATTATAACTATAAATTCAAACTTCTATCCTTGTTTTCAAGTTGAAAATATACAAACTAAAAGTGTAAACAAGTGTGTTTCTGTTACAAACTGCTATCCCGAGCTCAACAAAGACTCATTTTCTCTCAACTGGGACCCCGCACCTATGTGAGAGTCTGCAACAAAGTATGATGGAAGGAATAGACGCGAGATGCATTTGGTGACAACATTTCAATTCTCCTTAACAAACCATGTTTAATATTTGCTTTGAGCAGTGATGCTTGCTTGATGAGATCGTAATATGTTATCTTCTTTAGAGCATGTGCTGCGCAGAGATTTTGGTTCAAGTCCCAACCGTAATCAATATTTTCCCTTAATAACATAAATTTCAAGGAGAAATGTTCTTATAATTATTATTGGAGTATGGTTTTACTAAGCAGGCTTCAGCGTTACTTCTAAACCAAATAAGTAGTACAAAGTTAAAATGGGTAAACATATGTTATCTTTACGGCTATTATGCTAATCATATATTAGCCTTACCGGCTGATTAATTCAGCAAAGATGGCGTTACCATCCCCATAGGACGGGTATTTCATATATTTTTTAAACATTTATAAAAATTTAAGATAACCCATAAGTTATGTGATTAAACTACAATTCTAATACATATACCAGTAGGCCAGTACGCAAAGCAAATAAACTAGATATCCAAAGACACAAACATAACTAGAAATTAAATCAAAATAACATAACTTTTTAATTCTCAAACCTTTCTTTGGTACGTTATTACTACTTCTATAAGATAATAAAAGCTTGTAAAAATATTCTAGGTTATAAATGAACATTAAAATTAAATTAAATCTTAATTTTCAGGAATTTTCTTATAAACTGCATGCAAATGCTGAGTAAGAGGAGTATTATCAGTCTCCATATGGAGAGTTACCTCCAACGTGTCGGGCTGAAGTAGCCTGATGATCCTCTTAATCTTCTTCACCTGCGGTGGTTTGGCAAACGACATTCTTGAAAGGTTGACAGTCTCCAAGACGAGTTCCTTCTTCTCCGGATCGTGCGTACCTTCTTCAAGGGAGGTGAGCCCAAAATTATGGCTGACCACAAAGGCAACATCGTTTGACTCTGGTTTTACTCGGAGAAAACCACGTTCTTGATGCATTGGAGTCTGGTTCTCTGGATGTCGGGATAGAGACGAGAAGTTAAACATCGGCTGACCTGGAATATTTGAAGAAATAATATTAATTATTTTTGTTTGAGCTTAATTAAAGTTAAGAGAGGTCTAATGATGAGTGTGAAAACTTCATTTAGAAGTGTGAAAACTTCATTTAGAAGTTTTCACACTCATTAGTATTACATTTGTCTTTTTGTTCTTTACCTGACTACAGCTAAGTAAGGGAAGGGTAATGAGTTGAACAGTCTATGTATGTGGGTATGTGTGAATTTTCCACCATAGCGTCGCCACTATTGGTCCGATTTTGACAAGCAAGGTATCAATCGATTTGTCTTCATGTATGTAGTGTCACAGGCAACTAGACACAAATTTGGGGTTGGCTATAGGCATCCGGTACCGGCGTTGAGGGAGGAGAGTGGGGGGAATGGAAGGGGAAAGGGTCCCCCACGATCCCCTTTCCAGGACACGCTTAGTTTATGAGATAGGGTTGACTATAGAATCGAGGGGCAGGAGTTGGGAGGGAGGGTGGTGGTGGGGGGTTGGGGTAGTGAAGGGCTACCGCCGGTATCCCTTCCCCCGCGGAGATGTTTAGTTTGAGAGTTATTTCAGTTTTAAGTTTATTAAAAATCGGCTGTTTGGTCGCTGTAAATAAAATTATTAATTAGTAGAATGTGTTTTTTGCTCTGCTTTCGCCAGAAAGTAAATTGAAGATGTTATGTATGGTCCCAAAGACTAGGGTAGGTTAGAACATGACTACACATAGCGCGAGCCGAGCGAGCGAAGCGAGCGTGGCGCGGCAGCGGCCGGCTGTTTGGCCGCCGAATCGATAACTGTTACGGCTGTCAATAATAAATAATAAAGTCAGTTGGTCGCATACAACTGAAAAAATATATATTCTACTAATATGTTTCTTGCATCTACCTACATTTTCAAGATTTTTACCTTCTAAAGTTTTTCGTTTTGTATTGTATCATCATCAGCCCGTGTCAGTCCACTGCTGGACATAGGTCTTTCCCAAAGCACGCCACTGAGCCCGATCTTCGGCTCTTGTTTTCCAACTGCTGCCAGCCATTTTGCGTATATCGTCGCTCCACCTAAGCGGAGGGCGCCCTACACTACGTTTGTCGAGTCGCGGCCTCCACTCAAGAACAAGTTTACCCCAACGGTTCAGTTTGCTTTATCTTAAGGACTATGTCGATAACCTTGATCCTCTTTCAGATTACCTCGTTTCGGATATTGTCCTTCAGAGAAACTCCGAGCATAGCTCTTTCCATAGCCCGCTGAGCGACTTTAAATTGGTGGACTAGTCGTACCTTGAGTGTCCACATCTCAGCTCCGTATGTCATAACAGGTAGTACGCACTGGTTGAAGACTTTTGTCTTCAAACGGTATTGGCGACCAGAAAATTTGACGAAGCTTCCCAAATGCTGCCCAGCCCAGCTGTATTCTTCTGGGGTCTCTCTCTCGAAGTTGTTTTTACCTAGTTGCAAAGTTTGCCCCAAGTAAACATACTCTTGAACAACTTCGAGAGCAGTTCCGCTAACAGTAATTGGTTCTGGAATAACATGTTCATTGAACATAACCTTGGTTTTGTCCAAGTTCTTCCGGAGACCAAAGCGTTGAGATGAATCAGCTAAGCTGTCCAACATCTGTTGCAAGTTGGTTACTGCATTGGTTATTGTGAATGTTTGTTTGTTCATCTTCTCCTCTAATTTTTCTAACGATATTTGCATGTCTCCCTCCATTTTCGTGGTGTGTTTTGTATATTTGATCTATGATCAGAGTTCTTCTTGAAATGTGTATCATACTTGATACTTGATGCGCGGGCACTTTTCCGCAATTAGGCCGTATGTCGGCCCTTTTTGCGTGATGGGTGGTACTGCTAGTCACTGCAGCCACCCACCCGATGTCCTCCAGGAAGGCCAGCAACTCCTGTATCCTGATGCAGGCCTCCTGTAGGGTTCCCGGTGTTCTCAGGAAATGCGCTCTCTGGTTCGCCACGCTACTGCACTCCAAGAGCACATGCGTGGCCGTTTCTTCAGCTTCCATGCATCCTCTGCACAGGGGGGTATGTAATGCCTATAGTAAATAGGTGTTTATTAAGGGCACAATGACCGGTGATTATTCCGACGACTTGTCGGAGCTTATCCCTTTTAAGGTTTAGGAGTTTACGGGAGAATCTCGGATTTAACTCCGGGAATGCCTCCCTCGACTGCCTGCAGTCCTTAATACTCGCCCAGTAGTTTTGATGCAGGTTGTTTCTCTGAAGGCAAAAAGAGTTCATCGGTTCTGGACCTACCGCGCGCAAGTCCGAGCCTCGCCTAGCCAGTACATCAGCCACATCATTACCTCTAGATCCGTAGTGCCCCTTTATCCATTGAAGAGTACATTGACACGGTTGTCTTTACTAACCTCCTCCAGTAGATTGTGGCATTGTATGAGTAGCCCCGAGGAGTGTACGTTCTGTTGAAGAGCTCTGAGAACTGCAGCACTGTCTGAGAGTATTCTGATATTAAAATCAGTTACCTTTCTCCGTAGTACTGCAGTTGCCGCCTGGATTATACCTACACATTCCGCCTGAAAGATGGAGTTGTGTGAACCCAGGGTTGCTGCTATGTGTATGTTTAGATCGTCCGAGAACGCGCCTGTTCCCGTCCCTGTTTTCATTTTGGAGCCATCAGTGTAAATCCTAACTTCATGTGTGTTTGAACTATCACTAGACTCCTCATATAGTTGTATTTTATAGTTTTTGCGAATTAATGTTCTTTTGACGAATTGATGTTGTTTTGGCACCCTATCGTAGATGGAGAGTATGAGTGGGTTTCCCTCTGCATACTCCTCTATGATGTTCGTGTGTGATGCCTGTTTGTTTTGCTCCCAGAGACGAAGTGCCCTAAGCCTGTAAGCAGATGCAGCAGCTTCCTGTTGGATGTGAAGCTGTAACGGCTGCAATCCAAGTAATGCCTCTAGTGCTGCCGTGGGGGCAGTTCTCATACATCCAGTTACAGCCACACAAGCCAGCCTCTGGAATTTTTGTAGCTTGCTAGCTGTGGTGCTCTGTTTGGTTCTTGGCCACCAAACAAGAGCTCCATAAGTTATTGAAGGCCTAATCACAGTATTATACAGCCAAAAGGTAATCTTTGGACTAAGGCCCCATGTTTTCCCTAGAATTCTTTTGCATTGCCAAAATGAGATAGTAGCCTTGTTTATTTTACTCTACAGGTGTCTAGCCCTGTTGAGTTTGCTATCTAAGGTGATTCCCAAATACTTTACCTCTTCAGTCAGGGTCAACTGAGTATTGAAGAGGTAGGGCAGTGTGTACCTACATAAGTTTCTTTTACTTGTGAACATTACTAGATTGGTTTTTGTTGGATTCACGGTTAATCCGAATTCTGTACACCAGCTTTCTACAATCTTTAGAGCATTATTCATGATATCACAAGACACGCTGGCAAAATGTCCAGATACAAGAATCGCCAGATCGTCTGCGTAGCCAACTGTGAGGAAGCATTGGTTATTCAGCTTTGTGATTAGGTCATTTACAACCATGTTCCAGAGTAGAGGTGACAGGACTCCTCCCTGTGGGCACCCTCTTGACACCATACCCCTTTCAATCAATCAATCAATCATTTATTTATTTGCTAGAATACATTATTAAATTACATGTCAGTTCTTAGAGTATTGTAAGGTCACTTTATTCAGCCTGCAAGCAGGCGTGCAAATATTATTGTTAATTATGTCCATATTAAAACAAAATCATATTCAAATATTAAATAATAATAATAATAAAACAAATGTCAAAATTACAAAGTTAAAACTAGGAATTAATTAGATTCTACTTCTTAAAATAATCGTTAGTGCTATAAAAACAATTATACGCTAGCCATACATTCAATCGAGCCCTAAACAAATTACCCTTCAAGATTTTGATGTCTTCAGGTAACTTGTTGTATGCTTCTATACACATATTAAAAACGTTTCTCTTATAGATATCTTTATGATAAGGGGGTTGATATAACAGATTTCTAAACTTTGCGCGCTTCTGACTCTGAATAACTTCATTTCTCTTTATAAAATACGCAGGGTGAGTTTTTACAAAAATACATAAGTCCCTAATGTACATACATGGGAGTGGAAGAATATTACATTTCTTAAATAGCGGCTTGCAGCTGTCAAGATACCATGCCTTGCAAATAGCCCTCACACAGCGTTTTTTCCCCTGGTGATTCCACCTAGGTCGACGCGAACCGCCCTAAGCTTCAACATGTTTAAGACCCAATCAATCAGAGTCGAATCCACACCGTGCTTCTGTAGCGCTACGTTGATGCTTATGAAATTCGTTTTGTCAAAGGCTCCTTCAATGTCTTGTTATTAATGTCTTGCTCTATGGTGCTTACCACTTTGTGCAGGGCAGATTCTGTAGATTTGCCAGAACTGTAAGCATGTTGTTGTGGATGTAGTGGTGTAATAGTTAGTATGCTGTCTCTAATATACCGGTCACATAACCTCTCTAACGTTTTAAGAAGGAAAGAAATTAAGCTTATTGGTCTATATGCTTTAGGGTCCGTATAGTCCTTCTTTCCCGGTTCAGGGAAACCTCCTCTAATTTTTCTAACGATATTTGCATGCCTCCCTCCATTTTCATTTGATCTATGATCAGAGTTCTTCTTGAAATGTGTATGGACATCATTTAGTAAAATACTTGCATTTTGGTATGTTAAGTGTTAAATCCCGTCTTGAAAATGAGCGACGGGACAGGCCCACCCTATTTAGATTTATTGATACAACTATGAAATTCAGCTCCTCTAGACGTACTACGGCGTTGCATTTTTTAAATAGATGCCTAGACCGTTGTTCTAAATAACAAGACAAAACTCAGTAATTTCTAAAATAAATTTCTCTAGATAACAATTGTTAATTCATTAAAGACAGTGAATACTCCATGTTACTATTAAAATGTAACATATGTAAGGAAGTTTTTTTATCCGGTTGTGGTTTCAATTAGCGTGGAATGACCCAGTACAAGGATTGCTAAGTTTATATTTATTTGATAATTATCACGATAATAATCAAGACATAATTAAGTTGATAATTTCATACCCTGCAAAACTATACTTATAATAAAACTTTAACGGGTCCAATTCTGTACATTGAAGATATTTTCAATTATTTTTTTTGGAGGGTGCTCTGTTTTCGATACTGAAGCCAAAACAGTTTTTTTTTCATTTTTGTCTGTCTGTCTGTCTATATCTTGGCTAGGCATCACGCCGAAACTACTGAATGAATTTAAATGAAACTTGGTATGGACTTGAGTTCATACTACGAGATAGGACATAGGATACTTTTAATCCCGAAAAATTAAAGGGTTCCCGCAGGATAGGTGTTAAAAGTAATTTAAAAGAACATGTTGCACGCTGAAACTATTGGACGGATGTTGATGCAACTTGGCACAGACATAGTTTGTATAATGGGTGAAAATTATGGATACTTTTTGTCCTGAAAAAGTTAAGGGTTCCTGCGAGATATGAGTCCAAATTCTGTACATTAAAAACATTGCGAAAAAAAATTTTTGGAGGTGACTATATTCTATAATAAAGCCTAAACTGTATGTTTTTTCATTTTTGTCTGTTTGTCTGGTTGTCTGTCTGTCTGTATCTTGGCCACGCATCACGCCGCCGCCGGAACTACTGTATGAATTCAAATTAAACTTGGTATGATTTGAGTTAATATTACAAGGTAAGACATAAAAAAATAGGTTAATAAAAAAATGCTCTTGGGTGCTTAAAAATGGTATTGAACAAGAATATAACTTCTTTTTATACGCTTTATATTAGCTTCACTTGTATGTTTGTAACCGACTCCTTTGGACGCTATTTTGACCCACTTTAAACGGTCAGATTTCATTCAAATTTTGCACACCTGTCAAAGACCGATGACAATGCAATAAATCGAAAAAAAAAACGCTCTTATAAATAAACCAAACGAAAAAACTAAAAAACTCGCTTTATAAAGCAAAACCAAACTAAATAAATAATAGTTTAAAAAACTAAAAAACACGCTTTATAAAGAAAACCAAACTAAAAAAAAGAAAATAAATTTTAATAGTGTAAACTAAGAAAAAAAACAGACACGATTTTTTGTTATTTTTCATTAGTTTTATATATTTCATATATTTTAAGGTTTTCTTTATAAAGCGTGTTTTTTTAATCTATTATTTATTTTCTACTTTTTAGTTTTTTTTTCTTCTTCTAATTATTGCATTGTCATCGGTCTTTGAGACGTGTGCAAAATTTGAATGAAATCTGACGTTTAAAGTGGGTCAAAATAGCGTGCAAAGGAGTCGGTTACAAACATACAAGAGAACCTAATATAAAGTATATAAAAATAGATAATAAATTTTAATAGTGTAAATAAGAAAAAGAGTTTTATTTAAAAAAAATCGTGGGATGCTTTTTAAGATATTATCGAAATGATAATCCTTCTTCCAATGAATATTTATAAGTATTGACCCATGCACCCCACGTTTTTTTATATCTAAAACTTTTTTTTCTTATTCACACTATTAAAATATATTTTCTATTTTTTAGTTTGGTTTTCTTTATAAAGCGTGTTTTATAGTTTTTTTTAACTGTTATTTATTTTTACTCGTTTCTTTCTGTCTGTATGTTTGTTTGTTCACGCATCAAACTTCTGGACCGATTGCAATGCGGTTTTCATTGTTAGATAGCTTAGATTGGTTTGATTTAAAAGCTGGTGTAATATCTCAATCCGGTGAGTTAGAAGCCTAGCAATTGATAAAAGTATTTTTGACGGCTGAAGAAATTTTGATCAATTGTTGGTACACATTATGGTACTTTGAACCTAATGAAAAGAGCCGTACCCGTGGCTTCGCCACATGTGCTCTTTTCTAATTCTAACTCTTTTCTAATTCTGTGAAAGAGGTTACATATTTATTTTAATGTATTGAAATATTATGGTTTATTTTCATGAGATACATCAATACTATGGTACATGTTAAAATGCAGTTTCTCTAAACATTTACTAGGGAAACCATCCAACTAACATACTGCATTTTTTGGGTGCAAAAAGGTGTACTTGAGGGATGTATTTTGATCTCTTGAAGCAGTTTTACATATAAATAAAGAAGAGCCTCAATAATCCCAATACCCAACAATACCCCATGTTCAGATTATGGTATAGAGATATAAATAAAAAGTCATTTTTTGAAATTTGCCTTTCATAAAATCTACTTATTATTGCTCTAGAAAGATTTTCGTCTCCTTGTCATGAGGGGTTCCACCAGGTAAACCAAAGATCATAGGAGAACCCCTGTCTGGAGTGTTTAATTAGTTTTGAGCTATGGCAGTCTAGCGGTTTACTAGTACTACTTAGAATCCAACGATACCGGGTTCGGTTGTGGACTCCACAACTATGACTTTTATAAGTTATGTGCAGTTTTCCAACGCTCCCTGCTTTGGAGGGCATGTTAAGGTGTCGGTCCCGGCTGTTAATGATTAATACCAGTTGTTAAGCCATGTCAGAGGCCTTCCGGCGGCCTGACAAACTCTAACACCAGAGGCCAGCACTACCTCATACAACAAGCAAGCAATTAGTTTCAGGTTTTTAATGCAACAATAATGGAAAAATACTATATAATCCAGTGTATAAAAAACTTGTAGAGTGCGTGAGCAGGTAAATCGATATGGTTTAATGTGAAATGTTCATATTATTACTTATATTATGTTCATATTATTACACAACCACATATAGTTCAATCAACGAATGCCCCAAAAGGGGGTGTAGAATGCGTGAGCAGGTACCTAAGTGATTCCTTCTGAAACATGTTCAGGTCACTTAGGGAGTGAATATATTAAAAGTCCTGACATTTAGGAGGTGAGCCGGAGTGGGGAGGGGGTCAAAAAGTTCCCACTTTATGTTTTTTAACTTATATTACAAAAACGCATTGTAGGGAAAAGATTACTCAAACTAATTGAAAGCTCATAATATTTTCTACAACTTTTATTCTATACAATTTTTCTCAACCGTTTTTGAGCTCCACGCTTCGGAATAGGAGCTTTCAATTAGTCTTAAAAACCTTTTCCCTACAACACACAATTTTTGTGATTTAAGTAAAAAACCTAAAAGTGGGAACTTTTTGCCCCTCCCCACTCCGGCTCACCTCCTAGATGTCAGGACTTTTAGTATTTTCACTCCATAGGCATCCTGAACAAGTTTCTGAAGGAATCTCTTAGGTACCTGCTCACGCATTCTACACCCCCTTTTGGGGCATTCATTGATTGAACTATATGCTGTTGTGTAATAATATGAACATTTCACAGTAAACCATATCTATCATATTGGGAAATTATATTGTTATTGTATCATAACCAACCATTTTGCAATTTGGTAAGCTTATCTAGAAGAAAGAACGGGAGGATATGTGTAAAAATGTATGACCATGTTCTACTATGGTAGTGTGTGCTAGTGTTCACGTTTAACACTATTTATAGGATAGTGTCATAATCGCTGGCTCGCTGCCTACCTAAAACGCAGTGTGCCTTAATAGCGTTGTGCCTAAATGTCATTTCAAATAAACATTTGGATGAAGTAGCTATTAGTCTATGTCACTATTAGTCTATTTCTTACATTGCCCATTTTGGATATATTGATTTAAAAAAAAAAAAACAAAGGTTTTACAATTATTAAATCGTACTTCTTTGCATTTTCTACATGGAATACATTTTATTGCATTCAAGAGAGGGTCATATTTACCCTATTAGAGTTTTGTGGTTGTGTAACTTCTAGTTAAAGCTCCAACTGACCTGTCTGCAGTATTTGGCGGGCAGGGGGGCTTCAATAGCTTCAGCTGCTGAAAATTTTGATAAAATGAGCAGAGTCAAATTGATCCCTCCTCATCCTCGCCGGGTTAAGCAAGTGTCCTCCGAGGTATTTAGTATTATTCATAATAATTCTATAATTGCTGCACTACCATCCTTCCCGTTCCACACTGCGATTGGTCACGTTTTACATTGTTATTCTATTGTTTTAAAAATGTGTGGAATGCCTGCCTGCTTACTTGCCTGGAAGAAATGGCAGATATTTCTGGAAAACGTGAGCAATAAAAAATGTGGTTTTTGGTTGAGGGTGATCTAAAACTATTGTTTTTTCATATTTCTTAAAACAAAATGACGTACATATGTTACCATAAGTACGCACTCCAGAACAAGAATGTTTAATTTAAATATGATTGCTCCAGACATTATGTAGTACCTACTCCGTGTGTGTAGCAGGCAGGGTAGGCACGGCACGCGAGTAGTAATTTCGCTAAAAAACACAATTGTATACAAAAAGGAGATCCTTACCAATGCAAATAAATTCTAACTCTTCATGATACGCAAATTCCGGTATGTTCGGATAAACGCCTCTTCCATCCTTTGTAGACCATCGGCCAGCGAGCCAGGATACGGCCTTGAGTACATCGGGAATTCCCTGCATACTTTTAATTTTGATGAAAGACCGCTGATATAACACAATTTTCGCTTGAGCGTTCTTGAGGATATAAAAATAAATAATATGGCGGTTACATTATGTACAGGACTTCCGGGAAAAGATTTAGAATGAAAGAAAGGCCATCACTGGCCATCGTCATCGTCTCCAGTGCTGCCGTTTTGTTTGTGGAGAAAGTGCTCGACTTCGGCGCCAAATAAGTAAAAAATATGCTAGATCAAACTAAAGTCTGCTAAAAAATGCCTTGTTTAAATTAATGAAACTAATTTAATACTAAGTAGTCCATGTAATAAAAAATACTGTGCTATTTTTAGATATTTAACCATTGAATAATATTAGAAGATCATCAACTCATCCTGTGCTTGTGATAGTTATGACGTATATGGGCCATCTTAACCCGTCAATTGTCGCGTCATTTTTACCCAAAAATGCCCTGCTTGTCCGGCTAGTTTTTTAACTGTCTAGGTTTGCGGGTAGTTTTGTTTATTGTCCAATGTTTGAGTACGAATTGCTATCTATCGCTAACATGTGAAACCCGTGGCCCAATTCCATAACTTGGCTACAATCGGATTATCACTTTTTTCATAGCAAATTCGACTCTATCGCAAGGCATTAGTGGTTGCGATACTGAGAATTCGATTGAAGCCAAGTTATGGAATCGGGCTCCCGAAATATGATATGAATATGCAAACAGCTATGAACAAATTTTTCATACTAATGTGTTGAAATTAATGCTAAATTTAGGTTTATAGATTCCTAAGCGGCAACACTGACCTTCTCGACTCTCGAAAGATGCTCGAAGGTCTAACCATAAACATAAATGTTTTCTCGAATCAAAACCATAGACATAAAGTCATTTCATGTCATCCAATGGCGAAGGAAATGTTTATGGGAAAATTCCTTACTCTATGTTACACAGAATAGGGCGATAGTACCTTAACACCACCAGCAGTGCTATTACGTAATTTTGATCATATCGGTTTCAAGCTGTCAAATTCATTAATGCTTTGCGATAGAGTCGATTTTGCTATGGAAAAAAGTGTCAATCTGATTGAAGCCAAGTTCTGTGGTCGGGCCCCTGAGAGCAGTGGCCCAATTCCATAACTTGGCTACAATCGGATTATCACTTTTTTCATAGCAAATTCGACTCTATCGCAAGGCATTAGTGGTTGCGATACTGAGAATTCGATTGAAGCCAAGTTATGGAATCGGGCTGCCGGGCTCTGATAGCCAAATCTTTATAACCGAAATCCGAATCGATTCGATTCGATATTGTGAATGAAAAATGTATTGAACTGAACGATTTCAAACCGAATCCACAGAATATCATATCGATCGACAACTGAGTTATTGAAGGGTTCTGAAACGGGGGGCGGGTTAATATAAATTTAACTAAGTCTGTAATAAGAAGAATAGACAGTTTTATATTGTACAGTGATATCAAGCGTTTTCATTTCTTCACTCTGTCCACACCTTTTCACTCTACTGGAACCCCACACTTACGAGGGAGTCCCAAACATTACCCTTTCCTTGCTTCGCCGTACTCGGGTAAATAGGGAATTAACATTCCCAGCCCACAAACAATACGAAAACAAGGACATAATGCCATCAACAAATCTCTTCAGGAGATTAGGCTGAAGTGCGTAATAAAGTACTTAAGCCCTGCAGCTACTCACGTATCTTGGCAATTTTTCCGAGTTTCCCGCAACTATCGAGAATCGGTTGCGGATCATGACTTACCTTGTACTATTATTTATTCTGTGCATTTACTCGGGTTTTCACCAATCGCATTTTTTTATCGTTTGGTGTGGGTTTGGGTTATTGACATAATTTCTTATATTTATTCTGTGTTAGTAAGTCAATGTTTGAAGCGGATGACTTCGCAGGAGAGTAAGTGTAGTGTATAATGTAGGGTATTAAATATTAATTAATAAGTTCTTTATTACCCCCGAACTCAAAAAGTGACGGGTGTTATAAGTTTATGGTGTGTGTGTGTGTGTGTGTGTGTGTGTGCGTGCGTGCGTGCGTGCGTGCGTGCGTGCGTGCGTGCGTGCGTGCGTGCGTGCGTGTGTGTGTGTGTGTGTGTGTGTGTGTGTGAGAGAGAGAGAGAGTATTTGTATCCGTGTGTCTGTCTATGGCATCGTAGCTCCCAAACGAATGGACCGATTATGATGCGGTTTTTTGTTTGAAAGCTGATGTAATCGAGATACACATGCACATACATCCTATTCTGTGTTCTTGTTTCTTGCGACATGCACACGCGTTACCGACAAAAGTAAACATAGTAGGGGAGAGGGAGGCACATTAGCACAGTTTTTATATCTTAAGCCAAGTTTCATATCTTATATAAAGAAAATTATCTTTTTTACTTTTTAACAGTTACTTTAGTCTTTAATCTACCACAAAACTTAAAATTCGGATACATTTGACGAACATTTATGACGTTTACGACGTTTTTTAAAAACCTTTCTTTGTTCATATCTGCCCCTCCGGGAGGGGAAGTTATACAAATACAAAATTATTTATTTTCGGACAACAAAAATCCATGTGTTAAAATCTTAAAAAATAATGATAGTAATAATGCGCAACATTAAATAGAGAGGAACAGACTATGCAGACGACAATCAACTAAACATTAAGACAAAATGCCTCAAAAAAGAAGAGGGGAAACTCTCCGCCACTGTTTTCAGGATACTGTTGTGACTTACACGTACTCTGCCCATCAAGGAAGCTACTTTTTTGTGAATGATGGCTGGAAAGCCATCAGTCCGATTTTGTGCAAACATCCCAGAGGCACTACAAAAGCGAGGAAGTCCCAACAACATCCTAAATATATTATTATATTGTACGCGCAGAACGTCTAGAGATCTTTTGATATAGTCAACCCGTAGACTGCCCGTGTAAAGACCCTGACAATACGCCTTAAACAGCGTTATCTTGACCTGGTCTGAACAACGGGCGAATCTACGTGCTAACATATTACCTCGAAACGCCAGCGCCCTGCGCTCTCTCTCGATATCTACATTGTCCTTAAGGTCGTCGGTTAGAAAATGCCCTAGATATTTGAAACAGGTCACTCTCTTCATGTGCACGCCATTTAGGATTATATCAGGAATTGATTCAGGACATTTACCGGTGGCCTTAAAGACTACTCGCTCTTTTTCACATTGTATGTGAGTCCATGTGAAGCCGCATACCTCTCACAGACCCTCAGCATTTCACCGAGAGCCCCAGCAATCGGATACAGCAGCACCATGTCGTCCGCATAGCTGATGTTATTAATACTAACACCACCCACATGACAACCAACACGCATGCTGCTGAGCTCGACTATGAGATCATTGACTTATAGGTTGAAAAGCTTAGGAGACGTCAGCCCCCCCTGCCTCACCCCGCTCTCCAATCTATATGTCTCGGAAAGCGTATTGGACCATATTACATTATATATTTGATTAGCATGCCAAAATTGAAAGACAGATAATATTTCCGTCGGTACATTCCTGTCCCTCATTTTTCTCCAAAGCACATCATACGACACACTATCGAAGGCCTTGGAGAGGTCAAGAAAGCAGACATACACCGGCGTTTTGTGGTCTGTATAATATTGGACAGTGTGCTTGAGACTTAAAATAGCGCTCTCAGTAGACAGTCCAGGCTGAAACCCGAATTGAGCATCATGCAAATGTAAGTATTTTTTCAAGCAAGAATCAAGCAAACTGTCCAATATTTTAGCTACAATTGTCGCGAGGGAGATTGGACGATAGTTTCCCTTTTCCGATATATCTCCCGTCCTGTTCTTAACGATGGGTACGAAAGTTGTTCTCATCAAGTCCGATGGTAAGTAAGAGTGACTAAAACACATTGTATAGAACATAGACAGAACCCTCGGTAGGTGAATCACCGCGTGATTTCAGATGTTCAATGCTGAGTCCATCGTGTCCAGGAGATTTGCCTCTGCTCATGTTTTTAATAACAGAATGAACTTGCTTAGCCGAGAAACGCAGTAGTAACTCTTCTCCCTGAACGACAAACTCAGAATCAGAATCGGTCATCATAGATGACGGGCCAAGTGGAGATTGCACCTTAAAATGCTCCAAGAACATATTTGCGATCTCCGTATGTTCGTGTCTTCCACCGACACTCACTGGAAGGCCAGGCTTGATATCAAGCTTACCAGTCGATTTCCAAAATTTACTGAAATTCTTCGAGGCTCTTTGGTTAGCGATTAAGTCCATCTTAATCTGGTCCTGGTTGTTTTGGCACCACCTCAATCGACCTTTAAATTTTTTCCGAGATTCACACATTTGCGTGTATACTTGGCCAGAAGTTGGGCGATTATGCAATATCCAGTTTTTGAAATAAAGCCTGGCCTTCCAATGAGCTTCACGAACATGCTTATTCCATCCGCACAGAACCCTGCCCCTTCTAGGTCTATCACTATGTTTCTACCAGTCTGCACAGCGACCTCACACAAGGTTCCGACAATGTTATCATACAACCCATCAATAATAACTTTATGTTCAGTTAAACTACAAGACCCATAACTGCAATCCACAAACTGTTGGGGGAAATCAATTTCACGTAATCTATTATGACATAGATTTTGGTAACTAGAAATTTGAAGTGATTCATAACTCATCAGTTATGAATCATTCTGGGGCAGTTTTGAATGGCCTTAAAATTGAGGTAGGGCAGGTTATTTTGCCAAAATGTCAATAATATTGACAGTCCATTTATATTCTTTAGCCGGAAAGAAAAAAATTATGTCCCTTTCTTTTCAAGTAATGATGAATGAAGTAATGAAGTTCTTTTCCACAATTCTCGCAACAAAAACATCCAAGTCACTTACTTCTTTTCTGGAATGCAAAATGGTGGAAGGGGGATAAAAACTACTTATTATTGCTCTAGAAAGGTTTTCAGAAGGTAGTCTCCTTGTCATGAGGGGTTTCACCAGGTAAACCAAAGATCATAGGAGAACCCGTGCCTTGAGTTTTTAATTCGTTTCAGGTTTTTAATGCAAAAATAAGGAAAAAACACTATTACTAAGTAATAATATGAACATTTCACAATAAATCATTTCTATAATATTGGGAAATTATATCATACTCATACATCGTGTAATTAGGTAAATTGATCTAGAAGAACGGGAGGATAGGCGAAAAAATGAATCATGATTTAATGCTATTAACTGACCATGTTCTACTATGGTAGAGTGTGTGTTCACATTTTTACACTATTTATAGGGTATAGGGTATATGTCTTTGCATTTTTTACATGGACTGTTTTTTTATTGAATTTGATACTAGGTCATATTTACCCTATTTGAGTTTTGCACTTGTGTAACTTCTAGCCCAAGCTCCAACTGACCTGACTAATTTTGGAGGGCAGGGGGCTTCAATAGCTCCAGCTACTAAGAATATTGACAAACTTTTTGAAAAGCTGTACACAACACGACATGATCTGGGTCAAATTGACCCCTCCTCATCCTTGCCGGGTTATGTGAGTGTCCTATCAGGTATTTAGTATTTTTCATAAGAATTCTATAATTTCTGCACTACCATCCTTCCCGTTGCACGCTGCGATTCTTAGAATAACTACTACATACTACATACTTGGTGTCTATAGGTAGTTATTATTTTATGGAGGTAGCCATTAAAAACGAGGTATCATCATTTTTTGGGTAAGGGTGATCTAAAACCATTAGGTACATTTTTTCGTATATCCTAAAACAAAATGTACGTAGGTTACTCTAGGTACTTACTCCAGAACAAGAATGTTTAAATATTATTGCTCCAGACAATATGTACTCTGTGTAGAAGGCAGAGTAGGCACGCAAGTAGTAGTTTCGCTATAATATATACAATTGTATATTAAGTACACAAGAAGACACTTACCAATGCAAATAAATTCTAATTCTTCATGATACGCAAATTCCAGTATGTTCGGATAAACGCCTTTTCCTTTCATTGTTGGAGACCGTCGGCCGGCGACCCAGGATACGGCCTTGATTACCTACATCGGGAATTCCCTACATTATTTTTTGATGAAAGACTACGGGCGGATGTAACACAATTTTCGCTTGAGCGTTCTTGAGGATGTCTTGAGCGGAGCGATGCTTCAAATTTCAAATGCAGCAAAATAGGTAGTTTTCTGGGTTTTTTGTATTCACCATATTTATATACTCTTTGGTATTCACCGGTCACCAAAGAGAACAATAAATAATATGGCGACTAAGCCACAGAATAAATAATATTATTAAATAAACGATATTAAACGATAGATAACGTAACGGACAAAGATTTTGAAAGAAATTAAAAAAAATGCTAACCTCCAGATCAGGGTTGCCAACTCAACAATTCCACGACTGGGTGCTAAAAGTCATCCCAAATTGTGCTAGATTGCAGTGGATTTCCAAAAATAGTGCTAATTTTATTGAATATGGATTAAAATAATAATATCACACAAAATGAATGTATTTGTCATAAAAAAAAGTTGTTATTATTATTTCACTCCCACTCATTTCTATAATTTGAACATAACTCACTTTTTTGCTTAAAGGAACATTAATTTTTGACCAAGCGAGCGCTAAGCGACTGTTTCAGATTGGGCAAAAATTCTTTCGTATGTCTGGATGTCTGCCAGGATGTCTGACCGGCTGTTCTCCTCTACAGGTCGCATTTTTCAACCGATCTAGATGAAACTTGGTATACTGGTTAAACGAATTTTTTAGTCGCCGGGGATTTTTGATTGGGGGGTACTTCCCCCCAAAAAAGGTAAAAAGGGGGCTACTAAATATCTCCGCCCTATAATATAGATTTCGATGGTTCTTTTTTTACAAAATGCAGTATTTTTCTCACTTTTAGGTTTCTACTAGTAGAATCAGCCCCTTTACCTACTAGGTACGGATTGATAGAGCATCTTGGTTACTAATGTTAGTTGTACAATATGGTAACTATATGGCGCTACTGTGCACTGCTAGATTGTTTGCAAATAGGTTTGTACGCGCGACGTCTACAGCTCAGTGCCACAAGTTGTAACTCACTTTACACTAAACTTATGCGTTCGTATTTAAAGAATAATAATATATAGATAAAATGTTTACTTTTAAGTAATGCCCAATCACGCTGTCAACGAACAAACCAAAGAAAGGATTCTATTATTAGAACAAGACAAACATAGCAGTGTTTCTTCCCTATTTGGTGCGGTCCGATTCACGCTCACACTTACAGTAATAATAGCAACCTCACAGCTTAGCCGAATCGTAATAGTGTCAAAAGTTTTCAAATTGTCAGCGCTTTGAGTTTCATGAGTAGTGTTGGCGTGAATTGGAACGCGCTCTATGTCGTCCTTAATTCATAGGAAGTCCCCTGCGAAAGTGTAGCAAGGTATAGAGCTAAAGCGTTTTGTTACTTCCCGCCTGGCTGTGTTTTGTTCTGCGGTGTTGAAAATTAATCGACATGATCACTATTTAGTGCTCTTTATGTTTATGTTTTTGTGTGTTCTTTATGTTAGATTTCAGTGCTATACCTATGAAAATAGTGCCAAATCTAGCACCGAAAGTGCTAAGAATCGTAATGCATTTTGAAAACAAAATGCATTTGGAAACCTAGATAAACACTATCCAAATCAGAAAAATATCATATAACTGTGGAAACATGCTGCAATTACATATGATTTTGGTATTACGTTTGTGTGGAAAATGTATCCTCCACCGGACTCATAACCGATGGCATAGAATAACAATATACGATCTAAATCATAATCAATCTATACTTGTTCACTGCTAGACGTAGGCCTCTCCTAATACATTCTGAGCTCGGTTTTCAGCTCTGCAGTTCCTGACAGCCGTTTTTCGCGGGTTTGTACTCCCTAGCCACAGGGCGTCATACACTACGTACAATTCAGCTGGGTTGGGCACATTTGGCAAAGCTTCTTCAAGTCTTTTCGTCACCCATACCACAAATCCTGAAGACAAAAGTCTTCAATCAGTGCGTCCTACTAGTCCACAAATTTAAGGTTGCTCAGCGAGCTATGGAGAGAGCTTTGCTCGAGTTCTTGAGGGTACGCCACGCTTAGGTTAACGTAGTGTAGGTAAAACTCTCTATATACAATGATGGTCAGAAATATCCAAGATTAAGTTAAAAAAGTTTCCCAATTATCGCTGTTGTGAAATTTTATTCCCTAAAAGAAGCATGGCAGAATTCGCCTGGCTCCAGAAAAATGAAATGACACGCCATTCATGTTGCCTATATATGTGTAAATTCATGTTATATTTTCGTGTCTTTCTTCAAATATTAAGTATAATTCGCTGGGAATTAATTTTAACTTTGATGCATTACATTATTGTAGATATTACTTGTGTAATATCCGAACACACACTATGGTTCTCATTATATTGTTTTCGTTCGGATACACGTTGCATCGTAGTTCTATCTGTCTAGTGTCTGTCATTTTCATCGTCATCCATCATCATTGTACTTAGGAAATGTCTATGTCCATCATTAATTCAATTTAATTCCGTTATATTTGGGTATTCTGTTGTTATCGTGAGTTGATGCCAGTAGGTACGTTACGTGCATATTTTTCTGCGATTTTTGGATTTTTCAACGACTGTGTCCTGTTTCCTTCTACCTGATGATAGAGCCTTCTATATTAACCCTTGCAAACGTTTCTGGACAACTATCTGTAGCTCAGCGATTTGTTTTTTTTGCAACTTACAAGTAACATTGACGACAACCACCCCATTCAAGATGCCTTTTCGGTGTGTAAATTGTTCTGTAAAAGTGTCTCGAATCAGAAAAGACATCAACTGTCCTAAGAAAGCAAGGAATTATTCGAAGCTATAAGGCGATGGATTAAGAAGGATTTTCCACAAGAAGTAAGGACACTACTTGTTCAGAATTGAAGTTTGCCCAGACGAAAGCTAAATCTTTGCATTAAATCGTGTGACAACTTACCTATAGCGAGCCAAAATAAAATCTATACATTTGGGAAGTAGACATTATTTTGTTTACATTGTTGTAGACAGGAGTTTGGAGGACCGCACGGCAATACTGAACCATTATTGCAATTGTATTGCTGGCAAAAGGACGGTCGGGTGTTGCTCCCATATAATGAGCATTTTATGTTGTATGGTCTACGCAAAATATTGAAGTGACCTAGCAGCACCAGCGTATTGTTTGGACAATGTCATAGCTCAGTAAAGCACTCAATGATGGCGATGCCATCATTGAATTATATTCCATATCCTCGGACAGTGAAACAGAAGGTTAGTATACAAATTATTATAATTTTTCCTTACTAAAAATGTTCTTACTGTTCTATGTTCCTACCTACATAGTTCTACCTAAAAATGAAATGCGTAATACCATGAAGGTTTTCTACTGCTTCTTCCTAAAAGGAATGTTTGAAATAATGTGATGCGAGACGCCAGCGGGGCTATCTCTTTCACGTAAAGAAGAAATGTGATGCGTACTACCATGAAGGGGATCTACTGTCACTATATTTATTCATATGAGAATGTTCGAAATGTGATTCGAGACGCCAGCGGGGCTATCTCTTTCACGTAAAGAAGAAATGTGATGCGTACTACCGTGAAGGGGACCTACTGTCATTATATTTATTCATATAAGAATGTTCGAAATGTGATGCGAGACGCCAGCGGGGCTAGCTCTTTTACGTAAAGAAGAAATGTGATGCGTACTACCATGAAGGGTTCCCACTGTCACTATATTTCTTCATCAAATAAAGTACAAACAGTGATGCGAGACGCCAGCGGGGCTATCTCTGTCATGTAAAGAAGAAAGTGATGCATACTACCATGAAGTCTGTCACTATATTTCTTCATTAAGGTATATTAAAAATGTGACATTACTATTAAATATGTTATAAAAGTACTGCGAGACACCATCTATGCTATCTCTGTCACGCAAAGAAAAAGTGAGTGATGCGTACTTCCACGAAGGATTACTACCCTCAAGATATAATTTCTTCATAAAAATATGTCCATAAAGTGATTCCATCCGGGATATCTCTTGAGAAAAAATTTGAGTCATAGCCGAGTCCAGTGTGGACCTAGTCACATTCTACCCTCAAAGGGTTTCTATTAAAAAGAACATACCTACTATTCGTTTCAGAATATTTTAATGGTGTGCCCTCAACTTTTGCCTCTGCCGCGGACGTAGCACCGCCTGATACCGTCTCTCTCGACTGTCGTATGAACCCATCCTCCAACGCCAGAGCCGAACGATGAGTTCATCAAAATGAAATGTTATGGATGATGACCCCGAACTAGACAAAGAAAATGTGTCTTTGCATGGTGAAAAAACCAAAGGCTAAAACTTTGTTCAGAAAAGCAGCACATAAGGATTTAGCTTCTATACAGGATTACTTCATGATTATTAAATTTTTGTGGCAGTTGAACTAATGAATACAAGATAGCCATTGCGGAGAGACGAGGACACAACGAGGCTTTGTCGTTAGTTAATCAATGCTGATATAAGACGTCTCTTATTAAAGTAAAGAGATACATTTTTTTTTATTAGTTGACGATGTAATTTTATTATCTGAGAAGTCAAAATCAACAAATTACATCAAAACCAGCTGGTTCTGTTTTAGGTACCTACCTAAAATAAATTAGAAATGAAAAGTTTGAGGTATTTTATAATAACAATTTATTTAAAACAACAGGAATGAGAAACGTTTACTGAAAATCCCAGCTTCGAAAAACGACGACCAAGCCGATGCAGGTAAGCCTCATCCAGCGCAGCGACTATTCACCTTTCAACAGTGGGAGCCAGCAGGGCAAGCACCAGCCATGGTCTGAGATCCCACGGGAGATTTAAAGGTACAATATTCCGGTCTTCGTCACTTCATTCGAAGTTAGCAACAAATTACCGATGACCCGATATCATCTTAGTGGTTTACTAGGTTATAAAGTTCCATTTATTTCACAGGAACACACAGATTTTAGTGAATCGGCGCATCTCTATAATCTTAAATGTCAAAGTCAAAGCCCGACTTCTTAAAATGAAAATATTGTTCTGAATCATCATACATCATAAGATCTTTCAACTTTTTTGGATTTGTCCGTTCCTTCATGATGAAATCCAATGAACTAAACTATGGCACGCGGACAGTTCAATCAAATTCAACGATACCATATATATTACATTCGGCGCTAAAGTCATAACTTTTTTTTTTCTTAGTGTCTTAGTGTCCTCATTCGATACGAAAAATGCATATTGCATAGTTCCAGAACATAAATGTAAATAAACCTACACAACTATCTAAAGAATGTAATGGAAAATTTATGTATCATAAAAAGTTACGGCAGTGACTTTAAAATTCTGTTTTAAGAAAACTTTTAGGTAAATATATTTAAATCCAAATATAATAAAAATCCGGGGCATTATTGCTACCTTAGATGGTAGATATTGACTGACATTATACCTCATACTTGAACAACTTTTGAACTATTTTTGCAGATTTATATAATGATATTCATACTTTACACACTTTATTTGTGTAATTAGGCCCTTCTGCCATATAAAAATCAATGTCTAAGTTAACGAATAGCACATACACAATATGTACAATCGTATTATAACATTTAAAAAAACATAAAATTGCAATCATTTGACCGGCAATTTACTTATTTAATTATTACTATTTTTTAGTTTTGGAAGTTTCCAGTTTGTTGATTACATTTTTAACTTCGATTTTAGAAAAGCTATACATAATGAACAAAAATGAATACTTTTATAGATATTACATCCAAAGTAGTGATCTAGGGTACCATCTCTTCGAAAATATTGCCATGTTATATTAAACCAAGCAACTTTCATTAAGGTCAAGTTGTGTTCAATTGAATGGAAATGAGATCATTACAAAATAACCAGTTTATTTACGTTGAAAAGTGGGGATTAACTGACAGGACACGAGCCCGCATCGTCGGTTTCTCTGCGTTGCACCAGTTTAGTCATCGTGACCTGTTGACCACTGTTGTAATGGGGATTTACATGTGTTTGCAGTTTCGTGGTCATTTATGTAAATTTATCGCTTTTAAACCATTTGCACTGATTTTGGAAAAGTCTTAATTATCGTCTAAGATAATGTTAAAGGTATAGTGGTGGCACTAATTACTAGTCTCACAAAACCTTGGTTCCCGAATAAAATACTAAACTATGATTTTACCTAGGAACCAGAGAAAAACGAAGGATTAAAAAATAATAATATATTAAACTCAAGTTGTACTATATGGTTTTTTTCGTAACGTGTGTAACACACCACGTTCAATCAAAATCATGAAAAATCGGTCAATGAAGTCATGTTACACAGATACCAGACCTGGACTTGTAGTTTTAATGCGTACAGTAGCCACTTGCACGAGCTCTCACACTTTTAAAACAAGCTCGTCACGCTCAAAATATCAAGATTACTTATTTAAGTTATAGAAGATCACATACACAGGCATAATCTCAAACTATAAATAACTGAATCAAGGACGCCCTAGACAAAAGCGGACGTAACACCACTGTATTCAGTGGACATAGTAGATAGATAGATAACACTTTATATTAAAATACAAATAACACTTCTTAAAGATAAGTACAATGGATGTATCGGTTAACGCTTTATATAAAAATTCAATCAACATTTCTTAAAGAAAAGTACAACAGGCGGTCTTATCGGTACATAGATATTATAATTCGACTTTTGTCCGATAACGTGACAGAAGTATTATTACTCGACCTCTGCAGCTCGATAGATCCTCGTTGGCTGGGTGCGAATACTATAAATAAAAGAAAAACCGCAAGATAGATATTCTGTTTTCGCTATGACTTAATAACAAATAACTAAGTAATTTAAGTTAAAGGTTTATATTTTAGAAGAATACGACAGAATATTGTTTATCAATTATCATTACTATAACACCAGTCATAGTCATAAGACTCATAAAAAGCATGACTTACTCTTTAAAATGTTTCATATGTAAACTTTAGGTGTTTTTTAAATAAATACTTCTACTATAATAGTAACTCAAAAATTATAATAATATAGAAACTATAATAGTAACGCATGAATAATAATTCTTTCTGCGTAAAGGTAGACACTGACTAGTACAGTTATAAGTATAGCTTAAAATATATATATATATATACATATTATTATAACACTTTATTTTAATTTATAACAATAATTAATGTTATAAATTATGAGGATACAAAAACAAATAATGAGGATAAACTTCACATTTTATTTCTCTAAACATCCTACAATATGTAAACAAAATCGCTAAGAATTAAGCTGAGAAATATAATTAATGATCAAACGAACTTACCTGTACGTGAAGTTCTTTTCTTTTTTTTTGTAAGTTCGATCATAATTATATGATCAGCTTCATTCTTAGCGATTTATACTTACCCTCCCCAAATTTATCTATAGCTAGCTATACCCCCGACCCAAAAATGTTTTTTTATTTTTTATTTTTTTAGAAAGGATATGTGCTGTTGGTCTATAACTGCCCTCTACAGCGTCACCGGACGGTGGGGCGGGCGCAAAAGCGCTCCGCCGCAATGCGTGACGCAGAAGGCGCACGCCAAAGTTAAGTTTTTGGCCACTTGCTCAAGGGCACCCAGGGGGTACGAACCTTGGCTTAGACAGTTGCCATTGATTACTTGGGGAGTATCGATAAATTTGTTTTCGTTTTACATCTTTATACAAAATGAGAACAAGATGGCGGTACCTGAGATTGGATGGGACAGGTTGCCATGCCATAAGAAAAATACTCCTTTAAACAAACCGTGTGAGGGGTGAGACGTGGGGACCTGACTACAATATGTAAACAAAATCGCTAAGAATGAAGCTGATCATATAATTATGATCGAACTTCACGTACAGGTAAGTTCGTTTGATCATTAATTATAATTGCCAATATTTCCATCGTCATCGTCTCCAGTGCTGCCAGTTTGTTTATTGAGAAAGTGTTAAACTATGACGCCAATAATGTTTAAAATGTGGTAGATCACAATGGAATGTGCTAAAAATACTGTATAAATGAATTACAAATGAAAATAATGTTATATTAAGTAGCTCATGTAATTAAATATACATTGCTATTTTTAAGATATTTAGTCATTGAATAAGACATCTTCGGGAACTTTCTACGAATAACTCTTCCCTGCGGGGCAATTACGTATCATGTTGCAATCATATTTTCATTTTCACATGCACCTAAATGCAGCGCGTCAATATTGCTTTGAAAACCTGATTGCAATAAATCGCATTGGCTTATGTAATTGCCCTGCTGATCTTTTATGGCCATATTTAATGTATAGAATCGAGTTAAGAGTATGAAGTAACATACGAATCTTAGTTTTGTTTTTACAACATTCATTTGATTGAATACTCTTCCTATATCAGCATTCGAGTGAGGTAAATAAATAATAGATATGGCCAAAGAAGCTAACTCCGAAACGGGGTTATTATCTGCCGAGTCTTTGTATTCACTAACGTCCGACCAGAATTCGACTGTTGAACATTATATTTTCCAATCAGTATGTCCTATGTTCGAGTACAAGTTGCAACCTGTCACTAACATGTAAAACCCCAAAAATTATATAAATATGCAAATGTCTAACAACTTTTTTTCCCACAACAACACATTAGTGTTGAAAATTATGCCAAATTTAACACGATAAATTCCGAAACGGCTACACTGATCGTCTCGACTCTTTAACCATAAACATAAATGTTTACTCCACAAAACTGTAGGGTCTGTAGGTTTACTCGTTTACTCCCGTCACAGAATAAATAATAGTACACGTACAGAAGGATAACTGAGTAAAGTCATTTAAATAAATAGCGACTCTCGCTATAACGCTATAAAGTGCAATTTAACTCGTACAGCGCTACGATCTTTCAATTATATTTACCTAGAAGGCGCTCGCCCATCGCGTGCAGGCTAGAATGCACCGTATCACAACGCGCGAGAACTTCCATTGCTCTAAACCGTTTCAGAATCGCTCTGTCCCTTTTTCGCTCGGTAGGGTTGTATTAAGATATGACTAGGCAGTTGTACTACTAATTATTCTGTGATAGTTATGACTTAGATATTGTAACAGAATAAATAAGTAATAATGTATTATGTTATTACTTATTATTATAAATTCTATTACATACAATGACATTCTTATCAGAATAGACCTACTACCTCATTTTTACTACCCACCTATCCCATTTTCAGAACGCCGATAAGTTTAGTGAGATACCTACCTACGTATAAGTGTCGTTGGTTGATTATGATTATATCCTATAGGTATTGCACATTGATGAATAAAGGTGTCTGAATTCCTTGCTTTATAATGAGTGAAAGTCGTCATTTCTATCACTATTCAAACAGCCGAATTGTAGACGACGCGCCACCTCCTTGAACCACACTTGTCATTTTTTAAAAAGAGAGTGCGAATCAGTTTTGATAAGTAGTTGTCAGTATAGAAAAATATTAAAATAGTTCACATTAGTTTTCTTTTCATTGATTTAATTTGCAAAATATATCTTTTGTCCTTCCTTCGCTAACACGAATGCTATGCAATACCTAGGTTACTTCTTGGTACTCATAATTAAAAACACGAATAAAATTTGTCAATAACTGTTATATATTTAGAGAGAGCCTAAAGTCCGTTGATCTTTATGGAGGTGAATTAAAGCCATATAAACGTTAGTAAACAGGAATTGGTTTATTATTTCCCAATGTCATAGAATATTTTTTCAGTATTGACAATCAACACGTAAAACAAAAAAGTGAGCATCACTTCTAATACAGCAGTCTATGGTAATTAAGACTCCTTGCTGAGATGCGTGAGTTGTGTAAAGAGTTCTATTCTGAACATCACTCCTCCTCACAACGATCGCTAATGCAATCCTAAAGATTTCCTCAGCTCTTGGTGCCGAGGTCCTGCTAACCCTTTTGTTAGCACATCTGCAATCATCTTTGATGTGTCTTTATATTTCACAATGATGGCTCCATTTTGTATATGCTCTTTTAGAAAATGAATTCTAATATCAATGTGCTTCGTTTTGCTGCTTATAACTGCATTATGACACAGTTTCAATGCTGCTTGGTTATCATTATAAATTGTTATCTTTTCTTGTTTGTGTGCTGTCATGTCATTCAATAAGATCCTTAGGTGTAGAGATTCTTTGACAGCATTTGATAGTGCCATATATTCGGCTTCTGCAGTAGACATGGCAGTTGCTCGTTGCTTTCTGGATTCCCAACTGATGACGCCATTTGCCAGTATAAAACAGTATCCAGTATATGATTTCCTGTCTATGGTGCATGCTGCCCAATCGGAATCTGCATATCCCACCATTTCTTTCCCTTCAGTGTTCTCAAAACCCAATCCAATCGTTCTTGTTCCCTTTAGGTATCTTAATATTCTCTTGGCAGCCTTGAAATGTTCGCTTCCAAAACAATTGTTGAATTGCGAGAGATAGCTCACGGCAAAACTTATGTCAGGTCGCGTACCTACAGCTAAAAACATCAAAGATCCAATTAGGTTCTGGTAGGGTATCGTTTCATCACTTTTCTCTTGTTTTTCCAATTTGAGGCGAGGCTCTATAGGCGTAACACTTGGCTTACAGTCCTCCATTCCAAATTTGGTAAGTAATTTTTCGATATACTTTTCCTGCTTTAGTTCTATTTTGCCTTCTTTTTGCTTTATTTCTATTCCGACAAAATCTTTCACAGGACCAATGTCTTTCATCTCGAAAATGTTCTTTAATTTTTCGTTGACTTGTTCAAACTTGTCTTCCAGCATTTTCTTTGCTTTATTGAAAACAGTTGTATCTTTATTTGAGCTTTCATCTATCATAATTTCTACGATGTACTCATCCAAATACTCTGGCTTCTTCATTATTATTCTTTCATCTAGGTCACCATTCAGATAAGCGGTTGTGACATCTAGTTGATAAAGTTTCAATTTTTCTTGGATGGTGGTAGCTAGCAGTAATCTTATGGAACTCAGCTTCGCAACCAGTGCCCAAGTTTCATTGTAATCTATGCGAGGTCTTTGTGTAAATCCTCGTGCAACGAGGCGAGCCTTCTTAATGTTGTTAGCTTTTTCTTTTAGTATCATCTTGAAATCTATTATGTTTTACTCGTTTTCTTTTTGTTTTATTTCCCAGGTACCATTTTTAATGTGTGCCCTTATTTCTGCTTTGATAGCTTCATGCCATTCTGAATTTTTTCCATTTTTATCTTCAATTTCACATAAGTATGTTATTTCATCTATATCTCTTCCAGTGAAATTCGATAATTCCTGATATTCATCGGAAGACGATTGTGATGTAGAAGATTTATCAAGCACATAGTTTTTCTGCCAGACAGGAGGTTTTCGCTGTCTTTGAGATCTCCTTCTGCTTTGACTTGAGGTTTCTGACGTTTCAGGGATGTCAACCTCTTGACGGCCAGTGGGAAAATTAAGATCCTGAAAATGACGACTATCATCAGGAACTGTACTTATTTCAGGTACTCCAGGGTTCTGAACAGTTATTGGTGTTATTTCAAAATCCACGTAAGGTATGTATTCATTTTTCTCCCCTTTTTCTTTTTCAGGCTGCTGGTGTTCCTGTTTGCTGAATATATTGTCATAGTTTTCATCACCTTTTGCACTTTGACTGTGATAATACATTCTGTCAATGACCTTCACGTCTCTGCTTATTATCACAGTCTTTTTATTAGGCAAATAGATTCGGAAACCTTTTGCGTTTTGTGCATAGCCAACAAAAACTCCTTCTGTGGCTTTTGGTGTTAACTTTCCTTTTCTATGTTTATCCAGAACAAATGCTTTACAACCAAATATTTGTAGATGGTTTCCTGAAGGTGTGCGTCCAGTCCATTTCTCGTAAGGCGTACACCCCTTTAGTGCTTTGGCTGGACATCTATTAAGCAAGTAATTAGCTGTGTAGACTGCATCCGCCCATAAATTTTTCGATAAGTTTGCTTCTATCATCAAACAGCGAGCTTTGTCCATTATTGACCTGTTTTTGCGCTCACTCTGGCCATTTTGTTGGGGGTTATATACCCCCCAACAAAAGAGCAGTCAGTCTTCGCTTAATGCCATTCTCTTTTAGAAAATAGTCGAACTCCCGGTTACAATATTCAGTTCCATTGTCTGACTGTAAATTCTTTATTTCATACCCATCATGGAATTTCTCAACTTTTCTTTTATATTCTTTGAAGATTTCAAAAACTTCGCTTTTGTTTTTCATGAAATATATGCAGCAATATTTTGTAAAATCGTCTATAAACGTAACAAAGTATTTTCTTCCATTCAATGTTTCCGGTTGTATGGGTCCGCATACATCAGTGTGAATTATTTCCAATGGCTGAGTAGATTGTGGTCCTTGTACTGATTGGAATGGCAATCGTGTCATTTTACCTTTAATACCTTTAAATCACTTTCATTTAAGTGGCCCAATTTTCGGTGCCATTTTTGGATATCAGTTTCTGCAGCAGCAGTGCGAGCCACATGTGCCTTTTCACATTTTGTGTAGTAAAGACCATTTACTTTTTCAGCAGTAAATATAGTTTTGCCTTTTCCGTTCTTGATGTAAGCTTTGTCTTTGGTAAACACTACATTATTTCCTCTTTCAGTGATTTTAGCAACTGGCAGCAGGTATGTTGATAAAGCAGGAACAAACAGTGTATTTTCAAAATTGTATGGTTTGTCATCTATACTGACACTAACTGTGCCTTCGCCTTCAACGTTTACAGTGTCACTATTTGACGCTAGCCTTAAAGTGCCGGTTTCTGAATTTATAGACATAAATTGGTCTTCTTGAGCACACATGTGAGAAGTGCAACCGCTATCTAAACACCATGCATTTGAAGAATTTGAAGGAATGATAGATAAACAAGTCTGTTTGACATTGTGAGATTCTTCTGGACCTCTTTTATACTTTTCTTGTCCTTTTTCTCGATGTCCTTTATCAACCTTCTTCTTGCTTCAACAAGCTTCAGTGGTATGACCTTTTTTCTTACAGGTTTTGCAGAACTTGCTTTTCTTTTTGGTATAAAAAGCTTCTTCTTCCGTTTTCGTATTCTTCCTGGCTTCACTTTCTTCAATATTTTTTATCTTAAGTTCGTCAGGACTCAGAAGTACGTCTCTTGACTCGATGGCAATACGGAAGTTTTCATACTTTGCCGGTAGGCTATATAGCATCATAATGCTAAGCAAATCCGGGTGCAGGTTTATGTCCATATCCGCCAGTTTCTCGACAATGTCCATGAAGTTATTTAAGTGCTCTCGGACATCGTTGTTTTCTACCTTTTCTAGGATAAGTTGTTTCAATAATGTCGCTTTACGAGCTGGCCCAGTGCTTTGATGGATATTATTTAGTTTAGTCCATAGCTCCCGAGATGTTTGGCAGTTTTTTACTTGCTTTAGTTCCGAAGGTGAAATTAGGAGTAGAAGCTCTGACCTTGCCAGTAGATCTCTTTGATTGAAAATATTTATTTCATCTTCTTTCGAAGGTGTGAGTATACCACTCACACCATTTGTGATCTCCCACAATCCGTTTTTGATAAGGATTGCTTGGGCTTGTATACTCCAAGTATCATAGTTTTCCTTCGTTAACTTTTCTATTTGATATTGCGATGTCATTTTTTAAACTTTTATTTTAGTCACCACCACTTTTATCGATCTGCTACCACATGTTATATATTTAGAGAGAGCCTAAAGTCCGTTGATCTTTATGGAGGTGAATTAAAGCCATATAAACGTTAGTAAACAGGAATTGGTTTATTATTTCCCAAAATCATAGAATATTTTTTCAGTATTGACAATCGACACGTAAAACACAAAAAGTGAGCATCACTTCTAATACAGCAGTCTATGGTAATTAAGACTCCTTGCTGAGATGCGTGAGTTGTGTAAAGAGTTATATTCTGAACATCAATAACTTTACGTAAGTAGGTACTTTATCGCTAAGTACAAGGCGCGCGACTCATCGAGCGCACGCTTGACACTACTGAACGGACCCGAATCACAGAATAAATAATAGTACAATTACAGAAGGATAACTGCACAGCAATTCCATTACTTGGCTACAATCGGATTATCACTTTTTTCATAGCAAATTCGACTCTATCGCAAGGCATTAGTGGCTGCGATACTGAGAATTCGATTGAAGCCAAGTTATGAAATCGGGCTGCGGAGTAAAGTTGTTCGCGACGACACTATTACATAATGTTTCAATATAATAATTTAAGACCTAGAACATAAGTAAATAGATTAAGTTTAGCTATAGTTTGTACATATGTTTTTTAAGTTTACCTACACAATAATAAATGCCGATTTGGGATTGTGTTTGATTGGTAGGGTCTATGAGAGCGAAAAATAGGTAATATAGACATCAAAAACACTAAGAATTAGAAAGGCTAAAATAGGACTATAAAGACAGAGAGGGAGCGACGTGCGAGCAAGAGACACTGCTCGCCACTCCCACCACACGCACTGCGGCCGACCGCCGCGAGACGACAGTGCGAATCAACCGCATAAATATAGGAACGTTTTAGCCCGAAATTAATTCCATCGCCAGCAGCCGTCGAGTAAACATCTCTACTAGAACTCGCTCTCAAGACCTCTCCAGTCAGGAACAACCCAGGGTCGGAACCCTGAACCAAGGCGACTTTTCTTCATCAACCCAGTGCCTGTTCCATCGACCAAACGAGCGCCATCGACCACGGTCGGTCACTTTCCGACTTCCGCCTCAGCTGTACAGTCCACTAAACGACTGGTGGCTGGCCGAGCGGTGGCGCTCAGGAACAAAAGTCATTTAAATAAATAGCGACTCTCGCTATAACGCTATAAAGTGCAATTTAACTCGCACAGCGCTGCGATCTTTCAATTATATTTACCTAGAAGGCGCTCGCCCGGGCATTGGTCGTGGTCCACCTGCTCAGTTCACCTGGGTGGACCACGGGCACTTTTTTTTGCCCGTGGTCCACCTCAGTTCACCTGGGTAGGTCACGGGCACTTTTTCTTGCCCGTGGTCCACCTCAGTTCACATGGGTAGATCACAAGTACTTATTGCCTGTAATCCATGAGAAGAGGGAAGTGGTCAATTATGTGTGCAACCTCTTCCCTCTTCAGTTGATCTTTACTTTTTTTTTATTGAATTTGACATCAATGTAATTATGACATTAGCTCAGTCATTAGAAAATAAATAATTCGTAAGTAATTTCCTTAAAATAAAACTAAAAGAGGTCAAAAAATGTCTAAGAGTTCGGAAGCATATTTAGGTGGGCCAAGTTCTACTCCGACCTCGCATGCAGAACTTGAAATATCTTTTGTGAACCGAGAAGGTGGCACTGTACTATTGCATAACGCATTTCAATTTTATAAAGTTAAAATCTTCAAAATAGGCATGGTACTATGGCGGTGTTCTGAATATAAAAAAAATGCAGAGGAAACCTAATTATGCAGGTAAAACAATGTTTTTGAAGTTATCATTATTATGGCATGTTAGAAAAAAAAGTTATTTTTTACGTTGCGCGATATTTTTTACTTTTAAGTTTGACAGCTGTCATCCAAAATTAAGATATCGATAATATTAAGATATTATTTATTAAGATAATTAATATTAAGATATCGAAGAATTGTCCTGTGTTCGGTACAGTTGATGAAATCAAATGAATACTTGGACAAAATTATATTTATTATATTTGATGAAACCCCATTTTGATGGGCATTGTGTTCCAAGTATTCATTTGTTGCAGTAATGACTGTACCAAAACACCTTACTGCTCCTTCAGATGAGTAGCTTAGGCAGTTTTTTGCCGTAGTGTATTCCCTATGACTTATCCAGTTGTGAATATTGCTCTCACCACTACTGGTGAGGTTGTTTTTGTAGGAATCACAATTTAACTTTAATTTACTACAAATTTTCCGCACTACCCATCCAGCAGTGTAGGCCCGCGAATGAACATTTAACCGTTCTCGTCGTGCCTGCTCAACAATCATTTAAATGCCTTGTTCTGTTCTGGAATGACCCGGCTCTACATTTTCATTAAATAATATCTGCAAATTTATTACTTGATCGGCCAGGTCATCCTCGCAATTAAACGTTTCATTATGGAATTTGATTATTGTGGTTAACAATAATGATTTGAATGTGCAGTTGAAGCTGTGGCAGTTTGGGTCATTATTTCTGTAATTATATGCCCTGACTTGACCAAAGAAGTTTTCAATAGGGTCCGAGTTGAAATACCTGGAAAAAAATCTTTTTAATTATTGAATTTAAACTGTTGTATACATGATATTTATAATAGATTTTGTTATTAATAGTTGTCTTTTTATTTACAGGTCAAAAATTGTGTGAAAGTATTTAGTACAAAAGTATCTGCGGCTTTGTAAGTAATAGTACGAAAATATTTGAAATAAAATGTTATATTTCCATTATTTTACCTTAGTGAGGCCAAAATTGCCTATTACTATAACATAGTTATTATGTAACTAGCCATGCCTGAGGCTTTGCCCACATGGTCAAAATTTATGGGGTTTTTTGCGCAGTACCCTAATTATTTTTCAAAAATAAAAGTATCCTATGTTACTCCTTGTAACATCAGCTATCTTCCAGTGAAAGTCCCGTCAAAATTGGTCCAGCTGTTTCGGAGATTAGCGGGAATAAACAGACAGACAAAAAAAAGAAGCTTTTGACCTCTTTTAGTTTTATTTTAAGGAAATTACTTACGAATTATTTATTTTCTAATGACTGAGCTAATGTCATAATTACATTGATGTCAAATTCAATAAAAAAAAAGTAAAGATCAACTGAAGAGGGAAGAGGTTGCACACATAATTGACCACTTCCCTCTTCTCATGGATTACAGGCAATAAGTACTTGTGATCTACCCATGTGAACTGAGGTGGACCACGGGCAAGAAAAAGTGCCCGTGACCTACCCAGGTGAACTGAGGTGGACCACGGGCAAAAAAAAGTGCCCGTGGTCCACCCAGGTGAACTGAGCAGGTGGACCACGACCAATGCCCGGGCGAGCGCCTTCTAGGTAAATATAATTGAAAGATTGCAGCGCTGTGCGAGTTAAATTGCACTTTATAGCGTTATAGCGAGAGTCGCTATTTATT